>OV884060.1:16841634-18241634 GCA_930367215.1 Pollenia angustigena
GAAATAATCGATAAAATATTTGAAATGTCTGGAATTCCACCTAAATCCTGTAGCACGATTTATTCCAAGTGAGTGGCCACAGCCGCCTAAGGAGAAGAGATATCGTGGGACTTGAAAATCAGCCAACTATAAAACCAGACAATTCCATAAATTTGTGCAATCGTAGGTCCATAATACACAGAGTTTTCATTTAAAGGCAATTTTACATAAAACTATTTTTACGATAAATAAAATGTGTTAATCGTGGTTAGTGAATAATCGCAATTTTACTGATTTTGCATATTCTTTTGAAATTACAGTATTGTATAACTACTATTAAATTTGGTTAATACATAAAATTTATCTTTATTAAAACAAGCAAATTTTCGTCAACTTAAATTTAATATTCATACCACAATTTCGCTAATGTTTTACAACTAGTTTGTAAACTATTTTCACCAAAACACTCTCACCACAAAAACAAAATGAAATAAATTATTAAAAATAAATAAAATCTAGAAAAATAAATTATTTGTTTTTTTTTTACAAAGTTTTGCTCCCTAGAAGTGTTAAGACAAATTTTCGAGTGCTTTAAGTAACATGGCTGCTATTTAGTTTATCTATCTCCGCTACGACTCGTTCGTACTCGTATAAAGTTTAGCGTCTGTCTGTCCGTCCGTCCGTCCGTCTGCAGGAATATGCATATTTTTCTTTACTTTGTAAGGACATTTATAAGAATCTTAAAGTCATTATATCATTTCCACACCATCAATTATGATTCTGGGTACTAAAAATAAACGAGAGAAAACTGTTAAAAGTTTTGAAAACAAAAATAAAATAACTCAGCATAAATAGTTACTGATGATGTTGTTGCTTGCTGCTAGTTGCTGCCACTTCTGCTCGCAATGCAAAATAGTTTTTTTTTTTGTTTTTGTTAATACTACTGCTTCTTTCACACATTCTCTAGCCAGACAATTTATATGCATAAAAACAAAAAGGGAAAAGAAGCAACCAGAGAATAATTAATTTTCATTGGATATTTGGAATATCAAAACGAATTTTATGTGAGCTTTGAAGATTTTCAAGATTTAAGCACTTAAGTTTTAGTGGGCTAATTTTTTGGAGTTTTAATAATTAAAAGCTAAGAAAACTTGAAAAATTTATGGTCTAAATTGCTATACGATTTAAAGAATTTTCCTTAAAACAATCAATGAAAGGTTTTGAATCAATATAAATAATGCCACATAAAATCGATAAGACCTTAAACGATAAAAATTCAAAATTTTGGTTATTAACAGCATAATCAATAAAAAAAAGTCGATATTAAATTTTTGTCCCTTACGCCCTTTGACATTTTAGGGGACAATATTTTTATTTAGTTAAAAAAAGGTGTTTATATTTTGTATAAAAAATAATAACGGTGAAAAGTCGGTTATGGCTTTCTACGGTGGAACGGGTAGAAGAGGGTATACATTAATAACTCTGTCGCTTTGGTCCCTCTGAATTATTAATTTGGATATACCAGTAATACAAAGAGAGAAAAGATCCATCGATCGATTTTGTATTCAACTCATTAATCCTTGGCCAGACATATTTAATTGTCGTTGATTTTGTTGTTGTTGTTGTAGCAGCAATACCTAAAGCAGACCATACACGATTCAATTCAATTGCCAACTGAGTCGGTTGTTGTCCAAATCAAAGCGTGTATGGCCTTGTCAGTTGATTAGTTTGACGGTTGTCGAGTTGGTTGAAGAAAAATCAAAAGATTTTGATTTTTTCAAGTTGACTACTAAGTCTTCCAATTCGATTGTACTGTGTGTGCTCAAGTCTCTTGATCAGCTGTCAAAATTAATTTTTGTAGTTAAGTATTTTAAAAATTGTCTTTTATTTCATTAAATTTTAAAATAAATTTAAAATCTTTCAATTCAGTTGATGAAGTTGTCAACTGAGTTCATAAATCGAACTTATTTTGGTATTGTGTCGGAGATTGTTTGTATAGCAACCAGTGAACTGCAAAATCATTATTTTTCTTGATTTATTCATACGCTCAAATTTACATTCACTCTTTGCCTGCAAAGTTCAACGTTGGTAATTTTTACATCGTTTCGTACACATTTGATTTTTCATGTGTGCGTTTTTTATTGAAAGTGCTTTGTTTGCATTATTTGTTGCGCACGCAATATAACACAAATACCCAAAGTCAAAAGGCACACATTCTTATACTTTTGCATTCAAGTAGTCATTGTCCACTCTTTGTTAACATTAACAACAATAAACCACTCGATGAGACGCTTTGTTAAAATTAACAACGATAAAAACAACAATAACAAGAATACATTGTACATACAGAACTACTGTACTTTTTAAGAAATGATAAAAAAAGTCTTCTGTTTCTATGAAAATTGTTTGTACCTACATATGTGCGTTTAGGTTCATTTAAATTTTTTTTCTTGTACTACATAGTAACTGCTGAATGCCTACATTAGTAATAATTTCTTGATTTCTGGCTTTTTTGTTTGTATTTTTTTTCTTTACCAAAACAATCATTGTCGCACCGAACACCCAAACATCTTAAAAACGAAAATCGTTAGATGGTATAAATAACAAAGCACGATGTGCATTTTTTGAATGACTGCAAACCAGCAGCGAATGTTTGCTGTTGCGCAAGTTTGATTGTATGACCGCAAGCGAGTGTATTTGTTTGGGTTTATTTAATGCGATTTTTTTGCAATCGCACAAAGCCGTTCTCTGATAGCAACACTTTTTTAGGCCATATGAAGATTTGCTTAATGGCGTTCTACCTGCAGAGCTATAGACATTCCAAAGCATCATAGATTAATGGCAACTGGATTTTTCGGTATTGCCATTACTAACGATAGTCACGTTTATTTCTCCGGAGGAAAAGAGCTCTTACACCAGTCCAAAATTCTACAAGGGGTCCTGAGTTATCTAAACAAATTCACTAAAAACGGAGTCTTCCAGAAAATCTGAACATAACTAGATTTAATGATCGGGCATGTTCTAGAAATCGAAATAAAGTGGACTTAAAATTGAGCAGTTTTTAACAACAACCCTGTACTGGAAGTTCATAAAAAATATTCCATTTTACCTATTTAATTTTTTGACTACCCATTATCTTAACAAAAACTCCTCTAATGCCCGTAATTTCTAGCAGTAACCTTTACCTATTACAACGTTTATTAGGCCTACATGTTTTTACCTTCAGTTTCCTTGACGGCTATAACATGACGTGTGTGAATCAGCACTTAAAACCAGAAAAAACTACGGCCATTTTGTAAATAATTGAAGTTAAAATCTCGTTCGATTTCAATTTCACTTCATTTCGATTTCTAGAAAATGCCCGAATGACTTTTATTTCTTTATATAAATACCTATTAGTAAAACCCATTTATATATATTTATTCCTGTTGTTCCTAACCCCATAAAGAGGACAAAATATTTGGATTTTTTCGGAAGTATAAGCTGAGTTTGAAACACAATGTCATTCATCGAAAAAAGAAAACTAGGTGAAAGGTCAACCGAGGAAGAGCAAAACCAAATTCAGAGAATATGTGTCCCAATACACAGTGGGTCTCGGGGAAAGCACACTGTAATCGACTCAACCAAAGTTGTCTTTTGGATTTAATTTTCCTGAACAACCTTGTTGGTATTTTTATGACTTGCGGCGGAAATCTTATTCAACGTGAGTCTTTGGCCAGAATTCTAAGTCATATATACGGTGTAGGGATGATCCGCGTTCTACTTAGTTCTGGCAGTGATTAAATTAGAATTTTGACATCCGTCATTACAGGAAAGTGGTTGATGACCAATGCAATGAGGCGGGTTTAAATTTTAATGACTGCTGTAGGAGCTTTCAGAATAAAAAGGAGAAATAGACGAGACTTTGCTTTGTCAATACCATGGTCTTAGGGATATTATGATAAGGTATTTTGGTAGGCCAAACGGGGGTTGCTTTAAGTCCATGTGAGATAAGGCCATGATGGCTTTATTGTTCAATTGAATGGGAGATAAAGCCCCATAATGGCCTCCTTGCCCAATCATTGAGAAGTAAGGTCATATTTAAAATTTTGCAAAATGAGAGATATAGCCATATTTTTTTTCGCAAATGAGAGATAAAGCCATAATTTTTCAGAATATTGTTATGCATGGTGTAAACATTCTGTAAAAGGGAAAATGCTTAGTTATCATTGAAAAAATTTTTTTTATTCTTGTGACGCACGCAGGAAAACTTTATTCAGCGAAGCCACCTGCCGCGTCCTACTGGAGGGAAAAACCTCTAAGCACGGCCACAGGCCGCCAAGCAGAAAAACTTTACTATGCGAAGCCAGATTTCAATACTTAACTTTAGTGTCTCCGGAACTGAAATGAGAGATAAAGCCATTTTCTAATATTGCTAATGTTAGCTAAGGCCATGATGGCTTTCTCTCCCATTCAAATGAAAAAAAAAAAACAAAAGGCTTTATCCCCCTATTGAATGACCCTGTTTAGATGTTTTATCTGAGGTAGGACTTAGGTCAATCTTCCTTTTATAAAAAATCGTTTAATAAGAAGTTGTAATTAGGGAAGTTTCCAACAAATTTTATCTTGACAAGTTTTCTCTAAATCTCATATTTGCAGCAGCCAGCACTGATGCGAATTTTTTTCTTTAGAACTATTTTCTTTTACACACATCAATTTAGCTTAAATTTTTGTGTTTGTGTGCTTTTGCTTAACCCTGAAAGGTTACTCTTTATTTTGGTACATTACGGTTGCTCTTCGTCGAATCGACGAACTTTTTAAAAAATAAATTCTAGCGGAACGAGTGTTAAGTAAAAAGTTAACAAAAATATGTTTTAATTAAGCGTTATATGAAAAATAAAAAAGAAATAAAATATTAAAAATAAAAACTATTTTTCTCTCTAAAATTCGAAACGAATTCGAACTCTTTTTTTCAAATCAATTAACTTTTTGAAACAACAAAAACTAAAAAGGTAAAAAATAAATTACTTTTTTCTTTCTCAGCCTTTAAAAATAATCAGTCAAATAATACTAAAAACAAATATTTACCCAGTAAAAAATGTGCTCCAAAAGGAGCAGGTTTTTTGTATGAATTCATACCTCAAAGCGCTTCAAACCTGCTGATGGGATGCCTGATTTTTGTATGGGGTGTTCCCGGTTTGGAGGACTATTTTCTGCTGACAATAAGCGCTTTTTTTAACATGCAAACAAAGCGCTCCTAAAGTGCATTTTTAAGAGCTAACTATATAAACATATTCATTAATGTTTTGCTTTTACTTGTTTAAATGCCATTTTTCAATCATTTTCTTAAACCATAATATATTTTTATTTTTTTCGCTTTAAAACCTTCTTCCTTGTCAGCACTGAAATAGCAGCTTTTTTGTATGTTTTATTCTTTATCATTTACTGCTTTATAAGAGCTCTCTAATTGAAGCGCTTGATTATGCGCTTTTTCTCTGTAGTGCTTCAAAATACCCAAATTTTTTTGACTGGGTAGTTATTAGCCTTATTTTATGCATGAGACACAAAGTTCTATTTTATGTTCACAAGAGATGCTTTTCTGGCATATATTACATGGAATTCTTTATCGTCATTCTGAGTTTGCTGTAGGGACAGAGGTGACAAGTTCTATTTTATTTTGAATTTTTTCCTTAATTAAGATCTGCAAGGGAGGTGTCTAGAATCTGCCTCTTAAATGACGTAGCTGTTGACAAGTGTTATATTTAAAATTCCGAAAAAAAATAGACAGAAAATTTTACATCTCTGAATTTTAACTTTAAAAAAATGAGGATCCAGCTTACGGCATCAGCTTATATTATTGACAAAAATGACGTTATTTGACCACTGATTAAAAAGTTATATAATAAAAAGTAAATGAGCTTCGTCGATTCGACGAACAGTAACCATCTAGGGTTAAACAAATATAATCAAACGCATATCATTTGTTTCTTACATAGCTATCCTCTATCTCTATTCTTTAAGGGCCTCCCATACAAAATTGTTAGTACTGACTAAGCAATATGTTGAAGAGTGCCCCGGTAGGCTAGCTAGTAGTGAGCTAGTCTATCAACCCCGGGGTTGCGGGTTCGATTCCCGCCAGAGACTCTGGTTTCTTTCCTGCAGACAAGCATCAAGCTTCGCAGGGATTAGCATAGGGAATTAAAAAAAAAAAAAACTGCCAGGGAGTCGACCCTGGGGGGACAAAATGTATGACCGAACTCAGTAAGTTTTTTGTTTTTATCATTTCTATAAAACATACTTGCCCTTTATCTCCACTTTTTAGGGAGGGTCCCATACCGCGATTTATGAAATTCTTTAATTTGATGAAAATTTTTCGTCTTTTGTGAATAAAATCAAAAGTTGTAAACAGATTTTAATCCCTTATGGTTTTTATGGGTTGCAGCTTCGTTTTTAAAATGTCTGGAAAAAAAATAATCAGCATAGTTGCATTTTCCAATTTTTTATGATTTTTTAAGAACAAAAATTTAAAATTTTGCTAAAATATTATTTTTTTTTTACCAAAAAAATATGTTTCTTAAACGGCTGCTCTTATTAGAAAAACCTTTAACCTTTCTTCAAGGTAATTTTATTGCGGAATTTCAGTTTTTTTTTTTAATTTATTCAATAAATTCAACCGTTTTTGAGTTACGCGAATATATGTTGTGCAACGTCCTCCATTTTCGGAATAACGGTATATCTCTTAAACAAAAGCTAGCCTTAAAAAAGAAAAACAGTTACAACCACTGGATTCAGCTTACCCGAATTACGTTAAAACGCCAAGTGCCCGACTACTCGGGGTTTTTTTTTTAAATAATTAATAAAAATGTTTTTCAACAAAATTAAAGATACGTGATGAATGATGAATGCGTTTCTTTAATAAATTAAAAATTTGGTTTTTTTTAATTGACTTATTCGATATTTTTCAGTTTATGTTGGTTAATAGGAAATAAAGGAAAAACTACTTTTCTATAAAATTACACTACGTAACAATTTTTTGACCAAATGAATTTGACACCTAGTCTTTGTGTAAAATTTTCCGCTGAATCCGAATATGAAGTCAGAATTGTCAAAAGTAGAACAGTTTTTGAGATATTCCACCGTTATTTGTGTTTTTAAAAAAGATGCTGTGACTGAAATGCAAATAAAAACTGTTCTACTTTTGACAATTCTAACTTCATATTCGGATTCAGCGGACAATTTTACATAAAAATTAGCTGTCAGATTCATTTGGTCACGACTTTGTTGAAATTTTGTCACGTAGTGTTATTATTTTTTTTTAAGTTGTGAAACATAAAAGTCAGATTTCATGTAAAAATATAAATTTTCTCAAACTTTAATCTGTGTGAGGGACGGCTTAGCCTTCGCCGATCGTATTAAAAGTGTTTGGCGTTGTTTTATATCAACACCCACCAAATTTGCGGGTGAGACCTAAACAAATCCAACTTTTGATTTTAACGGTCACCCTAATATAGTATATGCATTAGGGCGGGTTGATTTGTATGGATGAAAAAAAAAAATTAAAAATCGTATAGCAACAAATTCTAATGAAGTGCTCCGAAGAAACCATGGGTCTAAAATCAAACCCTAATCATCGCCTCTTGACTTGAAAATTTGTTTACTTGGGTGAATATTTTTTTTTAACCTCTTCAGACCGTGGGTACACATATGTGCACCTTAACTAATTGCAAGTTTTTAGGACTAGCGACATCGTGTGATCAATAGAAACAGTTTTATTACTTGCTTTAAGATACTGCGCTTCAAAACAATACCAAAAGATGGCAGGGTTTAGAAGTTTTAGCCATTATTTTTACATTTGAATTTAACAGTTTGAAAAAACCATACTGTTGGGATATTTTTCCTCAATAACTAATCGCTAAGACCTGAAGTACACATATGTGCACCTCTTTTTCTATCAGTTTAAATAAAAAAATTAAAAAAATAATTAAAACCGAAATTAAAATTACACCTCATAAGATAAAACAAATAGTTAATAAGCCCTTTACTTAATCGGTTCTGTTCAGAACTTAAGAAATTAAGAATTAACGTTGAAATTTTTCATATCTTAAGACCTGAGGTACACATATGTGTACCCTTAATTTCTAAGAATTCAAATAAAATTAAAAAAAAAAAAAAATACACTTGTCTTATTTGCTCCCCAAAAGGTGTAAATAATATATTAGAAATGTAAAAATTCAATGGGTTAATGCTCGGGTCTTAAGAGGTTAATGTAAATAAATTTTTAGTATAGAAAAATTTAAAGTGCAAAGGAACTACCTTTGTAAACAATTTTATTCAGAAAATTCGATTTCCTTTTGGAAAAAGCTATTTTTTTCAAACATTTATTTTTTTGGCAAAGGCAGGTATATACATTAGTGTGTCCCAAAAAAAATTTTTTTTTATGATTTTTATAGGTACCCCAGCATTTTTTTGAAAGCTTATAGAGTAAAGTATTTTTGTGATTTTTTTCAGATTTTTAGGAAGAGGTTTAGAGGTCGCTAAAATCGAATTTAACCCAAAAATCGAGTTTTCTCGACTTTTTTTGAATTTTTGTTATTACTCGGCCCATTACCACGATTTCCTTTGTTACTAAGTAAATTTTTTTAAAGAAAACTTCTCAAACTTTACTTCTCTGTGCAGATATTATAAGGTTTAACCTCTGAAACAGACTTTCAGAATTTATTGCAGAGCATAGAGTTTCATCGTTAAAGCTCTAATAAATAATTGAAAACTTCAAAAAATAGTTTTTAAATTTTTTTTTTTTTTTTTTGGGTATTTTTATTTTCACAAAATGGGTACAAAACTTAAAAAGGGTTATAACTTTGGAACAGTAAGAGCAAATTCAATTATTTTTTTTTAAATGAATTAAAATTTATCTATCTTTTCAACTGAGTCATTACTTTTTTTAACTTCAATATACATTTTAAAAGCTAAGAAGCATTATTTTTCAAATTTATGCTAAATTTACAAAAAAATGTTACTAAGCGAACCCAAATGAGCAAAAAAATAAGCGAACCTTATAATATCTGCACAGAGAATTAAACTTTGAGAAGTTTTCGTTAAAAAAATTGACTTAGTAACAAAGAAACTTGTGCTAATGGGCCGATTAATGACAAAAATTCAAAGAAAGTTCAGAAAACTCGATTTTTGGGTTAAATTCGATTTTAGCGACCTCTTCCGAAAAATCTGAAAAAAATCATAAAAATAATTTACCCTATGAGCTTTCAAAACACGGTGGGGCATAACATTATATTTTTTTTTGGGACACACTAATATACATTTTCAAGTCGAGAGGCGCGGATTAGGATTTTATTTAAGATACATGGTTTCTTCGGAGAACTTTCTTAGAATTTTATGTAGTTTACTTTTTAGCTATACGATTAAAAAAAAAATCGACCCGCCCTAATATGCATATATTAAATGTTCTCATCTTTTTGTTGAGTCGGATAAGAACAGTATTATTTTTGTGTTCAAATCACGAAAAGAGCAAAGTCAGTTTTCTAAATGATTAACTACACAAACACTAAGCGTTTGTGTTTTCCACAAATCTATCGAAAGGAACAGTAAGGAACGATATCCAATGTTTATGTTCATACACTGATTTCAGTATTTAGAATAATTCCATTTAACAATGCCGATTTTTAGTACCGACTTGGCAAAAAAAGTGAATAAATACAAATTTTAAATAAATACCCTCTCTATGATCAAGTGCGATATGAATGTTGAAAGTTAAATACAACTTTTGAATTTAATATTTTTTATAACGCCCATTTTAAATTTAACCCTTAATAGCCTACTGGTTGCGCTTGGAACCAACAAGAAAAAAAAAAACTACTTTTTTTAACGATTTTTGCTTAAACTTGCACCTGCGACTTTAAAAATATTTCTTGTTACAAGCGCCACCTTTTGCGCCGGTCGCCACTTTAATAAAACTTTATTTGACTCATGTTTGATCACTAAGGTGTCACAACCTCGAAAAAACAGCTTTTGCGAAATTGCGAACTTTCAAAAAATTATTTTGTGTCAAATACGTAAAAATTGAAGCTTCAAAAAACATTTCCGTGATCGTTATAATGCCTTGAAGCTTATGTGAGTGTTTGAAATAATAATTTGAATTTTTTTTAGTGGAATTTTTAAAGAGTATGGTTGGTCCCTTGCGGAACCGTCAGGCACCGGGAGTACGAAAATTTTAAATTTTTGTAACGGTTTTTTCAGTTTATTGATTGGAAATGTCGCATAGAATTCGTGATTTTAGAACAGAAGAAGAGCTTTGGGAGTTTTTCAATTCGGTTGCGTGGTCGGACAGTGAAGATAATGGTGATTTTTCTTCTGACGACAGTGATTATGATGCAGATTTCGATTTTGATGCTGCTTTCCAAAATGAAAATTTTGAAAATGACGAGCAAATAGGCCATTTACATGATGAAAACGAAGCGATGGAAGTTGCAAGTGTTCAAAACAATGCAGCAGTCGATTAAGGCTTGTACGCACTGCAACAAAACGTTGAAAAACCACTGAATACTACACCAGATGAAATCAAACGATTAATGGGAATCAATTACTACATGCTGGTATTAAAATATGCGAGCGATCGAACATATTGTAGTAAATAAAACCTATGCAGAAAGTCGTAGAACAAAAGTTGTTCAGAAACCCGAGTTTTAAAACATTCAATGTTTTTCTGCTCAAAAAAAGGGTTAAGGGTTAATCTAAGTATACTTTATAATATAAAACGTTATTTCAATATATTTGTCACATTATTTAAAGACATGTGTTTGTCATCATTGTCGCCTATCAGATTCAACCAATGTAGGGCATCGCACAAAGTAAAAATAATAGATTTTTTATAAACTTTGTCTCTGTTTCCAATTCATTGCGTTGGTAGTATCATTTTCGTATGCAAAGTTCAATGCGTGCATGCATTTTCCAATTTTTCTAAAGTTGTTTCCTTTTTCGATCATCTCTTTTGTTTTTTTTTTATATGTGTTTTTTTCGTAAAATTCACTTTGATTTATTAGTTTTGTGTGTCAAAATTGGCAACATCTATAGATGGGTCACTTAGCCAAAAAACTTGCAAAAAAAAAAGACAAACGTAGCATAATTTATTTCTTTTGCTATAATTCTTTTTATTTTAAACTTATATATTGATAGTTTTATTTTTTTATTTTGTCACATCTACTGGTTTAAACAAATGTGTAGTACGTTTCGGAATAGTCTGATTATGTTTTAGTGCCAAGTTTTCACATTAGCCATGGTCGACAATGTTTCTATTTTTTTTTTTCTCTTCTACTGATTTCAATTGGAATGAAATGACATGTATGTACAATACATTTGAATAGACTTACAAACGTTAACCCACATTTTGCTGGGCAAAAATGGTATGAAAAACAAAGAACTAAAGTTTTGAAACCATAAACTATCAGAACTAATGGAAAGATTTTGTTTTAAGTCCAGCTACTCAACATGGAGTGTACGCGACATTTAAATCGCTTTTCTGTTTTGTTCTTTTTTCGATTTCTTTCAATTTAAGTACTCTTTTTCATAGTGGAAGTAGTAGTAATTTTTTTTTTTTTGGTTTTAGTTTTGTATTTAAAATTTATGTCTTGTGTATCTTTCGCTCCGTCTCATTTGGCTGTTATCATAAATTTTAGTTAGACGACAATACTTATTGGTTGCTATTGTGTAAGAAATTGAAAAGTTTTATTGCAGTTTTGTCATTGTTTCTACTTTATTTTTCGTTTTTAGTTAAGGGTTTGAGTAGTATTTTCAATTTTATAAACTTAAATTGATTCAATACGCGAGAGGAAAACAAAATAGCAGACAGTAAGAGAAATGTGCTCTAGTATGAGATAGAAATTATTTCTAACAACAAAGAAATGTTATTCCAAATGTTATTCCAAAAAGGGGAGATATTATAAAAATATAAACAAATTTTTTGTTGTTATTGTAATTTAAAAAATTCAAAATTTTGCTTGGAAAATTGATTTTTTATATGAAATAATAAAATTGCATTTTATTCGTTAACTAGAGGAAAATTGATTTTTTATATGAAAACATAAAATTGCATTTTATACGTTAACTAGAGGTCCTAAACCCAAAAGGGCCGAAAGCTGTAATCAGTACTAAAATTCCAAATTTTCCTTGGAAAATTGATTTTTTATATGAAAACATAAAATTGCATTTTATTCGTTAACTAGAGGTCCTTAACCCAAAAGGGCCGAAAGCTGTAATCACTACTAAAATTCCAAATTTTCCTTGGAAAATTGATTTTTTATATGAAAACATAAAATTGCATTTTATTCGTTAAGTAGAGGTCCTAGAGCCAAAAGGGCCGAAAGCTGTAATCACTACTAAAATTCCAAATTTTCCTTGGAAAATTGATTTTTTATATGAAAACATAAAATTGCATTTTATTAGTTAACTAGAGGTCCTTGAGCCAAAAGGGCCGAAATCTGTAATCACTACTAAAATTCCAAATTTTCCTTGGAAAATTGATTTTTTAAATGAAAACATTAAATTGCATTTTATTAGTTAACTAGTGGTCCTAGACCCAAAGTGGCCGAAATCTGTAATCACTACTAAAATTGCATTAATTAAGAGGGTCTTTCAAGAAGTTATTTATATATTCTAGAAGGCATATTTCTAAAGGCAGGATATCATACGAAACGAATCTTTTAGAAAGGAGTTAGAGGCCTTTAAAACGACCTGCCACTTGCGGTTCTTTCAATGTTTACCGCTGGATATGGTGAAGGATATTAAAGAATCAGCATAGCCGAATAAAGCAGCTTAATTTGTTATTTATTAAACTAAGTTTTATATTGAATAGCTTGATGAAAACATTAAAAAGAGACACTAAAAACTCCTCTACTATTCACAACACAACTAAGAAATTATTTTAAAAAAATGTCTAATAAATTTCTCATAAAAATACAAAGTTATGAACAAGTATTACAGTCACATTAAACTAATCACTGTTATCTGCCATAAAATTATAGTTTTAACACAAAAATCGTTTTAGCATTAAACTCATACAATATAGTTTGCCATATTTTCCACAAACATAAAGAAAACAAAAATTATGTTTTTCAATTATCACAGTTGAAAACCTTAATCTGTAATATGATTTGTCTTTAATGCCAAAAGAAAAAGAAAAATAATTTTATGACTTTATTGTAAACCAATATTTTTTTTTTTATTTTTTATTTTTTTGCTGTTAAGCCTTAAAAAAATTACCACAAAAGCAAACGTTTTCTGGCAAAGATGCTTTAAAGTCAAGGGAAAAATTGAAAGAAGATAAACGTAAAAATCTCTTAAAATTGTCGTTTTTTTTTAAATATTTGCTTTTCTTTGATGATTGCAACTCGTAAAGAAGTGATAAAAAAAGTCATTATTTTTAAGGAGAATTTATTATACAATTTTCCTACAAGTAGTGGAAGTACTTTATTCCATGTACAACATCTGGAAACATGAATCTTAAAAATCATTATACCCACACCACAAAAGGAAAGAGGATATTATGCGTCTGTGCTGATGTGTGTTACACATCTACTTCAACCTTCGAGTATATCGATCGAATAGAATCACAACCCGGGTCGATGTAAAGATGTCCGCCCGTCCAGCTGGCCGGTTGCCTGACTATGTTACTTTGTGAGGAAAGTGTAGGTAGCAATATTGAAGATCACTTTTGGATCTGGTACATCAGTTTCAATTGTCATAAGAACTACCCATATCGCGGGTAGAGTAAGTGGCTGTAGGAAAAATCGCCCAAAGAAAAATGGCCCAAAAAAATAAATGAAAAATCGCCCAAAAAAATTCCATGTAAAATTGGGCCTGAATTCATATGAAAAGTAACCCAAAATTGTTGGGCTATTTTTCGTTACTATTGGGTGAATTTTTCGTTTTTTAAAAATATTATATGAAAAATAGCCCATTTTTTCGGGCATACTATTTGTCTAAATCATTCATTATTACTATAAGACGAATTCCTAAATGTTATTTATAAAAATAACGGGACATATTGCAAAAAGGTGGCATGTCATAACGTCCAGTGTCATAGTGTCCGTGGACAAACTCGAAAGCATAGACGGCCTATGGCCGGGCGCGAGGTTTTTCTCCTCTTTGATAAAAACAAGTACCGGCTTCGCTAACTAAAGCTTCTCTGCACAGCCGGCCTTCGGCCGGGGGCAAGGATTTTCTACTCTATGGTATAACAAAAACCGGCTTCGCTAACTAAAGCTTCTCTGCCCAGCCGGCCTTCGGCCAGGCGCAAGGATTTCCTCCTCTATGGTATAACAAATACTGGCTTCGATAACTAAAGCTTATCTGCTAAGTCGGCCTTCGTTCGGAAACAAGGCAGATTTTAGAAGCTTTACTTAGCGAAACCGGTACTTGTTATACCATAAAGGAAAAAATCCTTGCGCCCGTCCAAAGGCCGTCTGCGCAGAGAAGCTTTAGTTAGCGAAGCCGGTCTTTGTTTTATCATAGAGGAGAAAATCATTGTCACCGACAACCACATTATGGTAAAATAAGTTTCTTTAAAAATAGTTTTGTTGACTGTGACCATAATACAACATGTTTTTCTCTTACATTTGTAAGTTACTAAATTTATATGAATAATAAACACTGTTTTGCAAAATGGGTAATTTTTAATTTTTTTTTTGGGCTCTTTTTCGTTTCTTTTGGGCAAAATTTCATATTTAAGTTTTTGGGTCATTTTTCATGTTCTTTTGGGCGATTTTTCATTTTTTTTTTGGGCCATTTCCTACAGCCAGAGTAAGTCATTGCTCGGTGTGGAGTTGCATTGCAACCGGTTGCCATTTTACCATAAAATGGTAGGAGTGTTAGATAGGCTCCGCCCTTTATGAAGTGTCCAAATGCATGGATTCGAAGTCGGTACCCTTTCTCTGGTCAGAAAGCATACAGAGATGAAAAAAGTGACGTATGAAAAAGGACTAAATCATTTGCGAGGGCAGCTTTCGAAGAAAGAGAAAGAAAACGTTTTTTGGTAGTGAAGTGGCGATGTGTAAAAACAAGCCACTACTATCAACACAAATTGCGTAATCAAAACAAAAAATGCAAAAAGGGCATCTTTCGAACTTTCAAATCTGTCATAAGAACTACTAAAAATCTTGAGAATCGGTGCATTATTTACCATGGCTCCCATACAAACTTACGCAACAGTCTTTGTACCGCAAAACTATCTTATAATATTGGTACTTACATAAAATTTGGACATATCTTATTAAGACGTGAATCGTATTACCAATAAAAATTGGTACACATTTGATAATATGCTCCCCTAGAAATACCACTTCCGAAAATAGCTTTAAATGCAATAACTTCCTTATAAATGATATTATTAATAAAAAATTAAGGAAAGCTTTGATAATAGCTACTATGTTATGGGACAATGTTGTGGTGGTAGGTCCCATATGAACCCCAACTATAAAATCGCTCGAAGACGAAGAAATCTCATAAGGTTGCTTAAAAACTATTTGGCTCAAATAATTTTTTTTTTAAATCTACAACTCAGTATAATTTTTTTCCGGGATCTTGATTGGCCATGGACCAGAAAAATTGTTTTTGTATACTGTGGTGTAGGGTATCAAAATGCCGTCCTTTGCCGACTTTACTTTTTTAATTGCGTTTTTTTTTATGGCAATAAGTACAGAAATCTTAGTCTTCATTATTTAACTTTAACCTTGAGAAAAAACTTAATGTACCAATTTCTCGCAAGGCCTAAAAGCGACTGCGTGGTGATCATACATCTTCTAGTAAATTGACTGGCTGCTCTATATAAGCAAAATCATGTCCAATTTTGTACTTCATAATTAAATATGTATTGACACAGAAAAAATTAAAAAATTGTCTCTAATCACAAAATTCATAGAAAATATAGCTCAGGTTTTGACAATTTATTTCATTTAGATGTTACAGTGTCTGCATGCCAAATTTTAGGAAACCCGGTTGAATACACAGAAAAAAATATTTCACCAATTAAAGCATTAATCAAAAATAAAATCAGTTTTAATTAAAAATTTAATCAATTGAATAAAACGTTTAATCAAGTGAATTAACCGTTTATTTAAATGAATTGAATGTTTAATTGATATTATTAATTTCTTTACTGGTACAAATTAATATTATTAATTAAACGTTTAATACATTTGATTAAACGTTTAATTCACTTGATTAAACGTTAATTCACTTGATTAAATTTTTAATTAAAACGGATTTTTATTTTGATTAATGCTTTAATTAGTGAAAAAAAATTTTCTGTGTAGTTAAGAGGATTATTAAAATTATAGGCTATAGTTCTTTCCAGATGTTACACTATTCGCCTGTCAAATTTAGAGAAACCCGGTTGATTTGTTAAGACGATATAGGGAGGGGGAGCTTTAACCCCTCTTGCTTAACGCCCTAAATAAAAAACTATAGGATATAGTACTTTCCAGCTGTAAGCTATTTGCCTGCGAAATTTCAAGAAATTTGGTCAATTAGGGTGTGTGTGAAACGGTAGCAAAGTACTCATGGAAGTAAAATTTTGACACTATTGAAGTGACTAAAATTTCACTAGCCCTAGGGGCTAGTATACATTTTGACATTAGTGTAGAAATTCTTGACAACCACAAAATTATTTTTTTTCATCAAAGTTGTTTAAACAAAATAAAAAAATAATATGGAAGAAGGACAAGTGGCAAAAAAAATTTAAAAGAATTATACAAGATGTAAATATTTAATATGTATAAGCTTTTTTGCCCACACCTTTTGTAAAATTTGTTAATATCTCAGAACAAATTCATCAAATAGTTGTGACGATCTCATTTCCAACATAATTGAAATGATTATTGGTAAACTTTTGTTTAATTTTCTGATTTTTACAAAACTATTAGTAATTGTTTTTTTCTTTATGTCAAAATTTTACGTTGTCAAAAATTTCACACAGCACATATATGAAAATTTTGTACCACAAACAAATTTCATTTCACCATAGAACTTTGCTACCGTTTCACACACACCCTTAGTTAAGAAAATATTGGGAGGGGAGCTTTTAGCCTTCTTACCCCAGTTCACATCCTATTCCCTATTTCCTTTCAGATGTTACAGTGTCTGCAGGCCAAATTTTAAGAAAATCCGTGCATTTGCTTAAAAGATATAGGGAAGGGGAGCTTTTACCGCTATTGCCCTATTTCACGCCCTATTCCCTATTTCCTTTCAAATGTTACAGTGTCTGCATGCCAAGAAACCGGTCGATTAGCTTAAAAAATTGGGGAGGGGGAGCTTTTACCCCTATTGCCCTATTTCACAGCCTAAATAATACAAATTTTAGGCTATAGTTCTTTTCAGATGTTACACTAATTTCCCGCAAAATTTCAAGAAAATCGGTCGATTTGTTAAGCAGATACAGGGAGGGCGAGCTTTACCCCTCTTGCCCTATTTTCTTTCAGATTTTAAGTTTACACTAAGAACTTTCTATTGTTTCATTTGGCAAGCCATTAAGGAATAATTTCACACAAAATTTCATACAAAAACTCGATTTTCCAATTTTCCGACTTTTCCGGAGGAAACCTTTACAGAAATCGGCCCAGCCGTTCCCATTTTATGAATTACTATAAATTTTTTGCACCATTTTTATATATATATGGGGTATTCACAAGGTTGTCGTTATAGGCCAGTTTACACGGTAATACATTGTATTACGACATTGCAAAAAATTATGTAGAATGAGAGAAATCATATCATGTAAAAGCAAAATGCATTGAGTAAGAGAGAATACGAATACAAAATCTGACAAGCGGTCGGTAAATGGTTTTTTTCTAAACCATTTAAGAAACTAATGTATTTTCATCACACCAGAGTTGCATTTTAACGGAGTATATTGAAGGTGGTAGCATTTTTATACAATAACAAAAACAACTAAAATCAACTCAGGAAATTTTCATGTTGTTTTTGTAAAAATTGTAAGACTGCAACCATCTGCTGTTTTGTTATTATTTTTGATTTTACTATACCATCCGTGTAAACATCAACAGACTTTTATTTTTTTCTTTTAAACACGGAGAGAATTTCATATTATTTTGATTCCACAAAGTCGTAATACATTGTATTACCGTGTAAACTGGCCTTAAGTTGTAAAGTCATATGTTTAAAATAATTACCTGAAATATATATGACGTTGATTTTTAGACAGCATTACAATTTTTATTTTGTTTGAAAAACAACAGTATTTTTTTAAACAATTGTGAAATATTATTTAGGACATTATGACGATATGACTTATAGCTCACCTTGTGAATCCCCCAATAGATTAAATTGAATTTAAATACATTTTGATTTTTTAAGGGCCTATTTTATAAATTATACATATTTATATATCAATTTATGCTTAAAATTCGTTTTTCATGTCAATGAATATTGGGAATTTAGCACACTTAAAAAATGAATAGAAATTGTTTGTATTCCCGAAAATAACTTTGATAATAAAAATGCAGGTGCAAGTGCAAAAAAACTGAACTGGCAAATTGCTTTCATTTTGATTTTCTTGCGAAATACATAGATGCCTTCACCGCTGGGTAAATGCATACTTGCATACATACATACTTATCTGTATTATTTGTATCAAAATTTTTCTATGAATATCTTTTGAAAACAACAAACATACATAAATGCATACGTCGAAAATTAAGTTTTCTTCTATAAAAATTTTAATTTTATTTAATTATTCCTTTTATCTTTCAAATGAATTTTACAAACTTTCATAAACTTGCAGTAAATTAAATGCAAATACTTTTAGGTATTGTATGTTTGTTTGTATGTTTGTAGTTTACAAGAGTTTTTCATAAGAATAAATATTGAATTGTCTGTGTTTACACGCAAACTGTGGCAGTGCTAAAGAACATTTCAGTTTCTTAGTATTAATATTTATTCATTAAACTCAACTTCTAAGTGAAGTTTATACAACATGTTACTTCATATTTGCAAATTAATTTTGATTAAAGTGCTTTTACATCAAAACAAATAAATTCATAAAAGCAAATACATGTAAGGCATACACACATACATACATATAATGAAAATATCGTTTTTGTTTTATTAAAAATTAAGTTGAAATATGAGTTGGTTTTTGCCTTAACTATAAGTGGATTTAAAATTAGTTAGAATACTACATTAAGCCGTTCCGAAGTCTTGATACGCTTTATTCGGAAAACTGTTGTATTAATACTGTATGCAACAGATATGAAAAAAAGAAGGGTGCATAACAAGAGTAAGCCATTCGGTTTTCAACCGATTCAAGACCGGGTTTACAAGGCTTTTTTAATCTTCATAAAATCTGACATCAGAGTACTTTAACACGTTACAATTAAAGGCGTATTCAAAAGATTTTCGCGAGAGCAATTTTGTAGCTGAGCTGGGTAAATTAGGTACAGATTAGGCAGAATTTCAGAGAGTGGACTTCATATGGGGCCTATGGTGAATTTTGAACCGATCTTTTGAAAACTTGGGCGTGTGATATCTTGTCTTTAGAAAGTATTACAAATCAAATTTCTTGACGAAATTTGGTACTTTGACTAGTAGTTTTCTATTTTTGTAACAGAAATATCAATTTCAGGGAGGTTGCTCCCCATTTGGGACTATAACTCATTTTCTTCTCAATAGTTATTTCAAATTGCTTAGTAGAACTTGAAACATCTGGACACTGAAATTGTTCTTTTCTGTTATGTCTTTCGAAACTGAGCATTATATTCACAGGAAGAAACAATAAATTTGTTCAAGATAGATTCAACTATGTATATTGAAATAACAATTTAAGCCAGGGCTTATAAACTTGTCAAATGCTTGTCCAGCGGGCGAATTCACTTGTGTATGTCCCTGCAGATAACGAGACTAGTCCATACATGCATGTAAAGAGTAGTACATAAAGGAGTAGGAGTACTCCAAAACTACTCCAAATATATGGGTAAAAGGTGGTCCATTTAACATTACGATATCCTAGGAGGGGACCATATAACCCACCTAAACTAATATTAACCCTAAGCTACTCCATGGAGTACTAAAGTGGGTTAGTTTTAAAAGTACTCCATGTTACTACAGTATGAAGTACAGTTAAGGGGTAGTTTCAGCATTTTTCTTTTTAATTTTTTACTAATCGGCTTTTATGGTGTGTATTGTAGTCTATTATTGCTGTTATTAAATATATTTAGTTGGTATTTTTAATTTTATTATCTTTTTTCCACAGATTTCACAAAGTTTCACTTTTAAGTAAACAATTAATAATGGACAACATCAGGGCTACCAATGTGTAATACTGTAAACTATAGAAAAGTATACATCATGCAGTTGTTGACAGCACTGCATGTTAATTTCTTATAACATGGTCCATACTACAGTACAATACACCATGTTGTATGTAGTCCATTTAATGGACCCCGTAGTCTAATATTATCTGTAGGGGTATGCTGGGAGTAATATTCGCCGTCATATCTAAATTTTTGGATTTTCCATCCAGCATCTTCGGGTGTGACACATACAAACACATTTTCACTAATTCTACCACAATGCTTGATGAGTATTTTGATCAGTGTATTTGTAGGTCGTAAGAAACTGCAGTCGAAACCAAAATAGTCCAACAAAAAACGAAAATTTGTGGACAAAACGAAAAATTTGTGGACAAATTTTCACTTTTTGAGTTAGTTTGACAGCGAGACTGTTAACATTTAATGAATCAGAAGTTAAATCAACAGTTTTGTTTTTGGCCAATGGTAAATAGAAAAGTGCAAGAAATTGCAATTTTTCTACTTTGACTGCAATTCTTTAAACGCTGATTTAAACAGAAATCGTTTCAATTTAAAACTTAAAATTTTTTTTTAAGAACACATTATTTTTGTATTCAAAGCGCAACGTAACTTTTTTTCTTCAAATTTTACATTTATTTTATTATTCAGGATAATATTGTTCAATATTTTTCCTTCTAATGAATAGAAAAATTTCCAGCCAAACATAGAAAGCAGCAAAGAATTACAAAAAAAAAAAAAAACTCCAATCTGATTAAGTTGTAGAAACTGCTACTAAGGGATCAGGTTTTCTTTTCTGTTTTTGTTTGTTGTCCTGATGCAACATAATCAACTAACTAGCAAAATATTGTATTATAGGATGCAATCAACTGTTCGTAATGGTAATAAACACATATAACCTTTCAACGTAGTGGCAATAGCAAATATATATATAGTCACATATCCAATAGTAAGGGTTTATTGTATAGTACATGCCACACATGTACGATAATGTCTGTATTAAGGCATTTTTGGATTTGTGACAATGTCTGTGTGAGTGAAAATCTCTACGTATGTATGTATGTGTCCTTTCACTTATGGAAACTTATTTGAAGCCAAAGCAAACATGAATGGACACGTTAAACAAAATAAACGAGTACTTAAAACGACAACTGTCGCTCCAAAGCCACAGTTACTACTTTCTTGTTTCTTTCTCAGATGTGCTCTTTTGTTAACATGTACAGGCAAAGTTGCCGTTTGTGCTTTTTCTAAAAGTATTTTTGAAATGTTTAAAAGTTTTATTTACACAGTTTTGCTTTTAAAACCTATTTTTATACTCTGCTTCACTACAGCTGTAGTTAAAAAAGTGGGGTTATCTAACCAGCCCTGCCGATAACTGGCATTGAAAGTGCTCCACACCATAGCCAATAGATTTAATCACGCCCTTCACCGCAAGATTGATCTTAGACCCTATAAATGTATATTCTGTGTCCTTGTGAGGAGCAAAGTTGATGGAACGATGTCCGGCTGTCCGTTGAAATGGGTTTTACAAAGATCCAAGATATGATGGGGACTTGGTAGTTAAATATTTATGTCACATGTTGGCCGGAATTGTTTGCTATTCAGCCTGATCGGTCCACAAATGGCTGAAATATGAGCAAAATACAGATACTGCATCCCAAAATTCCTTGTTGTTGTTGTTTTTTTCTTAATTATTTTATTTTTATGTCTACCTGGAGATCAGCAGAAGCAAGTTTCCAAATAAGACACAAGCATCTTGGTTGTCAATACACAACATCCGAAAAAATTTAGGCGATATTGGAAAAGTGAGCGTGGCACTTTCCATACAAAGAATTAGAGAACGGCAAGAGCTAAAGTTTTCAAATTCGATATAAGCATCTTGATTATTAAAACACAACATCCGACAAAATGTTGGCGAGATTGGACAAGTGGGTGTGGACTCCTATACAAATACATTCAAGATTTCTGTATATCTGCAGAACGTCAAGAGCCAATGCTTCCAAATTATATACAAGCAACTAACAATATGTGGGCAGGATTGGACGAGTGGGCGTGGCACAAAGTTGATTTATTTATATCTAAAAAACGGTATTTATAAAACTTTCTGTAACAATCGCACCATGGTGAAGAACATATTTATAGTTCTCTGCGAAATCAAACGAAATAGCGAATTCACCAGACTTCAAATGTATTTTCAAATCCTTGAAGAATGACCACTTCTCTTTGACTAAAAGCAGCCGATTAAAGCACTCTTACTTGTTTGCTTTAGCAATCAGTCTATAATTTTACCTTGCTCAATATTACCGGTCAATTTGATTTGGTTAAAATTTGAATAACGAAAAAAAACCGCCAAACTCTTTTCTAGTTTTAGCCAAGTAGTTCTCTGACAACTCTCGCACTTAATATTTGCGTCAACGTGTTTATGTCTTTATTTGTGTATGTTTCTTGGCACAACACATATGCTGAAATGTGTCCTTAGTTTTTAATATTTCTTGTGCACATTTTCGAGTCCAAATTTCTTATTTACTTTTGGTTTTTTACTTTTTTTTTTAGGGGGAATTCTTAAATATTTTTTTTTTTAGACTTTAGAGCACGTGACATTTTTTGTAAAAGTTTTTAAGCTCAAAGGGGGTAGAAATGAAGCAAATGTTGTGTCTGCAGTTTCATACATGTTGGCATCAAAAGTTTTTAGATAAGTTTTGCTTTCAAGGAATTTCTTGAGCTACACATTTGCTGCAACATCGTCATAACTCAAAAAATATTAGTATATAAAACGACTTTAGAAAATGTTATTCTTCTCTCAAAAGTTATTCTTAAAAAATATTTACAGTACCTTAGTAAGAATGCATTTCTATGCATTAAGCTGGCCACACACTAGAGATTTGTGCGTGTGATTTGTTAGCGTTTCATTTCTCCACAAACGACGAACAAATCACAATAACCTGAACGTCAAGAAGAAAGCATGAATTGTGAAGCGGATAACGCAATTGCACTACTGATAATTTATTTGTGTACACAACAAAAAAAAAAAAAAGTAAGAAAGTATATTGACCGACTATATGATACCCTACACCATAGTATTAAAAACACATCATGCTTATGTGTCCATAAAAATATGGATTTATCTATGTTTTTAAACTTCATTAAAATCGGTTTGCAAGTTTGTGAGAGGCAGAAATTGCCCCCTACTTTCCCTTGTGGTCCTATTTATGAAAAACTGTAAAGCTTATGTTTCCATATAGATATGGATCTATTTATGTTTTTAATTTCATTAAAATCGGTTTGATAGTTTCTGAGAGGAAGCAATTTCCCCCTATCTTCCATTTTCAATATGCTTGGTCCTTGTGCGAATAAGAACCTATGTACCAAATTTTATCAAATTATCTCCAAAGTTGCGACCTGTACTTTGCGCACAAGGTTACATGGACAGTCAGCCAGCCAGCCAGCCAGTCGTACGGACATCGTTAGTTCGACTCAGAAAGTGATTCTGCGTCGATCGGTATACTTTAAGGTGGGTCTAGGACCGATATTTTAAGGCGTTACACACATCAGCACAAATTCATAATACTCTCTCCACTATTGTGGTGTGGGTATAACTAATTAAAATAAGAAAAACAATTAAGAATAATTCAAAAATAGATAAATTTTGATGTTTTCTTGTACACTTAAATGGAAATTTTTTAAAATGTTCGCGCATAAACCGACTAACACATCGAACAAATCACTTGAAGAAATTGATTTGAAAATTTGCAATTAACAGTTCAACTAAAATAAAATTGTTCTTAATTTTCCAGTACTTATGATTTGTGCGCGCACAGCCCCATTAACAAGTAATAAGACGTCGAGCTCGCACAAATCACATGCACTAAAAACTAGTGTGTGGCCAGCTTTAGTGATATTAAGTCAAAATTTGCGATTTTTTACTTAGGACGTTAGTGCAGCAAATGACCAATATGATGTTGCTATTAATAATGATAATAATAAAGAATAAAGGATACTGAAATATGGAAAAATTTTGTAATATATATTTTACTTTAAAATAAAGGTTCATTTTAAATTTTTGTGTGTAAGAAAAGTTATATTATATGCAAATTTAAATTTAAATCCTTCCAACAGAAATTAGCATGTGGACTTTATATTCATTTATAAGAGAAAGTACTGTAGAATTAAGTGCTTAAAAGGAGCCATTGTGTATCTTAAATTCCATTAACTGAATTATACACAAGCAAAAGATTTGAAAAAAGGTGATGGTAAATGCATAACGAGCTCTAAAATTGTATTCCGGAAATATAATAAATTTTTGAAGTCGGTAGGCCCATAGAAAGCTTACCGGCCTCACTTGTAATTAACATAATAGAAAATCTTTCAACTTGACATTTGGATAATGTTTTCCATACTTTTTAATTATTGAAGAAATGATTTTACCGATCATTATAATTCTGTAAAACAAATTACAGTACAAATCATAGAACAACTCGTACTTAACTCGGCTAAGTAGCAACATTTTGCATTCATAGATGATTCACACAAACACACACACACTCGCAGGCAAAGAGACATGAACAATGAACGCCAACATGTCATGTCAACTGAATTATGGTGGTGGTGTTCATGTTGCATGTTCATGGATGTAAAGAATACTGACGAAAACATTTTACATTTCGTTTCTTCACTATTTCAACTTGTGACAAAAAGTATACAAATCGCAATCTTAGAACAATAAGGTATAATTTGCCACATGTAGGATTATTGTTCTAAGGATACCAAATATTTAACTTAATTTACAAAAATACAAAAAAATATTTCGTAAAATTGAAAAAAAATGTATTCGTTCGTTGTACTCAAGAATTTCGTGGGGCGTTATCATGTACGATTTCGCAAGATAAAGGGCAGTTTTCATACATAAAAGGCATGGATTTTTTGAGTGTATTAATTATTTTTTCAGTGTATCCTAACGATACTTAGGCGGGCGGTAAATATAACTCTTAGAACAAACACTTTAGTGCGTCAGCAATCGTAGTCACAAAATTCCCCCACCATCCGGGGTTACGTGGGAAAGCATTATAAAATTATTGCACGTTATGATGTTACATCATCCGGAAAAATTACGTGCATGTGTTGAAATTGGGAAGAGTTTAAAATTTACAGATTTGTTGAGAACGAGGCTGAATCTATCGGGTACCAAGGAAGTAAGTAAGTCCTTAAAGTCACGGCTCCAAGTTGGCTATTGGTTAGGCCCCTCGAAAACCACGTAGAGGCTGTAGTTAATACCAAACTACACGACATATGGGGAGACCTGAACAATTTAGCTTTAAGGGCTGATTTTCCACCACTTGTAGGAGTTTCGATCTACTACACCCAGAGAAAAAACATGTTTAAATCGGGTCATCGCCAACAACACTATTTTTAAAGAAAATTTTGAACATATTATGTTTAATTCAACCATATTATTGTGTGCGATAACCATATTATGGTTATATTAGTCCTCCATCAGGAAGCCACAATTATATTATACTTGCCTCCGAACATGCAATGGTTAATAATAACTAAAATATGTTTAATACTTATAACAAAATAGTTGTTTTTCGAACATAGCATGTTGGTCTTGGAAAAGAGGAAACTACTATTGTTAATTTTAAAACAAATTTTTGTTATATAAAACAATAACATATTTAGAGACAACCATAATATAGTGGTGGCTTCGCGATGGAGGGCTAATATAACCATAATATGGTTGTCGGTGACAATAATATGGTTAAATTAAACAAAATATGTTTTAAATTTTAGTTTTGTTGGAGGTGACCATATTTAAACATGTTTTTTTCTGCGTGTGTACAGAAAAACTTATCAGTACTTTTTTATCCATTAAAAAAATTGTTAAACAAGTATTTCAGTTTAATTAATGTGTTAATTAAATCATTTATTATTTTTTTTTTCTTTTTTGTTGAAAGAAAATTAAAAATATAATTTTGATTTAATTAATGTTTTAGTTATTTTGAAATAAATTTTTAATTAAAATATTAATTAAATAACAAAAAATCTTTATTGATTTTTTGGTTTAAAATCAAATAATATAAACTTGCAGAATTGTTGTTTTGAATTGTCAAAACCTGAGCTATATTCAATTAATTAATTAACAAACTGTTAGAAACGGCAAAGATTTTTGATATTTTTTTTAATTAAAATTAAAAATATAATTTATAAAAAAAAATAATTCACAATTTAAGATTTTTAAAATTTTTTAGTGATTTTTTATGATTATAAAGATATTTTGGGAATAGGTGCAAAATCAACAAATTGTTTGCTTGATTGTTTCAATGAATTTGGTGATTAAAGACAATTTTTAATTTTTTCTGAGTAGCGGATTTTCACAGATGCTGCTGCTATTTAACAGATGGTGGTAGCTTACCAAAAAGCAGCGGAGGTTTGATAGCTTCAAGTCCTTAACGTGTCGTGAACTGCCTGCCTACCCTGCTAGTGCTGATATCGATCTTTCCTACTTGTGCTATGAGATTTTTGCACACATTTGGTTTTTATATTTTAAAGTTCTTACAATCCACTTTCAAAAAATTCATATTCTTGGTGGAGGGTATCAAAGATTTAGCACAGCCGAAGACTGCATTCTTACTTATTTCGTTCCGATGGACCGCATTGGTCTTCGAGTGGAAGTCTGCACTTGGGTGCATAGCCCTTCTTAACCTAACCTAACTTAACCTACTTATTTCGTTATTTTCTCTTCATTATCCTTTTGATATTAAATTTTCTCAGATATATTTTTATCTAATTCAGGGTTTCTGTTTATATATGCCCATAAGAAACCCCATGTCTTTGTAAAAGTTTTTGCTAATAGAATTTTTGAACCAAAAGCTGTAAAAACTTTTTCGCAAGCATTCTTTAAATGCATATAAATATGTGTACATTATGCTACATGATTGCATCTATTAGCAGTATGTAATCATCGAAATAATCATTGACAACATTCGCCAGCAAGTCGTACAAACATTCAGATTGTATCTCTATTTGCCTGTTCGTATCTGCTGTATCTTCATAAAGTTAGATCCTTGCATGTATTTAGTTTATGTATGAACATGACTACTACACTAACTGCACTTCAATAACTTCAATGACAATAAATTATCGGCAAGTCTTTGACATTTATTACAGATGGACACTATTAAAGCATTAAATGAATAAAATTGCACATGTTCCATTCGAATAAGGAAGGAGCATAATGTCGTGGCTACACATTATATTCTATTAATGATGCGTGGTAGTCAAACTCGAAAGTAGATTATTATTATCATTCGAAATTCCACAAGACAATGGTGACGTGTGCAGGGATTTTATAAGCCAAGAAAACATTTGTAAAGTAGGTTGTTGCTAAGCAAATAAAGGTTTAATTTTAACTTTTGCATCGAAAAAAAATTTAGGGTTTTATTCGATTTTGCATTAAAAATATAATTTTATTAAAATAATGGCTGAGTTGCAAAACGTCATAATACTTTGCAGTCAAAGCTAAAATTGATGATACATATCGGGTTTTACGATGCACAATTAGCTTATTTTGTACGCATGGATAATTTTTTTGGTGCACTTTGAGACATATAACATTGCAATATTCTACACGGTTTCATTGTATAATGTATTTTAAAAAGCAAGTTGCTTTCAACTCGATTTTTGGCTATGCTTTCGAGTTTGTAAGCATGTTGTGGACATTATGACACTCTAAAAAGTGACATAACGTCCACGGACTTTATGACACTGCTCTGATGGGCATTATGACACTTAAAAGTGTCATAAAGTCCATGGACACTGTGACACTTTTTGGAGTGTCATAGTTATCTTTACAAATAACATGTAGGAATTCGACGTATAATGATAATGAATGATTTAGACAAATAGTATGTAAGATTTGGAAGACATTTTAAAAACTAATTGATGATACATATCAGGTTTTACGATGCACAATTAGCTTATTTTGTACGCATGGATAATTTTTTTGGTGCACTTTGAGACATATAACATTGCAATATTCTACACGGTTTCATTGTAGAATGTATTTTAAAAAGCAATTTGCTTTGCAACTGGCGTTTTGGAACTCACTTAATATGTTAAATTAAAACAAATAGCAATTCATAAAGTGTTCTATTTTGTCGTATTTGCTTTTAGCTTGTGACTGTTTTAAAATATTATATGACAATACAACACTGTTAGCTATGTATTTTCAGTGTGCTCTTTTTTGTCTAGTCCCCATGTTCTGTAACGCCCGCAACGAGAAACTTTTCGATTGAAACGTGAGATATGAAACAAAAATGGTATAAATTGAAAAATTCTCGTATAACTGCGTCACATTTTTTTGGCGAGTAATAGCTGTCACTAGTGCTGGGATACTATCGATATTTTCCACTATCGATATTTATCGATAGTTCAGATTTCACTATCGATATATCGATATTACTATCGACTGAATGTTTGCACTTGTGCAGGAAAACTTTAATTATTTTTTTATAAGGCTACAGTCCGTTGTTTTTATCACTTTATTGAATGTATGTATATACGCACGTTATTTTACATGGCAGTTTTTTTAAAAAATTGATAAGTACCTTTCTGAAGGAACCGAAGTAACAGGGGCTATAAGATACTCCATTGCAACTTTAAAAAAGTTTCTTAGTTCTAAACCCAAAAAGGTAATCAATCTAGCGGACTGATCCTCTAATAGTCGTTCATTGTTTTGTCCTATGCTTGCAATTGCATTTGGATTTGCATTCTTTTTACAACATTACAAAAATATTTGACATTTCAGTCCCTACATAAACATGTACAAGTTTCGACTTAAAGGCCTTTAATTAGCAGTAAAAAGCACAGCTAAGCAATCCATACCACCTGCCATTCTTGTTGTTTGTATTCATTGCTGTAATTCAGCGCGAATTAATAATAGCAAGTAAAAATTTGCGGCAAAAAACTGTGTGTGTATAGCTGCTGTAAGATGTCTTCATACCTGTGTTTTTAATACTAAAAATATCGATATTTATATTTTTCCTATCGATATTTTCGATATTTTCAGACTATCGATAATATCGATAGTCTATCGATAATATCGATAGTCTATCGATAGTTTCCCAGCATTAGCTGTCACGTAACGCAATTACTCGCCAATGTACAGAAAAAGAGTGTCTGTAAAATATTTGTGAGAACTGTCAAATAAACTTATGAATAAAAATGGGATGAGAAAAAATTTTAGCACAAACAAATATATTAAAAATGCAAATTGCAATGAATAATAACACGAAAAGATAAGTATTTTGTTCTTGGTTGATTTTTTCACGGTTTAATAATTTTGCTTTAAATTTTTTTAAAAATATGCGAATGTTTTCAAAGCCATTTTGTAAACAACAAACATATAAGTCGCATTTTACATTATTTGGTATAGCCGATGGTTGTTTATTCGTCGCCGTTATTGAACATTTATTAATTTAAATACATTTTGGTCGCCGTTTAAGTATGTGTGACTGGCGTTCTCAACGTCTGCAATTTCACATCGGCTTCGAGTGGAATATTATGACCAGGGAAACTATAAATATGCAATTACATGCTTTCCTTGTGCGACCAATGAAGACACAAACAATATATGTATCCGTTTTAGAGCCTTTTATGAATTTTGGCATCGATTTGTAAGTGCATATTTTACCGTTTGCAGCGTTTTTGTGCATAATTTAGTTAAACGAAAATTTTCCCGGCATATTTTACGTTTATAGCTCACATTTCTCCTTTTTAAGGCATATTTTGATTCAGGTTAAATTTTTTTAGATGCTTAAAGGAGCTTTTGCAGAAAATATTTTTTTTTTTTTTTGAGATTCTGTTACTTCAATTTCTTTATCTACATTTAATTTTTACTCTAAAATTGTAAGACAAAGCAGGTTGTCATGAAGGAGAAATGTTATACGATGTGTATAATTTAAAGAAATGTAGACCCAATTTTTTAGTATACCGATCGACTCAAAATCACTTTTTAAAGTGCTCTAACAATGTATGTACATCCGTCCGTCTGGCTGGTTGTCTACATGTTCTAATTTTGTAGATAATTTGAGGTCTGAGTAAATGGTGAGAATCGGTCTATAATTTCACATATTCCCCATAAAAACTAATTTCCAAATAAGAATCTTTTTGTTAGTAAACCATCTAAATATGATGGCATTTAAATTAAATTCGCCTCAAAAATATTTTACTGCAAATTAAATTATTTTTAAATCGTTTCACATTTGCCCAAAGCTCCTATCCTTAAAAAGCTTTAAGTTCCTTTAAACTTTAGCGGCTTAAGCGATAATATTTTTAATTTTTTTTTAAATTGTTGAATATTTTGTCATCAAATTGATTTTTTAAGGCATATTTTTAAAATTTTTCAGGGCATATTTTCCAATTTTTACTGCATATTTAGTGCTCATAAAACATGTTGTTTAGACCATATTTCTGGTTTCCCTGATTATGACATTTATAACGTAACGACGTAATCTCTTTTGATATATTTCGACATAAGTTACAGACACACTTTTTATCTAACTTTTCTGGAAACGATGGAATATTTTGTTTCACATCTTTTACACTAAAAATGCAGAACGCATACGCTAAAAGTACACTATGCAAACACTATTCTCAAAGAACACTATGCAGTAAATGTGTTCGTCAGCTTACAGTATTTTGTGTACAGTATTTTTTTAGAGTTTGTATATGCAAAAAATACACAACGTTATTTCACAGTTTTTTTCGAACTGCGATAGATACATTTCAGCATCACACTTTTTAAATGTATGAGTAATTTATAGGTGAATATCATGATACAAAGAAATCAGGATAACGCATTCAGCTTTTAAAAAAGAAATGTTTCTGCATATCTACGTCACATCAGCGTATTGGTACAGCTAAAATACAGAAACATAAGCAAACAAACATGTGTATAATATGCTGATGTGACATCATATTAAACATTTGAATTTTGTAAACATACGCAATGCGTAATCTTGTATTTATCATTCTTGGGAGAATATCATGTGTTTGGTTCCAGTGGAATGTTGCCAATAAGCCGTTTATATTCACGGGCGAGTTGTTTAACAGCTTAAATGCCTTTATTAGTATAGTAATAATTAAAAAAAAAATTAATTAATTAAAAATTCGTTAGGTAGGTTTTTACGATTTCTTAACTATTTATGTGTTGCTGCAGGCTATAAGAAATATTTGCTGGTATACTTTAATAAAGTTTATTGAGAAGATTTGTTTCTTAAATCATTTCGTGTTTTCTTTTTCTTGATTTTATTGCCAACGACGCAGTTGTCTTTCAATCACTGAAGCACTTAAGTGTTTATCGTTGTTCAAACGTTATTATCAGAAAATGCAATTGCAATTTCATCAAACAAATGTATCGAAGTGACAAACGAAATCTCGTTTTTCTCATTTGGCGACAAGTTAATGAGTTTTAACTGATACGAAAATTTGTTTTTTCAATTTGCCTCTGTTTCGTATCTTATGATTTAAAGCATTAAGAAAAGATTATGTTACATGTGAAAGGAAGTGTTTGCTGAATGTTGCCTTTCACATTGTTCACCATTTTAAATCAGGAAGAAGGATACGTAGGTATGTATATATAAAATGTTTGTTTAGTATACTCATAGTTTTTTGGGCTTTACCTGGGACCTATAGTAAATTAAAAACCGATGATTTTAAAAGTGATTCATATTTAAAAATCTTGTGTTATACCAGTGAAATTTTAGAATTTATTTCTGTTTGGTTGCGATAAAATCATATAAAATTTGCTATTTTAATCATAAACTTCCTGTAAAAACTATTATATTTTTAATTTACTTTAACTGGTAAACAAATACTTAAAGGTTTTTGTAAAATTATCGCTTTTTTCGTTACAACAACCAGAATCTGATGCAGTGCAACCAATTAATGAGCTTTAAAATGCTTTTAAATCGATTCGTTGCTAAAATAACACTAAAGTAATTTACACACAAATATTTTTTAGTTTTCCATATGCAAACTGGTATTGTATTGTATTGTATTTTAAATTAAATTAATTAAAATCGTTTGAAGTAAAATGGTTTGGTTGTAGTTGAATTTAAACGAATAATTGCCAACGTAATGAAGATCTATTATGTTAAGTAGTAAAAGTTTACTTCTTTGTAAAAAAATAACGTATTATTTTATAGATTTTCCTATAAAAATATTTTCAGAGAATATTTATTTTTGTTTAACACTTTTTTAAACATGTGGAATTTTGATATTTAAGGAAAAAGTTGACAATTAAAGTATAAAAACTAAGCTTGAATATTTTTTTTCCATTTTTTTTTAAATGATTATTAAGATTTATGTATGAGTAGATCGGTATTCTAAAATTTTGGGTCTAAAACCAATATTTCTATGTCTTGTAGGTACCTTCACACAGAAAAAATTATTTTTCCAATTCAAACAAAAAATTTGTAGAATCAAAAAATTTTTTGTCTGAAATCGGTCCTATAAAAAAATTCGCATATTCCAACAATTTATTTGCATTTCGTTTATTGAAAAAAACACTGATTTTTTCAAACAAATAATTAACTGAATCAAACAAAAAGTTTACTGAAATTCATATACGAAATTTCAAAATAAAAAAAAAAAAAAAGGTTTTTGCACAAGCAATGATGCGCACACAAGCAGGCACTGTATTAGAAGAAGATGATTGCAGAGAGAGCAGAGCGGCCGGCTGGCCATTTTGAAATAATTTTTGAACGAAGTCTTTTTTTATACACACAATGTTTTTCGTCATCACTCACTGTTGCTGTATCCTTTCCTTTGCTAATGAATAATAAATGTAACCCAAAAACGGCGACAGACCGACTCGATATGTTTTTCGTCATCATTATATTTTTGTATTTGATGTATTTAAGTAAACAGTTTGAAAAAATTGAATACGGGATATTGTTTTGTTTTAACCAACAAAAAATTTATTTTGTTTCTTATAATGTTGTTGTTGTTTCTGTTGTTTAAAAAGAGTGAAACGTTTTTTTACCTGCTATTTTTTTGTTTTTTTTTTTTACTTCAAACCTCTTCATCTTTCTTATTTTTGTACTTTTTTAAAGTGTCCAAAAATAGACTATATGTGTTTTTTGTTGTAGTTCTTATATTTCACATAAAGAAGTGTTGCTTACGATCAAATAAAAAAATGCAAAAAGACGACAACATTAAAAAGCGTTAAATATTTCATACAAAATTATGAAAACTTGAAAGCAATAACGCGTGTATTATATTTTTGAATGGTTGTCAACATTTTTGTTGGTTAAATAAAAATCAAACAAAAATTTTAATTGAATCAGTAAAAAAATTTGTAGAAATTGAAAAAATTTTTAAACAAGCGTTTGTTTGAAAATAATTCGGCAATAATTTTTTCTGTGCAGACAAAGGAACTAGAATTTAGCTAGAAATATACTGATTGGTTTTTACTTTAAACTAGTTGCACTTTTGATTTTTTTCATGCGTCAAACTTTCGTATTTAATGTTGGGTTGTTTTTATTTTACATGCATTTTTATAATAGTTTAAAACTAGTTGCTTTATTTACAGTTTAAGTACTTATAAAAGCAAAACTAAATTTGACAATTCCCCTCAATTTTTTTTTATTCTGTATTATTGCTTTATAGTGTACTAGCTTAACCCGGTGTGCTTCGCTACCCTTATCGTTATAAAATAAAGCTGAAAGTATTTACAATATATGTAAACAAAAATTTATTTATTAAATTATTAGCTGCTTCGTAGGAAGAGAATCCCGTGGCATTCAGTAGTTTTGTTTTATGGGGGGTATTGTTTTCTCTCCGTCAACCCCGCCCATTTTTCTTTTAAAATTCATCATAAAATGGATTTTACCAAGTTAGCTATCATAGTTGTTCAGTAACGCGATAATTAATATTTGCATCTTATGGGAGGTATTGTTCCCCCTGCGTCTACCTGCTATATTTTTATTTTCAAAAGTGTAGTATACCATAAGAATGACTTCTACAAAGTTTGAATATTCTCACTATAACAGTTCTTAAAATATGCGATATTAAAAATTGGCGTCCTATGGGGGTACCACTTCCCCCGCTGCTATTTTATTTCAATTTTGGGGCTCAAAAGATCCAACTACCAAAAGTTCAACAAAACGCTTGCAGCGGCTCTTAAAATATGCGATATTTAATATTGGCATCCACGAAAAAATATGGCAGCGCCCCTTTGTCCAATCACTCCTTTTTGAATCCTACGACACATTTATTCAGAACAGAATAGCTTTCTGTGAAAATTTATTACAATCGGTTCGTTTATTAGATATAACGTTTTTTACTTTTTCTACGGGTCCACACACACTTTTTTAATTAAACGTATTTCTATTCATGCCAACAACATGTATCCAAATATTATCGCCGTAGGTCAAAAAATATCATAGATAACACGATTTAAAATTAACATGCTGTGAAAATTTCAAGGCCATCGGTCAAGTGGTTTGGCCTCCTATAAGGCACAAATATATATATATATATATATATATATGTATATACTATATATACTAATTATTTTTTTTTATTTTTTTTTCAAAAGATTTTGCTATTCGTGCTTAATTCCCAGTTTTTATTATTGATAAAAACACTTGAAATTTATTGTTGATGGGATAAGCTATTCCTATGAGATAAACCCACTTTTTTATTGTTGATGTATTTTGTTCAAGCTTTGATATTGTTACAAGTAAAACTGTTGCTATAAGTCTTATACGTTTAACAGTTTTGTTTGGTTTAATATCTTTAGTTTGTCTAAAATCTTTATGGATGAAGTTTCCTGATGATCTGGCCTAAGCAACCAGTGAAATGCATAGGAATAGCTTATCCCATCAACAATAAATTTCAAGTGTTTTTATCAAGAATAAAAACTGGGAATTAAGCACGAATAACAAAATCTTTTGAAATTAAAATTTTGTATTATTTTTACATTTTTTTTTTAGTAATTTGTATAAATCGATCGGGCTCTTCGGTTGGGCTCCACAAGGGTTTGAGTGGGACCATACACCGAAAAACACAAAAGTACCGTTATCTAAAAAACGGTACTTTCAAAAAAAAATTACAGCGTTTTTCGTGTTCAGTAGGTCCCAATTAACTTATCTAGGCATGTGGCGCTCTTGGTATTTTTTTGGCTGTAAACCAGTGTAACTAATATACATGTGGCAGTGTAAATAAAACTGAACTGGCAAAATAAAATAAAGAAACTTGTTTTATTTTTGTTTTTTCTTTACCCACTTACAACTACATTTAGAGTTGACAAAAAATCAACCAATTGTGGTCGGGATTGTAAAAAAAGATAAACTCACTGTTTATTGTTGTTGTTTTTGCTTAAGCTTTGATATTGTTACAAGTAAAGCTGGGGCTTATAATTCTTATTCGCTTAAGAGTTTCATTTGTATAATATCTTAAGTTTTTCTAAAATCTTTGGATGAAGTTTCCTGACGATCTGGCCTAAGCAACCAGTGAAATGCGCATAGGAATAGCTTAGCCCATCAACAATAAACTTCGGTTTGTCAATAGTATGAAATGGGAATTTAGCACATTATAACGAAAACAAAAAATTTTGTTCAAATTATATCGATTAAATAAGTTAAAAGGATTTTTTATTAAATTTAAATATTTTAAAATTGTCGAAATGTTTTCCTGTACACAATTTTTTAAAAAACATTTGGAAATGGTGTAACTTTTATATCAATAATCAAATATTGGTAAAAATAAAATTTTTATGTTTTTTTGTTACGTTTTTATTACATGATCTTTATGAAATGTGACTAATTATTATTTTAAGTTTGTTTTTATTATATTTTTTACAAATAAATAATATCTATAAGTTCATGAAATACGAGTATAAACTGGAAAATTAAGTTTTTTTCATTCAACTTAAAAAGTATTTATATTTGGTATAAAGGAAAAAAAAATATCCCGAAATCAGGATCCCGAAATATTTTCTTCAATTCCGAATCCCGGGATTCAAAAAACCAATCCCGATTGGAAGCCCTAATATACATACATTAATTTGTATATACATATATAAAAGATGTGTTTATTTTATTTTAGAATAATTCTTAGCACTTACCCCTGGAATCAGAGAGAGAGAGTGAATACATAATTCATTTTCCTGTAAACACCATATTTCATTGTTGTTGAATTCGCCTTTGTTTATGGGTGCAGTGTACTAGTGATTCCAAATAAGTCTTTTTCGGTCTAGATTTAGATGTTTTAAAGTACTTGAAAAAAATTGTTGGACCTAAAAAATTAGAACATTTTTTTTTATTTACTTTCAAATATATTTTCGAACACTTTTGTGTACCTTTTTTTAAAAAAATGGCATAATAATAAACTAAATCCTTCATCCTTTTTAGACAGTTGGAATTCAAACTGATCACTACCGGTATTGAAGCGTTCAAAGAAATTTGCATAACTTTTAAACGGCGGTATTTCAAACCCCCCAAAATATAACCTCCCAAAAAAATAATGAAATAATCCCAAAAGAGTAGAGCCTTATTTCATATGCAATAAAGCCCCAATTTTAAAAATTAAATTAGCCCCCCCACCGAAATGAAATAATGACCCAAAAAGAAATGAAATAATTTCCTAATTTTTGGGGGCTTATTTCATGTGAAATAAAACCCCAATTTCTGAAATGAAATTATAGCCCAATATATGTAATACAATTAAGGCGGCATGAAATAACCCCCCAAAATATAACCCCCCAAAAAAATAATGAAATAACCTCCCAAAGCGTGGGGCCTTATTTCATATGCAATAAAGCCCCATTTTTGAAAATGAAATAAGCCCCCAACGAAATGAAATAACGTCCTAAACATAAATGAAATAATTCCCGAATTTTTGGGGGCTTATTTCATATGAAATAAAATGAAATATGTAATACAATTAATTATACAATTTTACTTTAAAGAATCACGCGATATATATAATGGTATGATATACCAAGCACAATATCGCCAACTAAAGCTTTCTGCATAGCCGGCCTTCGGCTGGGCGCAATGGATTCTTCCTCCATGATATAACAAACACCGGCTTCGCTAACTAAAGCTTCTCTGCATAGCGCCAGGATTTTCTCCTTTAAAGTATAAAAATACCGACTTGATCCGGCTACGCATAGAAGCTTTAGTTAGCGAAGCTGGTGTTCTGTATACCATATAGAAGAAAACCATTGCGCCCGGCCGAAGGCCGGTTATGCAGGACAGCTTTATTTATCGAAGCCGGTATTCTGTATACCACAGTGGATTAATCCTTGCGCCCAAAAACGTTTCCAATATAAATTTGAAAATGAAATAATCCCCCAAAAAATATATTGGGGCTTTATTTCATAATGATTTTTTGGGGGATAATTTCATATGAAATAATACCCCAATAAAAATAAAATAACACCACAAAACAAAATGAAATAACCCCCCAAAAAACGTTTTTGTTGTTCTCTGTACAAACTTTTGGGGGGTTATATTTTGGGGAGGTTATTTCATGCCGCCCTTTTAAACTAATAGAGAACCCATTTGCAAACTTTTGCAGTATAATTAGCACATCATAGGCTAATTTTTGGGAAATTAAATTAAATTAAATAATTTTAATCCAAATTTTGATATTTTAATTGGGCTAAAGCTCATCAAATTTAATTTTCATTAAATTATTTTTACGAAGAAAAGAATTTTACAACATGAAATTTATTAAAATTTTTTTTAAAAGTTTTCATTCTTGACTGCCGCTGGGCTCGAACCAGGGCTTTTACGGACAGGTTACCCAAACATGTTTCAATTGTAACCACTCAATCTCTTTGGAGGGGTTTGCCGTTTACCACTCACAACCATCAACGACTGCTGGCAGTCAATAGTCAAACATCAATCTTTAAACCAAACTGTATTTAACGTTTGGATCGAAATTTGCTTTGAATGCCTGTCTATTAAATTGATTTACATGTTTGTCGAAGTTAGAATAATTTTTTTTAAAATTTGCCATTTTGCCAATTTTGTAGAAAATTTTTTTTTTTTTGGAAAAGATCAAACGACTTCCTTTATCTTTTATTTTTATTTTATTTGTTTCTAGTTCGAAACAATACTTAAAAAAACAGTTTTTCAAAAATGGCAACACTTTAGCACAGCATAACAACACAAAGAAAATTCATGAAAAAATATTTAGCAGAAACATTCATATCTCTAGAGGTATAATTTTGCCAAACATAAATTTATGTTGGAAAAATAATTTTTGGTTGTCCTCTTAACGAATTATTCCTCATCCGCTCTTTTGCAATACCATTTCAAACTGGATGACGATAATAATATTTATCGTTTGTATCGCAACGTTTAGAAACACATAAATATCGGAAACATTTTATGTAGCTCTAAACGGAAAAACTAACGTTATTTCGATTAATTTTCGCTCTGAACACCGCATAAGAAAAATCCCTTAGTGCCAATTCACACGTTGCAAGTCTTATTGATCATCTTGCTACCTTATAAGCGAGAGAGAGTGAGAGAGAAACGTTTATTTTCCTCTCTTCACTCTCGTTATAAAGTAGCAAGCTGATCAATAAGACTTGCAACGTGTGAATTGAGACTTAATATTCCTATCATTTAAAACTCAATATCAAAGAAATTTTAAGAAAAAGTTATTTCACTTCGAAACAAATTTAAATTATTTTGCACACTTTTTTCTCTTCTCTTTTCTTATCGGTTATTCATTAAGTCGTGGAAACAATTTTATATGAAGATACAAAAAAAAAAGAAAATAATTAACGTCTTCGATAATGACCTGGTTTAAATGTAAGTTGTATACTGTATTTAACTTTAATGTTGCCAAGTGATACATTTTCAATACAAACTAATTTCGTAGTTCATTCATTAATTAATTTTCAATGAACTTCATTGATTATTTTTCAGCAGAACAAACGGGGCAAGGAAAAATTGACGAAAGACAAATGAGAAAAAGAAGAAAAGAAAGCATGTTATATGAAATTATTGTTTGAATTGAACAGAAAAAGTAAATGCAAAAAGAAAAAAAAAAAATATTTAAAATTAATGAACTTTATCAATGAAATTGCAAAAATAATACAAAAAAAAAAAAAAAACAACTTAAAACAAAAATCCTTTTTAACAGAAAAAATGTCTTCTTAGAACCGACAGAAAATTTCAATATGAAATTTTTGTAATCTTGTGAATTTTTTAACAAACTTCAATAAAAATTAATTTGACTCGTTCTTGACTACGCTGGCATACTGTAGGGCACTTGTCACTCCATCATATTGCTGCATGAGTTAAATTTAATTCGTTTCAGCTTTTCATTGAATATTATTTATGCAAATGTTATTACAGTTGTAATGCTGAGCATGATAAATGAATTTTTATTGCAATTCCAGCTATAATAAAATTTTACCAGCAACAAATATTATTTTAACTTTGTAAAAACAAAAGAAATTCTGACTAAAAGACCGAAAATGTCTGCAACTTATTTTTAAATGTTCTTTCATTTCCTCTTATTTCTGTGAAATATTTCTTTCATAATTTAAAACCTCTTGCACTTTTCCATCCACAAAATATTGTTTATCCCGTCTCAGTGTTGACTTTGTGGCAGTTGGGTGGGGAAATTCAAAGAAAAATAATTTCAATTTTGTATAGTCTGCATGAAATTTAATAACATTAAGATGAACAAACGTAGAGCAAACCCATTTTCGAATACGGTCACCTACAACACAAACTATAAAAAAATTTTTAACATATTTTGGTAATTTTCATCATTGGGAACCATATTGTTAAAGAAGCCAAAGCCATATTATGGCTAGAGTCATAAGCACTCGTCAATCTTACAATTCAAAGATATTAATAGTGCAAAAGATTTTTCACCAAGTTAGGCATTAATCAAAAATAAAATCAGCTTTAATTAAAAAACATGTCATAGTAACCTGCCGGCCAGGGTTCGAGCCCCGGCCACGGTCAAGAATGAGAGATAATCAATAACAATTTTAATTAATTTTCATGTTGTAAAATTCCTTTCTTCATAAAAATAATTTAATGAAAATTAAATTTGATGAACTTAAGCCTAATTAAAAATATTAAACAAAAAATTTGGATAAATTAAAAATTTAATCAAGTGAGTTAAACTTTTAAACAAGTGAATCGTTTAATCGAGTTAATTTAACATTAAATTAAAACTATTAATTTGTTTACTGTTGGAAATTAAAAGTATCAATTAAAAGTTTAAGTCACTTGATTAATCGCTTTATTCACTTGATAAAACGTTCAAATAACTTGATTAAATTTTAAATTGAATTTTTTTTTATTTTTGATTAATGGGTTAATTGGTGAACATTTTTTTAAAATTTTTCATTAAAACTGATTTATTTTTGATTAATGCTTTAATTGGTGACACAGAAAAAAATAAAAATAAATTTTAATGGAAAAATTTGTGATAAAAACTAAAAATCATTAAATTTGCACCAGTAAAGAAATTAATAAATTCAGTTAAACGTTTAATTAACTCGAATAAAAGTTTAATTCACTTGATTAAAAGTTTAATTCACTCGATTAAATTTTTAATTAAAACTGATTTATTTTTGATTAACACTTTAATTTGAAAATAGATTTCAGTTTAAAAATTTGTGCTATAAATTAAAAAATTACTAAATTTGCACCATTAAACAAGTTGATAGTTGTAATTAAACGTTTAATTTACTTTGTTAAATTTTTTATTCAAACTGCTTGATTAAATTTTAAATTAAAACTGATTTATTTTTGATTAAAGCTTTAATTGGTGACACAAAAAAATAAAAATTGATTTCATTTAAAAAATTTGTGACATTAATTAAAAAATTATTAAATTTGCACCAGTAAACAAATTAATAGTTTCAATTAAACGTTTAATTCACTTAATTTAACGCTTTATTCACTTGATTAAACATTTAATTCATTTGAGTAAAATTTTAATTAAAGTTTAAAAACTAAACGCTTAATTCACTTAATTAAAAGTTTAATTCAGTTGATTAAATTTTTAATTAAAACTGATTTATTTTTGATTAACGCTTTAAATAAAAAATTGATTTCAATTAAAAAAATTTGTGACATAAATTAGAAAATTACTAAATTTAAATCGTTTATCTCACTTGATTAAACGTTTAATGCATTTGATTAAATTTTAAATAAAAACTGATTTATTTTTGATTAAAGCTTTAATTGGTGACACAGAAAAAAATAAATATTTATTTCAATTAAAAATTTTTTGATATAAATTAAAAAAATTATTAAATTTGCACCAGTAAACAATTAAACAGTTTCAATTAAACATTTAATTCACTTAATTAAACGTTTGAATCACTTGATTAAACTTTTAATTAAAGCTGATTTACTATTAATTAATGCTTTAATTGGTGACACAGAAAAAATAAAAATTGATTTCAATTAAAAAAGTTTTGATATAAATTAAAAAAATGATTAAATATGCACCAGTAAACAATTAAATAGTTTCAAATAAACGTTTAATTCATTTAATTTAACGCTTTATTCACTTGATTAAACATTTAATTCATTTGAGTAAAATTTTAATTAAAACTGATTTTTTTTTGATTAATTTTTTAATTGGTGACAAACTTATATATATGTATAGTATATAAGTAAAAAAATGCATCTGTGTATGTATGTTAGCCATTGACTATCTCTCAAATGCTTTTGACTGAATTGGGTTGATTAATAATAAATAAATCGAAAATTAGCTAGTTCTTTCATTTTTTGACTTTTTCTTTACATTGATGTTCACTTTAATGTCGTTTAAATTCACAACAACAAACCCAAATTGGCCTTCTCTTTATTGTTTTCAGCGGAAAAACTCTTTATTTATTTTTTTCCCGTCTATGGTATTATATATTAACTTAATGTTGCCTTGCAAAATTATGACATTTCAATGTCTGAGATTACACATCCAACAACATCACCATCATCTTTTTCACATTATGACATTTTTTTTATTATTATTTTATTTTACAAAATATTGAAATGAATGACGTAACTGTCATATTTCATGCGAATGCATTTATTATTCTTGAATTACTATTGTTAAAATTATTCAAATTATTTATAGTAAATGCAGACTTACACTGCTTTTTACTTACACAAACAGCGAACTTAAGTAAAATATGTTGGGCAAAATATAGTTTTTTTTTTATTCTCTTATAAATTCATTGCAAAGTCCTTGTAAGCCATTCAACCAGCTACGACAAATTCTCGAACACAATTTATTATAAATAATGTGTTTGTGTATTTTAAATGAAAAGGATTATGTTTAAAGTTGCAGCAATAATGGAAATTGTGTAAAAGTTATAATAATATGAAAAAGAAAAATGTTCGAACCATTTAACGTTTAAAGCGATTTTTGTTAATGTGACCCGTATTGAGGATATTGAAGTTGTGGATCAAAATGGGAGAGTTCTTAATATCAATAACCACAACACAATAGAGGAAAGTGCTGTTACATCTTAACAAATAAAATTATAGGTCCTACATAAAATTTTAAATATACCGATCGACTCTGAATCAACTTTTCAATCGATCTAACAATGTCCATCCTTCCATTTGGCTGGCTGTCCATGTAAACCCTGTGCGCAAAGTACAATTGGCAACTAGAGTTTGAAATTTAATTACAATAAATTTTTAAACAACGTCACTATCAAGAAAAATGTTCTAAAAATAAAAAATTGTATCACGTTTTATCTTAATCGTTAGCCAAAGCATTTATAAATATTGTTCCAGACTTAAAAAAATTTTTAATACTGGTTACAACACTCAAAAAAAAAGTCAATCAAACCGTACTTTAATCAATTCGAAACTTTATCAATAGTACGATAAGCACAGGTTTTCTTGAATCAAGTACAGAAAGATTGATTCAAGTACGGATTATTTAAGTGCGAAATACTTAACTTGTCCATATTCAATACTTGAAATAATCCGATAATGGGATTGATTTAAAAAAAAAAACTAAGATTGAATCAATTTCAAAATGCGCTCGATTCAAGTTTTATAAAGTTAATTTAATCCCAAATACGTACTTGAAACAATCCGAACGTGAAATAAGATTGATTCTCAACCTAAAACACTTACCCCAGAAAAATCGGAGACAGAAGGAAAATATTATTATGATTGATTTACCTACTTACCAGAGAACGGCTTTGTGCGATTGCAAAAAAATCGCATTAAATAAACACCAACAAATACACTCGCTTGCCGTCATACAATCAAACTTGCGCAACCGCAAACATTCGCTGCTGGTTTGCAGTCATTCAAATAATGCACATCGTGCTTTGTTATTTATACCATCGTTGGCTTCGATTTTTAATGATTGTTTTGGTAAAGAAAAAAAAAAAAAATACAAACAAAAAAGCCAGACATCAAGCAATTATTACTCATGTAGGCATTCAGCAGTTGCTATGTAGTACAAGAAAAAAAAATCTAAGAAAAACAAGAACAAATTATTTCCATAGAAATAGAAGACAATGTATTGTTGTTGTTATTGCTGTTAATGTAACAAAGCGACTCGTATTCATACCAATTTAGTTCGTCGTTGGCTCATCGAGTGGACAATGACTACTTGAATGCAAAAGCATAAGAATTTTTGCGTTTTGACTTTGGGTATTTGTGTTGTTGCTTGCGCAACAATAAATGCAAACAAAGCACTTTCAATAAAAAACTCACACATGCACAAATCAAATGTGTACAAAATGATGTCAAAATTACCAACGTTGAACTTTGTTTTGCAGGCATAGAGTTAATGTAAATTTTAGCGTATGAATAAATCAAGAAAAATAGTGATTTTGCAGTTCTCTGTTACTCACCCGTTTTACTCCTATTTATTTGACATGTGTTTTATTGCCTGCTTTGTTTACTGAATTATAATTACTGGTGTTCGCCTAATGGTCAAAATTCGACCCTAAATTTTCATATATATATATATATGAAGAAAACAGAGCACATCTAAGTATATATGAATTAACATGTTTCGAGCATTTATTTTTTCCGACTTATTGCATCGATTTGGTGGAGGAACAACCTACGGTTCATATTTTATCTTCTACGTGAGTTCATTTAGTTTTGTAAGTTCAATATAAAAACTATCAATTGAAAAACAAAAAAGTATCAAAGGGTATCCTTTATAGATTGTCATCTACTCATGACATTGCATGTTTAATTCTATGCTTCTATGTCTAATATTAACGATAATTAATCAAAGTACCAGACATTGAACAAAAAAGTACCAAAAAGCTCCCCTTACATGTTCTGTTTCACCCAGTTTAATGTATAATTTTATCTTTATAACTCGAAAATAAACGAAAATTCTAAAAGTTCCAGATGAAAATCAGAAAGTACCAACATTTTTCATCTTATAGGTTTTCATTCAGTCAGGACCCTGCACCTATAATGTTATGTTGATAATTTCAATTTTATAGAAAATTTAAAATTATCACATGCAGCACGGAAAAGTAAAAGAAAGAAATTTAATTTTCCGTATTTCCCCTTCTGATACTTTTTACTCCCCATAGAGGTTCGGTTGACAATCAAAGGAAGAAAGCGTTCTTAATTGTTCCGATTTATACATAAGATTTATATAGTCGAAATATTCGAAGACCGGTTTCTGAAAAATGTTGAATAATCGACCACCCTATTTTTTTATTATTTGATAATTGTAAAAACAACAAGAATTTTATTTATGAGTTCTGCATATGTGTTAGTAGCAAACATGGTGTATATTTTGTTCAAATCGGTTGACATACAGATGAGGAAAGTGTTCTTAACTGTTTTGCCTTAGCCGATTTATATATAGAAAATTATAAAATACTAGAAACATGTTCGATATGATGTATTTAACGAAATATAAACTAAATGGGAACTTTTGCTTTTTATTTTACTTTTTAAACGTGAATGCGTGTTGCTTTCTTGTTTTGTTGTTGTTGTTGTTGTTTCTACACAAAACAAGCAAATAGTTTTCACCTACTTGTGTGCTAGAGAGAGATGACACTTAAAAGTTATATGAGATTAAAACGCTCACTTTGTAATTTTACTCTCAGAGTGGCAAAACCAACGAAAAGTTTGATCTTTTTTTTAATTACCCAGCGGTAAAAATGCCCATTACTTAATCGCTGATGTCAGTAATATTTAGTAGCAATCAGTACTGATGCTGTGGCTTATGTTTCTGCTTACATTTACACACGAGTGTCATAGGCTGATTAATTAGTGTGCTCTCGCTTAAAATGTAAGCAGCGATGTCAGTAAGTGCCATTTCACTAACGTTATAAGTGGTGTGTGTTCTAAGCGAGCTTGATGGCATGTCAATAATTTCAGGCAAATTAAACTGTAATGTATGTCGTTTACAGTCGGATTTACAATTGTAAGGCAAGAATATGAGGTGGTACCACTAATCCTGATGATTTTATAATTGAAAGTCTAATGCAAGTTTATTTAAAAGAATGCTTTATTTTCAAAAAAAAAAAATAATAAAAAAAATAAAAAAATATATTTCACTTTAGAGATTTAGGCACATAAAAAACTTAAACTATGTATTACAACATACATTTTTAATTTGATTTTTTATTATAAATTATAAATTATTTTTTTTTTATCTCTGCATTTTTTTTTGCAAAATGTCTGTTTGTAATGGTGTTTTCTTTTCTAAAAACTAATGATGCATTATAGTTGTCTAATATATTTATAGTGTTACACGAACCCTTAAAAAGTGATACATTTTTCTTAATTACAATGGAACAAAATGATATTTACGTTTTACACTCAACACTAATGTGTATTTAGCGTGTTAAACATTGAATGCAAAGTTTGTACTAAAAGCGATATTCACCACGCTTGTAGCAATTAAATTTAAAATTTTCTTACAATTCCAATAAGCGTTAACAGCACTGATTTTTAATAATTAATGTCAGCTATTGTTAAAAATTTTGCGACAAAAAAAAAAGATAATAAAAGTAAAACAAACGAAAAACAAAAAGTTTTTATATCCATCACAATATAACTATAAATAACAATATAACGCAAATTGTCCGCAAACACAAGACAAAAAATATTTGCTTGCATAAAAAAGTACTTTACGCAGATGCAAAAAAGGGTATTATCTCACACTCAGTTATAACTGCGGGTAAGAAATGGAACAAATTTGCCATTTATTGTTGCAACATGTTTAGAAAGGAAAACGACAACTTCTCACATTTTTGCATATATTTTTAGAATGGAACAAAAACCCGCACGAATGGTAGCATATATGGAACATTATTGTCAGAAAAGAAAACACCATAAGTCTTAAAGCAATGCTGCATATTTTTTTTAAATTTCTCAATTGTTGAGCCCTCTTGCTTGACAGCATCAGGAAATAAACAAAGTGAAATTTAGTATAAATAAAATATAAAAAGTCTAAACAAGTCTTAACGAAAACTGCATCATGAAGCGATTTAAATTCCTTGAACCCTCTTTTTCCATTAACGCCATCATAATTTAGGGCCACGTAAACTTCTGTGCCCAATATGCGGTCTAACTTTTTTCCAGGCCTCCTGGTCTGAACATGTTTTTTTTTTGCAATCTAAAGGAATGTGGTACATAAAGGTATGTATATTATTAAGTTTACAGATTAATAAATTAAATTTTTCGAAGATAACATATGAATCTGGATCTTAGCAAATAAGATTATTTATCCGTTCCATTTCCACCAGGTTGGGAATTGGAAAATGCACTATTAACTTTAAAGCAGTGTTCGAAAATAAACAGTTCATTATTTAGCGTTCGGCTCACACACCGAAGAACGATATCTATTTTTTTAGTGTTTGTGTAAACATACACAAACCTTAATACCGTTCGTAACTATTTTCAAGAAAGAACCGAACATTATATAATGTTAAAAAACAGAACAATTGTAGTGATACTGTAGAAAAACATTATATTTTAATGTTCTATAATGTTTTTTTTGTGTGTGTTTTATGTTTTTGTAAAAAATGTTTGGTTTTTTTTTTATCAGCAAAAAGCGACGAACATTAACGAGCCGAACCGAACACATTGAAGTTCGTGGATTTTCAAAAAAAACCGAACGAAATTTAATGTTCTCATCATTTGTTGAGTATGATGAAAACACCATTATTTTTGTGTTCGAAAGGTGACAAACAGGGAAACGTTATTTTTTTTCATGAATTTCTACACAAACACTATTAGCGTTTGTGTTTTCCACAAATCTACCGAACCGAACATTAAAGAACGATATTTAATGTTTATTTTCGAACAATGCTTTAAAGTTACTTCTGTATAGTGATACACATTTCTTGTTTGACACACTAACTCGTCACCTACATTCTAATCGAAGTTTTAATTAGTAGGTGATATTTATTAGATTACACATATATAACATTATAAGTACTTAAATCGCTCGCTTAGAATGTTATGCTAATGTCATTAATTATAATCTAGGTACTTAGTTCCATTTACCGCTTGGTGGTTTAAGAATTGAAGCACAGCCGCGAATAACGTTGTAATTCTCAAAATAATTATTTTTCAGGAGAGCAAAAACAAACGTTTTTAAAAGGCAGGACTGCTTATTTAAATTTTTTTTTTAAGATTATCAAAATAACGATAATAAAAACTTCTATGCAAAATATCAAGCAATTTGAATTTGAAATAACATGCAAATTTACAGTTAATAACTTTTTTTTTAGTGAAAAACGTTTCATATCCACAATCGCGATGTCATTTAAAACTTTTTCTGCTGCGCAAGCGGCTTTGAAAACGTTATTCCAATTGGCAAAACCATTAGTTTGTATCATTTTTTCAGTAACTTACAACGTTCTTTCACTGGCTGACTCTTTGTTTAGCATTTTGAAGATGTTAAGGTGCATAATTTTTGATGATATGATGTTTAAACAATGTATGAGAGAAATGTTAACGATAATTTGCAAAAAACAGATTTTGCAAAAATGGCTTTTACAACGTTATTCGCGGCTGTGCTTCAATTGTGTACTTATTTTAAGAAATTCCGGGATTGGGTTTCGAAAGTAATTCCATTGAAAATTATTTTAAGTACGTTTTAGAGTTATTTGTACTAAAATTCTAAAGTACGAGGTGTACTTAATGTAAGTATAAAAACCTTAATTTATACCGAGTGTTTTTTCTTTCTGTGCAGATAATAATTTTTGGACAAATTACTTATCAATCGCAATAAATGGGTTAAATACTTTGGTGTAGGGTGTCATATGTTTGGGCTTGACCGCTGTACTTTCTTGCTTGTTTTTATTCAATTTTTATTTATTTATAATCATTCCATATAATAAAACTGCTGCAGGTATGTATATATTTTTGTGCATAAATATGTGAATGTAAAGCATTTGCTTATTTATTTTAATTCCTGAATCTCAGAGCTGGGACTTACATGAGCTCTTATTTTCTTTTTATCCTTAACAATTGTTTTTTCCATTCTTCCATTTTATCATTGGCAATTTATTTCTGTTATTTTTGATAGCCATAAGTCAATCGAAAAATGGAATTATAATGCAAAATTTTTCTCAATCATAACAACAATGAATGATGTTGCATATTTCCGTTCTTATTATTCATTATTCTTATTAGTCCGCACTATTATTTGTTTTTCGTTTTAATTATTTTTTTTTTGTTGTATTTTATTCTTATTTTCAATATAAAATATCCGTAAATGTTGATGATGTTGAACAATTTTTTTATGCATATTTTTTTATTTATAAATGAGTATAAATAAAAAAAATAAGCTCAAGGCTTTCATAAATTAGTCAGTAAAATAATGAAGGATTTCCATTATTTAAATAGTATTACAATGAAATTAATGGGTATTTAAATGATGACCTTTATTTTTATATATTTTGATCACTAGTGGGCAGTGAAGGTATACTTGGTTTGGCATTATGTGTGAAACTTAAAAAAACAGTCATCTAAGTTTCCATAAGTACTCCAGGTCCGTGAGTAGTTCACAGTCGATATAGCCTTGTTCATATTTTAAAATTACGCTTACTTTCGAACGTATAAAAAGAAAAGGACAATTTTTATGTTAAATTGTTTCTAGTTCTCCTAAGCAGTTGAGGATTAAAACCACAGAGTATACAGAGGCGTCACGAGACAGAAAATATTGTGTTTTTTTCTGTCTTTTTCTTCGAAAGCTGCCCTTTTTGCATTTTTTGTTTTGATTATGCAATTTGTGTAGATAGTAGCGGCCTGTCTTTACGCATTGTCACTTCACTAACAAAAAACGTTTTCTTTCTCTTTCTTCGAAAGCTGCCCTCGCAAATGATTTAGGCATTTTTCATACGTCACTTTTTTCATCTCTGTATACTTTGTGATTAAAACTCAACGCAGTCGGATTAGTACACATATAAAAAAACACGCGGGATAAATTAAATTATGTATACTATAAAATTATGTATATAATAATCAAGAAATCTAATCAATTACTTTTTGGATTAGTTTTGATTAGATTTGATTAGAAATGCTAATCGTCACTAATTGTGATTAGATTTTTGATTATTTCTAATTAAATCAATTAGTAATCTGAAATTTTTATCAAAATTCAATTCTAATTTTAATCCAAATTCCCCAGCTATGCTTAAAACCATCCCAAATAGGACTACTTTTAAAAATCGATCCCGGAATTTCACAAACCTAGTAAAAAAAAGTTAAACTTTTCATGGGTAGTGCCACTCTGAGAGTAAAATTACAAAGTGAGCGTTTTAATCTCATTTAACTTATCAAAGTTTGTTGCAGACACTACAACAACACCACACAAGTAGCTAAAAAAAACGATTTGCTTGTTGTGTGTAGAAACAACAAAAACAACAGAACAAGACGAAAACACATTTTTTTCATGTTTAAAAAGTAAAATTAATGGTGTTTTCTTTTCTACAAAAAAGTGTGCAATTTTATTCAAAAATATGCAATTTGGTGTCCGTTTCATAAAAATTATGCTTCCAAAAAAGGGTGAGTTTTTTTAGAATAAAACAACCCACCCTTTTCGGAAGCAAAATTTTTAAGAAACAGACTCCAAATTGCATTTTTTTAAATAAAATGTCACATTTTTTGTAGAAAAGAAAACACCATTAGTTTATATTTTCAGTTATTTATGAACATTTAGTTTTTAAAGTAAAAACCATATTGGGAATGCTGCTGGTGTTTTATAATTGAAACGGGTAAGTAAATCAATCATATCAAAATTCTCCCTCTAATTTCACTTTTGGCTTATTTCAAGTACGAATTCGGAATTGAATCAACTTTATAATACTTGAATCAAGCGCATTTTGAGATTGATTTAATCAATCTCATTTTCGGATGATTTCAAGTACTAATTCGGGATAAGTTAAGTATTTCGCGATTGATAATCCATACTTGAATCAATCTTTTTGTATTAGATTCAAGAAAATCCATACTCACCATACTATTTCAAATGTGGAACAAAGAACCACCCTAAAATATTGATATACATATATCAATGTGTGTAATCTTTTAAGTCATGGAAAAATAACCATATACGGACACCACTACGCGATAAAAGACCAAAAAAATACCCGTGTCCCCCAGTTTGGCCCAACGTCATGCACTTTTATTTTATGGGCCCCCAAAGATTTGTGATTTTTGAAAAGTGATTATTTTCTCAGGCTCATATGTTGCAAACCGTTCGGAATTTTGATTTACCCTCTGAGATAAAATTGTAACTCTTGCCATAAAGAACAAAAATTGTGAACATATAAAATAAAAAAAAAAAACTTCATCGTCAAGATCAAAATCGCAAAATACTATAAAAAATTCTATTTTTCTTACCTTTTTTCCCCTGGTCAGGTCCATATGTAGCAGCAAACCTTTCAAAATTCAAGGAAACAATCAACTACAAAAATGTTCCAAAGATCTCAATAAACAACATTCTAGAGCATATGAACTTCCTAGAAATTGTTCTTAACAAAGTTTAGGTTGCGCTAAGGTACCCGTAAAAGTGAAAAATCTTCGTGTTAAAAAAGCCAACATAAAGACCCCTTACCGCAAAAGTAGCTTAAGCGACATAATTTTCGATTTTAATATTTTTAATGAATTTATTGGCGGCACTTGCATCCCCTCCTAATATGTAATGTCATGTAAGGTTTTTTTACGATTTTAAAGCAAACAAAATTTTAGCTTAAGCGACAACCTTCACACAAAATTTTTCTTAAATAAAATAAAAAAAACCTACTTAAAAATTTTGTGTTTTTGTCGTTAAGCTTTTTTGCCGTAAAGCCTCGATATTTTGGTGGCCGAATGCATCGATAGGACAAAAAATCATAATGCTAATTTTCATGAAGATCGAACCATAATTTACCATTAGGCCCCATATAAAGCGTACTTTTGGAATAGACTAAAATACGATTAAAATCGCAACGAATTATAATCATTTGAGGTAAGTTTGTATAGCCATCGGTTCGTTGTTTATAGATCCCCACTGAGATATAGTTCTACTTTCGGTGAAGGGTATTTAAGATTCGTTGCAGTTAATCATAGCACTTTTTATTGTTATTTTTAGTTTTGTTTATTATGACATTCATACGCAGTCATGGTTCGTTATTTAAGCAAATCAGCGAAAATGGATAAATGTTGGATAACGTTGAGTTACAATTAATAATTAATATTTTTTCTTCATTTTTCATGGCGTTTACAAAATAAATTTGCAAGGTAAGATTTCAGTATTATTATTGATGGAACAGAATAAATAAGAAAGTAGCCTGACCATATGATACCTTGCACCACACATTTAGGAGATATGTTTTCGACAGTGCAAAGCTTTTGGGACTCTTGGCAATCATTGACCCGCCAGAACAAAATTATGTTATGATATTAAGATTCATGTACAAGTTTTTTGTATCTATCTATATATATAAAAGTGAATGTATGTATGTATGTATATTTGTATATATATAATGCCTTAATTTATTTAATTAAATATATATGTGCCTTATAGGAGGCCAAACCACTTGACCGATGGCCTTGAAATTTTCACAGCATGTTACTGTGACCCTGGCAGAGACATTAGGCTATATAAAATTGTGACTGGGCAAAGGGGAATGCCACGCCCATACAACCTAAAATTTTGAATCGTGTTATCTATGATATTTTTTGACCTACGTCTATAATATTTGGTACATATGTTGTTGGCATGAATCGAAATACGTTTAATTAAAAAAGTGAGCGTGGAACCGCCCCTTTATAGAAGAAGTAAAAAACGTTATGTATAATAAACTACTGAGCCGATTGTCATCAAATTTTCACAGAAGGCTATTGTTCTGAACTAATGTGTCGTAGGGTTCAAAAAGGTGCGATTAGACAAAGGGGCGGTGCCATATTTTTTCGTGGATGCCAATATTAAATATCGCATATTTTAAGAGCCGCTGCAAGCAATTTGTTGAACTTTTGGTAGTTGGATCTTCTGAGCCCCAAAATTGAAATAAAATAGCAACGTAGGAAGTGGTACCCCCCATAGGACGCCAATGTTCAATATCGCATATCTTAAGAACTGTTATAGTGAGAATATTCAAACTTTGTAGAAGTCATTCTAATGGTATACTACACTTTTGAAAATAAAAATAAAGAGTGTAGGCGTAGGGGGAGCAATACCTCCCATAAGATGCAAATATTAATTATCGCGTTACTGAAGAACTATGATAGCTAGAGTCTTCAAACGTGGTAAAATCCACTATTATGGTAAATTTTAGAAGAAAAATGGGCGGGGTTGACGAAGAGAGAGCAATACCCCCCATAAAACGAAACTAGTGAATGCCACGGAATTCTCTTACTACGAAACAGCTAATAATTTAATAAATAAATTTTGGTTTATATATATTGTAAATACTTTCAGTTTTATTTTATAACGATACGGGTACCGAAGCACACCGGGTTAAGCTAGTCTTCATATATGCAATCTTTTTTTAACTTTAAACGTTTTAAGGGGCTTTATATATGAGCAAAGCATGTTAATTTTTATATCTAGCAACAAAAAACTTTGACCCGACATAGTAGCTATCGTCGACGTTACTGAAGCCAAATTATATTTCTAAGGAAGTTATGGAATTAAAAGCTATTTTCGGGAGTAGCATTTATGTGGGGTCAAATATGGACTGCAATAAAAGAAGTTTGGACTAAATTTAGTCTTAATACCAACATAATAAAATGGTTTATGGTTACAAAGACCTTATAACGGAAAAAGAAACTTGTATACGGACTATATGAAATTATGCACCAACTTATAGTTTTTTTTGTCACATTTGGTCGTTGTGAAAAGCGTTGCCATAATTTAAAAAAAAAACTCGAAATTAAGAAAAAAAATGATTTTAACTTAAAAATAGCAACAAAAAAAAAATATATAATTTACTTTATTTTCTTAACATACAAGTTATACAGAAACAAGTACAATATTATATCGACCCCTACCCGCGAAAATAACGTAAGCGCCAAAAATCAAATTTTACAGGAGAGAGCTTTTTTATTTTATTTCATATAAATAAATGTATGAAATTTGTCGCGTACAATAAAATTGTTCTTGCTATAAAATCGTAACGGTACCTTATGTGACCATGACATTTTAGAAGATGATGCAAGTGTTGCCAATAAAGTCGTTTATAAAAAAAAACGAAATTTGAAAATCATGTCAAAATCAGTACACAAGTACATGTAGTCTTGCGATTTATTTTGTTTTCTTATTTAATACAATATTTATTATAGTTTGGGCGTAGATTTGCTATTTGCCAAAAGTACACTTTGAAAACTCAAATGAAACTTAAAAAAAAAAAAAAACAAACAACAAAAATCACAAAATGCAAGCAGGGACAAAATTAAATTTTCAAAAGTAAAAGCCAAATAAACAACTTAAATTGCTTGGCAAACGTGTCAAAATTATACGTTTGTTCAACCGTTTTGCGTTGTTAATTGGGGTATTTGACAAGCGATTAAAACTTGTTTGCAAAAGAATCTAAACGTTGAATATTTCCTAAAATGTTGGCGCTAAATTTAATAATTTTAGTGAAAATTTTGCAGTCAAGAAAGAGAAAAAGAAACATAAAAACAACAAAAAGGATATAAAAGTTTTTTATTGAAAAAAGTGCGTGTTTCCCAAGCCGTTTGTGTGATTTGTTTGGCTCTTAAAGCTTCCCTGCAAATAAAATTGGCCCACCTGATCCATTTTAATAAAATGGACTACTCCTTGGACTGGTCCGATTTAATGCAAGCATGGACCATGTCATTGTTAAAAAGTGTTTGTAGTGAGACGACATGCCTTCGTTTTTAAACGACATGCTTTCGTTTTTAGACGACTTCAAAACTAAACCTCTTGAGTATACCATGGAGTAGTTTTACAACTACTCCTTAGTGGTCCAAAGGTGGGTTATATGGTCCTCCCCTAGGACATCGTAATATTGAATAGACCATGTTTTTTTCCATACGTTTGGGTTACTTTTGGACTAGTCCTGGTCCCTTGTGGGCTACTCTTTACACGCGTGTTTGGACTGGTCCTATTATTTGCAGGGTTGCCACTGTTGTACGAGTATGTGTTAAGCAAATGAGGCAGGACTGCCAGACTTGGAGATTTACACCAAAGTTGGGGATTCCTTTCGAGCAAAAAGGACAAAGAAAGGAATTTGGGGATAGGGGTTTAAAAAAAAAAATCGGAGAATTTACACATTTTTAATATATTTTCCCTTTTTTATGCTTATTTTTCCTTCTTTCGTATATAAAATATCGAAAAAAGTAGCAAAGCTCCTAATTAAGAATACAATTTTTGTTGAGCGTGTTAGAGGTTCTTAATAAATTCAACAGTTTTTCATTTTTTCGAATTTATTCTATGAGCTAAATTTTAGTTATGTATTTTATAAAGCTTTTTTTTTATAATAGTTCTATTCCTTCAATTTTTCAGAAAATTCGAAAAATGAAAAAATGTTGAATATAATATAAAGTAACCTTCGGAAGGAAATAACTCCCAGTTAGTACTTAATAAACTTAGGTTATTATTATTGAGTGAGTTTTTTTAAAAAGAATCTTTAACCCTTGACAACACATACAAGTTTTGATTTTTTAAAGACAATTTTTAAGCAAATATGTCTTCCCAAAAATAAGTAAATATGAAAGATAGTAATATAATCAAGTTTTGGAAAAAGAATGCATTGAAGTATTAAATAAATGACGGATATATATTTTTATTGTTGATTTTAAGGAAGGCTAAAACCGATTGAACAAGCTCCAAATTCTTATAAACTGGCTCATTCGTCTTCAAAAACAGCATATTGTTCTGCTTGTAGTTCCTCACTGAAATCGCGTAAAAAGAATTTGCCGATACGAGTCGCTACAAACAAACTAAAATAATTTTTTTATTAAACATTTTTATTTGGGGATTTCTTATTATAATTTATCTTATTTTTTTTTTTAAATGTTAAATTTGGTTAGAAAAAAAAAAACACAAGAAATTTTTTTACTTTTTAAGGCTTTGGTTTTTAATCTGGGGATTTTTGGGGATTTATTTTAAATGTTTTGAGGACAAGGAAAAAAGTACCTGACTGCCCTGAAATAAGGTAAGATTAGAGCTTAAGAAATAAAAAAAATAATATAACAAAATTTGAAGTAAAAAAATGTTAATGTAAAAATAGCAAAATCTGCACAATTTACAAAAAACTTATTTTTAGTATTGTGGTTATTTTGTTGAACTATTTATTTATGGTTTTTAATCCAAATTTTTAATATTTTTAATTAGGCTTAAGTTCATGAAATTTAATTTTTCATTAAATTAATTTTATGAAGAAAGAAATTTTACAACATGAAAATTAATTAAAATTGTTATTGATAATCTTTCATTCTTGACGTGGCTGGGGCTCGAACCCCGGCCGGCAGGTTACCATGACATGTTTCGATTGCAACCACTCAATCTCCTCAGATGGATTTGTCGTCTTACACTCGCAGCCATCGACGACTGCTGACGTCAATAGTCAAACAACAATCCTTAAACCAAATTGTATTCTAACATTTGGTAGTTCGAAATTTGCTTTCCTGAATGATTATCCATTTTCAATTGATTTCACATGTTTCTTCCTTACTTCTGTTTTTTCGTACCTTTGTCAAGAATTTTTCTTGAAGTCCAAGTACATTTTTTTGTTTTTTTCATTTTGTCTTTTTCTTTTCTGTTGACCTTTTTCAGCACAACTTGAAGGACAAAAGTACACATAGAGCTCGTGCCTTAGCTTTAACAATAATTAGTATTGTGGATATTTTGTTGAACTATTTATGGTTTTTAATCCAAATTAAAAATATTAAAAATTTGGATTAAAAACTTATTTTTTTTAATCAAAAAACTTGATAACTGCTCAATGCTTAGCAAAATTGCAAAATGCCGATAAATCTGCACATTTGGCAAAGCTGGTTGTGGCAATAAAATAAATTATCGCCAAAATTGCAAAGAGCTTTCATGGACGGACATTGTTAGATCGATTTAGGAGTGATTCTGATTTGATCGGTTTACTAAAAAGTGGGTTTCCCAAAAAGCTCTTTTTGTCCATAAACCATTAAATCTGTAGCATTTTGACAAAACATCTTAATTCAACTTAATTCAAAAGTTAAAAAAAATGTGGTTTATCATACGAATTTTCATTCAAAATCAATTTTTGTGAAAGTTTTTAAAAGTTTGTATTATAAACGAAATTTGTCTTTAATTTTGATTTGTTTTATTCTATACTAGCTTAACCCGGTGCGCTTCGCAACACTGCTTTAACCACTTTATCGATTGAGAGATATTTAATATATGCATCCTATGGAAGGTATTTCTCCCCTGCGCCTACCCGCTTAATTTTTATTTTTAAAAGTGTAGTATACCATAAGAGTGACTTCTACAAAGTCTGAACATTCTCACTTTAACAGTTTTTCGGATATCCGATATTAAGCATTGGCGTCCTATAGGGCGTAACGCTTCCCCGCTGCTATTTTATTTCAATTTTGGGGCTCAGAGGATCCTACTACCAAAAGTTCAACAAAATACTTGCAGCGACTCTTATTAATATTTCTATCTATGAGGGGAACTGCTCCTCCACTGTCTACCCCGCCCATTACTATATTGAAATTTAAAGTTTGCCATAATAGTGTTTTAACTACGTTTGAAGACTCGCCCTTTAATAGTTCTTCAGTTGAGCGATATTTAATATATGCATCCTATGAGAGGTATTTCCCCCCTGCGCCTTCCCCTATCTATTTTTATTTTCAATAGTGTAGTATACCATATGAGTGACTTTTACAAAGTTTGAACATTCTCACTATAACAGTTCTTAAGATATGCGATATTAAACATTGGCGTCCTATGGGGAAAACCACTTCCCCCGCTGCTACTTTATTTCAATTTCGGGGCTCAGAAGATCATACTACCAAAAGTTGAACAAAATGCGTACAATGGCTCTTATTAATATTTCTATCTATGAGGGGTACTGCTCCTCCCCTGTCTCTCCCGCCCATTTTTATATTGAAATTTATAGTTTACTATAATAGTAGCTTTAACCACGTTTGAAGGCTCTCCCTTTAATAGTTCTTCAGTTGAGCGATATTTAATGTATGCATCCTATGAGAGGTATTTCCCCCCTGCGCCTACCCGCTTTATTTTTATTTTCAAAAGTGTAGTATACCATAAGAGTGACTTCTAGAAAGTTTGAACATTCTCACTATTACAGTTCTTAAGATATGCGATGTTAAACATTGGTGTCCTATGGGGGATTCCAATACCCCCGCTGCTATTTTATTTCAATTTCGGGGCTCAGAAGATCCTACTACAAAAGTTCAGCAAAATGCGTCCAGCGGCTCTTAAGATATGCGATAATTAATATTGGCATTCTATGGGGGGTACCAATTCCCCTGCCCCTATCGAAAAAATAAGTAGCCTATTTTATTTTTAGGGCTGACGTGATGTTACTGTAAAAATTTCAGGAAAATCGGTTCAGTAGTTTCGGAGTCTATAAGCCAACAAACAAACAAACAAACACACATACAAACATTTTTCATTTTTATATATATAGATAGATAATAGATAATAAAAATGAAATGTTGTGTTGCTGATTGCATAACTTGAGAACGGCTGGACCGATTAGGACGATTTTTTCTTTAAAATGATCGCCATGGTCCAGCTTAGGTTTTTGCCCCGCCTACTTTAACGTCCACTTTTTTCGATTTACCTAAAATCAGAAAACGGCTCCATCGATTTGATTAATTTTTCTTTCAAATGTTCGTATTAATCCATTTTAAATTTTCATCGAAAATAAAAATTTGCCACGCCTACTTTTACGCCCACTTGTTCTATTTATTTACCAATTTGGGCGATTTTTTCTTTAAAATGATCGCCATGGTCAAACTTAGGTTTTTACGGACAGAAAATTTTGCCCCGCCCACTTTTACGCCCACTTTTTTCGATTTACCTTAAATCAGAAAACGGCTTCATTGATCATTAGTAATCAGCTAGCGAGCCTGGCCGCCCCGGCTAGTTATTTAATAAAAATTATTTTTTCACCGAGTTTTTTTAAGAATATTATTGCTACGTTATCTCAACTTATGCTGTTTTGTCAAAATCCCACAGATCCTTAAAATTAGTGTTAGAGGGTTTTTATATTCTAAGCAAAGAATCGCCATACAATTCTACTGAAGACATCTAACATCTAGCTCAGAAGTACATTTAGTAAATTTTTTGACTTGTACTAAACGCCTTCTTAAGAAATTCAAAAATTTCAATGCCCGAAATTTTAAAAATCCGTTTTAAATGCATCACACGAACTTTTGGTCTTAGAAGACCCCTAGTGAAATTTGATGCAGGAAATATGTGTAGAACAGAGTAACCTTTAAAAGTGACGTTTAAGTATATTTTGTGTAAGAGTTGGGAAAAAGGACAAAAATTACCCCTTAAAATGAGGGTTAATAAATTCAAAGAACTAACTTACTAACCCTTTGGCAGATTTGCACTACTTTAAAGTGAATTCATTTCGCGTTGCAAGTGTTGAGGCCGGTTTTTTTTTTTTTTTTTGTTGGACAGTGTCGTTTGTCCATCTTACTTCTTGCGCAAAGTACAGGTCACTTAGGGGCATTTTCTCAATGTATCGATAAACTGGCTGTTACTTAATGTCAACAAAAATTTATTAGAGCGATAAACTGTCCGTTAACGATTTTGGGTTTCTCAATATACATGTTAAAGCTGGGAGTCAGCTGATTGAATTTATCTGTACGGCAAATAAAAGGAAAATAACTAATTGGCAGATGAGTGCTGGTTAACTTTGCGACAGAATAGAAGCAAATGAGACATTGAGAAAACCAAATTTCTTTAATGTGCAGTTTTTCGTTGGGAAAAGAGATAATCGTATAATGAGAAAACGGCCATTAGTGTATCAACAACAAAAGAAAAACCCTTTTTTAGATCATATTTCCGGATTCCCTGCTTATTATTTACATGTAAACTTTGTTGTTTAATAGTACTGAGGCAATTTCACGAATTTAGGTGACATTTCATTTCGGGATTTTAATTTTTTTATGCAATTACCCGTATTGGCTAATTAAGTGTATGACAATTAAATGTGAATTTTTGTTTAAAAAGAAAGGAAGAAAAAACCAAGTATTTAAAATTCAAGGTAAAAAGCGTGAAAGGGATTTAAGCGTGGGGTGCCAAATAAAGCCTTTTACATGTTTTTTATTTTATTTTTTTCATATATCTCTCACTGTGCGTTGGTTGATATAAGACATTCTGATAGTTTGAATACAATAAATCTTAAATAACCTACAAATACAATTTAATTCTGGAATTCTTCCGTACGTAACTATAAATTTTCTAAATATTTGTCCATTTTAAATTCCCTTAAACTTTTTATTTTTTTTTATTAAATAAACAATGTAAACATTTATGGTGAAAATCTTTAGAAACAATGAAATCTTTACGCGTTTTCAAGTTTTTTTTTCTAATCTTTTCTCAAAGAATCTACATCATTATCTTTTAAAACATAATAAAGTGTTATAATGAAGTGTTCCTTAGCAATATTTTCATCATCAGTACGAAAGCACTAACTACAACGCCTTTGCAATTTTTTTATTTTATTTATATTTTTTTGCTCAACCTGCTTAAGACGACATTAATAAAGTAAACATCAAGTCAAATGAATAAAATCCTTTCCAGGGATAATGTTGTTAATAAACTTTCTTATTGTTGCTGCTGTTTGTGTCATAACTGTGGATAATGATGTTGGTGTTGGCGTTTTGTAAAATTTCTATTTTTAATGGTTAGGAAAAAGACAACAAACTGATAATGAAAGTAACTTTATAAACAACAACAACAACAACATGAGACGGCAAACAGTAACTGCTTGGGGAACGACATCAACTAGCAACATCTACAAACAATAAAGTTTTAAAGACAAATATTATCATTATCATTATTTCGTTGTTGCTGTTACACTTGTTGTTCTAGTGTTTGTCTGCTGTTAATGTTTTTGTAATTATGGTGTCTTTTGCTCCTGTTATTACACGCACTAACAGCAACAAACGCACAACAACAATAAAAATTAAGTATAAGCATCTTTTTTCAACACAAACACCCACACGTTCATTCTTCATACATAATAATTTTTATACCCTTCACCACTAGGATTTGTAAATGGGGTATAACAAATTTGCCATGCCGTGTGTAACACTAAGAAATATTAGTCTAAAAGACCTCAAAAAATATAAAATTCTGGATCCTTGTACAATTTTCATTTTAGCTTTGCCCGTCTGTCTGTTGAACTCTTTATCGCTACTGAGATCAGTGTTCGAAAACAAACAGAACATGATTTAGCGTACGGCTTACACACCCAGAAACGACATCTAATGGGTGATTTTTTAAGAGCTATAGGAAAGTTTAAAAAGAACACATAAAATTCAGAAAAATTCCTGAAATCTTTATTTGAATCGATAGTACGGTCCATATAATTTAATGTTTGAAGATTATTTCATGCAAATGTTGACCGTGACTGCGCCTCAAATGGTCCATCCGCTTAGTCCAATTTTGGCATATTCTTTCCAACATTTCGGCCGGTATCTCATGAATAAATGCTTCAATGTTGTCTTCCAATGCGTCAATTGAATCGGGCATGTGTGTATAGACATGAGCTTTAACAAAGCCCCACAAAAATAGTCTAAAGGCGTTAAATCGCACGATCTAGGCGGCTAATTGACCGGTCCGGAACGTGAAATAAAATGTTCACCGAACTCGCCTCTCAATAAGTCCATTGTTAAGCGTACTGGGTGGCATGTGACACTGTCTTGTTGAAACCACATGTCATGCAAGTCAAGCTCTTGCATTTTGAGCAAAAAAAAAAGAAGGATATCATTTCACGGTAGCGCTCACCATTCACAGTTACGTTACGATTCGCATCATCTTTGGAGAAGTACGGTCCAATGATGCCACCAGCCTATAAACCGCACCAAACTGTGACTTTTTCTGGATGCATTGGTAGCTCTTGCAATGCTTCTGGCTGATCTTCACTCCAAAACCGACAATTCTGCTTATTAACGTACCCATTGAGCCAGAAATGAACTTCGTCGCTGAACACAAGAAGCGCGCGATGAACTTTCTTTACAGAGCACTCATTTTGATAATAAAATTCAATAATTTGCAATCGTTGTTCGTTTGTTAGACGATTCATGGTTAAATTAGAGACCAAACTGAAGATGTTTGACAGTGAAACAAAACACAAAACGTGCATCAGCTGTTTAAACCAGTGTTGCCAAAAAGATAATAGCTAAAAAATCACCCGATACTTCTTTAGGGTTTGTGTATACGAACATAACTCTTAATACCGTTCGTTACTACTTTCAAGAAAGTAACGAACATTATATAGTGTTATGTTCTTCGTTAAAAAACAGAGTAATTGTAGTGGTTCATTAAACATACGTTATATTTAATGTTCTTTTTTTCTTTTCTGTTTCTTTTTTGCATCGATAAAGAAATAAGCAGACAAACAATATTAGCAACGACCACAGCACGAATAGCTTGTATGTGTATTGTACTCATCCTTTGTTTTTGTAAAAAAATTGTGAAAAACTGAAACCAAAGAACATTAATGTGCTGAACCGAACACAACGAAGTTTGTGGTTAATTAAATGTTTTCATCTTTTTGTTGAGTTGGTTAGGTACAGTATTATTTTTGTGTTCGATGATCACAAACAGAAAAACGTTATGTTTTTTCATGATTTACTAAAGAAACAGTATTAGCGTTTGTGTTTCGATAAATTTACCGAGCCGAACACTAAGGAGCGATATTTAATGTTTATTTTCGAAAACTGTCTGAGACACTCAATAGACATTTGGCACAAATTAGTTCAATGTCCATAGAAAATAACAGCCAATCCCACGATGTCACACGTTAATATTCTAAAATTTGCATTTGTTTTAAGTGTGTTATTTTCTATGCGAACGTTAACGACTGACATCTTGGGATTGGCGGTAAGTTGTTAAATTTGGTAAAGATCGATCTTTAATAAACTTTAGATTAGGTACAGGGTTGCGTATAAATAACGTTATGATTTAATAAGTAAATTCCTTTTTTTGTTTAATTTTTTTTCAGAATTAACATTGAACATCAGAAATTTATGATGGAATGGTTACGTGAATAGACAGAATTGCAAAACTTAAAGCACCCAAAAATCCAAGAACTATTTGTTTAACCTCAAATGCACTCACTCTGATGAACATATTTTTTTCTTTGAACCAACTTTTTTCGGAAACAACGAACAAGTTGCGGTGTGTGATTGTGAATTGCAGCCGATAACGGTTAATGATTGTAAATTTTGTAAGACCTGAGTTGGAGAATAATCCAGAATTGTCATTTCAACAAGATGAAGCCACAACTTACAACAACTCTTCCAACAGTGGCTCCCCCTAAAACACGACTATAGCGAACATATCGAAAACGGTTATGAGGAAAAATTAATGAATGCCATATTTGTGTTCATCATCCTGCATTAAGTTTAAAAAAATCTTATTTTTGAGGTTCTTTTTTTTTGTTTGTGGCATAGTGTAATTAGTCAAAGCTTTTATATAAAACTAATTTCTTGGTAAAGGGTATTTACGATTTGTTACGGCCGGTTAAAGCGTTCTTGCTTGTTATAAATTATTAATTACTTTAACAACTCATCCCTTTGCTACAGTTAAAATCCTTGTTTTGTAATTTAGTGGTTATAAGATTTGTCTATGTTTACAGACAGAGTTTAAGCAAAGTGGAAAACATTTTAGAAACAACTTCATGAGGGTTTGAGTATTCATCAGAGCTTTCCTTTAGCTCATTTTGTGACGGTACTTTTTAGGTTTAAATCAAATGGACTGATCATCTTTATGACAATATAAACGTATGTGCAAGATTTCATCAAATTATAGTTTTTTTTATATTCCTCTTCTTACATTAAAATCTTGTTAATCATATTTCGATTATCTAAACTTATCAGCTCCCTTGAACTCCAAATTATCGAGAGTCGACTGTAGTATAATTTGCAATTTATTTTAAAATTCTACTTACAATTAAAATATTCTAAACGCTTAGGCAAAAAAAAAAAAAAAATCATCCCACTCTAATAAACCACAACAAAATTCGCTCTAAAAGCAAGTGCTTTTACTTCCATTTAATTAATTCTTCATAATATTTTATGACTAAAATCAATTTAAATGACCGTTATATGCCATCGTTAGGCAATGAAAAATATTATTACATTAAATATTTTCACTACAGCTCTAACCATCATCAACAATATCAGCCGTAGTCGTCATCCTTACAGCCAGCCCAACAGAGCGAAAACAGTTTATAACAATAAATATTGAATTTTAATAGTTTTGAGAATAATTTGACATGCAAATTACACGCATACTCATATAGTGCGATGTCAAAAAAAAAAAAAAAAAAATTAATTATATATGGTTAATAAAAACGCAAAAAAACCTTTAAAAAAACCATTTTATGCCATAATATCACTTAACACTATGGAAAAATGCTGTAGTAGTGCGTTTATAGAAGCAACGAGCATTTTGGCGTTAAGTGTTGCCAGAAAATATATATTTTTAAATTAATTTATTAGGGCTTAGTAAAACAAAAAACCACAAAGAAACATACATAGAAAATTTTTGCACCTTAAAAATTGCGAACAGATTTATAACTCAAACTTAACATCACTGTACTTCTCTCAGAAGTACTCAGCTCGGTGGCAAATTCTAAGACTTTCTTAACTAGGGACTGTTGTCGTAGTGCAAATGAGGCAATATGTTAAAGCTTTTTTGCAGCCAGATATTCACCATAGAACTTAAAATATATAAGTATACAGTAAAAAACATATTTTCAATCTGTAGTTCAAAATTACTCTACTGAAATCCGGGTTTTTTCTTGTGCGACACAAGGTGCGCTATCATAATGTTCTAACATTTTACAATGTTTTAAACATATTGTTTTTGCTTTGTGAATAAAAAGTGTCTTAAATAAATAGAACTTTGCTTGCTACAATTATTGTGCTGTCGTAATAAATCAGAAGTGACCTGCGCTGAGCAGCTGAGCCAGCAGCATTAGTTTTTTTAAGCCGTCTCCGTTTATGGTCAATTTTATTATTTTTTTTTTAGTGTTAGGACCAGCACTCAGGGGATGACCCTTACTATTGCATTGCATTGTGTTGGAACTAGGAAAATAGGTTGTGGAAAGGAGGATAGAGGGAGTAGTGTTTGTAAACATTCGATTTGAACTTAATCATGTTGTAAGTGAGAGGGAAGACTTCTGCAGGAAGGTTATTCCACATACGGACAGTCCGGGAAAAAAACAAATTCTCTCTGTAATGCCAATCGACCACATAAGGATGGGCTCTTGAGATAAACGTGTATTACGAACAAACGTACGGGTTTCGGGAACCAGATCCCTAATTTCTTCGGAACATATCCCATTGTAGTAACAATAAAACAGGCAAATACAACCCACATTGCGACGGTGCTCAAGGGAGTCAATAGAATTGGATAACCTTCGCCCTCTCCTGCACGCGGTCGAGAAGCTCCAAAATAGACTTTGAAGCACCGGCCCACACATGATAGTTGTATTCCATATGCGGTCGGATATAGGTGGTATAAATAGTAAGGAGATTAGATGGAGTGAATGCTTCTTTCGACACCTTGAATATATGTTCTGTCCATCGGACATCACATTGTATCCTCATGCCCAAAACATCAAGAGATTCTGATTCCTCGATAATTATACCACCCATATATACAGATGAGGCACTCCGGTTTGTCGCGCGTTTATGCGTCAGAACGCAACATTGGGTCTTTCGGGCATTAAAATCGACCCTATTCGCACGACCCCATTCCGAGACTATGTCAAGGTCTCGGCCAAGCGTATCATTCATATTCTGCCTCATAGCACCGACATCGGATATGCATTCAAATGAGTACGAATGGCAATGGTTGCCGTCATCTGCAAAAGAGTAGATAGGGTTGGAAGTTTGACAAAGGTGGTCATTTAGAAAGATAAGAAATAGAGTAGGAGAAAGAACGGAGCCCTGCGGTACCCCTGAATGAATCTTGAAATCGTTTGACGAAACCCCATCTATAACAACTCATATAGTGCAATATCCGGCTAATAGCCGAATTAAACCTGAGGCTAGGAATTCTTGCAACAAATCACTTGCGGCGGTAAATTAGATCGGCTTAGGACTCTGCTGTTTGGTAAACAAACAAAATAAAATTCATTTGCGATTTGCGTCTGAATAATGGAAAAAAGTCAGGTAACATCTAATTTGATTTATTAATTCATGGATTAGAATTAAAAAAATATTTCGTTTGGGTAAATATTTATTTTTTTATAGTTCTTTTAAATCAGTTGATTAAAATTCATAATGGCACACTGAATTATGAAGGGTTGTTAATAACAGTCGCAGTTTTCATGTTATTATTTTAAGACTTATGACTTTATGACACCTTGTGAATCCCCCAATAGACTTATCCCTTTTATAGCTTTTTTTTTAGCTTTTTGCAGTGTGACTGAGAACCATGGACAGTTATTTACGTATCTTCAAAACGAATGCACATCCAACATCAAAAAGAATTATGATTTGGCAGAATTATATACCGACGTCTTTAGGGAGACATTAACTCGTCTAAAACCTCAAAAAAAATTTTTTGGAAAAAATTATAACGCTAACATTTTAAGTGTACAATTTTGCCTTGGACAGGATATATTTAAAAATTTTAAATCGGCGAATTTCTTTTAACAAAACCTTAAAAAATTTACGAGTAAAAAAATAAATTTTTCGACAAAAACTCGAGAGAAAGTTAAAAAATTAGTATTGTGGTTATTTTCTTGAACTATTTATGGTTTTTAATCCAAATTTTGATTAGGCTTAAGTTCCTCAAATTTAATTTTCATCAAAAATGAAAACTTTGGACTTCAGGAAGAATTTTTGACAAAAAGTACGGAAAAAACGGAAGTGAGGAAAATAACATGTAAAATCAATTAAAATTGGATAATCATTCAAAAGCGAGTTTTGATCTACCAAAGGTTAAACACAATTTGGTTAAAAGATTAATGTTTGACTATTGACTGTCAGCAGACGTCGATAGCTGTGAGTGCTAAACGGCAAACCCCTCTGTCCGTAAAATCCTGGGTTCGGGCCCCAGCTGCAGTCGTGAATGAAAATGTATCAATAACAATTTTAATATATTTTCATGTTGTAAGCTTCCTTTCTTCATAAAAACAATTTAATGAACTTTTTAGCCTAATTTGGATTAGAAAGGTAAACAATTTGAATTTGGAAGCCTCGAAAATAATTTTTTTGATATGTCGTAGTGGAATTTTTTTTCCTCATGCCAAAAGCTATCGAAAAATCTATGGCCCACCCTAATAATCTAGGCTAATTTCGGATTTAAAAAAAAAAAAAACAAAACAAGGTAAAGTGCTATATTTGGCTGAGCCGAAGCTTTGATACCCTCCACCAACAGTGGGAAAATTATGGACCGACCTTCACGAAATTTGAAAAAGTATTAAACTATGACTGATCAAATTTTATTAAAATAATGTTATTCGTAACGGTTTTACGCGTACTAAAGGTTTTTTTTCCAAGAATTGGCCTTCTAAGGGTGTTATTTCTAGTCATATAAAATTATAACCAGGGAAACCAGAAATATGCTCTAAAATACACGTTTTATGCGCATTAAATATGCAGTAAAACTGGAAAATATGCCCTGAAAAGTGGTAAAAATATGCCCTAAAAATTAAAAATAGCTCATTTGAAGACACATTATTCAACAATTTAATAACAAAATCTAAAAAAAAAACCTAAAAAAGGTTAAAACCCATATAAGAGATGTTTGCGCCGAATATTATCTAGATATTAACATCCATATGGGTTTTTGTCTTAAAGGGATTTTGGTACGGTCGCTAAATTGTTAACAAATGTTAACATTTAAAAGGAATTTAAGGCTAGTTAAGGATGGGAGCTTTGAGCAAATGTGAACCGATTCGAAAATAACTTAATTTGAAGTAAAATATTTTTGGCACGAACTTAATTTAAATACCAACCTAATTAGATAGCTTGCGGACCAAAGAGTCTAATTTGGATGAGAAATTATAGACCGATTCTCACCATTTGCATAGACTTCGTCCACATTTGATCAAATTATCTACAAAATTGGAACTCGTACTCTGCACAAAAAGCTAACATGGACAGACAACCAGCCAGGCGGATAAATGGACATCGTTAGATCACTTTAAAAAGTAATTCTGAGTCGATCGGAATTCTAAAAGATTGGTCTAGATACAAATCGCATAACATTTATCCATAATGACAACCTGCTTTGTCTTACAATTTTAGAATAAAAAATAAATGTAGATGTCGTAATTGAAGTAACAGATTTTGGAAAAAAAAAATGTTTCTATTTGCTACAAAAGCTATTGTAGGCATCTAAAAAATTGAATATGTATCAAAATAAGCCTTAAAAATGCAAAATATGCGATATAAACCTAAAAAATGCTGCAATTGAATTTGTATCAAAATATGCCAAAAAATGCTTCAAACGGTAAAATATGCAAAAATATGCACTAACAAATCGATGCCAAAATTCATAAAAAGCTCTAAAACGGATAAATATATTGTTTCTGCATTCATTAGTCACACAAGGAAAAACATGCAATTGCATATTTCTGGTTTCCCTGATTATAACTGGTCAAAATTTATTTCAATAAAATTATTCTCTACGGTTTTAGGCGTACTAAAGTATTTTTCGTTAGTGGGCTTTTTATGAGACCTACAGTTAATTACACTGTTCTAGTTAAAAGAAGGGCACTTGGCGTTTTAACATAATTTATGGAACGCTGAATCCAGTGGTGCTACCCGTTTTTAAGGTTAGCTCTTGTTTTCGAGATTACCGTTGTTTCGAAAATGGAGGAGGTTGCACAACTTATATTCGCGTAACTCAAAAACGGTTTAGTTATTTTAAGTAACTAAAAAAAACCCGAAACTTCACAATAAAATTTCCTTTAAGAAAGGTAAAACTTTTTTTCTAATATGCGCAGTCGTTTTAGAAACATAATTTTTTTTTTTTTTTTGTAAAATTTTTTTTTTTTTTTTTTTTTAAAAAATTATTTATTAAAATTTCGAAATTTTTGTTTTTTTAAAATGCAGCGCTAGGCTTCTAACTTTTTGCAGACATATAAAAAACGAAGCTGCAAACAAAACAAGCATAAATAATTAAAATATGCTAGCAACTTTTTATTTTATTCACAAAAGTCGAATTTTAATTTATTTAAGAATTTCATAAAACGCAATATTTGTATGGGAGCCCCCCTAAGAAGTGATGATAAGGGGCAAGTAGGTATGTCTCGAGAAAATGTTAAGGACAAAAAACTAATTGAGGTCAGACTTAAATTGTATTCCACTAGGGGCGACTATTCGGTATTGATGATACTTTTTCCTCAACATATCCCTAGTCTGCATTGAACATTTTGTATGGGAGCCCCCTTACGGAATGGAGATAGCGGCTAGGTATGTAAGAAATAAATGATTGAGATAAAAATAAAGTAGGGTTGGCCATATATTTGACTTGGATTCTGCTGCAAGAAATGCAACCCCAATCAAGCGTATAATAAAGCGTCGTCCGCAAGTCACATCTGTGGATATAGAGACCCTTGTCAGGGAAAAAAAGAAGTTGAGAAGACAATGGAAAAATAATCGTTCCCCAACCATCAAGGCCCAACTGCGGTTATGCCAGGCAACTCTACGCAACAAACTGAGACAGAAACACGACTCTGCAGTAGATGGCTATCTAAACAGCCTAGATGCCACAAAAAACTCCAATTACAGCTTATGGAAGGCTGTAAGACATATGCAATGCCCTATAACCCACGAATCTCCACTAAGACTGGAAAACCGTACCCGGGCCAAAAACACAAATAAAAAAAAAAATGCCTTTGCAGGCCACTTGGAGAAAGTTTTCACGCCCCATGATGCTGATACTTGTTCCTGTCGTCCAATTATTCCTGATACAGTTAACGATCCAATAAAATTTAAATTTACCCAAGTAAAATCAGCGATAGAAAATGTCAACATTAAAAAATCTCCCGGTAGTGACCGCATCACAGGCTCAATGCTAAGAAACTTACCTACGTCTGCTTCAAGAATCTTGCTGCTCATCTTTAATGCGATATTACGAGTTGGCTACTTCCCAACCTCTTGGAAGACCTCTACAATTGTTATGATTCCTAAGCCAGGAAAAGACGCTAGTCAAATTACGTCGTACAGACCAATCAGCCTACTATCAATATTATCAAAGCTATTCGAACAAATATTCCTTTTAAGTATACCTCCCTATCTTACTGAATACGCAATCATTCCGGATTATCCGAGCAAGGCATGGTACAATCGAACAAGTGCATATAATTGTTACCCAAATTAGATCAGCGTTTGAGAGAAAGGAATATTGCTCAGCACTGTTTATAGCATTCGACAAAGTTTGGCATGATGGGCTGATCATTAAAATAACACGAATGCTTCCACAAAACACTCACAAACTCCTTGGGAGCTATTTAACTGGCAGAACATTCATGGTTAGATTAAAAAACCAATACTCTCCCACCAAGAAAATATCTGCTGGTGTCCCTCAAGGCAGCATATTAGGGCCGCTACTGTATATTATATATACAGCTGATATCCCAACAAGCTCGAGCACACATACTTTTACGTTTGCAAACGACACAGCATTTATTAGTGTTAATCAGGACCCAAAAGCTGCATCGCAGCATTTACAGTCCCACATCAATGAACTAGAAGCCTGGCTAGGAAAATGGAAAATAAAGGTTAACCCGGCTAAATGTGCTCACTTAACTCTCACGCTCAGAAGACAAACGTATCCTGCTTTTAAAATAAATAACATCACTGTTCCGATAGAAAGCCATGTTAAATACCTGGGAATTCATATAGATAGACGCCTGACCTGGTCTTGTCATATTGAAGCGAAAATAACGGCTATGAAACTTAAAGCAGCTCAACTACATTGGCTAATCGGTCGAAACTCAAACTTATCCTTAGACAACAAAGTTCTCTTATACAAGTCTATTATAGAACCAATATGGACATATGGCATCCAATTATGGGGTACTGCATGCGCATAAAACATCCAGAAGCTACAAAGAAGACAGTCTAGGATATTACGGCAAATTGTCTGCGCCCCATGGTATGTACGTAATGACAATATCCACAGAGATCTTAACATCGCTACCATCCAGGAAGAAATTAAAAAGTATTCAGTCAAATAAATAGATAAACTAATGGTCCATCCCAACTACCTCGCTCGGGATCTAATAAAGTTCGAAGGTCACCGGAGGCTGAAAAGATCCGACACTTTGAGCCTAGCAGGCTTTTTTGACACTTGAATGCAATTAATTAGCGGTTACATTGGTAACGGCCAACAAATACAAATAAGAATTAGGATTAAGCTTTGAATACATATTGTATTTTCGACAAGAAAGATTCAATAAAAAAAAAAAAAACATTTGACCCATCTAGGGGCATCCTTGTCTAACCTAGGGTTTACACTTGCAAGTGCAAGTTCGAAAAACTCAATACACTCACACATTTTTACTAACACCATCACATTTTTCGTACTTGCAGCCCAACTTGCAAGAGAATTTGCTTGCAAGTAAATTTTTGACACTTGCAGCAGGTAAAATGACAAATGAAGAAACAGTGTTACCATGGATGACTCTTGTATCAATTTACTAGTAATTAGTAATATAAAAGTTATTTTTATAGCGGATTTTCTGTGTATTTATAAAAAATAACACGTAAAAAAGAGAACAACTATACAACAATCCATCTCAATGGTAATTTTATCATAAATTTCAAGAATTTTGAAAAAAAAAATTGTTAATGAAAATATTTTCTCAGTAATATTATGAAATCGCCACTACGGCAATACTGGAGTCAGAAATTTTATAAAATAAACATAAAGGGGTGTGCTGGAAATCGCAAACGCAAAACGCAAGAATTTTAAAAGTCGTTTTTTAGTAAGATTTCTGTCATAAAAGAATTTTATGACAAATATTATACAAACATTTCTCTATTAAACAGAATTTTATAACAAAAATTATAAAAATTTGATTAAAAGTGTATTATAAACAGCCTCCAAATTCTTGCGTTTTGCGTTTGCGATTTTCAGCACACCCCCCATAATTTTTTCATCAAGATGGAACGAAAATTAAATAAAGAATGAATTATTTAATTTATTTTGTTATAACTTGTTAATATTTTTAACATGGTAATGTTGTTAAACCAAAAAACAAAGTTTTTTTTATAGGATGTTTTCGCTCCGAGAACATTTGAAAAATGAACTTACAACTGACTGTGTAAACACTCAAGCTACTTGCAAGACTTTCGGCTTTTTCTTCGACTTTTTCGTTGATAATACGTATATACTACTTGCAAGTAATTACTTGCATGTGTAAAGGCAGGGTAAAAAAAAGTTTCATTTTCCAGCACAGTGTAATAAACCTATCTTCACGAAATATTGTAGTATGATTTGTAATCATATAGCACGATTTTGTGAAAAATCTTATAATAATATGTTGATTCCGCAAAAATTTATGCTAGTTTTTGTAACAAAATTTAATTTTAATTTTAATTGTTCATTTCCGGTTTTGTAGATTAAATATTTTTGTTTTTAATTTCAAAAGATTTTGTTATTCGTGCTTAATTCCCAGTTTTTATTCTTGATAAAAGATAAAAACACTTGAAATTTATTGTTGATGGGATAAGCTATTCCTATGCATTTCACTGGTTGCTTAGGCCAGATCATCAGGAAACTTCATCCATAAAGATTTTAGACAAACTAAAGATATTAAACCAAAAAAAACTGTTAAACGTATAAGACTTATAGCAACAGTTTTACTTGTAACAATATCAAAGCCTTAACAAAACACATCAACAATAAAAAAGTGGGTTTATCTCATCTTACATTCCCCACTACAATTAGTTGAAATTCTCTCAACATTAATTGTAGTTGTAAGTAGGTTAAGAAAAACAAAATAAAAACAACAACAACTTACAAAAGATGTTGTCAATTAAGTGTTTTTTTAGGCCGTGCACTTGCCTGTTTATTATCAAAAAGTAATTTCAATTTTTGGGAATACAAAATTTTAATTTCAAAAGATTTTGTTATTCGTGCTTAATTCCCAGTTTTTATTCTTGATAAAAACACTTGAAATTTTTTGTTGATTAATTGTAGTGGGGAATGTAAGATGAGATAAACCCACTTTTTTATTGTCCGAAGCAATGATTAAAAAAATTTCGTCAAAATATTTTTTTGGTACGAATGATGCTTCAAATGCAAATAAGTATTTTAAAATGGGTTTTAATGCATATTCTAACTTAATTAACCGAGCAATAGTAACGTAGACCTTCAGTCCGTTGTAGTAAAACAGACCAGAGTCTCTGGCGGGAATCGAACCCCCAACCCTTAAACTGATAGACTAGATCACTACCAACTAGCCTACCGAGGAACCCAGTATAAGTTATTGTTTTTAACAAATATTAGAAAAACTGCTACCAATAAAAAGGACACTTTGCTATTAAAGTTTGTACAAAATAAAAAATAATAATTTCAAGCCCGGCTTAAACTTTTATTCAGCCATTGCGTGTTTTTCGCGAAAGTTTGCGATGTAATAAATGAAAAGAATATATATATTTTTTCAAACACATACAATAACATTTATTTAGACCCAGAAGAATGAAATAGATCAATATTTGTGATTTTTATAAATGAAATGGCAATAGACGATTTTTTTATGGTGGCTTTGCTATCATTCTATTGTTAAATACCAACTTTACGCTGCTAGTGTGAACACTTTAAAAACAGTATTCTTAAATATTTATTGTAAATATTTGATTCCTATTAAAAATAGAACAGAATGCATAAATTAAAAAAAAAATACTTTTAAACTTCTTGAATATCGCTTGTAAAATTCTATGAAAACAAAAGCAGATCGTGAAATACAATAATTTATTGTATAAAAAGTCAGCGTATTGTTTTATAATAACCACTAGCGTTTTCACGCTATTATCATTAAACGAACTTACAAGTCTAGCAAAACAACGTTACAATCTAAATTGCTGTGTGGTAGCACAAAAAAAAGTCAGGGAAGTACAAACAAAGTTGAATTAATAACATATAACTACAACTAAATTTTTAAAGGTTTTCTTCAAATGAAAGTGCAAATAACCATACAATTCTTTTTTTAATCTAAATACAGCAATTGGTTTTGCTTAATTTCGCTTACAGCTTCTTCTCGGGAAAGATTTGTATAGAGATCTGGTGAAATAATTTGAACGACAATTTGGACGAGATCTTCTTTATACCACAATTCTCAAAGAACATTTGTATAGGAGCAAAGCGTATCCCGTATTTGTTTTGATTTGTTCAGGCCCAAATACACACAGCGGGAAAACTCGGAAGACATTTTTACTTTAAGCCTTTTTAAAGGCCTGCTTACAACTTTTTTTGATTAAATTTCTTTTCTTTTCTAACTGTTAAAGAACCCTCATAGAAGGTCTCGGCCCTTTGGTATAAAAGATAAGATACACATTCCACATACGCTTCTATGAGAAGCGAGTAGAGGAGGAGTAACATTTTTTGTATTGTTTTATTGCACAATCAAAAGCAAAATAATTTTTTTTTTGATCCCGTTACCATTCTTATGTACCTGCTAAAGGAGCGAGAGAGAAAAGAGTATGTACTACGGGCAGGCCTTGTATATCCAATAGAAGGTGTACAGAGACCTTCTAGAAGGCCTTCTAGAAGCCATCCGTTCTCCTTCTTTTCCTGCTGGGCTGGGTATTTGTATATGTGGCACCGACGATGCTGGATGGAAAATCAAAAATTTAGATATGACCGCTAATATTAAGTCCAGTACACGTACACACAGAAAAAAATCAAGTTAAAAACGTAGAAAACAAGGTTGATTTAAAATTTTTCGGTGGTGATTTTGCTTCATACGGGTTTCATGTTAATTCAACCTGATTTTACAATAACTGCGAACAACCTTTTTTTCTTTTGAAATAACTATAATTCATGTTAATTTAACATCGCAGTAAAGTTAGAGCAAAATGTAATTTATATTGAAATAACAATCGGAATCACGTTGAATGAAAGTTATTTCAAGTTGAAACAACGTGAATTTCAGGTAGAATCAAATTGGTTTGGGTGTGTTTTAACAGTGTGAAGAAGCTTCAGAGACAAAATATGCATTTATTTAAGAATAATTCAAAACACTTACCCCTGTAACACATGTTTCACTTATTTTGTATCTCCTTTGTTAACAGAAGCATCAGCAGAATCGCCCGATATGGTTTTCGTCATCATTCTACTTTGAATGTACTATTTAACTAAATAATTTTAATTAAAAGAATACGGGAATTGTGTTATTTTTATAACATATATTAAAAATGAAAATAAAAAATGTACTTACTTAAGTATGTATGCATGTTAATTTAACAAGATAAACTTTTGATTTTAATATAAAACAGGTTTTTATGGATTCAATATTGAATCCATATTTATTTATATTTTAATATTTTTTTAACAGTGAATAATATTAAATAAATGTAATTTAAGGTTATTTTAATATTTTTCATTTAAAATTAATATGAAATAATGATAAATTTAAATAAAGGGCATACTTTTGCTGAAATTTACTATGATTCTCAATCAACATTTTTCCATGTTAATTTTACATTGGTATTTTTTTCTGTGTGTACACAAGCAAATTCGCCTGCATGACAAGCATTTGACAATGTTTTGGCTCTTAAGTGTTTTGTTATCAATGGTTGACATTTCGAACACTAACAATGCAATGCAAAAACCCTGTTTTACTTCTGCTGTTTTCGGATTGTTGTAGTATCACCACCACCTGGGGTCAAATTCGCTTTTTAAAGAAGGAATAACGTAAAAAACAGAGCAGCTTTCAATAGCCATCAAAGTTTATTTTAATAAAGTATTTTGACAACACTGTATCAATTTCGACATTCAATTTGGACTTAAACGTGAAAATAAAATTTGTGTGGACCCATTTTTAACCCTACACCAAAATAGATGTAAAGAAAATTTTGCGTGTATGCTCATGTTTGTACACCAGACCAGGTTTTTAGTATACAAATCGCCTCAAAATTATTTTTAAGGAAATTGGAGCATGTAATTCAAACAGTTCATATCAAGCTTGTTATCAAGTTGTTCACGTCTGAACAGAAGGCAGCAGATTTCCCATCTCTGGTGTCAATTGTGTGTGAAGGGAGTAGACAACATGAGGCGCCACTGTCATCATGTATTGTATTTTAAAATTTTCTTTACTTTTTATGTATTTTTGGCAAATTTGTTATTGTTGTAACTTAAAATTTGTTCTAAGTCGAATCGTTGTTTGAAGGCCATATCGAACGGTCGTTCATATCTTGTTGTGAGTTCTAAAGTAAATTCATTCGGAATTTCTATTAATTTATTTAATTAAATTGTATTTAATTAAATTGGAAAATAACGAAAAAGGAAAGAGTTTTAAAATGGTTAAAAGTGCTTTCAGTTGGTATAAATATCTGTGCCTTTTTTACCTCTTGTTCTAGCTTTTATAGCACCAAGTTGTTTGGATACTTTGTTGATATTTTAGCGCTGAATCCCGAAACCACCCTATTCACTCCATAAACCCAAAAACGCAATCGGCGTTTTCTCGGGGTATATACCAACAAGGTGTTTGGATCCTTGGCTGGTATTCTGGAGCTGTCGCCCAAATCAACCCCTATATACAGTCCACACTCCTAGAAACGTATCGGCGTTTCGTCTGGACCACTATAAGACGATTGGCAGTATAGGTCCAAAATCTCATAACTTTTAATGCCATTAATATAGCAAACATATCGAGCCCTTACCCCAAAAAATAGCTTAAGCGACATCATTTTCAATTTTCGTTTTTTTTTTTAAGAAATTAATTTATTGGCAACACTTGCATTATATCCTAAAATTTAATGGTCGTATAAGGTACCGTTACGATTTTAAAGCAAAAACAATTTTATCGTAAGCGACAACCTTCATAAAAAAATTTTATGAAATAAAATAAAAAAAAACCTTCGCCTGTAAAATTTTATTTCGATGTTCGTTTTAACATATAATTCGCCACATATTTCTTTTATGTACATCTAAATTTCCTATTCATTTTAAGCCCTGGTGGTTCGTTAGAAAATTTCTTCTGAAACAAAATTGTAATACGTCCTTTGAAATAGGCCCCCAATAAAACGAACATTTCTCTTTAAGGTGTAAAGGAAAAAGGAAAACGTCTAAAAAAACCTGTACATTTTTTACCATATTCTTATGTATGTACATACGTAAACCAAGCAACAAAAAGAAGCTGTAATTCTTATAAACACCAAACTTTTCTATGCCCACCACTCAATAAGTTTCCCAGCTTTTATGTTACACAATAAAAACAAAACCATGCACATACATGTCTATCACAATAAACCTCCATAGTCACATGCAGCTGGAAGGCAAGATCAATGTAAAGATCAAATCAATAATATGAATCATGATTTTGCAGTTAAATGGTCAATAATTTAAATCAGTTTATGAGCTGCGCCTCTGTACCTGTAATAGCATAAACATAACTAAACTATATCTTTGTATCTTGAATAATTTGTAAATTTGTAATTTTTGTAAACATAAAATAAAACTACATGTGTATAAATGTAAAATTTCAATATGTCAACAATTGAGACTGGCAGGCATAAGATTACGACTACATACAGAGAATAAACTAATATACATGATTTCGCTTCTAAGAAGATTACAATAATTGAACGTAACGATTAGGAAGTACTTATTTTGTTGCATTGGATGCTATTTTATATGGATATGTAATACATATCCATATAAAATATGTATTAAGTAACCTAAAGGTGGGAAGTTTGGAAATTAAGTTAAATTAAACAAGTGTAAAGCTTTTGATACTCATTTTAATCAGTTTAAAGCAGTGTTCGAAAATAAACAGTACATTATTTAGCGTTCGGCTCACACACCGAAGAACGATATCTATTTTTTTAGTGTTTGTGTAAACATACACAAACCTTAATACCGTTCGTAACTATTTTCAAGAAAGAACCGAACATTATATAATGTTCGGTTCTTCGTTAAAAAACAGAACAATTGTAGTGATACTGTAGAAAAACATTATATTTTAATGTTCTATAATGTTTTTTTCGTGTGTGTATTTTGTTTTTGTAAAAAATTTTTGGTTTTTTTTTTATCAGCAAAAAGCGACGAACATTAACGAGCCGAACCGAACACATTGAAGTTCGTGGATTTTGAAAAAAAAACCGAACGGAATTTAATGTTCTCATCATTTGTTGAGTATGATGAAAACAGCATTATTTTTGTGTTCGAAAGATGACAAACAGGGAAACGTTATTTTTTTTAATGAATTTCTACACAAACACTATTAGCGTTTGTGTTTTCCACAAATCTACCGAACCGAACATTAAAGAACGATATTTAGTGTTTATTTTCGAACACTGGTTTAAAGAATGAAATAAACTTTAAGGCTGGGTTACTGAGATCTCAGTTAAACTAGGTTTAGTTAATCTGAAAACAGATTTGTGCTGCCATTATCACGTTTATATATAAAATGTTGACGGAACAGCTTAGTTTTGCTTAAAATCTTGGTTTTTAATGGAAAAATAAAATAAAATCCCATCTCGCCGGAAAAATCCGAGTTTTAGACTAGATGTTTAAACTTATTACATATCTCAAAAACCTAGACTTAAACTAACGTTAGGACAAAGTATGTTTTGTAGATAACTGAATTCAATCATTTTTTTTTTTTTTATATTTACAGCAATTTCTGCAGTAAAGCTGTTGACATTAGTAAACGTTTAATTCACTTGATTAAATTTTTCATTAATTAATGGTTTAATTAAAAAAAATCGGTTGAATTTTTCCTGCACAGAAAAAAAATTAATTAAAATATTTGTGATATCAATTAAAAAAATTCATTAAATTTGCATCAGCAAGCAAATTAATAGTTTCAATTAAACGATTAATTCACATTATTAAACGTTTAATTCACTTGATTAAACTTTTAATTCACTTGATTAAACTTTTAATTCACTTGATTAAATTTTTCTTTAAAACTGATTTAATTTTTTATTAAGGGTTTCATTAAAAAAAAAAATTCGTGTGAATTTTTCCTGCACGGAAAAAAATAAAATTGATTTCAATTAAAATATTTGTGATATCAATCAAAAAATTCATTAATTTGCACCTGTAAACAAATTAACAGTTTCAATTAAACGATTAATTCACATTAATTAACGTTTGATTCACTTGATTAAACTTTTAATTCACTTGATTAAATTTTTAATTAAAACTGATTTTATTTTTGATTAATGGTTTTATATAAAAAAGTTTCGGCACAGAAAAAAAATTACCTTAATTAAAATATTTGTGTTATCAATTAAAAACTTTATTTAATTTGCACCAGTAAAAAAATTAATAGTTTCAATTTAACGATTAATTCGCATTATTAAACATTTAATTCACTTGATAAAACTTTTAATTCACTTGATTAAATTTTTAAATAAAACTGATTTTAGCTTTCAAAAATGCTTTAACCGGTGAACAATTTTTTCTGTGTGTCTAATGGAGCTCTAGATGAATATAGTTTTTGGTTTTCTTCAAGGAATGACAACCTTGGGTCTACTGATACAGCATTAATCAAAAAAAAAAAAAAAAAAATCAGTTTTAATTTAAAATTTAATCAAGTGAATAAAACTATTAATTAATTGAATTAAACGATTAATCATAGAAATCAAAAGCTTAATAAAACCAATTAAACGTTTAATTGATACTAGTAGTAGTTCTTAATTATTATTTTTTTTTTGATACTATTAATTTGTTAACTGGTGCAAATTTGATTAATTTTATTAATTGATTCCACAATTATTTCCATTATTTCCAAAAATTTAGTTTTTACTTAGATCAGTTTCTGATAGCACCCAAAGCAAATTGCAGAATTGTATTAAAAGTGACTGATGAATTAACCCATCTATGTCATCTACACTGAATAAACTACATCATGACGTTGCAATTTCAATGGTTCCACTACTCACGAGCATATATTCAGCAAGGTGTTTGCAAGAACTTCTGTATCTGCAACATAATTGTACGTTTATTGAATCAGCAATAGAGTGTTTAAGTGCATGTTGTTGTACATGTGTTGTCAGTTTAAAAGAACTATTAAATATGGCCGCACACACAAAGCGACCCACCAGCCTACCAGTCCACCAACCATTTAACCAACCAACCATTCAAACAAAGTCGAACTAAGGCAAACCCAGGCAAAACCACATCTCTAAAAACCGGCACAATCATCCACATGTACAAATAAATTCAGGCATTTTTATTGAACGACGAGTACCAGTATATTGAATTAACAATTTCACTAATTCGTATTCGTAATTTATTAGTTCGCCAAACCAATCAATTGGTTCGATTGTAAAACAACAGCAACTGTGAAGAAAGGCGAACAAGCTGTGATGCGGCTGCTTGTGTTGCAGAAAATGTCTTAAGGCAAAAAAAAAGAATAAAAAAAATCCAATGAAAACTAAATTTCTATAATTCTTTTTGCGGAATACCCACCAACCCCATCGAGCTAGTGGTTTTCAAATACAGAGATTTATTTTTATTACAACATTTCTATGACATAAACATGCATTTAATTACATGCACAGCCATACACAGATCCATTCGAATACATACAATTTATGTCATCATCATAAAGTTTAAATTTAATTGTCTGCAAACATAAATTTGTAGACATTTGCCACATCTATAAAAGACATTTTAGTGGTGTGTAAATGACGCTTTATGGTGCTAATTATGCTCGTATTTTAACGAAATGTTATAATTAGTATCCGAACATATAAGTAGTATGTGTGGTTAATTTCGAGAAGAGGATGTAAAGTTTTTAGCATAAATTAATACAAGCTTTTGTTTTTTTTTTTTTTTTAATGTACTAAAAATCGAAAATATTCATTAGGGGAACCCCTCAATGCTACAAGATATTTCTACTTACACAGAAAAAAATAATATTCATATTTGAATACGAAAATCGCATATTTGATTAACAAAAATTTTTTAAATTTTCTGCGACGACAATTTTTGCGGTATTGATAAAAAAGCTTGTAGGTATAGTTTTCCAATTTTTAGTCAACAACCAAGTTTTTGAAGACAATTAAAAAAAGTTGTTGCCCAAAATAATTCTTTTCCACAAAATGTTTACATTAATTGTTGAAAATTTTGATAAATTAAACAAAATGTTTGTCGAATCTTTTTTTTATTATTTACTAGCTAAACCCGGTGCGCTTCGCCACACTGCTGTAACCACTTTTTCAGTTGAGAGATATTTAATATATGCATCCTATGGGAGGTATTCCCCCTGCGCCTACCCGCTTTATTTTTATTTTCAAAAGTGTAGCATACCATAAGAGTGACTTCTACAAAGTTTGAAGATTCTTACTATAACAGTTCTTAAGATATGCGATATTAAATATTGGCGTCCTATTGGGAGGTAACACTTCCCACGGTGCTATTTAATTTCAATTTTGGGGCTCAGAAGATCCTACTACCAAAAGTTCAACAAAATGCATGCAGCGGCTCTTATTTATATTTCTATCTATGAGGGGTACTGCTCCTCCTCTGTCTACCCGGCCCATTTCTATATTGAAATTTATAGTTTACCATGATAGTAGCTTTAACCACGTTTGAGGACTCTCCCTTTAATAGTTCTTCAGTTAAGCGATATTTAATATATGCCTTCTATGGGAGGTATTTCCCCCCTGCGCCTACCCACTTTATTTTCAAAAGTGTAGTATGGGGGGAACCATTTCCCCCGCTGCTATTTTATTTCAATTTTGGGGCTCAGAAGTTCCTACTACCAAAAGTTCAACAAAATGCGTGCAGCGGCTCTTAAGATATGCGATATTTAATATTGGCATCAAATGGGGGTACCAATTCCCCTGCTCCTATCGAGAAACTAAGTAGCCTTTTTTATTTTTAGGGCTCACGTGATGTTACTGTAAAAATTTCAGGTAAATCGGTTCAGTAGTTTAGGAGTCTATAAGCCAAAAAACAAACAAACAAACATACAAACATTTTTCATTTATATATATAAAGATTAATTATGAAGTGCTAATTTCCCAACTTTTATTCTTTGATAAATACACTTAAATTTATTGTGGGGGCATAAGCTTGTTCCCATGTGCATTTCGCTGGTTGCTTAGGCCAGAATATCAGGAAACCTTTTTCCAAAGTCTTTGGAAAAACTATAGATATAATGCAAATAAAACTGTAAAGCGAATGAGAATTATAAACATCACGTCTTTGAAAAAATACTGTCTTTACTTGGATTCAAATATTTTTTTTATTGAATATAAAGAAATATTTAATTATTTCATTATTAAATATGTTTTATTGAGTGCTTTTTTGCAAAGTGAAATTTTAATAAATTTTTTTCATTGAATCAAATAAAAAGTTTTTTGACCTAAAATTTTATTTTGAACAAGCTGTGTTGTTAAAAATTTTCTTGAGTTATTTTTTTCTGTGTACCAATATCGATAAAGGATATTCACACATTTAAGCCTAAGGACTGTCTAGCTTCTACAGATTTCTGAAAATTTTTTCGCTTTCGCAAAAAATGTTCTATGTATTTTTTACTTGATAAGTGTAAAGAACGTTTTGGAGCAGTCTGAATTTAAGAAGCAGGCAGTCACGGAAATTTAAGTTAGAGAATTGTTTGTCCTTTAACCACTTTCAAGCTCAAGCTACTTTTTAGTGCGATCTAAATAAAATTTTACTGAAACCATCTCTTATTAATTTACAACCTACAACATTTAATAAAAAAATATTTTTCTGTAGTAAAAACTTATGGTTTTTCCATCATTTTTCCTTTTCGCATTCGCCCCACATTCCATTTTTCCAATTTTACACTTTTAATGATTTAATTAATTTACGTTTACATGCAACATGATTCAACATACCTTTCATTTAAACTGTCTTAAATTAAGAAGGTTCGCTCGAATGGCAAATATTTAAACGTAGTGCAAGCAGGCATGCAGTTTATGCCACCCAAGCGTACTTTCTAGAATGTTTGTTAATCATTAGTGTTGGACCAAATTAAAAAAAAAAAAAACAAACCAAACCGTAACAACGAGCTGAGGAATGCATGTTTTCTTTGGCAAACTTGACCGGCCTAAACAAGACCTTGCAATTATTTGCATTACAAAAAGAAACTATTTTGGTATTCCAAAAACGTAGGATTTCTTTTAACCAATTTTGTGTTTTTTTTTTTTTTTTGAGTACGTTTGTACGTTTTCAAAACCTCAAAATAACTTTATTCTTAGCAGGGTTTGCAAACAAAGAAAACACACACACAAAAAAAGAAGGAAACTGTTACGAATGAAAACCTCAATTAAGTCGTGCAGCAGGTGCGTTACAAATTGTAGGGGTAAACCATTGTATTGCTAAAAAAGGAAAAACGTATGTAATAATTTTTAAAAAAAGTTTTTAAATAGTCGATATTTATTAAGAAACTTCTTTTTTAAAACATCTTTGCTTAGGAAAACAGACATAACTTTGAATTTTTCATAGACAGATACTGTAAAAAGCCTGCCCTCCTCGAAAATAAGATGAAACTCCAGTCTTATAGACTACGAAAAATTTAGTAAAGTGATTTTAGCTTTTGCACTAAAAAAATCTGGACCACACTCTTCGGATCGTACAAAAATACATATGAAGTTACATACAGACATTCATTTATAAACAAGCCGACTTTCATGCACAAATTAACACAGGTGTGCCATTAATTTACGCCTTTTTAATCATAGAGAGTGTAACTTAGTAAAAACTCAGTAGCCTAACGGTCAAGGTATTAAAATTATTTACTGAAAATGTATCGTACAGTGGAATCAAAAACCAAATTTAAGCAAATGAAGTAAATATGTTCGCTTGCGCCGAGTTTCGTGATTTCTTCAAACAAAAAAAAAAAAAAAAACAAGGAGGGAAAGTGTATTCTGTCTAGCACGACCATTTGGTATCCTACAACACAGTAGTTAGTGACAATTGGGACCCGGGTTAAATATATGACAATCCTATCTTTATTTTTCATCCCCATAATTTGTTTTAAACAAATATTTCCCGCTATCTGCTTTTTTTAAGGGGGCTGCCTTACAAAATTTTCAATACAGTTTAGAAATATCTTTAAGATAAAGTCCTATAATTGCTTCCCAGCGGTTATTAGAATGTGCAAAGAGGCCTAATAGAAGGCGTTATTTAGCAGTCACAAGCCCTTCTCGCCGCATTATATACTTATTTATTTTTACACAGGTTGTCATTGGGAGCAAGCCCCTCCCACACTGCCTTTAATATCAACTTCGATCCCTTCCCAAAAGAAGGATGTTAGGAAGGCAACTAAAAATAAAAAGCAAATAAAACTAAACAACTTCCACTCTCCATTCTTAAAGAAGGGAATAGCGAATGTGTTCTGAATATTTTAGAAGGTCTTTTAAGAAGAAGAAGAATTTTATACCTTCTAGAAGGCATACTTTTGAAGGCAGGATAACACGCGAAGCGAATCTTTTAGAAAGGAGTATAGAGGCCTTAAAAAAAGGCCTGCCACTTGAGGTCTTTTCAATATTTACCGCTGGGTTAAGTCACCCCCAGGGGGATAAAATGTATTACTGGCCTTCCTAGGGGGCTCTTATACAAATGTGCGGTGTAATGGAATTCTTAAATTTGGCCCCTGCAGCGCCTAGGAAGCCCTAGATTGGTCAAATGTATTACCGACACCACTTTATTTTTCATCCCCATCATTTGCTTTTAACATACCTACCCGCTATCTCTATTCCTTAAAGGGTCTTCCATACAAAATTTTTAATACCAACTAAAGAAAATTGAAGAAAAAGCTGCCAAGGAGTCGCCCTTAGGGGGATCAAATGTATAACCGACCTCTATTAGTTTTATGTTTTTAACAGTTTCCTAAAACATACTTGCCATTTATCTCCACTTTTTAGGGAGGCTCCTATACAAATATTGCATTTTATGATATTCTTAAATTTAATGGAAATTTTTCGTCTTTTGTGAATTAAATTGAAAGTTGAAAACGGATTTCCATCACCTAAGGCTTTTTTTGTTTGCAACTTCCTGTTTTATATGTCTAGAAAAAACTTTAAGCAGAGCTGCATTTTCCAATTTTTTATGATTTCTAATTTTTGCTAAAAAATTACTTTTTTTTTCTAAAACGACTGCACATATTGGAAAAAGGTGTATCCTTCCTTAAAGGTAATATTATTGCGGAATTTCGGTCTTTTTAGTTCACTCAATACACTGAACTGTTTTTGAGTTACGCGAATATTGTTGTGCAACCTCCTCCATTTTCGAAATAACGATATGTGTTTTTATACAATTAAGTTTAAAAATGTTTCTGCTGATATTATCGTATTACTTCCTTAAGGCCAGTTTACACGGTAATACATTGTATTACTACATAATGTAGGATGAGAGAAATCATATCATGTAAAAGAAAAATGCATTGAGTAAGAGAGAATACGAATACAAAATCTGACAAGCGGTCGGTAAATGGTTTTCTCTAAACCATTTTAGAAACTTATGTATTTTCATCACACCAGAGGTGCATTTTAACGGCGTATATTGAAGGTGGTAGCATTGTTACACAATTACAAAAAAAACTAAAATCAACTTAGGCAATTTTCATGTTGTTTCTGTAAAAATTGTAAAACTGCAACCATCTGCTTTTTTGTTATTATTTTTGATTTTACTTATACCATCCGTGTAAACATAAAGTATACTCTCAACAGACTTTTATTTTTTTCTTTTAAACACGGAGAGAATTTCATATTATTTTGATTTTACAAAGTCGTAATACATTGTATTACCGTGTAAACTGGCCTTTAAGGCTAGGTTACACATTTATACTTTGTATTAATACATGTCAAAAACTCAAGTAATATGACAAAGTGTGATAGTGTGAATGCAATGTGTCACGAAAATGACAAGTATTATAAAAAAAAGTTTGACATCTCATACGACCAGTGAACAAAACCGAAGGCGTTTAATCGGCGGCGGCGGCGTTTGCGTCATTGAATCGACGGCGGCTTAAATGTCGGCTTGAAATGTTTAAAATTGTTATTTAAGGAAAACTATTATGCCCCATTTTTGGGATTGATATTAAAACACATTTATGTTTAAAATCGTTTTAAATACAAAATTCTTTTCTTCACTAAACACTTAAATGTAACTTAATTTACCGATGTGGTACATTTAAATTCATTTTAAGTTTCCATTGGAAAAATTTAGGCGGTCTCAATTTTAAACTTATGCAACAACAACAGGCAAAGCCAAGGCGAATTAACTACAGGTGGTGTCGAAACGGCATCTGAGTTTGACAATTCGGGCTCATTTGTTTTGATTTGTTAGTGTTTTGCTAAGAATGGTTGACATTTCGAGCTATAAACACTAACAATGCAATGCAAAAACCTTATGTTGTTTCTGTTGTTTTTGGATTGTTGTAGTTCCGACACCACCTTTAGTTGAATTCGCCTTGTGCAAAGCAATAGCAAACAACTATTTTTGGAGGTATGATACGACTTCATCGTTTTTGGAAAAATTTCTAGACAATAATACTTTTCATTGGTCAGGTTGCATTTTATTTCATGTTTGAGTTTTTATACATTGTGTGATGGTGTGAACACAAACTGTCATGTTTAATTAGATTTTTAAACAGTCGCAACAAAACTCGTTCGATTTCTATCTTACAAAGTATTATGGAATACGTAAGACTTGTGAGATTGTGTAAGCTAGCCTTTAGCAAAGGTTTAATAGTTTCTTGCGGGTTTTTATTTTTGACATTATTTTGGTACATTAGGAGGGTAAGAACAGGGATCTGCTCGATAAATACTCGAACGAGATGCTTAAGGTCAATGCGCCTAATGAAAAAACATTGGTCGAGACAAAAACATTGATATATCATACTTAAAGAACAGACTGTTAATGCTTAAGATATAGCGAAAAATGTTTAAAGGCGACCTCCTTGCAACAATACTTTATATTAGAGGGTGTATGGCGCACTTTTTTTTCCTTTTATGGTGGCACGCTCTAATGCTCATGTGTCCCAAATGGTACTGTCTTTCTGAACTGCAAATATTATGGATAAGGGTATCATATAAGCTGAGAAATTTCCTATCATATTTACTAATAGGAAAGTTCTAAGTTCCTTATGGCCTATTTTCAGGATTGATATTTGTATTTTGTATTTATTATTTGCTTTTCTAACACAACAAGATACAATATCTTCTAAATTACAGCATTAGAATCAGATACGTTATAGGGCATGGTTTGTATAAACAATTTTTAAACTTAGCATTTAACATTATAAATAAACATTTAACATTTAAATTATTTATGATTTAAGAAATAAAAATAATTAAACACAAAATTTAAAACAAACTTATATCTACGTCCTAAATGTTCTGGTTATTAGCAAAGTGAGTTATTAACAATTTTTTGAATTTGAATTTTTTGAGTTGTACATCAGTGGGAAGATGGTTCCAGAGGTATATTGTGGATATATAAAATTGGTTATAAGAAGCACTCTTGCGAAATCTAAAGGTGCGGATGCTATTGTTTCTTAAGGATGATGTGAATGTTAACTTGTTGTATAGATATTGTTACTATTATTTTATGCAAAAAGACTTTTAAACTTGAGGTAGTCATCAAAGCGCATGCCAAAAACACGTTTGGAATATGGAGATACATGATCAAATCTCTGTAAGCCGAAAATGTAACGCGTGATGTTATTAAATGTTGTAACAAGCTTACGTTTGTCAGTGGCACTGCAAGCAGCAAAAACTTCGCAGCAATACAAAAGTGTTGGTATTAAATACGATTTGGCTAGCATCATTCTTATCCTCTGTGGAGTAAAATGTTGACTACACCAAAGGCTTCTAAGCATGGTATATGTTCTGCCACATACTTGGTTAATATGATCTGACCAACTAAGCGTACGATTAAAAGTAACACCCAAGTTTTTTACTGTATGTACTAGTTCGATTCGAATTTTAACATTAATGTCATTTATTATGTCAGTGTTAGATCTCGCACCGATAATAAGACATTTTGACTTGTTTGGATTTAGTCGTAATCCATTTGCGGATGCCCATTGAAAAATCATGTACAGATCGTGGTTAAGTTTATTCACTACTTGACGAATTGATGTTCTGTGACAGCTCAAATAAAGTTGGACATCGTCCGCATACATTTGTATACACGAGTATTTTATTTGCAAGGGAAGGTCATTAGCATATAACGAGTACAAAAGTGGGCCAAGAATAGATCCCTGGGGAACACCTCTCAATGTACTCAAAGGCCTAGAAAAGGTACCATTGTTGGCAACTATCTGCGATCTATCACCTAGATAGATAGAACATTTTTGCAAGTTTCATAGTTAACATCTTGTGTTCAACGGTGTCAAAGGCCTTAGAGTGATCGAGTAGAATCAATAACGCTATCTTGTTATCATCCAAACTACTTCGGATATTTTCAACAACTTCGGTTAAGGCTGTAGTACAGCTATGCTGAGGTCTAAATCCAGATTGATGGTCCGTTAAAAGATTATTATCATATATGTGTTTTGAGATCTGCTTATGTAGGAGGCGTTCGAAAACTTTAGAAAGGAAGGGAAGAATGGCAATTGGCCTGTATTCCTTACCATCTTTAGGTATTTCGCACACTTCCACCCAGATGGAAAAGTACTTGTAGTGACTGCTGTATTTGAAATGTGGTTTACGTGACGAATTATACATGGTAAAATAAGTCTAATAAAACGAGGTTGAATATTAAAACACATTTATTTTTAAAATCGTTTTAAATACAAAATTCTCTTCTTCACTAAAAACTTAAGTTAAACTTAAGTCACCGATGTGGTACACTTAATTTCAAATTAAAATTTTCCATTGTAATATTTAAGCAAGGTAGCCTCAATATCACAACAATACAACAACACCAGGCAAAGCATTAACAGTCAGCTGTTTTTTCAGACCATCTTGTAAATAATTACACTTTTTCATATTTTTTTTTTTTTTTGTATTAAGTGGTGCTACCATACTTTTATCTTAATTAAATAAGACTTTTCAAGAAAAACTCAAAAAACCAATCTGTTTTAAATACGATTTAACCTTCATAAGGTCTTCAAATTTGCTGACGTTAAAGGTCTTCGGGTCAAATTTGACCCAAATAGAACATTTGATATAAAAACTCACTTTTTTAAATTAGGCATGTTTTAAAAGTTGATATTTTATTTCTAGATCTATTCAGTATATTGAAGCTGTAGATTTGTCAACATTTATTGCGAATACAAAAGAACATTTAACGTAAAGTGGTTGTGGCTGTTTTGTTACATAATTGACAACGACTTTTTTTTAGTCCTAGGTTGTGGTTGAAGATAACGGGTGTTGTTCCTGCTCAGCTACTATATGCACTTAAGTCTTTGAACAACGTTTTTGGCTGCTATATATAGGGCGCGGCAAGTTGAAACCTAAATTTTCTAAGAAATGTCGATGTTTGGCAAAACAGTTTTAGTTCTAGCCATGTTAAGCTGATGTTAATGATAGCCTTTAGTTGCAAAAAGCTCTCGTGGCAATTCAATCTTGTTTAAACATAAAGTTCATACTAAAGTAATTTGATTTTCTAGCAATTTTTGTCCCAATTAGTACGATGCAAAACCATTGTCTGAAGTCATGCTGTGACATTTCAAACCAAGTGTCAAATCAAGATCTACATACATGCACACATTTGTTTATTTCAGGCAAAGTTGCTATTGTATATTCCAGTCATAACTAATCAACCCATAGATTTTATAGCACACGTATCGGCGCAAACTTCTCTAAAATTTGGCGTTCACTGCGAGTATCCTTGTTGTCAAATCTTAGTACTCTCGAAAGCTTTTTGAATCTGTTTTATTTGATCTATATATAAGTGCGAAGTTTTGGTGTCTCCAACTTCAGTCCAATCAATACCAAATACACATTTACCATCATTATTAGTAAACTTCAAAATAACTTATTTCACAGCAGGTAAAAAAAAAAAAAAGTAACAACTGTAAATTTCTAACGAAAATTCAAGAATTTTGCTACAGGTCAAATATGACCCAAAGACCTTAAGAGCAAAAAATTTTATAAATATTTTTTCCGCCAATATTTTTTTCTGAAAACCTATCGTCGTTGTTGGCATTTAAAATTAAATAAAAGTCATAAAATATGAAAAATATAAGTCACTCACCCTTAGAAAAAATGTAATTTTTTGTTTAAAATGGGTCAGATTTGACCCGAAGATCTTATGAAGGTTAAGTTTGTTATGAAAATTAACTTAATATTGACTTAAATACTATCCTGAAAATTGGGCATTAGTCTCATTTTATTTGTAAAATAAAGTAATTTTTCTGTCTTTTTTTTTGTTTTAAACCTTGGAGATTTTATTATTTTTGTAACCTACCACAACCATAAGCCGGGCAAATTGGGTTTATTTTCTGTTTTATTGCGATGTAAACGAAAAACTACTTTGAGGCATTGTTTGTTTAGTTACATTTCTCATTTTTGGTTTACAAATAATAACATTATTTCTTGAAAAAAAATTATAAGTAGCACAGTTTTGCTCTTGACTGTTTACGTGCCTTTCTGTTTTATCTGCATGTTTTTATTTTTTTTTAGGTTGATAGGTAACTGACATTTTCCACTGCCAATAAAAAATACCGCCAACAGCCGCAGCAACAAATGTAACAACTGCTAACTGCTGCTGTTGCAAGCGACAATTTAATTGGGTTACCATTATCATGCATCAGTAGCAGTGGCCAACACAAAAGGAGTTTATTTGTTTCGTTTAGTACGTGTCTTCTATTACAGCGATTCTTTGTTGATTTTGTCTATTGGGGGGGCTTTTTTGTGTGAATTTTTTATTTTCTTTCGGCAGTTTTTGGCCCATATTGTAATTAAATAGATTTCATATGCAAATTTTCTTTCGCAAAAAATTTTTTTTTATACATTTTTTTATTGACTAAACGAGGTTAAACTGTTGAAAAATTTAGACAAAATTCATTTGAAATAATAAAATTAAAAAAAGGATTTTATTTAACGTTGTTTTATTTCAAGAGAATAAGAGGGAGTTTACACGGTGTCTATTCAGACATGTCTAACAAACACGTTTGTTTTGTTTGTAGGCGATCGGGTTAGAGAAGAAAGAGGGGTTGCCAAACAGACATGAAATGAGTTTTCAAGTTTGTTTATATGAATTTCCATGTTTTTAATTTGTCTGTATATGTATATTAGACTATTATACATGAAAACAGACATGTTTCTAAAGACATCGTAAAAAGACAATAGGTTTTTAAAAGCATGTTCAAAAGAGAATGTCAAAAGCAGACATGTCTGAAAAGACTCCGTGTAAACTCCCTCTAATTTAAGAAAATATATAACAAAAATTTAAGGTTATAAAAAGTTAGCAAGACAAAAGAATAATTTAAGATTTGCAAGGCAACTTACTGGGCCCTGTTTATTAAACAAAACTAAAGGTTACAAATCCACAAAGAAATAAATGAAAAAATATATTTTATTTGTAGATTTGTAACTTGTAGTTTTGAGAAACAGGGTGTTTAAGAAAATCATGGCTTTATTGATAGTAACGATATTTTTGTATGGCTATCAATAGCTTTTTCCAATACTGTCAAAAATACACATTGAAAAAATAATAATGCCACTGGCTAAAAGACTATTCAAACAAGTAAGAAAGTATAGTCGATCAAGCCCGACCATATGATACCCTACACCACAGTATTAAAAAACACATCATGCTTATATGTCCATATAAATATGGATTTATCTATGTTTTAAATTTCATTAAAATCGGTTTGAGAGGCAGAAATTGCCCCTATCTCCCCTCGTGGTCCTTTTTTTTTTTTAAAAATGCATCCTTTTTGTGTCCATAAAGATATGGTTCTAACTATGTTTTAAATTTCATTTAAATCGGTTTGATAGTTTCTGAGAGGAAGAAATTTCCCCCTATCTTCCGTCGTGGTCCTACAATTTGGTCCATTTTCAATAGGCTTGGTCCTTGTGCCAATAAGAACCTATATCCCAAATTTTGTCAAATTATCTCCAAAATTGCGACCTGTACACTGAAAAAAATTTCTTCACAGATCTAATGAAATTTACATTAAAATTCAACCTATGTAACCTTTCATTGGATTAATGAAATGTTTCATAAAATCAATGAAAATTTTGCATTAGTTTAATGACAAACGTTTATTTTATCAATTTTTTCAATGAGGATTCATAAAATCAATGAAAATTTTGTCATTGATTTTATTAATCCTTCATTAATCCAATGAAAGGTTACATAGGTTGAATTTTAATGTAAATTTAATTGGATCTGTGAAGAAAATTTTATCAGTGTACTTTGCGCACAAGGTTACATGGACAGCCAGCCAGCCAGCCGGACGGACATCGTTAGTTCGACTCAGAAAGTGATTCTGAGTCGATCGGTATATTTTGAGGTGGGTCTACGACCAATATTTTAAGGCGTTACACACATCAGCACAAATGCATAATACCCTCTCCACTATTGTGGTGTGGGTATAAAAAGCACAATAAAACAAATTTTTGTTTATTTATTGATGTAAACATTTTCAAGTCAAGGGTGTTTTTTAAGCCTGTTTGAGTTTATAAGAGGGATAGAGGTCAAACGAACTGTCATAATTTGATAAATTTTTTTGCATTTATGATCAGTTTAGTCTGTAAAATTATGATGAGTAGATTTACGCTTGAACAAACCTACTAAATTATTAAAATTTACTTTAAAAATCCGTCATGGATTCGCGCTTATTATGGACGAATTCGTGATTTCTACGTTAAGCCAAAGCATAATTTTTTTTTAATTTTGGTTTGAAAAACTTATTTCCAAACGGCATTTGTTTTTATGCTGTTATGTACACTGTTTTGAATCTTTGCAGTTTAAGTTTGTTTCTATAGTTATAAAAGGCTAAAAATTTAAATTTTTGCGGCACTTTTATGGTCAGTTTACTCATAGAAAAATCCATCTTCATATTGCTGATGCCCTAAAATCAGAATTGTGACATAAATTTTATTACGAATGGCATCAATGAGGTAAACAGTGACATCAATCCAATGACGAACGTCATCATAATATTCATCATATGCTATGACTACATTGACATCAATCCGATGTCACATTTTGTGTATTATTAAAATTTTTTCATGTTTAAAAGGTAAAAAAAGAAGCAAAAATTCCCATATTCAATTTGTTTAAATTGTTTAGTTAAATTCATAAAATTTTTAAAGTAGAAAGATTACGAAAACCATATCGGGCATGCTACTGGTGTCTTATAATTGAGAGTTCTTCTGCATATAATGGGGGAAATACAACACAATGGTAAAACAAATATATCGAGGCATAACCGCAAAAAAAGCTTAAGTAACACCATTTTCCATTTTCGTGTTTTTTAATAAACGACTTTATTGGCAACACTTGCATCATCTCCTAAAATGTCATGGTCACATAAGGAACCGTTACGATTTTATAGCAAAAACAATTTTATCTCAAGCGACAACATTCCATACAAAATTTGTATGAAATAAAATAAAAAAACCCTCTCCTGTAAAATTTTGTTTTTGTCACTTAAGCTTTTTTTGCGGTAATGACTCGATATGTAAGGGGTAAGGTAATAATAATATTCTCTCACTTTGACTAAAGTCAATCCCAATGACTCAATTTAATGACAGTGTGTTAGTAAATTAAGCCTTATAAGTCCCTTCGCTAATATTACTTCTGTGATCCCTATGTGTCATCCCATTGATGACATATTTCAATTTTTTACACTGATGACAATTTGGCCAAGTGATGTTAAGTGTCATGGGGTAAAAAACGAAGACACTTGTCATAGTACTGATGTGAAAATATATCAGCGTTATGACGTTTTTCGATAAGCCCTGCAAATAATATTGGACCACCTGATCCATACATTTGGGTTACTTTTGGACGTGTTTGGACTGGTCCTATTATTTGCAGGGAGTGTACTAATGGTTGCATTTAGTGAAAGCAAATGGCTTTCTGGACTTCTAAAACTTCCAACTTCCACATTAACGACATTGAACCTCAATTATGTTTTACAGTCATTAAAAATATGAACCACCGGATAGAGGTATGCCGCTGGAGCCTTTGCGAGCATTTGACCGATATTTTGTTTCACACAAAACTGTCATAGATTCTTCTATAATAATTCATGTTTTTGATTTACTCCGTTTAAGGAATCAATCATCCTTATTACGTTCATATTGCCAATTTCTAAAAACAATTGGGTTTCGATTACGATAAGGACAAGATAACAATCACCATAATTGTAGTTGGGATTTTTTTTTGGCGAAAGTTAGGCGTTTTAAAAAATAGTGTGGTTCTCAGATCTGGCATCAAATATGCGAAACATAACATAAACAGCAGATGCGGCTGGACTTAAGACTAACACTGCTAAAACAAAAACATTGCGAGTGAATGCGACGTCTCAGGAATTATTTACAATAAGAAGTAATCAAGTGGAGGATGTCAGCCAGTTTTATTATCTTGGGAGCATAATTTCCAAAAATGGCGGATCAAGTGAAGACATTGACAACCATGTACAGAAAGCGCGACAAACTTTCGGCCGTTTAAGACCCATTTGGAATTCGTCTTCATTATCTCAGCGCACAAAGTTAACAATTTTCAATACAAATGCCAAGTCCACTCTCCTTTACGGTTCGAAACATATAACGCTGCCTCTCGAGACATGCAGAAACCCCAAGTGTTTGTTAATCAGTGTCTTCGCAGGATATTGCGAATATTCTGGCCTAGAGTGGTGTCTAACAACAGGCTTTGCGATCAATCCAACCAACAACAAATGGCCAAAGAAATAAAAATACGTAAATGGCAGTGGATTGGCCACACGTTAAGAAGATCACGAAACGACATTACAAGAAACGCCATAGACTGGAACCAGCAAGGAAGTCGAAGAAGAGGACGCCCAGCTCATACGTGGAGAAGGCAAATTGATTTAGAAATGGTCGGAATGGGTAAAACCTGGGGCGAAGTGAGAGCGTTGGCACAAGACAGGAATATGTTCAACCAATTTATTGAGGCCCTATGCCCCTTATAGGATCGATGGGAACATATATATATTGTGGTTAGCAAAAACGCTAACCAAATTTTTTTAGAAAAACAGGTTATCGCGGTTCGCGTATTTGTTGCAGAAACTGTAGTTAAGTTTTTAAATCATGACAGCGTATATGTATGTGCAAATTTTCGTTTAAATACGCCAACGCCAAACAAGCTAAGGATGAATAAGATCGAGAAAAGCTTTAATCTTGTAGTTGTGATCTTAAACCTTATGCTGGGTACACACAGTGCAATGTACATGCAATCTGTTTCAATGCAACCTCAAAATATCAAAGCGTTTTGATGTTGATGCAATCTGGAATGAATGAAAATTAATTCACTAGATTGCGTAAATGCGTTGCATAGTGTGTACCCAGCATTATCCCTGCAAATAATATTGGACCACCTGATCCATTTTGATAAAATGGACTACTCATGACCATGTCATTGTTAAAAAGTGTTTGTAGTGAGACGACATGTCTTCGGTTTTTAACGACATGCTTTCGTTTTTAAACGACTTCAGAACTAATCCTCTTGTGTTTACCATGGAGTAGTTTTAAAACTACTCCTAAGTGGTCCAAAGGTGGGTTATATGGTCCTATCCTAGGACATCGTAATGTTAAATAGAACATGTTTTTTCTAAACGTTTGGGTTACTTTTGGACTAGTCCTGGTCCCTTGTGGACTACTCTTTACACGCGTGTTTGGACTGGTCCTATTATTTGCAGGGATATCACTTACAAACACATGTGTTTATTAAAATTTTTGAATACCGTAATTTTAAATGATTTTTTTAATGTTGTTTTTGTTCAATTTTTATTTTATTTATTTTCCTTTTCAAAGTACTTTATGCATTATAATGTTGCTCACAAATATATAAAGAGCATTGCAAATAATAACGGCGTAACTATAAAAATTATAAAACATCATTCATAATGTGGTAAAAAAACAACTAAACTCTCATATAATTTTAGTTCTTATATCGACAGCTTAATTTCAAAACATATTAAGTCGAAAAAATGAGTTTCGCAAGAGCAGCTCTTAAAGTTTATAAAGCGATGCAACCAATATTCAGTTCCGAATTTAAATTGAAAAATACCTTATGGTAAAAATATGGTCAATTTATAATTCAATAATGAAGAAATTTTTTTCAAACATTCGTTTCATTCATTTACTAAATTTCCTCAACTATGTACTTAGTACTATTTGCATTCATAACGCCTCAATACATAACCATTCGGTAATGGCATTACTAATTTTCTTAAATGATGCATATTACGATGTACGTTGACGATGTTGTTAAAGATTCATAATTATTTGTGCATTTTGGAATAAGATTAATTGCCTTTCGGAAAATGTGTGCTAAAGGAGTTCATATTCATATTTGCTTTATTAAACATTTTACCACATGTCACGTTGATTTAATAGGACTACTAAGAAAAATATTAAAAATATTTTCAATGCATGTTTTCTTAAATGCTGCATGTGTAGTATTACATATAAAATTATGTAGGGAAATAAGATTTGTATGACACAATTATGTATGTTGCTCATGGCAAAGAAAGGATTTAAAGGATTTTAATTCATATCCTTATAACTATTATGTAGAATATTTCGTTACTCCACCAAATTATCACAATGACAGAAACATTCTCCCTTATCAAGTACCAAAAAATCGTTCTTAAGTCGAGTCAAGATTGTGGGTGTTAGAACCACTTAAACTTGGTAATTGTTTCGGCTGGAGAAAAAAAATCGTATTTCGACAAAAACTTTAGTTTTCAAAAAACATTTTTTAATAAATTTACAAATGATTATTATTATTATTATTTTTTTTTGTCTTGATTTTATTAGAAAAGTTTGTTTCAAGAAATTTTCCGAAACAAACATTTGCCAACGCATTTAAATTTTTATAATCATTCAATGTCGTGTTATTTATCGTTTTTCAATTAATTTTTTTTATGGGTTTCTAGTTTGTTTCTTTGGGAAGAAGCCGAATTATCTCATCCTTTAGCCCTTAAATTATTCTTGGATTATTAACGAACACTTTTTCTTTTTAAATATCTCCAAAGAAAAAAGTCCGAAAGAGTGTGAAATCACATGATCGTGAAGGCCAATCAACATCGCTACGACGCGAGGTAACACGACCATTGAATTTCTCGCGCAAAAGAGCCATTGTTTTGTTGGCTGCACAGAAAAAAATAATTTTCATTTTTGAATACGAAAATCGCATATTTAATAAAAAAAAATTTTTGAATTTTCTGCGATGAAGATTTTTGCATTATTGATAAAAAAGTTTGTAGGTATAGTTATTGAATTTTTAGTCACCAATCAAGTTTATTGAATCAATAAAAAAAAGTTGTTGCACAAAATAATTTTTTCAACAAAATGTTTGCGTGATTTGTTAAAATAAATTGTTGGAAATGTTGAATAAATCAAATAAAATGTTTATCGAATCTTTATTTATTAATGATGACGTGCGTAATTCCCAATTTTTTCCCATTTTAAATAAATACACAAACATTTATTATGGGGGGATAAGCTAGTTCCTATGTGCATTTCGCTGGTTGCTTAAGCCAGATCATCAGGAAACCTTTTCCGAAAGACTTTGGCAAAACTAAAGATATTTAACCAAATAAAACTGTTAAGCGAATGAGAATTATGACGTATTATAAAATGAACAAGAGTTGTAAAAATACTGTTTTAACGTTGATTCAAATATTTGTTTTATTGAATATCGAGAAATATTTGAATATTTCATTATTAAATATGTTTTATTGAGTGCTATTTTGCCAAGTGTATATTTGATAAATTTTTTCATTGAATCAAACACAAAGTTTGTTGAACAAAAATTATATTTTTAACAAACTGTGTTGTTAAAAATTTTCTTGAGATATTTTTTTCTGTGTGTGTGGCAAGTGGCACCAACCTGTTGAAAACACATATCTTCCAGGTCCATATCCTAAATTTTTGGCCACAAGAGCTCCATTATCATCTGGCGATAGCGAACACCATTCCCGGTAAAGGCTTGGCCGACCTTATTTACGAAGAAGAACAGTCCGATGACGCTGCCAGCCCATAAACCTTACCGAACGGCTGCTCTTTGTTGCTGCAACGGCTTTTCAATAAGCACTCGTGGATTCTCATTTGCCCAAATGCGACAATTCTGCTTGGTAACAAATCCACTGAGATTACCAATAAAAAAACAAGAAGTGCACGAAATACATTTTCGTTAAAGGCTTCAACAATCTTAACGCGCTGCTCAATTGTCAATGGTTGAATTTAGCAAACACTGAAACAAAGAAAAGTAAAATTAAGTTGGGCAAAAAACTTAAATTTAAGGTGTGACTCAAAATTAACGTCGTGCATTATGGTTGGCCGGCCGTCCCTTTAGTTAGATACACTATGATGTACTTTCCCAAAAAACCTTGGACCAGATTCTAGATGTTTATTGGGTACGACCGCTTAACCCTCCAATAACAATACCTTAAATCTGTGGTTTTCATGGGCAATATGTCGTATGTCTTAATACGTATGTCTTAAAATAAAATATTTCAGGAGAGCTGAAAAAACCATTCCAGTTCTAACTATGGGTTAGATATTGCACCTTTTGAACTTTGTAATTGAGTTAAAACATCGGAATGGGTCTATCTGTTTTTAAAAATTTTTTACAAAATGTAAAGAGCGCTTAAAATTAAGCAATATAGCATCAACATTTCAAAATCGAAAAAATAGACATACGCGGTTGCCCATGAAAACCACAGAAATACAAATTGAGAAAAAGCGTGAAAATCATATAAAACCTTTTTAAAACGCTTCATAGCACTTCAAATATAAAAGTGATGAAATCTTAAAAAAGTGCCCCAAGCCGTCCGTAAATTGTGCACCTTTGAAAACGTAAGAGGTTCCTAACGACCTTCGCAGTCATCGGAGGGTTAAACAATAAAAATTAAATTTTTATGAATCACCGTATTCAGACTATAAAATTAATTTTTATAACTTACACATTATTTGTTTTTAATTTGTAGAGCTCCTTTCCACCTAAAACAGCACTTAAAGTCATAAAAAGAGGAATAATATACACACATATTACTTTTTTACAACTTACGACTATAATTATGAAAATTTACATCGGTGGAATGAGTAAAAGCGAGCATCCGCACATTATTTACGTAAATTTGTATGTATGTATTTCTTTTGAAGAAACGGAAAAATGTGCAAATTATATTTACAGTTAATTTAATGATAAACCATATAAACATGAAAATTAGTATCCCAGATACTTGTAAATTGTACACCCATATGTGTGAGGATGTTATAGCCCTGCAATAACGCCTGACATAAGCAGGATATTAAGAAGAGTACGCTCGTTGGCATACAATAGTAATTTAAAACCAACAAAACTAATTTTTATGGTCCTTTGCTGTCTTATTATGCTGTTTTATTGCACAAGTTTTTATGATTATTTTTTTCTTCTATACTTTTTTATTAAGTTTTCAAGAAATTTTTATTTGCTTTTTGCACGCATAAGAAAGAGATTACGATTATTGGATGAAGCGTTTATTATGTTGCCTCTGTTTCTATTTTTTTTTATTTTTTGTTTGTTGAAGCATCCAAATTGAAATTGCAAAAAGAGAGCAAATTTTAATGATTTTAAGTATTCATAACTTCAGAAATTTTTACGTCTTTAATGGAAAAGTTTCGCTATTTGTTTAGAAAACCCTAAAAATGTTATAAAGCCTTTAAACGCAAATTGTAATGGGTGGCATTATATGGCATAATTGTCACAAAGAGATAATTAACAAAAACAAACTGATTTAATTGTCAACAACATAGATAAGTTTACAAATATGTCATGTGTTTCAAGGAACATGGAACATTTATTTTCAACGCCTAAATTATTGCCAAACAAAGAACAGCAATTTTGCAATTCTGCAAAATTGTCTTAATATTATGAACTTTTTTTTAATTTTTCGATACTAAAAAAATTTTTCTTTTGCTTGCGGAAATCTCCTTGATTTTTTACCAAAAAAAAAAAAAAAAAAAAAACAAATCTTAGTATTTTTAAGGGACCTCGTTAGTGTCTCCTTTTTTTCGTGGGCATTTTTTATGCCAATGTAACCCTACACTTTCTAAGCGGGTCCCTTTTCTTTTTAAATTAAAAATTTTAATGGTACCAGTTAAAGAACAAAAAGTACCAAAAAGCCCTTTTACACTTACAGATTCTTATTCACTCATGCTTTTGCATGTTAAATATTATGCTCATAGGTAAGATATTAACAACAACAAAAAAAAAATAGTACCGGCTACAGAACGTAAAAGTACCAAAAAGATCCCACTTACAGATTCTTATTCACTCAAAAGCTTGCATGTTTAAATTTAAGTTTCTAGGTCCAATACTAACGGAAATTCAAAAAGTACCAGCTAAAGAACAAATAAGTACCAAAAACGTCCCTCTTATAGATTCTTATTCAGTCAGGACTTTGCATGTTTAATATAATGTTCATAGGTAGGTATTAACAAAAAAATTAAAAAAATTAGTACCAGTTGCAGAACGGAAAAGTACCAAAAAGATCCATCTAACAGATTCTTATTTACTTAAAAGCTTGCATGTTTAAATTTAAGTTTCTAGGTCCAATACTAACGGAAATTCAAAAAGTACCAGCTAAAGAACAAATAAGTACCAAAAACGTCCCTCTTATAGATTCTTATTCAGTCAGGACTTTGTATGTTTAATATAATGTTCGTAGGTAGGTATTAACAAAAAAATTAAAAAAATAAGTACCAGTTGCAGAACGGAAAAGTACCAAAAAGATCCATCTAACAGATTCTTATTTACTTAAAAGCTTGCATGTTTAAATTTAAGTTTCTAGGTCCAATACTAACGGAAATTCCAAAAGTACCAGTTAAAGAACAAATAAGTACCAAAAACGTCCCTCTTATAGATTCTTATTCAGTCAGGACTTTGCATGTTTAATATAATGTTCGTAGGTAGGTATTAACAAAAAAATTAAAAAAATTAGTACCAGTTGCAGAACGGAAAAGTACCAAAAAGATCCCTCTAACAGATTCTTATTTACTTAAAAGCTTGCATGATTAAATTTAAGTTTCTAGGTCCAATACTAACGGAAATTCCAAAAGTACCAGTTAAAGAACAAAAAAGTACCATTAACTTCCCTCTTATAGATTCTTATTCACTCAGGATATTGCATGTTGAATTTGATGTTTTAATGTCCAATATTAACGAGAATTAAAAATAAATACCAGTTGTAGAACTAAAAAGCTAAAAAAGATATAGAATTTCTCGTCTCTCGCCTTTTTGGTACTTGTTTTGTCCCCATTGAAGTATTAAAAATTTCAATATTGTAGTGGGAGCCCAAAATTTAGTACGTTTATGTCAGTTAAAGCAGAAAAATGTTTTATACAAAAAGTACCAAAAATAGTTACGATTTTCACCCCTTAAACATTCGAATTTCGAAAAAGTACCAAATTTGCATTCGTATTTTTAAGGTTAGTTTCGGATGTGATATAACCTTTATTTCTATGTTAATTCAAAACAAAGCAAAACAATTTTACTGGCGATTTCGTATTAAAAATTTAATAGTCGAATTTCTCGAAAACTTAACGTTCTAGATCGAAAATAGATGTAAATAATTGTTCGCTAATATTTTGTACTAAAAATAGATTCTGTTAAAAAATTTGCGAAAATAATTTATAGTCTGTTATTTACTACAACCAAATGTCCTAGAACGAGTAAAATTCAATTCTGCTATCACTCATATTTAAAAGTTGTTACTCACAGTTTTCTTGAGCGATTTCGCATATTGCGATTACTCTTTTTTTAAGACATAAAATCGATTTTTAAAAGGATTTGTATGCAAAACTAAAAGGTAGATTTTTAAGTTAATAAAATCGAAAAAAAGTTTAGTCGGTCAAGCGCAAACATTTGATACCCTAAAACACAGTAAAGTGAGACAATTTTTCGATAGAAAACCATTTCTGGGACACATGGCCTATTCTGGAGCCGATAAAACAAAATCATGTTGTGAAGCTAAGATTCATATACGAGTTATTTGTGTTGAATATAGCCTACATATCAATGTCTTTATGAGATTTGTTCGTCATAAAGCGATGACATGAACTCGGATTTATTAAAGACCTATAACTAGTAAAATAAAGGTCGTCTTCCGAAAATCACTTCAATATAACTAAAATCAACAAAAAAATTACGATATTTCATGGAAATAAGTCTTAAATAAGTCTACTATGACTTGAAATAAAATTATTAAAATCTGTTCTGATCGTCCCATAATTAAACATGGTTTCCATATAATGCGTTCTGTTAAAATAGATTTTAATAAGCTAAAAATCACTACGAATAAATAAACGACGAGGTTAGGTTTTATAAAGCTTGTTTCTTATATCAAGCCTACACCTGAAAAATTCTAACTGTCGGTGCTCGCATAGAAAAATGCAACTTCAAATTGATTATGCCCTAACATCGGAATTGTGACATCAATGTTATTACAAATGGCATCAATGAGGCAAAAAGTGACATCAATCCAATAACGAATGTCATCATAGAATTTTGTCATAATTTATGCGTCATCTATGCTATGACTACAGTGACATCAATGCGATGTCACATTTTGTGTATTATTAACATTATTCTCATGTTTAAAAAGTAAAAACTAAGAAGAAAAATTCCCATATTCCTTTTGTTTAAAGTTAAAAACATAAAATTTTCAAAGTAGAAAGATTATGAAAACCATATCGGGCATGCTGCTGGTGTCTTATAACTGAGAGTTCTTCTGTAAATAAAGGGCGGAATGCAACAAAAGTGAAACAAACATGTGGAACGGGTAAGTAAATAAAAATTTTTTTCTTACGTCAATCTAAATGACTTAGTTTAATGACAGTATGTCATTTAATTGAACCTAATAAGAACTTTCTCCGATGCTACTAGGTCATCGCACTGATGACATTATTTATTAAACTGACTCCGATTCGTCATTTCTGTGATGTGAAGTGATGTTAAAGCTGTCATTACAATGATGAAAAGTGTCATGGGGTCAAAAACAAAGACACTTGTCATAATACTGACATCAAAATACATCAGCGTTATGACAGCTTTTCTATTAGTGTAGATAGTATCATAGATTCGGCCCAGCCGAATATAGCATTCTTACTTGTTTGAAATATTCTTGGGTTATTTTTATGCGACTGGGTAATGCAGGGTAATGTTTTTCGCGCTTATCTTTTAGGTTTGCTTAAGGCGACCGTACACGACATGTTTTTGTCATCTGACATGTCAAATTTCCCACTGCAAAATACATACATGTCGTGTGTTACCTTTTAAGCTTTGCTTTTGTAAAAGTCAGATGCAAAGTCATCTGACAAAATTTCAATTAGAGCGTGCTCTTTTTTATTCTGACAAACCATCTGACATCAGAAATCTATGCCGAGAAGAAACCGGCTGAAGCTAATACTTTACAATACCGAGATATGTATAATCGTCCCACCATTGAATAGAATTTATGTTAATATACATATATATAAAACCGTTTTATTATAACATCCTAAATTGGTATCTTTGAATTAAAAGAAAAATATGTTAAGAAGGCTAAATTATTTTACGGCGTAAATAAAAATGTTCGTGGCGGCATTTTTATTTTGGTTTTTGCAACAACTATGCGAAAAAAAACAGATGACAATGTTTGTGACCGAATATTATAAACCTTCTGTAACCCTGCGGCCACACGTTCAAGTTGTTCTTGATAGTCTTTTACATGTACTGCTTGTCAAAATTTACATAAATTGAAAGCTGTGACGTAGGCTGCACTCAATTTGTAAGCAATTTACTTACAAGATGTCAACAACAACAGAGACAAACTTGTACTCAGCTGTTAAATTGAAAGTAAATTGCCAAACAAATGGAAAGGTGAAATTGAAAGCCATCTCGTGGTCAATTTAAAAAGTGTGAGTGTGTTAGTAAAATACTGAGAGTGTATTGCAAATTTAAAGGAATTGAAAGGCAAAACTTGATCGTGTGGCCACCAAGTAAAACAGCCATTTTGACAGACATGCACAATTACATGTGACTTGAAAAGTTGACAAGTCAGATGTAAAAAACATGTCGTCTACATGCACCTTTACATGTATGTATCGTATCTTCCAATCGGCTGAATGGATTTCGATATTTGAGGCATCATTTACTTAATCTACGGTCACACGGCGCTGCAAAATTTGGCCCCAGGAAATATGGCCCCAAAAAATAAATAAAAATTGACCCCAAATTTGGGGCTATTTTTCATAATGCAATAATGCCCCATTTTTTTAATGAAAAATTACCCCAAAAAAATTAAAAATAACCCTAAATATAAAATGAAATATGAGCCCAAATTTGGGGTAATTCTTTATTATGAAAAATCACCTCAAAATTTATAATGAATTTTAACCCCAAAAAGAACAGAAAAAAAGTTGCATTAAACATTTTCGGTGGAGTTCATATGACCGAAACTGAAAATCCCAAATTTAGTATCCCGATTGCAAAATCCGAATAATTATATGGTTTTGGCTTTAAAAATCGTACGATTGAAAGCATGGTTGGGCTTTCGGCCATGCGCAAGGATTTTTTTCTTTATGGTATTAGAACACTGGCTTTGCTTACTAAGGCTTCACGTTATAGCCGGCCTTCGGACGAGCGCAAGGATTTTCTTCTCTATGGTATAACGAACACTGGCTTCGCTAACTAAAGCTTCTCTATATAGCCGGTCTTTGGCCGGATGCATGGATTTTCTTCTCTTTGGTATAACGAACACTGGCTTCGCACATTAAAGCTTCACTACATAGCCGGCCTTCAGCCGGTCGCAAGGATTTTCTTTTCTTTGGTATAACGAACACTGGGTTCGCTCAGTAAAGCTTCTCTTAATAGCCTGCCTTCGGCCGGGCGCAAGGATTTTTTCCTCTATGGCTTCGCTAACATTTCTGCATAACTTGCAAGGATTTCCTCCACTTTGGTATAAGAATTCGGGTTTTTTATACTATCCCTAGAAACTTTTACTTAGAATTTTATAAAATTTGTTTTTAAATGTTTGGGGCGATTTTTCATTTCTTAAAATTTGCATTTTTTATTAGTAAACGAAAAATAGCCCCAAAGTAAAAATTGTGATTTTATTTGGGGCCATATTTCATTCCTTGATATTGGGGCAATTTTTCATTGCACATGAAATGCAAAAACACCCTAACGAAAATATGAAAAATAACCCCAAAAAAACAAAAAATGTGCCCCAAAATTGCGTGTTGTTGTGTCTCATGTAAAATTTTGGGGCCCTTTTTCATTTTCTTTATGGGGCCATATTTCCTGGGGTCATTTTGCGCACCGCCACGGTCACACTTATTAAATACTTGACCAAATAAGAGTAGCCCCTACTTTTGTTAACAGTAAGTGAGATTTAATATGGCCTTAATATCACGAAATAAATTTATTATACTATTAGACATATCAAAAAACTGCTTTTTTAAAGATGTGGTATTGCAATCAAAATAAATATTGGAATTAAAGGAAATGATTATTTAGTTTGCTGGCTTTTTTTCGTTAAATATTTGACAAGTGTGACCGTAGCTTAAGAGTTTTAGCTCATAAAATAATCTGTTCGACCGGAGTTGTATTTTAGTTTATATTAAATTTGGATTCTTCATCTTGTTTCGGTTTCATTTAGTGTATTGAAAATTGTCTATTTTGCAGTCGGATTTTTGTTTTTTTTTTTTTTGTTAATTATTTTGAAGCTATTTGTTATATATAAAAATTTGCCATTGTCATTAACTTACCCATTGTTTACTTTCGCATGAAACTGAGCACATTGTAAATTTCTGCTCATTTGCTGTTACTTTAATTGTTCGTAAGCCGCATGACTTATTGATGATAGTAGACTTCGAAACACTACAAAGTACATAAACATTGTTAAGCAATTACCAGTTTGGCTAAAAAGGATATCAAACAAAAGCTCAAACATACGCATTTTCTTTGGGTAAGTCACATATTTTTTACATATTTCAAACTTTTACACATTTTTTAATTCAATTTCTGTTAGAAAGCTGTTGGAGAATTAGTAATGATACGATACATGTGGGGTTTCAAAGGCTCGGATTTCGGCGACTCTATTTTCTTACTAGAAAGAAGAAAAAAAAAAATGCGGAAATTTTTAAAAATTTTCTACTGACTCACTACACGGTTGTGCAACGTTTATGTTACACTTATTTTGATTGCCATTTAAACAATTTACAAATAGCTTTAATCTCATTTTGCCGAAAACAAATTGATAATTGGCAATTCAAAGCAATGTCTTGAATTGGCGAATTTAAATCGATAGTATCAAGGAGGTGTTTCATAGCCAGGTGTAGAGTTTAAACACATTTATTGTAAACAATTACACTTTGAAACTTATCCATGTTCAGTCATTTCAGTCAAATGCAAAATTAATTGGGAATGACTAATTAAAATGATGCAATAGCGGTATTCAGTATTTGAAGCAGAAGGTCTTGCGAAAGAGCAAATGTAAACGATCGCAGGTTTATTATAAAATCTAACGAAGTTCTGGGTTTTTTTCTTTTGGATTTTAAAAAAAGATTGCCACGATATTTTGCCTTTACACCAAAAACTGAGTACCGCAATTATATTCATATTTGGCTGGTTGGTTGTCTGTCTGGTGGTTGTACTACCACAGATAACACTGCATATTGGTGTACACTACTGTCGGATGTCAGTAGACACCCAAAAAAAAAAAAAATCCAATTTTATAAAATGATTATCAATAAAAATATAGCACAAAAAAAAATAGCAACAACAACTATTAAAATTAACATTCATCTATTGTTTATAAATTGAAGTGGGAAAATAAAAGTTAAGACTTCGAAAAAAAATTGATGATGTTAAAACTGTTGTGCAAATGTTTTGGGCTATTTTCAATTTTTTTTTTGTTTGTTGTTATTTTAATAATAAAAAAATGAGCGAAGTTTAATTAAATCCACACAATGCAAATATTTACAAACATAACTTCTTTATCATACTTGCCCATAACGATATTTAATTTATTAAAATTCCATAAAATAAAATATTCAAACAAAATTAGGGACAAAAACCTGGCAATAAAAGTTTGCTGAGTCTGAATGATGTTAAACCGATAAACTTATGTGAGTTTATATTGGATGTGGGCTTTTTATTGACGAATTAAAATTACAACTCAAACTTAAGAGCGACAAGCCTTTTTTTTATTGCCAAAATTTCTATTTTTTATACGGCTTATACCAAACATACCATTATAACGTGAATTCAACACCAGACGACTGAAAAATCTGTTTGACAGATCACTGCATCGCGACGTAGCGATATGTCAATGTATGAAGCCATTCATCCCTCTGTGCGTCGCGGATGGCTTCCTACATGTTTGTGCAAAAAATATAAGGAGTGGTCATTGAAAGTTACTAACAAGTATTTTTTGGAAGAAATAAATAAAATATAGAATTTCATCAAAATCGGCCACGCCTATGTCTACCGCCTATACAATCCTAAAAGATTTTTTATCCAAGCAAAAGTCATCAAATTTCGCACTTTCTCGAATAAACAAAAGATGCGTGCCAAGTTTCTTCAGTATAAGCCCCGCTCACCGACTAACTCCCAATCCAAGTCCATTTTTTTGCATAAAAATTTTCTTAGCCAAGCAAAAACTTTGTGCTTGGTACATAAACTTTGAAACATAAGCAAAAGATGTATGCCAAGTTTCATTAAAATCAACCACGCCCACATAAGTATGAGTCTTAAATAATCAAACATTTCATTTATCAACTATCATTTCTTTATCTTCCCCATCGAGTTCCTAAAGATGTTTGTGAGGTTGACGTCTTTTGTTCCTAAACACGGCTCAACAGATGCAGGCAAATGGTGCAAAACATTTCTGCAACTTCTGTAAAACGTTAGTCTATACTTTCTTTAATCGTTAGTACGTGCATCTTCTGATTGCTCGGAGAGCATATCAATAGGAAGAACTGCTGCACTAATTAGGCCCTTGCCATGTACTTGCATTTTATGCAGGGCTGTGGGGTTGAAGAGTCGGAGTTGAGGTTTTTGTACCAAAGTCGAAGTCGAAGTACCCACAAAAGTCGGAGTTAGAACTATTTTTTTGACGACTCCACAGCCCGGATTTTATGGACAGTAACAGGCGATCGATGTAATTTTGTGGATTTGTTTTGTGCATATTCAAAGAGTACTCCCTCATCTTTAATTTGGTTTAAGTTATAAGACGCAGGTAGCGGTAGCTAACCTTTTTTCCGAGGCAAACTGCAAATGCTTAATTTTATAACGATATTTTAAATCGCCGGTTTCTTTAGGGTGGGCCAAAAGTCACCACGGGGTTTTAAAACTTCATAATTTTTTCCTTTCCTTTTCTTTCGTGGACATATTTATTTATATGCCAAAGTGTATGTTTCTAAGTTTTAACAAAAAAGTATCAAAATTTTTCAACTTTCAAGTTCTCAATCAGTCAGGAACCTGCACCTACATATAATTCAATGTTTCTAAGCTCAACATTATAGAAAATACAAAAATTAGAACTCAAAAGTAAAAGGAATAAGGCCCTAATTGTCTAAAGCACCAAAAAAAGCAAATAATATTTCATAATTTTGTTGATGCTTTGCACAAAAATTTTAATTCAATTTTAAATTTTAAACGCTGCATATCTTTTGGCGTTGAAAATTTTTAAACGCAATATGAATTTTCGTAGAAGGAAACAACAAAATTATGAAATATTTTTTACTTTGTTGGTAATTTATTTATGTTATGTTATTTATGGCGTTGCGTTGCGTTTTACACAATTACGGCCAAATTTAATTTCCCGTATTTCCTCTTTTTGATACTTTTTCTCCCACACTGAAGTATAAGAAATTTCAAATATTATAGTGAGAGCCAATAGTATAATACGTATATGTCAATGAATGGAGAGAAATGTGAAAAAGTACCATAAATAGTTGCGATTTTCACACCTTCAACGTTCAAATTTCGAACAAGTACCGAATTCATATTTGTATTTGTTAGATAAGTTACGAATGCACGGAAAAAATAATCAGTCATTTTTTATCAATTAAAAAAATTAAAACAATAAATTTCAAGTGTTTTTGTCAAGAATAAAAACTGGGAATTAAGCACGAATAACAAAATCTTTTGAAATTAAAATCTTGTATTCCCAAAAATTGAAATTACATTTTAATTAAAAAAATGTTTAAAAAAGTATTTCAATTTAATTAATTTGGTGATTGAATCAATTATTATTTTTGTTGAAAGATAATTTTGATTTAATTAACATTTTTAAAATAAATTGTTTATAAAAATATTAATTAAGTTACAAAAAATCTTTAAAGATTTTTTTTTTGTTTAAAATAATTCAAACTTGTAGAAGTGTTGTTGGGAATTGTCAAAACCTAAGCTATATTTAATTTAACCCTGCTGTTAGGTTAGAAAAAACTTACGAATGTTATGTTAATGGACCATTTGGCTCATATAAATAGCTACTGTAAAAAACAAGTATGGGATATCTCTTTTTTTTTATCAACACATATTAAATATCTATAAGACAATTGTGGGATGTCACGTTTTTGATTTTTGTTGTCAAGAAACACAAATATTATCAGTTCATTTTGTGTGTTGTTTTCAATAGTTCAAACGTTGGCAATAACTTTTCCAATGTCTTACAATTGTCACGAAAACGTCACCATTGACAAGCTGCAACAAGTTGCATTCAACATGAAAACCAAAAAAATATGATTTGAAATTTTGGTTATCGGTGGACTCTAAGTCAGCCTACGAATGGAAAATACAACCACACCTTGGTAAGTCTAGAAATGCACAGCCTGAAAATAACCAAGGGCAACACATTGGGCTTGACAGAAGGCTTTAAAGGGCAAAATATAACAGGCTTTTTCCACTTTTAAGTTGGTAAAAAACTTCACGAAATGAAACTTACATATCGTTAGCTAAAATGCAAAAAGACGTAACTAACAAAAATATAATTTTACAGGAGAAGCAAAAAACTTTGTAAAGTGAAAACTATAAACATGTCAGAAGAACATGCATTGATAAGTCGTCCATGGAATTCTTCAGCCAATTTTCAAAGAAAACCATTTCATTATATTTTCTTAGAAAAAAATGTGCAATAACTTCGTTTTGCATATATCAAACAAAAAAAACTTGTAGTTACGTCCCTTTGTTTTTTGTTAATAAAAGCGCAATTTTTGATCGCAGAAGTGTAAAATTTTGTCAAGACATGTAGTTTTATAGCATTCATAATAATCAATCAAAAACTCGATTTTGAATTTTTTGTTAGTTACGTCTTTTTGCATTTTAGCTAACGATATGTAGGGTTTTAAGGTGACGTAGATACGGCTACTAATGGTTGGTTCCTACAGCACAAAACGCAAAACAAATCCATGGCCAGTCATTGTATTTGAAAACATACTTGATATGACCGCTTTGAATGCATACATACCATTTTCTAAAATCGACGTTTCCTAGGCTCCAGCTGATCGGAATCGCTGGAGACCAGAATTTTTGCGGAACCCAGCACTTTTCCTGGCTACGGCGTATAAGATGAAACGGACTAGATTACCTCAACAAGAGTTGTCAGCACAGTAATTGACTGAAATACGATCACCATCATAGTTCCAGTGGCTTCTTCGAATAATAATACTTCTAACTCAGTGGCTCGATAGCGTGGAATTTGTAGTTGCTGGAAGTCTAAGTCTGACATAAAATGCTCCATTTGCAGCAAGCTTATTTTCAAAACTAACCGAAAAATATTTTGATTATCATGCAATGAAAATTATAATAAACTTAACTACTAAATACTTGTTTTTTTTAAATAAATGTAAAAAATCAATGAAAACCAAAGAAAATATACCGTGGACCAAATGGTCCCTTAACCTAAGACTCGTAAATTCATATTTTGCTCAGTCCCGTTTGAAGTCAGAACCTTGAGTTTTTGTAAAAACCATTGTTTTATAAAAAGACCTCGTGAGCTAAAAAACTAATACTACGTTTATACGCACCACTTATTCGCAAATAAATATATTGCAAGTAGAGAATATTGCCGCATAAACAGTGAATTAAATTTTTATTTGCGAATAACTAACTCATGAAAACAATTCCTGATTAACGACACTATTTGCAAATAAGATTTTAAGCATTGCCACAATTTTAACCGTTTTACGTTTTTAGTTCGATGTGGTACATTCATATGACAACAAATCAAAAATGTGCAAATAAATTTAAAAATACACAATAATTTTTGATCTTTTTCATTTAAAAAATAAAAAGTTTATAAACATACAGTGCTACTAAATGAATAAATTTTCCATCTGGCATCACTTAAAAGCGAGAATTTTCATTAAGAAATAGACATATAAACAGTAAGTTAGTTAATCGCAAATAATTTTTATTCGCGAATAGGCTACGTATAAACGTAGTATAAGTCAGTTTATATCACCGTTCAAAAATTACAAAGGAAACAGTTCAAAAATTGGACCAAATGGGCTAAACCTAACAGCAGGGTTAAACAATTAACACCTTGATTGATTTAGTGAAAAAAAACTCACAATTTTAAATTTTTACAATTTTTAGTATTCTATCACAGAAAAAAATTTTGCACCAGTAAACGCATTAATCAAAAATAAAATCAGTTTTAATTAAAAATTTAATCAAGGTAATTAAACGTTTGATCAAGTAAATTAAACGTTAAATTAAGTGTATTAAACGTTTAATTAAGTGTATTAAACGTTTAATTAAGTGTATTAAACGTTTAATTGACAATATTAATTTGCACCAGTAAACAAATTAATCATATCTATTAAACGTTTAATTCACTAGATTAATTTTTTAATTAAAACTGATTTTATTTTTGATAAATGCGTTTATGCAATTTTTTTTTTTCAAATGATAAAAAATTTTAAAATTTTTCTGTGTGTGATATATTTTGATTTCTACACTATCACACTAGTCTTGCGTGCTTTGAGGAAAAAACAACACTATCATTATAAATTGTTATTGGTTTTTGAAATATCTTAAGCAATTATTAAACCAGGGAAGCATTTTCGTCAAAATACGTAAGACTTGCGTGATAGTGTTAAGTTCCCTTTATAAACATAAAATCCTCTAGAACTAGTTTATGACAGAAGGTCAATAATTTGACAATACTCAAGGTACAACTCCGAAAATTTATTTCACTGTAACTAAAACATAATAATCGATATGAAAGTAAACAAGTAAGAGTGCTATATTCGGCTGTGCCGAATCTTATATACCCTTCACCATTGTGCGAGCAGAATACAGAGCAACTAGACAAAAACTAAATAAAACTGCTAAATATTTTTTTTTTAATAAGAGACAACCGGTTTTGAACTTCGCTTTTCATAAGGGCCCAGAATATATATACTTTATAGGGTGTAGGATCAATATTGTATATACCTTTTTACCTTCGGTGAAGGGTATAAAAAGAGTAATTTTCGGGAATTCAGGGGTCTAATCACTGCATTCGATACTATCGTATCGAATAAACTATTGAATTTTTTTGCATACGATAGACACTGGCGTATCGAATGAAAACTCTATAAATGTAATATCGAGTTACTCGATGTCGAATGCTATTATTTCAAATTCAATACATTTCATTCGATATCGAGTTTCAAGATACCAAAATAAATAATTTCGATGAATTTTGCACGATATGCGGTGATTAGACCCCAGTATTTCGGTTATAACTCATACAAATTTCCGACATTTTGGTATATAAGTCATATACATAGGACATATGGCAGCCCTAAAATTTAGGTTTTTATAAAAATTTTGATGTTTTTTAGCCCATTTTTGGAGTATTTTGCTCATAAATTACCCATTGTCTAACCGATTTGACAGTTTTATATACCCACGTGTTAAGGAAGAATTTTACCATTTACTTAAGTTATATTTATATATAAACATTTATATAAACTTGTTAATATATATTTTAACAAAGTTAATTATAAAAAGAGTAATTTTTGTGGATTCAGTATTTCGGTTATAACTCTGCAATTTTTTAACCGATTTGGCAGATTTATATACCGACGTGTTGAAGAAGAAATTTACCATTTACTTTAGTTATAAAGCTTGGACTCGGGGAGATCTATGTTTCCCGATAGTGGGTATTTAAAAAAAAAATTTAATTTTGGTCATAACTTTTTTGTGTCTGAACCGATTTTTCCGAGTTTTTTTCCGATATTTTGATATATAAGTCATACCCATAGGACATATGGCAGCCCTAAAATTAAGGTTTTTATAAAATTTTAAATTTTTTTTGTACGGGAGGTACCACGCTCACTTCTCCAAATCCCGCCCACATTTTGTAGGATGGTGTGTATTGGCAACCTAAATGTGTGTACCTAATTTGGAAACTTTGGCTCTTGCCATTCTCAAGATATACAGAAATAAAAAAAAAAACAACAAGGGATTTTTGGAAAAATTTAGAGGTAGTCGTGGTTTTTTGCTTATATCTCCGTCATTTTTGGACCGATCTGGCTGAATTTCAATAGCAAACTTAAACGGAGTATATGTGACATAAATATACATCAACCTAGTCCACATCATTTCTGGCGTTTTCGGAAAACCCATTTCAACATACACACGGACAGACGGACGGACGGACAAAAGGACAACCGGATTTGAACTTCGCTTTTCATAAGGACCCAGAATATATATACTTTATAGGGTGTAGGATCAATATTGTGGAACATACAAACGAAATGACAAAGTTATATATACCCTCTTAACTTCGGTGAAGGGTATAAAAACTTAAACTCTTTCTAGTAGAGTGGGGCATTACATAGATTTGGCGAATGTAATTAAAAATAAAAGACTGCATCACACACATTCCTGCTTTTCACAACTCGTTCCAACTCTCATAGCCAAAACGTTTGGATAGAAAAAATAGCATGTGCGTATGTACAAGATGTTACTAACTCATGATAAATTCCCACCGCTCATAAGGAAAACTTCAAAAAGAGATCTTGGTATAGTACTCATGCCAACTAAAGGTCAAAAAACCCACGTTGCCTTAACTATTTAGTAATTAATTGTTATTTTTTCTTCTTCTCTAGTATAAACATTCAACGCAAAAATTTTTGTGTGTTTTTCCAGTATTTGTTTTTTGATAAAAAAATTTACATTTATTATGAATTATGATCATGACGAATAAATTATACCAGTAATAAATTTGTTCTTTACAACAAGATTTTTCTCAAACTTTTCTTTTGGTTGTAATACACTTGAAGAATAATATCAATAAAAATTAGGGTTGGGTAAATATAAATAAAAAGACAAATTATTTATTTCTATGTGACCATCTCTAACAAAATTATTTTTTAATCAAAATCTTTTCAAAAACCCTGCACTACATCAAACAAACTATTGTAGCGGGCAACCATATTATGGTTAAATTAGACTTTCAAAGAACAGCAACAACCATATTACGGCTGATGGCTTTTAACAATTTTTGATATCATATTACTCTGTTCCTTACCTACAATCACTTTACGTTTAAGGACTTCTATTAAGTTGCTCATTACAATATCTTGTTTATTCATGTCTTAAAACTACCATGAACAATTTGATTTCATAGAAACAACACATACATTTGTATATAATTAGATTTTGACTTTCCATAACTCTTTGAGTGTACACGCATCAGTAGACTTTTTAATGACACGCCTCGAAAGTTATTTTTGGAAATAAATCAAATGTGGAAAGGAAAGGAAAAAATTGAACATATTTTTTGCTAAGACAGCAGACATAGAAATCTTTGCTATGAAAACATGTTCATATTTGTTTTATTTGTCATTAACAAATGTTGCAAAAGAATATTTCGAGTGGATGGGGAACTGGTACAACAGCGAAAAAAACACAAGCAAAAGAGCTTCATTCTGCCGTGCCGAATCTTTAATGCCCTCCACCGACAGTGGTCTTAGAAGACCCCTAGTGAAATTTGATACATAAAATATTTGTCGAACATTTGAACCCTCTACAGTGCCGTTTTAGTATACTTTTGTGTGGAAGTTAAAAAAAGGACAAAATTTACCCCATAAAATTAGTGTTAAAGGGCTAATCTTTCTAAGCAAAGAGTTCGCCATACAATTCAAATTCAAAAACTTTAGGAGCCGATATTTCAGGAACCCGAGCTAACTTTTTTGTCTCTACCAATCTAGTCTAGTTTCATTTCGCGTGGCAAGTATTGAGGCTGCCAGTCTTTGGGGATTTCTTGCGAGCAAAAAAGACACAGAAAGTCATTTGGGGATTTTATAAAATATTCGGGGATTTTACACTTTTTAATCACCTCTATCGTGAATAAAAATTCCTTGGGAGTTTTTTCCCTTTTTCAATTTTTCCTATGCCAATTCTATTGTAAAAGTGGGAAAAGGGAAAAAACTCCCAAGGAACTTTTATTCACGATAGGGGTCAATATATTTTCCCTTCTTTTATTAAAAGTAGCAAATCTTTTACCATTTTTGTTGAGTGTGTAAAAGGTACTTAACAAACTTATGTTATTATGTGTGGATTTTTTGAGATTTTTCATTAAAATTTTTCTTACTTTAAAAAAAAAAAATCAATAAAAACATATTAACTTTTTCAGGTTATGTTTTTTAATATGGGGTTTTTTGAGGATTTATTTTTTTATTTTTTGGGGACAAGGAAAAAAGTACCTGGCAGCCTTGTATTATACCCTCATTCACCACTCCTAATCCTGCTTTAATCTTTCAGTCAAACCCAAGTTAAACTATAGGATACGTTCACTCGAATTACATAAAGCAGGGAATCTGTAAATTTTTCTATCTATAATTAAAAATATTTGCTTCTATTATGAAGATCAATTCTGACTCGATCGGTGCACTAAAAGGTGGGTATAGCTAAAACCAATATTTTTGTGTAACACACATAAGCACAAACGCATAATAGCCCCTCATAGTGGTATGGGCGTAATAAATAACGACAAAGACAAAACCAAAATTGAAACAAATGTTGTAATAGCACTCATGTAGTATTAATGTATGTACCCAGTTGGCCACGTCGTTAAGACATCAACGACATTTTCGAACAAGTGTTGCGAAAATCGTATACGACACAAAGAAATACAATGTCGCCTACTTTATCATCAACGGCTACCTGCATGACAATGTCATCTATTTCGACGTCCACGACAAAAATTATTATATGGTTATCTAATTCAGACAGTTTTTTAGTATAGTTGGAATTTTAATTTCTGTTATACGTTTTATATTCGACTCCTATAAGCAATCCGAAAGTTGACAGTGAAGTATTAACTGCATGTAATCCATTTTCCAGTCCGCGAATAATTTCATCAGCATTTTCGGTTTTACTGTTTAGAACTAATTTGCAAATTTTTTGTATGTATTTAAATCAACAATTAAAAAAAAGAATGTGAGAATTTTAGAAAACCAAGCAAGTGATTGAATAGTATCAAGAAAACTTTGTCGTCAATAGCTTTTATACAAGACAACTTATAAGACAGTGTAGCACATAGTGTCCCACATAGTGTTTAATAGAGGACAACTTATAAGACAAAGTCGCTCATACTGCCACATATAAAGCTAAAAAGAAGACAACCTACAAGATTTCCTGTAAATTGTCTTCTAATTAGAAAACCTAAACAACCATTAACGACGATGTCGTCAACGGCAATCTGGCCAACTGGGTACTCTTATATACTTTTGTTTATATATACATACATGTGTACATACTTATGCATGTACATCTATTTTGCTTTAAAGTTTAAGAACTGCCCAGTTGGCAATGTCGTGCAAGAATCATTGCTGAATCGTGCACGACAATGTTAATTCCTGCACGACACGTAAGGGACAACTAATGCACATCGTCGATGAGATTGTCAAACAAGTGTCGCGTAAATCGTGCACGACACAAAGAGAGACAATGTCGCTCAGCCTGTCGTTGATGACCACATGCACGACATTGTCGTCCATATAGTCGTTAACAACCACATGAAAGGCATTGTCGTTTGTATTGTCTCTGATGACTATATAGACGACAATGGATTCTACTTTGACGTCAACGACTGCGTAAAGGACAATGTCGATGAAGTTGCAGGAATTACAGCATACACGACAATGTCGCCTATAAACCTAAATGAATAAATAAAAATATACAATAGCACATACATATATGTTTTTAAAATCATACCTTATAGTCTTTGAGTTCTCAGACTTGACTGACTGATTTTCGTCACTTTGCTTTGGTTGTTATTTTTATTTTTTATTGGGAACAACTTATTTTTGTTTGTTAAGAAGACAGCTTACAAGACAATGTCGCTCATATTGTCGTGCTTAGAAGTTGATAAAGGACACCTTACAAGACACTGTCGGTCATGTTGTCGTGCATACACTTTAATACAGGACAGCTTACAAGACACTGTCGCTCATACTGTCGTGTATAGTTGTTTATAGAGGATACCTTACAAGAAAAGTCTGTCATGTTGTCGTGGATAAGTTTTAACAAAAGACAACTTAAAAGACAGTGCACTAGACAATGTCGAGTATTTTGTCTTCCACGACATTTTCCTCAAAATTGTCTTCCAGAAATCCTAAGTGATAGAAGACATGTCGTGCATAAATTGTTGACGACAATGTCGTCGACGGCAGTTTGGCCAACAGGGTGTATGTGTTGTATGTCTGTATGTGTGTTGTTGTAATTTAATTCGAAGAAAATTTTTTGGAAAATTTTGCTTTTAAATTTTTTAATGTCTGGCTTTGTCAGATCAGTGTTACCAGATATTTTTTTTTAATAAATACCTTTGCATTCAACAACAACTCTGCTTTTCCCCTACAAGTTAAAATAGTTTCTTTCCTAGATGCTTGAATCTCTATAATTTTGTTTTGTAAACTTCAGCTAATCCAGAAAATTTTCTTGAAAAATTAAAAATAAAGGAATTTTTTCTACACATAACCAACACCGGTCTTTGTACATATACATATCGTTAATTTTATTAGGAAAAGGTATATCAAACATATTGAATTTTTTAAGATTGAGACATTAGCCTTGATAAAAAAGAATATATAAACAGGCTTATGCAAAATTATAGGATTGTAAGAAATGTAGGCCCTTTTCCACATTTCTTACAGTTCTAAAATTATACATAAGTTTTCTTGATTATTATTTTTTTTTTTTATCAACTTTTATATCTCAAGCTTAAACAAATTTTATATTTTTAATAACGATATATTAATGAAAGTAGCGTGTGGTATCAATTAAAAGATTTAAAAATCAAATTAATTTACTTTATATGAATTTTACTTTAAAATAGAGGAAAATATGTTTATTTATTGCTATACAAATTAAAAATGGCAAATGGGATTCTTAGACAATTTTTGAGCATTATTTGTGAAATATTGTTGAAACATAAATTCATACAAAGTATTTAATATCTTAAGCTATGCCACTTTTCTATCTCTCTTGCCACCTACAAATTCCACATCAGAAGAACACCACTCATAGAAAAATTCATCTTCATATTGATGATGACCTAATATTGGAATTGTGACATCAATGTTATTGCAAATCGCAATAATAAGGCAAAAACTGACATTGATCCAATGACGAACGTCATCATAAAATTTTGTCATATTATATGCGTCATATATGCTATGACTACAGTGACATCAATTTAATGCCACTTTTTGTGTATTAACAGTAACATTATTTTATGTTTAAAAAGTAAAACAAGAAGAAAAAAGTCCCATATACTATTTGTTTAAATTATTTAGTTAAATACATAAAATTTGGTTTTGTCGGCATTGATCTTAAGGCCATATTTACTAGATATAGTATCGATGTCGCTTATTTTACTTTGAACATCAGATTGACGTTTAGATATTAAGACAACGTCGTCAGCATATACCAGGATGTTCATGTGTTCCATGCTTAATTGGTGCCACAATACAGCACGATGAGGGTTGTTGTCAATTGCCCCAATTAAGATTTCGTCAATGTTTATGAGGGACAGTAATGGCGATATTTGAACATAGCTCCCATATAAATAGCACTCTCGAAATTAAATATTGGTATTATTTTGCAACGATAACTTTTAAAATAACTTCTTTGTAAAGGCAAAATATTGTGCTGGTAGGTTCAGAATTAAGTAAATTGAGTATGGATAAATAAAAAATTAAAAAAGCGAAAATACATAAATATTAAAATAATGTAAACACGTTAAAATGTTTTTAATAATTTGAATATCATATGAAAAGAAGGAGGGTATAAAAAGTATCTTTAACTACAAATATGAATCTTTATGCTCAAATAAGTTTATTTTAAATTTTGTATATTGTTATTTGCAAAGTACATTTTTTATTTCGTTTTTTCATTGATACATATCGCCCACTTAATTATAAACAGGCGCAACTTAAAATAACAATATTATTATCATAATTATCATAAACCAGTTAACATATTAAAACCAAGAAAATTCTTTTAACTTTTCTTTTTTAACATTTGTGAAATTCAATTTGACTGAAAAATTGCAGCCATGTTTTTGAAGCCAGTATTCCGCCCATCCTAAACATTTTTGAATTTTGAGTTGTGCCTGTTTATGATTCAGTGTGCGATATGTATTTAATGTACATATGCATGGATGATTTCCATTTATACTTATGTATCTACATGTTATCTATTAATTGCATGTAAAAACATATTTTACGTGCATATACACAATTGCACTTATTGTTGATTTTATTTTGTATTACGAACTATAAAAATATCATTTAAATTAATAACAAAAATTAATTGAATATGTTCAATATATTTGTGTAAATCCAACTGAATTTACAGATTTTACCAGAAAAGTATACAATACAGTATGCCTTCACATATACACGTGTACATAATTATTGTTATTGTTAAGATACATTTAATTGCAAAATATTTATGAATGCAACGATGCTTAAAAATTAAAAATCAATATTGGGGTAATTAAAAAAAATGCAACATTTTTTACTGTTTGCATTTTAAAATGACTAAAAAACAAACAAAACAAAAAAATGCTTTACTCAGCTTTCTGAATCTGTGATACCCTTTACCGAGAATTGAAATTTTAAAGAAGTGGGCTTTATATGGAATCTTGAATAAATAAATAAACCAAACTTTATAAACTCTTATGATTCGTAAGGGGCTTAGGCGTATTAAAGTTTGTTCCGAAAGAAAGTTTTTGACGAAACACATTTTAAATTATTGGCCGTTGATTGCAAAGTTTTTTGAGAGCTTTTGTCAAAAAAATACAACTCTGAAAGTAGTGAGTAACTACTTTTGAGCATTGAGTAAATGAAATAACCCAGCGGCGAACTTTGCCTACCACATCACATCTCTTCAATGAAGTGTGTATCACTGATATTTTTTTTGTTGTTTTTTTTTACTACAAACCTGCTATTTTATCATCTTTCTTATTGTTGTTCTTTTTTAAAGTGTCCAAAAATTGACTGTATGGGTTTTTGTTGTAGTTCTTATATTTCACATAAAGAAGTGTTGCTTACGATCAAATAAAAAAATGCAAAAAGACGACAACATTAAAAAGCGTTAAATATTTCATACAAAACTAGCAAACACGGCGAACTCCGTTTCGCCACCAGATGTCTTCGTTTTATGTAACATTTCGTTTGGTGATTAAAAGATGAAGAAAAATTTTTTTTTGTAGCTGACCCGACAGACGTTGTTCTGTCCCAATTAGAAAAAATGTTTGCGTTCGATTTTTAAAATCCGTTAAAAATAGGAAAAAAGTATTTTTAAATTAAAATGTTGTTCATATACATATATATGATTTACATTTGATTTGAAAATACATATATTTGTATATATGCTGTGAATCTTATAGTATTCTATCTACATTTTAGTTGATAAGATCAATATTCAGGTAAACAGTAAAAAAAAGTAAAACTTATTCGGTTGCTTTGCTAGTATATCATAATTTTTTAATTGCAATGCTTTGTAAAATACAACATTTTTTGTTTGGTTGTCTGGTTGTCTGGTTTGTTGATTGTCATTGCATATGCGAGCCTTACTGGAAACTAACTGCAAGCGTTAAAATTGAATGCCATGTCGGTTGGAATCATTGGGATCCGAGGTATCAAAACATTTTGTCCCTTGTACTTTCCTTTAAGCATTGTTGCTTCGATGACGTTATTCATCAGTTTTTTTTTTACCGTAAGTCGGGTGCCATTACAAAGACGTTTGTTTATTGGTTGGTTTATATTTCGTAACATTATGATTACCGATCCAACTTTTAGTTTGAATTTATGAGTAGGTAATCCGGGTAATCCCAGGGAGTTCGATTGGATAGTTGACGACATCGTTCTGAGAAGTAATGGAATCTACCGATTTGTACGTCTCCAATTTGCCAGCGATTTCACTTTGAATCTTAAAATTCAGTTCGTCGACATCAACGTAGCTAATAAAGCACGTTCGCTCAACAAATCATGATTTCTGTAATTTTGTGTAATGTTTGAAAACACCTTTCGGATGAGTTCGGACTTTGATTCGGTGAACCGGCAGAAATTGAAATATCCACCGGGATTTTGTCGTTTCCTATGTCCAGCAATAGTTTGGAAAATACGTCTCGAGTTTGATTGTTTTGCAGCTCGACCCGCATTTTCAATTTGAGCTTCCTAACGTGTTTCCACAAAGCAGACGACTTCAAACATGCATTTAATTCATCGGCGGGCGTTGATCGTGGTATCACTGGAAGTGTTTGCCAAAAATCACCTGCCAACAAATCATCGTACCTCCAAATCGGCTTTGATTATTTCGTAGTAGGCGTAAAAGTAGGCGTGGTAAATTTTTCTTTCGATGAAAACTTAAAATGGAATAATACGAACATTTGAAAGAAAAATTAGTCAAATCTATGGAGCCGTTTTCGTATTTTAGGTAAATCGTACAAAGTGGGCGTAAAAGTGGGCGGGACAAAATTTTCTTGCCGTATAAATCTAAGTTGGACCATGGCGATCACTTTAAAGAAAAAATCGTCCAAATCGGTCAAGCCATCCTCAAGTTATTTGCTTAATAGAAAAAGTGGGCGTAAAAGTAGACGTGGTAAATTTTTCTTTCGATGAAAACTTAACATGCATTAATACGAACATTTGAAAGAAAAATTAGTCAAATCGATGGAGCCGTTTTCTGATTTTAGGTAAATCGAAAAAAGTGGGCGTAAAAGTGGGCGGGCAACAATTTTATATGCTATAAACCTCACGGAGCCCGAGACCTTTCCAACGAATGCAAAACCGTGGAAATCGGTTCGTGCGTTCTGGAGTTATAGCGTCAGGAAGGAAAACCCGACTTATTTTTATATAATTGATTATGAAAAATATTTTTGAATAGTTGTCCACATTTTTGTTGGTTAAATAAAAATCAAACAAAAATATTAATTGGAATCAGTAAAAAAATTTGTAGAAATTAAAAAAATTTTCAAACAAGCGTTTGTTTGAAAATAATTCGGCAATAATTTTTTCTGTGTGTGTGCGCGTCATTGATTGTGCAAAAACTTTTTTGTTTGATTCAGTAACATTATTTGTTTGAAATTTATATGAGTTTCAGTAAACATTTTGTTTAAATCAGTTCAATTATTTGTTTGAAAAAATCGGCGCTTTTTTTTAATAAACGAAATGCAAATTTGTTTGAATATGCGAATTTGTTTATAGGACCGATTTCAGACAAAAAATTGTTTGATTCTACAAATTTTTTGTTTGAATTGGAAAAATAATTTTTTCTATGTAGATAACATTCGGCATGAAGTACTCTGCTACGAATCTTAACATCATAACATAATTTTGTTTTGCCGGGCCCATGACTGCCCATGGGTCATAGGAAATTTGTCTGTATATACTGCGGTGTACGTTATCAAGCAGGGTTTAACAAACTGCAGTCGAAACCAAAAATTGTCGCACAAAAAACGAGAATTTTTTTTAAAAATTTTTCGCTTTTTAAGTTGGTTTACATTTAATGAATCAGAAGTTAAAGCAACAATTATTTTTTTTTTTTTGCCAATGGCAAATGAAGATGTGAAAGAAATGGCAGTTTCTTTGACTGCAGTTTTTTAAACGCTGCCCAATAAAAAATGGAGCTTCCAACGAAACAGGTTTGTAAGGGAGAAACATAAAAGTTTCGCTTACCATTGCGCTGACGGAAGACATGAATTTTATATGGCGAGTTCCCACTTTGAAGCAATACATTTTTGACACATAAAGCGCATTATTCAGCGCACATACAAATTGTTAGATGTAACGATCAGCTTTACACACTGAATGTTTTGATACCGGTTTTTTTTTTAGTATTCTCCCTTACAAACCTGCTTCGTGGTAAGGGAATGCCGTAGCACTTGAAATGTTATTTTTTTTTAATAAAAGTTGTTGAGAGTTCTTTCACTTACTTAACTGCATTTCTGTATGTCTTATTGCGTAGCGCATATTTGTGCGCTTATTTTTTTAAATGTACCATTAGTGCTTCGCAAAATGATAAAATTTTTTAAAATTTTTTCAAGGGGTCGGGCTTGACTGAATGTTATTACTAACCTCGTTTTAATATTATTTTATTAATCTTTTTTTTAATAAATTCACCCTTATTGTGTTTGGCGTATTTAAAATACGCCTTCGACTATTTGGGAATAGATTAAAGAGAAAGTGAACTACGTGAACACGCCAAATAAAATAAGGGTTATTATATCGGTGATTTATGTAGATACCAGGTCAATGACCCCTATAACTTGTATTGTTGACATCTTAAATACATTTTCATTCAAAGTCTAAAGGGATTCACAGTATATAAGAACTTCATTATGAATCATACTTAGTGCAGTTACGTTTAACAGTTTCAGGTTACAATCTATATAAATAATTTTCTCTGCAAAATTCGCAAATTTTTAACGCACTATTTTCTTCCTTTTAAAAAATTTTCTTTTTTGGATTTGTTTTATATTTTTTTTAATGCAGTTTTGCAAACTTTGTTTGAAGTTAAACGCCAAATAGATAAAAATTTGGCGTTAAACTTTCTCATATTCCGCATATTGAGCGGTTAATATCCTGTGACTGTTATTTTATTTTTCCACAAAAACTTTTTGCGGCCATAGTAAGTATTGAGATTTATACCTTCTCTTCACGTAAAACATTCATACCCGCTACTTGGCAAAGGAAATAAAAATAGGAAAAAATAACAAAAAATGTTATTAAATTATATTTATCATAAATACTCTTATCTAACAAATGTTAAAAAAATTACCCAACATTATTCATAAATAGCATCAATACTTTCGAAAAAATGTGAACAAAAATGTAAACGAACGAAAAAAGTGAAAAGATTGTATAGAAAATGGAAATGTGAAATAAATGCAAAAAAAATAAGAATAAAAAAAAAAATTGTCGGAACAAAATATTGCAAGGAAGTGGTCTACTTGGGAATATTTGTTATCTTTATATAAAATATAATTTTCTTCGTTATTCATAATTCAAAGAAGCTACAATACTTTATGCGAGTAGTTTAAATTGGGTGTTCATTTGGTGAATTTGCTCAAAATTAGAAATTACTACCCACCGTAATTAGAAATTGCTATCCACAACTTATCCAAAATTAAGTATCTAAAAGTTTTATTTAGTACTTAAATATCAGATTAAATGGTTAATCTTAAAAAGTGTAGTCGGTCAAGACGGACGGACCATTTCATATTGTACACAACAGTATTAACTTAAACTTTACGAGAAAATACCAATTGTACCACAACTTTCCCTAGAAATGTGCACCGGGGCCGGTGTATATATCGCGGACACCGAGGTGGAAAGGTCTTTCAGACTCCCAGATGAGTGCAGTGGCTTCCAGGCTGAGATCCTAGCGACCAAGAGGGCAACACATCGTGGGTGGATCTGTGGTGACAATTTACGTCGATAGTCAGGCGGCGCTTCGGTCATTGACAAATTACACGGTGCGATCGTGCCTGGTCGCTTGGTGTAGGAATGCTCTTGGTGGACTCATGGAGGCATTCAATGTTAGGCTGTGTTGGTTACCTGGACACTGCATGATTGATGGAAATGAGTTGGCGTACGAACTCGCGAGAGGGGGTTCGGATCTGGACTTAGCGGTAAGAGACAGCCTCCCCTATGTTACAACTATGGGGTGACATGCGAGAAATTCCGTGATGACGTTAACTGATCCTGGAGGGACAGAACGGATTGCAGGGTGTCCAGGGCACTATGACCCAGATTGGACGCGGGGGCAACCAGGGTTCTACTGGGATTGGATAGGGATAGTCTTAGAACACTTATAGGGTTCTGGACGGGTCATTGTCCTGTCAGGGCTTTTGCGGGCAGATGGGACAACGCCATACCGGACTTCTACTGATTGTGCGATGATTCGGAGGAGCTGGAGACGATCGAGCATGTACTGTGCCATTGTCCCAGGGTGCAGGGTCTCAGGCTGAAGTGGCTAGGAGATAGGTTTCACGACGTACTGGGGTGCATCGCTGGATGTAGTCCGGCTGATCTACTGGGGTTTGTCAGGGAAATAGTGCGGCTGTTTCTGTTGAGGGGACTGTAGAGAGGGCAATAGTTCTACGTGATATCTTCTAACTTTCTATCATTTTTGTTTCTATCCATCTCAAACTTCTTTTCTTTACTGTCTTTTCTTTTTTCTTTTAATTGAAGGGATTCACAATGGACCATACTCGTCTCCGAGTGGAAGTGTGCCCTTGGGCGCATAACCCTTCTAAACCTAACCTAACCTTCCTTAGAAATGTTCTGGCAAATATTAGGGAAGTGGTGGTTTATCCGCCCTTAAGTTTAAAGCTGCTTTTTCAAGGGGAACAAATTTAATTTTTTCTGTTTTTAAAAAAATTTTGCCATTAAATATTTTGTTTTGCAATTAAATGTAAAGAAGCGAAATGTTTACTAATCTATCGTTCTAATGAGATATAAAAGACAAAATTGAGTTAAAAAATTTTAAAGTAATTAAAATTTCCCCAGGTCATTGTCTCAGGCCACTTCAACAAGAAATGTAGGAACAAAGTTAACACAATTTAAGAAATATTTGAATAAGGGCTAATTTTTACTTAAAATAAACTCATATTTACTTATATATGAGTGTTTGTCTTCGTAGGATACCGTTAACCTATTCGCAGGTATGACAAAAAAAATAATTTTTTAGCTGCAGTTTCAAAACTCCACTTTCAAATTTAGAAAAATTTTGTTAAACAAATTTCAGAATTTTTTGATCATCACACAGGGATTTATTGAGGATATAATAGGGAATTAAAATATGAAAAAATTATGTCAATACCTCCTATAGGTTTTCCGTATCTGCGATTTAAATTTTGCGATTTTCGGGAAAAAGTAGTTTTTTGGCCATATTTTGGCGATTTAGCCCGATTTCCTTACTGTAATGAATTATAAGTAAAATCTTTTCAGAATATTATAGTCCCGATAATTTTAATATACTCTAAATGTTTTAATAAAATCGGAAAACATTAACCCTAAAATCATGAAGGTCAAAAGTAAAATTTTGAAATATTTGGAATTTCGAAATGAATGATAGCGAGATATTGTATACTTTTGTACCGGTTTTTATGAAACTGGAGAAACATATAATCTAAAGTCATACATAGACAAAACAGTGCAAAAACTGAGATTAACCCTTAAATGCACTTGGGGTCAAAATGACCCCAAAATTCTAAAAAAGCTGCAAAAGAAAGATTTCATTATATGGACACAAATGCAGTCTTAAAAATAAACTAAAGAAAGCTTGTGCACCAAATAATTCATAATATGGACGAGTACTAATGGTCAACCGCCAGAACAATGTGAATTTAAAAAAAAATTTAATTTTCAGATTTTGGAAACTTTAAAATTACTATGATCTTATTAAAGAAAAAAATCTAGAGAATCCTTAAGGTTAACACAATTCGTTACAAACACTATCACTTCTTCTTCTTCTGACTGTTGCTGTCTTCTATCTGATGTTTTTCGACAAGAAGAACCTCAACAAAGTAACTAGATGCAGCTAACAAATGAGCAACATAAGCAGTAGTAGTCAAAGAAAAAACTAACAAAAAGATTAAAAAAAAAATGGAAAATATTCTAAAAAATATAAAAATAATTTTTAACACACCATTATTACAAGCACAGTATGATAAGGGCAGCAGATACTTTGCCTTAGAAGCTGACAACGATGATGATAAATTCAATGGCAAACAATTTAAACTTTACTCTGCTGTGCTATTATACAAACACACATACTTATTTACTAGAAGATATAAATTTCTATTTCTGTTTTATTTTTTTTCAAGTTGCTGGACTTTATTCTAAACATTATTCCAAAGACGTGTACACCATTAACTATAGCATTAGTTTTCGTTAGAAACAAAGGCTTAAGAACGAACCCATACTATATGTGAGCCACTGCCACAAGGAAACAAAATAATAAATGCAAGATATTGGCTATTGTGAGATGCAGCAAAAAAAAAAAAAAAATACAAAAAAAAAAAAAAATAGTAGCAGAAATGGGTAATTGTTTCTAAAAAGCTGTTATTTTCAACGCCAGACATAGAATATGATTTATGATCGTATTGCATAGAAATTGTGTGGCAGTGCATTTAACATTGCACTACACTTTATGGGCTGATTGACTAACTGCTTGTGAGCCTGCCTGGTTAGTAGTCGTAACAAACTATGTACAAAATAAGCAACAACAAAAACAAAAACCATTTAAAATACATGATAGTTTTCCCACAGCATTCATCAATCATTTATAGAGAAAAAATATTTATTATATTAGAATGCATAAATAACCGGCCAAAAACTAAAGAAAAAAATGCAAACTGTTAAAACTCCTACACACTTTCTATTGCAAAGCAATGTGGGGAGCAAAAATATAGCAAAGTAAATGTATTCCTTGTGAAACTTTTAGTGGATTTTGCTTTGTGGCTAAGAAGTTTGAGATGAAAAACAAGCAAAATGAAGGAATACACACAAAAATGTAAGCCAACCTTCAAAAAATGTATTTATTCTGCATTTTTTATATTTATATTTTTATACAGGGTGACGCATAAGTAACTTTATCCTACTAATATTGTAAATGTGAAAGTTTGTATATTTGTGACTCAATCACGCTAAGTCCGCGTAATGGATTTGGATGGATTTTATATAGATAGAAAGCATATGGCTCATATTTAAAAATAGGGTGCTTTTTAAGTGGTACAAGGGGGGGGAAAAAGTTGGTACTTTTCCTTTATTTGACAAAGTTGGTTAATAGATCGCATGTGGTCCAGATTAAAATAAAAGGGTAATTTTTTTATGAGGTAAAAAAGACATAAACATTGTACTTTTTCTTATATCAATAAATTAGGTATAGAGATTACTTATGGCCCAGATTTAAATATGCGGTACTTGTTAAGGGATAAAAAGGGTACAACATTTACTTTTGGTACTTTTTCTTTTTTTGACAAATGTAGTTATAAGATCGCAAGTGTTCCAGATAAAAAAAAGAGTCCTTTTATATGAGGTAAACTTGGTACTTTTACCTTTGTCGATAAATTTGGTATAGGGATTACAAATGGCCAAGATTAAAATATGCGGTACTTTTTATGGGATAAAAATGGAAAAAAATTTTACTTATGGTACTTTTTCCTTTCTATTACAAATTTGGTTATTAGATCTCATGTGTTCCAGATTAAAGTAAAGGGTACTTTTTTATGAGGTAAAAAAGGGGTTAACTTGGTACTTTTTCTTATATCGATAAGTTTGGAAAAGAGATTACACATGGCCCAGTTTAAAATATACGGTACTTTTTAAGAACTAAAAATGGGAAAAATTTTACTTTTGGTACTTTTTCTCTTTTTGGTAAAATTTGGAATACAAAAAGTTTATTGCCTACATTAACGTTCCTTCATGGGAAAACTATAATTTTATATAATTTTAACAAACATTTTTAATGAAATTGAAAATACCTTGTGTTGAAATGTGTTTTATGCATTTAAAAGACAATTATTTTGAAATTTTCTAAGCAAAAAATAATAACGTTGAATAGCGGCCAACGTTCGTACTTGCGAACAGTAGATTTTAGCGGCCCCAGTAGGGTAAGTTGAATTTCGCAGGGCATTTTAGTACGCATAAAATCGTAAGAAATTATGCTATTATAGCCAGATTTGGTCTGTTCATACGACTAGAAATCACCTTGCCAAATTCTGAGAAAATCGGTCCCTAATTTACCATGGGCTGTATATAAAGCCTTCTCCCAGAAAACACCTTATTACGCCTAAAACTGCATTAAAAAATGCTATTGGCATTAGATTAAGTCTCTTAAGACAAGAAAACACTGCATCTTATTTCGTAAAGATCGATCCATAATGTTTAAAAAGGCCCAATAAAAATCGCACTTATTTTTAAAGACTTTAAATTGGAACGAATTCATATTCCGTAGAGTAAGTTTTTCGAAAAATTGGTTAATATATGTAAACCCCCTCCCCCTGAAACATTTAACTATGAAGATTATATAATTCAAATAATGTTCATTTATGTACACTCAAAAGAAAAATCAATCCATCCGTACTCAAATCAATCCGAAGCGGTATTAACAGTACGGTCAGTATGGATTTTCTTGAATCAAGTACAAAAAGATTGATTCAAGTATGGATTTTTAATCGCGAAATGCTTAACTTATCCATATTCAATCCCGAATTCTTCTTAAAGTAATCCGATAATGAGATTGATTAAAGCAAAACTTAGTTTGAAAAAATCTTAAACTGCGCTTGATTCAAGTATTATAAAAGTGAAATTAGAAGGAGAATTTTATTATGCATCATTCCCGATAGCTAAATTTACATAAAAAACTAAAACTAAACTAAATGAGAAGCAAGAGTTCTCAATTTTACTATTTAAACATGAAGACAATGTGTTTTCGTCTTGTTCTGTTTTTTTTTTTGTTGTTTCTACACACAACAAGCAAATCATGATTTTACTACTTGTGTGGTGTTGTTGTAGTGTCTGCAACAAACTTTGATAAGTTAAATGAGATTAAAACGCTCGCTTTGTAATTTTACTCTCAGAGTGGCGCTACGAACGAAAGATATCATCTTTTTTTTACTTGGTTTAAGAATTTTGTACTTATTTTAAGAAATTCCGGGATTGATTTTCGAAAGTTATCCCATTTAGGATTGTTTTAAGTACGCTTTAGTGTTAGTCGTACTTGAATTTTTGATTACGATACGTCCTTAAAGTAAGTATAAAAAACTTAATTTATCCCGAGTGTTTTTATTTCTGTGTACATTAGTGCTGGGAAACTATCGATATTATCGATAGTCTTAAAACATCGAAAATATCGATAGGAAAAATATCAATATCTTTATTATTATTATTATTTAAAATACAGCAAATTTTTACTTGCTGTTATTAATTCGGTCTGAATTACAAAACAGAGCCTTCGTAGAAAAATTCTGGCCAACTTCAGGTAAGAGGTATCGGAAATTGGTCTTAACAGATAGATAAAGAAAGGATAAGACTACTTAAACAAATTTTTGAAATTAAATTTTGCCCCCTTTAATTGGGTAAGTTAGCGGCTTACAAGTTAGCAATTTGTAATATTTGGAAAAAGTGAACGACAACGGCTCTGGAAAATTGGGAGAGTGGAAATTCGGAAAACCCTCTTGGTGACTTACAGCCTTAGGTGTGCTCTGCTTTAGAAAAAAATATTAGCTAAATTGGGCCAATAACGTTGACCACAGGTTTGATTCAATGAGATGGGTATTTAAATACACACTTCGCTGTCAGAGGGTTCAAAACACATAGTTTTTTTTTTTAATTTTTGGCAAGTAAAAATGCGATGTTTTATGTAAAATGAACTATTTATTAGTAAAAAATAAAGAAATTATTATCACAACTGTGGTCGATTATTGAGATAATTTTTTGGGACACCAGCATGAACATAAGCAAAACAAGCCTTTGGGTGTAACTTAAATTTGCATTTTGTACAACCAAACTCAGTTTTGCTTCACATTGTCCAAAACGGCCAAGCTGAATAATATGGCTTATCATATGGTCAAAGCTCTCCATGCGCTTTGCCATTTCTTGTGCATTTGTGACAACTTTTTCTCTTACACCAATGCTTCACCAACGCTCGCATGAAATAAAATTGACTCATGATTGGAGATAATTCAGGTTTTCTTAGCATGCAGTGTAAATTCCTGGCATACACCATAGCAGCATCCAAAGCATTAGTAAGAAGGCCTCGGCTCTTTCGTATAAAATATAAAACATTCCACATTCCCTTCTATGACAACAGAGAAGAAAAGGAGTAACATTTTTTGTTATGTTTTTTCGAACAAGCAAACGCAAAATAATTTTTTTTGATCCCGTTGCCATTCTTATGTAACTACAAAAGAAGCGAGAGCAATGACATAGTGTGTAAAAAGATATGAGAGTGGAATAAAGCGAGCAAGCCTTGTAAAGGGCCACTGTTGAATGTGAACCTCACCTTATTATGGCTTATTATTAATATGGGCGTTCAAATCAAAATGCACATCGTGCACTTCGTGATTCAGTGATGAGGCACATTTTCACCTCAGTGGATTCGGCAAAAAGCAGAGTTGCCGCATTTGAGCGAATGATTATACAAGAGTAATTGTCGAAAAACCAGTGCGATCCCAAGAGTGACTGTTTGGTGCGGCTTATGGGCTGGCGGCATCATCGGGCCGTATTTTTTCCAAAATGAGGCCGGTCTGGCAGTTACTGTGAATGGTGTTCGCTATCGTGAGATGATAACGAAATTTTTATGGCCCGAATTGGAAGATATGGATGTGGACGATATGTGGTTTCAACAGGACGGTGCCATACAGCTAACGAAACAATGGCTCTTTTGCGCAACGAATTAAATGGCCGCCAAGATCATTTGATTTGACACCGTTGGTCTTCTTATTTTGGGGTTATTTGACAGAAAAGGTGTACGTCGATAAGAAAGCAACAATTCAAGATGGATGAGATAATTCGGCCCATTAACGGCATAGAATCTTAATTATGCCTCAGCGTCATCGAACATTTAGACCATCGGATGGAGGTGTAGCGCCGAGGTCGCGGCGGCCATTTGTCCGATATTTTGTTCCATACATGATTGAACCATACCAATATTTCCATAATAAAAATAAATGACAAATACTTCCTAAATAATTGGTGTTTTATTCAAAGTCAACATCGGCCCTTAAAATTTAACCATCCTTTTCATTCAAAAGATGGAAAACAAAGGCCCTCTAGAAGGCATCCGTACTTCTTCCTTTTCCCGCTGAGACAGATTCAACGTACATAGTGAAATAAGCACACAACACACCCATTAATGCATGCAATAAATGAATTTTGTAACTTTTGGTTTTCTAAAAATCTTGTGTTTTAGAACTCTTTAAGAGCGAAGTGGGTAGAAAAATACCCATGGTCTAGGGGCCAAGGTTTGACAGGTAAAAATAAAAAAAAAACGCAATGTCAATATAAATGCCCATAATATCAAATGTGTAAAATTTCATCAAAATCGTAGCACGAAATCGGGGTTCAGTCTTTAATGGGTTAAAGTACGAGAATTCGGACCAGTTAGAAGTAGCTTATAAACCAGATAATCATTTCATCCCACATACAGTTAAATTACTTTCAATATTTCAATTGGCGCTTTTTCTAGTCGTAAAAGTTTTTATACCCATTACCTTGGGTGGTCTATAGGTTTGCCATTTCATATTCGTGTTGTATACATACTAACTTTTTTAACTTCTCTGTCTAAACGACTTTAGTTATTTTTTGATAAACATTTTCTAGTTATATTGCAAATTTAAAAAAATTTATCATAATTTGCATATGGAATAAGCTTTTGTAATAAGTTCCTTTTACCCATAAAAAGGATATGAATATAAATTGTAAAATAAAATGTTTAAATATTGTTATAACACCACCTAAGTCCGAAATGTATTATGCGTTTGTGCTGATGCAAATACCACTCCCGAAAATAGCTGAAAATAAATTAAGGTAAAAATAATATAAACTTTAAGCAAAAAGAATCTGGGAATTTACATCTCATATAGGAATAAGACTATTACAGTATAAAAACTTTATAACACTGTGCAACAAAAAAAAAAAAAAAAACCAGCCTCAACACTTTCAACGCGAAAGTAGAGCAAAACTGCCAAAGGGTTTTGAAAAGTTAGCTCGGGTTCCCGAAATATCGGCCCCTAAAGTTTTGTAATATTTTGAAAAGGCGTTTGGTATAAGTCAAAAATATATACTAAATGCACTTCTGAGCAAAAAAATAATTTCAGATGTCTTCAATAGAATCGTATGGCGATTATTTTCTTAGAATTTATTATCCCTCTTACTCACATTTAAATTGGTAATTTTTGTCCTTTTTCCCAACTCTTACACAAAAGTATACTAAAACGGCACTTTTAAGGGTTAAAATGTTCTACGAATATTTTCCGCATCAAATTTAACTATGGGTCTTCTAATATTAGTTAACTTCATCTAACTTAATTAGCTTAATCTAACACAATCTGTGAGGCAGGTGATTATGTTTGACCGAATTGACTCGTGTTACAAAAAAAAACATTTTTCATATTAGTGCAATATTTTGTTCGACGAGCTTATCAGCCATTAACCCAAACTAGGCCTTCTTTTTGTAAATAGTTTTTCTGCAGTTCTTACGACACATGCATGATACATATGCTAAATTGCTGCAACGTCGTCATAACTGCAAAAATGCGTTTCAAAATAATAGTTGTTGATTTGCTTGTATCAATTAGAAAAAATAACGGCAGATTCTCTTCAAACGGGGAAAGTATTAAAGGTTTCAAAGACGAATATTATACACAATATAAAGAAAAACCTAGCGAAACATTTTGCATCACTTACTTCAAAATTAAATTTTTTTAGGTATGAAGACGTTGCAACAGATTAAGAGCCAACAATCTATTCTGATACCATGGAATTAAACTAAACAGAACTCCTACCGCAAAACTATCCCACAATTCTTTCGAAGCTTATAGTGCAATCCAGTTCAATCCCAGAAATATCGCACAATCCGTCGCCTTCTCGCCAATGAGCATCGTGCAAGGGGACAGACGGACGGACAGGGACAGGCGGACATCTTTTAATGCTCTTTACAACTTATAAGGCCACAAAATATACATATGTACGTTATCCGGTCTGAGACCGTTGTTGTAGAAACTTTAAACGAATTGAAAAACGTATTTTACGTATAAACATTAAATATAGTTCCTTAGTGTTGGTCGGTAGATTTGTGGAAAACACAAACGCTTATAGTGTTTGTGTAGTATATCATTAAAATAATAACGTTTCTCCGTTAGTAATCTTCAAACACAAAAAACTGTTCTTATCCAACTCAACAAAAATATGAGATGCGTTTTTTTTTTAATCGCAAACTTCGTTGTGTTCGGTTCTTAGGTGTGGTGGTAAAAATAAACCAACAATTTTTTACAAAAACAAAATACATATACGAAAAACAAAACAAAAATACAGCACACAAACAAAACATGTGAACAAAACACACATAAGCTATTCGGGCAGAAATCTTTTGTTTGCTTAGTCCTTTATCAATGTTAAAAAAGAAACAGTATAGAACATTAAAATATAATGAATGTCTACAGTATCACTACAACTGTTCTGTTTTTTAACTAAAATGTTCGGCTCGTTCTTGAAAATAGTTACGAACGGTATTAAGGATTGTGTTCGTATACACAAACACTAAAAAATAGATTTCGTTTCTGAGTGTGTGTGTTGTACGTTAAATAATGTTCTGTTTATATTCAAACACTGTTATCGATAAAAAAAAAAGTTTAAGAAATCAAAAAGTCGCAATTTGGAAAATAACCGAAAAAATCCACAATTTGATTCAGACTTGTTAGTCTCACGTCAGCGTATGCTTTGTGGATCTGCTGTTCCGTTTTCCTTACTAAGCTTATGCGAAAAATGCTCACCCGCGGAATGTAGGGATCATATTAAGAATATTTTACCTTTTAGTGTTGCATCATTCGTGGCACAATCAGGTGCTGCCAATACTTGGGATTCGGCAAAAATCAAAAAATTGAAAGATCACAGGAGATTTTCGCGATATCGAATGTCACGGAGGACCCTCTGGTCCTTTATGCTACCACGGTAGTCAATAGTCCCCGGTGGCAAGGTATCGGACTGACTATTGGCTGAGGCTTCCGTTAGTACATGCTTCTTGCGGCTAATGCTTTCTATATTTCATGAATATTGACTTTGTGTAAGTTTCGTTTTTCCGTTAAAAAGAAACTTTCGAGGATCACGTGGTGGTTATAGTTTACTACTAAAAATCGCGGGAAGAAATATACGGAAAATACCACTAAAGGGCTGCTGCTGTCATTTTTCAAAAGTAGCAGAGGTTAGATAGCTCTTACCGGATTATGCACACAAAATGCCACCTGGGTGTGTTGGTTGCGCTCACACTCGGGGGTGGTTGTCAAAAGCATTGTCTGGTACCCAGTAGTGACCAAGGGCCCACTATTTGGTGTAGTTGGCAGGTATTCATTGTAAATATTTTCAAGAGCTCTACGAATAGGTGACTATACTTATCAGCTATTAAAAATTGTATATTTGCTTATGTTTATTGGTGGGGCGAACATTCCATCGAAACACACGACCATTTATCTTTTTTATTTTAATACAAAACGCACAGAAACCGAAAGTAAGCAATACGGAAATGTCTTCTTTTTTGATATCGTCGTTATAAATCCTTACAAAAATACTGTTTTCTTTTAAACACCATAGACAACGTTAACGTTATTTAAGAAACAACCAACCACGGAAGTCGACGGCATTGCTTACGTGACCGCAACATTTACGTATTAGGAACCAGGCTTTTACTTGATATAGACACAAATCAATTTTAATTAAACATTTAATCAAGTGAATTAAACGTTAAATCTGGTGAACTTAAAGTTTAATTGAGAATATTGATTTGCACCAGTAAACAAGTTAATAATATCAATTAAACATTTAGTTCACTTGATTAAACTTTTAATCCTCTTGATTAAACATTTAATTTACATGATTAAATTTTTATTTAAACCTGATTTTACTTTCGATTAATGCTTTAATTGGTGACAAATTTGCTTGTGTCTCGTTTTTAAAGAATGGTTTACGCTTAGTTATCAATTAATATTTGTTTGTGAATTTTTTTACAAGCGAAGTCTTTTTTAGAATTTTGTCTTTAAAATGGTTCGGAAATAAGAAACAAAAATATTTGTACAAAATTTTGCTCTAGTATAGATATTTTACTACTATAGATGAGAAATAATATTGGTTTTTAAAAAAGGACAATTTTTTTTTTGCTAATGGTTAAAAAAAAAACCAATAAATCTTATTAACTCGTATTCAGAAACTTAATAGAGAGAAAAAAAAAACAAACACTTATTCCGACTTTTTTTCCATCATTTGTTGAGCATTTATATGAACTTTATCTTCGGCAATTCTTTATTTTATGTCTTAATTTTAAACGTTTATTCCAATTAAGTTGCCATTAATTTGCATCAACGCTTGTGTTTCCTTAAATTTATCCACATAAAGACTTTTAATAAATTATATCGGTGTACATGTGTATCTCCTGGCACATAAATGTATGAACGATGGATGTGTCTGCTTTTGAATCTGCTGCAACCAGAAAATCATTAATTAACAAAAAATATATGTTTATATTTATGTATGGATGAATGTGTGTATGTCATTGCGAACATGGTATGCAAATGACATGCAGAACGAACTGATGATAATTTACATAATTTATTTGTGGTACTTTAAAGTTGTTGCAACTGAAAAACGATTGAGCGGAAGGTAAGTGGATATGGAAGACTTCTTGGTTGCCTATGTGGGCTAGAAAGAAGGATAAACTGTCGAAAGTAAAATAAGGTGAACAATAAGAATAATCATTTATTTTATTGCCGACAATTATTCAATAAAAATGCAAATTTATGCAATTGAAATGACGTAATTAATTCATTTCAAAATGGTTTTAAATGCGTATTTAGTAAATGGATGAAATTAAATATTATGCAAAAGAAAAACTTAGTTTGCCATTTGTAAGTTTTTAAAGTTTTAAACTGTTTTTATTAAATTGGTTTGCCGATTTGAAAGCTTAATATTTGGGCTTCCACTATAAGCACATCAATTTTAAGTCACGCACTGTCACTTGGAAAAAGATGGTAAAAATTTATTAGTATTGTGGTTATTTTGTTGAACTATTTATGGTTTTTAATCCAAATTTTTAATATTTTTAGTTAGGCTTAAGTTCATGAAATTTAATTTTTATTAAATTATTTTTATGAAGAAAGGAATTTTACAACATGAAAATTAATTAAAATTGTTATTGATAATCTTTCATTCTTGACGTGGCTCGGGCTCGAACCCTGGCCGGCAGGTTACCATGACATGTTTCGATCGCAACCACTCGATCTCCTCAGATGGATTTGCCGTCTTACACTCGCAGCCATCGACGACTGCTGACGTCACTAGTCAAACATCAATCCTTAAACCAAATTGTATTTTAACATTTGGTAGATCGAAATTTGAAAATTTATTTGATTTATTTATTACACACGCTCTCTAATTTTTATGCCGCTCGCGAGCGGGTAACGAGAAGATTTGTTTTTCACACATCAAAGTACTTTTGTTTTCAACAAGTTCTTTTTACAAAATTTGGTTTTCTAGTTGTTAATTATCGATTAAACTAAAAAAAATGATTCTACATTTCTTCATCTTTGCACCCACTACCCATGTTCTGTAACTTTATTGAGAACTTCTAGCATCGAACAGATGTCAAACAAAATATTCTATCGTTTCTCGAAAAGTGAGAAAAAATTACAGACACAGTTTTTTTCTCACTCATGTCGCAAACTGTGAAAAGAGATTATGTCGTTACGTTATAAATGTCATTATATTCTACTCGAAGCCGATGTGACATTGCAGACGTTGAGAACGTCAGTCACACATATCGTTAACGGCGGCCAAAATTTACAGAAATTGAAATTTTTGCAACAACGGCGGCGAAAATGCAACCGTCGGCTATACCAAATAATGTAAAGTGCGACTTTAAATTTGTAGTTTGCAAAAGAGCTTAAAAAAACAATCGTATATTTTATAAAAATGTTATAAGCAAAATAATTAAACAATTGATTTTTGCATTTTTAATTGTTTTTTAGTGTTAAAATTTTTTCTCGCCCCATTTTAATTCGTGAGTTTATTTGACAGTTCAAAGTGGGATCTTTTCTCACAAAAATGTTGCAGGCATACTTTTTCTGTAAAAGTTACAGACACAGTTTAGTGAGAAAAACAGATGTTTGTTTCAATATATGACATTTTTGTTTCGTTTCACACATTTCAATCGAAAAGTTTCTGGACGCGAGAGTTACAGAACATGGGCACTGAACGTTTCTCGTCTTCCTGTTGTTAGTTTTTAACGACTATTACGCCATCTATTACTCAGATTTGCTTTATTTAAATGTTGTTTTTAAACCCTTAAATGCTCACTGCATTTTAAAAGATACAACCATCCAAAAATTCCCACAGGCTCATTTTTAGTGAAAATAAAAGAAATCAACACAAACAAGTTTAAACTCAAAAGAAAAATCAATTCGTTCACTCAAATCAATCGGAAGCTGTATTAATAGAACGTTGAGTACGGATTTTTTGAAATCAAGTACAGAGATATAGTGATTCAAGTACGGATTTTCAATCGCACTATACTTAACTTATCCATATTCAATCCCGAATTCGTACTTGAAATAATACGAAAATGAGATTGATTTAAGCAAAACTTAGAATAAAGCAATCTAAAAATGCGCTTGATTCAAGTACTATAAAGTTGATTCAATCCCGAATTCGTACTTAAAATAAACCAAAAGTGGAGCTAGAAGGAGAATTTTATTATGATTGATTTACTAATCCGTCTAACGCCTTACAGAATTTCAATTATAAAACCCCAGCATCATTCCCGATATCGGGTTTTCTTTAAAAACTTAATGTACATAAAAAACTGAAAATATAAACTAAATGAGAAGCAAGAGTTCTTAATTTTGCTTTTTAAACATGAAGATAATGTGTTTTCGTCTTGTTCAGTTGTTTTTGTTGTTTCTACACACAACAAGCAAATCGTTTTTTAACTTCCTGTGTGGTGTTGTTGTAGTAGTCTACAACAAACTTTGATAAGTTAAATGAGATTAAAATGCTCACTTTGTTATTTTACTCTCAGAGTGCCACTACCAACGAAAAGTTCAAGTTTTTTACTTGGTTTAAGAATTTTGTACTTATTTTAAGAAATTTCCCGATTGATTTTTGAAACTTAACCCATTTAGGATTGTTTTGAGTGCGTTTGTAGTGTAATTCGTTCGTTTTTTTTTTCAGAACGACTTGTACTTAAAGTAAATATAAAAATTTTAATTTATCCCGAGTGTTTTTCTTTCTGTGTAGAAATCCCTAGAAATTAATCTAAAATTGGTTTGCCATTTTAAAGGGTTCAAATCATTTGATTGTTTCGCATAGCTTTTGTGCTCTTAGATAAGTGAATTATGAGTTTAAATAGAATCAGTGGTGTAAATAAGGACTGTATTATTTTTAAAAATGTCGGTCTTATTTAACGAAATAAAAGTGTAAACCTTTAAATTTTTTTTCCAGGAATAAATCCAAAACTAAGTTTAAATCAAAAACGTTCATGGTTAGACACTTATTTGGAAATCTTTTTTTTACCACATTGAACTCATCACACATTTAAGCAAGTAATAGCGAAAGCAATAACCATTATTTATCTTTATTCTGCACTTCAACGTATTTTAAACACTAAAAGAATTGTATAGAGTTTAATTTTTTTTTTGTCTTTGCTTTTATGATAAGAACAATCCACAAAGCAATTGATGCATTATTAAATGCTCATTGATCCCGTTGCTTAATGTTTGAGATGTAAACAAGCGCTATCTCTTCCTTTGCAAACACACACACACTCCCTTTAAAGTCTTGAGTATATCAGAAGGTATTATACAGCCAGATGATGACAGTAGAGTTGACTTGCTGGTGGTGCTGTTGTCACTCCTTCACTCCTTTACATCTTTATTGTTCCTGGTTTCTGATAGTTTTGCCACATAAAGGTAGATTGTGTGTGTGTGTGTGTGTTTGTGTATCAACTCGATAATGGGTCAATAGCTGGAGCTAGTGAACTGCAATTTTACATATTGTTTGCGGTAAAATGACATTGATTGTCATTCACGTAGAAAACCACAGTCATAAGATACAACCCAAATCCATGGCGGTAAAGTTGCAGCCGAATTCCTTTTTATTTCATTTTTCGCAACGTTCAATTGTCATTAAATGCAAACATTGTTAAATACATACTTTTATGCAAACTCTGGCGTATAAAGGCGCGTACTCGTAGTAAACTGATAGTGCTAAAGATGATAGTGAATGTGCACTTTGAAAAGTTAAGACAATGCGGCAATTTCCATTTTCAACTTGGTTCTTCATCATCTTATTATTTTATTTTTGTTCGATATACTGGCACGATTAAGACTTGTTGTGACAGCTGCTAAAGTGCTTAAAATTAATGGAGAAGGAATCAAAAAGTTAAAAAAGAAGAACAAGCAGATGTATTAACTGGCATTTTTATGGAAGAAAAAAAAGATGCGAGAAATATACTTAAAACGATTTTATAAGAAAGTTAGCTTTATATAGAATCTACAGTTGGGATTTATAATGTTCGATATCAATTTATTTCAAATTATATTATAACGAGGTCTTTTATTCAATTCGTTCGATCTGCTTAGTTGACAACAATTTAGAAAAACGAGGAACATAAACTTCAAGAATTAAAAAAAAAAATTTAGTGAATGTCCCTAATAGATTTTCCCAAATCCAAAACCCAAACTCCAATATAGTGGGGGGGGGGGGGAATATGCGTTTGTGCTGATGTGTGTAACACATAAAAACGACATTCCTAGACCCACGCTTTAGAATTGACTCAGAAGAAAGAAGCCTATTGAAAACTAAGCGAATCGGCCCATAATTACATTAAGCCCCCAAATCGCTTTAAGACGAACAATTCTCATATAGATGTTGATGTTTAAGGGCAGTTAACACAATCACACAAGTCGTACGTAATTGGTGGAAAATACAGGGTCACTGAACTTTTTTTATTTCGTTCTTTTGTTTTCTTTTGTTATTTTTCAGCAGTGTTCCAAAATAAACACTAAATATCGTTCCTTAGTGTTCGGTTCGGCATATTTGTGAAGACACAAACTAATAGTGGTTGTGTAGAAAATCATTAAAAAAATAACGTTTCCCTATTTGTCATCTTTCGAACACAAAAATAATACGGTTTTATCCAACTCAACAAAAGATGAGAACATTAAATTCCGTTTTTTTTTAAATCCACAAACTTCATTCTGTTCGTTTCGGCTCATTAATGTTCGTTCCTTTTGGCTGGTAAAATAAATACATAAGACCAAAACAATATATACATACGACAAAAAAGAAAGCCAGCAAAATAATTTTGCACAAAAAAAAAAAACATATACACAATACACACACAACCTTTTCGTGGTGCGGTCGTTTCTAAAATTTTTTATTTGTTCATTTCTTTATGAATGTAAAAAAAGAAATATTATAGAGCAATTAAATATAATGTTTGTCTACAGCATCACTACAATTGTTTCTTTTAACGAAGAACAGAACACTATATAATGTTCGGCTCTTTTTTGAAAATAAATCAGTGTTCGAAAATAAACAGTACATTATTTAGCGTTCGGCTCACACACCGAAGAACGATATCTATTTTTTTAGTGTTTGTGTAAACATACACAAACCTTAATACCGTTCGTAACTATTTTCAAGAAAGAACCGAACATTATATAATGTTCGGTTCTTCGTTAACAAACAGAACAATTGTAGTGATACTGTAGAAAAACATTATATTTAAATGTTCTATAATGTTTTTTTCGTGTGTGTATTTTGTTTTTGTAAAAAATGTTTGGTTTTTTTTTATCAGCAAAAAGCGACGAACATTAACGAGCCGAACCGAACACATTGAAGTTCGTGGATTTTAAAAAAAAACCGAACGGAATTTAATGTTCTCATCATTTGTTGAGTATGATGAAAACAGCATTATTTTTTTGCTCGAAAGATGACAAACAGGGAAACGTTATTTTTTTTAATGAATTTCCACACAAACACTATTAGCGTTTGTGTTTTGCACAAATCTACCGAACCGAACATTAAAGAACGATATTTAGTGTTTATTTTCGAACACTGAAATAAATAGTTACGAACGGTATTAAGGGTTGAGTTCGTCTACACAATCACTAAAAAAATTAATATCGTTCTTGGGTGCGTGTGCCGAACGCTAAATAATGTACTGTTTATTTTCGAACACTAATTTTCAGTATAAGAAACAACGTTTGGGAGACTCAGAAGCCATAAAAACGACTGAGGATTGAGAAAAAATTTTTGAGATTTATTTCGCTAGTCAAAATTCAACAAAGATAATTCCTTTTTTAGCACTATCAAGTAGTCGCTCGTTTCCAGTCATTAGGATCTGTTAGTGACTTATCTCAGAGAAGAAGACCACTTGAAGCACGAAGCTAAGATAAAATCCAACGAGTTCGGAAGAGCGTAAATGAATGCTCTGAAACTTCTAATCACAAACGTGCCAACAGGGTTGTTAGATGTGATGATTTTTCGTCGTTTTGACGATTTGTTTGAGAAAATACAGTAAACGATTTTTTTTACTAAAAGTACACAGTGCAACACGAAAAAAATAACCATATGCGAACACCGCTACGTGATAAAAGACAAAAAAAAAAAAGACACGTGTCTCCCAGTTTTGCCCAAAGTCATGCACTTTTTTCTTTATGGCCCCCAAAGATTTGGGGCCTCGGTGGCATTGTTGCAAAAAGTGATAATTTTCTCAGGCTCATATCTTGCACACCATTTGGAATTTTGATTTACCCTCTGAGACAAAGTTGAATCTCTTGTCATAAAGAGCAAACATATAAAATCAGAAAAACATCATCTTCAAGATCAAAATCGCAAAAAACTTGAAAAAATTAGATTTTTACCTTTTTCCCCCTTTTCTGGTCCGTAGGTAGCAAACTGTTCAAAATTAAAGGAAACAATCCATTACTAAAATGTACCTTAGATCTCAATAAACAACTTTCTGGAGTATATGAACTTCCTAGGAATGACTCTCAACACCGTTTAGTTAGCGCTTATGTAGCCACAAAAGTGAAAAATTTCCCGAACATTTTTTAATTTGATAAGTTTTTTCTTTACTTCAACATTGAGATACTATGATATCTATAACCATATAGGGACACCAATACGTGATAAAAGACCAAAAAATAAAAGACCCGTGTCTCCCAGTTTTGCCCAAAGTCATGCACTTTTTTTGTTATGGGACCCCAAAGATTTGGGCCCTGGGTGCAATTTTTGCAAAAATTGAAAATTTTCTCAGGCTCATATTTATCTTGCAAACCGTTCGGAATTTTACCCTCTACGACAAAGTTGTAGCTCTTGTCATAAAGAGCAAAATTTGCGAACATATAAAATCAGAAAAACTTCATCTTCAATATCAAAATCGCAAAAAACTTAAAAAAACTAGATTTTTTCTCCTTTTCTGGTAAAATGATAGTGTAAGGACGATTTGGAAATTAAACGAAAACAAAAAATTCTTTCCCCATCACAAACTAGGTGGCTTTCATTAGAAGCATTAGTAATTTAAATTCTACAATTTTATGAGTGCCATCGATACTGCAAAAGATATACACTAGAGCCCCGATTTCTGTCGGTCCTATTTGCGTCATTTCGATTGCATCGCTTTTTAAAAATTGGTTAAATCCTCTTTGCGCCGTTATGATTCCGATTTGCGTCGCTTCATACAATTGGATTTTTCCACTGAAGTCATAATCACATGTGAAGAATTTTGCTATTTGCATGTCAAAATGCGAATTCGCTTTTAATTCTGTTTGGTTAGTTGCTCTAAGCGTAGTAAGTTGCGTGTAAGGAAGTAAGAAGTTAGTTCTTAATAAGAAGAGGTGTGGAAAAATTAGTGCAAAGAAAAGAAAATGCATTAGTTTGTAAATAAAAATTGGACGTAATAGAACGCTTTGAGTGGGTGAAAAGGCTGTTAGTATAGACAGAACCCTTGGTTTAGCACCTTCAACAGTAAAAACAATTTGCAACAGAGATAGCTTGAGTTAATGGAAATTGAGATTCTATTGTTTAATTAATGTTTTTGTGAATATGGATAAATAAAATAAATAAATATTTGTTATGTTTTACGAAAATATATTTTTCCTTTTCAAATGATAAATATATTTTTACTTATTTGTTATAATATCCAAGCCCACTTGCAGAAATAAAAAGAATAAAACGTAACCATATCAGTTTTTTTATCATAACAAGAATTTCTTGCTAAAAATTTATAATTTTGAACCAATCAATAAAAAATCAGTGCAATAAATTGCCTCTAATTTGTAAAATTTAAATATTTGACGATTTTGTTTAATGTTCGTGACCATTTTTGACGATTTTTTAAGAAAAAAGCATAACAACACTCCGCTTCAAATGAGAGAACTCCACTGCGGAGAGTAATTAAAAAAAAATCATTACTCTTTCCTTACAAGATGCAAATGGTACATGAAGTTTTGCCGCAAGACTTTGCAACTCGCTTAAGAGTTTGTGAGTTATGTTTACTGAGTTATGGCCCACCCTGAATAATAAACAACATTTATTCCCAAAAATTAACACTTAAAACAAAAATTAAGTCAAAAATTGCATTATAAGAAATTTTATGTTCAAATGTTTAAAGAATTATTAATTTGTATTAATGCGCAATTTTATATTTTCCTAGTACTTTAAAAGTGCCTTTTAAGTTTTATGTTCATCCGAATTTACACAACTTTTGTGCCACCCAAAAAGACATCAAATGGCCTGCAGCAACTGATGGTGTGAATGTTTATTTCCTTAGCAAATAAAGGGTGTACACAGTAGACACATAACACAAACATGCAAACATGTATTTTGAAATGTAAGACAACGTGTCATCTTTTTCAGCACTAATGCCAAAATGACAGTTTTCTTTAAATGTTGTAAAAGCCGCAATAAACCATTAGCATAAATTAAAAGCCTTCTGCTAGAATTCATTTACACCACAAAGTGTTAAAAAGCTTCAAACAACAACAAAAAAAAAGCTGAATATGAATAGAAAACACGCGTTTTCTAAACTTCAAAGGCAACACAATTTTAAATGTTAGTTACCAGAAACAAGTACGGACAGCAAAAAGGCAACTAAATTATTAAAGATAAAACAACAACTACTTGCTATTATTTACCACGAACCAAACTTGCAACATAAAATTTATGCAAAATCATCAGAAGTGCAATTCGGAAAGCTAAAGAAAAGAAAGGACAAACAAAAGAAAAGAAAAAAAATGCTGACTAAGCAAATGAAAGAGTAAACTGACATTACGAATTGAAGGACTTAAAGCCAACTGAATGACTGACATGCCATCCTTTACACTTACTGCTTCCACTGACTTAGTCAATGACATACCGCGTATTTTCCAAATAGAAAAAAATAAAAAAACGTTCTTTAGATCGCTTAGTACTTGCATAATCATCAAAAAAAAGAAGAAAAAAAAATCATGAAAAAGGTCTTGCATAATATTGAAATATACACATTTAACATTTGCGAAAGTAGTACTTGTCTATAAGAAATGCACTAGTGAAATAGTGTTAAGCAGTCATTGGAAAACCACACGCATGCGCTAACAACGTTTGTCTCACAAATGAACAAACAAATTATCAAATGACACTTGCCTTTTAAAGTAAGTTCTTTCTAGCAAGTGCTGATTACACAGCAAGTTTTCAATCAAAGCCAGATATTTGTTAACAGAACGTAACATGTGGTTACAGATGTCGATACATATGCAAATTAGTATTATAGAACAAAGGGTTATTAGGTTGGGGAAAAATTGAACGGTTTTACAGTGGGAAAGAGATTTTATGATAAAAAAACTGTTTTAGGGTTTCCTATTACGTCCGTACAATCCGGTTTGGCTGCGTTGATTCGGAGGTCGTATTGAGAAGCTCTTAAGGCGTGGTCATTTCTTTTCTTTTGTATACTATCTTTGGTGGTAGTTGCTAAAACATTGTCGTTTGCATCATCAAGGTTCTCAAGGTGCTGAGTCACTCTGGCTATACCAGAATATTTGCATAGAATTTCATCGAGAGTTGTGATAAACAGCAGTGGAGACCGGAGGGACCCTTGTTTTGCCCCAATCATGGTTTGGTTTTGTTCATTGGATTTCCCTAAATGCAATACTCGCATTTTGCTGTTATCATATTGCGCCTTTAAGGTGTATTATTTCCTGAGGTTCACCCTTTTTTTGGAAGTTCATTCCATATTTGGCTTTGATCGGTAGTGTCAAAAGCTTTTTCGAAATTGACCGATGTCATATAAAGTGTGGAATTATATTCATTACACTGCTCTATTGTTAGACTCAAGCTATTTTTTTGGACGACACATGAGCGGCGAAATCTGGCTTGTTTCTTTCGCAGGATGTTGTCGGTGGGACAGATCATTCAGTTTAATCAAACTGTGTTAAATGTTTTAAATACTGATGGTGTTAATGAAATTCCTGTCCTGTCTTAAATATCATTTCCTTGGTATCTTTATAATAAGGCTCTCTTTCCAATCATCAGGAATTATAACTGCGTTCCAAAAATTCTTAAAAAGAGGTGATATGATGGTCGAGAACCCCTTGGACGTGTTCTTTTCATCTGTCCAGCTGGTCTCCTACTAAGGTGGGGAGCCATATAAACGCCTACTCCTAATACGCTAGATTCGACTTCTTCAGTCGGCTTAACTCCCTGTGGAGCAAAGGGCCTCAAAGAGGTTTTTAGAATACCGTCTCAACATGAATTGCTCTCTCCCAGGCATATGGAACTTGCCGCCGTGGCGGATAGATTTGAAAAACGTCTGTGACCTCCTGGGAGTCTTGTCTTCCGTATTGGCGTTTTATTCATGTCATTTGTTTGACTGCTTTGGTCAGGTTTCCTTAAATGCTTGTTAGGACAAAGAATAGTTATGAGGAGCCTGGAACTCCTTGTTTGACAAAGCACAGGCGTAGTCTTGCTAGAAGCTTTTGGGCGCTACAGTTTACCTTTGAAGGTTCCCCCGCCACCATCATGTGGCGAACAAGTGCTGATGTTCATGTTCTGATTGACCGCAATGTTTGTTGTTGTGGCGTTTGGTTGTATACAGAAAATACATTGAATGGCCAACATCATGGCGCACATGGATTCTAAGACGAATGTTTAGGCAACGATGGCAGCACATGGACGAAACATGAAGATGAATAGTCTACACGAGTAGAATTCATGTGCGACATACTGTTCTTACCAAGTTGATGGATAGTGGAGACGGGTAGTAACGGTACATGTAAACCCCCAGGCAGAAAAAGACAATCACCACGATGCTGTGCCGACGTTGCAGGGGGTACTATCAACATCAATACAACGTACTGTTTACCAAATTTACAATGTTGTCGCAATATTAAAATGATAACGCCAGGTGTGCGTCTTTCGACTCTTCTTTTTAGTGTTGTCACAGTACTGTAAATCGAAATTTACAATGTTGGATTCACGAATGTACAACGTAGTCACAACCGTCTTCCGACTCTTATTTTCAATATTGTTACAAATATAAATTCGCTAAATAAACAAGCAAAAATTTGTATATTTTCTAACTTAAAATAGTTTTTGTGTTTTCATTTTAATACGACACTATTAAATTAATAAGACTAAATTTTTGTATATATAGCGTTGAAGCGGTATAGAATTAATATAAACACGGTATTAGGAAATAAAGGTTTAATTCTTTTATATACAGTGTTGTAGCGGTATAGTTTTATAGTAAATACGACTTTAAAAAACTAAAGTCGTATATTTGTATTTAGGGTGTTGTACCGGTGTTGAATCTTATTTAAAAAAGGTATTAAAAAACTAAGGTTGTAATTTTGTATCTACAGTGTTGTGATGGTACCATATTTTTGGTAGAGTCACAATTTTGTATTTACAGGGTTGTGGCGGTACATAATATTTATAATAATTTTTTTTTAAGAAGAAGAAAAAGTTCACTTTGGAGTCCAAATGGGACCTATGCGAAACTATGGACATAACACCACCACAAACATTTTTTTTTAAGCTTTGAGTTTATGTCAGGCTATTTGTGCCACCCGTTCACCAGATGCCAAAATTTTGACGAAATATCATGCGTTGGAGTGATATCCCAAATGGGTTCATCCGAATTTTAGTCCTACCGTTTATCTCGAATGTAAGTTTTTAGAGCTGTTGATGTTTCTCTCAATTGCTACCTTATAAATTTTAAGGACTTAATTGCTATATTGAAACTTTACTCGGAAATAATTTTTACAACAACCCAATACTTAGTTAGTCGTACATCATTTGCGTATTGAAATGTGGTAAAATTTACCACCCACTGTGAATAAAAATCAACAAAGTAATTTGCAGGCATTGGCATTCTACATTAATTCATTTGCTTTGTAGAATTCCCTAACTTCATTTATAAATGGTTGCCAAGTTTCTATCAGATAGTATTTCAACACAAAAAGGGATTCTATTCTTGAAGAAGGGTAAAATGCTTAAATAAATATTTCATGAAACAGAAGATTGGGGCAAAGGGTGTAGAGACGCTTGTTGGGTAAACAATGTCGCACGAAATTAAAAATCAAGAAACAATTTGATGGTTGCCTTTAATATGTTTAGTAATTTATTTTTTGAAATTGAATAGCTAAATTGGAACTGAAGATTTAAACGTCCAATTGTAGCTTGTTGCTTGCAGTAAAAAAGGTAACGTAAACGTATAAGAGTTTTCGGAAGGACACCAAAAGAAAATGCGATATTGTTGCAGGGTCATGTCGCATTGTCTGAAACCGGTAGTACTTAAAAAAAAATTCTAAAAGTAAAAATAAAGTAATAGTATAAAAAATCTAAGACTTCAAATTACTTGCTGAAAGTACCGTCTATAAAAACTATTTCCTCGTATTATTCCCTTTATGGTTTTTGCGAGAAGTAAATTTCTTCTTCAAAGTTTTAAATACATATTACCTACGTTCACCTTGCAACTCTATAATTTGAAATCAATCACAAGAAATCTGTTACTCAAATTCATTTGGAAATGGCTAGAATTCATCTAAACACACATGCACATTTATTTTCGAATTTACACATACAAATGTAGATTGTAGTACAAATATTTACTACAACACAATTTCTAGATTTGTTGGAAAAACCACAAACTTGAAAACAGATTAAATGCGTTGATTCCATATCAAATCGATTTATTACGTCAACACAATTTCCATTTGAAACTTAAAAATTTTTCTAAACAGGTGAGGACGTTTAATATTTATGATATTTATCACTTGAACAATTGAGTATATTTTAACCAAAAAAATAAGTCTGGATAAAATCAAAAATATTAGGTGGGTGTAACACCTTTAAGTGGGCGAACTAAGCATGTTAAAAATAACATAGGCGGGGCCAAAACGATTTAGATAACACTTTTGTATATGGTGGCAATTGTTAAGGCGATTAGTCTCTAAAATATTGTAAAAATTAAATTATCTTTCCAAAATTTATATTAAAAAAAAAAGAAATTAAATTAAATCTGATTTTATTTTTGTAAATACTTTAATTGAAAAACAAAATTAGCGAGAATTTTTTCCGTAAACTCTGCGAAATGAATCAATATAAATCGCTTATAAATCTTGTAACAAAATTTATATAAAAAAATATATAAATATAATTTTTTCTTTAAATAAATTGTGCAGAGTATGCTAGTTAATTTTGTTTTTCATATAAAGAAGTTATCAAAAATAAAATCAATTTTAATTAAATATTTGATCAAGTGAATTAAACGTTTAATCAAGTGAATTAAATGTTTAATCAAGTGAATTAAATGTTTAATCAAGTGATTTTATTGTTTAATTGATACTATTAATCTCTTAACTGCCGCAAATTTTATAAATTTTTCAATTAATATCACAAATTTTTTAATTGAAATTATTTTTTATAAGATTTTGTTTGTTAAGCTTAATTCCCAATTTTCATTTAAGATGAATACACTGATATTTATTCTTGGAGGATAAGCTAGGTTCTATGGGCATATCACTGGTTGCTTAGGCCAGATCATTAGGAAACATTCTCCCATTATTTTTTAGATAAGCCAAAGATATTATCAAACAAAACTGCAGAGTGAATGAGAATTGCAAACACTCAAAAAAGTCTTATTTGCAACGGCATCAAAGCTTTAACAAAATACCAACAATAAACAGTGAGTTTATCATTTTCTTAGATTCCCAATTTTAATTGGTTGGAATTCTCCTAACTTTAATTGTGGTTGTAAGTAGAAAAAAAAAGAAATTGCTTAATTTTTTCGCCGGAAAATCAAAATTAAGCTGTTTGCCAGTTCAGTTTTTTATGCCGTGCACTTGCAGATTTTTTATTTTATTTTATCAGATTTCTTTCTGTGTAGAAAGCAACAAGTAAAAGTTTTCAATACTTTTGCTAGTAAGTTAATAAACAATATGTTTTTGGCAACCGAAATGAGTTTCGGCATCAATAGCGGCATTATTTTTTTTTATTTCGGTATCAATGGAGGTTTTCAATTTTAAACAGTATTTAAGCGGTGTCGGTATATAACACGACTGATTCCTTAACATGTACGCAAAGAATTTTATAAATAATTCCAAAAATGGTGTATAATGTATCTATGAGTTAGATAAACATAAATGTTTCCTGTTATTTGTTAAGCATAAAACGTGACACAAATGTTGCCAGAAGTTGGGAAAAAATCAACAGATGTCGGACAAGTAGGATTTTCTTTAAAATACTGGCGTAGGAATATCGGACAGTTTTCTTATTATTCTTTAAACTGAAGGCCCTTTTAAGGTTACATTTTTTCTGGAATGCTACCAAATTAATGTTAGATGCTCCAATAGGCTAGTTGTTTGTGAACAAAGTCTGTCAGCGTTAGGGTTGCGGGTTCGATTCCCGACAGAGGCGCTGTTCTATTTAACAATGATGAGGTGAAAGTTTACGGTTTTTTTCCTCGGCAAATTAAATAAGAATAACTATGAGTTAGATAAAGACTAACACAAGTGTTGCCAGAAGTAGAAAAAGTGTTGCCAGTTGAAGACAGTTTTTTTTAATATTCTTTAAATTGTAGGTCCTTTTTTAGGTAAATTTTTTCTACAGGAATGCTACCGAATCGATGTTAGATGCTCCGGGAGGCTAGTAAGTCGTGAGCAAAGGAGCTTATCTATTTTGCAGTAATGAGAAAAATGCTTACCGTTCTTTTCCTCGGTAAATTAAGTTAGGATAAAATTCGTAGTTGTATCAAGTAAGAAATAAATCAAAAATGATGTTATTGTTCTTTTCTGATAATAAAAACTGTGGTTATGCTTAAAATTTTCTTGCAAAATTGTAATTTTTGTATAACTAAGTCATATCGCCAGAGTATAACACAGTTTTGGTGGTTACCTACAAGTTCTCGGTTGTTCTAAACCTTCGTATATGCGGGACGTTCGAGAATCCACTTCAGAGTATGTTGGTCTCCACCAGTTCAGCGTCTGAGTTTTATATGTTTCGTAATGTTAAGTCATGTTTAGTTTTTTCTTTGATTCTCCAACAGATGAATACGTTAAAAATGCAAGTTTAAAGCCTCGAGTACAAAGAATGTGAAAAGCCACATGCGCATGTGGTTCTGTCCAAATTTTGAAGTAACTACAAAGCAACTTTGGCCATTGTATGTTGTGTGTTGACGTCGCAATTACGTCAGAACTACATGTGCTTGTGTATTTTTTCATTCTGTGTACTCCAGGCGTAACAAATATTGCATATGGTTAATGCTGAAAGCAGCAAAAACTGTAACTCGGTGCAAAATGGTGAAAAGAAAACTTTGAAACATAATGACAAGGACACGCTAGCTGCTTCCACGCCCAGAGCAGTTAAACGATAATTTAAAACAATTAGGATTTTTTATAGGCAGCAAAGATATTTCCTAAAAAAATTTACTCTGGCAACACAACATCACACAGTAACATATTTATCTACATTTGGATTTAACCTTTACAATTTTTGTTTCTTCTTGTTTCTTAAACAGTATTTCCTTTCGTTTTTTTTTAATCATTTAGTCAATGTCTTGGTTTAATCTGCGCTCAACGTATTTCCATAATAAACCTAACTATTTTGTTGCAGTGACAAGAACAGGAATACCACATTAACCATATTGCATGAGAAATCCCACAATGTAGATTAATGATTTTTTCAGGGACCGTAAATAACAGTTATCCGGAAAATTCAAACATAAAAACTCTTCATGTTAGAGCCAACGGAGACTTATAGTGTCATATATCAATAGATTCGAACTAACGAGCTCTTTCAGAATCTGTGGTGATCTAAAAAAAAAGAGTTTTATGGTTTCCGTCAAAAATAAAACTCATTTTAGGAGTTTTATTTTGTCCGTCGAAAATAAAACTCATTTTAGGAGTTTTATTTTTTTCGTCTAAAATAAAACTCAGTTTAGGAGTTTTATTTTTTTCCGTCTAAAATAAAACTCATTTTAGGAGTTTTATTTTCTCCGTCTAAAATAAAACTCATTTTAGGAGTTTTATTTTTTCCGTCTAAAGTACAACTCATTTGAGGAGTTTTATTTTTTCCGTATAAAGTAAAACTAATTTTTTTTCGTCTAAAATAAAACTCATTTCGCCTTCATAAAATAAAACTCTTTTGAAGAGATTAATTTTTTTGTCTTAATTAAAATTCATTTGTTTACTTTTTTTTAAAAGACTTTTTTTATTTGTTTAATTTAACAAAAATTATTTTTTCCAAATTTTCTGGTGAAAGATTTGACCGCAGGTCGCTCAATACCAACAGAGAATGTCCTTTTAACGTTTACTTGGGTTGCAGGAACACATTGCACAGTTTTTGCCAATTTATACAAGTAAGGATATGATATTTTTTTTGTCTCCCAGTATTCAAAAAGAGGTTTGTCAATCGATAACTGCCTTGGAAAAAAGTTATCGATTTCATAGAAGGCTTTTTTTCATCATCATTTTCATTTTCTTCCTCTTCTTGTTCCCTATCTACATTAAGGGAGTAAAATACTGACCCAAAAGCGATGTTTGAGATTGGGTTGTATCACAAATATCCGGCGAAGATGGGAAAACATCCGGTGAAGATTGTAAAGCTTCCTCGCTTGTCGACGGTCGATCATCACATTGGTTATTTTTTTATCTGCAAAAAGAAAAAAAAATAAGAACCATATTAAGAAAAATATTAAAAAAATATTATATAGAACTTACTTGCTTCTCCAACCTTAAAATCCGGACGATCACTTCTTTAAGATGGCTCGAGCACACATTAATTGCATAGGCTCATTTGCAATGATGCACTGAAGACGCGGATGCAAATAAAAAGCTGCAAGGAATGTTGGATTATTAAGCAGCATTTTTTCACGGCTTTCTAATTTTTCTATAAATGCAGAGCTGTCGGGCTTCGACTGAATTTCAAGCTTCATTTCAAGCCATATTTTAAAAAAATCGCAAAAATTAGTTTTATTTTAGACGGAAAAAATAAAACTCCTTAATGAGTTTTATTTTACGATGGCAAAATATAACTCCATTTTTAAGAGTTTATTCGACCTTTTATTTTTACGTTGAAAAATAACTGTTAAAGATTGAGTTTTTTTTTAATTCTTAAAATAACTGTTATAAAATAACTTTTTTGGTACCACTTATAACCGTTACGGTCCCTGGATTTTTTTCTTTTATTTATTTTCTTGCAAGTAGTAATTGATCTGACATTACAGATAGTGTTCAAATGAATAATTTGTTGCTGTCAGTCAGGTTGCTACTTGTGATACTATTAATTTTAAATACAGGTAGACTTCTTACAATTTTTGTTATAACTTTTGCAATTTCGTTGTCTATTTATATTGTTAAACCCAATGCACCTGAGATGAGGTTTATAACAAGGGTTACCAAATTTACGGAACTTGTCTTTTACCAGGAGGGCATAAAATTATTATTTTGTTCCCGGAATTTTTTGTGCAAAATTCTATAAGCAAGTTAGTAAGAATAGTCGATTAGACCTCCTCATAAGGTACAATACATAAATTGCGAGTCTTGAAAAATAATTTTCGAGATTGTATAATTTTTTGGAACCTTTAGGAAAAGGTAAGCCGAACACGCACGATTTTGTTACGAGGTTCAGATTTCACAGAAAATTTCTCCAAAATGTTTCACCAATTAAAGTTCTAATTAAAAATGTAACTAAGTGAATAAAAAGTTTAATCAAGTGTATTAAAAGTTTAATCAAGTAAATTAAAAGTTTAATCAAGTGTTTTAAAAGTTTAATTTAGTGAATGAAAAGTTTAATCAAGTGAATTAAAAGTTTAATTAAGTGAATAAAACGTTAAATTGATACTATTAATTTGTTTACTGGTGCAAATTTAATTAATTTTTTATTTAACATAACAAATTTTTTAATTAAAATCAATTTTTATTTTTTTGCCGTGCAGAATATTATTGAGATTCTTTCATTGACCGATTGAAATAACATTTGGTAAGCTAATAAAGATTGCAATAAAATAAGTTTGGACCAAATTTGATTTTAACCCTGAAAGGTTACTCTTTATTTTGGTACACTAATGGCCATTTTCTCAATGTATCGACAAACTGTCTGTTACTTAATGTCAACATAAATTTATTGGACCGATAAACTGTCCGTTAACGATTTTGGGTTTCTCAATATACCGACAAAAAACAAAGTTTTCAGCTGCCAACGCCACTCAAAATACATGTAAAAGTTGGAAGTCAGCTGATTGAATTTATCTGAACGGCAAATAAAAGGAAAATAAATAATTGGCAGATGAGTGCCGGTTAGCTTTGCGATAAAATCGAAGCAAATGAGACATTGTGAAAACCAAATTTCTTTAATGTGCAGTTTTTCGTTGGGAAAAAAGATAATCGTCTAATGAGAAAATGGCCATAAGTTTACTTCTAGCGGAACGATTTTTAAAATAAAATATTAACAAAAACTATTGAATTAAGCATTTTATTAAAAAATTAACCAAAATAAAGCATAAAAAATTAAAGTTTTTTATCTTTCTCAAAAATTTATACGAATTTTAGCACTTTTTTGTGTTTTTAAAGCTTTCGTTATCAGCTAACGTTGATGAAAAAAGAGCTTAATTTGAACACACATAAAAAAGTTATATGATAAAATTTAAATCAGCTTCGTCGATTCGACGAACAGTTCTAGGGTTAATACCAACATAATAAGACGGCTTATGGGCTCAAAAATTCTTTGCCGGAAATTGGAACTACAACTTTTATAGTAAGTAGCTCTATGTCTTGGCAATTTGTTTGTGCTTGTCTTCTATAGCTAAATTAGTTTTTCCGTAGCCATAATTGCCCAAGGGTCCCAGATAAGCAACATCCTTGAAAATGTATCTGTATATACTGTGGTGTAGGGTATCAACTAGTCGGGCTTGATCAACTTAACTTTCTTTCTAGTTAATACTGATTTTGCAAATAAAAGGAATCACAAACAAATGTAGAAGTCAGTCATTTCACTTGTTGATGGATAATTGGCTTAGAAATGTAAAAGTAATCTGACGGTTTTCGTAGCTTTTTTAATTAAATCGTTTTTTTTTTAATTGTCTATTTTGTAATGCGGTTTCAAAATCTCAAATATAAAATTTTTTAAAAAATCTGACCAAAAAATTGGAAATGAGTTAAACGATTTTATGATTTTAAAAATCCCTTAGCTCAACAATAATGGACCAAAAACAGAAATTATTTTTCTTTTGTCAATCATTAAATTTTGCCCAGATATGAAAATAATTTTTCTACAAATTTCCTTCTTCAACTTGACTCAAACCGAAATATCTCATCCAAGTTATATCGACCAACAACCACCTCAAGACATTAAGATTAAATTAAGTGCTGCTGAGAAGAAGTATTTCGTTTATCTGCCAAAAGATGCCATATCACTGAAATAACATTTCAAAAACTCTCACAGTAACTGCAGTAATAACAAAAACATTTCTATAATTTAATTTCTTCTATTTTATAGTATGTTTGTGTTTGTATGCTGAAAATGTTTTAAGTTATAACACAAACACGTAGAAAAACAACAGGGGGAAAAAACAGGGAAAAAATTTAACAAACGTAAACAATTTTCAAAAATGCAATATTGTTGTTAAACCATCAACTACTTCATTTCTTTGCCATCAATTTAGCATCACCGGTAAAAACTCCTTCAACTATAACAATGATGATTGTCTAAAAGAAAAAATGCACTATGGGGTGACGATGAGAAAAACTAGATAGAAATATGTTTGCGAAAGTTTTATTGTATAATTAGCGGATAAAAAATACAGACGGTCGAAACCGAAGAGCCGTGGATTTTCTGGATTGACAAAAATCCGATTCCTGAAACCTTTTAATGCAGATCCCGGTATTTTGGAATTTATGAAATCCTCAAAATTATATTTAGAATTAATTAGATGAAAATTGAATCGTTTATTTCAGAAACCCGTTAAATCTCATATAAAATAGGCACACATGACGGATTTCTGAAATAAACGATTCAATTAATGAACTTTCTTCTTAACAAAAACAGATCTTTTCTATTTTGAAATAAGGTGTCCCGGTAGTCTAGTTGGCAGTTAGCTAGTCTATCAGTGCGCGCGTAGCTGGTTCGATTCCCACCGGATACTTAAAAGGATTTTCGTTGCAAAATAAAATTTTTGATTTTAACAGCCTGGCCCAGGATGTCGGTCGACAACTAGTCACTTATTATTGCTCTCTTAAGCGGCATGCCTCTGTTGACAACCATAACACCAGCGGCTGATTTTGACAACTGTCGTCGCGTAATATTTCTTAGTGGGGCGCAACTTTGTATGAAAACTGTTACGTTATCGGTAGCTTGTACTGCTGATTGACTTGACATGCTGAAAATTTTTAGTGGGGCTCAAATCAGCTGTTTGTCGTTAACGACAACTGTCGATATCGTTGGCCAGGCTGTTACTGTTGAAAAACGTATGATGCTGTTCATTAGATAACTGTTTTACTAAGAGAAATCCATTATTAGTTTTCGTAAAAAGTTATATTTTGTACACGAATATGTCGAATGAATTCACTTAAAAATTTTACCACGAAAACCGATGAAAATCTTCATGCAATACCGACGTCCGTATTTTTTAAAACCAATCCCGATTGGCATTCTTAGTCAAGGCCGTTCGGTACAATACTCTCACTACTTGTCAGTGCATGACTGGACTTTCACTATGACGGGTTTGCTTAGAGGAAAAAGCATATTTTTTAGTCCTAAATGGAGTCCCAGATGTCATTAAGATTAAATAAAAACTTTATGTTTTTTTAAACCGACACCCATTGTGCATTTCAACAAATATTTAGCTTACTCACAACAGTTTTCAAGCAAAGGTTGTTAGGAGGAAATAAAGGCAGACATTATCTCAAAAAAAATACATCAAGGTAAGTCATCTGAGCATCTGAAGCTTAGTAGCAACTCAAAGAAAACAAAAACAAAATTGCATATATTGCACAATTGCAAAGTGTTGCATGACTATGCAAGATGAAGAGGAATTGGTAAACGAAAACGTATTATTTCAACGAACGTAGCTAGAGTAGATGGATGCGTAAAGATTCCCTGCAACTTTTATTTATTTTTAAACATTTTTAAGAATAGCAAACAGCCAAAAACTGAGAAACAAACAAACACAAGAGAATGAAAATAAAACATGACAGTAAAAGCCATTCATGTTAAGGAAAAGCCAACAAAGAATACAAAATGCAATTTGGTCATGAAGAAATGTTTTTTGTACATAACAAAGGTTCGACGAAATTGCAACAAAAACAAGTAAGAAAGTATAGTCGATCAATTTCGAACTTATAATGCTCTACGGCCATTTGAAAACAAAAGAATATTGGAAATTGTTGAAAATTTCGGTATATTTCAAATTAAAATATTTTTAAGATGACGAACCTACAGGCATGTAAATATGGTAAGTGGGTCTTTTTTTATAGTAAAATGTTTCTTTTTTTGGAAAGAATTTAGAGAACCGCAAATAGCAGATTAAAGGGATATCCACATAGAATCCTTTGTACGTTATACGTCGCTTTTTCAACTGAGAATTTAGTTGATATACGGGTTTTCTTATGAGCTTTGTCCCACGTCTCCGTTAACGCAAAGTACTAAAGTTGGGCAACTTTTAACGAGTTAAACTCCCCACACACATTTGATTTGTGGGTGTGATTTGTTCGCAAGCCATTCCTCCACAAACGACGAAAAGATCACAATAACCTTAAACGTCAAAAAGAACACATGACTTGCAAAGCGGATGATGTAATTGCACTATTGATAATTTATTTGTGTATAGAACAAAATAAAAAAAATTAAAAAAAGCAAATGGACGAATGGCAGGCTTTTAAGAAGAAATGGGCGTTTACATGTAATATTATTTAAAAAATATGGAAATTACATCTCCGAAATACATACAATTTGACGTTTCGTAAATAAAAAATTATAAAATGCTCGCGAACAAGCCCACTAAATCATCGAACAAATCACAATAAATTGAAAATTCTAAATAACTTTGGATATGTGCGCGCACAAACCCATTAACAAGTAACAAAACGTAGAGCACGAACATATCACTCGTACAAATCACTCGTAAATATGTATTGTTCGGTCTCGATAAAATATACGTTATCAAGGTATTCATTGTGTGTTAATTCTCCGTTGTTACGTTGATACCAGTTGAAAAAGCGATGCATAAAGTACAACGGATTATATGTTACTCGGCCTTTAAGATTTTAAAGCGAATAGTATAAAGTCAAGATTTTACTGGGTGAAATAAAATCTATTTTATTTTGAGATGGTTTTTTTCTAATTCTTCTAATACATAGAATTATTCTCTCAACAATGCTACAAAGGCGAATTCATGTACACGGTGGTGGCGATACTACAACAAGTACAACGCCAAAAACACAACGTTGCATTTTATTTGTTGCTTTCGTTGGTCGATATGTCAAAAACACAAGCAACTTTAGACATTTCTCTCTCTAAGTAATAAAAAAAGTAGCACAGCTGCTCTTGCAACGCCACCTGAAAAAATAATTCGCCTTGAATGCTACCATACTTTCGTTAAATTTCATACATTTTGTAAACAGATATTTTTCAATAAAAATTTAAAAAAATTTATGAGAGAGTATTTGAAGTTACTTCCGACGATTTAATTAGGGGAAGTTGAAGACTCAGTATTGTTTGAACTTTTAATAAGACTCAGTATTGTTTGAACACTTATCAAAAAAATTAATGTGAACTTGCAGTGTTCGTTAAATCTGGTTTTCCATACAAATTTTTTGTTTAACGAACACTCTTAGTTCACATTATATTTTGTGCATAAAGCAGCTAGAATCTAGATTAATTTTTTATTTTAATTATTTTAATAGATTTAAAAAATATTGTCAAAAATTAGTACGGATGTTTCTAAAAATAGGACTCAAATCTTGAGAAGTTTTAAAATTTAATTTTTTCGCGGAGTCTACTTTACAAACTTTTAACCACTTAACAATAAATCTTGAAGGAAGCAAGTTTGTAAAGGATAAATGCAAAAGTTTTCCACTTTGAGACAATACAACACGCTCGACTGATCTTAAGCTGGGAAATTAGAAACAAATAAACCAAAGTCGTATCACGTAACAATTTAAGGATCGGTCTATAATGCAAATGGAAACGTATGGGAAATCGTTTTAGAAAAAGATTCTAATGACCATACACTTTTTAATCGTTATTTTAAGCTTTTTTGTGGGATTATGATTACAAATGCATGGATGCGATCAAAAGCGATTACGATTATAATCGACTTTTAAAACCAAAATATCTTAGCAGGGTAAGAAAATGTACTTGAAAGCCGGGACTCTATGGGATGGCTTTGATGCGAGGAAACCCCGCATGTTATTTGGATTTGGTCGGATTCAGATTAGGATGGCAATCTCGGTCATAAGGAGTCATTGGCTCATAGGGACCCATAATAATGTTGAAAAGGAGGAGGAAACGGTCTCGGTGTAACTAGAATAATGCATTTGGGAGACTTTGCTTGGATGCTCTATCTAATGTATGACTCTTTTGATCCCTCTTTTTCGCGGGGTCTTGAAATGATTCGATTTTGTAGCGATGACTGAAGAATAATCTGGTAAATACTGGCTTTACTCTGGTCACTGACTCAGCGTATTTCAAGATATGTAGAAGGCCTATGATCTCACCATACCAGTTTCAGATTTGTATGAAGCCAATTACCCTGCCTGGTAAAATATCGTAAGTTACCTCCTGAAAAATGTGCTCCTGGTTGTCCCAAGAAGGGAGAGCAGAAAAGCAAAAATCTGCACAACTTGGTACTTACATTAACCATTATAAACTGATAATATCTAAGACCACAGTTCCCCGTAAATAGTAAATAATTAGGGAGTTATAAAGAGACCACTAAAAGGACCCACGTCACCCGTCCTCGTGTCGGCCTCCCATTGAAATTACGAAACCTTCGCGGAAAAAATTCTCAAAAAAATTGCAATAAAATCAGTTTTAATTAATAATTTTTTTGGATCAATTAAACGTTTAATCAAGTGAATTACACATTTAATCAAGTGAATTAAACAATTACTTTGTTTACTGGTGCAAATTTTATTAATTTTTAATTAATATCACACACTTTAATAACACAAATCAATTTCTATTTCTTTCTGTGTTTAAAAACCAACAATTTGTGATCTTTTAAAGCGATTTGTGGTTAAACCTTGCTTATTTCGATAAAGCCTTCTTCATTTTCTGTTGCCTGTCTATAAATTATATATAAGCGGTTATGGTATTCTGTTTATGATGACTTTGAAACTGGATCGGTCTGCAGTAAGACCCCATCAATTGACCTATTTCTTTTTCTACTATTCGCATTCTTTCTATTTTTTCTTTGAGTTATTAACAGCAGGAGATAACATATTAGTACTCTCATGACGTTACCAAAATAAGCAGTTTTTCATTATCTGTAACAAAACTCGTTCTTGATATTTTTTGAATTTTTTTAAACACCCACATTCTATTTCATTCATCTGAATCTTTCTCAGCGTACATGGTTCTACTCCACCATACCATAAAACATACCGTAAAATTTATTCCTCTAAGGTGCTGCACAGTTTTGGCTTAATACTGATATTTTTATCAGCTTATGCGATAAATCGGAATGTGAATTTTCTTGACGATTAGAGACATTTTGCTTAAAATAAGCTGATTGAATAGTTGCTAGAGTTTTTAACTCGTCAAACAAATATACATATATCGCTCATTTGCTGCAAGATCGGCATAACTCAAAAAATGAAGTTTTGGAGCTAGAGATGCAGAGTTGTTCGCTTTGTTTTTCTTTATACTGTGTATTAAATTCATCTTTATATGTTTTATACTTTCCCAGTTTGAAGAAAATGAGTCTTCTTTTTTTCTAAGTAGGTAGAGCAAATCAAAAAGTTTAAATGCGTTTATCTCGAAATTGATTTTTTTGAGTTATGCCGGTCTTGCAGGAAATGAGCGATATATTTTTCTGAAATAAAACTATTTAAACTCGCACAATTTTTCTTAAGCTTAAAATTTAACCAGCTAACCGTTTTCCAGTTTGGGTTTTCAATACTCCATTCTGTATTCTGACTCACTGTTAGTCTACAAAGTAACAACACACATCGAGCTTTATCTCTTCAAACAGACATAAATTTTCAAGTATTTCAAGCATTCATGTGTCAGTACATATGAGTTCATATGTAAAAGGACGTGTGCATGAACTCATGCGTTTATAAGCTTCAAATAACTAGTATTTTTTGGATTTGATCCCTTTAAGTTTATTCTTGTTGTACCTTGTCAGTCCGAGATTGAAAAACAAACATTGGAACAAACATACATGATGCTATTTATGTTTATTTCCAACATTAATGGAAGTACTTGTCTGACTACTCACTAACTTTTGTTGCCTTTTCTTCTGGTTGCAACTGTTGTAGATGCTTGTTGTTGTCACTGATGATTTTATTGTTTTGTCTGAAATATAAATACACAATAATTTGTTGTTGTGCTAGGTGGTATTTTCAACCGAATTGGACCATTTTAATGGAAAAAATATGTTACTCAAGTAAGAGAAAAATATGTTTTATATTTCTTTTGCTTGGACTTTCTTGTACGTAGTATAGTGTCCATGGACGTTATGACACTCCAAAAAGTGTCATAGTTTGAAAGTGTCATAATGTCCATGGACACTATGACACTGGACGTTATGACATGCCACCGTAGTATATAGCGGCGAAATCTTATTTAAGGCGGGCAATATCCAAAAGATATTATAAAGTTCCAACTTATTCTATTATTAAATACAACTTTTATTTAGTCAAACGATTTGTCTTGGATACATATAGGACTGGTGTTCTTTGGGCGATCTGAACGTCGGCTACCTTGGGGACTTCTTTCCAATGCAGTCCTTCGGATGCTTCCAATTGGGAGTCGTAATGATTGGCCTATCTATTTCCATTTTCTACGCTCTTCGTTTGTAAGTCGCCAGATTAAAATATTGGCTATATCGTTAGGCCAAAAGATGCGGCATATCATGAGCAAACATTTGTTTATGAAAACTTGGAGTCTTTTCGCTATAGTAATCGTCATAAGTCACGTTTAGCTTCCATACAGCAGTGTGGATTTCACACAGTCACTAAAAATAGGGGAAAGGGTTCTCCACCTTTAATTTACTCGACCAAAAGCTAACCTTGCCTTGTTTAGTCTGAGTGACAAGTCTTCTTCCGCTCCTTCAACTATCGACATCATGCATCCTAGATAACAGAAGTGTTTTCACATATTTTATGCGCTGGTTTTGTATTACAAAGTGGTTGTCAGTTGTGTTTTTTATACTCATTGCATGTGTTTTGGCGATATTTTCTTTTAGCCCAACTCTTTTTGCCAAAGTAACCAGATCATTTACTTTTTTCTTTATATCGTTGAACTTGTGCGATATGACATTAAATATCGTCAGCAAAGGCCAAATCTTCTGGATGGTTTTGGAGATCCCAGACAATGCCCTTCTTTTACTGCATAACCTCGTCCAAAACAACGGCGAACAATAATAATAATAGAGGGCAACCTTGTTTAACTCCAGCGTTCAGGGTTACCGTTCGCCCGACTTAAGTCGCAACTTAACCTTTTTTTTAACAGCCTGCGACTATTTGAAAATCGTTTTTCATTGGCCAAAAATCTGTAACTTTTGAACCGAAGGAGATATTTTAGTGAAATTTTTTTTAATCGACAGTTAGATTCTTAAACTTTCTTCACTTATTTTTAATATGTTTACTATTAAATCAAGGTGGCATGTCATAACGTCCAGTGTCATAGTGTCATAACGTCCATCAAAGAAATGTCATAGCGTCCGCGGACGTTATGACACTTTGCAAAGTGTCATAATGTCCACAACTTAACTTAACTTAACCACAGAGGAGAAAATCCTTGCGCCCAAAAGTGTTTTCGTTATATATTTAATAAATACACCCAGAGAAAAAGCAGCAAAACCATTTTTAAAAAAATTTTTACCATATTATGTTTCATTTAACCAAATCATTGTCACCGACAACCATATTATGGTTAAATTAGTTTCTTTAAAGATAGTGTTGTTGGTTGTGACCATAATGCAACTTTTTTTTCTCTGCGTGTATGCAGATAATTTTTTGTATTTAAGTTCTTTAGTAATTATGGACCTAATGACACTTTTGAAAGTGTCAAAATGTACATTTGCAAAGTGTCATAGTGTCCATGGACGTTATGACACTTTCGAAAGTGTCATTATGACACTTTTTGGAGTGTCATAACGTCCATGGACACTATGACACTGGACGTTATGACATGCCACCTAAATCAAATTAAAATTTTTGAAATCGGTGGCAAACAAAAATTGGACTTTTGGCCAATGAAATAAAATTTTCAGCCACTGTGCGCCGACTTTTGCGACTTTTTTAATTTTTACAATTTTTTTGTAAAGTTTATCACAAAAAGCATTTACATTGCAGTAAATAATAAATTTTCTTATTATTTTATCAAAATAGCGTCGTCAAAATTTAAAAGCAATTCACAAAATATTGTTCCTTTGGCAACAATTTTATTACCATTTTGCAACCTTGTCATGTATTCAATGTATTTTAGAAATTTGTCGCAAAGTTTCGAAGAATAGTTTTAGCAAAAAAGCTTTTTAAAATAAAAAATTGTGGTGTTTTTAGTGCACAAAGTTATTTTTAGCCGCCGAGTCAATGAATGCAGGTCCTTCCAAGAAACATAATATTTGGTGATACCATTCGAAAGACTGGGAACTGAAGTATAAAGTCAAAGAGATCTTTTGCATTGTTTTTAAATAGAGGTTAGTGAATCAAACAAACAATCATCTTTAGCGACATGGAAAAACACATAAATACATATAAAAAAGGCTTCTGAAAATAAGAAAATGCAAAAGACTGTTTTGTTTAAATTGTTTTGCTATGCTTTTTTTTTAATAAGAAACGTTAAAAAAGATATTAGACTTTTATTTTCTGAAACGACTTTTTGCTGCGACCTTATTTTTATAACGGTAACCCTGCTAGCGTTTGTCATGAAAGATAGACTGTCCATGCCATTAGGGCGAACTTGGTGGAGTGTGAAATCTTTGTATCGGGAGTTTTTGAACCCACACCACAGTATTAAGCGTATTAAGCGTTTGTGCTCATTTTGGAACACCTTAAAATATTGGTCCTATACTTCCTGAGTCGATTTAATGATGTCCATCCATGATCCATCCAGCTGGCAGGTTGTGAAAAAAAATGGGTGGAGCTCGGTACATTGCCTCTAATTTTCTCAAGGAAATGGTCAAGATCGGTCCATAGTTTTACATAGACCACATTTTAAATAAAGTACTTCATATAATTTTTCTATTTGACATGAAAAACGAATTTTAAACATAAATTGATGAAATCGGCCATAACAAATAGAGTAGCCGAATTCGGAGCCATGAAAATCTTAAAGACATTGTCGAAACAACTGATAGTCTGTCTGATTTTAAAGAAAGTCGTAAAACAGCTACTACAAAAAAAATAAAATTGGTACAAAAAATTTTAGATAAAAATTTTCAAAAATGTTCCCTAGTCACTGCAAGCCTTAAATTTTAGCAAATATTTATTCCAAATAAAGTTCCCCATTTAATAGTATTTTTTTTTTAAATTTTGTGATATGTTTATTATATTTAAAATGAATATTTATGTTTGTTTAGTTAGTTTCCTATTAACCCCACCCACATTCGAAAAATTTATTTTTATTTCTAATCACAAAAACTCGATCAATACAATTGTTCCTCAATTGTGGCTATTTGACCTGACATTAAGAAAATATTTACGGCAATCACTTGAATGCACATAAATTTCAATAAAAATCAATATCCACTTGTTTGTTTCAACAATAACTGCATTAACGGGTCTCATACATATTTATTGATGTTGTTGCTGTTGTCGGGAATTGTTTCATGTGCGTGTTTGTGGCACAAGTATTCGAACGTTTGTAGTGCAAGTATTTTAAATGCAACACAATTCTAGAGTTCACTAGATCAGTAATAAATTCAATGTGCTTTTTGCAAAGTAAGTACTTGTACGACTGTGTGTTGGAATGTTGCACTATTTGAATGTTGATTTGAGTGGTTGTTGTATGTGACGGCACAAATTAATACAAGAATACTGTTGTAAATTTTATTTTACAGATTTGAATGCAAGATTTTTTTATTTTTTAGATTTAAAAAAAACACAAACAAATTTTTTAATGATTGAAGGTCTAACAAAATTGGAAAAATAACATTGATGTACTAAATCGAAAACTTTTCATGAATAAAATTCCAGCAATCGTAATAAATACCGAAAAATATACATGAGACTCGTGTTAGACCGAAATTACAGCAAATGTTTGTGGCTTTCGATTAAAATTGCTCTTCTAGATGCTACAAAATTCATAGTATCGGGTGATTTTTTAGCTATTTTCTTTTTGGCAACACTGGTTTAAACAGCTGACACACGTTTTGTGATTTGTTTCACTGTCAAACATCTTCAGTTTGGTCTATAATTTAACCATGAATCGTCTTATAAACGAAAAACGCTTGCAAGTTATTGCATTTTATTATCAAAATGTGTGCTCTGTTAAGAAAGTTCATCGCGCGCTTCTTCCATTTTATGATCAGTTTAATCGACCCACTGAAGGGGCTATTCGGGCTATTGTGACTTAATTTCGCACCAAATTTACATTGTCGGACATTAAACCACCAACACGCTTACGTAGAGTGCGAAGTGAAGAAAATATCGCAGCTGTATCAGCCAGTGTTAATGATGACCAGCAATTATCGATTCGTCGCCGTTCGCAGCAATTGGGCCTCTGTTACTCAACAACATGAGATGATATCCAACTTTTGTTTTCCCAAAATGCAAGAGCTTTACTCGCATGACATGTGGTGTCAACAAGATGGTGTCACATGCCACACAGCACACTTAACAATGGACTTATTGTGAGGCGAGTTCGGTGAACATTTTATTTCACACATGCCCGATTTAATTGACGCATTGGAAGACAACAATGAAGCATTTATTCATGAGATACCGGCCGAAATGTTGGAAAGAGTGTGCCAAAATTGGACTAAGCGGATGGACCATTTGAGGCGCAGTCACGGTCAACATTTGCATGAAATAATCGATTCAAATAAAGATTTCATACATTTTTCTGAATTTTATGTGTTTTTTTTAACTTTCCTATAGCTCTTAAAAAATCACCAGATAGTTCCAATTTTCAGATAACTGTTCTGTGTACATATCGATCGATACCTTCCCATAAGAACGTATTAAGCGACATTTCTAAAATTGTGTAGGAAACGAAAAAAACGTCTCATTTAGTTATTTATTTGTGTATTTTATTGAAAGGAACATATTTGGAAAGCGATTTTCAGAATACAAAACATATTTAAAAATGAGGCTTAGCATAATTTCTTTGGCGGATAATACAAATTACAGGGTGCAACATTATTCTAGTGAGAAAACTTGACGGTTGATACAATTTTATTTTCTCTCTAGTTTCCTTTGCATCCATGATAGGGAATCGAAACCCAGGCCAAAATGTGGCGCTTGATTTCGAAATTTTCGAAAAAAGTGTCGCTTAATACATTCTTATGGGAAGATATCGATATGTATATAGACATGCTTGTATATGTAAAATATCTAACAACTTTGCTTTTAACAATTGTAAATAAATATCAATAGAACCAAGTTTGGCGTAGCTCAAGATGTGTATAAAGAATTAAGTATATAAGAATTTCTACAAAATATGTTTAGAAGCCTGCATCTATTTACTTTTGTGGCAATATCGTGCTGATAAAACACATATTTGATATAATCAAATTTTTTGTATGGCTACAGAAAATAGCAGAACTACAATTTATACACAAACAAATGCATCGTCCCATAAACAGATATAGACACATACACAGCGGGAAAAAGAAGGATTACGGATGCCTTCTTGAAGGCCCCTGTACTCGTAACATTGGATGTACAAGTCCTGGTGGCTCCATTTCAACTTAAATCTTTTTTTTTACACGTTGTCATTGGGGATTGGCCTTCCGCCTCGCTTGGTTTGCACTAACTTAAGTATGGTAACTGGATCAAAACAAAATAATTCACTCATTTGTATACCCATCACCAAGTGGTAGGACTTATGTAGTGTATAAAATGCACTTCTTAATAGCGTAAAATCGCTCCAAGAATTGCCGTAGTTCCTTTGCCTACTCTCGTAAAACACTTTAATATTTCTAAACCTGTGAAGAGTATAGTTTCAATGTAGAATTTGATGCACCAGTGGAATGTTTTGTGCATTTCAAACACAAATTTTTTATTTTTTTTTAATTTAATTACAATTTATATATACCGCTGCTATAGGTCATCTTCATAACAACAAACTCTAGTTGATTTCATTTTTAATCCTCCTCAAAATGTTTTGCATTTACATTGTACATTTTTGACATTAGCGATATTTTGTTTTCATAACAAAAACAGCTGCCTGAAAGATTTTTGTGTAACACATACATACATGAAAATAGGCAGGCATTTTAAAATTAGGATTAACTTATACTTTATTACGGTGACAATAATTTGGTTTAATTAAACATAATATGGTTAAAAATTTTTTTTAAATATTGTTTTGTAATTTTTTATCTGGGATTATATGTCAAATATTAGCGCAGCCGGTATCTGGAGAAAATCCTTGCGCCCAAAATTGTTTTCGTTTTATATTTAATATATAGAGAAAAAAATCCTTGCGCCCGCAAAAGGCCGGCTATGCAGAGAAGCTTTACTTAGCAAAGCTGGTAATTGTTAAACCATAGAGAAGAAAATCTTTCCGCGCGACGAAGGCCAGCTTTGCTTTTGAGTTTGTAAGCATGTTGTGGACATTATGACACTCTGCAAAGTGTCATAACGTCAGGGGGCATACCGACACTGCTGTGCATCAGAGCATTATGGCACCTTTAAAAACGTAATATTGCCCATGGACACTATAACACTTTTTTGAGCGTCATAACGTCCATGGACACTGTGTCACCGTTTAATAGCAACACAAGTCAATGATTTTGACATTTGTGGTCGCATAATATTTCTTAGTAGGCCGCAAATTTATATGAAAACTGTTTCGTTATCATTTGCTTGCATCATCGATCGACTTGTAGTGCTTCAGTGGGGCGCAGATCAGCCGCTTGACGTTGAAAATGTAGGCAAGTGATAGCGGTCGACATCGTGGATCGGAGGGTATAAAACGAATTTTTGCAGATGTGTGTAACAGATATAAATATTCGCTCTTGACCTTTAAGTTAACCTATCGACACAGAATAACTTTTTTAGTCGATCTAGTTTTGTCCGTCCGTACAGTTGGTTATCAACTTGTCTGTTCATATTATTTACCCAGTAAAAACTTCGCTTACTTTTTCAAAATGAATTGCTTATTTTACTCATTATTTAGAATCTTTCTTCTATAACTACTTTTTTCTGGATATATGTAGGTCAAATATAATGCCTAACTTTTGAATGCGTTCCTTTGGGGACATCCCTTGCAAAATTCATTGGCTCTTTTACTTTTATTTTTTTGTGATTACTCAACACATTATTTTGTAGGCAAAGTTTTCACTGGGTATGTCCCGATTTTGAAAGTAGTTTGCTGAAATTCGGTACACACGTCTTTATTGGCATAAGAATAACTTGCTGTGTGGCAGTACAACATTCTTATTGCCAGAGAATTGTGGTGTGTATACGAAAAATACTTTAATTTGCCTTAAACGCTAACATACAATTACATTGTGATAAATTGTGGTCTAGTTTGATTTCATATGAAGAAAAATTGAAAATTTGAAAAATTTAAAAATTTTGTGCTGAACGATGATCCATCATTTACCATAGAGATCATATAAAGAAAGACCAGTCTAAAAAGTGGTTTAATATACCTTAAAGAATACTTATCAATGACGAAATTTGTTTCAATTTATATTCTGATAATTTATACAGTTATTTTTTTATATGATCGGCACATACCTTGCAATAGGTTCCATATCAAGCCCTCTCCCGAAAAGCACTTAAATGAGCAATAACCTGAAAAGAGTAATAAGATTGTAATAAAATTTAGGTTCAAACGATAAAAATAACACTGCAAAATCAAGTTTTGTTATTATTAATTCATGATTTATCTATCTTAATTCTAAAATAAAGCTCAGTTCTAAAAAAACCCTTTTATATGCCTAAAACCGTAGCGATTGGTAATACTGTCATGAAATTTGGCACATATTGGTATTACTTGCTTGCAGTGTTGCCAATTAAGCATTTTTCATGCTGGACCTAGCATTTTTTAAAGTCATTTGGCATGCAAAAAACTGATTTTGAATGTAGCATTTCTCTAGCATTGAAATTCCTAGCCTTTTTTAGTACTATCGGGTGATTTTTTAAGAGCTATAGGAAAGTTAAAAAAAGAAACACATAAAATTCAGAAAAATGCGTGAAATCTTTATTTGTATCGATAGTACGGTCCATATAATTTGATGTCTGAAGATTATTTCATGCAAATGTTGACCGTGACTGCGCCGCAAATGGTCCTCCGCTTAGTCCAATTTTGGCATACACTCAAAATATTATGTAGTTAAATTCAAACAAAAATTCATTTTAAAGAAATTAAAATTCATTTAGAAAACGGATCATTTACATTTCATTTAAAACAAATGATTTTTACATTCATTTTTTAATTTTTTATTTATTGAACAGCATATTCGTTAAAATTTAATAGTTTTTACTTTTAAAAAATATATTTTAACCGACAAAAATCAAACTACATAAAAAAATAAAAACGAAAAAAACATTATTTTTTGGTAGTTTGTTTTTTGAATAACTTTATTTTTATTAAATTTTAACAGTACGGAAAACAAATTTATTAACCCAAAATCAGTTACTGTAATAATTTTATGATTGTACTCTTTCCAACATTTCGGCCGGTTTCTCATGAATAAATGCTTCAATTTTGCCTTCCAATGCGTCAATTGAAGCGGGCATGTGTGTTTAGACATGAGCTTTAACATAGCCCCACAAAAAATAGTCTAAAGGCGTTGAATCACACGATCTAGGCGGCCAATTGACCGGTCCGGAACGTGAAATAAAATATTCACCGAACTCGCCTCCCAATAAGTCCATTGTTAAGCGTGCTGTGTGGCATGTGACACCGTTTTGTTGAAACCACATGTCATGCGAGTAAAGCTCTTGCATTTTGGGCAAAAAAAAGTTGGATATCATCTCACGTTGTGGAGTAACAGAGGCCCAATTGCTGCAAACGGTGACGAATCGATAATTTATGGTCATCATTAACACTGGCCGATACAGCTGCGATATTTTCTTCACTTCGCACTCTACGTAAGCGTATTGGTGGCTTAACGTTCAACAATGTAAATTTGGTACGAAATTTAGTCATAATAGCCCAAATAGCCGCTTCAGTGGGTCAATTAAACTGACCATAAAATGGAAGAAGCGCGCGATGAACTTTCTTAACAGAGCACACATTTTGATAATAAAATTCAATAATTTGCAAGCGTTGTTCGTTTGTAAGACGATTCATGGTTAAATCATAGACCAAACTGAAGTGAAACAAAACACGAAACGTGCGTCAGCTGTTTAAAACAGTGTTGCCAAAAAGATAATATCTAAAAAATCACCGGATATTTCTATATTTTTTATTTTTGTAATGTTTAATACAAATACAAAAAGAAAAAACAAACAAAATTATATCTAAAAGCTGCAACAATGTAAATGCTTATTAATGTTCCACTGAAATAAAAATCAAAAAGGAGACAAGTAAAAAGAATGGGTGGAAAAAAAGATGACTTGGAAAACCCCCTTTGAAATTATTGCAAATGCGATATTGTCTAAAATTAGTGGCCAGGAGCTACACGCAGAAAAAAGAAAGCACAAAAGTGTTACGGGCATTACTTAAAACAATCCTATCCCTTTCCAAAGTATTTGCAAAATGTTCAGCAGAGGCGAAATCAATAAATTGGCCCTTACTTTAATGAAGATCATTCTATATTTTTCATAAATTTTTTTTTTAGCATTTATTCTGGCATTCATTCAGCATTTTTTGTTTAACAAAATCTGGCATTTTTTCTCAATATATTTTGGCAACACTGCTTGTATGTGACTAGTGTTAAATCTTGTGGTCAGATATGTCAACATTTATGACATTTCAAAAAATTCTTTCTTAAAGAATGCTAAATAATTTTATTCTTGTTAAGCCAAAATTAAAGATTTGGCACAGCCAAATATATTTAGCATTCCTTTTTGGTTTGAGACTGCAGGAAATGTCACTATTGAATCTGTACTGATTCACTATTGACACAGTCACCATTACTAGTGACTTATTATACCTCAGGCAATGTTATTTACAATAGACATTTAACATGTGCGTGTCATTGGAAATCTACTACTGACGTTGGTACTACTGACTAGCTACTGACCAGGTAGTTCCTTTGCTAACATATGTAGACATTGGAACCAGAGAATCGCTAGTAAGAATTCAAATTAAAACAATCTTTTTTATTACTTCTTTAATTTCTTCAGTTGTTATTGATAAAATCTTTTTCGTATTAAAGCTACATATTGTGGCAAATGTAATGTAGTGTAGACACTTCGTTGACAATGTGACTAATATAGTTGACAAAACTGGTGACTTGGAGACACTTGCACCCAGGTTTCCTTCAGGGATTTAACATACATATACATATGTATGTAATAAATACATGTTTTAAATCTGTATATCGTCACCTCAAATGCAAAAGGACGTAACATCAAACAAATTCGAAAGGACGTTTTTCATTGATTTTTGTTCCTTTTATTAAACTACATGTTCACAAAAAATTTTAGATCCCTGCAATCAAAAATGGAGACTTTATTACAGAAACTCCAACGCCAAGTACACCTTTTTGTTACTGATTGTGTAAAGTTGTTTGCTTTTCGTGTAAAAAAATAAAAAGTGTTGTTACGCCCTTTTGCATTTTAGGTGACGATATGTTTATTCATACGTGATTATATTCCCATTAAATGAATCGTTTAATTGTCTGGCACATCTAATTTTAACAATTTTTTTTTTTAACAATTTTGTTTTCATCCACAAAAATATGAAATGTATGTTACCCATACGCCCCCAGCAATTTGTTTGTAAACAATTTAAATTTTGACAGCATTATAGTTTACCGTTGTGAGCTGCTTTTAACGGTGCTTAATGCACAACTAGAAAAAACAGTAAGTACTTAAATGTGTGTGTTTGTATTTCCACTCTCTCTCTCTCTCTCTCTGCATTGCCACATAAAAGCGAAATGTTGCAAATTTGACATTTGCATGTGGCAAAGTTAATGATGTTGTCCGATATGTGTGTGTGTGTCAGAGCGTGTATATGCGTTCATATGCCAATATGCTGCATTGCGTGGCTAACGACATTTAGTATAGAAGTGGCCACTGATTGATGTTTTAACAACTTAACTGTGTGTTGTTGTTTCTACTATGCAATCATATATAATTTAAAATAAACTGGAAGAAAACTTAATTTTCCATAAGTGCTTAATACTTAAGTAAAAGTAGAATGTTGCAAATCTTTGGCTTAATAAAGATATTTGCATGGTGTGGGAACGCAAACAACTTCATTGTTAAAGTAAAGTTCTTTTCTTAAGGTAAAACGAAAGAGTTTTTTTTTTGCTGTTCATCCTTAAAACAGTGTTCGAGAATAAACACTTAATATCGCACTAAAACGCTAATAGTGTTTGTGTAGTAAATCATTAAAGAAATAACGTTTCCCTGTTTTTCTTAAACATTTGAACAAAAAGATGAGAACATTTAATTCCGTTCGGTGTTTTTTAAAAAACCACAACCTCATTGTGTTCTGTTAAGCTCATTAATGTTCGTTTCTGTTGTGTGTAGCGCCCTTTTGGCTGGCAAAAAAAAACCAAACTTTTTTACAAAAACCAAATACACATACGCAAAAAAAAACCAAAAATTTTACACACACAAGCTGTTTGTGCTGCGGTCGTTGCTAAAAATGTTTGTTTGTTCATTTCTTCATCAATGTAAAAAAATGAACATTAAAGAACATTAAAATATAATGTTTGTCTACATTACCACTACAGCTGTTCTGTTTTTTAACGAAGTACAGAACTCTATATAATGTTCGGCTCTTTCTTGAAAATACGGTATTAAGGGTAGTGTTCGTCTACACAAACACCAAAAAAATAGATATCGTTCCTGGGCCGAACACACACCGAAGAACGATATCTATTTTTTTAGTGTTTGTGTAAACATACACAAACCTTAATACCGTTCGTAACTATTTTCAAGAAAGAACCGAACATTATATAATGTTCGGTTCTTCGTTAAAAAACCGAACAATTGTAGTGATACTGTAGAAAAACATTATATTTTAATGTTCTATAATGTTTTTTTCGTGTGTGTATTTTGTTTTTGTAAAAAATGTTTGGTTTTTTTTTTATCAGCAAAAAGCGACGAACATTAACGAGCCGAACCGAACACATTGAAGTTCGTGGATTTTCAAAAAAAAAATCGAACGGAATTTAATGTTCTCATCATTTGTTGAGTATGATGAAAACAGCATTATTTTTGTGTTCGAAAGATGACAAACAGGGAAACGTTATTTTTTTAATGAATTTCTACACAAACACTATTAGCGTTTGTGTTTTCCACAAATCTACCGAAACGAACATTAAAGAACGATATTTAGTGTTTATTTTCGAACACTGGTTTAAACACTAATGCATTTCAAACAAGTACCTTTGCACGTAAATTTATTGCCAATGACTGATCTCATCTGAACCAATTCGTCTATTAAGAGTGTGTTTTCTTGATAGAAAAATCCGAAACAAAAATTTTTTTAAAATGTTCGATACAGTCAATAGTTTTACCCCAAACTTATGAACATATTAAATGGGAGGACTATCTCGATAGTTTTACAGCTCGATCTTTGTTGATTTTCCTTAACATAAAACCATATCCTTAATATGAATAAACAAAATTCTATTATCCATGTGTAGGGACTCGATAGATAGTCTCTGTGCCAATAGGAGAGTGCATATCTACTGGGTTGGCGGTCACCGGGGCATGGGAGGCAACGAGGAGGCAGACGAATTGCCAAAACAGGGGGCCCATTTACCATCCGATAGGATGATGGCCATCCCGGCTCCAATTCAGATATTAGGAGAGATACGGACTCTGTTATACGGAGGAGATCAGAGGCGTTTTGGGAAAATACAAGAACGTGCAGGGTTTCCAAGGTAATGTGGGGATCCTATGATCCGGAGTCGGCGAGAATTCTTCTGTCGCTATCGAGAAGGGACTGTAGACTTCTGATAGGTTTTATGACGGGTCATTGTTGGACTGCGGTATTCGCCCGTAGGGCGGGGCGGTTGAAAAGTGACGATTGCAGATTTTGTGGAGTACATGAGCAAAAGGAGACGGTAGAGCACTTGCTTGCTACTGTCCGGCACTCGTGCGCTTCAGGGCGAACTGTCTGGGAGATCATTATCTCCAACATCTCGGAGAAATCTCTGGAACTGGGTTAATGAGACTCCTGGCATTCGTCAAGAGAGTGTGGGGTACTCTGGGTACCATCACATCTGACTGACTTTATTACTGACTTTCTTCTGCGGGTTATCGTACAATGTGGTAACGCTAGGGACGTATTTGGTCTATGCGGGGTCTTTATGACCGGCCACTCTAACCTAACCTAACTTTCTGTAACATTTTGACAAAACATCTTACGTCGAGATAAGAAAGCAAAAAAAGTTGAAAAAAACTCTGTCAAAAACTAATTTTTATCAAAAATACAAATAAACCGAAATTAAAGAAAAATTTCGTTTATAATACAAAATTTTCCAATCGGAAAGAAAAATGTTTTTGAAGGAAAATTCATATAATTAACAGCATTTTTTTCAACTTATAAAATTTGACTTAAGATGTTTTGTCAAAAGGCAACAGATGTGTATATTGAAAGAAATGTTCACTTGTTATCATCTTACGTTATAAAAAGTTAAAAAAAAAATATATAATAATTTAAAAAACCATTAAAAGCTTCATTTGCTTAATTATCTGTGCAATTAATCACATTCCTAAAGTTTATCATGCTTAAAGATAAACGACCTTAAAATGACCATTTTAAATTTTAATACACGAACTGTGATTCCTGAAAAACATTTTCATATTCCACTTCCCACTAAAGTGGGTGGGTGTATCAACTCCACAAGCACACGCATATTTTGCTGTATTCCTTACAGTGAAAAATTACTTGTGGGAATATATTTTATGTATTTGAGAAACATTTGAATTTATTTTTAAACCGCGCATTTAATTAAAATTTGAATATTGCTATCGCTGTTGTATTTTTATTGTTAATTTCTCTGTAGTTGTTGTTGGCGTTTGCTTTGTCGTTGTAAGACAAAAAGAAAGAAATTTGCATAAGCAAGTGAACCCAAGATGACAATAACTTATGTCGGTTAGTTGTGGAGTGAATGCGAAAAGGGGCTGGGTTGTAAGTAACTTGAGGCATTCGGAAAAAACAATTTCAAAGAAAAAGTATACTTTTTAATATAAAAACAATTTAGAATGCAAAATTTTGCAGAGCCGAATCTTTGATACCAAAAAAAAAAAAAAAAATAAAATAAAAATAGGTAAAGAAATTATAATTAAGAAAATAAAATTGTGGTATTCCTTACAGATAACATATAGATAGCGCTCATTATTTTGAACAGTATCTTGACACAAAAGTCACGATTTTTTAGCTTAGATGCAAAAATGTGCAAAAAATCATGATTTTTATTGTGTTCAAATTGGTTTCTGCACCGTTGGAAATCTTGTTATTACGTGTTTGTTTTTTTAAAGTAAGGTGCACACTAGGGTGGCCCAAAGTACAAAAGTATCGAATATTCGCGCTCCACAACGCTGATCCTATTCGAATAGTGCTTAAAAATGTTCAGTCCAAATATGAGCACAATCGGTCAATATTTAGAGGTTGCGATAGTTAAATGATTTTTTCGAGGTTAGATAGACTTACACGGTCAATAGATCCAATAAAGTCGTTTTAAAAAAACAGATTTCATTTTTATTGGTTAAGTTGTATTTTGTTTTTTGCGAAACTTAACTTCATCGTGCGTTGAATCTGACTCACTGTCAGAAATTTCAACATTATCCTTCTAAACTCGTTTCTTGTAAATCCCCTAGAGGAAAGGGAACTAACACTTAACTTGTCACGTGACAGTTCTATAGTGATAGGGACCGGTTCGAGTGCTAACACTGTATGTGAAGGGGCCTTGTCACTTTAACATGGCGATGTCCTACGAGGGGGTTAATTGGCACCTTTTTGACGCTTTGTAACAGGTCACAGAAACAACCTAAATGGACACATTCAATTTCAATTAAAATAATGCCTGTCGCAAATATTGTCCCAAATGAACCATTTTATTAGGGCGGATCCCCTTAATTTAAAGTAATTGAATCAGGTAGAATCAATCAGTCATTACCCACACAAAATCCAGTTACATGACAAGTTGTTTGCCAATTACCTTCTGGATTAACTACTCTTTTAGCACATTATTACCAGTTAAGTGATATGCTCTGTTTTAACCTATTACAATTCGTTCATTTTTATTATAAAACTGCTTTCACTTGTCAAGGCATAAGTGCCTTAAAACCAATTGACACAATTTTCCCGCAGGGTCTGCATTCAAAATAAGTTAAATAATTCTGTAGTGGGATGAATATATTTGAATTTTAACAAATGTAAATCTAGTAAAGATCAAAGAAAAGTGTGAAAAAGTGTCTCCAATACATAAACAAGTACAATAATGATAAGCTAAAAGTAAATGCATGTAATAGGTATAAGATGTGAAACATAAAAGTCGCCATTCATCGCGACCTCTAAATATTGCCCTATTGGTCCAATTTTTGGTATATGCATTTATTTTAGTAAAAGAAACAAAATCAAGCTTGTCGAGAAAGTATTGGACTATACTTTTACTTTTCCATACAAGCGTGGGCCAGTCTAGTGCACACCATCGAACTTCAGTGACAGTCGCACATTTCGTCAATCCACAAAAAATTTTCTGTTTCACTTTTGACTGACCAAAATTAATGACCCATTTCAGATTTGCAAGGGTTGTCATCAGGTTAAGATTGTAAAATTTTGCGCTAGAACGATATTTTTAATATTTTGTTTTTTCATAGTTTTGACCAACAACTTTACTTTTTGGGTTATGACACTATTGAAGGAAGTGAGCGTTATGTATCGGGTGATTTTTTAGCTATTAACTTTTTGGCAACACTGGTTTAAACAGCTGCCGCACGTTTCGTGTTTTGTTTCACTGTCAAGCATCTTCAGTTTGGTCTATGATTTAACCATGAATCGTCTTACAAACGAAAAACGCTTGCAAATTATTGAATTATATTATCAAAATGCGTGCTCTGTTAAGAAAGTTCATGGCGCCCTATTTCCATTTTATGGTCAGTTTAATCGACCCACTGAAGCGGCTATTCGGGCGATTGTAAAGAAATTTCGCACCAAATTTACATTGTTGGACATTAAACCACCAACACGCTTACGTAGAGTGCGAAGTGAAGAAAATATCGCAGCTGTATCGGCCAGTATTAATGATGACCATCAATTGAAGCACAGCCGCGAATAACGTTTTAAGTTACAAAATAATAAGTTTTCAGGAGAGCAAAAAAACATTTTTTGACAGGCAGCATTATTTGTTTAAAAAATTTTTTTTTTCTATTATTAAAAATAATGATAATAAGAACTTTAATGCAAAAGGCTTTTAAAACATTATTCCGCACTGCAAAACCATTTCGGTTTCATCGTTTTGTCAGTAACTTGCAATGTTCTTCCACTGGCTGACACTTTGTACACCATTTTGAAGGCGTTAAGGTGCATTGTTTTGGTTGATTTGATGTTTAAACTGTGTAAGAGAGTAAGGTCAACGGTTACCTGCAAAAAAACAGTTTTTGCAGAATGTGGCGTTTACAACGTTATTCGCGGCTGTGCTTCAATTATCGATTTGGCACCAAGTTTGTTCATTTGTTTTGAGTTGTTCGAAAGTGAGCGTGTTTTCAACAGACGGACATGGCTAAATCGACTTAGAATTACTCAAGAACCCAGAATATATATACTTTATGGGGTCTGCGATGAATAATAAAAAAGTTTCACACGGAATGACAAACTTAATATACCCTCTTCACAACTAATTGTGGTGGAGGGTATAAAAAGAGTCTTTATTTACCCAAGTACTAATTTTTCTAAAATTTGCGAAAAAAAAATCTCGTAATTTACAAAATTTCTGGACTTAGAATTATACGATTAATCGATTAATTTTAAAATTTTATTCGCTTAATCGAATAAGTTAAAAATGCCTAATCGTTAATTGAACACAACTAAAACCCGAAAAATTTAACACTGTAGCTGTAACAGAAGATATATTTTTAGCAGTGGGCACATTGCAATGCTCCACAGGCCTGCCCACATCTGTAACGCTACCAGTCTCTTCAAATTTCTTTATGATCTGGCCAGTTTCGTTCACAGTAGGACGATTAGGGACCACACGTTTAAAGTTTTAGCTATTTTTAAGCGTTCTTCGGTAGATTAACGATCCATTTTTGTAAGTAGCAAACCTTTGACTATAAGAATGACACTTGAGATGATAAATATTTAACAGCGTTGCCAGACCGTCAGCTTTGTAATCACTAAAGGCATACCCATATACAATTTAAATATACTAAAGTCCTGTATAGAGAAAAAAAGAAAATGCTAATAACTATTTCCTGTAATGATAAGGAAGTTAGTTAAACACACAGTTAAAAATGCGTCAATTTCCTTTTTAGCTACTTCCTAAGAATGGTAAAAATTTACTGGTACAGCATAGAAGCAGAAAGAAAAACAGAAAAAATTTGCATAGAAAAGTTACTTTTAAGTAGGATGTTTGGGTTGCCATAAGTTAAAAAAAGTATGTTGATTAGAAAATTAAAATATTAACTCGTATTAAAAAAAAAAACTAAAAGGACTTACGTTTTATATCCATAAGAAGCTTTTGCAAGAAGAAATATTCGATATTTTGTGTTGTAACTTAAAAAGAAATACTTGTATGAAACACCAACTGCTCAGGGACTAATATTTGCTTCATAATTTGTGCTCATAAGATGAAAAATATCTTAAAAACTTTATTTGTAGAAATATACAGTAAAAGCCAGCCATCCTATTTATGTTTATTTTTATCGTACAAATTTGCATCAATTGGAAGTCTTTTTTTAAAAATCCCTTGAGCATTTATTGTTAGTTAGTCGGCAATCCTGCTGCCATACATTTTCTACTCTATGCGACACTTTATGAAACTCCAAGATTAAGCGTCTGGGCGAAGTGTCTATAATTTAAACACTTGTTGTCACAATTTGAAGTTGACCTTTTACTTAAATTGCCCACTTAACAGTTGCTTACCATTTTATTTGAAACAAGACAGTTTTTTATTTGAATACAAATAATAAATTTAATACTGTTTTAATTTTAAAGTTTTCGTATGCATGAAATAAAAAAAATAAAAATTAAATAAATTTACGAATGTTATTTTTGAAATAAAATTTCACGCCCTAGTCATAATCAATAAACATACTTGGGGTATTCACAAGGTGTGCTATCATGTTGTATTGTCATAATGTTCTAAGATTTTACAATGGTTTAAAAATATTGTTGTTGCTTTGTAAACAGAATGTGTCTTAAATAAATAGAACTTTGCTTGCTATGTTTATTGTGCTGTCGTTATTAATCGGAAGGGATCTGCGCTGAACGGCTGAGAGCCAAGCCGCATTAGTTTTTGTAATCCGTCGCCGTTGATGGTATAATTTTATCCGGCTAACATCCGAATTTAACATGCGGCTAGCAATTTCTGCAACAAATCATTTGCGGCGTCAAATTAGATCGGCTTAGGACTCTGCTGTTTGGTAAACAAACAAAATTAAATTTATTTCTGATTTGCGTCTGAAAAATGGAAAATAGTCAGGTACGATCAAATTTTATTTATTAATTCATGGATTAGAAAAAAAAATATTTTTTTTTTATTTTGGTAAATATTTATTTATAATATTTGTTTTAAATCATCTGATTTAAATTCAAAAATAGCACACTGAATTATGGGGAGTTGTTCACAGTAGTCGTATGTTTTCATGTTCTTATTTTAAGACACATGACTTTATGACACCTTGTGAATCCCCCTATTGTTTTTAAACATGACGGTGAAGTAGTTCGGTCCCCATACAATATAAATTTAAGCCAGTTACCCGCTGGCATCAAAGATTAGGCGAAAAAATTACAGAAATTTTTTGTTTTTCTACATTGCGTTGCCATTTTCAGTCGGATTATAAGATTTTGCAGATCGTTATTCTTGGCGCTTCTATGGCTTTATTTTTGCGTTCGGAGACTTTTGAATCCGACATAAAATTCTGAACGCTCCTTATGCCATCTGGGTTCCTTTTCCCAATTTTTTGAAGGTGCCAAGAAAGTCCTTCTAAAATATTGTCGTCTATATTTTAATGTACTCACTTTCATGACATTTCTCAAAACTGAGATAATTTTTCCTACACGTTACATCAAACCAATTCAAGAAAAAAAAAATTGCACCAGTCAAGCCGTAGAATGAATGGTACAGTGCAACCTCGGATAACGCAACCAATAGAAATTTGAGCTGTTGCCTTAACTGAGGTTGTTGCGCTTACCGATTTCTATGACTTCGATTAAAGAACTTATGTCAAACCAAGTAAAAGGTATATTTAATAAAACACATGTTATGGTTTATTCGCACTTTTGTTTTTAGCAAAATGTTGATTAAGTTAATCAAAGCCCTCAATAAACAAATTGATGTTTCTTTCAAGTATTAAAAATGGATAGAAACAGCGTTTAAAAAACTGCAGTCAAAGCAAAAAGCTGTCATTTCTTCCACTTTTTCATTGGCAAAAAAAAAACTGTTGGTTTTATTTCTGGTTCATTTAATATAAACAGTCGCTGTCAAACCAATTCAAAAAGCGAAAAGTTGTACACAAATTTTATTATTAAGATTTTTGCTAAATTCCCAATTTTTAATATTTGATAAATACACTGAAATTTATTGTTGAGGGAAAGCTAGCTTCTATGCGCATTTCACTGGTTGCTTAGGCCAGATCATCAGGAAACCTTTTCCAAAGATTTTAGAAAAGCTAAAAATATTATACAAATAAAACCCTAAAGCGAATAAGAATTTTAAACACTCAAAGTCTTGGCTGTAGGAAATATCGCCCAAAGAAAAAAAGCCCAAAAAAAAAATTAAAAATCGCCCAAATGAAGAATCGCTCAAAAGAACATGAAAAATTACCCAAAAAGTTACATAGGAAATTTTGCCCAAAAGAAACGAAAAAGAGCCCAAAATAAAAATTAAAAATGGCCCAAAAAGAAAAAACGATTTTTTCCCCAAAAACAAAATTAAAAATTACCCAATTGGCAAAACAGTGTTTATTATTCATATAAATTTAGTAACTTACAAATGTAAGAGAAAAACATATTTTATTATGGTCACACCCAACAAAACTATTTTTAAAGAAACTTATTTTACCATAATGTGGTTTTCGGTGACAATGATTTGGTTAAATTAAACATAATATGGTCAACATTTTTTTAAAAATGGTTTTGTTGTTTTTTCTCTGGGTGCATATATTAAACATATAACGAAAACACTTTTGGGCGCAAGGATTTTCTTCCCTATGTTGTAACAAATACCGGCAGCGCTTACTAAAGCGTCTCGGCATAGCAGGCCTTCGGCCGGGCGCAAGGATTTTCTTCTCTATGATATAACAAAGACCGGCTTCGCTAACTAAAGCTTCTCTGCGCAGACGGCCTTTGGTATAACAAGTACCGGTTTCGCTAAGTAAAGCTTCTAAAATCTGCCTTGTTTCTGAACGAAGGCCGACTTCGCAGAGAAGCTTTAGTTAGCGAAGCCGGTTTTTGTTACACCATAGAGGAGAAAATCCTTGCCCCCGGCCGAAGGCCGGCTGTGCAGAGAAGCTTTAGTTAGCGAATCCGGTACTTGTTTTTATCAAAGAGGAGAAAATCCTTGCGCCCGGCCATAGGCCGGCTATGCTTTCGAGTTTGTAAGCTATGCTTTCGAGTTTGTCCACGGACATTATGACACTGGACGTTATGACATGCCACCTTTTTGCAATATGTCCCGTTATTTTTATAAATAACATTTAGGAATTCGTCGTATAGTAATAATGAATGATTTAGACAAATAGTATGCCCGACAAAATGGGCTATTTTTCATATAGTATTTTTGGGTAATTTTTCATAATGAAAAATCACCAAATTTAAAAAACGAAAAATCACCCAATAGTAACGAAAAATAGCCCAACAATTTTGGGTCACTTTTCATATGAATTCAGGCCCAATTTTACATGGAATTTTTTTGGCCGATTTTTCATTTATTTTTTTGGGCCATTTTTTTTTGGGCGATTTTTCCTACAGCCCAAAGTCTAACTTGTAACAATATCAAAGCTTAAACAAAACACCAACAATAAACAGTGAGTTTTTCTGTTCTTACATCCCTCTACAATTGGTTGGGTTCTTTCCGACTCGAATTGTGGTTGTAAGTCTTCGTTTTTTGTTCGACAGTTTTTGGTTTCGACTGCAGTTTTTTAAACATTGGATAGAAATACTTTAATAAAGTTATCAGAAGATTAATGAAATGATTTAAACTTAATCATGTCAATTTAAAGTAATTAACAAATCACGTTCGAGATGCTTAAATGTGTTTATAACCCTAAGTTTGAAGTTAAAGATTTCGATCGCGTTTTATTCACGGAATATTTTTTGATCTTCAGTTTCTCAAAGCCTTTTCAAAACCAACCTATTAGTCCAAATAGCCGTTAGTCTTATCTTTCCATTAAAGTCAAACGTTAAAGCTTTCGATAGAATTCTGACACAAAATTGTTTAACCCTTTCGGTCCTATTGGGATAATACATCCCAGACAATGTTTGAATGATCCGATTTGTTCTTTAAAGTAAAAAAATCACGTTTGCAATTGTCCCAGTCGAACTTTTTGTGTTATTTTTTATCAAAGAAATAACGGTTGCCAAATTTGAGCACATTTTTATAAGATTTGTACATAGTTTCGATACTAGTGGGACATATTGTCCGATTTTTATTAAAAAACCGGTTGGGAGAATATCTCAGAATTATGAAAGGACTTACGGAAAAACTAATAATGCAACACAGAATAACTTTTTAAGCTTTTGCGATATGTTTAAACAGATTTTTTATTTACATTGTTGTTTCTCAAATAAAAAGTCGGACCGAAAGGGTTAAGGTAGTGGAATCAAAATAACATTTTATTGCATGTCGCAGCCTATGGACAACAATGTTCTATCTCTTATTTAAGTTTTAAGGATCGATGTTGAAAGAGAATCACACCTAAACGTCCAGTTTTTTTCTGCATTTCATTTGAAGTTTCTCAATTTCAGACTTACTCAACTTGAACAATGGAAAGATACACAATTGAGCAACGCGTTAAAGTTATTCCGGCTTATTATGAAAATGGGCGTTAAAATCATAATACATATCAGCTTCAGTGTTGAGGACCATTTTCACCTCAGTGGATTCGTCAATAAGCAGAATTGCCGCATTTGGGCGAATGCTAATCCAAGAGTGATTGTCGAAAAACCAATGCACCCACAACGAGTTACTGTCTGATGCGGTTTATGGGCTGGTGGCATCATCGGGCCGTATTTTTCCAAAATGAGGCCGTTCAGGCAGTAACTGTGAATGGTGTTCGCTATCGTGAGAAGATAACGAACTTTTTATGGCCCGAGTTGGAAGATATGGATGTGGACAATAAGTGGTTTCAACAGGACAATGTCACTTGCCACACAGCTAACGAAACAATGGCTCTTTTGCTCGACAAATTCAATGGCCGTGTTATCTCAGGTGATGGCGATGTCAATTGGCCGCCAAGATCCTGTGATTTGACCCCGTTGGAGTTCTTTCTTTGGGGTTATTTGAAAGAAAAGGTGTACGTCGATAAGCCAGCAACAATTCAAGAGCTAAATGATGAGATAATTCGGCACATTAACGGCATAGAACCTCCATTATGCCTCAGCGTCATCGAAAATTTGGACCATCGCCAATATTATCATACTAAATATAAATGCCAATAATTTCTAAATAATTTGTGTTTTATTCAAAGTCAACATTGGCCCTTAAATTTTAACCACCCGTTAGTTTATGTGCGAATATAACCTTGTTCTCCTAAGGTCGCCATGTTAATATAAATCAAAATACAAAGTGCCTGTAGTTTTTGTATTGCGGTAAGTATTTGTTGTAATATCTAAACCGCCCTGGCAAGTAAATTCACCATGCGCACGTTCGCTTGTCGTTTTGAGCTCAAACAAAAAAAAAAAAAAAAAACAAACTTAAGTTTGTTTTAAACCAAAGCGAAGAAAACAAAACTTTATTTGTAAAGTTGCGTTAATTGAGGATTTGTTTTCTGAAAAGTTGCGTTAACAGAGTCGTCACCAATGCTAAGTATTTGGGTGCTGCGATTATTATTTAATTGCGTTTATCGAAGGTTGCGTTTATCGAGGTTACACTGTATATCAATATCTTAAAAGATCAATTATGGCATTCTGGCATTCGTAATGAAATAATTTTACGATTCGAAATCGATTTTATTTCTAATTCTTTCTTTCGATCGATATTATTTTTGCGGTGTTGTAAAAACTCTTATAAACGCTTTACAACACTGAAAAAAAATTTCGATTCGTTCAGTATCGCCTCAAAGAATTAGAAATAAAATTGTTTTCGAATCAAAAAAGTATTCAATCACGACTGCCAGAATCACCCCCAGCACTTTTTGTATTTTATATACAGCGCCGAATTTTAAGGTTTGATCTCATCGTATCGCATTACGGTTATGTTTATCGCTTGACCGTGGCTTAACAATAATAAACGATTTGTTGATATCGGACTTTAAATCAAAAGCATGAATGTCAAATTGAAAAGAAAATGTAAAAAATTTGGAAGCACTTTAAAAATATAAAATATAACAAAAACTTTCCAATTATGTTGATTGAATAGCAATCTGTAATTTATTTTAATTTAATAAAAAAAAAAAAAAAAAATATGATAAATCTCCTAGAAAACAAATAACATCCATATTTTTCAATATCCTTGAACGTTTATAACAGTATCAAACTGTTTTCATTTTTTTTTTCTCTTAAAATTCATTACCAAACACAACGAAATTTTTAATGAAATTGTCAAAGTTTTTTTGTTAATAGGAAAAACAAAAAAAAAACAAAAATATAAATAAAAATGCCCTTTTTATTTACGGCTGTGCCGAATTTTTGATATCCGCTATTAGTTATAAGGATATTCTGGTAGCTTCTAAGGTGTCTGTAAAAAATCATGAGACAATTTTTCTCATGTCTGCCAAATTTTATTGCAAATATATTATTATTATTATTAATAAGATTTCTGTATGACGTGCTAAATTCCCAATTTTATAATTAGTTTTGCTTTTGATGTATTTTTTTGGGGATGTAACATCAATAAGTCGAACTTCCTCAAGATGGCCTACTTCAACCTCCTAAGGCCCGTTTTCACAACTTAACGATAGCTAAAGGTAGGATTTTATCGGCCGTATATAACAACTTTACTTTAACCTACCAGGTAGGATGTACCTTAATTTACTTTATCGCTCAGTTTAGGTTAAAGTAAAGTTTTTATAATGGAACACTTTTTATAAGGCCGGTAAAAGTCTACTTTTAGCTATCGGTAAGTTGTCAAAACGGGCCTAAAAGGCATAGTACATCCCCCGGGGGATGATTGCTAAACTTAATAATCGTTTTTTAACGCGGGTGATATAATTTCTAGAAGGCATTTGTATCAAATGTCAATACCGCTACCGATTTTATGCTACATTTTTTGTAAAAAAGGCCGTAAACTACAAAATATTCAAAATCGACTGTTTTAATTTATTAAGATGTAAATAACCAAAAGCCGCCATAATCAATCAAAAAGTCGAATTTGATTTTTTTATCGCTTATAGACTTTTGGATTTCAGGTGACGACATGTATATCCCTTAAGGCTAGATTACACTATTATACTTTGTATTAATACATGTCAAAATCTCAAGTAATATGACAAAGTGTGATAGTGTGAATGCAATGTATCACGAAATTGACAAGTATTAAGAAAAAAGTTTGACATCCCATACGACTTCATCGTTTTTTGAAAAATTTCTAAACAATAATACTTTTCATTGGATCAGGGTTGCTTTTTATTTCATGTGTGAGTGTTTATACTTTGTGTGATGGTCTGAACACAAACTGTCATGTTACGTTAGATTTTTTGACAGTCGCAACAAAACTCATTAGATTTCTATCTCACAAAGTATTATGGAATACATAAGACTTGTGAGATAGTGTAATCTAGGCTTTAATGGTCTCAGACAAACATTCCCCAGCGTTACACACAGCCTAACAGACTAACTACACCTTCGCTCATTTCTCGTTGTTGATAAACATATCAAATTAAGTTTGTTAATTAAAATGGATGTGTCAAACAATGTGCGCGTTGTATACTTAAATGAATTTGCATGAACATTTTTTTGTACGAGTACAAATTTTCAATAATTTTATTGTTTTTAGCACATGTGTGGTAATTAAAATATATATTTTAAAATAATATTTTTATTTCTATTGTATAGACATTTTACTAACATTATTTTATTTTTAATATAACAACGGAAACAATATATAGTTATTATGAATATTAATTAAAAATTTAAATTACATAGTTTTTTTCGTTTCAGTATAAACACACACACATAGTTACATACACTTAAATACCCTGCAAATAAAATTGGACCACCTGATCCAATTTGATAAAATGGACTACTCCATGGACTAGTCCGATGTAATGCAAGCATGGACCATGTCATTGTTAAAAAGTGTTTGTGGTGAGACAACATGTCTTCGTTTTTATACCCTCCACCACAATTAGTTGTGAAGAGGGTATATTCAGTTTGTCATTCCGTGTGAAACTTTTTTACTATTCATCTCAGACCCTATAAAGTATATATATTCTGGGTCCTTGAGTAATTTTAAGTCGATTTAGCCATGTCCGTCTGTCTGTCCGTCTGTCCGTCTGTTGAAAACACGCTCACTTTCGAAAAACTCAAAAGAAATCAACAAACTTGGTGTCAAATTGCTTGTAGTTATCCTAAGCAGTTTGGGATTGAAATTCAGCAAAATCGGTTCAATAGGATCTGAGCTATGAATCAAAATGTGGAACCACCACCTAAAAAAAATTGATAATTTTGTTACAAAAACTAACATAAATGGTGGAAAAATGCACAGAATGATATAAGATTTCGCAACAATTCGTTTTATTCAACTGGAAATCACGCTGTGAAATTTCGTTAAGATCCGTCAATAATTTACCCTAGGCCCCATATAAGCCCTACTCCCGGAAAACAGTATATTAAGCCTAAAACCCTAACTAACAATGCTATCATTACAAATTTTGGCAAGTCACAGTTACATAGGACTAGAAATTAAACTGTAAAGTTTCGTGAAGATCGGTCCATAATTTACCATAGGCCCCATATAAAACCTACTTCCGGAAAACAACTTAGTACGCCTAAAAACGTAAAAAATAATGCTATCATAACAAAATTTGGTACATCAAAGTTTTATAGAACTAAAAATAAATCTTTGAAATTTCATGAAGATCGGTTCATAATTTACCATAGGCCCCATATAAACTTTACTCCCGGAAAACAACTTAGTACGCCTAAAAACGTAAAAAATAATGCTATCATAACAGAATTTGGTACATCAAAGTTTTATTGGACAAGAAATAAAATTGTGTAATTTCGTGAAGATAGGTCCATAATTTACCCTGGGCCCCATATAAACCCTACTCCCGGAAAACAGTTTAGTACGCCTAAATCCGTAAAAAATAATGCTATCATAACAAAATTTGGTACATCAAAGTTTTATAGAACTGGGAAAAAGACTGTGAAATTTCGTGAAGATCGGTCCATAATTTACCCTAGGCCCCATATAAACCCTACTACCGGAAAACAGTTTAGTCGCCTAAATCCATAATTAATAACCAGGGAAACCAGAAATATGCTCTAAAAAAAAGTGTTTTATGCGCATTAAATATGCAATCAAAACTTGAAAATATGCTCTAAAAACTCTTAATAATATGCCCTAAAAAAAACCAACACTGAGTTATTCAAAACAAAAAATTTGTTTTTTTCAACAATTTAATAATATTTGCATAAAATAAAAAATTAAATAAATGTGACTAAAAACAAAATAACTAATAAAATCAAATTTTGTACTTCAATTTCTGAGATTATGGAATTAAAGATTAAAAAAGACAAAGTCTTATTGGTAATTGTTATTGCAATAAATAACAAAATATTGACTTAAACTTTTAAATAAAAAACGTACTCTATCACATCTGAATAGACTTTTATACATTGAAAATGTGCGTTCAACGTCGACTGATGTAATTTAAAAGATAACGATTTCTGAACATTATATTTAAAAACTACTTTTGAAACAGAAGCATTAGCTTCTTTAGTAAAATTTTAACATAGACTTTTTACAACATTTAAGCCTTCGTTTTTTGAAATAATTTGTTAAAGTTAAGTTTTAAGGTCATGCTTTGCATTGCAATCCTGCATCTTGTTAATATTTTCAACAGTCTCGTTAATATTGCGTACTGCTCAACAAGTGTGAGACCAGTAGTTTTTAATTTTTTAAAAATTTTTCAATGAAATCAAAAAGACAAAAAAATCCTTTGCATGACGTTTGAAAGTTTAAAAAAATATTAAAACGTGGTGCAAGAGCAAAGGCGAATTCACAAGTGCAAAATATAAACAAAAAATAAACATCACTGACAAACAAAACGTAAACCAAGGCGAATTAATTTTTCATTGTTATGTTTTTAGTGTTGTTACTTGTTGTAGTATCGAAACCACCGTTTGCATGAATTCGCCTTGACCTAAACTTAATATAAAAAAAATTGTGAATTCGCCCTTGCAGCCATAAATAAATTCGCCTTGGGTTAAATTAGTGTAAAAATAAAAAAAATTAAGCTATTATCAAAATATGCTTCAAAAAGCTAAAATATGCGCTAAAAACTTGGAAAATGCTGTAAAAATGCACTTTTTACAAAAATATGCAGCAACGGGTAAAATATGCAGAAATATGCACTAACGAATCGATGCCAAAATTAATAAAAAGTTCTAAAACAGATAAATATATTGCTTTTGCCTTCATTGGTCGCACAAGGAAAAACATGCAATTGCATATTTGTGGTTTCCCTGTTAATAACAAATCGTCACAGTTTAAGATAATAATAACATCATACAGATATTACTCCTTAAACATTCGAACTGTCGGTGGAGGGTATCAAAGATTCGGCACAGCCGAATATAGCACTCTAACTTGTTTAACATGCTTTCGTTGTTAAACGACTTCAAAACTAATCCTCTTGAGTATACCATGGAGTAGTTTTAAAACTACTCCTAAGTGGTCCATATGTAGGTTATATATTCCTCTCCTAGGACATCGTAATGTTAAATAAACCAGGTTTTTTCCATACGTTTGGGTTACTTTTGGAATAGTCCTGGTCCCTTGTAGGCTACTCTTTACACGCGTGTTTGGAGTGGGCCTATTATTTGCAGGGTAATAAGAAAACGTAATGATATGTATGTGTTTGTATATATGTGACAAAGTCGTATTCTTCACTACCAAGCGGGGAAAAGAAGGAGTACGGATGCCTTCTAGAAGGCCTTTGTGCTTCTTTTTACTCAGAGCTTTTTTAGCAGGTACTTAAGAATTGTAAGTGGAGAAAAAAAATATAATAATAATTTGTTTGCTTTTGCTTTGGCAAAAAAAAAAAACAAAACAAAAAATGTTAGAAGCGAACGTGGAATGTGTTTCTTATCGCATCTTGAAAAATATAAAGTCTGTAATACCTTTTCTATACACATAACTCAGTAAAAACTTCGCCTACTTTTTTTAAATGCTTCTTTTTACTCAGAGCTTTTTTACACACGTTTTCATTGCAGAGTAGGCCTTTCGCTATCTCTTCTTTAGCAGGTACTTAAGAATGGTAAGTGGTGAAAAAAAATAATAATAATTTGTTTGCTTTTGCTTTGGCAAAAAAAAAAAAAAACAAAACAAAAAATGTAAGAAGCGAACGTGGAATGTGTTTCTTATCGCATCTTGAAAAATATAAAGTCTGTAATACCTTTTCTATACAAATAACTCAGTAAAAACTTCGCCTACTTTTTTTTAATGAATACCTTCTTTCACTCATTATTTAGTAGCTTTCTTCTATATTACACCTTTAACTTCTTCTATAACTACTTATTTTTTTGATGTATGTATGTTGGCAAAATATAATGACTAACATTCAAATACATTCATTTTGGGATATCCCACTAGAATTGGAAGTAGTATTTTTACTTTTGCCTGATAACTTAACACATTATTGTGTAGGCGAAGTTTTAACTGGGAAATAATGTTAACATTTTTATACGTTTCTTTTCTTTATATCTTCACAGTGCAATATGCAAAACAATAATTGGAACAGAGTTCGGAAATAAATATTATATGCAGTACTGTTGTGTTCTGTATGGTAGACATATGAAAAACACAAATTCTAATAGTGTTCGTGTAGTAAATACCTTAAAAAGCGTTTCTCTGTCTTCTTTCATACAAAAATACTTTACAAATCCAACTTAACTCTTGAACCCTCACAACACTATTTAAAGCGTGCGACAAACAGTAACGCGTAGCATTTGTCATTGTGGTTGTACACAAATGTTTTGTTAACACAATTGATTGTTGTGGTGTATTTGACTTTCTTATACTGGCCTTTACTGTATAAATACTGGTTTAACTTGCATGACATTCTACTAGCTTCTTCACATTTTTTATTCTAATACGTATGGTCTACTTCCAAGAAATTGTTTGCATGTGTAAACGCAGTGTTAGTTGGATTGTTGTGTATCATCCCAGCAAATAAAATTGGACCACCGACTACTACTCCATGGACTGGTCCGATGTAATGCAAGCATGGACCATGTCATTGTTAAAAAGTGTTTGTAGTGAGACGACATGTCTTCGTTTTTAACGACATGCTTTCGTTTTTAAACGACTTCAAAACTAATCCTCTTGAGTATACCATGGAGTAGTTTTAAAACTACTCCTTAGTGGTCCAAAGGTGGGTTATATGGTCCTCTCTTAGGACATCGTAATGTTAAATAGACCATGTTTTTTCCAAACGTTTGGGTTACTTTTGGACTAGTCCTGGTTCTTTGGGGGCTACTCTTTACACGCGTGTTTGGACTGGTCCTATTATTTGCAGGGGTATAAGCAAAGTCCGCCTGGTATAGGTTGCAATTTTGAAGAGATTTAAATAAAATTTGGTATATAAAATTTTTTTTAATTGGCAATTAGCACTTTGGATCGTTGAAATAGATCGTTTCTTGAATTTCAGTGACAACTCAAAGTTTAAAGCTCTTCATAAATTAGCATTTCCGATAGAAAAAAAAGCAATAAGATGCTTTATTACTACTTATGTAAGATTTTTTTTCGATTTGATGCAGATCTTTAACGCAAAATGCCTTAAATTATTAATGTCTTGCCAATTTGGGCCGTTGTTGCCGAATTTCGCAAAAAATATATTGTTAAAAAAAGTAGTTGAAAAATTGCATTTTTTCGTAGCTACGCCAATGAAAACCTCTTACAGAGCGTCGAGTCTGCTAAGAACGGTCCCGCTATTTTTGCTTAATGAACGATTTTTTTTTTTTTTTTTTGAGATAGCAAGAATTAGAGTAGAACGCAAAATGTCCCTTAGACATTATACATTAACATTTAAATTCAATTCAACCCAAAAATTATTTATTGAAACCATAATCATTCTACTAAATTTGAGGGGAATCGGTTTATATTTAACCATAATAAAAAAGCTTTTATAAAATAAATCAAACTATGTTCAAGAACTGTAACGGTTCGGAATTCTCTGAAATGGGAATTAGAGTCACCCACCAGTAATTTTTAAAGTTGTGTTGTAAATGGTGACCACACCTTAACGTTAAGTTTTTTCCTGCATTTCATTTGACATACCTCAATTTAAGACTAACTCAATTTGAACTATGGAAAGATACATAATCGAGCAACGCGTTACAGTTATTCAGGCTTATTATGAAAATGGGAGTTCAAATCAAAATGCATTTCGTGCACTTCGTGATTCAGTGATGAGGCACATTTCACAGTGGATTCGTCAATAATCAGAATTGCCGCATTTGGGCGAATGATAATACAAGAGTGATTGTCGAAAAACCAATGCACCAACAAAGAGTGACTGTTTGGTGCAGTTAATGGGCTGGCGGCATCTTCGGGTCATATTTTTTCCAAAATGAGGCCGGTCAGGCAGTTACTGTGAATGGTGTTAGCTATTGGGAGATAATAAAGAACTTTTTATGGCCCGATTAGGAAGATGGAAGATGGATGTGGACGATATGTGGTTTTAACAGGACGGTGCCACTTGCCACACAGCTAAAGAAACAATGGCCCTTTTGCGCGACAAATAATGAAATAAAAATAAAATTATGAAATAACCCCCCAAAAATAATGAAATAACCCCCCAAAAATTTGTACAGAGAACAACAAAAACGATTTTTGGGGGGTTATTTCATTTTGTTTGGGGTGTTTTTTAATTTTTTTAATTGGGGTATTATTTCATATGAAATTATACCCCAAAAAGTCATTATGAAATAAAGCCCCAATATATTTTTTGGGGGATTATTTCATTTTAAAATTTATAATGAAAACGTTTTTGGGAGCAAGGATTTATCCACTTTGGTATACAGAACACCGGTTTCGATAAAAAAAAAAATGCTGCCTTGTATAGACGGCCTTCGGCCGGGCGCAATATGGTATACCAAACACCGGCTTCGCTAACTAAAGCTTCTCTGCGTAGCCGGGTCGAGTCAGTATTTGTATACTATAGAGGAGAAAATCCTGGCGCTATGCAGAGAAGCTTTAGCTAGCGAAGCCGGTGTTTGTTATACCATATAGAAAAAAGTCATTGCGCCCGGCCGAAGGCCGGCTATGCAGAAAAGCCTTAGTTGGCGAAGCTTGTGTTTGTTATATCATACCATTATATATGTCGCGTGATTCTTTAAAACAAAACTATATAACTAATTGTATTACATACATATATTGGGCCTTTATTTCATTTCAGAAATTCGGGTTTTATTTCATATGAAATAAGCCCCCAAAAATTAGGGAATTATTTCATTTATGTTTGGGACGTTCTTTCATTTCGTGGGGGGCTAATTTCATTTTCAAAAATGGGGCTTTATTGCATATGAAATAAGGCCCCAAGCTTTGGGGGGTTATTTAAATTTTTTTTGGGGGGTTATGTCATGCCTCCGGCGATGCCAATTGGCCGCCAACATCATGTGATTTGACACCGTTGGACTTCTTTCTTTGGGATTATTTGAAAGAAAAGGTGTACCTCGATAACCCAGCAACAATTCAATAGCTAACGGTATAGAACATGTGTGTGAAGTTAAATTTTAAAATTTATAACCCTAGACACATTCTGTTATGTTTACAGAACAATGTTAACCACTTAACAGACCTAATATTAATGCTGTAATAATGGATAATTGCTTTTTGAAACGCTTGTTATAAACCCCACTTCCCAAAGACAAAATAAAAAATTACAAAAAAGGATTAGTTGTTGCTTAAAATTCCCTGCGAAAATATAGGAGCTTCACTTGTTTCGCACGAAAAATAAAAATGTTGCTAATGATTCCGTCAATAGTGGACGCCGCTGCCGGTTTCTTCTCGGCATAGATCTCTGATGTCAGATGGCTTGTCAGAATAAAAAAGAGCACGCTCTAATTGAAATTTTGTCAGATGACATTGCATCTGACTTTTACAGAAGCAAAATTAAAAAGTAACACACGACATGTATGTATTTTGCAGTGGGAAATTTGACTTGTCAGATGAAAAAAACATGTCGTGTACGGTCGGCTTAACAAGTATTCAACCTTGTTTTGCAAAGCTAAACAAAAACCAAAAACTTTTCTTTATATTTGTTTTTCTTTTTGTAACGCTCGCTAAATAACCACTGCAAAACAAAAACTAAAATTGTTTTTCAATTCTTGTTATAAAAGCCACTACACAAAAACACAATAAAAACTACACAAAAATGTTCAGCTGATGCTTTATATTCCGTGCAAAATCATATGAGTTGCATTTGTTTCGCAGGGAAAACAAACATTGTGCTAAAGCCCTTATGACACTACATTTTATATTCATTAATTGACATAGAATTGATAGAAAGGAACAGTAAATGCTAGAAAGAGCAAACTATAAAAAATGTAAACAAAGTTTTGTAGTTTTTTTTCTCTTGTTATGGTTTTGTTTCAGGGATGGCGTTGAGAATTTTTAAAATTGTACCCAACAACCTCTAAAAATTGTACCTAATTGTACTAAAAGATTTTTTAGTTGAAATTAATTGTATGTATGTTCTTAAAAAACACCACAAAAAGGTATTATAAATTTTAGATTAAAAAGTATCAACAAAAAAATACAATTGAAACAACTTAGCCATCCCTGTTCTGTTAATTTTATTAAATGCTGCAACTTTTTTTTATGAGAAACCTAAAAACAAAAAGCGGTAAATCGCTGAATTTGTCCATAAACCGCTGATTCAGCAACACTTTTGATATTTCAAGCTTGAACCCTTCACACTTGGTAAATTTTTCTATTACATTTTATTTGCACTGTTCACCAAAACTTGAACAATGCTTTAAAAATGTAGTGTCATAAGGGCTTAAGCACTCAGTAAACCTTTGAGTTTGATAACCTTTCGCACGAAATACTGAACAGAGTACCCAGCTTATCTGACAACTATTTTATACGGATTGCTGCATATGTTTTTGAAAATTGTCCCTGCTATAATTTGAACTAAAGGATGTGGGTAAAAACTAACTAATCCAAAAAATTATTTTCCTTTACTGGTTTTTTGGTTATTATACAACAAATAAGGCATTCCATGGCATATCGAATGGGTTAAAACATTTTTTTTTTAGATTTTCCCAATTTTTTGATATTTCTTAGTACCCTTTCAAAGTGCCTTCCTGGTAAATTTTAAAACTTCAGTTTGTCAAAAGTATGAAATGGGAATTTAGCACATTATTACGAAACCTTGATAATTAATTTTTGAATCCCAAGAAAAACTTTGATAACTAATATGCATGTGGCAGTGTAAAAAACACTGAACTGGCAAAATAAAATAAAATAAAATAAAGAAATAACAATTTTAATTAATTTTCATGTTGTAAAATTCCTTTCTTCATAAAAATAATTTAATGAAAATTAAATTTCATGAACTTAAGCCTAATTAAAAATATTAAAAATTTGGATTAAAAACCATAATAGTTCAACAAAATAACCACAATACTAATTATTGTTAAAGCTAAGGCACGAGCTCTATGTGTACATTTGTCCTTCAAGTTGTGCTGAAAAAGGTCAACAGGAAAGAGAAAGACAAAATGAAAAAACAAAAAATGTACTTGGACTTCAAGAAAAATTCTTGACAAAAGTACGAAAAAACAGAAGTAAGGAAAAAACATGTAAAATCAATTAGAATGGATAATCATTCAGGAAAGCAAATTTCGATCTACCAAATGTTAAAATACAATTTGGTTTAAGGATTGATGTTTGACTATTGACGTCAGCAGTCGTCGATGGCTGCGAGTGTAAGACGGCAAATCCATCTGAGGAGATCGAGTGGTTGCGATCGAAACATGTCATGGTAACCTGCCGGCCAGGGTTCGAGCCCGAGCCACGTCAAGAATGAAAGATTATCAATAACAATTTTAATTAATTTTCATGTTGTAAAATTCCTTTCTTCATAAAAATAATTTAATGAAAATTAAATTTCATGAACTTAAGCCTAATTAAAAATATTAAAAATTTGGATTAAAAACCATAATAGTTCAACAAAATAACCACAATACTAATTATTGTAAAGCTAAGGCACGAGCTCTATGTGTACATTTGTCCTTCAAGTTGTGCTGAAAAAGGTCAACAGGAAAGAGAAAGACAAAATGAAAAAACAAAAAATGTACTTGGACTTCAAGAAAAATTCTTGACAAAAGTACGAAAAAACAGAAGTAAGGAAAAAACATGTAAAATCAATTAGAATGGATAATCATTCAGGAAAGCAAATTTCGATCTACCAAATGTTAAAATACAATTTGGTTTAAGGATTGATGTTTGACTATTGACGTCAGCAGTCGTCGATGGCTGCGAGTGTAAGACGGCAAATCCATCTGAGGAGATCGAGTGGTTGCGATCGAAACATGTCATGGTAACCTGCCGGCCAGGGTTCGAGCCCGAGCCACGTCAAGAATGAAAGATTATCAATAACAATTTTAATTAATTTTCATGTTGTAAAATTCCTTTCTTCATAAAAATAATTTAATGAAAATTAAATTTCATGAACTTAAGCCTAATTAAAAATATTAAAAATTTGGATTAGAAACTTGTTTTATTTTTGTTTTTTCTTTTGAAATTTGATTTTTTTTTTCTATTATTTCATTAAAGACCCACATTTTAAGCAAGATTGCGCTGTTCCGGCAACATTTTGTTTTCAAACTTGGTATTGGCGGCACAAATCAGTTTTCAGATTAACTAAACCTAGATTAATTGAGATCTCAAAAACCCAGCCTTAGAGTTGACAAAAAATCAACCAATTATGGTCGGGATTGTAAGAAAAGATGAACTTTTTTAGTTTTTTTTTGTTTTTTGGTTTGGCGTGGAATGCCCCATATATAAGACATTTGTTTCATTTACTAAATAACATTTAATAATATGTCTTTTTGTCTTTTTTGCCTTCTTAAATTCTTCTATAAAAAAAAACTTATATTTAAACACGTTTTTGCAGTCTGTGCACAAAGGCTAAAATAAAGGGATTTTAATAAGAATTTTTTTTTTTTCGAATACCAGCTGTTGCATTAAAAACTTTGTAAGAAAAATCACAAAAAATTAAAACGACAGCACAAATATCCAACAAAAAAAATTTATAAATATAAAAAAGATAATCAAAAGATAATTCAAACATTATCAAAACATTAGCTAAAGTAAAGTAATTAAAGAGATTAAGTAGAAGAAAGGATTATTTAGTATTTAAAACGAAAATCTTAAAAGGCCGAAATGAACAAAGGACAAAATAAAATGACCTAATCAAATGAAAGGTGAAAGCACTCAGTAAACCTTTTCTAATACAACAGATACATTTGTGGTTTTCTGGTTTTACCAAGAATGATAATTTGAAAAACAAAATGTTTTTCGCTATCGTTATAATTCACACTGCACACAGTAATTAATTCTTTTTTTAGTTTTGGATAAAATATTTTATATCCATTTAAAGCCTTTACCTTGTAGGGTGCTGCATTGGTTTAAGAAAGAATAATAATATAATATATAATAATATAATAAAATAATTTTTTTATTGATCTTAAAATTTTTGAAAGGTTTGTTTGTGTATTTAAAATTTTTTTGAAACTTTTTTTAATAAAATGGAAATTTAAAAAAAATCACTCAAAAATGCCAAAATATGCATTTTCACCAAAATATGCAACAGTATGCAAAAACAAATCGATGCCATTTTAACGCGAATTTATTGATTCGAAAAGATAATTGGTCGACATCGTTCTTAGACTATCCACAAATAAAAGAAAAAAATGAATTTGCATGGATATCGCATCCCTACTAGTAGCAGTTTTATTTGTTTAATATCTTTAGTTTTTCTAAAATCTTTGGATGAAGTTTCCTGGTCTAAGCAATCACACAGAAAAATTTCTCCAAAATTTTCACAAATTAAAGCATTAATAAAAAATAAACTCAAATTTAATTAAAAATTTAATCAAGTGAATTAAAAGTTTCATCAAGTGAATTAAACGTTTAATCAATTTAATTAAACGTTTAGTTGATACTATTAATTTGTTTACTAGTACAAATTTAATTAATTTTGTAATTAAACAAATTTTTTAATTGACATCTATTTTTATTTTTTTCTGTGCAGTGAAATGCGCATAGGAATAGCTTAACCCTTCAGCGTTTTTAAAAGGAATACAAATTGGGAATTAAGCACGACAAACAAAATCTTTTTAACTAAAAATTTTTTATTCCCAAAAAAATTACTTTGATATCCCTAAAACACATTTAACTTTAATCACCATTTTCCACTGTTTGCATTTTTTCGCCTCAGCGTTGCCAAGTTTATTTTTGCTTTAAGAATAACAGTGGTTAACAACTTGATATAAAATTTATAAAACATTGTATGTCAAATGTTTATATTCAAATCATTATTAATTTGAATTCAAATGTTAAAATCAAGCAATTGAAAAAGATTTGAGAAGTGTGTTTGAAGTCAAATGATAAAGTCATTTCATTTACAAGTATTGACTTCGTGTTTGTTGGGTATCTATATTTTAAATTTAAATGAGAGCAATTGTTTGCTGGTAGATGGCATTTGTGTTTGTGGCTTGTCTGTGAGTTTTCAAAAAAAGTTTTAAAATGTTGAATTTTGAAAAAAAACGTAAACAAATTAAACTGATATATAAACACAGATATGGGCTGGGCTGAAGGAGGAAAAACATGTCGTTGTAAAACTGTACAATTTGCGTAATTCTAATTGTTAAGCTTCCTGGAAATATCCTTGAAAACAAGTTAGCTTTGAAAACATCTCATTTTTGAGATTATGGAAAAAAAGTTGAACATTTGTGAACCAGTGTATTTAATGAATTTTGTATGCTCTGTTTTGCGGATTTAAAATAAAAACAAATCAGCTACTTTTAATTACCACCTTTTAATAAATTCGCCATTTTCTCTTTAGTATTTTTTAAGATTTATTCTATTTTACATTTGACTTTCTTAATTTTACAAGATTCAGAGCGATTCACTAGATTCATTTCAAAATAGTTCAGTAAAACCCGAATTACAGAAACATCTGTTACGCACAAATCAAGAAATTATGGAATTATTTGTTTCAAACTTTATGCGAAAATACTGGTACTGATTTACAAAACTGTCATCGAAATGCAGAATAGAGGTGAATATCAAACAATTCCGGATAATTTACCTCATAAATTTATCAAACCAAATCAGACAATATCAGCTGCTGAGAAAATCAATTTACGTTAAATTAAAGTTTTCAAAATGAAAACAACTAAAATAATTTTTACTGTTCTACTCAGTTGTTTGCTACAGTCATTATCAGCTAATGGTAATAGTGGCAATTTAGAAGATACTTGGCAGACAATAACTGAAAAATATGAAAGGTAGTGATTGTCTGCCAAATTTCTTTTAAAGTGTCACTTTTACCATAAGAAGGTAATAAGTGTAGGAAACAACTGAGTAGAACAGCAAAAATTATTTAAGTTGTTTTCCTTTTGAAAACTTTAACTTTAATTATATCGATTTATTCTGCAGCTGCTATTTATACGTTAAAATTTAAATTTTTGTTCATGTATTTGTAAATAAATTTGAGAATCTTGTAACCAGTTGAACCAGTTGAACAAACAAGACAATGCCAGTTTTGGTGATTCATATATTTCGTCAGAGTTTTTTAGAAAAAACTTATAAAAGTGGTATATTCGTCTGTACGGAATCTTTGATACCCTTCACCATGAGTAAGAATTTTTCAGGAGGCATAATATGGCATCTGTGACTAATTTTAAACTTAAGTATTAAAATTTGTTGCCGTTTTGTGATATTAAGTAAAATTTCAAGAGTACAGTTTATATGGGACTTATGTTTAAATGCTGGCTGATCATCGTAAAGTTTTGCGATTTTATTTCGATTCATTTAAAACTTAATTTGACCTAATTTAAAAAGAATATCATGGTTTGATTCAGTTTTAGATGTATTCAAGTGATTTTAAGGAGCTTGTTTTTTTTTAGATTTATTGTAAATTTTTGCTTATCACAAGTTTCAATACAGCAATATTATTGAGTCACCACTAGTGGTGATTGGTATCGGATAATATCTCATATGATTAAATATTAACCAGAAATATGCAATGTGGAAACATTGTTGTTTTAAAAATAATTTGGTACACTTCAACGAAATTTTAATAAATTTAATATACCCTATAAAATATAAGTTTATATTCTTGGTCATTGTGATAAGCCAAGGCTATTTATTGATGTCTGTCTCTACGTGTGACCTTTGAAATGGTTTTTCCGAAGACCCCAGGTATCTTGGGGACTTGGTTGTTATATACATATTTATGTCGCATCCCTGCGGGAAATTTTAGTCAATTGGTTTTAAAGAACTTATCCCGCGACCAGTTAAAACAGTTTTATAATAAAAAGGAACGAATTGTGATAGTTGAAAACAGAACATACCACGTAACTAGATATAATTTATTTGAAGAGTAGTTACACCGGAAGAAAGGAAATTGACAAACAACTTGTCATGGATTTTGTGTTGTAGTAGCTGATTGTATCTGGTATTATTACTTTATATGAAGGGGATCTATCATATAAACATGGTTCACTCGGGACAATATCTGCGACAGGCATTATTTTAACCCAAAATTTAATGATACCTTTTAGGGAATTTCAGGGCCCTGTTACAAAGTGTCAAAAAGGTGCCAATTAGCCCCCTCCTACGACATCGCCATGTTAAATTCACAAGACCCCTTCATATAAAGTGTTAGAACTTGAACCGATCCCTACCACTTTAGAACTGTCATGTGACAGGTTTAATGTTAGTTCCCTTTCTCCTAGAGATATATTCCGAAACTAAGCATGATCGGTCCACAAATGGATGAGATGTGAGCAAAAAACCACGACTGCCTCTTGTTTAACGCTAAGACCTTTGTGTTTTATCGCACTATGGTGAAGGGTATATAAGATTCGGCAGAGCCAAACAACTAATTTTGTATTGTTCTATAAGCATAAAGACCTTAGGACAACAATGTTCTGTTTGCGCCTAAACTACACGTAAGATATAATCTTGTTGTCCGATGTGCCTATTTAATTTAAAAAAATATAAGTAAATAAATTAAGCAAATAATCAAGTTCGAGGTCTTTGTTTTAATCTAATATTTTATTTCTTTATTTTTAATATATATAATAAATTATTACACAGACAAAAACATATTAAGTTAATATAAGTTAATGTTTACCTACAAGCACAGCTGTGTTTTTTAAAGTTAAAGCAACAAAACAAAGTTAATACTTATCATCGTTAATTTAGAAAACAATTGCGGTAAAAATTTTACATTTTGTGGGCTTATTAATATTTTAAACTGCGTTAGAAGGTCAAAGATAAACGCAAACGAAGCAGAGAAAAAGGTACCATCACACCAAGTTAACACTAATTTTCATATTTCTAAAAAACTGTATAAGCTAGAGATTATTATAGAGTAGGAACGTTTAACATCATACATGACTTTTAAGCGTAGTGATAATTAATGGAGCTTAATGTAAACAAATTTCATATATGATTTTTTCAAAAACTTCTCCAATCATTTGATTTTACAAGACGCTAGAAATAGTTGATTTCTTCCATCTCTAATTTTCGACAAGAAGTTAGACTAATCGCATTTTATCAATATCTAGAAAAGTGTGCCCTTGTATTTGTGTAAGAGGTTGGCTAGAGACATTTGTGATCCTAACGACACCAAACAGTTATTTATTTATCAGTTTGGTTCGATCGATTCTTGAATGTGGTTCTGTGGTATGAGGCCTACTCTAGCTAGCACTTTGTGCACTCCAGCAAAATTGTGTCAGTTTAAAACCATATTTCATGCACGCCATTGATATATCGCACACTAAAACATAAACAGGCACAACTCAAAATTTAAAAATGCTTAGGAGAGGCAGAAAATTGACTTCCACAAAAGTTAATGAAGAAGATTGCTCAAACGAAATTTGCATGGACGTTCTAGGTTGGATTTGTGAATCGCAGTAAAGTACAGCAAGTTAGTGTACCATACCGTATTTTGCCATGAACAGAACACAAACACATTCTATACAAGAATAAAAATAAAATTGTTGAGTTTGTGGATTTGTACCCAAACCAAATATGGTACACAACGATTGTGAACTGACGAATACAAACACTAAGAGAACTTACAGATCTTTTTTTTAGCGTACATGTAGTGTTTTTTTTAACGCTGCACGGTTACACTTCGTCGAATCGACGAAGCTCTTTTACTTTTTATCATGTAACTTTTTTATGAGTGTTTAAATAATGCCCTTTTTGTCAACAACATTAACGGATGCCGAAAGCTAGTATTGAGTGAACGTACGCTGGATTTTCATTTTTTTAAAGTTAAAATTTAGAGGTGTGTACTCGTTGCAACGACTAAGGTTGCTACCATAGTGTAAGTTTTTGGGTCTATTTATTTGGAATTTTAAATACAGTAGACGCTCGCTTATGTGACCTAATTCAGACAGGGCCTGTTCTCTAAATGGAAAAGTTCACATAATCGAGACAATATAAAATAAGTATTTAAAATCATTTTTAATATGTGTAAGTACACAATCTATATTCAGTTTTTGTTTTAAATAAGTTTGTTAATAATAAACGTACAGTCGGTTATATTTTTTTGCTTTAAGGGATTTCTGTAAGGGTTGTCCCTGCATTTTCGCAATGCCAAAATATCATTCATATCAGATAGATTATTTTCACTCCAAGCAATAACTTAGCAAACACCAACCATCTTATACATTTATCTTTGCATTCGTATATACAAATTTACTAGCTTACTTCGGGTAAGAAAAGATTTCTAATAAAGGGTGTTTTTGCAGAGTAACACAAGTTAAATCATAATAAAACAAGGAAAAGTATTTTTAATATCAATCAAACGGGCTTTATTGGAAAGAACATTTCTTGAAATTGAAATATGATTTCTGCCACCACGGCTGGCGTATAGAAGGCGCCATTTTTCAACAACTTTTCGCATTCTGACCATCATCGTTTTTGAAGACAAATGGGTCAATGACTCCGCCAGCCGATAAAGCGCACCAAACAGTATTTTTTGTGGATGTAATGGTGTTTCGACAAAAGCTTGTGGATTCTTCTCACTCCAAATGCGACAATTTTGCTTATTTACGTACTTATTCAGCCATAAATGGGCTTCACGGGAAAAATAATTTTGAGTGGAAATTGAAGATCAATATCAATTTGTGCTTCAGCCCATTCGTCGAATTATTTTGATTAAAAGTTTCAAATATTTCCGCGTTGCTTGATAAGTTATGAAATTTCAAAGCAAACTTAACAAAAAGCAACAATAAGCTGGTTAATGGGTGCTCAAATAAAGCAGTGATGCCAACTCAAAGTTGTGATACTTTAAAGAACACCCTTTACAACAAATAGTTACAAAAAAAATCAACGTCTGCAAGTTGTTCACATAATAGAGATAGGTCGTGTTCACTCTTTAGAACCTCATGTGTAAAAATTTTGTTGTTCACTATTCTGGATGTTCATATAACTGGGTATCCATATAACCGAGCGTCTACGTATTACTTTTGTCAACAGCTACGTCATATTTACTCACAATATGTTCCATAAAGATCGAAAACCCAAAAACCGACGACAGCATCTGAAAAATCTTCATTAATTTCTTGTGGCTCCCTATTTAAGAGGCAGATTCGAGACACCTCCCTTGCAGACCTTACTTAAGGAAAAAATTAAAAAAAAAATACCTAATCGACAAGAATCCGTCGAAAATGTTGTCAAAGGACCAAGAGAACGTACAATTTGTCACCTCTGTCCCTATAGCAAACTAAGAATGACGAGAAGTTCATGTAATATATGCCAAACAAGCACCTGTGTTCAACATAAAATTGAACTTTGTGTCTCATGGGTAAAATAAGACTAATAACTAATTATTTTTAAAGGCTGAGCAAGAAAAAAGTAATTTATTTTTACCTTTTTAGTTTTTGTTGTTTTAAAAAATTAATTAATTTAAGAAACAAAAAAAAAGAGTTCAAACTCGCATCGAATTTTAAGTAGAAAGGGATTTTTTTTTATATTTTATTTTTTTATACCCACACCACAATAGTGGAGAGGGTATTATGCATTTGTGCTGATGTGTGTAACGCCTTAAAATAGTGGTCCTAGACCCACCTTAAAGTATACCGATCTACTCAGAATCACTTTCTGAGTCGAACTAACGATGTCCGTCCGGCTGGCAGGCTGGCTGGCAGGCTGTCCATGTACCCTTGTGCGTAAAGTACAGGTCGCAATTTTTGAGATAATTTGGTAAAATTGGGGTCAGTCATAGGTTCTTATTGGCACAAGGACCAAGCCTATTGAAAATGGGCCGAATCGTAGGACCACGAGGGATGATAAAGGGAAATTTCTTAAAAAAAAATATATTATTTTGGCCATAACGTTTTCGCATATGAACCGTTCTTTCCGAGTTTTTCAGAAAATATTTTTTGCTAAAGATTTCCGATCTTTTGATATACAAGGGCTAACCATAGGTCATATAACAGTCCAAAAAATCAGGTTTTTATAAAATTTTTGATATTTTTTGTACGGAAGGTACCACGCTCACTTCTGCGATCCCGCCTAAATTTTGTGGGATGCTGTGTATTTATAACCTAAATGTGTCTACCTAATTTGATAACTTTGGCTCTTGCCGTTCTCAAGAGATACAGAAAAAAGTAATAAAAATACAACAACAAGGGATTTTTGGAAAAAATTGGAGGTAGTCGTGGTTTTTTGCTAATATCGCAGCCATTTTTGAACCGATTTGGCTGAATTTCAATAGCAAGAAATGGTGGACTATATGTGACATAAATGTAAAACAACCTAGCCGCTATCATGTCTGGAGTCTTCGGAAAACACATATCAAACGTAAGACAGACGGACGGACAGACGGACATGGTTAAATCAAGTTCTCTGCTCATAAGGACTCAGAATATACATACTTTATAGGGTCTTAGATCAATATTGTAGAAATTACAAACGGAATGACAAACTTATATATACCCTTTGCCACCTGAGGTGAAGGGTATAAAAAGGGTCAAAATTACTTTGATGTGTCCAAAATTAGTTTGAGGTATATTTGAATGTCAGGTTTAGGTTTCATTGAATATTTTCAAAATACTGCCGTCTTGTATTTTTTAGAACAACAATTAAAAGCTTTTTAAACTTTTATAAAACTGCAACCAGCATATTTTCCTATTGGAATATGCTAAACCATTTATTTATCGTTTCTAATTTTCAATTGTAATAAAATTTTGTTGTTTTTTTTTTAACAAACAGTATTAAAAAGTTTCTAGTAAATTAAACAAAAATAGTATTAAAATAAATCCTATAAATAAAATCTTAAATCTTTTGCATAAAGTTCGTAGAACAAAATCTGACCACAAACCGCACAAACACACACTTATACAGGCAACATATTTCATTTGCACAAAAAAAAAAGAAAAAAATACAAAGAAATCTTTATAAATGTTGACTTTATTGCGCCAATTTAATAGAAAATCCCAACTTAACCAGAAAGAATATTGCATTTTGGAATTGTATGCAGATGTAATAGATTCTTAAGAGTTCTTTACAAAGTTCTTTGGCAACTTATAAGAAAGCCAACAAAAGTATGTGGGGGAGTGTTTGTTTAAAAGACAGATAAAGAGATTTTTATTCACATACAACTGTAACACAAAGTGTAGACTGAAATACTGACACACACACACTAAATGCAATGGATTCAATTTTAGTTGTTTTTGCTTAAAAATAAAAAGAAAAAAATACGAAAAAACTGCTTTGAAAAAATATTAATGTAACATTTATATTTCCAACAATCTGTTTTAGTGTCTAAAGCCAGATTTAGTCGGGTTATTTATTAAAACCTAGCAATTATATTAATCCTCTTTAAATTGGCAAATAAAACTATTACATTTGAATAATATCAGTTGTTACGAACGTTCTTATTGAGCAACCCAGCAAACATAATAAGCAAGGCAAAAACATTGACCCAACAAAGCAGAGGTTATGACATATATAAAAGGATGTTTAACTTAAAATGATGTTCGGAGTGGGATACCTATACGGACCATATGCTTAACTTTGTTTTATTAGGACCAGCGCTCAAAAAATTGATTTTATATCACAAACATGCAGTAAAACTCGGTATAAATAACTTTTACGGGTATCGTCACTTCATAAAATAAGATTATTTTTGTGGGTATGATTTCCCATGGACCACAAACAAGGTACACTCTTGCACTTTTTTCAGTAAATAAACTGGTGTAGGGTATCGATTATACTTTATAACTTGCTTTATTTATTTATATAATACACATGTAGCGGTGCAGGTTATAAAAATATATGCTACGTATATGAAAATAGCATGAATGTTTGCTGGGTTTTGTGTGTGAAAGAAAACATAAAGTAAAATTTATGTTTAAAGTTTTTCTTTTACGAAAACCGAGTGCCGAGCACCTGTGATTATGGTAATTTTAAAAATTGTGTATGTCTTGTTACTGATAGAGTCTAAATTGCCAAACTGAAAAGGATTCATTTGGTCGTACAATTAATGCCAGAAGTTAAGCAAAATTTGATTTAAAACATCACAGGTCATAGATGGCACTTTAAATGATAATTTAAATAGTTTGTCCAAATTAAGGATTACTTTAATTTAGCTGAGTGTAACTAGTTTTGAATAATTTGATTAAGTTAAAAACATATAAAGTTGAAATGAAATGCTTATTAGGAAATGTAATATAAACTGGGCAGTTAGAAAAATGTTTTTTTTGAAGATGATTAACTATTGTTTTATCACATTTATTCAGACCTGTCAGAGAAATCAATCGAAAGTGGAAGTGATTTCGTATCTTGCTTCACATAAAACGAAATCACTTTCGATTGGATTGGATTTCTGTGACAGGCAGGGCTGCCAGATAAATTTATGAGAAAATCGTCAGTTTGCTGAGAAAAAATAAAAAAATGGTCTTTATCGTTTCGAAAATTTGTCAAAAAATCGGACAACTTAAAATTTAGTTGTTTTTAAACAATTTTTGTTCGAATTTTATAAAAAAAAAAAACGTTCAAACAAAAACATAATTACTTCATACCCAGCTAGCATTTTTAAACGTGTAAGCGTCTTTGATCGTCGATGACAGCATTTGTTAATCGTAGAAGATTTCTCACACGGGAAAAATTGTACCAAGAGTGAGATTCTTCCATAGCACAGCGAAACACGCTTCTTCAATCATTGTGGGAATCGTTGAAGAGGGGGGTAAAAATAACACTGCGTCACAAATTTTCACCAAAGTCGTGACCAAATGAATGTGACACCTAATATTGATGTAAAATTGTCCGCTGGATCCGAATATAAAAAAGATTAAAATTGCAAAAAATCATCAAATTTATAATGAAGTTTGAAATTTTGTCCACTATAACTCTGCCATTTATTGACTCATCTTCACAAACGGCCCATGGTTATTTTAGAAATTTTATAGCCTTTCACGAAATAGAAAGAAAGACATAAACTTTTGAAGATATTTGCATTTCAGTCACATAATCTTTTTTTAAAAACACAAATAACGGTTATTTTGGAATATCTCAAAAACTGTTCTACTTTTGACAAGTCTGATTCAGCGGACAATTTTACATAAAGATTTGGTGTCAGATTCATTTAGTCATAAAACTGTCAAGTAGTGTAATCTAGCGAGACTTTCATGTCAAGAATCGTATGAGACTCATGTGGATATTATCTTACAATGATTTAGACAGAGAGCCGTAAAAAGCTCATTCGATGATGGTTTTGACGAAAGATAAGCAAAGCGTAACATTGTTGTTCTTGTACTCTGAAAATAATCAAAGATTTTCCTAAGACTTGCATATTGCAGCCGTACCTTAACAAAAGCGGTACGAGTTTTCTAGTTTTTGAATAGAGCGGCCTTAACACTTTGCAATTGGAAAACCCGATTTTTACAGCTCGTTTAGTAGAAAAGTTTGCCGCTATTGTTAATTAAAAATGGCCATTTAGCTATTTTTTTTGGTCAAGCTAACGTTTTTATCTCTATTTTTATTTATAATTTTTTTATTTATAACGTTGACGCTCTCGCTTTGGTATGGCATATCAGTTCCGCCTTCCGCACTTATTAAGATACGGCTGTTAAACATTCCAAGATTAAAAAACGAAATTGTCGGAAAATTAAGTGTTTTATTCAGACTTTGGAGAATGAAAATATCGTCACTTCTTAGACAAAAATCAGCAAATCGGCACTTTGCTAGTTTCGGAACAAAAAATCGTCAAAATGACGATAAAACGTCAAATCTGGCAGCCCTGGTGCCAGGTGCCATTATTCCTTTTTTTCGATTCAATGCTGGATTTTAAGTATTTTTTTCACCTGGATGAATATAACACAATCAATATACTAGACATTTTTTACAGGCATACAGAAAAATAAACTCAGCTTTGATTAAAAATTCCTGCAGAAAATGTTGTTAATTTAAAAAAAAAAAAAAAAAAAATTTATTAATACATACTATTAATTTTTTTACAGTTGCAAATTTAATTAATTTGTTAATTAATATAAAAAATTGTTTTATTGAAAACACTTGTTTTTTTTTGTGTATGGATGGAATGACTATACATATGTGCGTCCTAAAAGAAAATTTTTCAGAATACTTTTTATTTTTGATTCGCTGCAAAAGAATTTGAAGGTATTTAAAAAATTTTATAATACAACAAAACTTGCTTCAAAAAGGTGAAATATGTGGTATTAAACTATAATATACCGCAAAAATGCTTTTTAACTAAAATAAGCAAAAACAAATGCTGCAAAGGGTAAAATATGCAAAAATATGCACTAACAAATCGATGCCAAAATTCATAAAAACCGCTAAAACGGATAAATATACTGTTTCTGACTTCATTGGTCACGCAAGAAAAAACATGCAATTGCATATTAACAGTTTCTCTGGTAAACACGTCAATAAAAAATCGAGCGCAATAGTCCCCAAGCACGCGGAATAACTGTTTCGGTTTTCTAAGGGCTACATTTCCGGGTTACATTAGCTGACCCTCACTTTGGTGATTTTCACTGGCCGGCATCACCAATTCTAGTTTATCAAATCTGGAAGCGGCTACACTCAAAAGAAAAATAAATCCATTCGTACTCAAATAAATCCGAAGCGGTATTAAAAGTGAGTACGGATTTTCCTGAATCAAGTACGGATTTTCAATAGCAAAATACTAAACTTATCCATATTCAATCCCGAATTCGTACTTGAAATAGTCCGAAAATGAGATTGATTTAAGACAAATCAAGATTGAATCAATCTCAAAGTGCGCTGGAGTATTATAAAGTTGATTTAATCCCGAATTCGTACTTGAATTTAACTAAAAGTGGAATTAGAAGGAGTATTTTATTATGATTGTTTTACTTGCGCGTTTTACAACTTACAGAACTTCGATTGAAAAACACCAGCATCATTCCCGATATGTATTTTACTTTAAAAGCTTAATGTACATAAAAAAGTGAAAACATAAACTAAATGAGAAGCAAGAGTTCTCAATTTTACTTCTTTAACATGAAAATTATATGTTTTCGTCTTGTTCTGTTGTTTCTACACACAACAAGCAAATAGTTCCTTTAAATACTTGTGTGGTGTTGTTATAGTGTCTGCAACAAACTTTGTTAAGTTAAATGATATTTCAACACTCACTTTGTAATTTTACTCTCAGAGTGGCACTACCAATGAAAAGTTTAATCTTTTTTTACTTGGCTTGAGGATTCCGAACTTATTTTAAGAAATTCCGGGATTGATTTTTGAAAGTAAACCCATTTAGGATTGTTTTGAGTACGTTTTAGTTTTATTCGTACTTGAATTTTTGAATACGACTCGTTCTTAAAGTAAGTATAAAAAACTTAGTTTATACCGAGTAATTTTCTTTCTATGTACGTGACCGATTTAATTTTGTGCTACTTTATCAAAAATAAAAACAAAACTTAGACATAAAATAAACACAGTCCAAAAGCAAAACAATAGTTTTTCCTTTATTTAAATATTTGCAGTCAAAGAACATCGGGTGGCAACTTTTCCGCAAACCTGTTTATGCCATCACATATTTCTACCTGTATCTAATCTTTACAGTCTTCAGGCTAAGTAATCTCTAACACAGTGCTTGAATAAAATGGTTCAATACAGTCATCTCCAGTGTTGACGCTTTCATCTACTTTTAAAAACTTGTCAAAGGCATTTGATCGGCCTAACAGCTCTTTGAAATTTGCATGCATTGCAAATGGGACATCATCCTCGGCACTAAAATCCAAAAGATTTTAACTAGCTGATGAGAATCGCTTTGCGAAAGCCATTTGGTTCTAAAGCAGGAAGCACGAGCTAAGCAAACAACTTCTCTTAATAAACAGCAGCGTCAAGAAGAGCTACTAATAATATAATAGTGTTCGGTTAAGGGAATACAGGGGTTTAATCACCGCATTCGATACCATTGTATCGAATAAAGTATCGAATTTTTTTGCATACGATAGACATTGACATTGAAATGTAATGTCGAGTTACTCGATATCGAATGCTATTATTTCAAATTCAATACATTTCATTCGATATCGAGTTTCATGATACCAAAATAAATAATTTCGATCAATTTTGCTCGATATCGTATGCGGCGATTAGACCCTAGTTTGTATGGAAAACTAATGAACAGATTGCCTCAAAAATGCTCGGTAGTGGAATATGTCTGGCTACCGTAGCTATGGAGGTTTTACTGTATATAATTTAGAAAACATTTATTTAATTCCAGCTTAATATCAATAACACCTCTTTAAGGCGAAAATTTATACTCGGGGTTTACCAAAGTCAATTTTCGAGTGTGGACTATATATCGTCCCCTTAATATAACAATAGCGTATGTGCTCATACGCTATTATTTTTTATTGCATATTTAGGATATCCATCATTGATTTTATGTGTGGTCAAAATTTCGTCAAATTCTACTTCCAAAAAGTGGGTCAAAATGCCGTTGGAAAAAATAGTGTATAAATTCTTATTCGAAATTTTCCTTCAATAAGTGTGTAAGCTCATATGCGCTATTTTACTTGAAATTACCACTCCAAAGTTGTTAAAAGAATAATACAGTCAAATCCCGATAATTCGTACCCCGATAAATCGTAATTCCCCATAATTCGTAATAAACTGTCGGTCCCTTGAAAAAATCTCGTTAATTCGTAAAATTTCCATATATTTTGGTCCCCTCGATAATTCGTAATTTTTTTGTAAAATAAAATCTTCTTTACCTCTTATAAATCGTAATTGTTTGCTTACTACCACTTATAATTCGTAATAAAAACAACAGAAACATGGAAAGAATGATTTTTTGTTTACCACTATTTTATTTTTGCGTGTTTTTTGCTTGTGTGTGGTTTTATATTCTTAAGATCAGTTTGTAACATGAATCATTTTTATGTATAACTTTTATATATTTTATTTTTAACAGTTGTTTTTATATACTTTTTATTGTTTTAGTAAATAAATTCAAAAACCCCGCTTATTCGTATTTATTTTATTTTAACCCCGTTAAATCGGAACCCCGCTAAATCGAAAACCCCTATAATTCGTAAGAAATGGTCGGTCCCTTGCGATTACGAATTATCGGGACTCTACTGTAGTGTAAACGCATTATACCACATTTTAACCTGTAGAAAAAATACAATTTATGAAAACTTTAGCTCATAAAATAGCTTGTAATAATATAAACTACTAGATGACCCATATTTCGCACCGTTAGTTGTCATTTTTGTAACATAAAATGAAAATAATTAATAGAAATTTTAGTAACTTCAATACATTTTAATAAAAGTTTAAAAATATTAGAAATTATAATATATATCATACATATTTACATACATACATACATATGTTTAAATGCTTTTATAATACTTCTTTGAATACAACGTTAGAGGTAATGACATGATCATCGTTAACTTTTTGCCCGTACGAATCCTTAATACAAACAAAAATATATTTCTAATTATTTTTCGTCATAAGTGTTAGAAATAAGCTTTAAAATGAGATATCATTCATTAAATTTGATGCGGTGGTATGGGAGATATTTGCAACCGACAAAAAAAAGTGCTTTAGAAATAATATATATGACTAGATGACCCGTGCGAATATTTCGCACCGTTAGTTGTCATTTTTGTAACATAAAATGAAACTAATTAATAGAAATTTTAGTAACTTCAATACATTTTATAAAAAGTATAAAAATATAAGAAATCATAATATATATCATTATATATATCATACATATTTACATACATGCATACATATGTTTAAATGCTTTTATAATATGTACTTCTTTGAATACAATGTTAGAGGTAATGACATAATCATCGTTAACTTTTTGCCCGTACGAATCCTTTATCAATGAAAATATTAATTTTTCAATTTCTAATTATTTTTCGTCATTAGTGTTAGAAATAAGCTTTAAAATTAGATATCATTCATTAAATTTGATGCGGTGGTATGGGAGATATTTGCAACCGACAAAAAAAGTGCTTTAGAAATAATAAATATGATGATTGTTTTAGAAATAGTTTCATTCCGACCATCGAAAGCTGCATGATCTCCAAAAGTTGTGCAAGAAGAATGTAATTCCTCGTGGCTCGCAGTCATTTTTCTTTAACTTACAAGGTGCGAAATTGTTTAGATGAGCCAGATGTAGCAGAGGAAGAGAAAGAAGACGAATGAACTTCTAATTATTTTTGATTAACGCAATGTATACCTTAATTTGTCATAATTTTTTGTTTATATAAACCCAAATTGGAAAGTAATGAATATGTGACACTGAATTAACAAAACTATGAATTAATCACTGTTTTATAATGTTACAAATTGATATTTTAGAGATCAAATATTTTAATAAAAATACCGCAAAATTATTGAATAAAACAGCGTATACCATACAAAATAAAATAGTGTATCAGAAACATCATACGAACTCCTTAAAAAATAAAATAGCCTATATGGAGGACTTGCACTTTGTATGTCATATTTATGGTCTTAAAGGATGCGTAGAATAAAAAAAAATTGGTCAATTTAAAGACAAGAAACGGTATTATGTATTCGTCGAAAAATCCAATATGAAGAGTTTTGATTAACCGCGATATTGAGGTTTTAATAGACATCCGATTTGACAAAAACTTTAAACACGATTTTCTCAAAACCCCAAAAAAATTATACGCTATTGTTATATTGAGGGGACGATATATACAAGTCCTCAGATCAATTACAAACTTACTACTTTCAAATTGTGTTCTGTTTAAAGAGTAAAGGGAATATTAATTTGGTAAATGCTTTATTAGTGAAGTTATTTAATTATTTTCGAAACTGTACTTTCTAAGAAAAGTTTTTAAAATAGACTACAAGTCCGTCTAACGGTTTATTGCGATATGGACTGTAACGTTAATACCTTCTACTAAATTAACTTATAGTGGCAGAAAGCATCGATTAAAGGGACTATATCGCTAATGCGACTAAAAACCAGGGTTTAAAAAACAACAGTTGAAACCAAAAGCTATCGAACAAAAAACGAAAATTTGTGTAGAACTTTTCGATTTCTGAGTTGGTTTGACAAAGACTGTTTACACTTTATGAATCTGAAGTAGAAGAAACAGTTTTTTATGGCTATTGATAAATGAAGGAGTGGAAGAAATGGTAGTTTTTTTACTTTGACTGCAGTTTTTTTGAACGCTGCTAAAAACGTTAGTGCCCGTAAACGAAAAGTACTGTATATCCGTTCATTTTATGTCTTTTAATTTAATTACAAATTATGTTACAAAGCTGTGGTACAGGAGATTATTTTTTGATACTTTTAATATATTTTTCAAATCGTGATACCATAATTAAACGTATCTCAATCTTTAACAGAAAAATTTAAAGAAAATGTTATACATTTAATTATTAAATTTTATTCATGGAACAAACTGAACAAAATCCCACCAGCAAACACGATGCGTTTCTGTTCGTTTTAGATGCAGACAACCGTTAAAACTACAAAACCTGCCAACAAATACCATTTAGAGAATAAATTGAAATTTAAACTAACAAACAATTATTGGTACATTGCAAATAGTATTAAGTAAAAAAAAAAATGCAATGAATATTTTGCATGTTGCAAGTTGTATGTGGCACGTGTTTGTCGCTACGTTGGGTGGACACTTTGCATGACTATTAACAGAATTTAACAAGGGAGAGCATAAAATTAAACAACAACACACATATTCCACTACAACCAATTGCAGCCAGATACAAATTCGCATGTACCCCATTTTAAGAGTCTCTTTATATGGCGCGGTGGTTTGCTGTTAAGCTCAATAAGTTTTGGTCGTTATTTGAAACTAATTTTCCCAAAATTGCCATAAAGCCTTACTGAGCAATTGAAAAAAAGACTATGGGTTATACTCTATGGCAGATAATTTTAAATTGAAAAACAATTAAAAAAAAAAAAAATAAACAGAAAAACAAAAGCACTCCATTGGAATTTAACGACACTACAGAGTGTGGTTTAACAAACAAATTGTTAATATGACAATAACAAAAAAGTACTTGGTATTAAAACTAATGGAACCCTTAAGTAAGTTACACTACACAGTTGCAAAAACTTGCGTGTCACACTTAAACTAATTGCTGTTAAATACAGTATTTAAAGGTTTTTTTTATTAAAAGTGGGTACCTGATAACCTTAATAAGTTAAAGCAATTTAGGTACCGCAAGTGTACATAAGTGATTTTCTTAGTGGACCTGAGATAAGGAAAGTAAATTTTTAAATTAATAAACAAGGCCCATATAAAATTATAAGACTATGCTTATCCATTCCTTGTGGCTATGGGATGCAATAAAGAAATTAAATCTTATAAATATTATAGCGGTGTTCAGTGTTTGATGCAAATGATTTTGAGAAATAATAAATAAATATCGTAGCTGTTTTCGCCTGCTATAAGGGGCTTATTAAGAAGGGTTAAGTTTAGCACAGCTGTGTTTTAGATTAACGTTAGCACCTTCCATTGTAGGCCTAACTTTTGGTGGTCTTAAATCGGGTGGACAAATGCTTCTTCCAATTCCTTAAAGTGAAAGTAACAAACACACAACTGACTACTCCGTTTGTATCTCAACAGAAAACATACGTGCAAAACCCATCACTTGTAGTTTTTAAGATTTTCTTTCCTGCAATTTAAGTTTATGCCACCGTTGCTACGTGATATCCATAGAGATTTCACCCATAATCACAAAGTGGCCTACCAAACATAAAAGATTGACTCGAACGAAAACAGAGAAAAAAGCCTTCCTCGGCTGTCAAAAACCTATCGCTATGATTGTAAAAGTCTGCCAGTAAGAATTTACAGGATGAGCATAAAAAATCATCATGAGAACCGAAGCCCATTTCACTCTAAACGGTGGATCATAAGTCAATGACGAAAGTTACAAACTGTGGACTGTAGAACTGTAGAAAATAGAGAGCCTCACTCTTTTAATTATGCAAATATAGGGAATTTAATAATAACTTTGTATGGGGAGTACCTGCCTCACCCTTGTATGTACCACGATGACTTTGCTGAAAGTTTCACTTTATTCTAAGAGCAACTGCCATTTAATTTGGAAAGTCTTACTATTGTAGTTGTGTAGGTAGAGAGAAATAGCTTATTTATTTATATTGGGATGACCGTTTCCACACTTATATGAGGGGAAAGGGGACCCTACCGCCATGTTTAACAAATCGAATGTCTCGTTTGTCAGTAATCCCGTAGCAAAATTTCAATGTGTTTGCACTTGTCGATTGGCTTGGCATAGGATGGTTAATGACAAAAATCAATAGCCACGCCCTCCGACCACAGACAAAATCTTGGTCTGTTGCGACCTTCTGAAAAGAATATGCATAAAGTGTGCCAAATATCAGCGCCAAGGGAAAACTACTTTTTTTTTTGCTTTCATAAACACTACACTGATAGAAAAATGCATATTCATATCGATGATGTCCTAACATCAGAATTGTGACATCAATGTTATTACAAATGGCATCAATGATGCAAAAAGTGATGGCATAATTTCATTTTGACCCTTATGACACTTTGGCCAAGTGATGTTAAGGTTGACATCACAATGGTGAAAAGTGTCATGGGGTCAAAAACGAAGGCACTTGTCATAGTACTGATGTCAAAATACATCAGCGTTATGAAGCTTTTTCTATCAGTGTAGATTTTACAAAGATTTCTTTTTTCTAAGACTCTTAGAACTTACACAGGGGTTAGCTGTCGAACGATCTGTCATATCGCCCTCACTTTTTGACTTTTATGATCACTATACTCTGGCAAATCATCAGGAATAGATTCGAGCTTGATAAACATTACCAAATGATACAAATGAGTTTCGAAAATAAGTCATGGATTCGCGGAATTTATTGAGGACTTCGTAGTTTTAATAGCTCACGACTTCGTGGGTTTGTTAATAACCAGTATTGCCAACCTACAGACTGTTTTACGTCCAGAAAAAGCATTGCTTGGTTCATCGGAACTTATTTCTTTAAAGGTAAAAAATTATACGTTCAGAATGAGCTTCGCTGCCCATATATGCCCAACATTTTTTTAAAATTTTGATTGCTATCAGGCTTCGAATAACACCCATTGGCATCAGACAAGCAGCTTTTAATTCGAAAGCAAATAAACCCGAATAAACACATTTTACTTTTTCCTAATAAGCGCAAACTTTTACTTTTACTGCTTTTCCTAGGCATTATTTCACTTCATATCGCTCATTTGCTGCAAGACCGGCAGAACTCAAAAAATTAAATTTTGGAGTTAAAGATGCAGAATTGTTCGCTTTATTTTCTTTATATTGTGTATTAAATTCATCTTTATATGTTTTATACTTTCCCAGTTTGAAGAGAATCTGTCTTCTTTTTTTTTTTAAGTAGTTAGAGCAAATCAAAAACTTTAAATGCGTTTATCTCGAAATTGATTTTTTTGAGTTATGCCGGTCTTGCAGCAAATGAGCGATATGTAATATTCCTCTTATGCATTAACTGAAAGATAACCAACTCATTTTGAAATTGGGGTCATGATAAAAACGCTTTAATTATTTCAGGTGACTGTTGAGAAAACTTGTCGAATATTTGTTAGAAGAACTCTTATCATTGTGGTGTAACACAAGCTTAATGCCTTTGTTGTTTCATATACACACCCATGGAGCTTTGAAAGAGAGTTCTTTGGCATTCAGTCAGAAAATTTAGTTTTTCGTAATGGTAACTGGAAAAATATTTATTTGCTAAATTTTAAAAACTTTTTTCCTTAAGAGCAGATGATTGTGATTAGAATAAGTTGTGCTAGGCTTAAGTTATTGATACCAAACGAAAGAAAAAAAAATTTAAAAACACAAATTGTCTTTTTTTGACTTAAAATATTTTTGCTTAACGGCAAAGAATTTTTGTTTATTTTTTTTTTTTTTTTTTTTTTTTTGTTGAGAGAGAGAGTTTCAATTCTAATACTTGTGATTTTGGAATAAAAGGACGGCTTTAATAAATCTTATAAAATTCTCAATTATTTCTGACGTAACACTATTGAAAAAAATGTTTATTTTAAAATAAAATTCCTCAGATACTTTAACCTTAAAACTTTTATATTAGCAGGTCTATCTGCGCTCCACATTGCTGAAAATATTTATAAACCTATTTCCGTGAATAAGGTGCATTTTTATATGCAAATTATTTAGAGTTGAAACATTTTCCTATAATTAAATTTTTTATGACTGCAGACATTTATTACGCAGAATTATTATTTTAAATTTCTTTCACGTTCAGATTTATTTTTACTGTTGTTACTGTGTTTAATCAAATTAAAATAAAATGAAAAATTATTTTTAAAAGTTTCGCTTCTTGATAAAGGAAGATGCTTCAATTATCCAGTGTTGCCAGAACTAAGGAATTAGTCCTTACATTTGTTGTTTTCTTTCTGCTGTAAATATCGGGTGATTTTTTAGCTATTATCTTTTTAGCAACACTGGTTTAAACAGCTGACGCACGTTTCGTGTTTTGTTTCACTGTCAACATCTTCAGAACAACGCTTGCAAATGATTGAATTTTATTATCATAATGAGTGCTCTGTTAAGAAAGTTCATCGCGCGCTTCTTGTGTTCAGCGACGAAGCTCATTTCTGGCTCAATGGGTACGTAAATAAGCAGAATTGTCGATTTTGGAGTGAAGATCAGCCAGAAGCATTGCATCCAGAAAAAGTCACAGTTTGGTGCGGTTTATGGGCTGGTGGCATCATTGGACCGTACTTCTTCAAAGATGATGCGAATCGTAACGTAACTGTCAATGGTGAGCGCTACCGTGAGATGATATCCAACTTTTGTTTGCCCTAAATGCAAGAGCTTGACTTGCATGACATGTGGTTTCAATAAGACGGTGCCACATGCCACACAGCACGCTTAACAATGGACTTATTGAGAGGCGAGTTCGGCGAACATTTTATTTCACGTTCGGGACCGGTCAATTGGCCGCCTATATCGTGCGATTTAACGCCTTTAGACTATTTTTTGTGGGGCTATGTTAAAGCTCATGTCTAAACACACATGCCCGCTTCAATTGACGCATTGGAAGACAACATTGAAGCATTTATTCATGAGATACCGGCCGAAATGTTGGAAAGAGTATGCCAAAATTGGACTAAGCGGATAGACCATTTGAGGCGCAGTCACGGTCAACATTTGCATGAAATAGTCTTCAAACAGCCCTTTGTTCCTACTAGGAACCACAGGACATAATAAAGTCTTCAAACATTAAATTATATGGACCGTACTATCGATTCAAATAAAGATTTCATGCATTTTTCTGATTTTTATGTGTTTTTTTCTTAAAACTTTCCTATAGCTCTTAAAAAATCACCCGATAGTACTCCAGAAAAATCGGAAAAGTATTTTGACTGTCTTTAACTTAATTAGATTTTAATGAATTATTATTTATAAGAGTTTCGTATCTTGATAGTGCAAGATGTTCCATTCATTTGGTAATGCCAGAACTAAAGAAAAAAGTCCTTAAATGTGGGTTTTTTCTCTTCTTAAAAAGTAGTGAAGGGATATTGGACAGATTTTTTCTATTCTTAAAATTCGAGGGGTTCTTTTCCAAAAAGCCTATTTTATACTTTTAATGTTACAAAATAAACCTTTTTGTCTTTTTCCAAAATAAAAACTCTTGTTTTTGTGTGTCTGGTTAGAAGTTTATCTTATCAACACAATTTCAAATGTTCGTCATCAGCATTTACTGAAACATGCAATTTAGGCGAATCATATTGAAAAGGTTGTAGCCAGTTCGAATTATATTGAGTTTGACATCTGTACATCACAATACAATAAAAGTCAAACTTCGTATATGAAAAGTGTGGTTTAGTTTTCTTTGCATTTGAAAAATAGTTTGTGAAAAGTTGTTGTTGTTTTGGTATTGCTGTATTTGTATATGTCTGTTAGTTTTGTGAGTGTCAAGAAATAAACAAGAAGAAAAAAATATGATTCTTTGTGAATGTCAATAAATAAGAAAAAAATATATTTAAACCCCTATTTGAAAACCATTTGATGCCTTAAAACATGCAATTAAAGAGAAATTCGGTACATTTGGCAACACTGCATATTATACACTTAAATGAAAATTGAATAGTTTTTAGAGTTTCTTTTTAAGTTAAATGGGTGCACGGTTGTTTGAATGTTGGAAATTTTCTCCCATAATATTTTCATAGATCTGTAAATGTGTATAATTTTACAACTTAACTACTTCATTACTTTAATTTTATTATCTTAGTCATACATTTACAAACACACACACCAAAAACACACACTAAAACAAACTTCCATTTACTCCTTAAAAGGATTATAATGAAAAATGATGAGTAATCGCTATTAAAAGTGTAAAAAGGAAAAGATTTAAAGAAAGAATGGCAGAACAAACGGAAGACAAGAGGAGCAAACAAAAGTTGAAAAAAAGAGGAAAACAAAATTAAAAATAATGGTATGTAGGCAACCACCAAAGTGCCACAAATTCATTAAAATTAAAACAAATAAAACTCTGAACTATAAACTGTGGTAAAAAGATAAAAAGGCAAAAAGTAGAAGAAAAAAAAACAACAACTAAAATCAACAAAAATATTCATGGCAAAGCAAACTTTAGTCAACAAATGCATTTTAGCAAACAACCAAAGTATTTTACTTTTTTTCTACATTTCAACAAATTCGTACAAATAATCACACGTTCTTTGCACTTAATTTCTACTTAAATGAGCCCATCTTGGGAAAGTTCATAAGGTATAGAAAGAAGAAAAAGAAGAAACAAACAGAATAAAACGAAGAGGAGTTATTTGTTTTATAATGCACTTTCCTTAAAACATCCCACAGTTACCGCACTTTAGTTTAACTTAATTTAAGTAGATGATATTTACACGGTTAATAGAGAAATTATATAAGGCAAACTTTCTTCGTGTAAGAAAATAAAATAAAAAAAGTTTTAAATAAAAGTTGACCAAAGAGATAATTTGAAAAGGAATTAGAGTTTTGTAAATATTTCAGATAGATACCAAAATAACTTAAAAGATTTTTTATTTTTTTTATTGAATATAATTAAATCGTTAGTTTTGAACTCGTATACGGACAGTTTATGCACAAGAGCTCTATTCGGGAAATTGTGGACCGATTCTCAAGATTTTGGATAGTCTTCGTCCTTATGACAAAATTGCGTTCTTATTTTGTACACAAGGACATACGGACAGTCAACCAGCCTGCCGGACGGATGGACGGACATGGTCTGATAGACTCTTAAAGTGATTCTAAGGCATTAGGTATACCCGAAGGTGGTCTTAGAACCAATATTTCTATTTAATACTTACCTGACCACAAACTCGTAGTATCCTTTTCGCTATTCTGGTGTGCAGCGTTGCCAGAAGGGAAGAAAATCATCATTTAAAGAAAAGAAAAAAAATCATATTTTGAAGAAAAAAATCATGAAATTTCTTATAACAGCTTTACTATTGCTGCAATTAAAACTAGTGTTTATAATTCTTATTCGCTTAACAGTTTTATTTGTATAACATCTTTGGTTTTTTTGAATCCTTCAACGAAGTTTACTGCTGATCTGGCCTAAGCAAACAATGAAATACGCATAGGAATAGTTTATCACGTCAACAATAAATTTTAGTTTGTCAATAGTACGAATTGGAAATTTAGCACATTTAAACCAAACGATGATAAAGAATTTTTGGCTCCTAAGATAAACTTTTATAGAAATTTGGGTAAAAATGTGTGCAAAGCCAATAAATAATAAGCTGATAAAAAACTTCATTGTTTTAAAAATGTATTGTTTAAAAAATTGTGTTTTTTTACAAACAAACTCAAAGTTAAAAATCATAATTTCTAAAAATTTTTAATCCAAATTTTCAATATTTTTTATCAAATTTCATCAAATTTAATTTTTATTAAATTATTTTTATGAAGAAAGGCATTTTACAACATGAAAATTATTTAAAATTGTTATTGATAATCATTCATTCTTGACTGACCTGAGATTCGAACCCAGGCGGCTGGTTACCCTGACATGTTTCGATCGCTACCACTCCTCCTCAGAGGGATTTCCCGTTTTACACTCGCAGCCATCGACGAAAGCTGACGTCAATAGTCAAACATCAATCCTTTAACCAAATTGTATTTAAACCTTTGGTAGGTCAAAATTGGCTTTTTTTTTAAATGATTATCCATTTTTAATTGATTTTACATGTTTTTCCTTTACCTCTGTTTTTTCGTCCTTTTTGTCAAGAATTCTTCTTGAAGTCCAAATACATTTTTTGTTTTGTCATTTTTGTCTTTCTTTTTTCTGTTGACCTTTTTCAGCACAACTTGAAGGACAAATGTGTACATAGAGCTCGTGCCTTACCTTTAACAATAATTAGTATTGTGGTAATTTTGTTGAACTATTTATGGTTTTAATCCAAGTTTTCAATATAAAAATAACAATAACAATAACAATATTTTTATAGTCAAAAAATCATCAAAAGTATGATAAAATCATCATGGCAACGCTGGTAGTGTGGGTATAAAAAGGTGTTGCAACTATTCGAATGCTGATACATGTTCATTCATCTTGTAATAAAATCCAGTGTATACAGCTTTCGCTAAGTTAACAATCTTTGAATTAGTGTCACTTTAAACCTTTCTGAGCGAAGATCAAGAAAAAGTAATTGTCCAATTCACAAGCTCGTAATATCGTCGTATTCGTTATATAGTCCTCTAATTATAAAATGTTGTATATTTGTTGTTGGTAATTTTTATACAAAAGTGTTGTGTTATTATACGATTGGGTTTTATGTATTTTGAAGAATGTTGTTTTTATGCCAGGCCTAGAAATGTTCGATTTTTTTGGTGAATTTGTAAAAATCTTTTAAGAATGTGATAGAACCACTACAAATTTAATTCTTCTGAATTATTGAAAAATGTTTGATTAATTTCAATTTATTTTTTAAACTCTCTTAATTCAATAGGTGTTATTTCTATTTGCGCTAGAATATTGTTCTAAAATTTTAGATAAATTTATATTTTGTTATTGAAAGACTTTTAAATTAAAAATTAACGTGTGTGAAGTTAAATATGAAAAGTTAAATTCATTGTTTAAAAATATCGCATGCGATAAAAATATATTAAAAAAATATCGCATGCGATAAAAAAAGTATTATAAAGAAAATGCGACTATTTACACGAAGTTTTAAAGTTTTTATGAAAAATCATTATACATTATTGTAGCCTTGTTCATAGTCTTCATTTCCTATTAGGTTTGATTCACTGAGATCGGGATTCATTCATAAGAATTTCAGTCTTAGTCATATTTTTTCAAAAATCATTACTTTTAATATTAGAAGACCAATAAAATATCAAATTAGTTTTTAATGTTAAAAAAAAAAAAATTTTCATAAAAACTTTAAAATTTCGTGAAAATACTCGTATGTATTTTCTTTATAATATTTTTTTATCGCATGCGATATTTTTTTAATATTTTTTATAACATGCGATAATTTTAAAAAATGAATTTAACTTTTCATATTTATCTTCACACACGTTCCCATGTCTGGTTAAATTTTATGGTATCAACCAATAAAATTTTATTAAAGATGAAGAAAAAAATAAATAAAAACCAGGAGTGCAATAAACAATTATAGCTAAAATTAAATAGTTTGCTTTTTATACCCTCCACCACAATTAGTTGTGAAGACGGAATACTAAGTTTGTCATTGCGTGTGAAACTTTTCTATTATTCATCTCAGAACCCATAAAGCATATATATCCTGGGTCCATGAGTAATTCTAAGTTGATTTAGCCATATCCGTCTATCTATCTGTCCGTCTGTTAAAAACACGCTCATTTTCGAAAAACCCAAAAGAAATAAACAAACTTGGTGACAAATTGCTTGTAGTTATCCTTAGCAGTTTGGGATTGAAATCCAGCAAAATCGGTTCAGTAGGATCAGAGCTATGAATTAAAGTTTGGAACCACCACCTAAAAAAAATCGATAATTTTGTTACAAAAACTAACATAAATGGTGAAACAATGCACAGAAAATTCATTTTATTCGACTGGAAATCACGCTGTAAAGTTTCGTGAAGATCCGTCTGTAATTTACCCTAGGCCCCATATAAGCCCTACAACCGGAAAACAGTATAGTACACCTAAAACCCTAATTAACAATGCAATCATAACAAATTTTGGCACGTCACAGTTTAATAGAACAAGAACTGACACTGTAAAGTATCCTGAAGATCGGTCTATAATTTACCCTAGGCCCCATATAAACCCTACTCCCGGAAAAAAGTTTAGTATGCCTAAAACCGTAAAAAATAATGCTATCATACCAAAATTTGGTACGCCACAGTTTTATAGGACTTGAAATGACACTGTAAAATTTCGTGAAGATCGGTCCATAATTTACTCTAGGCCCCTTATAAACCCTTCTCCCGAAAAACAGTTTAATACGCCTAAAACCGTAAAAAATAATGCTATCATAGCAATATGTTGTACATCAAAGTGTTATAGGACTCGAAAAAAGACTGTGAAATTTCGTAAAGATCGGTCTATAATTTACCCTAGGCCCCATATAAACCCTACTCCCGGAAAACAGTTAAGTACGCCTAAACCCGTAATTAACAATGCTATTCTAATAGAAATTGGTACGTCACAGTTTTGTGGGACTAGAAATGAAACTGTGAAGATCGGTCCATAATTTAGCCTAGGCCCCATATAAAGCCCACTCTTGTTATATAATTAAATACGCCTAATACCGTAGCAGATATAGATATTGCGTTAAACTTTCTTTCCAACTTAGCTTCATATGGCCAGAAAAAATTTTATGCAATTTTGTGATATACGGTCCATAATTTACATTAGATCCCATTTTAGCAGCCTTCTGAAATTCACTGCAAACGCTTAAATTTATGTTTTTTAATACCAGCTTACCATGGCTCCAATGTAAATTGCCCTCCTGAAAATCATTTAAGTTTAAACTGTTACGAATCATGATATTTTACTCAAGCTATTTCAAATTGCTAAAAAAGCATTAAACTTTCTAATTGTCGGTCAATTATGTAATTATAGGTCTAAACCGCAACCAATTTTAATGCAGATATCTGTTTTTATAAAGATAATAATAATAAATAGACATCATATAGATATTACTCCTAAAATATTTAAACTGTATGTGGAGGGTATCAAAGATTCGGCACAGCCGAATATAGCACTCTAACTTGTTTTGGTTTTCATTATTTTTGTTTTGGTAAAAAGAAATTTGTTTATCTTCTTAACTAGTTTTTACTCAAGGTGAATTGACAATTTAACAAGACGTTAAAGTTTTGTCTATTCACAAGTGCTTAAACCAAAATCGTATTATTTTTAAACGATAAGCCATACGACAGAGTTTGTGAATGGCACAATTATGATAAGCTAGCAAAAAAAAAACCTAAAAGCAACTTAACAAACGTTACTAACGTACGATAATAAAAACTTTGGACTGGATAAGAATTATTAATGATTGACATATTCTGTTATTTGTGTTAATAATAGTCGTGTTTTACTGTAGTATACTTTTAAGATGACAGTTTGAATATGAGTATGAGTGTATGTATGTCAACATGTATAGTTTATATAGCTTAATTTTTTATATGAGTTTTTTTGTTAAACTTTTCAATGAGTTTATTTTTAGCAAAAGGGACATTTATAAATATTTTATGATGACAATGCGCCTGCTGTTTGTCCTTTTTTCATTTTGGCAATTTTGATGAAATGACGTTAGAATTATTTATAAAAATAAAAGTTCATTAGCAACAAGGTGGGTATATAAGATAAAAAAAAAATATCAAAAATGTTTGCCATGTTATATTATATAAGTGACCAAAGAGACAAGAATATTTTAAATTCTAAGGTTTCTAGCTTTAAAAAGAGAAGCATGAAAAATTTAAAATGGAAAGGTGTGGGATCCTCATCATTATTTATGTTGAACATATATGAAAACTATCTAAATATGTATGTATATATATGAAAATGAACATGCGTTGTATTGTTTAGGAGTTTAATGGTTTGTTTGTTTACTAAAGACTCCTCCCTCCTAAATTACTGAACCGATTTGCCTTTAATGCTTACAGTAATTTCCTGATTATCCGCCACTTAACATAGGCACCGCTCATACAAAGAGAATGTAAATTACAGTATATCTGGTTAACGGTTACAGTGAAAGTTGTCAAGTTTGGAATATATAGTTTGATAATCAAAGCAAAACTTCTGTCACAAAGTGTGCTAGGTCCTTAGAAAAAACTCTCGGCAATTCTTTTTTTGTTGCAATTAAACTATTAATCAAAAGCAATTTTAGTTTTAATTAAAAATTTTATCAACTGAATTAAACGTTTACTTATATCAACAACATTACTGCAGAAAATTTTGTTAATATCAACAAATATTTAATACATACTATTTATTTGTTTACTGGTGCAACTTTAATTAATTTTTTAATAAATATTAAAAATTTTTTTAATTGAAAACAATTTGTATGTGTGTTGGAGAATTGGGCATGGTAACTCCCATACAAAGACAATATAAATTTCTATATATCGAGCACTAACCGCAAAAATAACGTAAGCGACATCATTTTGAATATTTTTAATTAGGCTTAAGTTCATGAAATTTAATTTTTCATTAAATTATTTTTATAAAGAAAGGAATTTTACAACATGAAAATCAATTAAAATGGTTATTGATAATCTTTCATTCTTGACGTGGCTAGGGCTCGAACCCCGGCCGGCAGGTTACCATGACATGTTTCGATTGCAACCACTCAATCTCCTCAGATGGATTTGCCGTCTTACACTCGCAGCCATCGACGACTGCTGACGTCAATAGTCAAACATCAATCCTTAAACCAAATTGTATTCTAACATTTGGTAGATCGAAATTTGCTTTCCTGAATGATTATCCATTTTAATTGATTTTACATGTTTTTTCCTTAGTTCTGTTTCAATTCATTTTTAATTTTGTTTTGTTTTGTCATGGTCCCATAAGGTACCGTTACAATTTTATAGCAAAAACAATCAGCCTGATTACGGTTGGCGTTGGAGTCGTTTTTTTGTAGTAGATTAAAGTAACACACAACCTTTGTTCTTTAGTCTACTACAAAAAACGACTCAGGTGTATACGCCAACGCCAACTGTAATCAGGCTGAATTTTGTCTTAAGCGACAAATTTAATACAAAATTAATACGAAATAAAATTTTATTATAGGCGCTTACGTTATTTTCGCGGTTACGGGTCGGTATCTGGAGAACGGTGGCAATGGACGTATCCAAATTTTGTACAAATAGCTGATTGGAAAATTGGGCGGGGCACCTCCCATACAAGGACACTATTAATTTCTCCAATTTTATTTTAATGGGAAAAGTGAGGCGCACCGGGTTAAGCTTGTTAAATATTAAAGGTATAGCTCCTAACAGTTGTATGACATACTCCCTAACGACCATTAAGTAAACGAAATTTTTTTTGTATTTGGTTTATTTATTTCCATTAAATGGAGTATAAAATGAAAAATGTTACACCAAGCGATGTTTGAACTAATAAAAATGTAAACTAATTGAAAAAGTATTTGAAATTTATAAATTATAAAACAAGTTTTGAAAATGCTGTTGCTAAGAGCACCAACAGTTCAAAGCCAAACAAAATACAAAATAAAAGTAAAATAAAAAGTTTTTCTTTACAATTTGGTATTGAAGCAAAAAACAAGAAAGCAAAGAAGTTAAATCATAGAGGATGACAGCGAGTTTATGGAAACAAAAATATCAGCTTTTATTTCGAATAGAATTTAATTAAAAAATTGTGTCAACAAAATATGTTATATTCTTTTTTTCAGTAACTTTGCCCTCTTTTTGCAATCAGACGAGGTGAGGACCTTTTTCATTAAGATCAAGTATGAAAATAAGTAAGAAAGTCAATCGGAAGAACTCGGCATTGTGATACCCTACAACAATGACTGCGCACTTATAAGCTAGAAGTAATTAGTCTGTCCTACTAGCATACAATTTTGTTTTATGTTATAAATTTATATTACAGTTATTTGTGCATAACTTTGTCAAAATATCAAAATCTCTATGAGATTTATTTATTTTTTCATGAGCTTCGGAAGAGGCTAATATGGGAATTGTAATAAAATGTAGAGCTACTTCATGATATAATAGTTATTATTAAATAATTTGTTGCCGCATTTTATCTCAATACTAATGCTTGTAAGTAATTTATAGCGGAAATTTGAAGAAGACGCACTTGTATAGAAGCTACACTCAAGAGAAAAATTAGTCCATCCGTACTCAAATCAATTCGAAGTGGTATTAATAGTACGGTGAGCACGGATTTTCTTGAATCCGATCACGAGACTGATTGGAGTTAAATATGGATATGGTTTTTACTTTAAAAACTTAATTTACAAAAAAAAAACTGAAAATATAAACTAAATGAGAAGCAAGAGTTCTTAATTTTTCTTTTTGAACATGAAAATAATGTGTTTTCGTCTTGTTCTGTTCTGTTCTGTTTGGGTTTTTTTTTTTTGTTTTTTTGTTTCTACACACAACATATGCAAATCGTTTTTTTTAACTACTTGTGTGGTGTTGTTGTAGTGTCTGCAACAAACTTTGATAAGTTAAATGAGATCAAAACGCTCACTTTTTAATTTTACTCTCAGAGTGGCACTACAAACGAAAACATTAATCTTTTCTTTTACTTGGTTAAAGAATTTTGTAGTTATTTTAAGCAATTCCGGAATTGATTTTCGCAAGTAATTCCACCCAATTTTAGACGATTAATTGTTCGAATAATTTAAAATTGCTAATTTCTTGTACGGGAGGTACCACGCCCACTTCTCCAGTCCCGCCCACATTTTGTGGGATGGTGTGTATTGATAACTAAAATTTGTGTACTAAATTTGGAAACTTTGGCTCTTGCCGTTCTCCAGATATACTGAAAAAAATAATTAAAATACAACAACAACAAGGGATTTTTGAACACAAAACATACTTAGAATCACGTTCTGGTATATAACTCTAACACCAATCGAGTCTCCACCTTTAAATTTTCTGCAAATGTTGAAGAGGGTATAATACTTAACATATATTTTTTTAAGAATTTAAAAAAAATATACTTTTCTAGATATGGACCTTTGAACTCAAGACCCCAAAAATTTACCTTTGACCTTTTCTTAGAAAAAACACAATATGCATATCATTTTAAAGGGTGCACTTTCACCTTTAAAACGATACCAAAAAAACTAAATTATCTTGTGTAGTTCAAGAGTCCTATCCCCTTTTGTAAGGAGACTTTTGTGTTTTTTTAAAAATTTTTCACATCTTTTATGACGTCATATTTCGGATGCCGAAAGAACGTGGGGTCTGAAATTTATGTTTTGTTAAAGTCCAATTACATATAACATTTGTGTCGAATTTCATTCAAATCGGAGGTGCTGATGCCGAAAATGCCATTTTTTCGTGATGGTTTGACGTGTTTTAACTCAAAAGCGAAAACTGGTAAATATTTTTTTTAAATCGTTTTTAGAACATAAAAAAATAAAAATTAAAAAAAAAAATTTCTTTTTAAAAAAACAAGAATCGAACCAGAGAACTCACAGTTTCTAACTTAACACACCCCCTAGACAACTAAGCCATGAAGGAACGTTGTTTGAATATCATTAAAATGAAATATGGCCCGTTTAATGTTCACTGTGTTGAGTTGTAATTACTTTTGATGTTTTTGTTCACCACAATAGCAAAGTTGTAAACCATAAAACTTATTTCAGTTGTGAACCGAAATATGGAAATATATTCACCAAAATAGTTTGTGGCATGTAAGTATGCGTGTTTGTTTTCTTTTATCTTTTTGGGGAGTTTTTAAGTAGCAAAAAAACACAAAAATTCCTAGTTTCGATTTGTTAAAATAATTTCGTTAAATAGATGAAATAATAAAGAAGGATGATAACGAAAATCATATTGAGCATTATGCCAGTGTATGTAGACAAATGTAAAGGGGTGGGGGGGCGCGAGAGACGGACAACCGGATTTGAACTTCGCTTTTCATAAGGACCCAGAATATATATACTTTATAGGGTGTAGGATCAATATTGTAGAAATTACAAACGGAATGACAAACTTATAAATACCCTTTTCCACCTGAGGTGAAGGGCATAAAAAAATAATTTTTGGGATTTCAGTATTTTGATCATAACTTAGCCATTTTTAAACCGATTTGAAAGATTTAAATACCGACGTGCTGAGGAAGAAATTTACTTTTACATTTACATTTACTTGGGTTATAAAGTTTGGACTCGGGGAGATCTATGGTTCCCGAAAGTAGGTAATTAAAAAAAAAAAAATTTAACTTTGGTCATAACTTTTTTGTATCTGAACCGATATTCCCGAGTTTATAAAATATGCTCTACTAAAAATTCCGATATTTTGGTATATAAGTCATATCCATAGGACATATGGTAGCCCTAGAATTTAGGTTTTTATACAATTTTTATTTTTTTTTGTATGGGAGGTACCACGCCCACTTCTTCAATCCCGCCTACATACACATAGGTTGGTGTGTATTGTCAACCTAAATGTGTATACCTAATTTGGAAACTTTGGCTTTTGCCGTTCCCCAGATATACAGCAAAAAGTAATAAAAATACAACAACCACAAGGGATTTTTGGGAAAAATTAGAGGTAGTCGTGGTTTTTTGCTCATATCTCAGCCATTTGTGGACCGATCTTTCTGAATTTCAATAGCAAACAATTCCGGACCATATGTGACATAAGTGTATAATAACCTGGCCCCCATCATATATGGGGTCTTCGGAAAATCCATTTCAACGGACGGACATGGTTAAATCAACTTCGCTTTTCATAAGGACCCAGAATATATATACTTTATAGGGTGTAGGATCAATATTGTAGAAATTACAAATGGAATGACAAACTTATATATACCCTTTTCCACCTGAGGTCAAGGGTATAAAAAAAGGTGAATTTAAGCCAGTACGATGTATGTGAAAAAGTTGCGTTTTGATCCACTTCAAAGTAAAAATTTTTTTAAAACAATGACAATAAGAATTTTAGTATGTACAATGTTATTCAGTAAAAAAAACACTAAACTTAAACAGTGAAATTGTTGCGTTTTGTTATTGAACTCCTCACTTGCCAATATATAAGGAATAATTTAAAAAATATGGCATTTTTTGAGGTTGGCCTTTTAAGAAGTTGAGCTGGATGTCAGCCTCAATAAACCTTATAAGTAAGAATTTAGCATAAGATAACTTTGAAAATACTATAAGCATATTTTGGGAATATTTAGAGTATTTTTATACCCTCTTCTTCTAGTGGTGAATTTCGTTTAAAACTTTTTTAATATACATCCAACACGCCATAAATATTTTATATTTAAAAAATCAACATTTGGAAAAAAACGACAACCGTGTTGCGAAAAAACCAGCTAAAAACCGAGTCGGAAACCCTATGAAAAATCTTATATAAGTCGTTATTTGACAAATAAGTACTGTAAATACTTACAAAATATTTGTATACTTAATAAGTATACGCAAGTGAAGTTCTCACTCTGTTGTGTTCATAAGAGCATGTTTTTGTTGTTGCTATTGAAGTAAGCATATTATAAAATGTTTATTTTTAATATAGTAAAAAAGTCTTAAGTATGTATATTGTATTGGAAATAAATATATGTGGGTAATTCCATGTCAAAACGACTAAGAGTGGGACACGACCCATTTCGATTTAAATGAAATTTGGTGAGAAGGTTCCTTTTATCTTAAAAGGAATATATATGAACGACGAAAAATTAAAAAAAAAATTTTTCGAAAGTTATATCATATTCAAAATGTCACAATTTCGCCGAATTAGCCGAATGTGTTGAGTTTATTTCTTCAATATCTCGAAAACTATTTGACATACGAAGATGATTTTAATGGCATTATAAAGAAAATACTTGGGGCTACAAACCATATTCCGCAATAAATAATAAAGTGGGGTTGGTCATACATTTGACCCATCTAGGAGCATCCTGCCCGCTGTACCATACAAATATTGCGGTTTAATAAAATTCTTTAATTGGCCCCTGCAGCGCTTAGGATGCTCCTAGATGGGTCGAATGTATGACCAACCCCACTTTATTATTTATTGCGGAATTTCGTTTTTTTTAGTAATTTCAATAAAATGAACCGTTTTTGAGTTACGCAAATAAATTCAGTGCAGCCTCCTACATTTTCAAAATAACGGTATATCTAAAACAAAAGCTGGATTCAGCGTGCCCCAATTAGGGTAAAATGCCAGTTGCCCGGCTTGTCTGTTTATTTCAACTAGCACAGTAGACTTATTGCTCAAAATTAAAATTTTAAGATTCTATTTTAAGACTATTTTTTTAAAGGTGCGACAGGAAAAAAAATCAAATCTTAAAAAATAAAAAAAAACACCTTCTTCAAAGTGTCAGGATTTTTAAAGAACAGTTTGAGGTATTATATAAAAAAAAATCTGTCAAATAAAAAGATAAGTTTTTGACCGTTTTTAAAATTTTATATTTTGTAGCCCCAAGTATTCTCTTCCAAATGACATTAAAATCATCTTCGTATGTCAAGTAGTTTTCGAGATATTGAAAAATAAGTTCTACACATTCGGCTAATTCAGCGAAATAATGACATAACTTTCGAAAAAAAAAATTGTAAATTTTTTTTTCGTTCCTATATATTCCTTATAAGATAAAAGGAACCTTCTTACCAAATTTCATTAAAATCGAAAGGGGTCGTGTCCCACTCTTGGTCGTTGTGACATGGAATTACCCATGTACTCCGTTTTATATCTATAAAGGTAATCACGATGGTCATTGTGCAGATTAGGTATAGGTACATATTATGATCAATGGTATGTACCCACCAAACAATTTTCGGAGCGCTCCTAAATATGACTCTTAAAAGATTCCTTTTCTTAAGGGTTTTATGATTACCCTCCTAATTTATGAGCAATTCTGATTGATTTCGGAGCCTGTAGAAATCAGGACTCCTAAAAGACTAATTTTTATGAGCAATTTAGGAGCACACTCCTAGAAAACTCTTAGTTATGAGGGTTTTCTGAGGAACAACGGTAGCTTGTTTTCTTTTTCTTGATAATTTCAATATTTTGCGTTTGTCTGTCATTATTGTGACAATTTTGCGCTGTTCGGTTGTGGTTTTGATAAAATCTTTGAGAAATTGTGCAAAAAGTAGGTTTATTTCTGTGTTTTTAAATAAAAAACTATCCATTTGAAGCCTTTGTTAAAAGAAAATTAGGTGGTTTTGTCCGCTGAAATTTGTTTAAAATGCTTATGATTTTCATGCACAAAACAAATATTTATAAAACTTTTCCATTGAAAGCTAAAAAGCACAAATTTACATATAAAATGAATACCCTAATTTCAAGAAAAAGAAATACTCTTATAACACTCTTGTTTGGCTCCGAAATCCCTCTTTTATAACTCTTTTAAGAGGTTGTTATGATTGATTTGTGAGCAAAAAGGCTCACAATTTTCCATACAAATCGTTAAATTTAGGAGTCCTAAAACGCTCATATTCAGTACAAAATTTTTTGACGGTTTCATAGGAAAACACGCTCATATCTGAGGGTTTTAGGAGCTTTTTTATGAGCGTTTTGCTCATAAAAAGGAGTCCTAAAAGACTCTTTTAGGACTCATATTGTTTGCTGGGTATAATCACCAGTTTTATTTTTTAGGAAATGTGCTACAAAAAATTTCGGGCAGCACTGTCAAAAATTTTCATTTGCTAAAAATGCAACAAATTTTTTTTTCTTTTTAATTATTTAAATTTACTTCTCTTTTTTATATAAAAACCAGTGTTGCCACTTTGTGGGTAATTACCCGAATTTGGTATAATTTTTACGGTCGTGGGTAGAGCGTGGGTAATTTCTCTTAGGTGTAATTCAGGTGTAATTTGAAATTTTCTACTTCAGTTGGCCTAATAAAATCAAGATTCGATTTCAGTGATGACATTTATTTCTTTTTAAATATTGTTGCTAAGAAATGCACAGCCTTTTGAACCAAAGTCTCGGGTTCTTTTTAAGAAACGACTTCAATTATTAAACATACATACATATATTTTCAGATGTTTGGTAATGAATGTCGCAAGATGGACCCTTAGATTTGGATAAAGATGCCTATCATAGTGATTTAGAACCTGAAGTTTATTGAAAAAAGTTATTCAAACTAAAAACTTGCCTGGGGGAAGATTTGTTTCCAATATTGCAACATATAATTAATTTTATTTCTACCTTGCTACTTTTTAATGTTTTAGTTTAAAGAATATTTAACGCCTTTTACAGTTGTAAAACTGAATTACGAAAGGGACAGTTGTATAAAACTCTGCAGGGATTTTGTTTACTAAATAAGGTATAAAGGGTATTTTTTAACACCATGAAACTTAAAATGGTAGGCAACACAAAAAAAAAATTAATTTTATTCGCAGATAGAACAAATAGACGCCTGTCCTTGACGAAACGCATTGCAGACGTCTAATTTTGTTTCTCTTTTTCGAATAAAATGAACAATGGTGACCTCCAAGACACCGATTGTTGCTGGTTTATCAGCATTATCCACTGACTTCACAGCCCTACGGAAAACATTCAATAAGTGTCACATCGCCAGGCCTTGAAGTCTAATTGACAGTTTATTTTCTCTAAATCAACACATCGCCTTGATTTGTGAAAAAAGTTGCGTTATTTAAATCATGAAGTCACCTTTAAGTTGCGAAAATCGATGGCTGATTTTCAAAGTATATTTGGATAATTTGGTGGCTTTGTTCAAGCATGAATCTATTCATGATGATGCGCCTGATCAAAAAGTGAAATAGTATGACAGTTCGTTTGACAGCTAACCTTTCGTAAGCTCTATGGGGCTAAAAAGCATCCATGATAAAGCAATGACAAGGAAGATTTTAAACCTTCCCAAGATGTATCAACCAAATGTGGAAGTTAAACTCATTATTTTAGCAGTTTTACTTTATGTTTTATTAATTTTTTTTAAGTCTTTAATGTTATTTTTGTTAATTTAAATAAAATTAACAGTTTGACTAAGATTAATCTTGTTATAATGAGTTTGTTGTGTTTTTGCTTTTTCTGTACATGTCTTTTTATTTAATAAAACTTCAATTTTATATCAGGTGTAATTTCATTTAAATCGGGTAATTTTGTTTCATCTCAAGTGTAATTTTGAATTTTGCTGGTGGTAACACTGATAAAAACCCACGAAATTTTAAATTTATAAGTTGAATTAACAAACAATACGGCGCTAAATATGTCAAATGTTATTATTTACATTTGTTTGCAACTGAGCAAATATGCACTACTATTTTTGTCCATGATTTTTGTTTGTTTTTTTGTTGCAAACAAAGTAAAATAAAGCAAATTGAAAATGTGTACATTTTGTTTTTGTGTTCTTGCAAATGTGTGTATTTTTGCACACATACCATTTATAATTATACATAATAACGAAAAAAAAATATATATAAAAAATTTGATGTGAGTACTAACGTGCTACTTAAGGCCGTTATACACTCTCCCACAAAGTCTAAAGTACTTAACGAAAATACTTCCCTGATCTTATTATTGTTTGGAAATTTCCAATAAACCATAAGGCATAATCTTTATATGGTTGTATTTTCCTTAAAATACGTAAGACATGTGAAACTTTACACTTTCCCTAACCCTTAAAAGCTTAAAACACACACAGCAATTACACATATTATTCCGTTATTTATTATTCCGTTAGTTAATTTGTATCGAAAAATAATTTTAGCAAATTAACTTTAAGCTCATTTTATTTATATATTCCTGAATGTGTACAATCCATTTAAAACTTTAATAAAAAAAATTAAGAACGTTATTTTCTCCTTTTTAGATATTAATTTAAACAAATAAACTCTTAACGCTGTTCATTTACTCATTACTCGAAAACGAAAAAAAATAAATCGCATAAAAAGTTTAAGTACTCGCACTTCTGCTCATTTCTAGCACGAAAAAGTGTTCTTAAAGTAAATTTTATTTAAAAGCATAAAAAAGCTTTTAATATGTGAAAAAGTATGATGATACATTTTTGCATTAAAAAAAAAAAAAAATATTTGAAAAATGTTGTGTGAAAAAATAATATTATGTTAACGCGTTTTCTCTTGTTTTTTTGTTGTTGTTGCTGTTTTTGTTATTTGCACTTTTTGCAGCCACTATAATAAAAACACAAACAATGACACATACACACAAGCATAATGAAAAGGTTAACACACACCCAACCAACTAAGAAAAAAAACCCCGGATAGCGCCATAATGTATGCAGCAGAAGTTCTTAAACAGCTGAGTTCTTATTACAAATTAGTTGCATATTTCATAATTTTGGATAACTGTAGCTGCCAAATTTCTCTATTCATATGCCATGGAAAATATGCGTGCACTCCTCCATATAATAAGTACACTGAAAACAAACATCAATCCATTCGTTTTAAAATCAAGCCGAAGCGGTGTCACTATTGCAGTTAGTACGAATTTCCTTAAATCAAGTACAGAATGCTTGTTTCAAGTACAGATTTTTTGAGTGCCCCGTACTTAAAATAATCCGAAAACGGGATGGAAGGTGAGATAAGAACTAATCTTAAAATGAGCTTGATTAAAGAATTTCTAAGTTGCTGTTAGCCAGAAATCGTACATGAAATAATCCGAAATTGAATTGGTTCTAACCTCAAAATTACCTCAGAGGACCAAAGAGAGAGAGAGAGAGAATATTATTATTTTTTTACCTGACTCTACTTACAAACCCGTTTGTTACACAAGTTGTGTTTTCACCTTTGTTTTTTTATGTTAATTACCTAAGCTAATCCTGCGAAGCTACCCATTGGGGTTTTTTGAAGCACTTAAGGGAAAAAGCGCATAATCGAGCGCTTCAATAAAAGAGCTTTTATTAAGCAGTAAATGATATAGAATAAAATATACAAAAAAGCTGCTATTTTAGTGCTGACAACGAAGAAGGTTGCATACCGAAAAAGTAAAAATTGGCGAAAATTATTGGAAAAAGGCATTTAAACAAAAGTAAAAGCAAAACATGAATGAATATGTTAATATAGTAAGCCCCTAAAAAGCCCTTTAGGAGTGCTTTGTTTGCATGTTAAAAGAAGCGCTTATCGTCAGCAGAAAATAGTCCTCTAAACCGGGAACACCCCATACAAAAATCAGGCATCCCATCAGCAGGTTTGAAGCGATTTGTGGTATGAATTCATATGCAAAACCTGCTCCTTTTGGAGCACATTTTTTACTGGGTATGCGCTTGCCTGCAGGAATGAAACCAGAGTCTCTGGCGAGAATCGAACTCGCAACCCCGGCACTGAAAGACAAGCTTACTATCAGCTAGCCAACTGGGGCACTTGTATTTCGACCTTTGTTTAAAGAAGATTTCGCAATTATAAGAAACCAGCAGCATGCCCGATATAATTTTCCTAATTATTCTACTTTTAGCAAATAGAATTTGGGAATTTTTGCTTCTTATTTTTTCTGTGTATTAAACATGAAAATAATGAATGTTTTTTTTTTCTTTTGTAATGTTGTTGTTGTTTTTATAACAAACTTTAAACAAACACACGCGTATGCACGCATATAGAATGTAGAGTGGCACGAAAAGTTCAAGCTTTTTTTTACTTTATTGAAGAATTTTATACTTATTTTTTTTATGAAATTCCGGGATTGGTTTTCGAAAGTTATCCCACTTTGAATTGTTTTAAGTACTTTCGCATTTAAATTTTTAAGTACGACTTAAAGTAAATGAAAAAAACTTAAATTAAGTATGAGTTTTTTTTTTTGTGTAAATATTTTTTTAATTATTCGGATTAATATGTGCCGAATCATTGCTAAAAATCACCGTCAGTCGGACAAAAACTCGGGATAATATTATTTTCGAAATCTTTGAAATTCAAATTTCTCTTCTTTAAATTCACGCTTAGAAATGTCAAAGGTGTTTTTTTGCTATTTTTAGCCAAACCATTTTTTTCAAAGCTTAAACTGTTTTCGGTTTTCATTCATAACCACCACCACTAGTGGTGAATGAGGGAATACTTCGTTTGTCATTCCGGAAAAAATGTTTTAATACTCTTAAAAGATCCTATCAAATATATTCTCTGGCTTATTCTTGTTATACCCACACCACAATAGTTGAGCGGTTTTATGCATTTGTGCTGATGTGTGTAATGCCTTAAAATATTGGTCCTAGACCCACCTTAAAGTATACCGATCGACTCAGAATCACTTTCTGAGTCGAACTAACGGCTGGCTGGCTGTCCATGTAACCTTGTGCGCAAAGTACAGGTCGCAATTTTGGGGATAATTTCATAAAATTTTGGATATAGGTTCTTATTGGCACAAGGACCAAGCCTATTAAAAATGGGCGGAATCTTAGGACCACGAGGGAAGATAGGGGGAAGTTTCTTCCGCTCAGAAACCATCAAACGGATTTTAATGAAATTTAAAACATAGATAGAGCCATATCTATATGGACACAAAAGGTGTGCATTTTTTAAAACTAAAATAGGACCATGAGGGGAGATAGGGGCAATTTCTCCCTCTCAAACCGATTTTAATGAAATTTAAAACATAGATAGATCCATATCTATATGGACCCATAAGCTATACAGTTTTTCAAAAATAGGACTACAAGGGGAGGTAGGGGGCGATTTCTGCCTCTCACAAACTTTCAAACCTATTTTCATGAAGTTTATAAACCTGGATAAATCCATATTGATATGGACACATAAGCATGATGTTTTTTTAAATACTGTGGAGTAGGGTATCATATGGTCTGGCTTGACCGACTATACTTTCTTACTTGTTTAAAGTCGATTTAGCCATATCAGTCTGTCCGTCCGTCTATTTCTTAAGATTGGTTCGTAATTTTGTAGATTCCCTATTAATCCCATTTTTAAAATATTATTACCCTATTTCAAGTGTATCAAAGATTCGAATCAACTCTTTATCTGCTATAGAATCTGGCATATTTTTCTTATATTTCGTGAATTTATATCCATATAAGCCACAATAGACCAAAATATATCGCAATATGTCGCGATATTTTAAATACTTGCCATGTTTTTTTGATCTCAGAGCCATTATTTAAAATTTAAGAATCACTGCCCCATATTGTACAATATGCCGCAAGTAGCAAGTTTCATATGTTTTATAAAAATCGCATTTTTAGTAGCCACAACGACATGATGCATATGCAAATATGTTTTTAAAGCGAACAAAAAACAATATATGGCTCATTGTATGTTCCGAGTTACAAGAAGAGTCTGTGGCACAGACTTTCCTTTTTTTTTTAGTGCTCTTTGTTACCTTTTTGTGTGCTAATACTACCGTATATATTTATTTTTCTTCGCTTTAATTTTGTGAGTTCAGGCCAAAGAGAATAATTATTACAAGGAAAAAAAAAATGTTAAATAAGTTACTTTAGCAATTTGTCAAGTGGTTTTTGAATTTGCATATGAAAGAAATTTTAAATTAGTCGCATATTAAATACAAAGTTGTAAGAAGTAACAATATGATGTCTAAGAAGAACGGATTTATGACAAAAGTAATTTTAAACCTTTAAAAAGTGTGTATATTTAAAAATTTAAAAAAGTCTAAGGCCCATTTTCACAACTTACCGATAGCTAAAGGTAGAATTTTATCGGCCATATAAAAAGTGTTCCATTGCGCCATGTCACAGAGTACAATTCCGTTCGGAATTGAAGAAAACATATTTGTTTGTTGATGGAAAGTGTATTTTGATAGTTTTCTGGCCTTTCAGATACAGACAACTTCCATACCGTTCATGAAACCAAAAATGGTTTCATTCCGAAATATTTTTTCGTCATTTTCTGAAGCACCAAAAAACGGAATGAATTCCGTTTCCGAACGGAATTGTAGTCTGTGACATGGCTGATTATTACAACTTCACTTTAACCTACCAGGTAGGATGAACCTTAATTTACTTTATCGCTCACTTAAGGTTAAAGTAAAGTTTTAATAATAGAACACGTTTTAAAAGTTCGGTTAAACTCTACTTTTAGCTATCGGTAAATTGTGTCCTTTTTTGTTTGTGGGTGATAAAAATTTCATTTCCCTTTAAACAGTCACATTCAAATTTAATGCAGTAAATTCGATTAGCAAAATCTTAAAACATATACAAATTAAAATTTTTCAAACTTTTAATAACCATGATTTCATCTACAAAAATTTACTTTTATAACCGCACCACCCCCCCCAAGCCCTTTTTCATATTTCCCAAGCTCTTTTCATTATAATTTTCACATTTTCTATTGAACAAATTCTCGTCTGATACACGTGCATTCAAAAAATAAAACAAAAGTTACAATAAAAACTAGAATTTACAAAACAATGTAAACAAAAGTCAGATAAGAAAAGAGATAAATGAAGAAGCAATAACAATTTACAAAACTTGTCAATAATATTTTAAGTAAATCATACTTGTAAAAAATACTTATTCTACAAAATAAAACTTTTTCAAATACTTTTTCAAAATAAATTGCTTGTTGTTTTACAAAGTGTACTAAAGGAGATTTAAAGTAAATCCACTAAAACAACAACAACAACAACAACAACAACAAAAACTAAAGTGGGTGAAGATAAATACGCCGAGTTAAATATGTTTTATGACGTAAAACGTTACGTTATTAAAAACGTAGCTGAGCTACGCGTAGCTGATTAAAAACGTAGCTCAGCTACGCATATTTCAGCTAAGCGTAGCTCAGCTACGTTTTTATTTAATTTTTTTCTTAATTTTGAGCGGTGTGTATGGGAGAGATTTTTTAAATTGCGACCAAACCAAAAGAGATTACGGAACGGGAGTGGCACCAAATAAGAGGTAATTAACTCTACTTTCGTAATCTTTAATCAAAATTTAAGAAATATAAATTTTTCTATTTTTAAAAAATTCTTCAAATTTTGGCTAGTGCATCTGAAAGAGATTTTTTTAAGTTGTGACCAAACCAAAAAAGATTACGGAACGGGAGTAGCACCAAATTAGAGGTAATTAACTCTACTTTCGTAATCTTTGATCAAAATTTAAGAAATATAAATTTTTCTATTCTTAAAAAATTCTTTAAATTTTGGCTAGTGCATCTGAAAGAGATTTTTTTAAGTTGTGACCGAACCAAAAAAGATTACGGAATGGGAGTAGCACCAAATTAGAGGTAATCAACTCTACTTTCGTAATCTTTAATCAAAATTTAAGAAATATAAATTTTTCTATTTTTAAAAAATTCTTTAAATTTTGGCTAGTGTATACGGGAGATATTTTTTTATGTTGCGACCGAACCAAAAAAGATTACGGAACGGGAGTAGCACCAAATTAGAGGTAATCAACTCTACTTTCGTAATCTTTAATCAAAATTTAAGAAATATAAATTTTTCTATTCTTAAAAAATTCTTTAAATTTTGGCTAGTGCATCTGAAAGAGATTTTTTTAAGTTGCGACCGAACCAAAAAAGATTACGGAACGGGAGTAGCACCAAATTAGGGGTAATTAACTCTACTTTCGTAATCTTTAATCAAAATTTAAGAAATATAAATTTTTCTATTCTTAAAAAATTCTTTAAATTTTGGCTAGTGCATCTGATAGAGATTTTTTTAAGTTGTGACCGAACCAAAAAAGATTACGGAACGGGAGTAGCACCAAATTAGAGGTAATCAACTCTACTTTCGTAATCTTTAATCAAAATTTAAGAAATTAAAATTTTTCTATTTTTAAAAAATTCTTTAAATTTTGGCTAGTGTATACGGGAGATATTTTTTTAAGTTGCGACCGAACCAAAAAAGATTACGGAACAGGAGTAGCACCAAATTAGAGGTAATCAACTCTACTTTCGTAATCTTTAATCAAAATTTAAGAAATATAAATTTTTCTATTTTTAAAAAAGTCTTTAAATTTTGGCTAGTGCATCTGAAAGAGATTTTTTTAAGTTGCGACCGAACCAAAAAAGATTACGGAACGGGAGTAGCACCAAATTAGAGGTAATTAACTCTTCTTTCGTAATCTTTAATCAAAATTTAAGAAATATAAATTTTTCTATTCTTAAAAAATTCTTTAAATTTTGGCTAGTGCATCTGATAGAGATTTTTTTAAGTTGTGACCGAACCAAAAAAGATTACGGAACGGGAGTAGCACCAAATTAGAGGTAATCAACTCTACTTTCGTAATCTTTAATCAAAATTTAAGAAATATAAATTTTTCTATTTTTAAAAAATTCTTTAAATTTTGGCTAGTGCATCTGAAAGAGATTTTTTTAAGTTGCGACCGAACCAAAAAAGATTACGGAACGGGAGTAGCACCAAATTAGAGGTAATTAACTCTACTTTCGTAATCTTTAATCAAAATTTAAGAAATATAAATTTTTCTATTCTTAAAAAATTCTTTAAATTTTGGCTAGTGCATCTGATAGAGATTTTTTTAAGTTGTGACCGAACCAAAAAAGATTACGGAACGGGAGTAGCACCAAATTAGAGGTAATCAACTCTACTTTCGTAATCTTTAATCAAAATTTAAGAAATTAAAATTTTTCTATTTTTAAAAAATTCTTTAAATTTTGGCTAGTGTATACGGGAGATATTTTTTTAAGTTGCGACCGAACCAAAAAAGATTACGGAACAGGAGTAGCACCAAATTAGAGGTAATCAACTCTACTTTCGTAATCTTTAATCAAAATTTAAGAAATATAAATTTTTCTATTTTTAAAAAATTCTTTAAATTTTGGCTAGTGTATACGGGAGATATTTTTTTATGTTGCGACCGAACCAAAAAAGATTACGGAACGGGAGTAGCACCAAATTAGAGGTAATCAACTCTACTTTCGTAATCTTTAATCAAAATTTAAGAAATATAAATTTTTCTATTCTTAAAAAATTCTTTAAATTTTGGCTAGTGCATCTGAAAGAGATTTTTTTAAGTTGCGACCGAACCAAAAAAGATTACGGAACGGGAGTAGCACCAAATTAGGGGTAATTAACTCTACTTTCGTAATCTTTAATCAAAATTTAAGAAATATAAATTTTTCTATTCTTAAAAAATTCTTTAAATTTTGGCTAGTGCATCTGATAGAGATTTTTTTAAGTTGTGACCGAACCAAAAAAGATTACGGAACGGGAGTAGCACCAAATTAGAGGTAATCAACTCTACTTTCGTAATCTTTAATCAAAATTTAAGAAATTAAAATTTTTCTATTTTTAAAAAATTCTTTAAATTTTGGCTAGTGTATACGGGAGATATTTTTTTAAGTTGCGACCGAACCAAAAAAGATTACGGAACAGGAGTAGCACCAAATTAGAGGTAATCAACTCTACTTTCGTAATCTTTAATCAAAATTTAAGAAATATAAATTTTTCTATTTTTAAAAAAGTCTTTAAATTTTGGCTAGTGCATCTGAAAGAGATTTTTTTAAGTTGCGACCGAACCAAAAAAGATTACGGAACGGGAGTAGCACCAAATTAGAGGTAATTAACTCTTCTTTCGTAATCTTTAATCAAAATTTAAGAAATATAAATTTTTCTATTCTTAAAAAATTCTTTAAATTTTGGCTAGTGCATCTGATAGAGATTTTTTTAAGTTGTGACCGAACCAAAAAAGATTACGGAACGGGAGTAGCACCAAATTAGAGGTAATCAACTCTACTTTCGTAATCTTTAATCAAAATTTAAGAAATATAAATTTTTCTATTTTTAAAAAATTCTTCAAATTTTGGCTAGTGCATCTGAAAGAGATTTTTTTAAGTTGTGACCGAACCAAAAAAGATTACGGAACGGGAGTAGCACCAAATTAGAGGTAATCAACTCTACTTTCGTAATCTTTAATCAAAATTTAAGAAATATAAATTTTTCTATTTTTAAAAAATTCTTTAAATTTTGGCTAGTGTATACGGGAGATATTTTTTTAAGTTGCGACCGAACCACAAAAGATTACGAAAGTAGAGTTGCACCAAATTAGAGGTTTTTATCTATTAGTAGCCTTGGTATACTTCCAACTGCAATATATGGGCTCTTGCTCTTCAGAAATTAAAGTCATCAATGGGCAGTGAACAAAACAGTCCTAAACATATCGTACCGAACCAAACATAAAAGTCAGCTTCGTGAAAATCAACATATCGATGCCTTACTTCCTCAACCTCGTAACTGAAAAATACGGTTTTGACTTTTTCATATCAAACGACTGCTATTTTTGTGTTCTAATACTGCAACAACTTATTATTTCAATACAATTTACATACATACTTATATGTAATCAATTCTTTAATAATTCCATTTTAAATTTAACCCAAACACCGAAGTATACAAAGATGAAACGTTTTTTTTTTTCCTAAACATTTTTTTAAGATACGAGGTTGAGAAAGTAAGGCATCGATATGTATTATAGAAACACAACAGGTGAATTAAGCCATGGCATTCCTGTACAAATACGCTAATATTCAAACAAACCACTGAGTGAACGATAGTTAAATCTAGTTATAAGCAGAGTGAAAAAACAAAAAGTATGTAATTTATCCTATCAAATACGAAATTACAAGGACATATCTCTGCATCTTTCTGACATCAATGATGTGCAAACGTTTGTGTTCGATTACTTACTGAATAGTAACTTAGCAAAGAAAGGCTGTTTTCCTAAACGTGTGTTCATAATGTATCAATACCGTGTTGATGCATTGTGTACTTAAATTTTCACCTACTTTGTATTGTATATGAATATGGTTTGCATCTACATTATTTTAACTGCCTTATTTGCTTTTCTCTCCGCAGTGACAACTACAAAGTTGCATTTCGGAACTAAATGCACTGTCAAAATGTTTATGGTTGCTTTTAAGAACATGTTGCCATGTATTACTACAATGCAACATACGTTTAGGAAAACAGCCAAACAGTCGCCACGGATCAGGAACTATTTTCATAATACATACTTTGAAATACTATCCATACATTCAGACTTGTCACAGAAATCAATTCCGATCAAAAGTGATTTCGTTTTATGTGAAGCAAGATACGAAATCTCTTCCACTTTCGATCGGAATTAATTTGTGTGACAGGACCGATTGACTATACAAGAATACAATTTTAATTTGTAAAATGTACATGCACTTGTTGTTCCTCTAAATGGCATCTCAAAATTTACACAAAGTTTGCAAATTAATATTAAACGATTTTGAAATCTATTTTGGTGTTCGATTAATCGATTTAAAAACCGATATATAAAAAGTGGATCGAAAAATCGAAAATCGATTTTGGAATCCATTTACCTAGGGAATGGTATATACCATGCTAGTTTAGTATACAAATCCTATGTCTGTCAGGCTTATAAGGAGAAAATATGAAGTGAAAAAATTGGCGCACAGTTTGCGATTTCCACTACATTTCTCAATGTATAGGTTAAAAATATATTGATTAAACATTTTCAAAAAACCATAACCGATAAAACAATAAAAAAATCGAAATTTATTACGAAATGGAGTATTATTTTATTAATTTATACCTTAAAAAACTATTTTATGCATAAAAATAAATATGCACAGAAAAATTTAAATTTTTTACCTTTTTTTGATTTACAGATAAAATGAAAGAAATTTCCGATTAAATATTAATGTTGTCTTACTTAACGATGATCTTACAGGATTGCTCGAGTCAGTTTGCAAAATGACGAATTAAAAATTATTTTTATTTATTATAACGGATTAAATATCAAATTTAATTTGTATTAAACTTTGTTCACAATCAGAGCAACAATTTCGTTTTTACTTCTTTTTTCTTCCCAAAGTATTTCATATATTTTACTTTCATTTTTAGAACAAAAATGTAACTAAATTTTTTTTTTTTAAATGTAACTAAAGTGGATTTTAGTCTAGAGTTTCTGACGTTTAAATTAATTTTATTTAGTTTTGAATGAAAATTTTAACATAAAGAATGTGAAAACAAAAAGCATGTTGTATTTGCATTTTTTTTTGGTTTCGTATGCTTAGGGTGTGTGTGAAACGGTAGCAAAGTACTCATGGAAGTAAAATTTTGACACTATTGAGGTGAATAAAATTTCACTAGCCCTAGGGGCTAGTATAAATTTTGACATTAGTGTAGAAATTTTTTGAAAACCACAAAATTATTTTTTTTCATTAAATTTGTTTAAACAAAATAAAAAATAATATGGAAGCAGGACCAGTGGCAAAAAAATAAAAAAGAATTATACAAGATGTAAATATTTAATATGTATAAGCTTTTTTGCCCACACCTTTTGTAAAATTTGTTAATATCTCAGAACGAATTCATCAAATAGTTGTGACGATCTCATTTCCAACATAATTGAAATGATTATTGGTAAACGTTTGTTTAATTAATTGATTTTTACAAAACTATTAGTAATTGTTTTTTTCTTTATGTCAAAATTTTACGTTGTCAAAAATGTTACAATTTCACACAGCACAAATATAAAAATTTTCTTAATACCGTTAGCTATTGCTGAATTCCATGGCTTAATCATCGATAAAAACAAAAAAGAAAAATTGCCAAAACAATGCAACTCTGATTACTACATGAAGTACACTGAAAAAATTAATTTTAATAAAAGAAAATTATTTTACCATTTATAGTTTTTATTGGAGATGAAATTAATTTATTAAAATAAATATTTGCATTGGTATGTAATTTTTTTTTAAATAAATAATAATATCTTATTTATAGCGAAAACATTTTTTTCATTTACAAAATAAAAATAAGAGTGATAGAAATTGAAAAATAAAAATGATAGGTATGTATAAGGAAGTCTCGGAAACGCATAATTTTCGAGTTATGGACCTCTGAAGCCTTTATACATTTTTCCATTATATTTATGAGCTTATATGGCCAATATTGGCAATTGAAGTAAGATATGTAAAATAAACTCATTGTTCATTGTTGTTGTTTTTGTTTAAGTTTTAATATTTTAAACTTTAATATTGTTACAAGTAAAACTGCTGCTTATATATGGATGAAGTTTCCTGATGATCTGGCCTAAGCAACCAGTGAATAAATTTCAGTGCGTTTATCAAGGATCAAAATTGGAAATTACTCCCCGTCTACAACTGGCATGATCATATATTTTGATTAAAGATTACGAAAGTAGAGTTGATTACCACTAATTTGGTGCTACTCCCGTTCCGTAATCTTTTTTGGTTCGGTCACAACTTAAAAAAATATCTCCCGTATACACTAGCCAAAAATTGAAGAATTTTTTAAGAATAGAAAAATTTATATTTCTTAAATTTTGATTAAAGATTACGAAAGTAGAGTTAATTACCTCTAATTTGGTGCTACTCCCGTTCCGTAATCTTTTTTGGTTCGGTCGCAACTTAAAAAAATCTCTTTCAGATGCACTAGCCAAAATTTGAAGAATTTTTTAAAAATAGAAAAATTTATATTTCTTAAATTTTGATTAAAGATTACGAAAGTAGAGTTGATTACCTCTAATTTGGTGCTACTCCCGTTCCGTAATCTTTTTTGGTTCGGTCGCAACTTAAAAAAATATCTCCCGTATACACTAGCCAAAATTTAAAGAATTTTTTAAAAATAGAAAAATTTATATTTCTTAAATTTTGATTAAAGATTACGAAAGTAGAGTTGATTACCTCTAATTTGGTGCTACTCCCGTTCCGTAATCTTTTTTGGTTCGGTCGCAACTTAAAAAAATCTCTTTCAGATGCACTAGCCAAAATTTGAAGAATTTTTTAAAAATAGAAAAATTTATATTTCTTAAATTTTGATTAAAGATTACGAAAGTAGAGTTGATTACCTCTAATTTGGTGCTACTCCTGTTCCGTAATCTTTTTTGGTTCGGTCGCAACTTAAAAAAATATCTCCCGTATACACTAGCCAAAATTTAAAGAATTTTTTAAAAATAGAAAAATTTATGTTTCTTAAATTTTAATTAAAGATTACGAAAGTAGAGTTGATTACCTCTAATTTGGTGCTACTCCCGTTCCGTAATCTTTTTTGGTTTGGTCACAACTTAAAAAAATCTCTTTCAGATGCACTAGCCAAAATTTCAAGAATTTTTTAAAAATAGAAAAATTTATATTTCTTAAATTTTGATTAAAGATTACGAAAGTAGAGTTGATTGCCTCTAATTTGGTGCTACTCCCGTTCCGTAATCTTTTTTGGTTTGGTCGCAACTTAAAAAAATCTCTTTCAGATGCACTAGCCAAAATTTAAAGAATTTTTTAAAAATAGAAAAATTTATATTTCTTAAATTTTGATTAAAGATTACGAAAGTAGAGTTGATTACCTCTAATTTGGTGCTACTCCCGTTCCGTAATCTTTTTTGGTTCGGTCGCAACTTAAAAAAATCTCTTTCAGATGCACTAGCCAAAATTTAAAGAATTTTTTAAAAATAGAAAAATTTATATTTCTTAAATTTTGATTAAAGATTACGAAAGTAGAGTTGATTACCTCTAATTTGGTGCTACTCCCGTTCCGTAATCTTTTTTGGTTCGGTCGCAACTTAAAAAAATATCTCCAAAATTTAAAGAATTTTTTAAAAATAGAAAAATTTATATTTCTTAAATTTTGATTAAAGATTACGAAAGTAGAGTTGATTACCTCTAATTTGGTGCTACTCCCGTTCCGTAATCTTTTTTGGTTCGGTCACAACTTAAAAAAATCTCTATCAGATGCACTAGCCAAAATTTAAAGAATTTTTTAAGAATAGAAAAATTTATATTTTTTAAATTTTGATTAAAGATTACGAAAGTAGAGTTAATTACCTCTAATTTGGTGCTACTCCCGTTCCGTAATCTTTTTTGGTTCGGTCGCAACTTAAAAAAATCTCTTTCAGATGCACTAGCCAAAATTTAAAGAATTTTTTAAAAATAGAAAAATTTATATTTCTTAAATTTTGATTAAAGATTACGAAAGTAGAGTTGATTACCTCTAATTTGGTGCTACTCCCGTTCCGTAATCTTTTTTGGTTCGGTCGCAACTTAAAAAAATCTCTTTCAGATGCACTAGCCAAAATTTAAAGAATTTTTTAAAAATAGAAAAATTTATATTTCTTAAATTTTGATTAAAGATTACGAAAGTAGAGTTGATTACCTCTAATTTGGTGCTACTCCCGTTCCGTAATCTTTTTTGGTTCGGTCGCAACTTAAAAAAATATCTCCAAAATTTAAAGAATTTTTTAAAAATAGAAAAATTTATATTTCTTAAATTTTGATTAAAGATTACGAAAGTAGAGTTGATTACCTCTAATTTGGTGCTACTCCCGTTCCGTAATCTTTTTTGGTTCGGTCACAACTTAAAAAAATCTCTTTCAGATGCACTAGCCAAAATTTAAAGAATTTTTTAAGAATAGAAAAATTTATATTTCTTAAATTTTGATTAAAGATTACGAAAGTAGAGTTAATTACCTCTAATTTGGTGCTACTCCCGTTCCGTAATCTTTTTTGGTTCGGTCACAACTTAAAAAAATCTCTATCAGATGCACTAGCCAAAATTTAAAGAATTTTTTAAGAATAGAAAAATTTATATTTCTTAAATTTTGATTAAAGATTACGAAAGTAGAGTTAATTACCTCTAATTTGGTGCTACTCCCGTTCCGTAATCTTTTTTGGTTCGGTCGCAACTTAAAAAAATCTCTTTCAGATGCACTAGCCAAAATTTAAAGAATTTTTTAAAAATAGAAAAATTTATATTTCTTAAATTTTGATTAAAGATTACGAAAGTAGAGTTGATTACCTCTAATTTGGTGCTACTCCCGTTCCGTAATCTTTTTTGGTTCGGTCGCAACTTAAAAAAATCTCTTTCAGATGCACTAGCCAAAATTTAAAGAATTTTTTAAAAATAGAAAAATTTATATTTCTTAAATTTTGATTAAAGATTACGAAAGTAGAGTTGATTACCTCTAATTTGGTGCTACTCCCGTTCTGTAATCTTTTTTGGTTCGGTCGCAACTTAAAAAAATATCTCCCGTATACACTAGCCAAAATTTAAAGAATTTTTTAAAAGTAGAAAAATTTTTATTTCTTAAATTTTCTTTAAAGATTACGAAAGTAGAGTTGATTACCTCTAATTTGGTGCCCCTCCCGTTCCGTAATCTTTTTTGGTTCGGCCGCAATTTAAAAAATCTCTCCCATACACACCGCTCAAAATTAAGAAAAAAATTAAATAAAAACGTAGCTGAGCTACGCGTAGCTGAAATATGCGTAGCTGAGCTACGTTTTTAATCAGCTACGCGTAGCTCAGCTACGTTTTTAATAACGTAACGTTTTACGTCATAAAACATATTTAACTCGGCGTATTTATCTGCACCCACTTCAAAAACTACTCAAATAAATCGGAAAATTTTGAAAAGGGTGACACAAAATATTGCCGGGACGACAGAAGTAATTTAAACTTTTTATATGTACAACAAATTTAGATGTTGGAATAAATTTATAGACATAAAAATTTAATTTTAAATAGATCTTAAGATTTCCATAAGAGATTTGATAAACGTGGTATGAAGTAAGCAAAATCATTTTACGAAAAATACTTTTTTTACGTATTTATGTCAAGTGGCTAAGATATGCGAGCAAGTGGTACAAGCTAAATTTGCAAGCAAATTCTTAAAGACTGCAGTAACACTAAAAAAAAACTTTTCTTTTCAAAAGATTTTGTTATTCGTGCTTAATTCCCAGTTTTTAGTCTTGATAAAAACACTTGAAATTTATTGTTGATGGGATAAGCTATTCCTATGCGCATTTCACTGGTTGCTTAGGCCAGATCATCAGGAAACTTCATCCATAAAGATTTTAGAAAAACTAAAGATATTAAACCAAATAAAACTGTTAAGCATATAAGAATTATAAGCAACAGTTCTACTTGTAACAATATCAAAGTTTAAACAAAAACATCAACAATAAACAGTGGGTTTACCTCATCTAACATTCCCCACTACAATTAGTTGAAATTCTCTCAACATTAATTGTAGTTGTAATTAAGCACGAATAACAAAATCTTTTGAAATTAAAATTTTGTATTTTTTCGAAGAAATTTCTTTTTGATAATAAAAATACTTTTCTGTAAAAATAGGTTAAAAAACCACGGAAATTTGTACCGAAATTCGTGAACATATTTTAAAATAAAGGAACGATGGGAATTCCTTGAGTTCAGTTTTTAAAATTTTTTAACGTGCCAAGTCTACAGTGCAGACTGTAACAAAATATTTGTCTGAGTCTCAAATCCTAGCAAGAAAGCCAAAAACTGGACATCCAACCAAAATTTCCCCACGAGTTGAGCGATTTACAAAAAGTATTGTTGGTAAAAATCCTAAAACAAAAAACGTGGAAATGTGAAACACTTTGAAAAATTACCACAATATTAATGTTTCTTCAGAAACAGTGCGAAGTGTTATGCGAAAAAGCAGATTCCATAGCCGCGTAAAAAGAAAAAAAAAAAATAATTAGGGATATAAACAAAAAAAAAAAGCGACTCGACTTCGACTTAACCCTTTACGGCGTCATGTTGTATTTTTGCAACATAACCTTACAGTGTTAAAATATTATATATGCAATAAGGCGATTTTGCAGTTTGGCAACAAAGCATTCTTGCGGTTTAAAAACTAAAAGTTTTCTTAACAGCAACAAGTTTGTATTCATTTCATTCATGTGACACGTGCGTAGAAATCTGTTGTGCACTGTTTGAATTCATTTTCAAAAAATTATTATTTTAAGTAATAGCAATATTTAGCTATTGAAATTTGTTTGAGTGAAAGGTTTGAGGATATACATATTTTAACTAGTGTTCGCCTCATGGTCAAAATTAGACCATACATTTTCATGTTCATAAGAAGAAAACATAGTACATCTATGTATATATGAATTAACATGTTTCGTTCATTTTTTCCGTCTTAGTGGATCGATTTGGCGAGGGACCAACGTCCGTTTCATATTTTAACTTCCACGAGAGTTAATTTTATTTTCAATATCATCAGAATTGATAAAACAAAAATGTATCAAAAAATCTCCTTAACCCTCTAACCAGCAAGAGTGCCTCAAGGCACGCATTACAAATCACCAATTAACTCAGAAACTAATTATTATTTTTATTTTAAATTTAACGGTGACTTTAGTTACAGATCTGGTAACATTTCACTGAAATGTTGCAGTGCATTCTGACTTTTGATTTTTGTTCTGTCAGCTGTTTTGTGGGAGAAGTCATAATTTTAACGCGTGAAATTTTGTGTGTGATTTTTTTTTTTTTTCAAATCAAAGTTATAATAACTTTTAGTCGCCCGATCTATTCGAAATAATTTTTTTTTTTAAAGGTAAGATATTCTTTTTTCAGTTTATACGTTTGTAAATGTTAAACAATTAAAACAAGTGTGTTGAGAACGCAAAAACTGAGAAGTGCCTCAGGGCCCTGTTGCGGGTTGCGGCTAAATTTATCGGCGTGTTATATTTAATAGTATTTTACTCTTTTGTTATATTATTTTGCAATTTTTATAAAAAAAAAAAAAAAAAAAAAAAACCGCAGACGTATTAAGTTATCCGCCTTGACTGATGATCAGTTGGTAGAGTTTATGGATGCAATAGAAACAGACGAAGAAGACGATTTCAGTAGCAATGATGAAAAAAATGACCCAATTTATGCGCCGGATGAAATTCGCCAGGAAGACGAACGATGTATTTCACAATATATTTGTACTTTGTTTTTCACCGAGACACTAAACATGTCTATGAATATAAGTGCATTTGACATACCTTCGGGATCATCATCATTGAATCCAATTATAGGAAACGAAACAACAACAGCACCATGTTCTACAGCCGTGGAACCAGTTACATAAACAGCTTCAACAAAACCAGAGAAAAGACCCCGCTCTCCGTTACCAATAATGGAAAGTACTGGTCCAACAAATGTGCCCTCTGATGGTGGATTCATTGATGCAGGTAAGAATTGAGAGTTACCAGTTGGTTTCAAAACTGTAAGCTTCCAACGGATAATGCCGTCAAAAACGAACCAAGAGGTTTCTCGGCTGAGCTTGTGGGTTCTGCCTTTGGTGTTGAAATAAGCACTGTCTTGTGGAAAGACAACAAGTGTGTGCGATTGGCTTCAACATATGTTGGCATTGAGCCATTTGCAAGAACAAATCCCAAATTACAAGTAGTAAAGGTACGACCGAAAAGCAAGGAAATATGTGGAAATCGATTGCCCACAAATCATACGCGAATATAACAGCTATATGGGAGGCGTAGATTTGATGGATGGACTTATGGGCCGTTACCATGTACGAGCAAAGACTCGCGATGCGATGATCCGCCTCTTTTATCATTTTATCGATATGGGAACTACGAACGCTTACATATTGTATCGACGCATTCACTCTGAAAAATGCAACGATTCCAGCAATGTTTCGGCTGAAGACAATCAGCTTCTTCAATTGCCTCAATTTCAAGAAGAAATTGCTGCTGGTCTTTTGTCATACACAAAAAAAAGTACGGCTGGTCGTCCAGGCAGTGGGCCAAGAACACCACGTCCAGAAACAATACAAGAAGATCAAAAGCCAGGAAGTTCAAAAGTTGGCGAAAGAGCGAAACATCCAGTTGATGACGTCCGTTAAGATAATATCGACCACTTTCCAATTTGGTTAGGCAAAGAAGGTGGAAAAAGATGGTGCTATGCAAAACTATGCAAAAAGTCGCAACCACAGTGTTGTGTCTTCTCAAAATGCGATCTCCGTTTATGCTGCTCCAATGCCCCAAAAATTGTTTTTATGAGTATCATCGTGGAAAGTAAAACAGAGTTTCTTATTTTTTTTATATCTTTTCCATTAGTTTTTCAATAAAACCGTATCATAATTAAAAGTTTATATCTCATTGTTTTTTGCACCTAAACCGTCAACAGTGCCCTGAGGCACTCTTCACCTTTTTGCACCTGGCTCCTAAACTTAGTTTGTAAATTAGTTTCTGAGGGCTTTTTTGAGTTAAGTGGGTCATAATTACTCTAAAAAAAATTATTCGAAAACTTGTTTTTAGCTTTTTAAAGTTTGCGGGTTAGAGGGTTAATAGATTGTCAATCAGGACATTGCAAGTTTAATTATATTTTTTCATGTCTAATATTAACGAAAATTAATCAATGTACCAGATGTTGAACGAAAAAGTACCAAAAAGCTCCCCTTACATGTTCTTATTCCCCCAGGACCATGCATTTTTAATTGTATCTTTATAGGTCGAATATTAACAAAAATTCAAAACATACCAAAGAAAAAATAAAAAGTACCAACATTTTGTATCTCATAGGGTTTCATTCACTCAGGACCATGCACCTATAACATAACGTTTCTAAGTTCAATATTATAGACAATTCAAAAATGATCACATTCTAATTTCCGACTTTATATAGTCGAAATATTCGAAAACTGGTTTCTAAAAAATATCGAATAATCGACAACCCTATTTTTTTATTATTTGATAATTGAAAAAAACTAATTTTTTGTATTTGTGTTAGTAGCAAATTTGAACGCCTATAACTACCCAATAAGCATTTTGGCTGGAATTCAAGTGGAATTACATTTGAAATCCAGTCACAATTTCCAATTTCCAGTGTTGAATTACAGTTGAAACAAAGTTGAATTCAATAGCGAATCCAGCAAAATTAACCATTGAATTACAGTCGAACAAAACTGTAAAAGTACAGTGTAATTCCAGCCTTGAATAACAGTGAGATTCAAGTTAAACCGAACCTGTTTTTACACTTGAATTCAAGCATGGAATTGCAGTGGAATTCAAGTCGAAGCGAACATGTTTTTACCGGTGAATTCAAGCATGTAATTTCAGTGTTATTCAAGCAATGTTACAACAGTATTTAAATAGTGTTATTACCAGGGTAGGAAAAAATTCGACTCGCAAGCACAATTCTAGTCAACTTGCTCGTTTTAAAATTTTTTTCGACTCGTAAGATTTTTGTGCTCGACTCGTAAGCATAAATTTAATTATAAAATCATCATCATCACCGCCGCCAATGATTTTGCAACAACTCTGTACCATATATAACATATGCTTCAAACAAATTTGTTGTTGTTTTTTAACAACCTTCAAACAGACTGGAAAGAGGATGGATTTCATATGTAATTCAAGTTTGGATTCACACTGGAATTCCAACATTGGAATTCACAAAAAATTTGTGCTTATTGGGTATGAAATTATTGAACAGATTTTAATAAAATATATATTGTGCACTTCTGTAAGCAAATATCTTTCAAATGGTGTATATTTTGTTCAAATCGGTTGACATACAGAGGAGGAAAGTGTTCTTAACTGTTTCGCCTTAGCCGATTTATATATAGATAATCAATTACTAATTTTTTTCGCAAAACCAATTTCGTTTACGTTTTATACTGATTTTGGTTTGTTGTACACTGCCTATTGAGGTGTATTATTTTACAATATTTCAATATTGTGAATGACTTTTCTTTAGTATCAAAATGAGCCGTAAATTGCGTAATATAGCTCCCAATGACCTAGAAATGATTCTATCACAATGGGAAGATAGTGAAGTTGGCCTTAATTTTTCTGATAACGATGTAGAAAGGGCCGACACAACACGTTCCACCGAAAGATGTCAGGTTAAACCAATACGAGCACTGACCAGTTTGGGTCAATAAACGCATGAGATGCAAATTTTCAGAATGCAAAGGCTATACGCAGAAATCTTGCGAAAAATGCGGGGTTAGTCTGTGCTACAATAAGCAAAACAACTGCTTTAAAAATTTTCATATTATTTATTTCTCCCAACATCAACCAATTGCCTGCAGAATAAATGCTTCACAAGGCTACGTCTAACACATACACGACTTACCCACCAACATCTGATGAACAAAACGGCACAACCACTGTGCACTTTCTGTAGCTCCTCACCTTTAACGGTCCTTCACATATTAGTAGACTGCCCGGCCCTATTCAACCTGCGAGTAACGATTTGCAAATCCTCTAACATTGTTGATTTATTAACATCTCCAACTAGCAACAACATTAACTTAGTCTTTGAATTTTTAAGAAAACTTTCTTTGCATAACCAAATTTAATTCTCTAATCCATAGTCTAAATATTATACTTCTTTTAAGAATGCACCTACCTTATAAATATTAAGCCGATAGCCATTGTTGCTAGTGCTTTTAGTTCTTTTTAAGATTTATTGTAATTTTAATTATAATAAATATGAAAATAAGTAAATAAATAAATAAAATAAAATTTTGAGAGCTACTGCTGCAATGTTGCATTTCTGCAACAAATAATTTTTTTAAAAAAATAAGATCTTAAATATGAATAAGATTTTTTTTATTAATTTTTCTATTAAAAGTAGCCAATTTACCACATATTAAGTTAAGTATGCGGACAAATCAATAGTCTCCCAGCAAAAACTTCCCAGCAAAAACTTACATTGCAAAGTAATGAGTTAAAAAGCTAATATAACGACTCTTCACTACTTATACATTGGCATTTTAACTCATTATTTTAACAAGGTGATGTCTTAACACCCTCGCTTACAAATAGGGAGTTAAATAAGTCATTACCACATTCGCTTACAAATAGGGACTTAAATAACTTATTACTCCGATGTCACCAAAATAACAACTAACATGTAATGACTTTAAAAAAAAATTTTTTTTATTATTTTTTTTATTTATTTTTTTTTTCTATTTTTTCTTATTTTATTTTACTTTGTTTTATTTTTTATTTTTTTTCTGTCTCTGGTGGGATTCGATCGCTCAGCCTTGGTGCTGATAGACTAGCTCACTACCATCTAGTCTACCGGGGCAGTATAGTTTTTAGATAAAAAAACTATGTTTTTTACTCAATTAAGAGCGTAAATATGAGATTAAATTGTCCATAATAACAATAACAACGTTTATTGAAAGTTGATTGAAAGTTTTTGTTTCATTACTATAATGACATTTTTATTGTCATAATGAAAATTTTAATTTATGAAGGCAATTATTGAAATATGTTGCTTTTATAAAAAAAAATTTTTAATTCATAAAATTAATGGCATAGATCTAACATTAGATGTATGAAATTATTAAATCTTACATTTTTTAATTAACAATTAAACATTTTTTTTAAGGAAACTATAATTTTGCATTATTTTATGAATATAGTTATGTTTGTATATTGTTTTTTTATGTTCCCAATTAAAATTTTTTGTTTAACTTGGACAAACTTAAGTTTTCATATATCCATTGAAAATTTTTAACGTAATTACGAAATCCAATGAAGCGATTTTAACGAAAATACTTCATTATAACTATGAAATTCCATTTAGACAATGAAAATTTTCATTTACCCAAGGAAAATTTTTTTATGAAAATGATTCATTAAATATATGAAGCATTTTTCTTTCAGTGTAATAAAAAAAAAACAAATTGTAAGAATAAATATTTAAAACCAATTTGTATTAGATTTGAAAAAAATTAAACCGTAGATGCATTTTATTATGAATGAATTATAAATTTCGTTAATCAACTCATACACAAGTACTTAGGTATCAGATTATATGTCAGCCATTACTGAGCTACTTCTATGTAATGCAGATGGTATGAAGTAGTCATTGAAAAGTAAGTGGTTCAGTAATGGCAAGTCATTACCAAGTTTTTGCTGGGCTTATATTTAAATATTTGCCTTTGTTTAAAAGTTTTTGGTTTATTTGCTTTTTTTAAATATCACCAATTTTAAGAAAATTAAAGAATTTTTAAGGGGTACGTAATACTATCTGTGTGACTGTTAGTTAACAAATAGGAAACATCTGACAGAAAAGGCTTTTATAACGCGCGTTGTTAAACGTTAAGCGCACGATATTCGTCGAAGAATTATCGCGCGTTATTTACTTTTTACTTAATGGTACATCTTAAAGAGTAAGCGCAAATTTGTCACGCCCTCAGATGCTTGTCTCCTGCCACTCTCAAGATACACAGAAATCTAAAATATCTTCATACGGGAGGTGCGACGTTCACATCTACAATTCTAGAGAGGCTGTGTATTGATAAACCAGCTATAACGTTGTAAAAGCCACTTTTTCCAAATTATCGTTAACATTACTCCCTTACGTTGTTTAGACATCATATCATCCAAAATTATGCACCTTAACCTCTTCAAAATGCCAAACTAAGAGTCAGCCATTGAAAAAACGTTGTAAGTTACTAAAAAAAATTATACAATAAAATGGTTTTGCAAATTAAAAAGCCGCTTGCGCAGTGGAAAAACGTTTTAAGTGGCATCGCGATTGTGGATATGAAACGTTTTACCACAAAAAAAAAATTTTAAACTTTGAGTTTTCATGTTATTTCAAATTAAAATTTCTTGATATTTTGCCTACAAGTTTTTATAATCATAAATTTTGATAACATAAAAAAAAAATTATCCTGGGGTTTAATCGCCGCATTCGATACTATCGTATCGAATAAACTATTGAATTTTTTTGCATACGATAGACACTGGCGTATCGAATGAAAACTCGATAAATGCAATGTCGAGTTACTCGATGTCGAATGCTATTATTTCAAATTCAATACATTTCATTCGATATCGAGTTTCAAGATACCAAAATACATAATTTCGATCAATTTTGCTCGATATCGTATGCGGTGATTAGACCCCTGCCTTTTAAAAATGTTTTTTTACTCTCCTGAAAAATAATTATTTTGTCACTTACAACGTTATTCGCGGCTGTGCTTCAATTGTACACTTCCAGTTATTTACATATAAATAAATCTATTTTTTGCCATGCCCACTTCTACAGTACCTCCCACAAACGCTTGTAATTTCTTGGGAAACTTTGGCTCCTGCAGTTCTCCCGATATACAGAAATCTATAATAAGTTTGTATGGAAAGTGTCCCGCCCACTTCACAGATACCACCCACATTTTGTCGGATGTTGTATATTGAAACCAAGATGCTTATCCTTAGGTACTTATTTGGAAGCTCTCTTAGAAACGTTCTTGTCATTCTCCAGATATACAAAAAGAAAAAGGGGTTTTATGTGTAAAATCAGAAGCTGTTTAATTTTTTGCTCATATCTTAGCCATTTGTCTGCTGAACAGGCTGAATTTCAATAGCAATATCAAGCGGAGCATATGTGACTTAAATATGTACTAACCAAGACCCCATCATATTTGGGTTCTTTGCGAAATCCTCTATCAACAGACAGACGAACATCGTTAAATCAACTTTGGTCCTTTAAAGGACCTATATTTTATTTATTTATAGGATCTAAGATCAATACTGTAGAAATTACAGACGGAATGATAAACTTTTTATATTTACACTCACAAAATTATTACAGTAATGGACTGTAGTTTATTTAGGAAGCATTCCATTCAGGAATTTTTAAATAAATAAACCTTTAAAATTCCAAGCAAATTTATTTTTAACTAATTCTAGTATTTATTCAAAAAACTAAGTGCACAGTTGCAGTTTAAATTGTCCGTTGATTAAGTTTAAGTCTTCTTTATGTAAAATTTAATGAAAATATAATTTAAAATAACGAAAAATTCCTTTAAAGTTACGTTCACAATCAAAAAAACAATTTCGTTTTTTCTTCTATCTCTTTTCTTCCCAAAGTATTTCATATATTTTCCTTTCATTTTTAGAACAACAATAATTTATTTAATCAAAACAATCACTTTTCGTATGCTAATGTAATAAGAAATTCACAACAGAATACAAATGTTAATTCCTTTGAAAAACTTGAAACTTTAATTCAAAATCAAATTGAATTAACAAACAAACTTTTAAATATGATGTCAATTATTGTTTCAAAACTATGCAACTGAATCTACACAGAAAAAATTATTTTTCCAATTCAAACAAAAAATTTGTAGAATCAAAAATTTTTTTGTCTGAAATCGGTCCTATAAACAAATTCGCATATTCAAACAAGTTATTTGCATTTTGTTTATTAAAAAAAACACTGATTTTTTCAAACAAATAATTTAACTGAATCAAACAAAAAGTTTACTGAAATTGATATACTAAATTTCAAAATCAAAAAAAAAAAAAAAAAAAGTTTTTGCACAAGCAATGACGCGCACACAAGTAAGCACTGTCTGAGAAGATGACGGCAGAGCAGAGCCGCACACTGGTTCAAGAGCGGCATTAATTAATTTTTTTCATGTCTGCTGATCTACCTCTTTTTCCACAGTTTGTAATAAACACTCTAATTATCATGTATCCAAAATATTAGGCTTATAGCCTTATTACTTTTTTGTCGAGAGACATTCAAAGTTGACCTAAGTGAATGCGTTTGAAATGGCCGTATAATATATGCTACTTTCTATAGCTTCATGTTTTTAAAATACTCTTGTAACAACACTACAATAATTTTTTTTTTACAATTGGATGTTATAAATTATATATATGCAAATAAAAAAAATTTTGGAAATTAAAAAAAAAAATTCTTTTACTACTATAAATTGTCCAAAAATATTTATTTTCTCCAACTTCTATTGCTTGCATATATTGATCTCCAACGACCTCTAACCTGAGACTTATATCAAATTAAAGCTTGAAGTCTCAGCTAACGATACTCAAAAGTTTATCTGCCCATTTTTGCCCCTAAGCAATTCCGGTGTAAAAAACTAAAAAAATTACACAGCGTTTACATTTGCCAGTACTGGCAAGACAGTAAGCATATACACATTAGTTGGCAAAACAATGCAAAAACAAAATAGCTGTAAAAGTGTTTATGTATTAATGAAAAAGTTTGAATGAATTGCTACTGTCTTGCCAGTACTGGCAAATGTAAACGCTATGTTAGGTCAAATTTCATTCACAAGCATGGTATTGCGCATAGGAATGGGCAAAAATATCAATATTTAAAAAAATCGATAAATATCGCCGATATTTAAAAAAAAACATGGTGAATACCATAAAAAATTCAATGATCCAAATTTAAGTGACAAAAAAATTTTTTTAAACAAGTATTGTTCCTCTCAATTTGAAATGTATTGATGTCACAAATGATTACTGGCGAAAAACAAGGCCGTCTTTAACAACTTTTTGTAGGCCAATAAAATTTGAATTTGTAAAAAAAACGGCAAATGTTATTTCTGAAGAAGTTGAAAGAGTGCAAAATGAAATTAAAGATTTGAAAAAATCTGTTGTTAACATTTATGACAAAAGTTTTGAAATTTTACATACTCCTGTTTTAACCTTGATTGATGGAAAAGTTTCGAATACAATCATACAAACTTCAGGAATGGCTGTATGTTTTATATGCAAGCTAAGCCAAGCGAAATGAACAATTTGGATGTATTAAGGACAAACCCAGTTTCGGAAGAAGAGCTTCAGTTTGGAGTTTCGCTTTACATGCGAGAATAAAATTAATGGAGTGCATATTGCATATAGCATACAACAAAAGTTTTTCAAAGTGGAGAGTAACAAAAGATACAACACATGAAAGATAAGTATCAAAAGCGGAAATTCAAAGGAGTTTGAAATTGGTTCTAGGCATAAATGTGGACATGGTTAAACAAGAAATGGGCTCAACGAACAAAGGCAATACCTCTAGACGATTGAAGATGTCATGCATATGTTACTTGCGAGAAGGATATATTGGAATTTCCTGATGAAGTAAAAAATTTGTTATGTTAGTAAAGGTACACCAATTACTTTGTTTTTAAAATTTTGTTTTAATATTTTCTTTTATTTATTTACAGATATTTTCATTGAATATGGGCGTGACTGTTGCTGCATTTTATTTATATTTTAATCAAATAAAAAACACGAAAATTTAAACCTGTGTAGCTGTTTTAATCGATCTAGCTTTGCTAATAAGGAAAATATTGGATTTTTTGTGGTCATTTTGTGTGAGAGGTAGGCGTGGTTGTTAGCAGATTTTTGATAAAATTGCAATGAGCAAAATATTGTGACTCTACAATGATTTTTAACTTTTGCGTTATATGGGAAGTAGGCGTGGTTGTGCTCGAATTTTCTTTATATTTGCAGTATTCTTTTATTACACCAAATATTAGTCCATGCCGAAATTCAAGGCTCTGAACAAATAATTGTGACTCTACAATGATTTTTAACTTTTGTGTTATATGGGAAGTAGGCGTGGTTGTGCACGGATTTTCTTCATATTTGCAGTATTCTTTTATTACAACCAAATATTTGTCCATGCCGAAATTCAAGGCTCTAAACAAAAAATTGTGACTCTACAATGATTTTTAAATTTTGTGTTATATGGGAAGTAGGCGTGGTTGTGCTCGGATTTTCTTCATATTTGCAGTATTTTTTTATCACAACCAAATATTAGTTCATGCCGAAATTCAAGGCTCTGAACGAAAAATTGTGACTCTATAATGATTTTTAACTTATGTGTTATATGGGAAGTAGGCGTGGTTGTGCTCGGATTTTCTTCATTTTTGCAGCATATTTTTATCACAAGAAAATATATGTCCGTACCGAAATTCAAGGCTCTACCATGTATCCTTATATTTAATGCCGCCAATCGTATGAAGCTGAACCACTGTGAGCCGCCGGCTGGCTTTCAGACAAATTTTTTGTTGGAATAATTTTTGAACGAAGTCTTATTTGTACACAACACAATGTTTTTCTTTATCACTCTCTGTTGCTGTATCCTTTCATTTGCTAAAGGATATGCATTTATTTGAGTTTTCAAATACGGAAAAAATAATACCGATTCGTTCAGTATTGACTGAAATTAAATTGCTTTCGAATCGAAAAAGTATTCGATCACGGCTGCCATAATTTGGCCCCAGATCTTAAGAAAATAAACACACACACAAGGATTTTTGCACGCAAAAAAAAATAGCGGTAAACAAAAAATTATTCTTTCCATGTTTCTGTTGTTTTTATTACAAATTATAAGTGGTAGTTAGCAAACAATTACGATTTATAAGAGGTAAAGAAGATTTAATTGAAAAAAAAAATTACGAGTTATCGAGGGGACCAAAATGTATGGAAATTTTACGAATTAACGAGATTTTTTCAAGGGACCGACAGTTTATTACGAATTATCGGGAATTACGATTTATCGGGGTACGAATTATCGGGACTTGACTGTATTTACAAAAGAAATTGTTGCTCTATTATGAACACCAAGTGAAAATGTTTTTTTGATTGTGAACGTTTTTTTGATTGTGCGAATTCCGTTAAAAAAATGAAGTTATTTTATAAAATTTAACTACAAAAAAATTACCCCATAATCCATGAAAACAAAGGCAATTTTACTTTTTAACACTGTAAGTGTCAATTTTGTTTTTTTTTTTTTTTTTTGTAAATGTTTTACAATAATTTCAAGTACACATATCAACTGACTTAAAAAAACATATATCTTTTCTTGCTAAGACACGAATAAGTGTATCCCATCCTCATCACAAAATCAGTTTTAACATGTCATAATGAAATTGTTTTATGACAGAAAGCTTGTTTCTGCTATAGTTCTGTTTTGATAACAAGCGAATTGAAAATATTGCTTTAGGCATCGTTAACTTGATTAAGGAAAAGAAATAATAAAATGAAATACATAAATTGATAGAAACGAAACAGGATTATAAAGCATAATAGGAAATATTTTATGTTTCATTATACTGGGTGCCGCAAAAGTAACTTATGATTTGATGTGTAAATAAATTTTTTTTAACGTATTTTTTTCATGATTAACTTTGAAATGCTTAGGAAATTTATGTTGAAAAATCGCAGCATAAAGCAAAGAACCAAAATTGATAAAATTTCGTTTAAAAGTCAACATAATATCGAGCTCCAACTGCGAAAATAACTTAAGCGACATAATTTTAAATTCTCGTTTTTTTTTCAATAAATGACTTTATTGGCAACGCTTGCATCATATTCTTAAGACCCACATACCTTGATCAAAATACTCATCAAGCATTGTGGTAGTATTAGTAAAAATGTGTTTCTATGTGTCACACCGACGCACAGTGGCGCCCGTAGAGCAAACGAGGTTGCAAAAATCAAAATTTTCATGAGCGCCGACGAAGTTTTGAATAAACCCATGTTATAGGAAACTTTTCAACGATTTCAAATATGCCACTTTTAATAATATCACATTTTTAGTTTAGAAGATATAACCGTTCAAAGTTGACCGACTTTCGGTTTTCAAAAAAACACACAATTTTTAGTCAATTTGTTGCGATTTCAGGTGTAATATCAAGAAAAATAGGTAACGAATCGCCTTATTTTTTGTTTGTATTGATTGATGTATTTATTAAATGTATAATGATAAAAAAAAAAAAATTAACTGTTTGCTTTGTGTTTCTCCTGGTATATCACTAATTAAAAACTAACCGTTTTTTTCACTATTTTTCAACTTTGACGGAAAATAAAAAAAAATCTTTATTTTTCTATATTTGCAAAACCTGTTCTTTGATTATTTCTTTACATAATTCAAAAGGTTTTATCTGCCCGTACGTGCCCATTTGGCTTCTAGAGGTAAAAAAGGTTAAAAAGACATGGTTGCAGAAATTGTATGGCGTCCATCCCTTGTATGTTTTGACTGACAGTTGTTTGATCTAATAGTTTGAAAAAAAAACTACTCATTGAAATTAGCAGGTACGTACCTCACTTAAACAATACATTGGCGTACAAATGGTCAAGAACAATATTGACTTATGGTCCCTACAGGTAGGCACAAATCTTATTTGGACACGTGCATAATATCAAAATTGCATTATTCAGCCTAAATCCATATGTATGCAGGGAACAGGTAAATTTTTAGGCATGGTAGCATAAGCCTATATATTGCAAAATAAGCATAATGCCTGGATAAGTCTACGACTGAAAGTTGGCGCAACAATTATTGAAACCGTTAAACAATTTAAGTACTGAAAACATGACGTTGAATAATTTAAAATTATTTGAACTGTTTAGAAAGTCAACCACACCAAAGTTTTTCACGGAAGCTGCTTTAGAAGAACTTGATAGCTTATACGGAAATATTGAGAGAAGCGAAATTATACAAAATAATTTTTATCTGATATATGCAAATATTAAGGCAAAATGGGTGAAATCTAATCGAACCATTCAGAACTCCAAATACGAGGACTGGCTTATATATTTTATTTTATAATAATTTTTTTTTTAATTTGTTGGGTAATAATTTAAATGATAAAACCCTAAAGAAAAAAAATAAAAACAATCTAAAAATGTAAAAATAATTTTTTTTAGTTACCATAAAATTGATTTTTCTACTAATGTTAACTTTGATAACCCATAAGAAGGCCCCTACAAAGCGTAGCACCCTTTCCAAACGCTCATTTCATAGGCTGAACAGTTATCTATCATATGCTGTTTAAACTGTTCAATTATCTTATTCGGTTCAAAAGATATGATTTTTGCAACGAAAAAACTCAAATGGCGCCACTGTGCGACGATGATCGATGGAAAATCAAATAATTTAGATATGACGGCGAATATTACGTCAAGCTCACGTACACAGTGAATTCGCCCGCTGTACAAGCATTTGACAAGTGTATTTGGGCCTTTAAAAGTCATGGCCACATAAGGTACCGTTACGATTTTATAGCGAGAACAATTTTATCGTAAGCGACAAATTTCATATAAAATTTATATGAAATATAATAAAAAAAAACTCTCTTATGTAAAACTTGGTTTTTGGCGCTTATATGTTATTTACGTGGTTAAGTCATAATATGAATGACGATGACAAAACCATAACACGTTTAAAATTTTTCGTTAAAAATACCCTAGTAGAAAGGCAAATTACACCAAACTTGCCACATTCAAGTTATAAAGTGGTGGCGACCGGTTCTAGTTCTAACACTTTATATGCAGGGGACTTGTCACTTTAACATGGTGATGTCCTATGAATGGCCTAATTGGTACCTGTTTGACACTTTTACATTAAAGCTCATAGAAATTACCGAAATGGACACCTTAAATTTTCGGTTAAAATTATACCTGCGCAGATATTGTCCCGAGTAAACCATGTTAATATGATAGATTTCCTTTATTTAAAGTAATAGAGCCAAAGAGAATCAGCCACTACAAATGCAAAATTCAGTTACATGACTAGTTATTTGTCAATTGCCTTTCTTTTAGAGTAACTATTCTTTAAACACATGATCACCTGTTAAGTGGTATGTTCTGTTTTCACCTATCAGAATTCGTTATTTTTTATTAAAAACTTAAAGTTCACTAATCACGGGATAAGTGCTTTAAAACAAATTGACACAAATTTCCCGCATGGTAGTTTAGTTGGTAGAAAGGTCAAAATTAGTCCATGAGTTACCAAGAACAAAACTGTGATAGGTTGGGTATTTCGAATTAAAAAAAGCGAGTATTTCGACGATTTCAGTATTTTGGAATTCCGTTTTGCTAGCTCTAGTTGCAAAGTAAACAAATTTAAATTAAAAAACAATTCTTTATATTGCTGCAACAAACTTAAGAGGAAGTATACAGGCAACAACACATATAAAAAAAGGAACAACTCATAAACTCAGCTTGGCGCCGTCAACATTGTTTGTCCCATATGAGAGACCCCCAAATGGCAGCCTGCTGTTCCTTGAAATTTATATGTAAACATATTGCACTGACATGACATACTACAAATTGTTAAAGTTTAATTTAAATGAAATTTATATTTGACGTTGTACAACAGCAATTGTTGTCTCACATTAAGTAGTCCAAGAAAAAATACCTCACAAATACAGTGTGTGGTCCAATTAAAAACTATTTGTGACTTGTCTGATGTTAAAGAAAGTCTTAATCTTTATTAGTAAACCATCCAAGCTTCCTAGCAATAACGTTAGCAGTTTTTGGAAATATTCTGAAGGTTTAATTTAAGATTAGTCTGCACATTTTTGAAAGAAAATTATTATTTATGTACCTGTACACCAATAGTAATTTTTTGGAACTGCTTAAAATCATCAAATTAAATTTTTCATTTAATTAATTTAGTGTAGAAAAGAAGAAATTTTACATCATGAAATGAATCAAAACAAATGTAACTAAGGTTTTCAAGACACAATCTTCACAAAAAGTACGAAAAAGAAAATTTAAGAAAGAATCATGTAAATAAATTAAGAACTAAACAATGAATTACAGAAATTTGGATACACCAATATTATTGGTTAAATATTGATGTTTGAATAAAGACTGGTAGGTGCTGCAGTGGTTCAAACGGTAGAACTGCAAAGAATTCTGATGATGGGTTATTCTCGAAACATGTAAATTCGGCCTGAGTTCAATTCCCAGTTCAGTCAAGAAAAAAATTATCAAAAATTTTAACTTGTTTTATGCTGTAAAATTCCTTCCTTCATTAAAATAATTCAAAGAAAATTAAATTTGATGAGCTTGAATCAAATTCAAAAAATTTTAATTGAACATTATTATTATTGTTATCCTACAATAATCATGAAAAGTTCTCGATTTCTTAAAGATATTTCTGTCGATTTTATAAATGATTGCAAGATCGGAAAAAAATAATTTTCATATTTGCATAAGAAAATCGCAAATTTTATTGAAAAAGTTTTTGCGATGACGATTTTTGTGTTATTGATAAAAAAATTTGTAGGTATGGTAATCGAATTTTTAGTCAACAACCAAGTTTATTCAGTCAATTAAAAAAAATTGTTGCCCAAAATAATTTTTTTTTTTTTTCAACAAAATGCGTAAAAACAATTTGTTGGAAAATTTGTGCAAATCAAACAAAATGTTAATCGAATCTTTATTTAGTTATTTATCAATTTTGATGTGCTAATTTCCAAATTTATATCTTTGATACACTTAAACTTATTGTGGGGGGATAAGCTAGTTCCTCTGCGCATTTCGCTGGTTGCTTAGGCCCGGTCTTCAGTTAACCTTTTCCAAAGACTTTAAAAAACTAAAGATATTATACAAATAAAACTGTAAAGCGAATGAAAATTATGAGCTATTAAAAAATGGACAATAGTTGTAACAATACTCTCTTTACTTTGTTTTAAATATTTCTTTTATTGAAACTGAAGAAATATTTAATTATTTCATTATTAAATATGTTTTATTGAGTGCTTTTTTGCAAAGTATAATTTCGATAAATTTTTTCATTGAATCAAATAAAAAGTTTGTTGACCTAAAATTTTATTTTTAACAAACTGTGTTGTTAAAAATTTTCTTGGGATATTTTTGTCTGCATGTATACATACATAATGGGTTCTTGAGTTGTTCGAAGTCGTTTTAGTCATGTCCATCTGTCTGTCTGTTGAATTCACTCTCGCTTAAGGCAAGATTACACTATTATACTTTGTATTAAAACATGTCAAAAACTCAGGTAATATGACAAAGTGTGATAGTGTGAATGCAATGTGTCACGGAAATGACAGGTATTATGAATCCCATACGACTTCATCGTTTTTTGAAAGATTTCTAAACAATAATTCTTTTTATTGGATCAGGGTTGCATTTTATTTCATGTGTGAGTGTTTATACTTTGTGTGATGGTGTGAACACAAACTTTCATGTTACATTAGATTTTTTGACAGTCGCAACAAAACTCATTAGATTTCTATCTCACAAAGTATTATGGAATTCGTAAGACTTGTGAGATAGTGCAATCCAGCTTTTACGAATAAATATAAAGAACAATTCTAATTAAAAAAAGTGTATAGTTCTTCTAAGATTAAAATTCAACACAAACACAAGTACGAAAATAGTTATGAGCACACATATTGAACAACCATCCTAAAGCATTGATATTTCTGTTAAAAAAAAATTACATAAATTTGGGGCGGAATGCAACGATTATTTAAAAATTTTGCAAAAATTCGGTTTTGGTACTAAAAATCATAACACTAAATGTCGTTAAGATCAGCCTTTGATTTACAAAACTTCTCTTATAAAGCCAACACTTAGAAAACACGTTGGTATGCCTTAAGCCGCAAAAAATAGTATTACAGTAATTTTGACTTAGCTGCACAATCTCCTTTGCACGATTTTTTGTGCAGGTAAATCAAAAATGCAGTTATCTTAAATGCATTTACCTGCCTTAATGTGCAGGTACAAGATTGTGGTTACCTGCACAAAAGTGCAGCTAAAGTAAAGTGTTTGATTTAAAAGTAAAATAAAAAATTATTTTATTAATATATAAATTAATATATTATTTAAATTTTATCTCAACAAAGCTAGCACTTTCAGTTGTCTAGGAGTCTACTGGGAATCTCACAAAGAGTGTTTTTGATCGTCGACGAGCTCATTTTTTAATTGTGGACAATTCTTAGCACGGGAGAAACTGTAACACGTGCTGAGTCCTATGAGAGATTCTTCCATAACGCAGCGAAAAACGCTTATATTAATCGTAAAGGGAATCGTTTATGATGTATGTAGAGATTATCTAACGAGTCTTTCAAAAAGCATGCCAAGAGTCGTATGAGACTCATGTAGAAATTATTTTACAACTCGTGAAATGCTCAGCCGTATGACTGAGCTACATAAATCAGGGCATCAAGTGTATTGTTCATGCCAAAACTTATAATTTTCATTCAATTTCTATAAAACAAACTTGAAGGTCGCGAAATCAACACCATCATGTGGGAAATCCTTTTTTAAAGATCCTTAGGCCGGTTTGTTTTATTAAAATTGAATTGGCAATAGCATTTTCATACTTCAAAAACGGTCTTATTTAGGTAGCTCAGTAATTGTTGTACGACTCTTACAGAGAGTCCCAAAAGGTTCATACCAAGATTTACAGACGAGCGTGTCAAAAAATAAATTCAAAACAGATTTTGATTTTTTTGTTTGTCGTCAGATAATCATCAGAATATTCTTTTAGAAGCTGTGTATTAAATATAATCGTCTAACAAACATTTTATACATGCAATTATGTTTATTTAATATAAAAGAAACATTAACAAAAACAATGAGAATTCACAAAGAACATAAAAATGTATGGGAAAAAACAAAATATTGCGATTTATATTTTTATAAACAGCTTAAATTGGATATTTATGTGAAAAAGTGGCCACCAAATATTTTTATTTGTGCAGCTAACTTTGATGTTTTGTATGAAAATATTTTAAAGCTGTCCAAAAATATGAAAAATGTGCAGGTATACAAAATGCACTTAAAAAGGATTTTGAAGAATTATTCCAGAAAATATGTATTTTGGGCAGTTAAGTCAAAGTGCAGCTAACTTTGATTTTTTGTATGAAAATAATTTTAAAATGCCAAAAATTTTGTGCATTTATCTTAAATGTGCAGGTATAGAAAGTGCACTTAAAAAAGGAATTTGAATGGAATTTTAAAGAATAATTCCAAAAATTATCAATTTTGTGCAGTTAAGTCAAAAGTGCAGGTAAACAAAAGGCAGTTAAGTCAAAACTACTGTATTGTATTTAAATTGGTTATATCATAGTTTTCTTAGACTGGAAAACACACGACCAAATTTCTTCGAGATCTGTTAATAATTTACCATAGGCCTCGTATAAAGCCAATTCTTGGAAATTACTTTGCTCATAACTTATAGATTCCCTATAAACTCCACTTTGAAATACTTTTACTCACAGTGCGCCGAATCTTTAATACTGGCGCAGCCGAAAAAAATCACTAAACCAGATTACAGTTGAAAATGTTAAAAAAATAAAAATTTTAAAAATAATTAAAAAGTATCATTGCTTTAAATACTACATTTTCTGCTAATAATATTACTATAACAACAACTAACGCTCCCAAAACTGTACTGTAGCAGAAACAATATTTTAAAAAAGTCTTGTTCTTAAATAATTATAATTGCTTTTACTGGATACAATATATATAAACGTCCATTAGAACATTAGTTGAAAAATTAATCAATCATTTGCTACTTCTTCAATTGTTGTTTATTTTTTACAATTCAATTTTGCACAAGTTGCCAATAAAGTAGTTTTAGACATAACAATAAAGTAGACGTAAAATTAAATCGTCATCAGTGTTGATTCAGAAAAAAATACATATGTATGCACAGAAAAAATTATTGCCGAATTATTTTTTTTGATTTCTACAAATTTTTTACTGATTCAATCAATATTTTTGTTTGATTTTTATTTAACCAACAAAAATGTGGACAACTCTTCAAAAATTTAATAAGCGCGCTATTGATTTGAAGTTTTCATAATTTTGTATGAAATATTTAACGCTCTTTAATGTTGTCGTCTTTTTGCATTTTTTTTATTGATTGTAAGCAACACTTCTTTATGTGAAATATAAGAACTACAACAAAAAACACATGCAGTCTACTTTTGGACGCTTTAAAAAAGTACAGCAATAAGTGCTGGTTCACACACGTCAAGTTTGACTCGTCAAGTCTTGAGTTTTTAGGAGAGAGGGGAAAAGAAATGGCCTTCTGTTTTCCCTTCTCTCCTAAAAGATCAACCCTTGACGAGTCAAACTTGACGTGTGTGAACCGGCACTAAGAAAAATGATAAAATAGCGTGACGAGGTTTGTAGTAAAAAAAACAACAAAAACAATAGCAGGTAAAAAAAACGTTTCATTTTTTTTAAACAACAGAAAAAAAACATTATAAGAAACAAAATAAATTTTTGGTTGGTTTCAAAGTTGGTAAAAAAAAAACAAAATCCCGTACTCAATTTTTTCAAATAGTTTGTTTAAATACATCAAATACAAAAATAGAATGATGGCGGAAAACATATCGAGTCGGTCTGCCGCCGTTTTTGGTTACATTTCTTCTTCATTAGCAAAGGAAAGGATAAAGCAACAGTGAATGATGAAAAAAAAACACTGTGAGTATAAATATGACTTCGTTCAAAAATTATTCCAACAAAAAAATGTGTCTCAAAGCCAGCTCTACTCTGCTTCATCTTCGCCAACAGTGCTTGCTTGTGTGCAGGTCATTGCTTGTGCCAAAACTTTTTGTTTGATTCAGCAAAATTATTTGTTTGAAATTTATATGAATTTCAGTAAACTTTTTGTTTGATTCTGTAAAATTATTTGTTTGAAAAAATCGGCGTTTTTTCAATAAACAAAATGCAAACAAATTGTTTGAATATGCGAATTTGTTTGTAGGACCGATTTTAGACAAAAAATTGTTTGATTCTACAAATTTTTTGTTTGAATTGGAAAAATAATTTTTTCTGTGTGTGATGCAAAAAATAGAAAGGTACCCAGTGGTATAAAAAGTAGCAATCACCACCAATGACAGGCGAAATAGTTAGCACTTTCACTCAATTTGTACCAGGGTGTACTGATGTGGCATTCAGATTATTCCTAAATCTTTCTCTAGACACCAATATCTAGTGTTAACATTTGAAAATAGGTACCCACTTTTCGCTAGCTAATTCTATAGCTCCAAGTAATGCAGAAAACAATTTTTTTTCAACGACAACACAAAAAAATGTGTATCCGAAATAGATCCCGTTATTAGAACAACAACACAATCGCTTGCTTTTTGCTAGCTCGCTTTGAAGATATAAGTAGCTAACCCTTATGGTAGGTAGAGATTATGCAGAGAGGGATCCATCGCCACCTCGTAGGACATCCCCGTGTTAAATTCGCCACTCAAAAGCATGTGAGGTAGATTGTAGTGGGACTAGCGGTAGTTTTTAATGAGCTAGCGAATATACACGTTCAGAGCTAGTACGCCATACCACTGGGTACCTAAGGGTTTTGCCATTTTAAAAATTTAAATACGTGTATCTTTGGTGTACCATCACTGAGCGCGTTGGTATTGGTCTCATTTGAAAGCGACACATCTCAACCTTGTTGGTCAACCTTGAAAACGCGCGTAGGTCGTCCCTACCTCTTGTTTTGTGTAGTTGGTTTTTACTGTTCCCTTCACCTTACTGGTCACTTTCTCTATGCGCTGTCACATATAAAAAAATTTAACTGTTTATTGTTGTTGTTTTGTCTAGGCCTTGATATCGTTGCAAATAAGACTTGAATGTTTGTTATTCTCATTCACTTAACAGTGGTTATCGTTAGGTCACTTTAAAAGTGATTCTAAATCGATAGGCATACTAAAAGGACCCCAGATTTCTTTGTATTATACACAGAAAAAATTATTTTTCCAATTCAATCAAAAAATTTGTTGAACCAAAAAATTTTTTGTCTGAAATCGGTCCTATAAACAAATTCGCATATTCAAACAATTTATTTGCATTTTGTTTATTAAAAAAAAACACTGATTTTTTCAAACAAATAATTTAACTGAATCAAACAAAAAGTTTACTGAAATTCATATACTAAATTTCAAAATCAAAAAAAAACTGTTTTTTTTTTTGCACAGGCAATGATGCGCACACAAGCAGGCACTGTATTAGAAGATGATGGCAGAGTGAGCAGAGCGGCCGGCTGGCTTTGAGGCACATTTTTTTGTTGGAATAATTTTTGAACAAAGTCTTTTTTTTATACACACAATGTTTTTCGTCATCACTCACTGTTGCTGTAGCCTTTCCTTTGCTAATGAAGAAGAAATGTAACGCAAAAACGGCGACAGACCGACTCGATATGTTTTTCGTCATCATTATATTTCTGTATTTGATGTATTTAAGCAAACAGTTTGGAAAAATTGAATACGGGATTGTGTTTTTTTTTTAACCAACTTTGAAACCAACCAAAAATTTATTTTGTTTCTTATAATGTTGTTGTTGTTTCTGTTGTTTAAAAAGAGTGAAACGTGTTTTTACCTGCTATTTTTTTTTTTTTTTTTTTTTTTACTTCAAACCTCTTCATCTTTCTTACTGTTGTACTTTTTTAAAGTGTTCAAAAATAGACTGTATGTGTTTTTTGTTGTAGTTCTTATATTTCACATAAAGAAGTGTTGCTTACGATCAAATAAAAAAATGTAAAAAGACGACAACATTAAAAAGCGTTAAATATTTCATACAAAATTATGAAATTTTTGAATGGTTGTCAACATTTTTGTTGGATAAATAAAAATCAAACAAAAATTTTAATTGAATCAGTAAAAAAATTTGTAGAAATTACAAAAATTTTCAAACAAGCGTTTGTTTGAAAATAATTCGGCAATAATTTTTTCTGTGTACACATCGCCAAAAACGTATAAAATTGCTTTTTCCTTATTTTTTGCTAATTCATATATAACATTTACATTTATATTTAATGACAACCTGCTTTGTCTTACAATTTTCGAATAAAAATTAAATGTAGATTGTGAAATTAAAGCAACACCTTGGGTATAAAGATAGATATTTAAAACAGAAAAGGCAAAATATAGCAAAAAAAATTTATTTTATATGTTGCGAAAGCTCTTGTGTACATCTAAAAAAATTTAACAGGTATCAAAATATGGCTCAAAAGGGCTTACAACATAAAAATTGCTGCAAAAAGGCTATTTAACCAATTAATGCAACAAAATGCTCCGAACGGTAAAATATGCACTAACAAATTGATGCCAAAGTTCATAAAAAGCTCTAAAACGGATAAATATATTGTTTCTGCCTTCATTAGTCGCACCAGGAAAAACATGCAATTGCATATTTCTGGTTTCCCTGATAATAAGTTATTAATAATAAATTTTAGTTCAACTGTGATATTTAATTACTTTTTTATTTTTATTTTTCAATTAATTTTAAACAAATTCCTGTTTTATGTTGTAAAACTTGTGTGTTTTTTATTATAAAATGTAAATTTAACAAAGATTGAATATTTAATAAACTGAAAATCCCAGATGAAGTTGGAAAATACCAACGAAACGTAGGATGAAAATATAAATAAATAATCTTTTATTTAAATACAAATGACCTTGAAAGCCTGTTTAGATAAATTCTAAGAAAATAATAAAAATAAATTTTCTGTTTCCAAAAAAATAACTTTGATAATTGTTACGTGTTTGTTGTTAAATTCGGCATTTAAATGTAAAAAAGCGTTGTCCGTATCAGGAGTTCGTAAAATAAGCTTGGTTCCTACTATGATTGCAATGAAAATAATATTGGATATTATTGTTTCTTCATTTGCTTCTTTGTTTTTACATTATGTACAGCTTCTTGGCTATTATAATTGCTGCTTCTACTTCTATATTATTCTTTATTTTATAGCTGCAACTTCTGCTATCTTATCTGCTGTTTCTGTTGGTTAAATGTTTTATTTTTGGGTTATTACTTTTACAACTGTTTGGCTTAGAGTGCAGGGCAGACAAAAACCTTCAAATATTTTCTATTCCTTCCTCAAGAAGCAAAACGAAATATATTTGGTTTATTTTCTACACTGATAGAAAAATGCATCTTCATATTGATGATGCCCTAACATCAGAATTGTGACAAAAATGTTACTACAAATGGCATCAATGATGCAAAAAGTAACATCAATCCAATGACGAGCGTCTTCGTACAATTTTGTCATTTTTTACGTGTCATATAACGGGTAGCGGTAACGGGTAAGTAAATAATAATATGCTCCAACTTTGACTTAATGCCAAAGTGTCATAAAATTGATGCTAATGTGTCCTTTCTCCGATGTTACTACGTCATCGCACGGAAGACATGTTCGTCATTTCTGTGATGCCGATGTGTCATCCCATTGATGACATAATTTCATTTTACCCTGATTACACTTTGGCCAAATGATGTTAAGGTTGACATCACCATGATAAAAAGTGTCATGGGGTCAAAAAACGAAGACACTTGTCATAGTACTGATGTCAAAATACATCAGCGTTTCTTCTATCAGTGTTATATTGTATTGAGTCCTTAATTGAAGTTAAAGTTTTTCTTCTTTGATGAGGCATCTCTTAATTTTTCGAACGGTATCAAACTGCCACATACTGTTAAAAATGGATTTATCAGGTTTACACTCTAAGCCGGCGAACTGCTTCTTAGCAGTAGCTGAAAACACTGATACTTTATAACTATTTAACTGTACATTTTAAGCGGTTGCTTTAAAAAAATCGAATATTTTTAAATATCCATATTTCCATACCTTAAATATTTGAACGTATTAAAAACATTTTAAAACATTCATTTACGAGTAAATCTTATTTTTCCAAAAAAAAATGTTTTTCTATAACTCATATTTAGTGCGCTTTACCTTAAATAAATAATATAAAAATCAGTAAAATTCATAATTTATATAAAAGGTTTTTTTTGTCACTTTAAAATTCCTGATGCAGAATTTTTGTTTAATATTTTATAAATATAAATATTTGTTAGTGTTGCCACCTCGGGTATGCAATAACAATATTCTGGTTCATGGTGTGTGTTTTACGGTAACATGTTGACATTAATTGACCACAACAATTTGCAAGTGCAGTAAATTATAATAAAATGGATGTGGTTCAGTGCTTTCGTTTAAAGCAAAATGTTATTATTTTTTTTTTTTTTTAATTTATTCTGTATAAAATTGTTTTTTGTTAGTTCGCTGTTATGCCGTGCGGGCATTAACAAGGAGAATGTATGAGCCCAATATTCGTCGTAATCGATGCCCATATATGCCTGTGAAAATGCATTAAACATATTTGGCGTCATTGCTGAAGTTATTGACATAAACATATTTTTGAATATAATTTTTTAATAACATCTTTTCCATAATAATGTAATGTTATGTAATTTTCTTTTTTGGATATTTTTATTTCAGGGAAATAAGGTGTAATTTGTATACCCTTCACCACAGGTGGTGAAAAGGGTATATATAAGTTTTGTCATTCCGTTTGCAATTTCTATAATATTGATGTGAGACCCTATAAAGTATATATATTCTGGGTCCTTATGAGGAGCGAAGTTGATTTAACGATGTCCGTCTGTCCGTTGAAATGGGTTTTCCGAAGAACCCGTATATGATGGGGGCCAGGTTATTATACATTTATGTCACATATGGTCCGGAATTGTTTGCTATTGAAATTCAGCAAGATCGGTCCACAAATGACTGAGATAGCAGTAAAACACCACGACTGCCTCAAATTTTTTCCTTTAAAGGTCCAATTAGACGTGACATTACATACCAACACTGTATTACCAAAACGACATAAACAAACAATACAAACCAATTAAATTTTGGTTTCTACGGCTATGGTTATACAGTGTTGGTAATGTGTTTTTTTTTTGTTGTTGTTGTTTTTGTATACCCTTCACTACCCTGCAGATAACGAGACTAGTCCATACATGCATGTAAAGAGTAGTCCATAATGGAGTAGGAGTACTCCAAAACTACTCCAAATATATGGGTAGAAGGTGGTCCATTTAACATTACGATGTCCTAGGAGGGGACCATGTAACCCACCGAAGTAGTCCCTAAACTACTCCAAGGAGTACTAAAGTGGGTTAGTTTTAAAAGTACTCCATATTACTACAGTATGGAGTACACTTAAGGGGTAGTTTAAGCATTTTTCTTTTTCATTTTTTACTAATCGCCTTTTATGGTGTGTACGGTAGTCTATTATTGCTATTATTAAATATATTTACTTGGTATTTTTAATTTGTTTACCTTTTTTCCACAAATTTCACAAACTTTCACTTTTAAATGAACTATTAATAATGGACAACATCAGGGCTACCAATGTGTAATACTGTAAACTATAGAAAATTATACATCATGCAGTTGTTGGCAGCACTATGTGTTTATTTCTTATAACATGGTCCATACTACAGTACATTGGACCATGTTGTAAGTAGTCCATTTGAGCCACAATGGACCACGTAGTCCAATATTATCTGTAGGGTACAAGTGGTGGATTTTATTTGTAATGTGTTTAATTTTACGCATGCACATTAGACTGGTCGCATCTTGTATGGGATTTTTTTTTTTTTTTAATTTAATAGTTTGCGCTGCTTAAAATATGAGGTTTGGTATAAGAAATCATGATCTAATTTTCAGGTCAATCCGACAGTGCCTAGCCGTGCCGGGTGGGGCCCAAAGTTCCCCATATCATAAAAAAAACTTATTTTCTATCAGTTCTTTACAGTTATACTAGTTGAAAAGTCGAAAATCAAAAATATGGCTTCGTTACGATCTTCCGCATAGAAATTACTTCAAGTGTGCCAAATTTCAGCTTCCTATGTCATCAGATGGCTTCAGAAAGTTGCGGAAAGAATTGGACATACATGCAAACATCCTGACATACTAAGAAATTATATATTGTATAGATAGATTAACATATGTTCGCGCAACTTAAAAACCCATAGAAGGTGCTATCGCCTTCTGCAGCGATATTCATATGGCTAGCTGATCGCCTTTATTTTTTTCCTCTTAGTAGCAAAAAGCTTTTACAAGACTGCACGATTATCTCAATTAAAACGGAGCTTCAAACGTAGCAGATATGAAAGAAAACAATGCAAAATTTTCGCCTGCCATCGTGCTTACCGAAGGTATACATTTTATACGACAAGTTCCCACTTTTTTGATACAAAAAGCGCTTTATTTACAGCTTATAAAAACTGTTAAGTGTTATGATCAGCTTTACTCACTGATTTTGTTGTTGTCATAGTTATTCTTAAATATTCTTCATTACAAATTCACTTCGTAGTAAGGGAGAATGATGTGGCCCTTCGAAAGTCATCCTTTTTATACACATCATTTGTCATTCCGTTTGTAATTCCTACAATATTGATCTTCGACCATATAAAGTATGTATATATGGAAAGCTCAGAGTTTAATGCGAACCAAGTCAAAAAGAAAAAAAACAAGAATCTATGACTATTATGTGTTAAGCAAAATTTTGGCCAAATGCTTGCCACGGCATCGGTGCAATATCTCTATCCGATTGCCCATATTTTCAATGACTTTGAGACATAATTGATTTTCAATGTCGTTAATGTGCCGAATTATGTCATACTTTAGCTTTTGAATTGGTCTAAGCTTATTGACGTTAAAATATTCCAAAGGAAAGAAGTCCAACGGTGTCAAATTACATGATCGTGGCGGGCAATTAACAAAGATCCGACGAGAGATATTACGGCCATTGAATTTCTAGTGCAAAAGAGCCATTGTTTCGTTGGCTGTGTGGCACCATCCCGTTGGAACCATATATCGTCTAGGTCCATTTTCTCAATTTCTGGCCGCTAGAAGTCGGTTATCAGCTTGCGATAGTGAACAACATTCACGGTTACTGCTTGGGCGACCTCATTTTCGAAGGAGTACCGCCCGATGACGCCGCCATCTCATAAACCGCACCAAACAGTCACTCATTGTGGATGCATTGGCTTTTAAAAATTCTCATTTGCCCAAATGCGGCAATTCTGCTTGCTAACGAATCCACTGAGGCGGAGTTGTGTGTCACGAAGTACACGAAATACATTTTTATATAAGCGTCCATTGTGTACCTCTCCATGGTTGAATTTGTCAAACATTAAAACAAATAAAAGTCAAATTAATTTGGGCAAAAAACTTGACGTTAAGGTGTGACTCACAATTAACATCGTGCACTATGGTTGGACCACTTTTTTTTTAATTTAAGTAAGTAAATTGCAATTAATTTTTGGAGCCATTGACTTGGGCTTATAACCGTTACCTAAGGAACGGAATTCTTTTTAATTTTTTTTTATTTGCTAAACTATAACTTACTCTAATTTTACCCATAAAACCTTTGTTGTTGTTATACCCACACAACAATAGTGGAGAGGGTATTATGCATTTGTGCTGATGTGTGTAACGCCTTAAAATATAAAATAGACCCACCATAAAGTATACCGATCGTCTCAGAATCACTTTCTGAGTCGAACTAACGATGTCCCTCCGGCTGGTTGGCTGGATGGCTGGCAGGCTGGCAGGCTGGCTCGCTGTCCATGTAACCTTGTGCTCAAAGTACAGGTCGCAATTTTGGAGATAATTTGATAAAATTTGGAACATAGGTTCTTATTGGCACAAGGACCAAGCCTACTGAATCATGGGACCACGAGGGAAGATAGGGGGAAATTTCTTCCTCTCAGAAACTATCAAACCGATTTTAATGAAATTTAAAACATAGATAGAGCCACATCTGTATGGATACAAAAGGTATAAATTTTTTCAAAAATAGTAGCACGAGGGGAGATAGGGGCAATTTCTGCCTCTTAAGCCGATGTTAATGAAATTTAAAACATAAATTGATCCATATCTATATGGACACATAATATACAGTTTTAAAAAAATAGGACCATGAGGGGAGATATGGGGCGATTTCTGCCTCTCACAAATTTCAAACCGATTTGGCTTGGCCAAAATGTGGGTGGGCTTAAAGAAGTAATCGTGGCACAAAATAAATTTATTTATATCCTATATAACTTTCTGTTCTTTTCACACCATGGGGGGGGGGGGGGTGGGGGTATATAAGATTCTACATATAATTAAGCAAATTAAACATACAGTTGGTGCCAAAGCATCCCTGCAAATAAAATGGGACCACCTGATCCAGTTTGATAAAATGGACTACTCCATGGACAGGTCCGATGTAATGCTAGCATCGACCACGTCATTGTTAAAAAGTGTTTGTAGTGAGACGGCATGTCTTTGTTTTTTAACGACCTGCTTTCGTTTTTAAACGACTTCAAAACTAATCCTCTTGCGTATACCATGGAGTAGCCCTAAAACTACTCCTTTGTAGTCCAAAGGTGGGATATATGGTCCTCCCCTATGACAGCGTTATGTTAAATAGACCATGTTTTTTCCATACGTTTGGGTTACTTTTGGACTAGTCCTGGTCCCTTGTGGGCTACTCTTTACACGCGTTTTTGGACTGGTCCTATTATTTGCAGGGATTCTCAAAAAAATACATCTCTGTCTTTGCACATATATCATCTTTAAAAGCTTCTCGCTGTGGAACCATTAAATCGAATTTGGTAAAAGGTCAATTAGATGACAAAAAAAGTATTTTTATTTTTTTAAAAACTAAAGTCTTAATACTCTATTAGCATTGGATTTGCAGCTACAAGCATTTAAAAACCCAAGTGGACACACAAGTACCCAGTAAAGGGCTGCAAGAATACATTCATTTGTTTATTACACACAAGCATTCCAATATTCATTCAAATATTTAAATAGTTAAGTACTGGTTTACAGAGTTTAAGAGTTAAAATATAAAAGAGAGTGTAGTCTGTGTTTTACTTTATCACAACAAAGGCACACATTCTATTCACTCTTTTTCTTTGAATATTTATTTACTCAATTTGCAAATGCAAACACACACAAGTATATGGTAACAGTTAGACTGTGTGCAAGAAATACTACATAGTAAAATTAGTACTTATATTTATTCTCATTACAAATATATCTCTATCAAACAGAATTTTGCAACAAAAATTATAAAAATTGGATTAAAAGTATATTAAAAAGGACTTTAAAATTCTTGCGTTTTACGTTTTCGATTTCCATAACAAAAGTTGCTAGTAATAATATTAATGTATTCATGTTATGAGTAAAACATTCAAATAATATTATATTCGAAACTTATACACATTTTATTATGTCTGTTTTATTTGAATGTGGTAGTATTTTTTTCTGTTTAAATACAGTTGTTTTCTTTTCTCTTTTGCCTTGTGTGTTTATTCATTTGTTTTTTTAACATAAAATGTAAAGCACTGCGTACTTAAATCGTTTGTTGTACTTAACTTTACCTACTTAAAAAACAAATGAATGTATTCATATGCCTTTTAAATGTAGTCATGCAGACCTTTAGTACCCAGTTATGCATTCCATTAAATTCCATTAAATACAAAAATAATTTGTAAAATCAGACATATAAAGTTAAATATAACAGAAATTCATAACTTTACATATTTACCACTTTCTTATAAAAATTTAAATTCATTTAAATTAAATTTGTTATTAATTCATATAGACTATGTAAATATTTTAACAGTGCATATAAGCATTTCCATAGAAACATATACTTTTTGTTACGTTTAACCAACAACTATTCAGCCCTTATTACACTAAATGTAGAGGTTGTTGCACACTTTACATAAAATAATTACAAAAAAGTAAATTATGTATAAATTTTTCTTTGTTTGCTCGATTAATGTGAAAAAAGTAAACTTTTCTGCGGAAATTCCCATATATCTGTTTTAATGAAAAATGTATCTTTTTGACTTCATAGAAAATTCTGTTTTGCTGTTTGTGGATGCCTGCTAACGATACTTATACAACGGAAGCCACTAATTATGTCGCGCTATAAATATTATTGCAAAACAACAGAATATGCAACACTAGTATCAGCAAGCAGCAGAATGATTTTTAATATTTTACAAAACATATTAAATTTCTCATAATTATAGTCATACTTTAATGTTAAATTTTATTATACTGCGCTGCGTTTGATGTGCTCTCGTTGAAAAAAACAAGTTGCAGCATTTTATGAGTTAAACAAATATTAATTTTTTTTCTTTTCAAACACATCAAGATACCCAGCAAAAACTTTTTTCTTGCAAAAAATAACAATTGTTGGAGTGAGACATTTTGTTAAACACTTGCACCCTCCACCGCTGGAGGGGAATGAGGGAACACTACACTAATAGAAAAGGCGTCATAACGCTGATATATTTTGACATCAGTACTATGACAAGTGTCTTCGTTTTTGACCCCATGACACTTTTCATCATGGTGTTGTCAACCTTAATATAACTTGGCCAAAGTGCCATCAGGGTCAAAATGAAATTATGTCATCAATGGGCTGACACATCGGCATCACAGAAATGACGAGCATGTCCTCAGTGCGATGACGCAGTAACATCGGAGAAAGGACACATTAGCATCAATTTAATGACAGTTTGTCATTAAGTCAAAGTCATTGGAATTGACTTAAGTCAAAGTGAGAGAATATTATTATTTACTTACCCGCTACATATGTTGTTTCACGTTTGTTGAGTTAAGACCTTTGTTTACAGCAAAACTCTCAATAATAAGACACCAGCACCATGCCCCATAAGGTTTTTGTAACCATTCTACTTAAAAAATTTGAGGTATTTAACTAAATAATTTAAAAAAATAGAATATAGGAATTTTTGCTTCTTATAATACATTGTAATCATGAAAATAATGTTAATAATATACAAAATGTGGCATCGAATTGATGTCACTATAGTCATAAAATAGATGACACGTAAAAAATGACAAAATTGTACGAAGACGTTAGTCTTTGGATTGATGTTACTTTTTGCATTATTGATGCCATTTGTAGTAACATTGATGTCACAATTCTGATGTTAGGGCATCATCAATATGAAGATGCATTTTTCTATCAGTGTAATGGTATTTTCTTTTCTACAAAAAAATGTGACATTTTATTTAAAAAAATGCAATTTGGTGTCTGTTTCTTAAAAATTTTGCTCCCGAAAAGGGTGATTTTTTTAGAATAAAACATTTTTTTTTTTTAAATAAAATGTCACATTTTTTTTTGTAGAAAAGAAAACACCATAAGTTTTTTTAATTTTTGTGAAAAATTTTTAGTTTTCATCTAAGACTTCCTATTATTTATATGAATGTATTGGATCCTTGAGTAAGTTTGAGCCAATTTAGTGATGTTCTTCTGTCTTCTCGTTTGTTGAAACCATGCCCATTTTCAAACGACTCGAACGGGAAAGAATAAGTTAAGAAAGAGCTTAATTGTTTCTAGTTCTCCTAAGCAGCTTAGAATTTAACTCCAGTAAAGCTGGTTTAATAGGGAAAGAGCTATAAATCCAATTATAGAACAACCAAGTTACAACATTGATTTTCTATTTCTGTTACAAAAAGTTAAAAAATTACGGAGTACACTGAACGTCATTCAATTTCGAACAAATTCGTGAAAATCGGTCTATAACCTACCGTAGTCGCCATATAATGATTGCTCTCAGAAAACACTTTATTATGCCTTAAACCGTTACTAAAAATGCTAACGCATAACATTTTGGTTAAATTTGGTCCAATTAAGCTTTTGATGGCTCAAAATGTATATAAAGTTGTTGCTGGGTAGTTTTATGTTTATGGATATACATAATATTTAATAACCGTCATACTTTGCTACACCGATGACATGTGAACGAACATTTTTAATTTGAAATATCATTACATTTGCATTTATTTAAATAATTTTTTTTTTTTTTAATTTAAAACAGAATCGGAGACAGATGTATTGATTATAGCCTGTGCAAAGGCATTTTAACATATTTTATTTCACATTAATTGATAACGAACATTTGAGTTGGCACTTTATTTTTTTTTTTTTTTTTTTTTTTTTTGTCATTATTTTTTTTTGAATCTTCATATATTAAATATGAACTAACAATAATTAATCAAATCTTAACCTAATACGTTATTTTATCTCCTGCCAGTGCCAGACAAAATTTTCTTCATCACGGGTTATGTTCACTTTTATAGGTGTTTATCGCTCATCTAATTGGGTAAGTGCTGCAGTGTCTCTTCTTCTTAAGTGAGTGTGGCCGCCATGATTTAAAATATTTCGAGCTAGTGGATTTGGGTGTTGTTCAAGCCTTTTTAAATATTTTATTGCACTTGGCACTTTATGCGGTAAAAGTTTTAACTTAATAAATTGGTAAACTTTTAAATTAAAACTTTAAAAAAAGTGTGGCACATTGCTACGAGTCATCCTTCGGTAAGAGCCTTTTTCTACTTGCCAACATCTGCCATGAATTTGCGAAGAAATTGTCCTATAAGAAAAACATACATCTAAATCAAAATTTTTCAACATCTTTACAAGATGATCCAATCTCATTTTGTTCCCTTTTACATCTTTCGATTTTTGTAGTGTCATCACTAGAAAAGTGCAAACAAATTCAATTACACTGTGCTAGAATTTGACACTTTTTTTTGGACAAGCCGGGCACCTGGCGTTTTAACATAATTCGAGTACGCTAAGTCAAATAGTGTTAACCGTTTTTTTGGCTAAGCTCTTGTTTTCGAGATATGCCGTTATTTCAAAAAGGGAGAAAGTGGCACAACATATATTCGCGTTACTCAAAAACGGTTTAGTTTATTGAAATGACTTAAATATCGAAATAACGCAATAAAATTACCTTTAAGTAAAGGTCAACTTTTTTCTAAGATACACAGTCAAAAAAAAATTAATTTTTTAGAAACATTTACAAATTTTTGTTTTTAAAAAATTCATCGCAAATTGGAAAATGCAGCTATGCTTCTAATATTTTTGAGACATATAAAAAACGAAGCTGCAAACAAAACAAGCCATGAATGATAAAAATCTGTTAGCAACTTTCGATTTGATTCACAAAACTCGAATTTCATAAAACGCAATATTTGTCTGGGAGCCCCCCCCCCCCCCCCCCCTAAGACGTGGTGATAAGGGCATTTATATCGCGAGAAAATGTTAAGGACAAACAATTAATTGTGGTCGGACATACATTATATCCCATTAGCAGCGACTCCCGGGCATTTATGGGACTTTTTCTTCAATATATTTCTACACTGATAGCAAAATGCACCTTCATATTGATGATGCCCCAACATGGGAATTGTGACATCAATGTTACTAGAAATGTAACATCAATCAAGTGACTAACGTCTTCGTACAATTTTGTAATTTTTTACGTGTCATCTATTTTATGACTATAGTGACATCAATTCGATGCCACATTTTGTATATTATTAACATTATTTTCATGATTACAATGTATTATAAGAAACAAAAATTCCTATATTCTATCTTTTTAAATTATTTAGTTAAATACACCAAATTTTTAAAGAAGAATGATTACAAAAGCCATATGGGGCATGGTGCTGGTGTCTTATTATTGAGAGTTCTGCTGTAAACAAAGGTCGTAATTCAACAAACGTGAAACAAACATATGTAGCGGGTAAGTAAATAATAATATTCTCTCACTTTGACTTAATGACAAACTGTCATAAACTTGATGCTAATGTGTCCTTACTCCGATGTTACTGCTTCATCGCACTGAAGACATGTTCGTCATTTCTGTGATGCCGATGTATCATCCCATTGATGACATAATTTCATTTTTACCCTGATGACACTTTGGCCAAATGATGTTAAGGTTGACATCACCATGATGAAAAGTGTCATGTGGACAAAAACGAAGACACTTGTCATAGTACTGATATCAAAATACATCAGCGTTATGACGCCTATTCCATCAGTGTAGTCTGCATTTAACATTTTGTTTGGGAGCCCCCTTAAGGAATGGAGATAGCGGGTAGGTATGTTAGAAATAAAAGATTGATGTGAAAAATAAAGTGGGGTTGATCATACATTTGACCCATCTAGGGGCATATATGGCACTACAGGGGCCAAATTTAAGAATTTTATCAAACCGTCATATTTGTATGGTTGAAATTCTTAAATTTGGCTGCTGAAGTGAAACGGATGTCCGTAGATGAGTCAAATGTATGACCAACTCCACTTTATTTTTATGGCTTGTTTTTTTTTTTTTGTTTGTAATTTCGTTTTTTATACGTCTGGAAAAAATTAGAAGCCTAGCAGCATTTTCCAATTTTTTTGTGAATTTTTAAAAACAAAAATTTCGAAATTTTGATTAAATAATTATTTTTCATGGACACGAATAACAAACCTTTTAAATTATCTCGAAAACCAGAGCTAACTTAAAAAAACGGCTAACACCAGTGGTTTGATTCAGCGTACCCGAATTAGGTTAAAACGCTAGATGCCCAGCTTGTCTGCTTTTACGTCTAGCACAGTGTTATTATTGTGGCAGCACTGACAGAATGGCATTTGTTTAGAAAGCAGCGTAACTATTTGCCAAGTGGTTCCTTTTTCGAAAGCCTTTTTTTATATTAAGAATTCCAAATCAATTTTGGTGTTTTCCTTTAAATTTTGGCAAATTTGGAAAAAAGCATTGCCAAACAAAAAAAAATAAAAAATTCCGAAAATTGTGACCTTTTTTTTATTGATAGTAGATGTTTCAAGTGTAAATGCATGTTTCACATTTGTAGGATTTTCCATGCGTTCCTCCGAAATGTATGCAAGCATGCAAAGGGTATAAGTCTATTTGCATATACCTTCTCTGTGGCGTAATCTATAACATCAATTTAATTACCCAATAAAATTTTTTATCATTTTGCGAAGCACTAAGTCAAAGTTCATACGGCTGATATCTTATTGACAAGACAAGTTGAAATGATTCATGTCATGTTGACGACATGTTTTTTTGATAGTTTTTTATAGAAAACAATAACAAAATTAAACAACGAATGCTAAAGCAAAACGTAAAGACAGTACATGCGTCTGTGTACTCGTTTCTTTTCCCTTCGTCCCTCTCGCCAATAAAGTAGCAATCATGTCAATAAGACATGAGCCGTATGAACACAGACTAATGTTACATTTAAAAACATAAGCGCACAATTATGCGCTACGCAATAAGACATACAGAAAAATCTCTCAACAGCTTTTATAAAGAAAAAATAGCATTTAAAGTGGTACTGCATTCCCTTACTACGAAGCAGTTTTGTAAGGCAGAATACTTAAAAATAACCGTATTAAAACATTCAGTGTGTAAAGCTGATCCAACAATTTTTTATGCGCTTAATAATGCGCTTAATGTGTCAAAAATGTATTGCTTCAAAATGGGAACTCGCCATATAAAATTCATGTCTTTCGTCAGCGCAATGGTAAGTGAAACTTTTATGTTTATCCCTTACAAACCTGCTTCGTTCGAAGCTCCATTTTTTATTGGGTAACTATAGTTACGATTTAAAGGCATTCTAAAGTGTTTTCGGCATATGCAGTTCTCGGTCAATATACTTTTTAGACGAACTTGAAATACGAGAATGCTTTTAGCATCTATTTCATCTACTAGATAAGTATATATTTCAATGACGCAGAATTATTTATTGCCTGGCCTACAATGTCGACAAGAATATTTCTTTCGAATATTTATATTGAAAACAATAATAAAAAATTAAAATTCGTTTTTGTTTTCAGTATGAATATACGAATGAAATGTTCTTATCGACATTCTGTTTTAGTTTTTTTTAGTTAGTTAGTGGGGCGCTCATCATCCGCTTGACGTTGTAAACGCAGTCAAGCGATAGCGGTCGACATCGTGGACCGGGATCATTCAATATTAATGGTGGAGGGTATAAACACGAATTTGTACTGATGTTTGTAACACAAAGAAATTATTGCTCTTGACCTTTAAGTAAACCGTTTGACTCAGAAAAACTTTTTAAGTCGATCTTATTTTGTCCGTCCGTCCGGTTGGCTGTCGACTTGTCTGTCCATATAATTTACCCAGTAAAAACTTCGCCTACTTTTTAAAATTAATAGTTTCTTTCACTCATTATTTAGTAGCTTTCTTCTATATAACGACTATAAGTACTTCTATAACTACTTATTTTTCAGATGTATGTAGGTAATAAATAATGACTTACATTTAAATCCGTTCATTTTGGGATATCCCTTGTTGAATTCATTGGTTCTTTCAGTAGAATTGAAAGTAGTATTTTTACTTCTTCCTGATTACTTAACACATTATTTTGTTGGCGAAGTTTTTACTGGGATTATGATTAAAAATTATACTCTTACATTTATTTAGGCAATTCACCAAGTGTTCTATTAAGTCATATTGGTTGTATTGCTATAACTTTATGAATGTCACATTAAATTTGTTTAATAATGTTATAACCGTAAAATAAATAAATTTTTTTGCAATTTCGCACTTAATAGAAAATTCTGTTGACCCTACCTGTTTTCCTAGTATGAAAAAAAAATCCTAGAGAACTAGCAGCAAAGGCAGCCGTAATTTGTCTGTAGCAAAAATAGTTTAATTTGTCTAATTAGTACGCTAACATTATTTCATATAAATACACATACAAAATGCTCTGCCTCCACTGTTCTTGTGTAACTTGTTTGTAGGTTGCACATTTCTAATTTGTCTCTTTGATACCTTTTTTTTATATACATTCATACATACGTACATACAAACAAATTTAAATTAAGGGTTGGGACTAATTAAATGTATATAATGAATATAAATGCAAAACTATCTGTAAATGTCTCCTAAAGCTGTGTCTGGCATTTTATCTACAACAAATGTTTTGACAAAGTATTATTTTGAAAACCAACAGAGCAAAGTAAGAGTACTGTATACAGCTGTACCGATGCGTTGATACCCTCCATCAAGAGTAAAAATATTTCAGAAATAGAATTCATACGAAATTTATAAAGTATAAGCCAATAACAAAACAAAACTGACTTCACACTATTGAAATTAGTTTCGGTTTTAGGCGTATTTGAAAGTACGTTTCCGAGAATTGAGTTTATTTAACGCCTATTGTAAGTTATTGACAGATCTTTTCGAAATCGGTCGTGCGATTTTTATACTTAAAAAAAGATGGTAACAAACTTTACCAAAATAGCATAATTTCTTAAGGTTTAAGGCGAACTAAATTGATTATGATTTCTAGTCGTTATGGTTTTATATATATGGCCTCAATAAATTGGTTAAACTTATTCCTCTCTTGTGCCAATGCTCTAATTTCGCCCCAGGTTTTACCCATTCCGGCCATTTCTATATTTATTTGCCTCTTCCACGTATGAGCTGGGCTTCCCCTTCTTCGACTTCCTTGCAGGTTTCAGTTTTTGGTATTTCTTCTGATGCCGTTCCTTGATCTTCTTAACGTGTGGCCAATCCACCGCTATCAAAGTCTTTTTATTTCTTTGGTCATGTATTGTTGGTTGGATTGTTCCCAAAGCCTGTTGTTGGACACCACTATATTCCAGAATATTCACAGTGTCCTGCGAAGAAACAGATTAAGAAACACTTGGATCTGCTGAATGTCTCGAGAGGCAGCGTTACATGTCTCGTAACCGTAAAGGAGAGTGGACTTGCACTGAGATAGTAAAGACGAATTCCAAATGGGTCTTTAACGACCGAAAGTTTATCGCGCTTTCTGTACACAGTTGTCAATGTCTTCACTTAACCCGCCAGTTTTGGAAATAATGCTCCCAAGATAACTAAACTGGCTGACATCCTCCACTTGCTTACTTTCTATGGTAAATAATTCCTGAGACGTCGCATTTACTCGCAGGGTTTTGGTTTTAGCAGTGTTAATCTTAAATCCAGCCGCATCTGTTGTTGTTGTTATATTTCGCAGATTTGATGCAAGATCTGAGAAGCTGTAAGCTAATAGGCAAATATCATTTGCGTAATCCAGATCATTTAAGTGGCCTTGCAGTCCCCACGTAATACCCTTTCCGTTTTGTAGGGCACTTTTAAGAACTGTGTCTAAGAAAATATTAAAGAGAAGTGTTGATAACACACAACCTTTGTTAGCACCGATTTCAACTTTTACCCACCTGCTTAACGTTTAATTCGACAGCTGGCATTGCGATAAGGGCGCCTAATACTTGAGATAAGTTCAAGCGGGACATTTTTACATCGTTGTGTGCTCCAAAGCAAGCTGTGATATAATTAGTAGAAGGTTTTTTTGAAATCGATAGAGCACATATAGAGTAGTGATCGCCATTCAACAAGTTGCCCGACGATAACACGGAAACTGTTTATATGGACGCTAATGGATTTGTGGGGTCTTTTCCTGTCTCAGTGCTGGTGACACCCTTGCGCAGATTCGTTTGGCGATGATTTGGGTAATGACCTTGCTGACCATTCAACATGGTTTTAGGCGTAATAAATTGTTTTCCGGGAGTGCGATTTGTTTGGAGCTATGGTTAACTATATATTGGTTGATCTTCATGAAATGGAGTTATATGTTTGTGCCAAATTTATTGACAATCGTTGCATTCTGCAACATAAATATATAACAGAAATATTAATTTTTAAGGATATTCTGAGCTGATTGTGCTGGACTTCAATCCCAAGCTGCTTAGGGCAACTAGAAACTGAGCGTGCTTTTAACAGACAGACGGACATGCCTAGATCGCCTTAGAATTTCTCTAGGACCCAGAACATATCTTCTTTATGGGATCTTCGATGAAAATTTTTAAATGTTTCACACGCAATGACAAACTTATTATATCCTCTAAACAACTAGTTGTGGTGGTTTTAAAAACAATAGTTTTAGCACAGTTTAATAAAAATGGTATGAAATGTAGTCCCAATTTACACTACAAAATTTGTAGGAGAGAAAGAGGAAAAAATATAGTATGCTACGCATACAGCGCCTTCCCTTTACCAACAAACTTGGACAGTTATACCATGTTCACATTTGGGTTCTTAAACGCGTTTAAGCAACTCGAGCGTGATTAAGCTCTAACCACATAAAATTCGAGATAATTACCCATACGTTGAAGTGTTTTTTAAATCTACTGATAGGTTAGGTTAGGTTAGGTTCCATTGGCAGCGTGATAAAGCACAGCTCACGTGGGTCCCTTAATTAGTTCCCGTTGTGCTACCATGTCACACCGTCTCCCATGGGTCCTATGTTATCTGGCTGCTAGTGTTCCTAGGCATCCACCCCGTCGATTCAATTAAGAAGTGGTTCCTGTTTTAATTAATATCAGAGAGACAAGTTTTGTCCCCAAGGGCACTTCGACCAAACATTTCAAGTCTTAAACCTCCGAATACTGGACAATTACAGGGGATCGCAAAGTCGTAGACTACAAGGCGGAGAAAACTTTTGTAAATGAAAAATACCTGTATACCGATTAAATAAAACTACTGGCATCGCTATCGAAATAACACGTACATTAATGCTGATATCGAAATTCGTGATAAAGGGTATGAAAATATACTCATTCATAACAACAACAGGGGTATGAAAATATACTCATTCATAACAACAAGAGGGGTACCCCGGTAGTTTAGTTGCTAGTGAGCTAGTCTATCAGTGCGGGAGTTGCGGGTTCGATTCCCGCCAGAGACTCTGTTATGATTCACTACAACGGGCTGAAGGTCGACGTTACTATTGCTCGGTTAATTAAGTTATAATATAATTTGTAATTGTATTTGTAACTCCTATTAAATAAATAAATTAATAACCCTGAAGGAAACCTGGGTGCAAGTGTCTCCAAGTCACCAGTTTTATCGAATATATTGGTGACATTGTCTACTAAGTGTCTACACTACATTACATTTGGCTTTAATAGGAAAAAGATTTTATCAATAACAACTGAGAAGTACAGTTCCTATAAAAGTTAAAGAAATAATAAAAAACATTGTTATGATTCTGTATTCTTTCAAGAAGTGTAGACTTCTTTTACTAAAACGTACTAGCGATTCTCTGGTTCCAATGCCTACATATGTTCGCAAAGGAACTACCTAGTCAGTAGTACCGACGTCAGTAGAAGATTTCCAATGACACGCACATGTCTATTGTAAATAGCATTGCCTGGGGTATAATAAGTCACTAGTACTGGTGACTGTGTCAATAGTGAATCAGTACAGATTCACTAGTGACATTTCCTGCAGGGAAATAACAACAATAAATCTTGAACAAAGTTTGTGACTAGTGCGCCATCATTGACGATATTTTCTAATTTATTTGGATTAAATACAGGACTAGTCAATCGTGTATTGCCTTATTAAGATGGGCTAGCCCCTTTTTTCCTTATAGAGACAAACATCGATTCGAACAGCTTCTATGTAAATAAAAATTACTTTACAGAGCCAATCATATTATTGTTTTCTTTTTATTTAATTTTTTTTTTTTTTGCAAAAAGACGACACAAAATATGCTAAACAAAAGAAATCATTTAGCAATATTATTTATGACAAACACATTGATTCTTGTAACTGCTAAAGAAGAATTTGCATATAAGAATAATGTGCAACAGAATTATTTTTTTATGAACCAAAAATTGCACAGATACAAACTGCTGCATGGGGGTGCACCAGTGGATCTGCTTTGTGACCTTTTGTGTTTTTTTTTAAACTTCACACTTCTTTAAATGTAAAAGGAGTCTAAAAGAATTTTCTTGGAAGATGGTCCATACGGAGCACAGCAGTGGCAAAAAGCGTATTTTCCTTTAACTCGATTCTTACAAGTATTTTTTTTACCCACACGACAATAGAAAGGAAGGAATTATGCGTTTACGCTGATGTTTGTAACACCTTAAACAATTGAACCAAGAGCCACTTTTTTATGCTGCTTAAAATCTCTTTTTAAATCGATCTCACAATGAACATCCGTCCATCTGGCTGGCTGCCCGGCTGAAAACTTTTGCGCAGTGTACAGGTCGCAACTTTGAATATATGTAATACGATGAAGTTTGTTACTAAGTTTTTAATTGTCCATGGGTTCAAGACTATTGAAAATGGTGAGAATCGGTTCATAATTTTACATAAAATCCATACAAGCTTCTTTCCGGAATAAAGTCTTTGTGAAAATAAAATATGCTTTAATAACTTCCTTTACATTACATTTGGCGACAGTGACTTTAACGATAGCTATGTCATGTCAGTAGGCGCATTCAATTCCCGCCAGAGACGGTGGCCTCCTGCTGACAAGCTTAGAGCTCCGCGGGTTTAGCTTAGCTTCAAAAATAACTTTTACCTGAATTTTAAGATCATAACAGAATTTTGTGCTGGCAGGTCCTTGATTGCCCATGGAGCCAAGATATAATACACTAAAAAATTCGTCTCTTAAAACTGTGGTTAAGGGTATTATATGGTCGAGATAAGGTAAGGTTGAATCGGCACCCGTCACGAGGAAGGCTCACTTGGGTCCTTAGAGCAGTCCCTTTGTGATATCCTGAGCCAGTGACCAGAATAGCGAGTGTTCACTAGTTTATTCTCAAGACAGTACTGCAGCCTTGAATAATTTCGATTCCCTGCAGAAAAGAGAGATCGGCTTAAGTTTTGCATTAGATATAACATCCAAGAACAGGAATTTTAGCCTCCCAAAATGACTCATCTTAGAGACCCAGAGACCCCGGGGAATGGCAAAGAAAGTAAAACACTATCTCCTCCTCATCATGCCAATTTTTGGCCCATCCTCACCACATGGGTTCCTTTCTGGTTCCTACCAAACCCAAGTAGCTCACGGGGTTTTCCCGCAACATAGCCAGGCCATAGAGTCCTATACATAAAGCAGGTATTCAGCCTGCCATTTCTGCTGAGCTTTACTGTACGACTCACACTTGATGAAATTTTACACAGAGCCCCGAAATGCCACACAGAAAAAATTTTTGCACCAATTAAAGCATTAATCAAAAATAAAATCAGTTTTATTTAAAAATTTAATCAAGTGAACTAAACGTTTAATCAAGTGAATTAAACGTTTGATCAAATGTATTAAACGTTTAATTAATAATATTAATTTGCACGTGAAAAGAAATAAGTTATATCAATTAAAAGTTTAATTTATTTGAATAAAAGTTTAATTCACTTAATTAAACGTTTAATTCACTTGATTATTTTTTAATTAAAACTGAATTAATTTTTGATTAATGCTTTAATTGGTGCAAAAATTTTTTCTGTGCAATCAGCCTTGCTAAGCGAAAACATATAAATATCTCTCGATAAACAATAATACCTTGCCCAATTTGCTGTTATCTGGCAGCCTTAAAGGGACTTTAATTTCCAATTCCTCGTTGAAGATTCCTCCATTTACCCTACTGCCCCTCTTAAAACCAAATTTCTAGACCCTAACGCTCGATTCCAGAGATCGCGTATCATTGCTATTATAAGCCATAAATTAATTACCGAAAAAGTGTTCCCGTCGGGCTTGACCGACTGTACTTACTTGCTTATGCAGTTTTTGTTATTGCTTATTGCTTAAGGCAATTTAACAATATTTCAATTTATTTATTCAACCGTTTCTTAACAGTCATTGTTTTTATTTGTTTATTTTGTTTTTAGTTTTCGTTTTAGAATTTGTTTCTTTTATTCTTTTACTTGCATAGTTAGTAATGACCACTTAAATCTATATTGAGGCATTCTGTTGTTAGTTCAGCATCCTCTTTAGAAAAGGAGTTACTACAGCATAAATAAGTTTGTATCTCCTTTATACTCACACACACAGAGTTCGAAATTTTTTTTTCTGCTGTCCATGCTGTTCTATAGATCTTCTTCTGGATTATTTTATTTACTTTTTTTTCTTTAAATTTAAGTGTGAATGGATAAGAAAACTAATTTAGTTTTTCACTGAAATGGAGACAGTCATTGTTGTCGATGCTGTTGTCGCTGCTGCTGTTGAAAGGATAGACGGAAGGATGTCTGAATGAAGAAACGACTGAATAGTTGAAAAGACAACAATGATTTAAAATTTAGTATCAACTACAACCCGAAACGAAAGGTCAAATAAAAACAAATTAGTTTTCGTTAAAATTGTAATTTAAATGCAACTAGATGATTGAAAATTCGTTTTGTACAATTTAAATTATTTAAATGTGTTTTTTTTTCTTTTGTATGCAAAAGCTGTACTGTTTGTATAAATAAGGGGTTTTCCCCGCTATTTTCGTCCCAAAATTTTAACAGAAATTCAATTGTTTTAAATTTCCTTTTTTTCCAGAGGGCTAAAGAATTGATGGGAATTGCTTTAAACAAAAAATTAACAAAGTTAAAAAGATGGAAATCGCTTTATCTCACAAAAATGATTTGGTCGATATTTAGCTTAAGCCTGCAATTAATTTCTTAAAGTTTACGTCAATTAGTTAAAAAATATTGATAAAGCCAAAACCCTACACCACAGTTTTTACATACAAATTTTCGAAAGGGTACCCAATTTTGGCATGTATAGTGTGTTTTTTTTTTTTTGACATATAGAACTTCTGATGTCTGTAAAACTAGCAGCGATTCCAATGAAGATATGTTTGACTTTTTATTCAGTATACTTTGGCAAATCGCCATACTAAGTCTAACACCAGATCAACGTTTTCAAATCGTGGAAATTTATTTCCGAAATTTTCGCTCTATTCGCCAAACTTATAGAGCACTTCTTCATGTATACGGTGCGCCTAATCGTCCATCCGAGCAGCTCATACGCCACACTATGGATCGATTTAAGACCACATTTACTCTTTGGGATAATAATCATCAAAATCGAGCCCATACCGTGCGTACAGAAGAAGCAATCACCGCTGTGGCTGTAAATGTGATTCGAGTTTACCGATCCGACGACGGTTTCAACAACTCGGTCTCTTCCCGGCCACTACTTTTAAAATTTTTAAGAAATATCTTAATCTACATCCATATAAGGTTGCTAGTATGCAAGGCCCATATGCGTGATGTATTCGGTAAATGGGAGAAGAATTAACTGAAAGTTGAACAGATTTTTATCGTCAAATCAAATTTAGCGATTAGGAAGATTTCTGGCTTAATGGGTATGTTAACATGTCTAATTGTCATTTTTGGAGAGAGCAAAATCCTCATGAGAATTTTAAGATTCAATTACAACCCGAAAAAGTCACTGTTTGCTGCAGTTTATATGCCGATGGCGTCATCGACCCATTTGTCTATAGATCCAAAACCGGTGCCAACATTACCGCGAATGGAGAACTTTATATTCAAGTTATTCGTAATTTTTTAATTCCTCATGTCACGGCAAATCTTTTTGAGGAGAATTGGTTCCAACAAGACGGCTCAACAGCGTGTAAAACCATCACTTTGTTGAGTCAAATGTTTAGCGGCCGAATATTCACAAGAAATGGACCTGTTAATTGCAGACCTCGTTTGCGTGATTTATCAACTTTGGACATATTTTTTGTGGCGTTACGTCAAATCTCTGGTCTATGCTGATAAACCAGCAACTACTGATAATTTAAAAGCGAACATTCGACGCACTTTTGACGAAATAAGACCAGGTATGCTCGAAAGAGTGGTACAAAATTAGAGCGAAATGATGGCGTTTATAAGGCCCAGTCGCGGAGAAATTATTTTTAACATTAAATGCCACGAAATTTGCCAGCTAATAAGGCCAAATCTTTGGTCATTCCCAACAAACACAAAGGCTTGATTTCAAATTGAAAATAATTTGTTATAAAACCTTTTCTCCAACTATAGACGTTTTAAATGAATTGCAAATCACAGCATTCCCAACAAAAGGGAAAATTATTTTTTAATATTGAGAAATAAATAGTTTAATGAAAATTAAATTTGATGAGCTTTAGCCCAATTAAAATATTAAAATTTGAATTAAAAACCATAAATAGTTCAACAAAATAACCACAATACTGATTATTGAGAAATATATTTATTTTCAACTTGCTTTCCAACGTTATTCTCAAATGTTTTTCAAATGTGGATCGCAAAACATTGTGGTAAAAGTATTAAGACGTATACTGGGACCCATAAAGGAGGAAGATGGATCATGGAGAATAATATATAATGATGAGTGCATACGTGAATTAAATGATCTCACTATTAGTGAGATCACACATTATAAGAATAAACCCAGATAATCCAACGCAGAAAATATTCCAAAACAACCCATACAATCCAAATAAAATCGGAAGCCCAAACAATGGTGGGTGAACAATGTAGAAGAAAGTACGTTTGAACTGCACTGCAGAAATTGGAGAACCATTGCCAAAGATAGAGATAAATGGAACAAACTTTTTCGGGAGGCCAAGATTCCATATGGATCGCAGCGCCACCAATGTTAATGAAAACATTGTGGAACATAAATGAAAAAGCTTTTTTTTAATTTAAATTCATTATTTATTACAATAAACCGTCAGATTAACATTCTTCGTTATAGCTGCTTATTATTTTGAGGATTGTCATGGCTCTGCGTAGCACTTCAATTGTATAACAATTTTATAATAATTCTTTCACTCTCCTCTTTAATTTTTGCTCATTGTAGTTATTTTTTTACTCACAAATAATTTATATTTTCTCACCAGAAATTAAAATTTTCTAAAGGCAAATGCACTTCACTTAATATGTTATTTTCCTTAACCCTTTCACTACCATGGTTTACACTGTTTCCAATTTTAAAGTGTGAAAAGTCGTTTTTCCTTTTTATACTATTTTGAGCAAATTATAAAAGAGTATTATGCTATAATGAAGCGAGTAAGCAACAATAGGCTCTAACTATATTATTTGATGCGTGATTTTGTTTGACCCACATAAATGGGAGATATTATCCCATTGGCATACACATGTTAGCCAGTTTGTATGTTTGCAGAGTGAATAAAAACAAATCCGGTGGAAGACGGAAGGAAGAAGAAATTAATGGCAGTGGCTCTGATCTGACTTGATATTCTCATAAAAAATATTGTGGTCATAGAAAAACTACCGATGGGATATTTAGTCCCAATTTATGAGGACATATATTTTTTTTGAAGGACACTACATTTTTTTTTTTTTTTTTTATTTGTCAAAAATCACTCCTTAAAGTACGGTAGTAAAAGGGTTTAAATTAAAAACACATTTAACTTAAATCGTCATTTTAATTTAAAAGATTCTGTTAGTCGTGCTTAATTCTCAATTTTTATTCGTGATAAAAACGCTGAAATTTATTGTTGATGGGATAAGCTATTCCTATGCGCATTTCGCTGGTTGCTTAGGCCAGATCGCCAGGAAACTTCATCCAAAGATTTTAGAAAAACTAAAGATATTATACAAATAAAACTGATAGACAGTTCAACAAAAATAACCACAATACTAATTATTATTACAATAATATTTCTTTTAAGCTTTTTTAGGTTAAATAAAGGCATTTAGGGGTGCTATTTTTATATGGTATCTAATGATTGCTCTACTTAGTAAATACTCTATAAACAAAAAAGAAATATCAATTTCTTTAGAGGGTTGGTCCACACGTATGGGTTCATCTTAACCGCTTGTACTGGAAGGCATTTCTAATTCTGTTACCGTGTGGTCTGTTTCTCTAGGCTACATTTCGATATTATGGCAGAATGATTAGTAATATACGACAACTTTTAGCTGCCAATATCAATCGATTTTGCTGCCAACACTGTAGTATGTTTTATACAATTCCACTAAGTTGTGCTATGTTTAGTTATTATTGAACTTATTAATAAATAAGTAAACACAATTATTTAAATTAAAAATATCACTTCATTTCTAAATTAGTCCCTCCTTTGCTTCCGGCAACACCTTTTAAATTTTATATATTTTTACTGCTGGGTATTTAAAGTTTTCCTTTTCGTTTGTAACACCCAAAAATATTAATTTAACCCTTAAATCACCCTTAAAAAAACTTCCGTTAGTAACCCTCGTGTGTGGTTTTTCACACATATGCAATGTCTGTCCATTTTGCAGTGACGCCATAGTTCGTTTGTAATCAAAGCCATTATTTATAAAACACTTTATATAACAAACATGACATGCAGTTCGCAACAATAACAAAAATATTCAAAGGGTAGCTTACGTAAGTTCTCAATTATTCCGTTACCAAAAATATATTTTTTACTCAAAAAAAAAATGTGTTTTTAGTACCTAATTGATATTGCTAACAAAGTCAAGAAGTTTCTTTAGTGTACCTCAACAATTTTTTTGGTTATCGTATAAAAATGATTCATTTTGTGTTGTTTTCCACACAAGGGTGACTTAAGGGTTAAGATCTCATTAAGTATTTAAATATGCTTGGTTCTTAAATCGTTCTTAGTCGATTTGCCTTGTCCTTCCATTGAAAATACGCCGACTTCCGAACAAGTCAACATAAAATAATTTTGTAAAATAATGACCCGCCCACTTAATTGTGCGCTACCTAACAAAATAAACGATTTTATGTATAGTCATAAAATTTGGCAAAAATTCATTCTAAAGTAAAGAGAAATGACATTTTAAGTTTCATAACAATCGGGCCATAATTTACTTTACCTATCCCAGCGGTAAATATTGAAAGGACCGCAAGTGGCAGGCCTTTTTGAAGGCCTCTATACTCCTTTCTATAAGATTCGCTTCGCATGATATCCTGCCTTCAGCAGTATGCCTTCTAGAAGGCATAAACTTCTTTTTAAAAAACCTTCTGAAATATTCAGTACACATTCGCTACTCCCTTCTTTGAGAAGGGAGAAAGGAAGGTGTTCAGTTTTATTTACTTTTTATTTTTAGTGACCTTCCTTACTCCCTTCTTTAGGAAGGGATCGAAGTTGTTTTTAAAGGAAGTGTGGAAGGCTTTGCGCACAATGACAACCTGTGTAAATAAATAAGTATGGAATGCGGCGAGAAGCGCTTCTGACTGCTAAATAAGGCCTTCTATTAGGCCTCTTTACTCGTTCTAGTTACCGCTGGGATCTTCTTCTATATAAGTACTTATATAAAAAAGGATGTGTGTATGTATATATGTATGTAACGTATGGACTCCAAAACGGCTGGGCCGATTTTGATGACATTTTCAGGGAATATTCAGAATATTCAGGCGGGTGACACTGTGAAGTCTGTTTTTTGAGTTACTGTCTACGGGCGGAGGGGCGTGGCAAAATCCAATTTTCATATTGCACCACCAATGACATCTATATAATTTGGACAATTTTTTCTTTAAAATGATGGCCATGGTCCAACTTAGATTAATAAGAAAATAAAATTTTGCCCCGCCCAATTTTACGCCCACTTTTTTCGAGTTACCTAAAATCAGAAAACGGCTCCATCGATTTGACAAAGTTTTCTTTCAAATGTTCGTATTAATCCATTTTAAGTTTTCATCGAAAAAAAAATTTACCACGCCTACTTTTACGCCCACTTTTGCTATTAAGCAAATAACTTGAGAACGGCTTAACCGATATAGACGATTTTTTCTTTAAAATCATCGCCATGGTACAACTTAGGTTTTTACGGAAAGAAAATTTTGCCCCGCCCACATTTTTCGATTTACCCAAAATCAAAAAACGGCTCCGTCGATTTGACTAATTTTTCTTTTAAATGTTCGTATTAATCCATTTTATGTTTTCATCGAAAGAAAAATGTACCACGCCTACTTTTACGCCCACTTTTTCTATTAAGCGCATTACTTGAGAACGGCTTGACCGATATGGACGATTTTTTCTTTAAAATCATCGCCATGGTACAACTTAGGTTTTTACGGAAAGAAAATTTTGCTCCGCCTACTTTAACGCCCACTTTCTTCGATTTACCTTAAATCAGAAAACGGATCCATCGGTTTGACTAATTTTTCTTTCAAATGTTCGTATCTTTTTAACGGATTTTAAAAATCGAACGCAAAATTTTTTCCTAATTTGGACGGGACAACGTCTGTCGGGTCAGCTAGTTACTAATAAAAAAAGCATTTCCGTTAAACTTTAAAAAAAAATTTCAAGTTACATTTTGGAAGAGGGTAGCAAAGATTCGGCTCGGCTGAATTTAAGCACACCTACCTGTTATTGTTGTTGTTGCACTTTTTCCGTATTTTCACAAATTACGGTTACTTTGAAAAACAATGAGTCAATTTGAGTTGCAAAGTCATTACAAATATTATACAAGTCGTTATTGTCAATTGCGGTATAATTAATCTAGATAAAGTGTTTTATCCTCTTTTTATTGTTATTTGTACTAACAATTTGACAAATGTGTTTTCGTTACTGTTGCTTTATTTTTTTTCTGTTTTGTTTTTTTTTTTTAATGGAAACTGCTTTATTTGTACAAGCAGAAATGTAGAATATGAATTTTTTTTTAAACGCAAATGGTAAAAAAAGAAGAACTACAACTGACTTGTTTGAAATGTAAACATTTACAATTGTGGTAATTGAAAATCGATTTGGCTGTGGGTGGGTCCGTTCTGACGTATTGTTCGTGTCGCTATTATTATTTTGTTTATCATTTTTGCATTTAAAAAATTAATTTTGTACTTTTGTTTTCATGTTGCAAATATGATGGGAAATTGAGTTAATGGAATGTTGTGTGTATTATGGGTTTGAAGTCGTCATAGAAAGCAATAGGTAAAGATTAAAATTTCATTATAATTATAGGGTAAAAATAAGTTTTATTCTCATTATATATGTATGAATGTATGAATTTAGATATAAGGGGTATAGAAATAAGAGAAGCTATCGCCATTTATATCTTCATAAAAGGAAAATCACTGATCCAGTCACATCTATCCAAAAGAACGCAAATCATTTTGAATAGATCCATTCGTAAAAGTGATGATAAGTGCCACATTTCCGACATTCTTACTTGTTAATTTCAAATTAAATGACAATAATTATAAATTTAGTAACTACATCCCAATAAAAAAAATTTCGTTTTTTTTAAGCACTTAAGAAAAAAACCGCATTATCGAGCGCTTCAATAAGAGAGCTTTTATACAGCAGTAAATGATAAAGAATGAAATATACTAAAAAGCTGTTGTTTTAGTGCTGACAACGAAGAAGCTTTTAAAGCGAAAAAAATAAAAATATATTATGGTTCACAAAAATAATTGAAAACAGGCATTTCAGCAAGTAAAAGCAAAAGATTAATGCATATGTTAATATAGGTAGCCCTTAAAAAAGCACTTTAGGAGAGCTTTGTTTGCATTTTAAAAGAAGCGCTTATTACTAGCAGAATATAGTCCTCCAAACTGGGAACACCCCATACTAAAATCAGGCATCCCATCAGCAGGTTTGAAGCGCTTTGAGGTATGAATTCATATGCAAAAGCTGCTCCTTTTGGAGCACATTTTTTACTGGGCTCATACATGGTGCATATTTACAATTAATGCATACAGCAATTCCATCTTAAAAACATCTCCAATTTTTTTTTTTTTTTTTTTTATCGCAAATACTTTATTAATTTGTCAAATGTCACATGGTTGCCAACACTAAGACACTCCTCCAAAATTATTCTAAAACACAAGATTTTGTAATTTTGACTCAAAGAATGAAAATCTTTTTTAATCCAAATGCACATGTTCCTTGGAAAACCTTTACAACTGTATTCAGAAAACGAATTAAAACTAACATGAACACACACTCAAAGAAAATGGGCAAAAGACCATAGAGTCTGAATTGGTGCCACACAGCCAAAAAAAAATCATTAATTTTGGCTGGAAACACCCTCTGTTTTGTGACATAAAAACAATGTCAAATGCATTGTTTTGGCAGTGACGTAATGATGTCACAGTACGACACGAAAATGGTATTATGGTATGGAATAGAGAGATGAAAAAAAAATTATGGAGACAAAACCGTTGCCTTCTTTAAAGATGAATTGATGTTGATAGAATTTAACAATGCTGCTGATGATGATGATGTTTATGGTCATGCTGTGTTTCCACACACTGAAAATAATCCATTCTACATATTACGATAAAAAGCTTTTCGATTTTTTTCGAATTTTTGACAATAATCTAGTCTAGCATTTTGAAAGTCTACGAATCTAAGGAAATCGTTTAAAGAATTGATTTGCGTAAATCTGAAAGCACTTATTTATAAAAAACCAGCTGTTTAGTCCCGTCGCTGCTTGGGATTTTCTAAATGAAAATAAAAAATTAAATACTGGAGAATTTTGATAATAACTTTACCCCAGCGCTATCTACCATCAATAAAAATAAATCTAAATATCCCAACAACAGCGCCACCTTTTATAAACAATCAGTGTAAGTAGACCTTTCCAACGCATGTACTCGTTTGAAAATCGGTTGAGTGGTTCACGAGTTATAAAATCACGAACTTAGGACAACTTTTTTTTATACCCTCCACCACTATAAGTTGTAAGAGGGTATACCAAGTTTGTTATTCCGTGTGAAACTTTTTTATTTTTCATCTCAGACCCTATAAAGTATATATATTCTGGGTCCTTGAGTAATTCTAAGTCGATTTAGCCATGTCCGCCTGTCTGTCCGTCTGTTGAAAACACGCTCACTTTCGAACAACTCAAAAGAAATGAACAAACTTGGTGCCAAATTGCTTGTAGTTATCCTAAGCAGTTTGGGATTGAAATCCAGCAAAATCGGTTCAGTAGGACCAGAGCTATGTATCAAAATGTGGAACCACCACCTAAAAAAATTGATAATTTTGGTACAAAAAATAACATAAATGCTGGAACAAGGCACGGAATGAGATAAGATTTCGCAAAAATTTGTTTCATTTGACTGGAAATCACGCTGTTAAATTTCGTGAAGATCCGTCTATAATTTACCCAAAGCCCCATATAAACACTACTCCCGGAAACCGTTTAGTACGCCTAAAACCGTAGAAAATAACGCTAGCGTAACAAAATTTGGTACGTCACAGCTTTTTAGGAATGGAAATAACACTGTGGAATTTCGTGACGATCGGTACATAATTTACCCTAGGGCCCATAGAAACCCTACACCCGGAAAACAGTTTAGTATACCTAAAACCATAATTAATAATGCTATCATAACGGAAATGTATACGTCAGTTTTAAAGGACTAGAAATGACGCTGTCAAATTTCGTGATGATCGGTCCATAATTTACCCTAGGCCCCATATAAACCCTACTACCGGAAAACAGTTTAGTCGCCTAAAACCATAATTAATAACAAATCGTCACAATTTAAGATAATAATAACATCATACAGATATTACTCCTTAAACATTCGAACTGTCGGTGGAGGGTATCAAAGATTCGGCACAGCCGAATATAGCACTCTAACTTGTTATATATATAAAAGATATTTTATGTTTATAACAGGTTTTTAAGACGAATTTTATATGAAAGTTTGTTTAATAAGCCTTTTATAAATCTGAAATGTGGGATAAGAAACTACAAATCTTAAAAATAATTTTCTTAAAATTTCGTAGATTAAGCGCAAAATTTATTTAATTTCGCCCAATATTTCGTGCTACAGTGTTATTAAATTTTAGTCATTAATTTTTTTTTTCTGTGTAGATATTCCTTTTAAACTATTTTTTGTAACAATGACATACATGTCTTGTTTGCTTGTATATAATTTGCCAATGAATACATGAAGGACTTCTTTCATTTAAACTGACTTTTTTGCTTCCCTATTTGGCTTCTAGTGTTGGCTAATAGCTTTTCAACTCTAAGGATCATAAATAATTAAAGATGAGAAACCATATACATCCTTATTATAAATTTAGTTGAAAGTTGTTAAATTAATGCTCTGTATGACAGTTTATTAAAGCTAGAACTCGAAACATTATATAAAAGAACTTATTGTACAGAAACTTGAAATAACATCGAGAACATTTTAGAAATAATGCTTAACCATTTTGTTTAATGCATTATTAACATCTTTAAGGATTTCTTTTAAAATTCACTTTCACATTCAGAAATGCTGATAGTCACAATATCAGTGCCGAAACATATTTCCTATAACAATCAATAAATAGAAAAACTTTAACACAGAACAAACTGTTTCATCAATTATAAAGCTTTAATCAAAAATTAAAATTGGGAATTTAGCACGTCATAGAGAAATCTTATTATGAATAAAATCAGTTTTAATTAAAAAATTAATCCAGTGAATAAGACGTTAAAGCAAGTCAACGTTTGAGTTATACTTTTAATATGTTTACTGGTGCAAATTTAATTAATTTTTTTATAAATATCACAAACTTTTTAATTAAAATCAATTTTTAGTTTATTGTTTGTAGAGAACATATTCTTTTAGGTGAAAATCAATCAATTTCTAAATAATCTATGCATAACAAGCTGTAAGAGTCAATTATCACAGTTTAAGCCATTTAGGTATCATTGCTCAAAAAAATCTATGCTAATACACCTCTCTATAATTCACCAACATTATTGATCTGACAACTAGCTGGTCCGGCAAACGTTTTTTTGCCACATAACTTATTTCTTTCAGATGTAACAGTGTCTGCTAGCCAAATTTTAAGAAACAATTGTAGGCTATTGTTCTTTCCAGGTGTTACACTATTTGCCTACCCAATTTCAACAAAATTAATTGACTAGTTAAGAAGATATAGGTAGGGGGAGCTTTTACCCCTCTTGCCCTATTTAATGCCCTGTCCTCTTTCCGATGTTACAGTGTATGCATGCCAAGAAGAAAACCGGTTGATTAGTTCAGAAGATTGGGGAGTGGGAGCTTTTACCCCTCTTGCTCTATTTCATGCCCTAAATAATGACAATTATAGGCTACAGTTCTTTCGAACTGTAACATTATTTGCCTGCGAAATTTCCAAAAAATCGGTTGATTAGTTACGAAGATATTGGAAGGGGGAACTTTTAGCCCACCTACCCTATTTCACACCCTATTTCTTGTTCTCTGTCAGATGTTACATTGTCTGCATGCCAAATTTTAAGAAAACCGGTTGATTAGTTTAGAAGATTGGGGAGTGGGAGCTTTGACCCCTTTTGCAATATTTTACGCCCTCCAGTGATATAAAATATGCTCTACGACCTTTTCCCAAAACCTAAACAAAAACACATACAAAACTTCATAAAAATCCGTCAAGCCGTTTCGGAGGAGTTCAAAATGGAGGGCATTTTGTTGATATTTGTATGTGAATATAAATACATGTTTCGGAATGAATGCAGTGTTCACTAAAATGGCTATAACTCAAGAACCAATACCCATTTGAAGACCGTTGATACATAAAAACCTTGGTATTGACGTCACCTTCCACGTGAACTTTACAGAAACAAAATCTGGTTCACGCATTTGAGAGAACATCAATTACTAAAACAATGCAACTTATTTTTATACCCTCCAGCACTAGTGGTAGATAAGGGTATACAAAATTTGTCATTCCATATGAAACTCATCTATAAAGTACATATGTATATTGTGGGTTCTTGAGAAATACTAAGGCGATTTAGCCATCTCCGTTAGTACGTGTGTTGAAATCACGCTCACTTTCGAATGACTTACATAAACAATTTTGCTTTCAATATCTTTCTTATTCTCCTTAGCAGTTAAGGAATAATATTCAGCTCAATCGAACATAGAAGGAAAAGAGTTATGAGCCAAAATGTGGAGCAACTACCATAAAAAATGTATATCATTGTTACACAAACTTGTATATATTGGTGGCAAAATCAACCGGTTGTTATAAAATTTTGCACAAACTCGCTTTATATGACTAGAAATCATACCAATAAATTTCATAAATTTTATTACAACACTGAACAAAAAAAAAAATAAAACTAAACATCCATACTTAAATCAAGCTGAAGTACGGATTTCCTTAAATCAAGTACAGAATGTTGAAAATGGGGTTGACTAAAGCAAAAGTGAGACACAAATCAATCAAGGGTTTCTAAGTTGGTTGAGTCCCGAATTCGTATTTTAAATAAGCCCGAAAGTAAGATTGATTCTAACCTAAACTCTAACCTCATAGAACCAGTGGGAGAGAGAGAATATTATTTACTTACCAGTGTTACCAATTTGGCAAAATTTTCTGCTATATTTAGCAGATTAAGTTTAGTTTAGCATACTTTTTAAAAAAGCAGAATTGTTAAGCAAATTTTGTTTCAAACAGACTTACTGTACATATTTTATAAGAATTTCACATTGAAATTATTACTTCTTCTTATTCGTTTATTGCATTAATAATCTAATCCTTTTTTTAATAGATTTTTTAATGAAGTATGCATTAAAATTCCTTAATATTTTGCAGATTTTTAGCATAATATTTTTTATAAAAATTCAGCATATTTTTTGTACAAATTTAACATATTTTTGAAAAATTTAATTTATTAAAAATTTTATGTTTTAATCTTGGCAGATTTTTAGCATATTTTCTTCAGTTTAAAATTTTTTAGATTTTTGAAAATTTGTTGCAAGTTTTGGCATATTCTCATCCAACAGTTACGGCAACACTGTTATTTTGTGTTGTACTTTCCCCTTTTTTCACAGTCGAATGCTCAATTTCGTAATCATTCCACTTTGACAATTTCATGTTCTTAACTAAAAAAATTTAACAAATATAAGTTCGGGAATTTTTTGCTTCTCATTTTACATTTTAATTATGAAAATAATGCATATTTTCCTTCTTTTTGTGTGTTGTTGTTGTTTCTATATAAAACAAGCAAATCGTGTTTTACCTACTTTTGTAGTGTTGTTGTTGTTGTTTCTACAACTTAAAAACGCACTGTCAAATTTGGTTAAGATCAGTTTATATTTTACCATAGGCCCCATATAAGAAGCCAGCTATCGGAAAATAATTTGTACGCCTAAAGCCATAACGAGTTATACTCTTTTAGAGTGTCTTAGCTTCAAAGAGGAAGAAACCATACCACTGAATTTCGTAACAAATATGGTCGAATTTGGATAGAAATAACACATGCAATTTTGTGATAATCGGTCCTTTATTTACCATAAGTCTCTTGTATAGCGGCCGTTCACAGTTTAAAATGCAAATTACGATAAAAAAATAGTATATTACTGTATTGAAATGTGGTCCAATTAGTATGTTTAAGACTAGAACTACACCCCGAGAAAAAACATGTTTAAATATGGTCACCTCCAACAAAACTATTCTTAAAGAAAAATGTAAACATATTTTGTTTAATTTACAGCCAGTCCCACGATGTCACACGTTAACGTTCGCATAGAAAATTTCATTTAAAACAAAAACAAATTTTAGAAATTGTTTTTGTTTTAAATGTAATTTTCTATGCGAACGTTAACGTGTGACCTCGTGGGATTGGCTGTTAACCATATAATTGTCACCGACAACCAAATTAGGGTTAAATTAGTCCTCCATCAAGAAGCCACAACCATATTATGGTTGCCTCCAAACTTGTTATGGTTAATAATAACCAAAATATGTTTAACACTCATAATAGCATGATAAGTTTTCAACCATAGCATCTTATAAAAGAGGAAAATACTATTGTTAATTTGAAAACATATTATTATCATATTTAACCGTAACATGTTTAGAGGCAACCATAATATGGCTGAGGTTTCTTGACGGAGGACTAATTTAACCATAATATGGTTGTCGGTGACAATAATATGGTTAAATTAAACAAAATACAATTAGTATTGTGGTTATTTTGTCGAATTATTTATGGTTTTTTAATCCAAATTTTAATATTTTTAATCAGGCTTAAGTTTATTAAATTTAAATTGTTCATTACATTATTTTTACAACAACATTCTTGACTGACCTGAGATTCGAACCCAGGCGGCTGGTTACCCTGACATGTTTGGATCACAACCACTTGATCTCTTCAGAGGGATTTGCCGTCTTACACTCGCAGCCATCGATGATGCTGACGTCAATAGTTAAGTCGTACTTTAGAAAAAAGAATAAAACCTCAACGAATTATGAAGCTGTGAGTAAGGAAAGTTTATATAAAGATTGGTTCATAAATTTAAGATCACATATTAAGCCCACTGCTAAGATATTTCTAATTTTGGTGCAGAGTATCAAAAATTCGGGTTTGCCAATTATATCAGTTTTACCTTTATTTTGTGACCATTTCTAATAACTACGTTGAAGTAATGTATTTTTAATTTCTTAACCAGATAATTTTAGCTACTGGTTCCTTTAAATTTATTTACTATCATATTACTTACCTAGACTAATGACACTGTTGACAACTTGTTAGCCATTTAATTTATGTGCCTGGGGCAATGAGCATCGTCAACATCAGGCAACAAGTCACTGCAGAAGAACATAAAAATATGCAAATATGGAGTTGTCGTTTATAAAACAACTTGCAACACAATCATCTCACATTGTATTCGGAATTAAGTTTCTAATGTTCGTAATTTTTGTGTTAGGATAAAATAAGCATTCACAGAACGGTAGGGCATAATGGTTTAACATTTATGTGAACACAAATCTATTCCAAAAGAGTAACGAAAGTTAATGTGTATTATCACAGTATTTACTGAATAAAACTCAAATTAATCAGCCTGATTACGATTGGCCTTGGCGTAAAAGGTTATGCAGACCGAAGATATCTTAAAACAGTGGACTTAAAAGCATTCCCATTTTTGATTAAAATATACCCCGCATTCCCAATCCCGGAAAAACGATTTTAAAAAAATTATTTTTTTTGTACAAAAATTTCAAAACTGCCATTTTTACCACTCGGTATTGATCAGAATTTTCCAGAAAATCATGGACATAATAGAAAGCATTACTGTTCTCATTTTATTAAAATCGGTGTGTTGAATTTCTAGAATTTTTTACTTAAATAATTTTTTTTTTTTTTTTTTTTTTGAAAAATTTGCCTTTTTTGGGTAGGGCATGTGGGAGATAATTGCTCCTACAAACTCAACATAGAGAAAATATTGTTTTATCAGCATTGGTAGCCAATATTCAAGCCACCATTGATGTCATACGACCAGATTTACTGGAAAAAGTAGTCGAAAATTAGACTGATCGAATGGACTATGCAACTCGTAGCTGCGGCGGACATATTTATGCCGGTAAACATATTTAAACAATAAATGCAATGAAAATTATATACCAGATTATAATAAAAGCAACAATATTTCTATCTTTTATTATCATTTTAAGTTCTCATGCAACTAAAAAAAGGCCTTTGAGTTAGGGCCTTTCTACATAATACAAACTATATGTATTTTCATATGAATTAAAAATAACCGAGTTTAATATTTATGTACAATCAATATTAAGATATAACACCTCTACTTTTTTTGCCCCTTTTAACATCATAATCCCTGTAAGCAACGATGTATGCCTAAACAAAAGTCGTGGTATTTTTGTCCTCTGATTCTTTCGAAACACACGTTTTGCGTTTATTTACAAATGTTCTTCACCAAAAACAAAAACAAAAAAAAAACGGTTAAAGTTTATTTCTTTTGTTCCCGTTGTGTTGTGTTTATTTGATGGTTAGTTGGTTTCCAGTTGTTTTTGGTTTAAAATGTGAATGCTTTTGTCCACGATGTATGATTTGCTTTTTAGGCGGCCATTGTCAATGTTTGCGCATATTTTGGACAAGACAACAACAAAGAGAACTACTAAAGCGATAACAATACAAATCAACCAAAATAGTAGACGCAGTAGGAGATGTAGTTAAAAATAAATTTTACCACGAACAGAGAAAACAAAACCAACGACAGATAACAATTGAAATAATGGACTACTAGAAATGCCGCCATGATTTTTAGAGGTGATAGGACATGCAATTAATTTACAGTCTAAACATGTAGGTCATAATTGTATCAAGCCCAAACACCTGTCGCAAGTTTTTATTCATTACACTACCATATATAGGGTATTATACGTATGAGCTAAAGTGGGCATCAAACAGAAATATTGGTTGTTGACCTTTTAGTTTATCGATCCTCTTTAAAAAATATACGTACATTTTAAAAGTCGAACCCCCGTATTCATATGAACTCGAAAACCGCTGAAAAACACAAAAGTACCGTTATCTAAAAAACGGTACTTAGGAAAAAAAATTACATCGGTTTTCGTGTTCAGGAGGTACCAATTAACTTATCTAGGCATGTGGCTTTCTTGGTACTTTTCCAAATTAAAAATTTGTAAAGCAGCGTAAACGATTTTTAAATATAACAAACGTTTACTAAGGAAAGTTTTCATACAATAAATTTAAATTTTTTTATGAATACAGGCGTAATTGCTTGTCCTATAAAATTAATTTTTTTTTTTTTTTTTTGGTTTCTTAACTTTTTCAAGGATGTCGGCACTAGAACCACATTGTCTTCAAATAATTATACCAAGAAAATAGAATGGTATCCCTTCTTTAACCCTCCTGCATTTCCTGGGTTACTTTTCAACTCGCTTTTTTATGTTGAAGATACCGTATCGAACTAAAATTAAATTTTGACTTAACGGGAATGTAAAGTAGTCGGTCCCTTCAATGGCGTTTTATTGGGATTCAACTGCACTGCCCTCCTAAAGGCTAGATTACACTATTATACTTTGTATTAATACATGTCAAAAACTCAATTAATATGACAAAGTGTGATAGTGTGAATGCAATGTGTCACGAAAATGACAAGTATTATGAAAAAAGTTTGACATCCCATACGACTTCATCGTTTTTTGAAAAATTTCTAAACACTAATACTTTTCATTGGATCAGGGTTGCTTTTTATTTCATGTGTGAGTGTTTATAATTTGTGTGATGGTGTGAACACAAACTATAATTTTAAATAAATTAGATTTTTTTTACAGTCGCTACAAAACTCATAAGATTTCTATGTCACAAAGTATTATGGAATACGTAGGACTTGTGAGAAAGTGTTATCTAGCCTTAAGTAAAAAAGTCACATCTCCTTTTTGTTTTTAAGCTCGCCAACTCAAATTTTAAATCGAGAGAATTGTCTCGAACTGTGGTCAAGAGTACAATGTGTTCCTACCCTGAAAACTACTAAAATGGAGATATGACTGACTTTTTTTCTTAGGAGGGCTGTATACTAGTTTAAGTGATAGTTTAAGCATAAGATCAAGTTAAGTTGTAAATTTTGCAGTCTAAAAAGTACTGAAAACACCCCTTTTTACCCCTGAAAAGGTTGACTTAAAATTAATTTTTTTTAATGCAGCATGCCGACGTATCCTTAGAAATTGATACAAACAAAAAGTACCAAAAGTACGAATTTTTACCCTGTTTGGTGATAGTTTAAGCATAAGATAAAATTAAGTTGTAAATTTTGCAGTCTAAAAAGTACTGAAAACTCCCCCTTTTACCCCTGAAAAGGTTGACTTAAAATGTATTTTTTAATGCAGCATGCCAACGTAGCCTTAGAAATTGATACAAACAAAAAGTACCAAAAGTACGAATTTTTACCCTGTTTTGTCCGTTTAAGTTAAAAGTTTTAAATGATATGCGGCGGTGCTAGTTGAAGCATAAAAACAAATAATCTTTTAAAATTTTCCAGTCTTAGTGGAGTTGGCTAAAAAGTCCTGTTTTTACACCCCGAAAATGTACTTTTTATGTAACAGGCCGACGTAGTTATAGAAATTCATACAAACAAAAATTTTTAGTTAAGGTCTTTAAAATTATTTGAAAAAAAAAACGTGCATACAAAATGTACCAAAAGTACAAATTTTCACCCTTATTTTCTATGTATTTTGTTGTCCTTTCTTTATTTGGCCTCGAGGATTCCATTCCAAAGCTTGCCAATATATTTCTTCACGTTCTTTCCTAAGTTAAGGTCGAATAAATTTCCCATTTCACATATTAACGTTTGTTATAAGCTTCCTTTTATACCATCACTTTTTTGTATCCTAATCTGTGAACGGCCCTAATGGTTATGTGTGTAAGTAAAATATTTCCAACAAAAAACAAAAATTTTTCTAAATAGTTACTAGAAAGTAAGAAAATTTAATAATAATATAAAGAAAATAAACAAACAAATCTTACATGGTTCATTTCCTCTTTTATCAACTCGACATTATGCATAAAACGCCCCATATTTTATATGCTAAGGACCTTGAGGGCAAATAAACATTCGTTCCAGACAATAAAAAATCATCAAGTACTTAGAATTAAATGCAGAGAATACAAAGCAGATTTAAATAACCTAGAACATATTCTATGACAATAGAGAGGTCATGAAATTAAAGCTGGAACAAGTGAAAATATGTATTTGTCTAAGATAATTTTTATTACATATTTGCAATACTAAAAAAATTTTATACATAAAAAGAATTTTCACAAAATTTTATTCACTTGCTTATTGCTTTTAAAAACTAACGTGCCCAAAATTTAAATGCGATAATAACACAGGTCAAAAAATTTAGGCCAGGGGGATACTTGCTATTGAGATGCGAATGCAATTACATTACTAAAGCCAAATGTTTATTTGTTACCCTCTCTCACTTTTGCAATATTCTTTTTAAAATGGAGCAATGCTTGCAATAAAAGTTTAAGATAGCGCAGATTGCCAGCAATAAAATTTCAAAACATATTTTGATAAAAGTGTGAAAATTTAAATAAAATAAATGGTGATGATCTGCGTAAAGAAAAAAATTAAATTAATGCGAAAGACAAATGCTCAAGCGCATTAAAGAGAACCAATCACTAGATTTGATACCATTTTCTTTCGAATCACAATAGAGAGTAGTCCCCCTGAATGAACTTTCCTAAGGGTTTCCGTATCCAGAATTTTCTCATCGCATCTGGTTTTCGAGATATCTACACACTGAAAAAAATACCAGTGTTAAATTAACATGGCGAAATATTGTTAGAAAATCATAGTAAATTTCTGCAAAAGTATGCTCTTTATTTAAATTTATCATTATTTCATATTAATTTTAAATGAAAAATATTAAATAACCTTAAATCAGGTTTATTTAATATTATTCACTGTTAAAATAACATTGTTCAATATTGAATCCATAAAAACCTGTTTTATATTAAAATCAAAAGTTTATCTTGTTAAATTAACATGCATACATGCTTAAGAATGTAATTTTTTTTTATTTTCATGTTTAAAATATGTTACAAAAAGAAGACAATTCCCGTATTCTTTTAATTAAAATTATTTAGTTAAATTGTACATCAAGTTTTCAAAGTAGAATGATAACGAAAGCCATATCGGGCCATTCTTCTGATGCTTACCAAAGGGGAATATAAAATAGGTGAAACATGTGTTACATGGGTAAGTGTTTTGAATTATTCTTAAATAAATGCATATGTTGTCTCTGAAGCTTCTTCACACTGTTCTATCACACTCCAACCAATTTGATTACACATGAAATTCACGTTGTTTCAACTTTCATTCAACGTGATTCGGATTGTTATTTCAATATAAATTATCAATTTTTTTTAGGTGGTGGTTCCACATTTTGATTCATAGCTCAGATCCTATTGAACCGATTTTGCTGGATTTCAATCCCAAACTGCTTAGGATAACTACAAGCAATTTGACACCAAGTTTGTTTATTTCTTTTAAGTTTTTCGAAAGTGAGCGTGTTTTCAACAGACGGACAGACGGACAGACAGACGGACATGGCTAAATCGACTTAAAATTACTCAAGGACCCAGAATATATGTACTTTATAGGGTCTGAGATGAATAATAAAAAAGTTTCACACGGAATGACAAACTTAATATACCCTCTTCACAACTAAATGTGGTGGAGGGTATAAAAATGTTTTAAAATAATCGCAAGTGCATGAATATTGAATATAATCAAATGGAAGGTGCGTTGTTTGAAAAATGGTTTTGAAAATGCTGAAAATTTAAGGTGCAAGCAAATAAGTGCAACTATGATTTTTGCACAGTTGTAAGGGTAAAAAGAATTGACTTGAATACCTCTTATAGTTTTATTACTATATTTAAATAAGCTGCTCATAGCAAAATAATTTTTTTGTTTACCCCCCAAACGGTAAGGCTGAAGCCGCGCCTGTGTATATGTGTGGTATAATTTATTTTCATTTCTTTAGTTCAGTTTTAATGAGCTTAACAAAAATAAATTAACCATTTTATTTTAAGCTTTTTATACCCTCCACCACAATTAGTTGTGAAGAGGGTATATTAAGTTTGTCATTCCGTGTGAAACTTTTTTATTATTTACCAATAAATTAGGCGAAAATTAACTTTATAACAGCTAATATATCGTGGTAGGTCCTGAACTTTACTCTTATGAGGATCTTAAGCAAATTACATTATTTGGTGTTGTAGGAACCATGCCAACTATACTTTCCTACATACCTTTTCTCGCTTTTTGTCAAAAACTTATTTGGTTTTTTATTTTAAGGTTAAACAAATTTTTAAAATTTATGCAGTTCAAAAAAAAAAATATATATTAAATATGCCGAAAATAATAAACGTTTATTTTCAATTTTCATTGTAAGAGCTGGGCGACCGACCAACTTCACCAAATCAGTCATGCGGAAAATGTTCATTCTTTTTATTTATTTTAATATAAAGGTCATGCAACATTCAGTGTTTTTTAATAGGTTGTAACAGAGTTTCAGATTCATACAACCAAAAAAATTTACAGATACACCAAAAATTAAAAATAAAAAAGGATTTTTCATTTTATGTAAAAATCACACATGACAATGGTCATTGAAATGAAATGTAAAACTCTGTGTGGAGAAGAGCCGAAAACTGAAGCTGATCTGACACAATAATACAAAGATAAAACAAATTGAAAAATTTTACTGAGATTCAACTCGGTTTCATTTATTTGGGTGGTAAAATATAAACCAAATTTTCAAAGGTCGTTTGCATACGGAAAATAGTTTTGCAGAACAAAATATATTTGTATTCCTTAATTTTTTTGGTTGTCTTTTTAGCAAAAAAAAAAAAAAATAAATAAAATAAAATCAATTTGAAATTAAAGCAAAATTTAACCAAGTATCGGGTGATTTTTTTAGCTATTATCTTTTTGGCAACACTGGTTTAAACAGCTGACGCACGTTTCGTGTTTTGTTTCACTGTCAAACATCTTCAGTTTGGTCTATAATTTAACCATGAATCGTCTTACAAATGAACAACGCTTGCAAATTATTGAATTTTATTATCAAAATGCGTGCTCTGTTAAGAAAGTTCATTGCGCGCTTCTTCCATTTTATGGCCAGTTTAATCGACCCACTGAAGGGTACGTTAATACGCAGAATTGTTGATTTTGGAGTGAAGATCAGCCAGAAGTATTGCAAGAGCTACCAATGCATCCAGAAAAAGTCACAGTTTGGTGCGGTTTATGGGCTGGTGGCATCATTGGACCGTACTTCTTCAAAGATGATGCGAATCGTAACGTAACTGTGAATGGTGAGCGCTACCGTGAGATGATATCCAACTTTTTTTTGCCTAAAATGCAATCGCTTGACTTGCATGAAATGTGATTTCAACAAGACGTTGCCACATGCCACACAGCACGCTTAACAATGGACTTATTCAGAGGCGAGTTCGGCGAACATTTTATTTCACGTTCGGGACCGGTCGATTGGCCGCCTAAATCGTGCGTTTTAACACCTTTAGACTATTTTTTGTGGGGCTATGTTAAAGCTCATGTCTATACACACATGCCCGCTTCAATTGACGCATTGGAAGACAACATTGAAGCATTTATTCATGAGATACCGGCCGAAATGTTGGAAAGAGTATGCCAAAATTGGACTAAGCGGATGGACCATTTGAGGCGCAGTCACGGTCACCTTTTGCATGAAATAATCTTCAAACATTAAATTATATGGACCGTACTATCGATTCAAATAAATGTTTCATAAATTTTTCTGAATTTTATGTGTTTTTTTTAACTATCCCTGCGGGAAATTTGTGTCAATTGGTCCAACAAACTGGTCATGGGAGTTGTGAAAATAGAACAGGTACAAAAAGAAAAAACTCATGACCAGTGAAAGGAGAGCCAATCATGTAACTGGTTTATGCAGAACAAAAAGGTAGAAAAAGTAATGAATTACAGAACAGTATTCACCGGTGGTGTGACAAATCTTTCTAAAATTTGTTTCTTGAATTCAATTCTACGTCTTGTTTTATTGAAATAATACTACATTGCATTGAAATAATACTAGATTGTAGTAACTGTCACTAAACACGTCCATTAAGAATAGATGTGTAACTGGTCGAATGGTGTCAATTGACCCCCTCCAATGACAACCCCATGTAAAATTGATAGGTCTTATTCATAGAAAGTGTTAAAACTAGAACCGGTCTCTACCACCAAAGACTTATCACGGGACTAATTTGGTGTCAGTTCGCTTCCCTCTTGGGATCATATAGCTCTTAAAAAAACACCCATTAAGGAGATAAATATATAGCAGCCAAATTCCCATAATTGCTGATGTATTCGGAAAACTTATTTCAATACACACACGGACATGGCCAAATCAATTTCGCTACTCTTATGCCCAATTTTCAGGATAGTATTTAAATCTATGTTAAGTAACTTTTCATACAAACTTAAATCGTATTTAAATACAGATTGATTTTTTGAGTTTTATTTGAAAAAGTCTTATTTAATTAAGATTAAAGTATGGTCGCACTACTGAATATAAAAAAGTTCATAAAAAAATTTATTTATTTGCAAGGTGGTCTCATAAAGCAGCTGAATGTAATTGCTTCGACTGTTGTTGTTGTATTGTTGTCATATTGAGGCCACCTAGCTAAGTTATTCCAATGGAAACTTAAGTTAAATTTAAATGTGCCACATCGGTGAATTAAGTTTTATTTAAATGTTTAGTGAAGAAGAGAATTTTGTATTTAAAACGATTTTAAACATAAATTTGTTTTAATACCAATCCTGAAAATGATCCATTAAGGTCTAAGATCATTGTTGTACAAATTAAAAACGGAATGGCAAACTCTCCACCCGGGATAAAGGTTATACCTACTAAAATTAAAATTTCCAATATTTTCATTTATAATTTAGTGCCCATTTGGACAGGGAAACATTTTGTTTGGTAGCAAATTACGGGTGGGGAAGAGACAGGCGCGGATCCAGCTTGAGCCTTAGGGGGGGGGGAAATTTTTTATGATACAAAAAAAATTTGTTTTTAAAAGTTTATTAAAAGCAATTTGTGTATATTATACCAAAAAAACTCAACAAAAAGGTTAAATAAAATATTCAATATAAATTAAAATAAACTAATCTTTTTAAATAAGCAATTTATGATTTCCTTGTGAGGCAAATTTAGATAGTACAGTCTATGTTCAGTTTGTCATTGTTGATCTGAACCATGTTTTTATTTGACGAAGGGTAGGAAATGACCTCTCGCTCGTAGCATTACTTACGAGCATTGAAACGAAAATTTGAAATATTTTTCTAAGATTTAGGTAGATATCTTCATCACAGTTTATTTTTATTAAAGCATCTACAACGTTATCTGATAGATTTTCAGATAATTTCCATGTTTGTTGCCAATGCTACAGTTCAGGTTCAAGTTTAGATGTTAGTAGGTGTTTATCTCGAGTTGTGGTTTTAAAAGTTTTATATCTGTATATGACTTGATTACACTTTGAGTAGAAGTTTTGGTATATTCAATACATTATTTGGAAAGGTGTTTTGAGATCTTCTAAAATAAATTCAATAAGAGAATGAAACCTACAGCTCGGTAGAAATCTTCAACATTTTGGATGTGATTATTTCGTTCAAATCTTGTTTTTTAGGTTGGAACCTCGATTTGAACGCAAATAACTTGTAACTTTTTTAAAAATCACTTAAGATTGTTCTTCGGCTTTATTTCTTTTTTCTTCAAGGCACATGATTAAAGTTTTGATAAGGCTTGATTGATCCTTTTTGAAGATCTATATATTGCTTTTGTAAAATGATACTAAGTGGCTGTGTTACAATAAGTATCACACTTAATATGTTTATTCCGCAAATAAATTCAAAAGTTCTAAGTGAGTTCCTTAATATAAGGCTCTTGATGAAGTATCTCTACCTTTCCACTCAGATATTTTTTCCAAAGCTGCTACTATATGATGTACACTTGTTGCAAAGTATAAAGCTGAGTCGTGAAGGCCCACCCAACTTGTCTCGCATAATGTAGAGAGTTTGGCTCCTAAATACTTTACTAAAAACGTGTTTTGCCTGATTTACGGGAAATAGCAAGGCGTTTGTTTCGCATTTGTCGCGGTTTCCAGAATTTTTTAACAGCTTCATTTTCTGCTGACATCAAACGACACCCATCAGTTCCAACTCCTATACAATTTTTTAGGTCAAGACTCAAATTTGTCAAAGTTTTAAGAACTGTTGATGATAGTGCCATCGCATCAATTGACACATCAGCGTCATTATCAATATCCTGTGAAGGCTCTTCAAATGCTTTTACAACAAAGCAAAACAATTCTTGCCTAACAACTTTTTGTTGTATGTTGAAATATTTTAAAGATAAGGAAATCTGGCTTTTCCCCGACAAATCAGTGCGTTCGTCAAAAATTATCGAATAGGATTTTTTTTCATATAACACATATATACATAAATAATGCAAATACTAAGGCTTTTCAATAATTCAACCGCACGCATTTTCAAGTCAAACGTTAACTCTTTGGTTATACATAGATGGCGCCTGCTGGGATTGAATGTAGAATAATAAGTATTTGAATACAGTAAACTAGATGTTTCATTGAAAATATCTAATAAATAACTATTAGGATGAAGATTTGGATACTTATTGAAAATTTGGTTAGAGATTCAATAAAAAAACAAAAAAATACTTATTGAAAATTTCGTTAGAGATTCAATAAAAAAACAAAAAAAAACCTTGCTGCGATTTCCAAAAATTTTGTACATTAAAAAAGATAATATTAATGGGTATTCTTGTATTATCGAAATAAACAAAACATATTTTTATAATTTACGGGGGGGAAATTTCCTTATTTCACCCCCCCTGAATCCGCGCCTGGGAAGAGATAATGGTTTTTGTGTTCGGTACTCGGTGACACGCTTTGTTCTCATTTTTTATGTTGTCATTTACTTTGCTTTTTGAGAAAAAAAAAAACAACAATATTAACAGAATGTTTCCGGCAACATGTTCGTCTGTGTGACTGCGAATGAAAAAACAAAAGAGAATTCCAGATGTTTTCCTTCCAAATGTTCGCTCGTCGAAACTCGGACTTACATACGCGTAAGTGATGTAAATTATCACATTGTCAGGCTTGCTTATCTTTACTTTCTTATTTGCTGTCGTTGAAATCGAAAATTCCGCAGTACAAATATTTCAGTATTTAAAACAGTATTGACGACGATAATGTTCGATTTATGGTATATAGATTAAATCAAACTATCGGAATTTTCAGTTGTTGCTGGCTTCTTCTGCAGCTAATGGGTTTTTGAAAAAGAACAATGTTTTTCAACATCGGAATATTACAAAAGCAACTCGCTAAAATTTGGGTTTCTGAAAATCCAACAAGAATTGCTGTTGCGCCTTTGAAAGCTTAAAGGGGGACTATACGGTACACCATGTGGTCTAGGATAGGGATGGGCAAATTGAAAAAATATATCGATATATATCGAATCGATATTTTTTAAGAGAATCGATATTTATTATTTCAAAAATATCGATGTATCGATATATCGAACGTATTTCCAAATTAAAAAATTTAATATATATGTACATATATATATATGCACAAATCTTATTATTATTCCAAATATAAAGGCATATATATTGTTCCAAAACCACATAAAATAAATATTTTCAAGTTCCTTTGACTTAACTGTTTTAATTAGAAATATGCAAGGTGAAAACCCCGCTTCTTTCTTAATTCTTCTTCTAATACATGTAGTCTACAACTGACATGAAATGCTTAACATTAACACTAATATGATGGTAGTGTTAAGTATAGACTCATCATGTTAGAGGTTTTCTCATGTTATAACACGGTTGTTAATGCAAATGTTTTAACAATGCTTTTAAAACCTTGTTATAACAGCAAATCGGTGGGGTGTCACAAAGCCATAGGACATAAAGCCATAATGGCATAAAGCCATAATTTTGATATGGCCTTAAGTCTCATATCAATTTTAGTGGAATGGGACATAAAGCCATTATGGTGGTTATGTCCCATTTGATGTGTTGCGTTACAAATACTTATATGGTATAACAAAGACCTGCTTCGCTAACTTAAGCTTCGCTGTATAGCCGGCCTTCGGCCGGCCGCAAGGATTTTCTTCTCCATGGTATAACAAACACCGGCTTCGCTTACTAAAGCTTCTATGTATAGCCGGCCTTTTGGCGGACGCAAGAATTTTCTCCTTTATGGCATAACAAGTACCGATTTCGCTAAATAAAGCTTCTAAAATCTGTCTTGTTTCCGAACGAAGGCCGTTAACGCAGAGAAGCTTTAGTTAGCGAAGCCGGTGTTTGTTATACCATAGAGGAGAAAATCCTTGCGCCCGGCCGAAGGCCGGCTATGCAGGGAAGCTTTAGTTAGCGTCTTTGTTATACCATAGAAGAGAAAATCATTGCGTCCGGTCGAAGGCCGGCTATGCAGAGAAGCTCTAGTTAGCGCAGCTTTTTCGGGTTTTTTCCATAAATGAACAACGTCCCCAAATTTAGGGGCTTAGTTCATTTTGGGTTTGGGGAGTAAATTCATTGGAGACTTAGTTCATACCGCCATTTTTGACATAAAACAGGGCGACATGAAACAACAAAGCATTTTCTACATGAAATAGGGGGAAATACAATCATTATCAAAAATATGGCTTTATGTCTCATTTTACGGAAAAAATTTATGGCGTTAAGTCCCATTATATTGAGACTTAATGGCATATGCCCTTATGTCTCAATGGAATGGGACTTGACGCCATATGGCTTTATGTCCTATGGCTTTGTGACACCCCACCCAGCAAATCATGTCAGCTGTAGACGGGGAGTTATAGATCTTCATACTAGTTTAAAAAACATATGATGCTGGCAGTGATGCCAATTTTTAAATACATATTGTTTGAAAAACGGCTAAAATTTTGAGTTTTAAGTGAAAACTGACTGAAATATCGAATTCGATAGTCGTATTTCATCGTTATATCGGTATTTAAAATATCGGCGATATATATCGATAATTTTTTTTTAAATATCGATATTTTGATATATCGATATTTTTTGCCCATTCCTAGTCTAGGGGCGAAACTGGGACAAAATGGGATTGATAATTTTGCTAAAAAAATCTTTATTTATTCCAATTAAATAAATATTTTTATAAATAATTAGTATTGTGGTTATTTTGTTGAACTATTTATGGTTTTTAATCCAAATTTTAATATATTTAATTTTAGGCTTAAGTTCATTAAATTTAATTTTTATTAAATTTTTTTTATAAAGAAAGGAATTTTACAACATGAAAATTAATTAGAATTGTTATTGATAATCTTTCATTCTTGACAGTGGCCGGGGCTCGAACCCTGGCCGGCAGGTTACCATGACATGTTTGGATTGCAGCCACTCGATCTCTTCAGATGGATTTGCCGTCTTACACTCGCAGCCATCGACGACTGCTGACGTCAATAGTCAAACATCAATCCTTAAACCAAATTGTATTTTAACCTTTGATAGATCGAAATTTGCTTTTTCTGAATGATTATCCATTTTAATTGATTTTACATGTTTTCTCCTTACTTCTGTTTTCTCGTACTTTTGTCAAGAATTCTTCTTTAAGTCCAAAGTACATTTTTTTTCATTTTTGTCTTTCTTTTTCTTGTTGACATTTTTCATGTTGAAAAATTCCCTTCTTCATAAAAATAATTAAATGATAATTAAATTGGACGAACTTAAGCCTAATTAAAAAATATTTTAATAAATATCATCCCGATACTCTACTTGTTTCAAAAAACTAAGTTCTCGTTGAAAACCCCTTTACATTGCTAGTTGTACTGCAATGCCGGTTGCTGTTGTTTGTGCATTATAAATTACACTTGAATGTATGCGTATTTAGTGATTTCCGGGATAGTGGCTGTATTTTTATTTTCTTTCTTTAGTTCGTTTTTTATTTTTCGCTCACAAAAACACTTTTTAATTCTATACCATGGAATTTTTGTTGTTGTTTTGTATATTTTTAGTGAATTTTTTTTTTTCGGTATAGTTCATTTGCCTCCTAAGGATTTGCATAGGGAATATTGTCGAATCAAGGGATTTGCATAGTTTTATGTTGTGTTAGCGCCAAATATACGATAGTGACAGTGTTGACAACTTGGTGGAAAGAGTAAGCTGAAGAAATGTATTAAGCCATTTTTTTATTTGTCAAAATTTGCCCTCAGTTTTTAGAATTTGCTTTTTTATCATATTCGTAAACGGCTTACATAACAAAAAAAAAATCTTTCTATCGATTATTTAAATCTTTAAACTTCCAACAAATTGGCTTGTGCTTAACGTTTGATTTTTGAAAAAATTGTTTAAGTGTAGTGATTTTTTAAGTAAAAAATTATTTTTTGTTATTAACGTCTTTTGTGGATAGGCTTGGCTCCATTGGCAGCCATAATCAAGCACAGCTCACTTGGTCCATTAATTAGTCCCCGTTGTGCTACCATGTCACACAGTCTCCCATGGGTCCTATGTTATCTGGCTGCTAGTATAACCATGCAGCCACCCGGTCGATTCAATAAAGGAGTGGATCCTGTTACCATCAACACCAGAAAGACAAGTTTTGTCACCAAGGGATCTTCGACCAAAAATTTCAACTCTTAAATCTCCGAATGCCGGACAATTACAGAGAAGATGTTCCGGTGAAACTTCCGCCTCCTCATCGCAGCAACTTCTACATAAGTCATTATAAGAGAGCCCAAGCCTCTGGGCGTGCCTCCCAGTGGCCAGTTATAACCGCAATTAGGTTCCTTAGGTGATGTCTGAAAAGCTGTGATGCCCGCCGTGTCCTTTTTCATCCCTAATGGGCCAGATTATCCTGATTTCCCCACAGGTAATCTCAACGTGCCACCTTCGACTGGCAATAAGGTGAAACTTGTGCGCTTCAAGTTGCTTACTCCTTGGGAGCGAATTACCTGTTGTGGATAAGCAGTGAAAATTTTTTTCATTGAACTTTTGCTTTTCCAATGCACAGAAAACGCAACAAATTTCGAGGTTAAAATTCACGATAGGAATGAGTACTAGTTAAACATTAATATGGTTGCTGGGGACAATTAAATGCTTAAATTAACCATAATATTTTTAAAAATTTTCGCTAAAACTTGTTTTGTTGAAAAATTTTTTTTCTCTAGGATAATTAACGTCATGATCGCCAAAAAAAGCTTTAGTTGGAAGAGTTATATGAGCAGTGGCCATTGTGGTAAGAATGGGCCAAAACGCTCATTCCAAAGTTTTTGAAAGAAACCCCAAAAAAAACGAGAACAAAAAAGGTATTCAATTATAAAATAATCATATTAAAAGAAATGACAAACTACGTATCCCCCTATTCGCCACTAGTGCTTGAGGGTATAATTAACCGAGGGCAAAAGTTAATTCAAATGTTACTTTAATGAAACAAAATCTAATGACAGTATCTTAATACAGTGCTTAACAAAACCAAACATTTTCGAATTTTTTTCAGATCATAAGACACCTGATTAACAAACACTTTTATAATCAATTGAAATTAATATGGCCAAAAACCTTTTAACAAATAAACAAAGCACAAGTTAAACTGTTTAGGCAAGAAAATAAAACAAACAAAAATCAAAACAAACTAACAAAAAAATTCACTTAAAATGATAATGGAATTTTGTCTTTTTTAAAGTTCGATTACCCTTCCCAAAAGTTTAATAAACTGCCGCTGAAAATCGATAACAAAAAAAAAAAACACAGATGTAAAAACAAAATCAACAAGAACTTCAACACGAAACAAGCGATTTAAACAAATTGATATTTTTTATCAATGACTTGCAATCTGTTGTTTTAGTTTTTGATTTTAATCTCAACATTTGAAGAGGATTTTTGCTCATTTAAATTGAAGCATATTCCGATTGTTTGCAAAAAATAAACAAAAATTAAAAAACAAACAAAGCAAAAATTGCAGTAATACGAAATACGAAAAATACAATAAAATAAAATAAAAAAAAAAAAAAATTAAAAAAGGGGATTTAAAAACCTTTAAATTTGATTTTAAGTATTTTACAGTGTGTAGCAATACGACTTGAAAAATGATTTTATTGCACTTAATTTTAGATTTAAATTTGTTCTTTATCAAACTTCTGGAATAGTCGGATAAGTTAACCAAATCACAACTTGTAATCCATCTAATCACGCCATGTCCGTACCTAAGCGTTTCAAAATTAAGGTAGGGAAAAAGTGGACAAAAAAACTTAAAGTTGGTTAAGCCCTTATGACACTACATTTTCAATTCATTGTTCAAGTTTTGGGGAACAGTACGAATATAACGTAATAAAAAAATTAACCAACTGCAAAGAGTTAAGCTGTATTAAGATAAATGGCAAACTGTCAAAAAATTTACTAACGTTATCGATAAAAAATGAAGTAATGTCAACAAATAAAGGGTGGTTAAATTTCAAGGGCCGATGTTGATTTTGAATAGAACACAAACTATTTAGGAAATTATTGTAATTTTATTTTATTATGATATATTGGTATTATTCAATTATGTATGGAACAAAATATCGGCCAAATGGGCGACGCGACCACGGCGGCACACCTCCATCCGATGGTCCAAATTTTCGATGACCCTGAGGCATAATGGAGGTTCTATGCCGTTAATGTGCCGAATTATCTCATCCTTTAGCTCTTGAATTGTTGCTGGCTTATCGACGTACACCTTTTCTTTCAAATAACCCCAAAGAAAAAAGTCCAACGGTGTCAAATCACATGATCTTGGCGGCCAATTGACATCGCCATTACGTGAGATAACACGGCCATTGAATTTGTTGCGCAAAAGAGCCATTGTTTCGTTAGCTGTGTGGCAAGTGGCACCGTCCTGCTGAAACCACATATCGTCCACATCCATATCTTCCAATTCGGGCCATAAAAAGTTCGTTATCATCTCACGATAGCGAACACCATTCACAGTAACTGCCTTACCGGCCTCATTTTGGAAAAAATACGGCCCGATGATGTCGCCAGCCCATAAACCGCACCAAACAGTCACTCTTTGTGGGTGCATTGGTTTTTCGACAATCAGTCTTGGATTCTCATTCGCCCAAATGCGGCAATTCTGTTTATTAACGAATCCACTGAGGTGAAAATGTGCCTCATCACTGAAGATGATTTTCTTCGAAAATTGATCATCCACTGTTGCCATTTCTTGCCACCATTCTGCCCATTCACGACGTTTGGAATGGTCAAGAGGCTTTAGTTCTTGAGCCAGTTGCACCTTGTAAGCGTGTAAATGCAAGTCTGTATGCATAATGTTCATCAACGACGAGCGTGAGAGGTGCAATTGTTGGGCACGACGACGAGTTGAGGTGGACGGCTCTTCAGCCACACTATCGCGAACAGCAGCAATATTTTCTGCAGTACGAGCTGTACGAGCATGCACTGGTGTTCTCATATATTCTACAGACCCGGTTTGCTCGAATTTTTCCACGATTTTTGCGATTGTACGCACATTTGGACGATCAAATTGACCAAAAAAATCACGAAGTGCACGATATGCATTTTGATTTGAACGCCCATTTTCATAATAAGTCTGGATAACTTTAACACGTTGTTGGATTGTGTATCTCTCCATGGTTCAAATTGAGTAAGTCTAAATTAGAGAAATGTCAAATAAAATTCGGAAAAAAACTTGGCGTTTAGGTGTGGTTCACATTCAACATCGGCCCTTACAATTTAACTACCCTTTATATAAAATTGTTCAACTTAAAATTGACATTTCAAGCTTGAAATATTAAAAGTGTTGCTGAATTAGCGGTTTATGTGCAAATTCAGCGCTTTACCGCTTTTTGTTTGTTTTAATATTTCTCATGAACAAAAAGTTGAAAACATTATATAATGTTCGGTTCGTCGTTAAAAAACAGAACAATTGTAGTGATACTGTTGAAAAACATTATATTTTTATGTTTTTTTCGTGTGTGTATTTTGTTTTTGTAAAAAATGTTTGGTTTTTTTACCAGACAAAAGGGACGAACATTAATGAGCCGAACCGAACACATTGAAGTTTGTGGATTTTCAAAAAAAAAAAAAAAACCGAACGGAATTAAATGTTCACATCTTTTGTTGAGTTTGATAAAAACAGTAATATTTTTGTGTTCGAAAGATGACTAACAAAGAAACGTTATTTTTTTTTAATGATTTTCTACACAAACACTATTAGCGTTTGTGTTTTCCACAAATCTACCGAACCGAACATTAAGAAACGATATTTAGTGTTTATTTTCGAACACTGAATAAAACCACGATAAAATAAAAAAACTTTGTTTACATTTTTTATAGTTTGCTCTTTCTAACATTTACTGTTTCTTTCTATCAATTGTATATCAATTCAATGAATAAAAAATGTAGTGTCATAATGCTGGGTACACACTATGCAACGCGTTTACGCAATCTAGTGAATTAAATTCATTTTCATTCATTCTAGATTGCATCAACATCAAAACGCTTTGATATTTTGAGGTTGCATTGAAACAGATTGCATGTAGGTTGCATTGTGTGTACCCAGCATTAGGGCTTAAAGATAGCGTGACACATTTTCGATTTGTTTTAAAAAATTTTTTAGGGAATTATCTTTATATTTGTTGTTATGGTAGAAGGATCTATGACAGTTATGTGTGAAAACAAATATCGGCCACATGCTCGCAATGGCCTCGGTGGCATACCTCTATCCGATGTCCATATTGTCAAAGACTCTGAGGTACTATAATTGAGGTTCATAATTGAGGTTAGCTCTTGAATATTTAAACTTTTTCTTTTAAATATCCCCACGACTTGAGATAATACGGCCATTGAATTTCTGTCGCTAAAGAGCAATTGTTTCGTTGGCTGTGTAGAAAGTGACACCATCTTGTTGAAACCATAATTTCTGGTCACAAAAAGTCCGTTATTATCTCGCGATGATGCCGCTAGCCCATAAACCTCACCAAATAGTCACTCCTTGTGGATGCACAGGCTTTTAAAAAATCACTCGTGGATTCTCAATTGCCTAAAAGCAGCAATTATGCTGACCAAACAAATCACGCAGTTCATGAGATGCACTTTGATTTGAACGCCTTTTTTTTGTAAAAAAAAGCTTCAACAATCTTAACGGGCTGCTTAATTCTGTAACTCTCCATGTTTGAATTTGTCAAACACTGAAACAACGAAATGTGAAATTAAGTTGGGCAAAAAATTTGACGTTAAAGTGAGACTCACAATTAACATCGTGCATTATGGTGGGACCACCCCATATATGCCCAGTAGTGCTAATTTAATTACATTGATAATCTGTATATCATAAAAAGGCTGCGACGGCAACGTACTGTAGCCATGTGTTATTACCAGGAAAACGATAAATATGCAGTTGCATGTTTTTCATTGTTCGTCCAATGAAGGCACAAACAATATATTTATCCGTTTTAGAGCCTTTTATGAATTTTTGCATCGATTTGTTTGTGCTTTTACCGTTTGCATCATTTTTGTGCATAATTTAGCTAAATGCGCATATTTTAAGTTTACAGCGCATATATTGCCTTTTTAAAGGCATATTTTGATACATGTTAAATTTTTTTAGATGCTTATAAAAGCTTTCGCAGATGCTGGTTGTCTGCCGACGTTAACCTTGTGCGCAAAGTACAAGTTCCAATTTTGTAGATAATTTAATTAAATATGGACGAGGTCTGTGTAAATGGTGAGAATCGGTCTATAAGTTTACATATTCCCCATAAAAACTTCTTTCCAAATAAGACTCTGTGCCAGTAAGCCATCTAATTATGAAATATTTTACTGCAAATTAAATTATATTATCCTTAAATAGCTTTAACTTCCTTTAAATGTTAACATTTGTTAACAATTTAGCGGCCGCACCTAAAATCCCTTTAAGACAAAAACCCATATGGATGTTAATATCTAGATAATATTCGGCGCAAACATCTCTTATATGAATTTTAACTTAATATGGGCTTAAGCGAAAATATTTTTAGGTTTTTTTTTCAAATTTGTTTATAGCAATTTTTGATTTTTAAGGGCATATTTTAAAAAATTTTCAGGGCATATTTTCCAGTTGTTATTGCCTATTTGATGCGCATAAAACATGTTTTTAAAGCATATTTCTGGTTTCCCTGGTTATTACAAATGAGTAAAGATTTTGTATGTGCATCGGCGTTGATTCCGTTTCTAGTTGTGACAAAACTAATGAATTCTTTTCTATTCACAGAAAGAATATACTCGGGATAAATTAAGTGTTTTATACTAACAAGTACAAGAACAAGTCGTACTTAAAAGTTAAGGCACGAATAACACTAAAACGTACTTAAAACAATGTTAAGTCCCGGAATTTCTTAAATTAATTTTAAAAATCTAAACCGTGTAGAAAAAAAAGATTGAACTTTTCGTTGGTAGGGCCACTCTGAGAGTAAAATTACAAAGCGGGCGTTTTAAGCTCGTATAACTTATTAGTCTCATCTCTCAGGATGAGTGCATACGCGTGTGTTTGTCTTAGATTGTTGTAGAAACCCCCAACAACGCCACACATTTACTGATTTTGTGTAGAGACAACAACACGACAACAGAACAAAAAGAAAAACAAAACATTCATTATTTTCCAGATTAAAAATTAAAAGCAAAAGTTCCCATTAAGTTTAAATTAAGTTAAATATATAAAATTTTTAAAGTAGAAACCATGTCGGGCATGATGTTGGTGTTTCATAATTGAAGTTCAGCAAGATGTAAAACGGGTAACCAGTAAATCATAATAGTAGTTTCCTTCTGTCTCTTCTGGTTCTCTGGGGTAAGAGTTTTAGGTTAGAATCAATCTTATTTCACTTCGGATTATTTCAAGAACGAATTCGGGATTAAGTCTACTTTATAAGGTGCGGTTCTTAATTGACAAAAAAAAGGAAATCGATTTGTGCGATTTTAATATCTTGCGATATGTTAATTACATCTAAAGTCCAAACCTGAAATATTTTTACTCTGGGTGGATTGAGCCAAGATTTCGAAACAGCCGAATGTAGCTTTTTTTCGTTTTTTGCTTCATTTTAGCACCACTACACTACAAACATTTTCAAAAAGAAGGAAGCTTATTTATTTTATAGAAACAGGGCGAATGATTTGACCTTATAAAACTGTAATTATACGTTATTTTGAAATCTTTTAAATATCTCGATATTTAAAAATCAAAGAATTTTATTCGTTGCTAGCAGTCAATCCATAGGGGACTGACTATAGCTTTCATTAAAGCCGAACTATCAAAAATCACTCTTACCGCAATAAATTTCATAACTACTTATAAATTTTATTCAAATCTGATAAGCGCTTACAGAGTATAACAAACAATGGAAATATTTATTCAAATAAATTTCTTTTATTCTCCCAAAGAGAATTTAAATACCAATTAGAATGCTTCTTATATCCACTTTAGCCAAAATAAAATTGCATTTTCATGGAATTGTTTGAATGGTTTTGTCGGTCCACTGGTTGCTAAGCGTCAAAAGCAAAAGTTTTTGTAAAGACACTCAAAAAAAAAAAAAGGAAAAGTAAAACCTTGACGAATTTCTGATACTCCACACTATTAAAACTAAATCGCTGAATGGGAAAAATCATACATCCAAGGACATTTTTGAAATTATTTTAAAATGGCCTTGTTTGCCATAATATAAAAAAAGTTTTCTAGAATTTGGTCATTAGGTTTTGCATTTATCGTTGTATAATAGTTGAAATAATGGACGGATTTTACTTATGTATAATATTGCCCATTTTTAGCCCATGACTTTTTCATAACTTTTCGTATTCCGCACCATAAGAATTGCTTAGATTTTGAGGAAAATTTTACAGTTGTAAAGAAAAAAAAAAAAACAATTTTCAAAAACAGATGAAATATGCTTAGTCTGGGTTCAAACTGTAAAAGTTTTCTTTCAGAAAGTCTGGGTTTATAGGTGAGAGGGGAGATCATTCTCCCCTCTTCCCAATAAACTCTAACCTTTCATAGTCTAAACCCAGACTCACTCATTTAAAATGCCATATATGTAGGTTATTAAAAACACAAGCCCAGTCTAAAAGATACGCCATCTGGTTGGGTGGAATTTTATCGAATTAGATCACCTGGTCTTTGGTTATGATTTCAAAGTGTTACAAATGGAATGACAAAGTCATTACACGCCACCAATCTGATGATGGGTATGAAAAATAAATAAAGCAACAAAACTTTAAATGCGCTTGGAGTTTTAGTTTTTCTTTTATTGAGTTTCAAAGAAAGAAAAAATGACGAAAACCTTTTAATGATTGTACATCAAAGCCTTAGGAATTGACTACAGCAAAATGGAAAATAATTGTAATGAAAGTTAAAAACAACTTGAAACATGAAGAAAAGACCAACAATAAAATTAATGTTTTTTTTTTTTTTTTTTTTTTGGAGGAAAGTTAAAAATATTTCCATAAATTTTGAAATGAGCGGAAAATGTTAACGATATTATAATACGGAATAAATTGAAAAAAAATGTTGAAAACAAATATTACAAAAAAATGTTTTCTTTCTGTTTAAAAGAACGAGAATTTAATGAGTCTGTTAAAAATATAACCAAAAGTTTATCTTTTTAAGGGTTCATTTACCTCACTACAGATTAAGTGAAATTGGTGAGGGTTAAAGGTCATCAAGTTTTACTTTTGGATTGAGTTCACGACTAATGTGTGGTTTATAGAACACGAGCGCCTTACTCGCCCGTTCAACTTACATTTAAAACAAAAACAAAATTTCGAACTTTGTTCTCGTGTTCTATAAACTACACGTAAGTAATTATTACAGGGTGTAATGGCTCTCGTTTAAAACTTGAAATAAAAAAATTTTTTTATAGAAATAAGTAGGTTTTTATGTAGTATATCCATCTTACATTCTTGAAATAAAAAATTTTCTAAAGAATTTAAAAAAATATTTTTAGTCATGGGAGCCCCGGTAGGGTAGTTGGAGGTGGCTATTCTATCAGTGCTGGGGTTGCGGGTTCGGTTCCCGCCAGACACTCTGGTCTGAAGGTCTACGTTACTATTGCCTGGCTAATTAAGTAAGAATATAATTTGTAATTTAATTTTTAACTCTTATTAAATTAATAAATAAAATAAATTTATTTTCGCGAAAATATGTTTTTTTTTTAATTTTGTTCTTTTCCGGAAAAGGATGGGCCTTGCGTTTAAATGTCCTTGATATCAATTTTAATGGAAAAGGTAACACAAATTATATATATGAAAGAAAAAAACTAATAAATACAATAATTACACTGTGCTAGTTAAAAAACTGACGAGCTTGGCAGCTGGCGTTTGAATCTAATTTAGCTACGCTGAATCTAGTGTTGCTAAACGTATTTTTCAAGTTAGCTCTGGTTTTCGAGATATACCGTTATTTCGAAAATGGAGGAGGTTGCACAACATATATTCGCGTAACTCAAAACGGCTTAGTTAATTGAACAAACTAAAAAAACCGAAACTCCGCAATTTCCTCTCGATTGAAAAACATTTTTTTTTTTTTTTTTTTTGCAAAAAAGTTATTTTTTAGCAAATTTTTGATTGTTAAAAATTCGTTAAACATCAAAAAATTCAGCTATGCATCTAATTTTTTCTAGACATATCAAAAACGACGCTGCAATAAAAAACAAGCCAAAAATGATTGAAATCTGTTGACAACTTTTGATTTTATTCACAAAAGATGAAAAATGTTTTTTTAAATTTTTAATCAAAGTAATTTTTGGGAATACAAAATTTTAAATTAACAAGATTTTGTGTTTTCGTTCTTTATTCCCATCAACAAGAAAATTTCAGTGTTTTTATCAAGATTAAGAATTTGGAATTAAGCGCTACAAACAAAATCTTGTTAATTAAAAATTTTGTATTCCCAAAAATTTACTTTGTTAATAAGCTGGCAAGTGCACGGCCTTAAAAACCTGAACAGTCAACATGGACGAACATCTAAGGGAGGTCGGTTATACATTTTATTCCCCTAGGAGCGACTCCTAGGCAATTATGGGACTTTTTCTTCAATAAATTTCAAGCCTATACTGACAACTTTGTGTAGGAGCCCCCTTAAGAAATGAAGATAGCGGGTAGGTATATTTCAAGCAAATAAGAGGGTTGAAAAATAAATTGGGCTTGGTTATACATTTGACTCGTCTAGGCACATCCTACGCGCTGCAGTTGACAAATTTAAGAATTTCATTAAACCGCCATATTTTAATGGGAGCGCCCCCCTAATGGATTTGAGAAACTGTTAAGGACAAATAACTAATGGAGATCGGTAATACATTTTATCCCCCAAGGGGCGAAAGTTATGGGACTTTTTCTTCAGTATATAGGAATTTTATTCTTTGTTATCGCATTTGCGAAATTTTCCCTTATTTTTGCTACTTGAACTCGAACTCGCAAGTGCTCAAATGTATATGAATAGTTAAAGCGAATATCTAATAATGGTCATTTCTACAACATCTGGAAACATATTTAAAAAAATATAGTATAAAATAAGTGAAAGCACGAAAATACTTAAGTGGTACACGTTCAAAATGCTTGATGGACGCAATATTCGCCGTAATATCTTAATTTTATGATTTTCCATCCAGCAACGTCGATGTCACGCATACAAAAAAATTTTTACTAATACTATCAAAGCGCTTGATGAAAAAGGCTTGACTGTGTTCAGTTGGGGTATAACTTATTCCGATTTTTTGCAAATATCAAATAGTCGAGTAGAAGACCATTGAAAACTATTAATTTTTCGTGGTTTTCATAAAAGGTCACCCACAAAGCGCGGTAAAGTTGGAAAATATTTTTTTTTTTAGCCAAAAACTCATAGTTTTTTTATGAAATTATTATTATTAATTAAAAAACTTTTTTTCATTTATTAATAAAATATTTAAAGTAATTTTTTTAAAATTTTTTTTCTTAGGGATTTTAGAAAATCGCTTTTGTGGGTGAGGTTTTTATTTTCAAATTGTTTTCGTAAATAACACAATTGGGTTATACCTAGTATACCTATACCTATATACTAGTGTACAGACCGCTTTTATAAGCCAACATTATAAAGCTTATTTAGGAAAATGAATTAACGATTCTCAACGTGGTACTCTTAAAAGTGATAAAGCTTCAAAACTAATGTTTATAAAATATATTTAACTTGGCTTAGTTAAACATTGAATATTCGCAGCAGGGATGTTAGATGTGACGATTTTACGTCATTTTGACGATTTTTTTCGATGAATTTACCAAAATGACGATTGACGATTTTTAATGTAGATTCACTTAGGTTTTGACGATTTAATCCCGTCAATAAATTTATTTTAAAATTTAATCTGGCACCAATTTTATAACACTCCAATCTGGCAAGTAAAGTTTTTTCTTAGTTTGTATATGTGTGTAGAGGCGAATATGTATTTATACTAGCGGACCCGACGAACTTCGCCTCGTCCCAATTTTAAGCCTTCAGACAAACTTTAGAGTAATAATACAACACAAATATTTAAATAATGCTTTTCGATTTGTTTTCCGGCGCAAAAACAAAAACCAAAGACGGTTTCCCAACACGCGAACATGCAACGTACAGCTGACCGTGCGGAAAACAGGGAAATTCGAGATTAGTCCCACAGACTTCTTGTGATTGGCTTTGCGATTTATTGATTGTCATTGCAAATGCCAATCGAACGGGGAACTGAATCCGCTTGAATTGGAATGGAAGGTCAGTTGGAATAATGGGAATTCGTGGGATACGGACTTCCTCTCCTTTGAATTTGCACTTGATGATTGTCGCCTGAATCATATTGTTCATTAGCTTTTTGACGGACAAACACGTACCGTTCCACATTTTTGGATGATTGATATTCCGCAACATGATTATGATCGATACCACCTTCAGCTGTAAATTATGCGGCGGAGTTCCTGGTACATCAAGCGAGTTCAAAAATATCGACGGGTAGCTGGTCGGTTCATTTTCGTCGGTCACGCAGTCAACACATTTGTACGTATGCAGTTGTCCTGCGATTTGACTTTGAATAATTAAGTTTAAGCTATCGACGTCCTTATTCTTCGCTGCTAGTATTGCCCGTTCACGAATCCAATCGAGATTTTTGTAATTTTGTGCAATGCCAGGGAACACTTTGCTGATGAGTTCCTCCTTGGACGATGTGAGTTCACAAAAATTTTCAGGGAACGATACCAATCCATTCGAAACATCAACAGGAATTTGGCCGTTGCCAAGCTTCAGCAGTTGTTCCGAGAATTTAGCAACCGATGGGTCGTTCTGCAACGCTACTCTCATGTTTGTGGTCAATTGCAACTTCTGGACATGCCTCCACAAAGACGACGATTACAGGCACGCGTTAAGTTCATCCGCAGTAGAAGATTTGGGGATGACAGGAAGTGTTTGACGAAAATCTCTGGAGAGCAATATCAAAGCCCCATCAAATCGTCTTAAGTATTAAAAATTCTATATTTTTTGGTTTTGTATAGTTTTATACTTAATTATTTTTTTATGTTTTAATAAGAGTAATTAATCCGCGTTGATAAAAAAGCGATTTTTTGACGGTTTTTTCAGAGCTAATGACGATTATGACGATTTTTTTTTTAATTTTAACGATAATTCGAAAAAAACATCTAACATAACTGATTCGCAGCTCTTTAATTCAAATGTAACCTAGTTTCCATCCCCGAATACAAATGTATACTTATAAACAATCCAACCAGGGTTGTCAGATTGATTTTGACCTTTTTCGCCAAATTCAAAGTTAAAAATCGCCAAAATCGCCAAAGCCTTTATTTTTCAGTTAAAAAAAAAAAAAAATTTAAATTTTTTAAATTATTAACAATATTTTTTTAAATCCTAAAAAATAAATTTGTTCCAAATCCCTAAAATCCGCCAAAAATTAAAAAAAAGTCGCCATTATAATATTTTGTTAATTTTTATTTAGAACAAATAAATATGATTAGTAAGCACAAAAAAGGAACAATGTTTACTATAAAATAATTTATAGTAGTCTACTTAAAGCAGCAGAAAAATTTTTTGTTAGCATTAAACTGAAAATTCATACATAGTATTTATGTAGTTTAAGTTCTTTTATATATCTAAAACTCTATATACTTCATCGTCGAGACATTCCTCATTGTCTTCTTTTTTGGAATACATTGTATGGGAATTAAATTTATTTAACATATCTTGTGAAGGTACAAAAGAAGTGCAACATGTACTATTTACATTCATATAATCCATAACTCGTAATAACGCGTCAAGAAGTTCGTATTGCATTCTATTCCGAAGTCGAGTTTTAGTGGAGTTCATTATTGAAAATACTCTTTCAACACAGGCATTACTAGTTGGAATTACTAACATATATATTACAGCGAGAGCAAGTTCTTTAAAATGGTACGTACCTGCCGTATCCTTATAGCTATAAACTTTTGGCCAAAACTGGTTTAAATTAGATGGAATATCATCATTAAAATACGATTTCCAATTAACGAACGGTAATTTTGTCCATTGTGTTTCATAAACATCAAACGGTACGTTTGGATCCATAAAAATCCTTAAAATGTCTTTAACAACAACGAATTTTGTTTGTGATAACACATTGCCACATTTTATAATGGAAAAATGTTCTATTTATTAATTCTTTTAAGAGCATCTTTAAATACGAAAAGCATTCTTCACGAAGATTTTCAATATCTTCATCAGCCATTTTAACATTACTTAATTCAGTTTCAAATGATGAGCCAAAATCAATGGCATTTATCGGGAGAAAAGTGTTTGGTGTATCAATAGCTATACTAACATTAGTTATTAATTTTTCACTATTACGTATTTCATTTAAAATTGATGGCTTGAAAATTTTTGAGGAAAATGAAAGAAGAGTAGAATACAGCTTCTGATGCATACTTCCAGCGTCCATATTATCTGACTGAAATTCAAGATTTAAATGGTTCATTTCATTTACTATAGGACTTATAAATATCAAAAAAAGTCTTGTTTTTTCGTCACATAATTCCTTGTAAATGTGTTGGGCTGTCTTATCATTTTCAGCTGTTGAAATAAGTGCAAAATGATACTTGAGCTCCACCCATTGTTCCAAAATCCGTCTTATAGCCGCTCCATAAGATAACCAACGAGTTGCAGAAATTTGCACAAGTTTTCTAAAACGATTGCTGTCAACACCAGTATTAATCAAATCAAAAGCTCGCTTATACAGTAGCGTACGTAGTGGGCTGTGGCTAAAATAGTTATATACTTCTTTTATCAAGTAATCAGCATTGCTTGGAATCGTTTTTGAAGCTTTCGAACAGCAAAGATGTAAAGAATGGCAAATGCATTTTACGAGCATGATTTGTGGATTTTCTTTTTTCAAAAGAGTAAACAATGACTTATTTTTACCACATAAATTACTAGCACCATCCGTTCCAATTGCAATCATATTCGAGATTTTCATGCCAATTTTTTTTAAAAACAATGATAAGCTAGTGAAAAGGTGCTCTGCTGTGGCTTCTTCTACCAAAAAAAGGCCCAAAAAGTTTGTTGTTAATATAAGCTTATCTGTGTCGAAGAATTTGACACATACACTCATCCACTTTGTTTGTGAAACATCCGTAGATTCGTCGACAATCAAGCTGTATTTTGTGTTACCAATATCCTTTACAAGGTTTTCCAACAGTGCAGGTGAAACAACCCTTTTTATAATAGCACTACACTTAGTTTTGTGCAATTTGAGCTCTTCAAATGTAGTATCTGTTGAACTATTCCGCAGTAATGTGCTAAGATGATCTACAGATGCAATCGAGCTATGTTTTGCTATGAAAACAGCTAATTGTATGTCAATGATTTTAGACTCTTTAGATTGAGAAAGATTCACTTAAAGCAAAATAAATATTTCATAATATAGAACATAAAAACATAGGGGAAGGGAAATACTTTACTTACCAAATTGATCCATTCTATTTTGTTTGAAAAATACGGCCATGTTATTTTTATGTTTCATTGATTCAGCATGTTTCTGCAGATCAATTTTATGTGATCTTAATGCAATTTTACATGCAAAGCACCACGATGTATTCATTGGATTACTTATGGTCTGATAACTCAATGGAGAGTCTGATAGTGGCTTCAGCCAACCTGCAAATTTTATAAAAATTTAATAATTTTAAAAACTAAGTGTTATTATATGTACCTTTCGCCCAATTTTGATTTTCCCATTCCTTTTTATGTCGACGATCTATTCTTGCACTTTTCGTTGAGGAGGCCATGATAAAACTTTAATTATTTTGTACAAACTTATGAAATTATCTTCTGTTTACCGTTAGTTTTTTTAAACATACAAAAAAAGTTTTTTTCATATACGTATACGTCTGTATATACATACATTTATGTGTGTGCATTCACTTCAATGTGATAGCAAACAAGAAAATAAAAGTGAAAGGCTGCCAGATTAAAACATTTACATAAGAAAAAACGCTACACTAAAATGTTCTTAACACACCATTTACACGAGCCATAATTTCATACATAAAAATACTAGAATAGAAATAACATTTTTTGTTATCAAAAATAGCCAACAAAATCGCCAACTTTTTTTTTAAATCGCCACAAAAGTCGCCAGCCGCCAAATGGAAAATCCCATCGCCAAACACGTTTCAAAATCGCCACGTTTGGCGAGAAATCGCCACATCTGACAACCCTGAATCCAACTAGTGTCAACATCAAACCAACTGCAACATGATGCTATGCATATTTAAAGAGAATTTTCTTTGTTTTTAAACATGTTTAATATTTGCTCACTCTTACAAAAACATCCTATAAAATGTTTCTATGCAGCCTTTTAATACTTGTTGCAATAATTTGTTGTTAAAGTAAAACATGTTGTTTTTAGTTATTGCACATATGTTGGTATGCGGTCTGTACTATTCAGCAACAATGAAAGTCTATTAAAGGTAAACCTTATAAAAAATACTTTTCCATGAAATTTATATAAAAGGTAAAAAAAAAAAAGTTTTTTCGAAACCAACTGTGAGTGAATTTCAATAGAACACTTTTTATAATTAGACAATTTAAAAACATGTTATTAGGAATTATTGTATATTTTCAACTTGTTGTAATTACAACAACCCTTTGAAAACCAAAGAAAGAGAAATAATGCAGTAGAAGTGGGCGTTTTAAAACTGTGCGAAAATACATTCTTATTATTTAATTAACATAAGTAAAGTCGAAATAAAATTGAAAACGTACTTAAATCAATTCCGAAGCGGTATTAATAGTACGGTGAGTACGGATTTTCTTGAATCAAGTACAAAAAGATTGATTCAAGTACGGATTTTCAATCGTGCAATACTTAAATTATCCATATTCAATCCCAAATTCGTACTTGAAATAATCCGAAAATGATATTGATTTAAGTAAAACTAAGATTGAGTCAATATCAAAATGCGCTTGATTTAAGAATTATAAAGTTGATTCAAAATAGTGTCAAGCAAACAAGTAAAAAAACTGCATCTAGTGCCTCAAAATGGCTAAAATTCTAAAAAATTTAATTTTTTAAGTCTTTTTTCACAAAACCTTATCGATACATATTCGTTATCTGCAAGGTACATCAACAAGAGATAGACTCATTGGGGAGTGTAGACATGCTGCTCTATAAATAGAACCGAGTTGTCAAAATTGTCTTCATATAAAACAAAAACAATTTACAAAACACACATGTACAAATTTTGGCTCATATACACGAAATTTGACATTTGGGTTCTATCTGGGGTAAACAGCTGACAAACATATGGGCTAACGAGTCTACCTTGTGTAAATATACCTTGGTTATATGTGTATATAAAAACTTGTCTGTAGCATGAATTAAATTTTCATATTTTATAACTAATCATACGCCCAAAAATTGTTGAGATTTAGCGGAAATTTGAAGAAAAAAATTCACTGTCGATATCGAAGGACTTTTTTCATAATAATTCAAATTCAAAAAGGCCAAGAAAAGCGGGGTTTCATTAAAATCTCGCTAGCTGTAAGATTTATTGAAAAAAAAATTTAAGAGGTAGACTATGAATGTCGCTGACTGCTTATTCCGGATTGTTTTAAAACTCTTAATAACCGAGGTGTCGTACAAGTGGAACCTCTGGCAGCACTCCTGATATGTTTATATACCCCAAAGCGAAAACTTGAGGCTCAACCATAATATGCTTAGCCTTGCTTAACCGACTTTCAAAAATTAACAAAAATTCTCTCAAATGTATTTAAGAAAACACAAACAGAAAAAAAACATTTGATTTCGTAAGGAATGTGCTATTAGATTCGCACTTCGCTTATGCAAATGACAGTTTCATTCAACTTAGCAAAATGTTTCCTTTAGTTCAATATGGTTTGCCTCATATAATTTTCATGTATTCGCTCATTCCCTTAAGCCAACTTAAGCACATTGTGGTTGGGCCTTTAAGCTCAAATACAAGTACTCAATTGCCATCTGAAATTGAATTGCATTCGGGCTAAACGTTTTCAGATGCATGTTTTTTGTAGACAATTGCCTAAGCTAGACATTTGAGTTAAGGGCCAAATACACCAGCAGGCGTATTCATTTGCGTACGTATGCTGGAGGTAATATTCGCCATCATATCAAAATTTTTTGATTTTCCAACCAGCATCGTCGTTGCGGCACATTCAAACACATTTTAACTAATACTACCACAATGCTTGATGAGTATTTTAATCAGTGTATTTGGGCCTTAAGTATTAATTAAGTAGAATTTTTTCCATAAATCTTACAGAGGTTTTTACGAAAGCCGAAGGTCTTTCTTGACCTTTGACCCCGCGTAACTTATTTTAGCATCACCTGTAACGACGGAGATTTTCGGAGCTTGGCTTAGAATCACAAAATTCTATTCTTATACATATACATATGTACATCCGAAGTTTGTAAAATTTTTGCCTTGTTTCCCGTACTAGAAAGGAAAATAAAATTTTTAAGACAAAAAAAAACACGCAAATATACTCAAATATATTTAATATCTTAAGAAGCATCATGGGCCTTCATTTTAAGAAACCTCCTTCCATAAAAACGGTTTCTTAAATACTAAAATTTTCTGTATTAACTTCTTTTAAATGAACTGAAACTTTAATTGCAACGAATCCATTTGTAGAGAAAACACGCATCAGTCATGTCTCACTCACAGTATAATTTAAGCGAAAAAAAATCCCTTGAATACGAAACCCAAAAAAAAAGATGTCAGGAGCTAAACTAGTTCCACAAAAGTTAACATATGAATTGAGCAAAGAACTTTGTGGATTTTTGGAGAAGCATACACTCCACATACCGTTAACGCAAATTGTGTGCTCTCGCAATCGAAATAAATACACAGATGGCGCTTCGTCATCAATTTGGGGATTTGTTTTTTGTTTGTACTGTCCACACACAAAAATTATTAAATGAAATGCTACACAACGTGTATCGCAGCGAAATGCACGCAATTCGCAAGCTTCTTGAACAGATTACATTCAGTGTTATCGGGATATTCAAACAATTTAGAGCTCCGAAAGTTGTAGCATGCATGTATTTAATTAGTACGTAAAAGTCAAACTATGTTGTACGAAATCGTAGTTAAAAGCATGTATTATATAAAGTGGTATATTAGTTAAATATAAATTGTTAATAATTTCAGCAAATTTAACTTAAACTAATAAAATGGCAGCTTAATTATATTCATGATTTTCCATTCAAAATGTAAAAATTTTAGTTTTAATTAAAAATTGTAGTGATAAGATGTATAAAGTTTCGTTAAGTTATATTAATAAAACTAACAGGATAACAAAACAAGAATTACGTTTTGAAAAAGCTATTTTTAAATGGACTAGAAGAAAAAAAAACATTATATTTGACCTAAGCCAACAATTCTGGTGTTGTTAATAGTGCGCATGACTTTTACTACCAAGTAAGAAAGTAATGACACCCTACACCAGTTGCTAGATTACAGTAATAACACACTTACGGCTGTGTTTTGTTGTACATCGATTAGAAGCTGCATGTCTTATCCGGGAAATAATTTTTACGGGGGTAAGAGGAAATTTCGAATTCTATACAATTTCAATTAAACTATTAATCAAAAATAAAATCAGTTTTAATTAAAAATTTAGTTAAGTGAATTAAGCATTATTGCTGAAAATTTTGTTTATATCTAAAGATATTTAATTGATACTATTAATTTGTTTACTGGTGCAAATTTAATTAATCTTTTAATTAATATTAGAAGTTTTTTAATTGAAATCAATTTTTATTTTTCCTGTTTAGATTTATGGCAGTTCCGGGGGTTTACTTAAACGTGTTTCAAAACTTATAATTTTTGGCATTACAGAAAGGCCTTATTTAAATTAAGGCAGGACCTTCACAGGATTTTAAACTAAAACACCGCAAATCAAGCATTTTTTTTACATTTCTCTATTGTCACACTAAGGCCCGTTTGCACAACTTACCGATAGCTTAAAGTAGACTTTAACCGGCCTTATAAAAAGTGTTCCATTATTAAAACTTTACTTTTACCTTAAGTGAGCGATAAAGTAAATTAAGGTTTATCCTATCTGCTAGGTTGAGGTAAAGTTGTAATAATGGAAGACTTTTTATACGGCCGATAAAATCCTACCTTTAAGCTATTGGTAAGTTGTGAAAACGGTCCTAAAGCTGATATCAATCAATGCAGAGTAACTTACAGCAGTTGTAAGAAAGTTTATGTCAGATTTTAAAGCTAATTTCAGTAAAAACTAGAAAATATTGGTCCTGTACTCATCATTTAGTAAACAAGTCAATTTAGAATCCCTTTTTGAATCGATCTAAAGATGAATGTCCGGCCGACTGGCTGGCTATCTGGCTGGCAGGCTGTCGATGTAAACTTAACGTGCAAAGAACAAGTCGAAATATTGGAAATAATTTCATGATAATTGGTACATGTATTATAATTCCCACGAGGACCATGCCAATTTAAAATGCTAAGATTCACTAGCACCCCATACAAGCTTCTTTGCGGAATAGAGTTTTTGAGTCCAATATTATTTTATTGCAGTCTAAATTATCTTTCCAAATTTTATTGAAATCGGGACATATCTGACCATAACTTCCATACAAAATACTAGAAAAATACATCTTTATATTGGTGATGCCTTGACATTATAACTGTGATATCAATGGTATTACAAATGGTATCAATGAGGCAAAAAGTGACATAATCCAATGACGAACGTCATCATAAAATTTTGTCATATTTTGTGCGTCATTTATGCACTGACTAAAGTGACATCAATTAGATGCCACATTTAAGGTATTATTAAGTCTGGGTTCACACTATGAAAGTTTTCTTTCAGAAAGGCTGAGTTTATTGGTGAGAGGGGAGAGAATGATATCATGTTCTCTACCCCTCTCATCAGTAAGCTCAGACTTTCTGAAAGAAAACTTTCATTGTGTGATCCCAGACTAACATTATTTTCATGTTTGAAAAGTAAAAAAGGAAGCAAAAATTCCCATATGCTATTTGTTTAAATTATTTAGCTAAAAACATCAAATTTTCTAAGTGGAATGATTACGAAAACGATATCGTGCATGCTGCTGGTGTCTTAAAATTGAGAATTCTTCTAAAAACAATAGGCGGACTACAACAAAAGTGAAACAAACATGTGTAACGGGTTAGTAAATAACCTGATTCTCCTACTTTGACTTAAAGTCAATCTCAATGACTGAATTTGATGACAACTTGTCTTTAAATTGAGCCTAATGAATCCTTTTCCCGGTGTTACTAAGTCACCGCACTGATGACATATTTTTAAGCAGACTCCGCTTTGTCATTTCTGTGATGCCGATGTCTCATCGCATTGATGACATAATTTCACCTTATTATAAGTTGGCCAAGTGATGTTAAGGCTGACATGACAATGTTAAAAAATGTCCTGGGGCAACAAGAGACACCATGAAAAATGGCCAGCAATGTTCCAAAAAGTCATAGCATAGAGGACACAAAAAATATGACAAAATTTTATGATGAAGTTCGTCATTGGATTGATGTCAGTTTTTGCCTCACTGATGACATTTGTAATAACATTGATGTCACAATTCTGCTGAAAGGGCATCATCAATATGAAGATAGATATATGAGTGTACATGTAATAATTGCGACTTAGAGGCCAAATACAAGTCCATAACTCGAAATCAACTTTTCGCCAAATTTTGTTTTACATAGATCGATGATCATCATCATCTTGCGATGAAACATCAATAGATGATTTTCAAATTTTATACAAATCTGAATAGTTTGGTATGCGTTTTTCAAGCGTGAATCTATTCATAATCTATTCAAAATGAGCGCAATTCGTTTGATGGCTTGCTATTTCATGAGTTCCATTGGGCAAAAAAATACACCCTGTGTACACAATATTTTTAGATATGATATGAAATTTGCCAATTACTTAACGCACTATGGGACACAACGTAATTTGAGAGAACTATAATTATTTGCTTTCTATCTCAGACAACAATTACGGCTGCAAATTAGTTTCTGCGAATATATAAGTAATTAAGTTTTAAAAAACAAATTGCTTTAAATAATTAGTCGGTGTAATGGATCTGATAAAAAAATACATTAACTTGATTTTACTCATTTTCAAAGACAAGATTTCTGCTGAATCCTATACATAACAGATAATCTTAAAAAGAAAATTAACAAATAAGAAAAAAAGACTTTTAGTTTGCAGTTAACGATATCTCTTAATGAGTTTTTTTTTAATCACAGTGTTGCAACGATAATAAAGTATTATCGAAAGAGTTACAGATTTAATCATAAGTGATTGACGGAATGTCGACATTTGTCATAACGCAGAAACTTATTTGTTTCAATCGTTATTGTAATTATAAATGAAAAATGTTAAAAGACTTTAGTTTTTGGTTTTTAAATTTGTGCGATAAGAAATAAATGTATTTTATTAAATAACCATGTTTGACTACAACATACTAGCCCCATTCACAATCTTGTGCAAATGGTCTTGCATCGTAGCATTTGCAAAATGGAATAGTAAATACCATAGCATACTTTTGGGATTATGGTTAAAACCATAACTATATATCGTAGCATTTGCAAAATGGTATAGTATATTTTTACTCTACACCAACAAAATATACAGCAATGCACTTGCTACTCTTTTGCAAATATGCAACGCCTAAAACCAATAGTTTATATTTACTCGTGTTGATTGCAAAACGACAGCTAACACTCAGTGAACCAAGAAGATCTGAAAAATGGTATAGTATTTACTATAATCCCAAAAGTATACTACAGTATTCACTATACCATTTTGCAAATGCTACGATGCAAGACCATTTGCACAAGATTGTGAATTGGGCTACTACTGATAAATTAATTATTTTAAATTTCTAATTGGAATTAAAACAGTTATGAGATTTTATAGGTATAAAGCGAACTAGCAGATTTAAAACAAGTACGATAGAAATGTCGTGCCACAAACCCTACACCCATAAATAACAAAGACGGACCTAGCAAAGTGTAGGATAAAACAAATAAGAAAGTATTGTCGGTCATGATACCTTAAACCACAGTCTTTAAAAATAATTTTTTGAGAATGAACCCTATTTGGGACCAATGGGCAATCATGGACCCACTGAACAAAATTTTGCTATGACGTTAAGATTCATATAGATATCTTCATCTATATCAGATTTAACGGCCTTAATGTGGTTTTATGAAGAGGGTTTATATGAGACCTATCAGCACAACATTTTTCCTTAACATAAAACAAACAAAATTTGTGATATTATTTAAAAATTGTTTGTTGTAATGTTGTTGATATAAGTAAGCGTTTAATTCACTTGGTTGAAAATTTAATTAAAACTGATTTTTGCTTTTTATAAATGGTTTAATAAAAAAAAAAATTGGGAGTAAAATTAGCGCTGTTGTAGCTATCGCTAAAAGTTATTGTCGCTTAATTTTTTTGTCAATACAAATATTCATACGGAAGCTTTTTTCGGGAGTAGCATTTGAATAGGAGCTATGGTCCGAACCGACTCCAATTAAATTCTGTTAGATGATTAAGATTGAAATAAAATAAGCTTGGAACAAATAAAATCTAAATACCAAGATAATAAGATGGTTTATGGGCACACAGACTCTATTCCGGAAAGAAGTTTTTGCTAGGGCTATGTGAATTTATTGACCGATTCTCACCACTTTCAATAGTCATGGTCTTTATTGCCTATTTCAAAAATTTCATCAAATTATCTCCAAAATTGCGAACTGCAAATGAGCTAAATATTTACATGGAAAGGCAGCCAGCCGGACGGACGGATGGACATTGTCAAAGCAAAACAAAACGTTATTCTAAGTCGATCGGTATCTTTAAAGATCAGCACATACGCATAACACCTGTGGGTATAATGGGGGGTTATTTGTCGCGTGTTATTTAATTGGGTCGAATTGCACAGAATACACAGAACTGTCACGAGACGGAAGGTTTTGCGTTTATTTTTTTGTCTCTTTCAAAGAAAGCTGCCCTTTTGCATTTCTCTTTTCATCATATTCTATGCCGCAACACGAGTAAATAATATTTAAGTAAGTAAATAACATTATAACACAAAACATTATTACTAAATACATTTTTTTGCACAAAAAACAACGTTTGTTGAACTAATGCATTTGTTTAACGTGGTTTGTGTTTTGTTATTTTTGTTTTGATTACGCCATTTCTGTTGATTGTTGCGGCCTGTTTTGACACCTTGCCACTTCACTACCAAAAAAAGCTTTCTGTCTCTTTCTTCGAAAGCTGCCCTCGCAACTGATTTGGGCCTTTTTCACACTTCACTTTTTACAGTTCTGTGTCGAATTGTATCTCGTCATGATAACAGATTTATAGCAGTAAAACAGATTGTACGGAGTGATCGCTGAACATATACAGATGTTCTTTAAATTTCACAATAAGCTACTGATGACTGCCTGTCAGGTTTTGGAAATTTACAAAGAAAAAAAGGCCCATTATTCCAGGTAGAATCCGAATAAAGAATTTTGCTTTAGTAGGGGTAAAACGCTGATAAATGGATAATTGGATTTTTCCAGTTTAAGTTTTCGGTCCTAGACCCACATTTTAGTTTACGGATTAGTGTTGCCAAAACTTTATAGCAAAAACAAAAATCTATATGTATTTAAGAAAAGCAACTAAGAGTACTATATTCGCCACGGTGCGAAAATAACAGAAAATTGTATAAATTCCGTTCTTTAAATATAAATAATTAAACTTTGTGCCACGCCTACTTGTCCAATCCCGCCCACATCTTGTCAGAAGTTGTATATTTTTAGCCAAGACGGTGGTTTTTATTTTGGCAACTGTGTCTCGTGCCGTTCTCCAGAGATACAGAAATCTATAATGTGTTTGTATGGGAAGAGCCATGCCCACTTCTCTAAACCCTCCAATTTTAAAGAAGTTGTGTATTGAAAGCCAAGTCGCTTGCACCTTATTTGGTTCTTGCGGTTTTCCAGATATACAGCAGAAAAAAGAAATAAAAACACAACAACAGCAAGGAATTTAAGGGTAAAATAAGAGGTAGTCGCAGTCTTATGCTTACATCTCAGCCATTTATATCTTGATCTGGCTGAATTTAAAAAGCAAAGGTTATACGAACATATCTGACATAAATATATAACCACCTATTCCCCATTATGTCTGGGGTCTTCTGAAAACCGATTTCAACAGACGGACATACGGTCAACCGGATTTGAACTTCTTTTCTCATAAGGATCCAGAATACATATACTTTTCGGAAGGGTAGATATAAAAAAAAACTTTTATAATTCGATTTTTTCATACAAGAAGGTGAACAAATTTTAATTAGCTGTAGTTAAAAAAAAACGCTCTAATCGAGAAAAGGACGTTTATCTGTGATCACTGAAATTTTTCATCAAAATTCGATTTTTTTCATTAAAAAAATTAAAACAATTTAAATTGGCTGTAGGCTTTTTAATAACGCTCTAATCGAAAAAAGGATGTTTATCTGTGATCGCTGAGATTTTTCGTCAAAATGGGATTTTTTTTATAGAAAAATGTCAAAAATATTTAAATCTTCGATTTTTTCATACACAAATGTCAAAAAATTTAAATTGGCTGTAGTTTCTGAAATATCGCTGCATTAGGGAAAAGGACGTTTATCTGTGATCACTGAAATTTTTGATCATAATTTCAGTTTTTTCATTTAAAAATTATATAAAATTTAAATTGGCTGTAGGCTTTTTAAAAACGCTCTAATCGAGAAAAATACGTTTATCTGTGATCGCTGACATTTTTCGTCAAATCAAAAATATTTAAATTTTCGATTTTTTCATACAAAAATGTGAACAAATTTAAATTGGATGTAGTTAATTAAAAAAGCTCTAATCGAGAAAAGAACGTTTATCTGTGATCACTGCAATTTTTCAATAAATTCGATTTTTTTTTCTTTCAAAAAATAAAATCAACTTAAACAGAACAGAACGAGAACATAACGTTTATCTGCGATCGATGACATTTATAGAAAAATTCCAAAAATTATTTAAATTTTGGATTTTTTCATACAAAAATGTGAAAAAATTTATATTGGCTGTAGTTTCTTAAAAACACTTTAATCGAGAAAATGACGTTTATCTGTTATCACTGAAATTTTTGATCAAAATTCGAGTTTTTTCATTCAAAAAATAAAAACAATTTAACAATTTTTAAAACGCTCTTATCAGTGTTGCCAAAACTTGGTGACAAAAATGGCTAAATTTACGGCAAAAAATTGCTTAAAAAAAATGGGCTAAAAAATGGCTAAAGGCTTTTTTAAATAAAAACACATTAAAATTTAATAACAAAACAGAAATAATTCATTTAAAGTTGTTTACGATGAAATTGTGAGTTAAGATCAATTTGTTAAATAAGAATAAACGTAAATTAATATTAAAATAAATTAATATTAAAAAATTAAATCATCGAAAAATTCGATGTCGTTATTGTTCATCTCATACGAATCACTCACTCATTAGTTTCAAATAATCATAAGTTTTAAATAGTTTGAAGGCAAATCATAGTCACGACAATCTTTACCCAACCTTTTGAGCCCAGATCTACAATAAAAAACAAGTCAGAAAGAATAGTCGGTTAAACACGACTTTATGATACCCTACACCACATTAGAACCTTTGTACTTAGTTTTATCAAATAATCTCTAAATTGCGACCTGTACTTTGCGCACAAGGTTTACATGGACAGCCAGCCAGCCAGCCAGACAAACATCGTTAATTCGACTTAGAAAGTGATTCTGAGTCAATCGGTATACGTAAAGGTGGGCTAAGGACCAATATTTTAAGGTGTTACAGACATCAGCACAAACGCATAGTACCCTCTCCACTATTGTGGTGGTGGTATAAATATTGTATTGTTATGGTAAAGATATTTACCTAATTGAGAAAATCGAATTAACGGTTGCTTAATGTAACCTATTTCTCAAATTACTTTTAACGATGTTTACTTGGCTAAACACCCCCTCTACTTCAGCATTAGACCATGGAAGTGAGAGCAACTTTATAGTCAATTCTGAAATTTCTAAAACAATTTTGTTAATGCCTGCATCCCTTTATTGAAATACTTGCAACCAGAAAGAAACAGCGATGTTTGTGTTGATCCATTTTATAAATTTAACAGTGGAATACTGTTCCTTTATTATGAAAGATGTTTCTGCGACATAGTTGATAGCGATTTTCAACATTTGTAAAAGTTGTGATTTAAATTAAAGGCGTTTTAATTGTTCAAAATGTTTATTTTACTTTTATAAATTTTTATCTGGCCTAAGCAACCAGTGAAATGCGCATAGGAATAGCTTATCCCATAAACAATAAATTTCAAGTGTTTTTGTCAAGAATAAAAACTGGGAATTAAGCACGAATAACAAAATCTTTTGAAATTTGAATAATAAAATAAAAATTATTCTTTAAAAAGAAAAACGGCAAAAAAATTTTATGGCTAATGGCTAAACTCATTTTTTAATGGCTAAACAGGGTGAAAAATGGCTAAATCTAGCCACGAAATGGCTAAATTGGCAACACTGGCTCTAATCGCGAAAAGCCCGTTTATCTGCGACCACTTAAAATTTTTATCAAAATTCGATTATTCGATTAAAAAAATATCTAATAAAGCTGTATAAGCAGATTTCATATCACGTACGGTTGTATAAAAAGGCCCAACAATTAGGAACTTAAAAGTCTATTAAGGTCTGCTATAATTCTACAGGGTGGCGCAGAATAAGCTTTATGGTTGGAGTTCTTTATAACTCTTTTAATAATTTTTAATATTTTTAATTAGGCTTAAGTTCATGAAATTTAATTTTTATTAAATTATTTTTGTGAAGAAAAATAATTTAATAAAAATTAAATTTCATGAACTTAAGCCTAATTAAAAATATTAAAAATTTGGATTAAAAACCATAAATAGTTCAACAAAATAACCACAATACTAATTACTTTTTTAATAATTTTTTCTTTATTTTCTTTTTCAGCATTTTGTGAAGAAGACGTGAAGAATTAACTGTTAATAAATAAACAATCTAACAAATTTTGCGAAAAGTTAAAGAAAATATGTTTTAAAGTGCGAAGTATGTGCGAAGCAGAAAATGGACATCACTTACAGGACATAATTTTTCAAAGCTAAATGAGAAAACTTCTCCAGTAATAAAATGTATTTGAAAAAAAGCAGAGTTTAAAAAACTGCAGTCGAAACCAAAAACTGTCGAACAAAAAACGAAAATTTGTGTGCAACTTTTCGCTTTTTGAGTTGGATTGACAGCGACGGTTTACATTTAATGAATTCAAAGCAAAATCAACAGTTTCTCTTTTGCTGATGACACATGAAGAAGCAAAAGAAATGGCTGTTGTTCTACTTTGACTGCAGTTTTTTGAATGCTGAAAAAAGTAATAACAATCTTATAAATAAAAATGTTAGAAACCTTATAAGCCGTTCAGCTCATTCTGCGCCACCCTGTACATAAATGGTTTATGTTTTGGCCTTTGACTCGGATAGGCCAGACTTAATTTACTATTGTCATGTTGAGATAAAAGTTATTCCCCCGATGCCACCGCACAAGGAAATTTCATCCAGGGTTTAAAAAACTGCAGCCGAACCCAAAAACTGTCGAACAAAAAACGAAAAATTTGTGTATAACTTTCCGAATTTTAATTTGTTTTGACAGCGACTGTTTTAATTTAATAATTCAAAAGTTTTTTTTTTTTTTTTTTTTTTTTATTTATTTATTTATTTAAAATATTTTGATTACAAAAAAAAATTTTCATGATAGTCCCGCGAAGCTATGAGCTTGTCTGCAGGAGATAATGCATAATAATAATTTTTATAATCTATGTATATTAAAAATAAAAAATTTTTAATTTTTTTATGCTTAAGCTAATTATTTGATATATAATAATAACTTCATTGCAAATTTATTAAATGGTTTTTGATGAGTTTATTTCTTTTAAGTTCATTTTTGATATTTATTATATTAGTTGGTATTTTATTGAATACTGTTGGCAATATCACTGGGAGGGTACTTCTTCCATACTCATTAATGTATCTATCGACCTTGTAACGTCCGTGTGCACGTCTTCTAGTATTTTGGGCATGATCGATTGGCTTAAGAAATCTTGTGTCGTTGTAGAATTCTTTTGTTAATGTGGTGTAATATATGTTTTTCACGTTTAAGAGATGTAGGGATTTAGCACCGTTGAATGTTTTATTGTTTGTGTGGTGCATTGCGGGTTGTGAAGCTATGGAATTTAACATGTTGATGTTTGTTATTTGCTGAACTACGTTATTATTTGCCTGTACCTCAATTCTGTAACTTTTTTAATTTAACTACCGATTTCGGTTATTAACGAGAAATCTCGGTTACTTTAACGAGTTTGTTATTCTGTATTTTAAATAAACAAATATTTTTGTTTAGAAATATTGACGACAAATATCGGTAAAAATATAAGAACGTCAAAGTGAAAATTTTTTTAAATTAATAAAAAATTACAAAATAAATTTTCTTTATTGCATTTATTTTTACAAAACATAAATGAAAACTCGTAAATATTGATTATATCTCTAAACAAATATGTTTGTTTTAAATCTTTCTATACATAGGGAAAAATTTCCAGGTGACTGAGCCACTCTAGCACAACATTTCTGCTCTTACTTTTTATACCTACACTACTGTATGTGAAGAGGATATTATGTGTTTGTACGAATGTGTGTAACACATTTAAATAAAGGTTCTGGGCCTGCCTTTTAGTGTACCGATTGACTCAGAATCAATGTCAGAATTCATTTAACGAAGCCCGTCCATCTATCAGGATGGCTGGTAGTCTAGCCAAGATAACCTTGTGCGCTTATTAAAGGTCGCAATTTTAAAAATAATTTTATAAAATTTGGCACATATGCGTTCATTGTCACAAGGTCGAACCCTTTTTGTAATGGTGAGAAGCAGTTATTTAATTTTAATATCCCACATGAAAACTTCTTTCCGGAATAGGGGTTTGTGCCTATTAATAGCCATTTTGTTTTATAGACATTTGAGTTGAATAAGATCCAAAAATATTTTGTCGCAACCTACATAAATCACCAGAACAAATTTTTTTAGAATCGGTCCATATTTGACCCAGCTCCCATACGAATACACTAATAATGGTAGTAGATACTTAGATAATATTGGCACAAAAATGTCTTATGTGAATATTAACCTCACAACATACTCTTTTTGACGAAAACATGATCGCCCATATACTGCAATGTAGGGTCGGACTTGATCGACTATACTTTCTTACTTTTTTTGTGTTAAAAATTGGCTACTTTACTCTATATTTTAAATCTGTTAACAGTACATTTGTTGTCGTTATTATTTAACAAGAACTTTTTTTGTGTCGTTAGCTACCGACATTTTTTGCCGATAAAAATTGTTAAAATTTCATTACAGAATTGCTCTTAACGACAATTTTCGTTAGCTAACGAATTTTGACTACTTAACGACAATTTTTTGTCGTTAAAAAGTTACAGAATTTCAGTACTGGTGTTTTTTTTTCCACAATATTTTTAATATTTTGTCTTGAGTTTTTTGTAAGGTGCTGCTGTACTTTACATTTCCCCACGCTGCAATACCGTGTCTGATGTATGATTCAGCTAGTGCGTAGTAGGCTTGTAAAAGTACACTATACGTAGCGCAGTTGCTCAAGTGATAAAGCATGTACGATGCTTTTCGAAGCTTTATTTGTAGTTGTTCTATGTGTTTCTTCCATTTATAATTTTCATCAACGTATACTCCAAGATATTTATAAACTGGTACTTTTTCTATAATAGTTGAACATGTATCCATTAGATTTGTGCTGCTGATGTTTAATTTATGTATACATTCTGTAGTATGGTATTTTAGTTCAACTGTTGAATTTGTAAAATGAGGCGGCTTAATGTGCATTATTTTCGTTTTACTAGCGTTTATGATAAGTCCGTTGTCGTGGCTCCATTTTGTTGCAATATCTAATTGCTTTTGCATTAAATCTTTTGCTTTTGATAAATTTGTGTCTGCAACTACTATGGCGGTGTCGTCTGCATAAGCGAAGGTTTTGCCTTCTTTAATAACTTTCAGCATGTCATTCGCATAAATAATATATATTAACGGTCCCAGCTTAGATCCTTGTGGAACTCCGTACTCGTATGTTATTTTTTTACTTGTTCTGTTATTAATTTTTACGCGATACGCTCTACATTCTAAGTAACTTGTGAACCATTTAAGTATGCTACCTCTTATGCCGTTTTTTTTCAAGTTTTTCTATTATTTTGGTGTGTGACAACGTGTCAAACGCTTTGCTGAAGTCGATGTACAGCACTAGTACATGCATTTTTTTACTCAAACATCCGTTTATATATGTTGAGAAATTCCCCAAGAGCTTATTAATATTTTTACCCTTTTGGAAGCCATACTGGTATTCGTGAATAATTTTATATTTTTGCAGAAAATTTCTTATCCTTTTCACTACTACTTCTTCTAATATTTTATCCACTACCGATAATATAGCTATTGGCCTGTAGTTATTGAAGTCCGTTTTATTACCGCTTTTATATACCGGTCTTATTAAGGAGGTTTTTAGCAATTCTGGTACAATACTATTTTCCAAGCTAGAGTAAATTAGTTTAGTGATTATTGGTGTTAGAGCATTTGCGTTCATTTTGAGGTCTTTTGGACGTATACCATCTATCCCTGCTCCTTTGTTTATGTTTAGTGTGTTAATGATACTATATATTTCATCTTCACTTGGGTAATCCATATAAATTGTGTTTTGGGTTGAGATTTGTGTAATGTTTAGTGTTTTAATATTGCATGAGTGTATTATTTTTTTTACATTTTTACTTAAATTTGTTGCAAAATTGTTCAATACATTATCTATATTATCTGTTTTAAAATTTTTTATTACGACACTGTCAATGTTTGTCCTAGTTTTTCCAATTATCTCATTTAAGAGCTGCCATGTCGCGCGGATATCGTTTCTGTTTTCAATAAATTTTTTTTTAAAATAGTTGTTTTTATAATATATTATTTTTTTGTTCACAGTATTTCTAAACTTTTTGTATTCTTCTTCGTATCTTTTATTTCTATGATTATTACGCCATTTTTTAAAAAGTTTATCCCTAATATCACAATATTTAACTATTTCATCATTTATCCATGGGTTAATTGATCTCTTTACACTTGTTTTGTTAATTGTTAGTGAGTTTTTGTATATTTCATTCAAGGTTTCATGTAATTTATTGTAGAGATTATTTGTATTAGATGTTTGATTCATAATTGCGCTCCAATTCGTTTCTTGTATTTTTTTATTTATTTTGAAATTATTAAACTTTGGCCCCTGTCTAGATATGTTTTCCTTTACCTGACTGTTTTTTTCTTTGTTAACACAACAAAAGAGCGAATAGTGATCCGATATTGTTGTCATCACTATTGATGTTTGTGCTTGTGTTGCTGTTGTTTCATTAGTTTTTAAAAAGAGATGGTCAATGCATGTTCTTGTGTTTCTCTTTATATCTTCGCGTGTACATTCGTTTACCATACATTTTAAACCATTACATGTTGTCATATTAAGATATGTTGTTGTTGTGCTGTTTTCTTTTAAGATATCAATATTTATATCTCCCACTAATATTATCTCTTGTTTTTTTTTAATTTTATTTATTATCGTATCTAGTTCACTCATAAACAAGGAAACTCTTTCATGTGGGGGACGATAGATGGAAAGAAGAGATGTAATTTTGTTATTGATATTAACGTCTATTTGAATCGTTTCAAATGATATTGTGTTTAAGGAGATTTTACTAAATGTGAGGCTTTCTGCTATATATACTGCAATTCCTCCACCTTTGCCTTCTCTGTTAAAGAATACAGAGTTGAAGCCTTGTATACTGTAAAAGGGGGTTTCACTGTCCAATATATTTGTTTCAACTAAGACGATGAATTTTATTCTGCTTATTATATTATTAATTGCCACTAGGAAGGATGAGAAATTTAATCTGAGGGAGCGTATGTTCATATATATTAATGATATGGGATAACTTAAGGATTCTTTATTTATCTCATTGAAATTACTAAATGTTTGTTTTTGGTTTTTATTCATTTTTTGTTTGTTTTTGATTTTTTTTTTTTTTTTTTTTTTGTATATATCTATGCAGAATATTAATTAGTTTATTAACTCAATATCAGAAGTGTTATTGATAGTAAATAGTGGGGCATTTTCGTTTTTACGGGCAAATATATTTCCATTTCGGACCCAAACAAATTTCCATTTTGCTTCCTTGGCCTTGGTTTTTGCTAGCCATAAAAGGCGTCGGTTACTAAACGTAAGTTGGTCGTTTATGTATATAAAGTTGTTATTGTCCCCACTATCATCATTATTGTTTACAATTTTTGATTCTACTCTATGTTTATTTATTTTGCCCATTAATTCATTCTTTTTACCAAACGAGGTGAATTCCACTATTATTTTTTCTTTTTGTTTTTTTAAGCGATATGCTTTATTAATGTCTCTTTCATTTATTTCTACATTAAGGGATGTGCTAATTGTTTTGATGACTTCGACAGCAGAGAGCTCTGTATTTGTTATATTTTTTATTTCAATGTTTTGATTTATCAATTTCTGCTCCAGTTTGTTTATGCGTGCATCCAATATGTCTATTTGTTGATCCCTTTTCTTGTCTTTCTCATTGAGTTCTTTTACTTGAGTAACTAGTGTTGTTAAAGTTGTTGTTATTGTACTAAGTGCGAATTGAATTTCTTCTTTAATTTGAAGATTTGATGCATTAATATTTGCTGAGAGTTTTTCCATTGTCTCTTTGACTTCTTTCAGATCTGATTTAAATTCAGTTACATCCGACTGAAAAGAGTCTAATTTTTTGTTGACAGAGGTCAATGACATTGTCTCTTTATATTTTTTGGCCTGATCTTTCTCTAAATTCTGATCATCGTCATCAGTTCGTGCCTGTTTTTTGTTGTTTGTTTCATCAAATACAACTGCTTGGTACATGTTGTTAGGGGATTTGCTTCGTGGTTTGCATATTTGGCATTTCCATGACGTTTTTCTCTCACCATACATACTAAGATATGTGCTTTCGGACAACGGAGAGCAGGTAGAGAAGTGGTAGTTAGAGTTACAATTGTAACACTTAACATAATTTATAGATGTTATTGCTATATTACAATGGTTGCATATAATTTGATTTGATTGACTCATTTTTTTTTCTCTTTTATTTTTTGGAACTCTTGATTTATTTATTATTTTTTATTATTTTTTTTTTCTTCTCTTTTTTTTCTTCACTTTTAATTTTTAATTGAATTTTAAATTTTTTTTTAATTAAAAATTGGTTATTTTAATCGAAGTAATTTCTTTATTTATAGGTTGTTCGTTTGGTGGCACTTTGCTTTTTCTTTTTTGTACACTTGATTGTTTTAATTTAAAGTTTAAAGGGTGATTTTGTTTGTCTTTATGGCACCAGTAGAAAAACACAACCGTTTGCAACGAAGTTTAATGAGTAAAAGTTTTTTTTTCCAATGACACATGAAGAAATGGCAGTTTTTCTTCTTTGACTGCAGTTTTTTAAACGCTGATTCGTTGATTCGGAGTAGGAAGAGTCGATTGGTATACCAAATTATAATTCACATTTTTGTAAATGTTACAAAATATATCGTTTCAAACGCATTATACATTCCCTTGCCTCGCTCCTTTGAAAAATAAACCGATAACAAATATTAAAAACTCCTATAAATTAAACAGCAAAAACACCAAAAATAGAAAATTTTTATATTTTCCATTTAAAATCTGTTTTCCCACCTTTTGTTTTCTAATTTCCAAATAAATTTACGCGAATGCCGTTCATTAACTCAACAAATGAAATGTTATTTGCCATTCTTTAGAATCGCTTACTTTTCTATTGTTTTAAATGAGGTGTTTAACTTTTCTTCTAACTTTTCTCCACTTGTTACTTAAGAAAAACCTGATATTGAATTGAATAATCGTTTGGTTGTTAGTGCAATTAAAGAGAGTTCATTATTGAGATTAAATTTGTAATCATTAGAATTAAGTTGAAACGTTTTCCAAAATTTCCTTTTGTTTAAAATTCTGCTACTAATTGTATAGATTATTGCTGTAATTGAAATAAAATTTAATGAAGCAGATTTAACTTGATGTTCGCTGTGCTGCGCCTGTATTTAGTAAAGCCAGTATTGGGCAGTGTTTTAGATATTTGTATTTGATACACAAAAAAAAAGTTTGTATTTGTATTCCAATTATATATTAAAAAATTTGCGCTTGTATTCTTAAAAATTTTTTAAATTTAATAAAGGTGTACAAAACACATTTTGTATCAAAATTTTCCTTAAAAAACGTTTGTTAAATTTAATAGTCGTTTATGAATATGGGGGTTATTTTTTGTATTTTAACAACGTTTGCTGCAATACTTTGTATTTGAAACACTTATTATGGTCTCCAAATAGAATTTAACAAAATATATTTACCATTCATAATGAAATTAGCTGGCCCGGCAAACGTTGTTTTGCCATATAACTTATTTCTTTCAGATGGTACAGTGTCTGCATGCCAAATTGTAAGAAAACCGGTTGACTAAAGGGTGGTTAAATTGTAAGGGCCGATGTTGAATGTGAACCACACCTAAACGCCAAGTTTTTTTCCGAATTTTATTTGACATTTCTCTATTTCAGACTTATTCAATTTGAACCATGGAGAGATACACAATCCAACAACGTGTTAAAGTTATCCAGACTTATTATGAAAATGGGCGTTCAAATCAAAATGCATATTGTGCACTTCGTGATTTTTTTGGTCAATTTGATCGTCCAAATGTGCGTACAATCGCAAAAATCGTGGAAAAATTCGAGCAAACCGGGTCTGTAGAAGATGTGAGAACACCAGTGCATGCTCGTACAGCTCGTACTGCAAGAAATATTGCTGCTGTTCGCTATAGTGTGGCTGAAGAGCCGTCCACCTCAACTCGTCGTCGTGCCCAACAATTGCACCTCTCACGCTCGTCGTTGATGAACATTATGCATAAAGACTTGCATTTACACGCTTACAAGGTGCAATTGGCTCAAGAACTAAAGCCTCTTGACCATTCCAAACGTCGTGAATGGGCAGAATGGTGGCAAGAAATGGCAACAGTGGATGATCAATATTCGAAGAAAATCATCTTCAGTGATGAGGCACATTTTCACCTCAGTGGATTCGTCAATAAACAGAATTGCCGCATTTGGGCGAATGAGAATCCAAGAGTGACTGTCGAAAAACCAATGCACCCACAAAGAGTGACTGTTTGGTGCGGTTTATGGGCTGGCGGCATCATCGGGCCGTATTTTTTCCAAAATGAGGCCGGTCAGGCAGTTACTGTGAATGGTGTTCGCTATCGTGAGATGATAACGAACTTTTTATGGCCCGAATTGGAAGATATGGATGTGGACGATATGTGGTTTCAGCAGGACGGTGCCACTTGCCACACAGCTAACGAAACAATGGCTGTTTTGCGCAACAAATTCAATGGCCGTGTTATCTCACGTAATGGCGATGTCAATTGGCCGCCAAGATCATGTGATTTGACACCGTTGGACTTTTTTCTTTGGGGTTATTTGAAAGAAAAGGTGTACGTCGATAAGCCAGCAACAATTCAAGAGCTAAAGGATGAGATAATTCGGCACATTAACGGCATAGAACCTCCATTATGCCTCAGGGTCATCGAAAATTTGGACCATCGGATGGAGGTGTGCCGCCGTGGTCGCGGCGCCCATAATTGAGTAATACCAATATATCATAATAAAATAATATTACAATAATTTCCTAAATAGTTTGTGTTTTATTCAAAATCAACATCGGCCCTTGAAACCACCCTTTAGTTAAGAAGATATAGGAAAGGGAGCTTTTACCCCTCCTGCTTCACGCCCTTAATAATAAAAACTATAGGCTATAGTACTTTATAGCTGGAACCCTATTTGGCTGAGAATTTTCAAGAAGATATTGGAAGGGGGAGCTTTTACCCTACTTGCCCTATTGCACATACTATTCCCTATTTCCTTTCAGATGTTACAGTGTCTGCATGCAAAATTTTAAGAAAACCCGCTCATTTGTTGAAAAGATATATAGGGAAGGGGAGCTTTTATGGCTATTGCACTATCTCGTGCCCTATTCGCTATTTCCTTTTAGATGTTACAGTATCTACATGCCAAATTTTAAGAAACCTAGTTGATTAGTTTAAAAGATTGGGGAGGGGCAGCTTTTACCTCTATTGCCCTATTTCACGCCCTAAATAATAAAAATTTGAGGTTTTAGTTCTTTCCAGATGTTACACTATTCTCCTGGAAAATTTCAAGAAAATCGATCGATTTGTTAAGCCGATATAGGGAGCGGGATCTTTTACTCCTCTTGCCCTACTTCACGCCCTATTCCTTAAGAAGATATAGGGAGGGGAAGCCTTTGCCCTATTTTGCGCCCTCTAGCGATATAAAATATACTCTACAACCTATTCTCAATCCTAACAAAAACACATACAAAATTTCATAAAAATCAGTCAAGCCGCACAGTAGCGCCCGTAGAGCAAACGAGGTTGCAAAAATCAAAATTTTCATGAGCACCGACGAAGTTTTGAATAAACTCATGTTATAGGAAACTTTTCAACGATTTCAAATCTGCCACTCTTAATAATATCACATTTTTAGTTTAGAAGATATAGCCGTTCAAAGTTGACCGACTTTCGGTTTTCAAAAAAACACACAATTTTTAGTAAATTTGTTGCGATTTCAGGTGTAATATCACGAAAAATAGGTAACGAATCGCCTTATTTTTTGTTTGTATTGATTGATGCATTTATTAAATGTGTAATGATAAAAAAAAAATGAACTGTTTGCTTTGTGTTTCTCCTGGTAAATCACTATTTAAAAACTATCCGTTTTTTCACTATTTTTCAACTTTGACGGAAAATAACAAAAATCTATATTTTTCTATATTTGCCATATTTGCAAAATCTGTTCTTTGATTATTTCTTTACATAATTCAAAAATTTTATCTGCCCGTACGTGCCCGTTTGGCTTCTAGAGGTAAAAAAGGTTAAAAAGACATGGTTGCCATACTAATATTGCGGTTTAATAAAATTCTTTAATTTGGCCCCTACAGCGCGTAGGATGCTCCTAGATGGGTCAAATGTATGACCAACCCCACTTTATTATTTATTGCCGAATTTCGGTTTTTTTAGTTATTTCAATAAACTAAACCATTTTTGAGTTACGCGAATATATGTGTGACATGGAATTACCCATATACCGAAAATACAGAAAATTGAAAAAATAAATTTAAAAAAAAAAAATTTTTTTTTTTAATTTGTTGGGTAATAATTTAGAACCCTAAAGAAAAAAAAAATAAAAACAATCTAAAAATGTAAAAATAATTTTTTTTTAGGTACCATAAAATTGATTTTTCTACTAATTTTAACTTTGATAACCCATAAGTAGGCCCCTACACAGCGTAGCACCCTTTTCAAATGCACATTTCATAGGCTGAACAGTTATCTATCATATGCTGTTTAAACTGTTCAATTACCTTATTCGGTTCAAAAGATATGATTTTTGCAACGAAAAAACTCAAATGGCGCCACTGTGAGCCGTTTCGTAGGAGTTCAAAATGGAGGGCCTTATATATACAAATCTAAATGCCATGTCTCCGGAACCGCTGGGCCAATTTCAGGCAAACTTTACATAAACCATCTACGGACTATCTCCAACGTACCCCAACGTTTTTGTTCAAATCGGTCTACCAACTTTTTGCAGTTAGTGGTGACATCAAAGTGTACACTTCTTTTTTTATATATAGATAGATGTGTCGACAAAATGCCCGTTACTAAACGTCGGCATAAATTTATTAGACTGATAAACTATCAGTTGACTACACAGCCCTGCAAAATTTGGAAAAAGTTGAAACCCTGTGATTATACACTTTTGTATAAACTTTTCTATACTTTTTTAGTTGCGCTAAATCCGAATTTGCTCTTAAAATTTCGCCATATTCGAGACGTTATAACTGTGCGCATTCATCATTATTTATAAAACCTGATGTGTTGTCTGAATGAAACTAGTCGTGCAAGTTTGTCCATTTGCACAAGACATGTTAAAGCGATTTCGTGAAAACTTTTTATAACTTCAAAATCTTATTAATTAAAAATGTTATTCCCAATAATTGCTTTGAAAATAACTTTGCAAGTGCACGGCGTTAAAAACTAAGCTGGCAAGTTTCTTTATTTAGATTTTCTTGCGAAAACAATGAAGCAATTAATTTGTTTTTGTTTTTTCTTAACCCATTTACAAATACAATTAAGATTTCCAGCCAATTGTTGTGGTGAATGTAAGGAAAGATAAACACACTGTTTATTGTTGGTATTTTGTTTAAGCTTTGATATCGTTGCAGGTAAAACTTGAGTGCTTGTAATTCTCATTCGCTTTACAGCTTTTCAAAAGCCTTTGGAAAAAGGTTTCCTGATGATCTTGCCTAAGCAACAAGTTAAATACGCATAGAAACGAGCTTATCCCTTTGTTTAGCACGACAAACAAAATCTTATTAAATAAAAATTTTGCATTCCTAAAAATTACTTTTATAAAAAAATTGCCATTAAAACTTTTAGTAAATTTAAAAAAAAAAAAATATTTTTAAGCCATTTTAATAATTTAAGATTTTAAATTTTTTTTTTTTTATTTTTTTTTATTTTTTGATATTCTTTAATTAGGCTTGAGTTCATCAAATTTAATTTTCATTAAATTATTCTCACTGAGGGAAGGAATTTTACAACTTGGAATTTTTTATTAAAATTTATTGATAATTTTTCTTGGCTGAGCTGGGATTTGAACCCGGGTTGATCTTTACATGTTTCAAGAAACACCACTTTCTATCGTCAGAAGATCTTTGTGTTATACCCACTGCACCACTGCGGTGCCCGTTAGCCAACAGTCAAACATCAATCTTTAACCAGTAGTACTGGTGGTTCGAAATTTGCTGTTATTATCACTTAAATTTCAAATTACATGTTGCCTCCTTTTTCCTCTGTTTTTTTTCGTATTCTTTCTGTCAAGACTTTGTCTTGAAAACCTGAATACATTTGTTTATTATGTTTTTTTGTCCACTTTCGTCGACATTTTATTTGTACAAATTAAAGTACAAATGTAAACATTAGAGCTTGTGCCAAAGCTATTTCTAAGAACAATTTTTGATTTTTAGTTGAACTGTTAATTTTAATTTTTTGATAGTCTTTAATTAGGCTTGAGTTCATCAAATTTAATTTTCATTAAGTTATTCTCACTGAGGGAGGGAATTTTACAACTTGGAATTTTTTATTAAAATTTATTCATAATTTAATGAAAATTAAATTTGATGAACTCAAGCCTAATTAAAGAATATCAAAAATTAAAATTAACAGTTCAACTAAAAATCAAGAATTGTTCTTATATTAAATTTTTTTTTAATTTTATTTTAATGGCCTTTAAATAAAATTCAAGGAAACAAATTTTCGTGTCGTAAGACTTTCCATAATTTTTCATTTTTAAATGTCACTTTCGTTTGTACATTATTTTATTAATATTTTTTTTCAAAAATATTTTCTTGTCGTTTTAACTTAAAACAAGAAACTAAAAAAAAAACGTATTTAAAATTCATTATGCAAATATCCTGTGTTGCTGTCCTTGTACCAAATGCATATTGTTTGTACTTATAATGTAATTTTTCATCAAGAAGTTAAACAAAACAATAACGCCAGGAAAACTTAAAGAAAAGAGCAACAGCATAAGAAAAAAAAGAACACACACTAAGAATAAGAAGAGAATAATTTAAAAGCGAAGGTTAAATGTGTCAGGGTAATCATTTTTCTTATTATGAAGAATATTAATTGCTTTTTGTGTACATTAAGGAAATCAATCAATCAAGAACGAAAGGAACTAGTAGAAACAAGACATTAAGTACTTGTTGAAAATATATTTTGCAATAAATACATACATATAGTACTTAAAAAAACAAATTTGCCTGATATAGGCTAATGTTTGCAAAACACTTGACAACTGATAGAAATCGATAAAAAAAACATTTTCAATCAAACTGAAGCACTAATTAATACAACATACAAGAGATAAAAGGAGATTGTTTGGGTGTTTATGAAAGAAGAAATTTTTACGAATTTTATTTCAATTTTGAATTTGTGAACGGGTTTAGATAGACAAGTTGCTTAGTTTTCCTAATATATATATTTTTCTAGTGATTATTTTGGTTGTTAAATAAAAAAGAAGTTAGAGTGCTATATTCGGCAATGCCAAATCTTAGATACCCTTCACCATGGTGCGTTAAGAACAAAACGTTAATACGAGTATGTTCTGTAAATCAAAACGAAGTGGATTTAAAATCGAACAAATTTTGAAAAGGTGCCTGTAAAGAAAGTTCATAAAATATTCCAATTATGTTTACAAGAACAACTCTTAGAAACAGGAAAAACTGCAGTCATTTTGTAAGTAGTTGAAATTTATATCTCGTTCAATTTCAATTCCACTTCATTTCGATTTGTAGAACATGCCCGAAAAATACCTTTTTTTAGATGTAAATAAATCTATTTTGTGCCACGCCCACTTCACCAATACCGCCTGCATTTGGCGGAAGTTGTGTATTGATAGCCAAGATGCTTTTACCAAAGTTGGAAACTTTGGCTCCCACCATTTTCCAGATTTACAGAAAAACAGACGGACACCGTTAACTCAAGTTTGCTGTAAATGTATAAAAAAATGCCGAAAAAAGTTTTTAAAATAGAGAAAAAAAAAAGAGTTATACACTTTATAATTAAATTTCAGTGATGGGTGTAAACAAACAACAACATCATGGGATTTTATGAAAACAATTAGAGGTAGTAGCAGGTTTTTTCTCATATCTCCGCCATTTATGGACCAATATGGCTGAATTTCAATAGCAAAATTAAACGGAGCAGTTGTGACAGAAATACATTACACCCAAGTCCCCATTAGGTGTGGGGTCATCGGAAAACCCATTTCAACAGACAAACGGACTGATGGACTGACAGACAGACGGATTTCGTTAAATCAACTTCGCTACTCATTAGATTTCAGAATATGTATACTTTAGCGTATAAAGTTAGATCAATATTGTTCATGTTACAAACGGAATGACAAAGTTATATATCGTTAGCTAAAATGCAAAAAGGCGTAACTAACAAAAATAAAGTTATAAAGGAGAAGCAAAAAACTTTGTAAAATGAAAAGTATAAACATGCTTTCATAGGTCGTCCGTAGAATCCTTCAACCAATTTTCAAAGGAAACCATTTCTTTATAGTCTGTTACGAAAAAATGTGTATTAACGTCGTTTTTCATTTATCAAATGAACACACTTGTAGTAACGTCCTTTTGTTTTTTGTTAATAAAAGCGTCATCTTTGATCACCTTCTTCCTTCGGTAAAGGTAACAATAACGAATGTCCCTGCGGGTAATTTGTGTCAATTGGTCCAACAGACTAATCCTGGGATTTTTAAAAATAGAACAAGTACAAAAAGAACGAACTCATGACCAGTGAAAGGAGAAAGAACCAATCATTTTACTGGTTTATGAAGAACTAAAAGGTAGAAAAAGTAATGAATTACAGTACAGTCTTCACCGGGGGTATGACACATTTTTGGGACTTCCTAAAATTTGGTTCTTGAATTTAATTCAAGCACTTGTTTGAAATAACACTACATTTTACTAACTGACACTTAATACGTTTATTAGGAATAGATGTGTGACTGGTCAAATGGTGTCAATTGACCCCCTCCTACGACAACCCCATGTAAAAGTGATATGTCTTATTCATATAAAGTGTTAGAACTAGAACCGGTCTCTACCACAAAAGACCAATCACAGGACTACTTCGGTGTCAGTTTGTTTTCCTCTAGGGGTATTCTAAGTGTGAGGGGATGGGAAATATGACAGCAAAAGAAATGTACCGCTGAAGAATATGACTTCCGATAAAAAAAAAACAAAAATAAAAATTAACAACAATAATTTCAACAAAGTTTATTTCTTTAATATAAACAAAACATGTTGGCAATAAAAAAGCGAAAATATTTCTTAATAGGCACATCCTAATGGCCTAACGGTATAAAATATACTTAACGACCCATTATCATACTTACCATACACAAAAAACTTGAAAAACCCCGGAAGGACCGTTTCGTTCTCCCTAAAACTTTTTGGATATGGATGGCTTATATGAAAATTGCGTTTAAAAAATGGGAGGGCGAGGGGTGGAGGGAACAAATTTCGGGTTATATGAATTTTTGATGCCAACTAAAAAAAAAAAGCGCAAAGAATTTTTTGCCAAAAAATACAAGAAAAACTTTTGGCTAGGGAAACCCTAATGTCCTAGCAGTATGAAATATCCTTTACAATCTCTTCTCATATTTACCAAATATGCTTAGGAATTTCATTGAAATCGGCGAGCCATTCGGAAGGAGTTCAAGCACAAGATAGAAAAAAAATTTTTTTTGAAAGGGACACCCTAACTACCAAGCGGTTTGAACTATACTTTCGTTATTAAATATTCTTTATGACCTATTCTCATACTTACCAAATACACATTTTAAATTTCACGGTTGTTGAACCCTTTCGGAGGAGTTCGAACACAAATATCGCGACACGTGATTTTTATAACCTAGAAAGAAGAAGATAAAAGTTTATAGGTTAAATTGAATTTAATAGTTATATTGTAAAAACATATATCAAATTTTAAAACTTCAAAATTTAAAACGGTTTTTAAAAAATTTAAAATATTACAAAATGATTAACTAAACAAGGTTAATGTCGTCATCTAATAAACAAAACGCTGTAAGCGATAAAAATTTCAAAGTTGGCTTTTTGTCGCGTACGACTTTTTGGATTTTAGGTGGCGATTTATAACTTCAACGATTTGGTTTTCAAAATGTATTATTCGCCCCTATTATGAGTTATATTCGATAAACGATTTTCGCTGGCTATCGAACATCGACTATCAAATGTTAATTTGGTATGATGAGTTGGCAGCACTGTTGAAAATTTCGTTGTGCATCGAATTTTTCAACAAAAACAAAATTGCTTTCGACGGTGCAAATAAATTTAAAAAACTTGTTGAAAATGTAACTATTTGTAAATATGTTTGTGTTCATTTACCAAATACCATTCTTTATCAGTTGTGTTCGTTTATGCAAGTCCAACGTCGTGAACAGCAATTGGAAACGCTCATATTGCTTTTGGAACAAAATTCTTTTTTGACCAAATGATTTGCAGCGAAGTTCAGCATGTATAAAAGTGGGATGAAACCCCACTGAAGCTAAATTATTTGAAAACAATTATAATTCCGCCGTGGTCACGTTTAACTTTAATTTTATTTTTTAAATTTGTAAACAAAAATTTTTTATTTTAAGTGACAGCTGATCGAAAATGTACTACTGTGAATTAACAAAATCACAATAGTAAATTTTTATTGAATGCGCGACATAATATCAAATGAAAATTCGCTCGATCAGCTAATTCGACTGCTGTCGAAAACCGAATTAAGTTCATAATAGGCACCATTATTATTCCCTTAAGCTGAAGGTCCACACACCATGCGTTTATGCGTCTGTCCTTTTTATGCATTTGACAAAAAAGTTGAATCAGTGTTATTGTATATGACAAGTTACACAACAAAATGCAGAGAATGCATAGGCGCATCAACGCATGAAAGTAGGTTTACTTTCTACTTTTGTATCCGTCGCATGTGTGGTGAAAAAAAGTCAGCTGTTATTGATGGCCACGGATGGCAATTCATATTTTATTTTCAATGTTATCGATAATTATGTTTGTGTGGTGGATTACTTTTTACTATGTTTTTGCATTAAAAAAGGGTTTTAATAAGAGAAAAAGCTTTCGTAATAAAGATTGTATAAACTTTAATGAATAAAATACATTAAAATAAATTTTTAGCACAATTTAACAAGAACAAAATTTGCCTTTCTAGTAATCGATTACTTTTATCATCTTTGTTGTGTTTATTATTTTTTGTAACAAATGCCATGAATTGGAAACTTATTGATACCGTGAAAAATCACGAATATTTTTATAATAAAAGCTTACTTCCCTATGAATTCTATTAAATAAATTCTATTAAAATATCAATTACACTCTCAATTTCTTGCAAAAATGTTTTTAATTGTTAAACATATTTGCACAACAGCTGATAAAAAAATCAAATTTGGCGCATAAAACGCATTGCATGTAACTTGAATTTAGAAACGCATAAAATGCAAAGTATCATACGCATCTACGCATGAACGCATGGTGTGGACCTTCAGCTTTACCCACAGGTGGATAGGCTATACATTTATAAGGTCGTTTTTATATAAGCTTGTCTTTATATTTCTATTTTCTGCAATATTGATTTCAGACTTTAAATTTAATACAGGTTATAAATCCCTTTGAGAATCGCAGACAATTGTACGTTGTCCATCTGTCTATCTTCTTTCAATATTTCTGTGTTTTTGTTGAAGTTGTGTTAGTGATTTTTATAAATACCCTAATAAATTCCAACAAAGAAACTCGCCTTAATAGCGGGTATTTACCCATACATCGACTAATTTTACACCTTCTTCGTGTATTTGATAAGCAAATAAACCATACAAACCGGTTACACAAACATATGAATAAGTGTGATGCATTTTTGTGTGAAGATTAAACATTTATACCAATTAAAGCATTAATCAAAAATTAAATCAGTTTTAATGAAAAATTTAATCAAATGAATTAAAAGTTTAATTGACACAATTAATTTGCACCAGTAAACATTTTCACAAATTTTCTTTACTGAACGTTAAATTCACTTGATTAAACGTTTAATTCACTTGATTAAACGTTTAGTTCATTTGATTATATTTTTAATTAAACCTGATTTTATTTTTGAATCATGCTTTAATTGGTGAAAAATTTTTTTTCTGTGTGCCTGGTCCTCAATAAAAAAAAATGTTTTTTCCTTTATTTATTTATAGAAGCCAGAAAACATCTTGTTCTTGTTGTAAAACTGCTTGGGACGTTTGTTTGGCCCTTCAGTTTCAGTTAGTGAACAACCTTTTCTTTGTGCTTCCAAAATTTCAAATTATATGCCAACGAAACATTAATTGCAGGAGGTTTTGTTTTTTTTTTTCTTTATATAAATAAAAAAAGGAACTGAAAGTTGCGTCCACTGCAGGGTGTAGTTTTATCACTTCGGAGATAATATCGACATGGAAAGCAAAGGCCAGTCAGTTCCTATGTTCTGTAACTCCAGCGCCGAGAAACTTTTCGACTGGAATGGGAGAAATGAAACAATAATGCCATAGATTGAAACAAAAAACAGCTGTTTTTCTCACTTAACCCTTAAATTACCCTTGTGTGAAAAACCACACAAAATGGATTATTTTTACAAGATAAACAAGAAATTTGTTGAGGTACACTAACTGAGCTACCTAAATAAGAGCGGCAAGCGTCTGTTTTATGTAAAATTTTTTCATTTTCACACAGTTTTTACATAATAAACCTTTAGAACGAGAAATCAACACCACCCGTCTGGAAAATCTTATTTGATTAATCGCTTGGTCGTTTTATTTTATTGAAAATGTATTGGCAATAGAATTTTAATGTTTAAAAACATGCTTGCCGATTTTGTTTAGGTATCTCAGTAAAGATACTTCTTGACTTTGTGAGCAATATCAATTAGGTTGCAAACACATTTTTTGATGTAAAAAAAATATTTTTGTTAACGAAATATTTCAGAACTAACGTAAGTTACCCTCGTGTGTGGTTTTCCACACATAAGCAGTTTCTATGTTATTTGCACTAGAGATAACATTTTCTGTTTCGCAAGTCTGAATATTTCGTTGCGAACCGTATGCAATGTATGTTTTATAAAGTGAGTGCAATAGGGAATCCCTATTAGGGATATATACATCACAAATGTTTCGTAAATCATGACTTTGATAACAAACGAACTATGGCGCTAAAGCAAAGAAGACAGACATTGCATACGTGCGAAAAACCACACACTAGGGTAACTAACGTAATTTTTTTTTAGTGTAACTTGAGGGTTAATTGCGTCTGTAACATTTTCGGCGAGTAATAGCTGTCACGTAGGAAAAAAACTCGCTAATTTACAGAAAAAATATGTCTATAAAATTTTTATGAGAAAGCTCGCCTTTTTTTTGCATCAAAAAGTTAATTGGCATTATAACAAGAAACTGCAACGACAACCTTAATCACAAGAAATCGCATGTTAATTCCAGGCAACCAGCCGAATCAAGGCCAAAACCCAATATCCTCAGCATCAAGGATGTTTAAGACTCCGCACCACTTAAAACAGTAAAATTTCTAATTTAAGATAAAAACTTCGAACTTTGTGTAATTCAATATTAATTAAAATCATACTACACAAGTGTCTTAACCAATTTAATCAGAATATCATAAAATATTTTAATTAACTCTAGTTTTTACAATCATAATTGGCGGCGGCTAACTTTAACATAAAAATAAAACGTCACCGACAGTCTTGCCAGCTTGGGTTGTATCAAAGTCATTAAATCTATTTTAAATAGGTCAAGATCAACACTTAATGAAAGTATTTTTCTTTTCATTTTTTTCCCCCCTGTTAATAAAACTGATTTTGTTATTGGTCAGTAATGCAGAACAAAAAACAAAATAAAATAGTAAAAATAAAAATTAGACTAAAATGCAAAGAGTGGAAGTTTTTCGACAGTTAACAAGACTTTCAGTAAAACTCATTAACATGAGATTTTAGCCTGTACCATATTCTGAAGATACAACTTAATGGTGCTAACGATGATGATTTTGATGAGCAGCTAATTATTTTGATAACCAGCTGTGCTGGAAGTTCAAAAAAAGGAAATCAAACAATAATGCCAACAAGTTTAAGTGTAATTTTGTAATGGGCCGAAAAGCATTTGCAGACATATTAAATTAATTTGTTTACAACAACGAAAATATAACTGCCAAAATGGATAATATTTAAGATTTATTAAATTATTATTACTTTTACTACATATCGCTCATTTGGTGCAACAACGCCATAAGTAAAAAATCGCAATTTTGACTTAATCAATATGCATAGTAAAACATTCTTATGAAGATATTGTAAACTCAACTCTTGAGAAAAGAATAAAATTTTCTTTTCGTGTGTAAATTTAAAACTTAAAAGTCGTTTTATGTAAAACTTATATTCTTGAGTTATGATTATGTTGCAGCAAATGAGCGATATAACGAAAATGTATTAAGAGGAAAGACTTTAAGGCATAACTTCAGACAAAATTTATTGCCAGTTAGCAGGTGATTGCTCCTTAAAGTTTCTACATCCATCTTAAACTCGAAGACTGTTTAAAAAATAAAAAATAAAAACATTTAAGTTTGTTGTTATTTAGAAATAAAAGCAAAGTTGATATTGGGCGTTTTAATAATTATATTAAACAAATTTCTAGTGACTTGTCGTACTTTACATTCGCTCTACCACCCAATCTTCTAAAATTAATTTAAATTATTTAAATCTACGTCGGCAGTCCAGTGAGTTTTTTTAGAAAATCAATTACTCTGGTCTATAAGGCAACAAAAGTTTTCATACCCTTCATTATCACGAGAGGTTAATGAAGGTATTTTAAATTTATCATTTTGTTTGTAACATCAAGAAGTATTTATCTTAAGACTCTTGTAGTCTTGAATAATTCGAAGCCGATTAAGCTATGCCCCTTTGTTGCAAACATGCTGACTTTAAAGCGGTTCAATAGAAAAGTTAGTTTTTATTTTCTTAGGTTAGGTTCCATGTGCAGCCATCGGAAGGTAGCTCATTTGGATCATTCAGTGATTCCTTTGTGACAACCAGCGTCACTGCAGTTACTCAGATGGCATAACTGCAGAGTTAAACCAATTCGTCTTCCTAATGAAGACAAGAAGAGACCTTAGTTCTTTCTTAAAAAAAATCCCTCAAGTAGGCAAAAACCGGGTTTCCAAAGTATTTTTCCCTTATGCCCCGGATTCCAGGAAATTGACACAGAAAGCGAAGTAGAGATTCCTCTTCCTCCTCATCATGAGAACTACAACAAATACAGTAGTCATTAAATTCCATACCTATTCTCCAAACATGAGTCCCTATAGGCCAGTGCCTAGTTACAACTGAGACCCATATTCAATTCGGTTCCTATTGAACCCACGTAGGGAGGTAGTTCTCAGTTCATCATAGCCAGGCTATAGTGCCCTAGATATGAAGTAGTTGCATTCGCAAATCCACCCCATCTACGCAATTCTATTCAAATCGCGCTTGTTAAGTGACTTACAGTCAGACCTTGGGAGGTCAACGAATTGACAAATGTATGTGTCATCCATGCAGCCACCTCGCTAGGCAAGCTTACCTTTTAACTAGTTGCCTGGGCAGTCCGAATGCCCTGGTATCCATATAAGCGTTACCATCGTATGCTTCGCAATCTTGATCAAAGACATCTGAAATTTTACAGTTAAGTTAGATGGCGCACAGTAGCGCCCGTAGAGCAAACGAGGTTGCAAAAATCAAAATTTTCATGAGCACCGACGAAGTTTTGAATAAACTCATGTTATAGGAAACTTTTCAACGATTTCAAATCTGCCACTCTTAATAATATCACATTTTTAGTTTAGAAGATATAGCCGTTCAAAGTTGACCGACTTTCGGTTTTCAAAAAAACACACAATTTTTAGTAAATTTGTTGCGATTTCAGGTGTAATATCACGAAAAATAGGTAACGAATCGCCTTATTTTTTGTTTGTATTGATTGATGCATTTATTAAATGTGTAATGATAAAAAAAAAATGAACTGTTTGCTTTGTGTTTCTCCTGGTAAATCACTATTTAAAAACTATCCGTTTTTTCACTATTTTTCAACTTTGACGGAAAATAACAAAAATCTATATTTTTCTATATTTGCCATATTTGCAAAATCTGTTCTTTGATTATTTCTTTACATAATTCAAAAATTTTATCTGCCCGTACGTGCCCGTTTGGCTTCTAGAGGTAAAAAAGGTTAAAAAGACATGGTTGCCATACTAATATTGCGGTTTAATAAAATTCTTTAATTTGGCCCCTACAGCGCGTAGGATGCTCCTAGATGGGTCAAATGTATGACCAACCCCACTTTATTATTTATTGCCGAATTTCGGTTTTTTTAGTTATTTCAATAAACTAAACCATTTTTGAGTTACGCGAATATATGCTGTGCAGCGCCTTACATTTTCGAAATAACGGTATATCTTGAAAACAAGAGCTAATTTAAAAAAACGGTTAGCACCACTGAATTCAGCGTCCCCAATTAGGGTGAAATGCCAGGTGCGCGGCATTCGAGTTATCGAGTATTCGAGTTATTCGAGTTATTGAAGAAATAAGCTCAACACATTCGGCTAATTCGGCGAAATTATGACATTTTGAGTATGACATAACTTTTGAAAAAAAAATTTTAAAATTTTTTTTCGTTCATATATGTTCCTTATAAGATAAAAGGAACATTCTCACCAAATTTCATTAAAATCGGAAGGGGTCGTGTCCCACTCTTGGTCGTTTTGACATGGAATTACCCATATACCGAAAATACAGAAAATTGAAAAAATAAATTTAAAAAAAAAAATTTTTTTTTTTAATTTGTTGGGTAATAATTTAGAACCCTAAAGAAAAAAAAAATAAAAACAATCTAAAAATGTAAAAATAATTTTTTTTTAGGTACCATAAAATTGATTTTTCTACTAATTTTAACTTTGATAACCCATAAGTAGGCCCCTACACAGCGTAGCACCCTTTTCAAATGCACATTTCATAGGCTGAACAGTTATCTATCATATGCTGTTTAAACTGTTCAATTACCTTATTCGGTTCAAAAGATATGATTTTTGCAACGAAAAAACTCAAATGGCGCCACTGTGTGGCGTCTAGACACGAGGGCTTCCAATTAGGCGAATCCCGATACTCGGGATGTCTGATTTCTAATCCCGGGATTTTCGGGATCCCGATTTTTTTTATATTCTTTATTATTTTTACATTTTTTTAATAACTTGTATAAAGATACGTGTATTTGTTGACAAAAAAAGTTTAAAATACATTTGAATAGATTTGAAATACATATGGACAATTTTAAAATAGACCTGAAGTACACATATTTGACAAATTTAAATAATTTGGATAATTTCAAAATACATAAAGGTTTTTGAGATGTCATTTAAACTAGGTTTAGTTAATCTGAAAACATATTTGTGCCGCCATAACAAAGTTTGTATATATAATTTTGACGGAACAGCTTAGTTTTGCTTAGTATTTTGGTCTTTAATACAACTCAACTCTAGTTCAGTTGAAATTTTGCAGTTTTTGTATTATGACTTACAACTCTGTGTTAGTGAGGTTAACAAAAACATTATTTCATAGATATTCCGCACAAGTTTTTTTCACATGCGTTTTGACAGCATTTCACGCACGTGAAATGTTGAACATAGTACCAGGCTTTATGCAATAAGTCGCACAATGGTTTCATTCAGTCAATAAAAAGGTGAACTAACCTATAGGAATAACATAAACAGCATTGTACAATGTTGCCAACACATTTTTATTGTTGTGCAATAAAAATCAAGAGCCACTTGATTGTTGCCACCTTCGAATAGCACATACACATGGGCGATAAAATAGTACAATACGTAAAATTGAACAATTTGATTGCAAGTGTATGAGCCGCTTTACATTGTCTTTATGAATTTTGATAAATTAATAATTTCATTTTCTTTTTTATTATATTTTTACAAATAAATAATATACGTTCATGAAATGTATATTTTGACTCGAAAATTAAGTTGTTTTTTATACAGTTTAAAATTTTCTTTTTATATAGGATATAAAAAAAAATTAAAAACCCCGAAATATCCCGAAATTTTTTTTAAAATTCCGTGAATCCCGGGATTCAAAATATCCCGAAATCCCGGGATCCCGAAATCGAAATCCCGAAATATTTTCTTTAATCCCGAATCCCGGGATTCAGAAAAACCATTCCCGATTGGAAGCCCTACTAGACACGATGACGTTCGAAATCCATGAACACGCTGTAAGAATTTTAAATTCCAAATGAATACTTTATTAATAATTTATTGCTATAGATATCTTTTAATTTACATCACTATCGTTTTATTAAATTTGATTTAGTGTGTGTACTTTTTATTCATTGTCTGTTCAACAATTACGAACGTTGACGTTCGCATTGAAAATAACAGTGAAAAACAGTTATTTCATGAAAAATTATCGATACGAAATTCTATGCGGACGCTAAAACCAGATTCACGAAGGCAGAAACATTATTTTTTTTTTTTTTTTGGGTGTGCACAGTGAAAGCAATACTTTTTTACAAACACACTCATTTTAAGTAGAATAAAAATTTGCAAAGTCCGCCCCAAACAATATATGTATTCAATAGATTAGTATTTCTCAAAACATATTGTTGAATTTCTATTTTTATTTTTTGCAAAACTTATCAAAATAACACTGTGCAACTTGAAAAAACTGTCAAGAGGGGCACCCGGCCGGTAAACCTAATTCGAGTACGCTGAATTCAGTGATGCTAACCATTTTTTTAGGTAAGCTCTTGTTTTCGAGTAACATTAATATATAGTAAAATATATATGGTAACATAATATTATTATACGCGTCGTCAATGGCAATAAGTGTTAAACGGCAAAGAAACAAATAAAATCAACCTGTACGTGAACGTGGGCGTGGGTTCAATCCCGTGGTCAGTCCAGAATGAAAAATTATCAAAAAATTTTAATTCATTTCTTGTTGTAGAATTCCTTTCTTCATCAAAATAATTCAATAAAAATTTAATTTAATGAACTATTGCCTGATTAAAATATAAAAAAATAGAGTAAATCTTTATAAAACTTTTCGCATTTTTTTTATATTTCAACCTAAATAGACATTTCTAGACATTTCGAAAAAAATTCCCAAAAAAAACGCAGCAATTACATTTTTCAGGATATTTTGGGACGAAAATCCCGTGAGAGAAAAACCTATAGTTTAAACTTAAAAGTAAAGCATTATTATATTAAAAGTTTGTTTGCAAGTTACTCGACATGTTTTCACGTTTTTTATTCTTCACAAGTATTCTTTTTCAAGGAATCGCTTGAGACATTAAAATCCCTGAGTTTCTATGTTCTTAGTGTATTTAATTTGTTCCTTAAATGTAAACAACTTTAAATGTAGGAATGTGGATACGTACTTGTATAATTTGGAGTGTGTAGGTTTGTTATATTAGTAAGTATTTTTATTAGTATTTAATAGAATTTCTTTTTATGTGTGTAAACATAAGGGATGCCAAACGGAAATATTTTTTATAAATTCTGGGTATCTGGATTTTTATTTAAATTCACGGGAATCCGATTTGGGAATCCTGGCATCTTTGGTATTGTCGATTCACCCAAAAACACGAAACAGATAATTTGCAAAAATTTTGTCAAATAACCCAAAAAAAAAACCAATTCCCAATAAACCAAAATTATCCATAGTAATCGCAGAAGCGAACATTTCTATAGAAAAACTAAAATTTTTTCCAAAAAAAATTATACTCAAAAGGAAAAATGCAGATTTTTCATTAGATAAAAATTGATTTTGTTTAGAAAGTTAATCAAATTATATCTGACTAGCATTTAACTTCGTTAGCCTCTCCTTTTTCTTCGTGGACATATTTTTATGCCAAAGTTTATTTATCGTAGAACACAAAAGCAAATTAAAGAAAGTTAATTTCCCGTATTATCCTTTTTGATACTTTTTTCTCCCCATTTATGTATTGAAATTTTCAGTGTTGTTATGGGAGCCCATAATTTATTACATTTATGTCATAGAATGAAGAAAATGTTTTGGTTTAAAAGATAGATGGCAAAAAGGTTCCAAAATATGTACAGGTTGTACGCGTTTACTCCCCAAAAGGACCAAATTTCAAAAACGTTCCAGGCACCTGTCCCCTTATTTTTTTAATGAGCAACAATAAGTGTTAAATTTTTTGGATCTCTTTAATTTTGGATTTTTGAGGTTAGCGGTCCAAAATTCAGCTTTTTAGCTTCAGGAGTTTAGGATGTGCGATGATGAATCAGTCAGTTACTTTACAAATTTATATTATATAGAGATGGAGAAAACTGTTGTGAAAAAGGAACAAAATTAGGAACGATTTTCACACCTTAAACGTTTGAATTTCAAAAAAGGTCCATATGTGATACAATATTTATTCGCCCTTTTACACCCCAAAAAGGCCTCAAAAAAGTACCAGACACCTGTCCGCTTATTTTTTTTAATGAACAATAATTCGTATTAAATTTTTTGTATCTGTTTTTGTTTAGGAGATATAAGGTTATCGAATTTTTCTAATAAACAACAAAAGTGCTAATGTTTTGTATCTCTTTTAGTTTAGGAGGCATGAGGTTCGCAGGGTCGACATACATAGGTACAATTTTCACCCCTTAAACGTTCGAATTTCGAAAAAGTACCAAAAAGCATTTGTATTTTGTAGATAAGTTACAAATGTTGTATAATTTTTATTTCTATACGTATTGGTTTAAAAGCTAGATGGTGAAAAAAGTTCCATAATACAGGTGTTATCCGTTTACTACCTAAAACGACCGAATTTCGTAAAAGTACCAGACATCAATTTGCTTTTTTATTTAATGCACAAAAATAAATATTAAATTAAAAAAAGTACCAGTTTATTTAAGAAAAATACCAGTTAGAGAACGGAAAAGTAGCAAAAAATTATTTTATGTTTCTAGATCCAATAAATACGGAAATATAAAAGGTACCAGTTAAAAAGCAAAATAGTACCAAAAAGCCCTCTTACAGATTTTCATTCACTCAGGACCTTGCATGTTTAATTTTATCTTTCTAGGTCCAATACCAACGGAAATTCAAAAAGTACCAGTCAAAGAATAAAAAAGTCCAAAAAATTAATTCTTATAGATTCTTATCTACCCAGGAGATTGCATATTGAATTTTGTGTTTCTAGGTCCAATACTAACGGAAATTCAAAAAGTACCAGTTAAAGAACAAATAAGTACCAAAAACTTCCTTCTTATAGAATCTTATCCACTTAGGGCATTGCATCTTGAATTTTATCTTTCTAAGTCCAATAATAACGGGGTTTCCAAAAGTACCAGTTTAATAACTAAGAAGTAACAATAAGCGCTTTAAGAGATTCTCATTCACTCAGGACCATGCAGGTTTTATTTTATGTTCATTAGACCAACATTAGCGAAAATTCAAAAAAAGTACCAGTTAAAAAACGAAAAAGTACCAAAAAGACCTCTCTAACAGATTGTCATTCACTCAAGACCTTCCATGTTTAATTTTATGTTTCTAGGTCCAATACTAACGGAAATTCAAAAAGTACCAGCTAACGAATTAAAAAGTACCAATAACATCCCACTAAAAGATTATCATTTACACAAGATCGTGCATGCTTAATTTTATGTTTCTAGGTATAATACTGACGGAAATTCAATAAGTACCAGTAAATGAACAAAAAAGTACCAAAAACTTCCCTCTTGTAGATTCTTATCCACTCGAGACCTTGCATGTTTAATTTTATCTTTTTAGGTCCAATACCAACGGAAATTCAAAAAGTACCAATCAAAGAATAAAAAAGTACCAAAAAATTAATTCTTATAGATTCGTATCCACCCAGGAGATCGCATATTGAATTTTATGTTTCTAGGTCCAATACTAAAGGAAATTCAAAAAGTACCTGTTAAACAACAAAAGAGTTCCAAAAAGTTTCTTTATAGATTCTTATCCACTCAGGACGTTGCTTGTTGAATCTTATGTTTTTAGGTCCAACATAAATGATAATTTAAAAAATACCAGTTGTAGAACCAAAAAGTTAAGTAAAATATCAAATATCGTATTTCCCCTTTTTGGTACTATTTTTTCCCCCATTAAAGTATAAAAAATTTCATTATTATAGTGGCAGCCCATACCTTAGTACGAATATTTCAATGAATGGAGAAAAATGTTTTTTAAAAAAGTACCAAAAATAGTTACGATTTGCAGCCCTTTAATGTTCGAATTTCGAAGAAGTACCAAATTCATTTTTGTATTTTTTTGATAAGTTTCGAATGTGGTATTAACTTTGTTTATATGTTTATTGGTTCAAATATAGATGGGGTGTCAAAAACTACTAAAATTCAGATTTTACCCGTTTATTCCCAAATATAGCCGAATTTCAAAAAAGTACCAGACACCTGTCCGCTTATTTTTCTAAAGAACAACGACAGGTATTAAATTTTTTTTGTATCTCTTTTAGTTTTGGAGATATAAGGTTACCGAATTTTCCCGTTTTTACTTTTTTTACCCCCTAAACATTCGAATTTCCAAAAATCCCGTCTTAGTGGATCGATTTGGGGAGTAATCAATCTCTGGTCCAAAATTTAAGTGTTTAGCTTCAGTCGTTTAGGCTTTAATATTAATTAAATAAATAGTTAAAGAATTTTGTAAATTCCGGTTTTTTCTTAAATCCCTTAAAACGGGATTTTCCGTTTGGCATCTCTTCTATACATACGTTCTACATTTATAGGTATGTATGTACATTTTTATGAGTATGTAAGTTTGTCAATAAAAACTCCTTGTAATTTAATGTTTAAGTATGTACATTGTACAATGTACATACTTAACTAAAGGTTTAAGTCATATCGTAGTTAAACAGGAAACAAAGCTGTAACAATTAAAAGGCAATACAGCTACATTAACACAAACAAAAAAAAAATGTGAAATGCAATACTTAAACAAGAGCTTATGACTTAACACAAACGTTTAACTTTAAAAAAAGAAAGTATTTAGAACTTGAAAAAGTGTTAAAGCAAAGTATACTTCCCCTATTTTAATGTTATTCCGTTTCACTTTTTAAATTTTTCAGCTTCAGTTTTAGCTTTTATTAAAACTTTGAGTTTTGTTATTTGTCTGTTAGTTATTTCAAATAGCTAAATTGTAAAATCAAACTTGTTAAAGTGCTATTTATAGCTGTAATGAATTTATAATACCCTCCACCGAATATTTCATAAATGAGCTTTATTTGTGATGTGACAATCATGAATAAAACCAGACCTCACAGAATTGTTATTTGTTGCGCTTTATTGCAGTATAACAGTCTATTCCAAAAGTACGCTTTAAATGGAAAAAGAAGAAGTACGAAAGTACAAGGCTTGCGGCGTAGGCCTTCCACTCTCGCTTCTTTATCGCGTCCATAAGAATGGTAACGGGATAGAACAAAAAAAAAAAAATTATTTTGCTTGTTAAAAAAAACCAATACAAAATATTCCTTCTCTTATCTTTTATACAAAACAGCCGAGGCCTTCTATGAAGCCTTCTTCAATCCAACGGTCAATAACCAACGAAATATACGTTAGTCAATAACCGGGTACCCCGGTACCCCTTTGTAGACTTTTACACTTTTATATTGATTTTAGTCCAATCACATAAAGATAGTGTTGCAAAATAGGCTAATAATAAATTTACGTATATAAAAATAATCAAGTTATGAAGATTTTTGTTTTAAATCTCTACGCTTCACTTTGTCTTCTGTCGAAAACCTATTGTAGCTATCAAAAAAGGCGCTAAAGTAAACACTAGGGTATTCATTCGGTTAACCGTCAATCGGTTAACCGATTAATTACTACCCGATTAACTGATCGGTTAATTTCAAATTGGCTTTTTTTGATTAACGAATAAACCGGTTAATTTCAGTCGATTAACCGATTAACCGATGTATAAAAATGTCAATATTTTGTAGTATTATAATAAATTGTTTGTGTTTTTAATTATTTGTTTCGTCTCATATACAAAATGTATATTTTATACAAACAAAGAAGGTGTTCAGTGACCTTCATTTTAACCCATTTTCCGCCGACCGGTGACTAAAGTTACAATGTTTTTAAATTTTTTCATGTCCATCATCGATCAGCAGGAATGTGGCGAAAAATGGATTAAATGTTGACAACACCTTTTTTTGTTTCACGTTTCTCATACATATTTTCTTATATCAGTCTTAACAGAATTAACCGAAACAATAGGAAGTGTTAAAAATTAAAAAACAAAATCTAATGGCATAATGGAGTATTTTATATGTTTAGAGAAATCCTGGAAAATAATTGAGAAATTAGATCTACGATAAGTAAAAGAATTTTTTCCATCTCAAGTTTTGTCAAAACTAAAGAAAAGAATTGCTTTAATCCTAACCATTTAAACCAAATTACTTTTTTAAAAGATTATTTTATAAGATCTCCTTTAACTATTGAAATAACTAATAAAATTATCTCAGCTTATTTTTTTATAAATACATATTTGGGGGATTCACAAGGTAGTCATAAAGTCTTTAGTTTTTCTAAAATCTTTATGGATGAAGTTTCCTGATGATCTGTGCCCATGTTCTGAAACTCTCGCGTCGAGAAAGTTTTCGATTGAAACGTGTGAAATGAAACAAAAATGTCATAAATTGAAACAAACAGCTGTTTTTCTCACTTAACTGTGTCTGTAACTTTTTTTGGCGAGTACAAGCTGTCACGTAAGGAAATTACTCGCCAATTTACAGAAAAAGTGTTTCTGTAACATTTGGTTGAACTGTGAAATAAACTCACGAATAAAAATGGGGCGAGAAAAAATTTTAACACTAAAAAACAATTAAAAATGAAAAATGCAAAGAATAATAATATTATTTTGTTCTTGGCACATTTTTCATTGTTTTATTATTTTGCTTTTAACATTTTAATAAAATATACGAATGTCTTCAAAGCTCGTTTGCAAACAACAAACATTAAAGTCGCTCTTTACACAATTTGGCATAGCCGACGGTTGTGTTTTCGCCGCCATCGTTGAAAAATTTTCAATTTAAGTTAATTTTGGTCACCGTCAACGATATGTGTTACTGGCGTTCTGAACGTCTGCAATGTCACATCGGCTTCGAGTGCAATATTATGACATTTATAACGTAACGACGTAATCTCTTTTGATAGTTTTCGACATGAGTTACATACACACATTTTTCTTACTTTTCGAGAAACGATGGAATATTTTGTTTCACATCTTTTCGATGCAAGAAGTTCTCACTAAAGTTACAGAACATGGGTACTGGCCTAAGCAACCAGTGAAATGCGCATAGGAATAGCTTATCCCATCAACAATAAATTTCAAGTGTTTTTGTCAAGAATAAAAACTGGGAATTAAGCACGAATAACAAAATCTTTTGAAATTAAAATTTTGTATTCCCAAAAATTGAAATTACTTTTTGATAACACAGGCAAGTGCACGGCCTAAAAAACACTTAATTGACAACATCTTTTGTAAGTTGTTGTGGTTTTTATTTTGTTTTTCTTAACCTACTTACAACTACAATTAATGTTGAGAGAATTTCAACTAATTGTAGTGGGGAATGTAAGATGAGATAAACCCACTGTTGTTTATTGTTGATGTGTTTTGTTTAAACTTTGATATTATTACAAGTAGAACTGTTTCTATAATTCTTATACGTTTAACAGTTTTATTTGGTTTAATATCTTTAGTTTTTCTAAAATCTTTATGGATGAAGGCTCAGTTAGGCGAACGTTGCTGTACTCGTAATGTACCGCACCGTACTGTAAGCACGTTGGTGCACTTATAGAACGTTTAAAACGTGTCATATGTTTTCCCACACATAAACAAAAAGCAATAGTATACATAAAACAATACACACAGTGATGGGAATCAAAAATGTTCAAATGGTGACCGTTGTACAGAAAAGGTACCACATGATTTAAATGGTATTAAAACAGTATTTTGTGTATATAAAACATGTTAATATGTATTTTAATATTTATATTATAGATTTTCAATAAAGAAATTTTTATTTTAGCATATATAAATTTTTAGCATACATTTATTGTAAATGTGCATACACCAAACAAGGTTTTGATACCATATAAAGTCTTTTATATGTTTCACATTTCCATTGTATGTGTATGTACATATATGCATTTGTTTATTTTAAACATCTAAACATACATATGTATATTTGTATACTTGGAAATATGTTGAATTGTAAGTTGTTTTGTCGCAATTCCATAGATATACTGAAAAAAGTACCAAAAAGAGCAAAATTACCCTCATTCAATGTAACATACAAGCCGCCCATCACTGTCGTACAAATGTCACGTAACAACGGCATGAAATTCTATTTTATACAGATTGGTACGTTGCAACCACGGTACATTGCATTTCGGTAAGCTTTTGTATTGGTTTTTATATAACAAAATACGAACAGCTGATGGATACAGTACAGATACGGTACAGCAACGTTCGCCTAACTGAGCCTTGAATTTTCCTGATGATCTGGCCTAAGCAACCAGTGAAATGCGCATAGGAATAGCTTATCCCATCAACAATAAATTTCAAGTGTTTTTGTCAAGAATAAAAACTGGGAATTAAGCACGAATAAGTTATTATTATTTTTTTAATTGAAGTGAATTGAAAATTTTACAATACGACAAAGTAACGATAGAACTAATTTGTCTATTCACAAGTGCATAAAACAAAAGGTTTTCTTTTAACGATATGCCATACGACACCCCTTGTGAATTAAGCAAAAGAATAAAAGTAATAAAACCCTCCGTAGTTTTAATTTAACAGTCAGCGTCGAAAAATCGTAAGTTTTTTCACCTTTTAAATCACTTTTACTTAATTGATTTGTAGGAACATAAAACTGCATTCCAGTAACTTTGTTTTTTTTAAGAACATTTATTTAGCTTCTCGAAAATAATTATAATTATGTATTTGTATGTCTGTGGATAAAACTGAAACCAGTCTTAATGAAAACTCTTGCTGATTGCGTTCTTCTATCAATTTAAATTCCAATTAAATGCAATTTAATATGAGCACACTTATCAGTGTACCCCTAAGCCTTGACTTACTCTTAAAGTAACTTTTTACGATTTGTCGTTTTAAGGCCTATTAATGGAAACTACTTGAACTAATGGCTGCCTCTGCTGATACTACGCGAAGAGTAAAGACCCAAACTTTCAAGATATTGGTTGTAGAAATATATCACCATTACGAAATGGTGATATATGAAGTAGCTTTTATACCAGTGTAAGGTGACATGACATACTATAAAAGTTATCGTCGCAAAATTGTGTATCAATACCAACTTTTTTTTAGGGAAGTTATGGCATTCAAGCCATTTTCAGGAGTGGCGTTTGTATAGGAGCTACGGTCGAATATGGACAGATTTTAAAAAATTTTGGTAATAAAATATTTTTAATCAAAATTTAATCTAATCGTTAGATCGACTCTGACGGTTAACTAAAAGGTTTTTAAGTGTTACAGCACAAACACCATTACCTCTCCACTCTATAAAAAGTTTTTACGAAATGGTAATATTTGACCCACTGTTTAAAATAATGGGTAGCGGGCTGAACTGAGGTTGCTTAAAAGAGTTCATTTTTTTTATTAATTTACTAAAATGCTAGCTGACATGACTTGCTATTTCTCTCATCTGAATTCCCTTCGTTTTTATTAGGAACTCTTCACAAATATCTCATTATCTTTATCTCGAAATATCACTTTTAGAAATCATTTGCAGCTGACATTATCTTTCCAACAACTTTTAATTCGTTAAGATTAATTACTAAATAACGTATTCTTCGTGTAGATCAAGGGGTAAGTGTATTTTTATTTTTGTCTTCTTGAAAACTTAGTAAAACCTTGAATTTCAGTTCTATTTTTGAGTTGCACATTTTGACTGACGTTTGTTTCATATACACCCAAATGGACATACACACAAACATACATATAAACTTGTTACAGGCACTCAAAAACTTTTCATGTGCAACAACATTTCAAGATAAACTTTTGCTGAAAAAGGTAAAAAAATAAAACTGGCCACTTGAGATAGACCAAAAAAACATAAAGAACAAAGAAGATACAGTGGTGTAAGATGGTTTAAATGAATATTAGGGGTTACACTAAAAAAGTTAGAAATTTAAAAATCTTGTTGAGAAAACATTTTATTAGCAAAATAAATTTAACAAACATTTGAAATCCCCTAGTTAATAAAGTTTGCGTAATACATGTTTATGTGGATGGCAAATCAAGCAGACATTTTTTCATTTAGCCATCTTAAATTAAAAAGCTACTTGCCAAATGCAACAAAAATCTATCGCATTTGTTTCGTTAAACGCAAAAAAAAAACAACATGCAATTGCACTTACTTGTAATTGCTTTGTGAATATTTTGCATTATCTTTGTTGATTCAAAAACAAAAACTATTTTTCAATCAAGAAAGAATTGTCGGACCAGCTATGTAATACCTTACAACATTAGCGAGTATAAGCAGAGGAAGTTTGAGAGGTTCTCTTACCAGTACGAATATAAAGTCTTGTCAATTCGACGATAGATACCCTACATCATTCGCAAGATAAAGGGGTGGATGATATGTGAGTCATATGGGAAAGTTCGGCTTATAACCATAAACTATGTCAAGTTAAGGTTACTCTTACTGTGTTTTGTAAGGGAGCTTTAGTGAATTATCGATATATTCAAACAAATGCTTAGCTCTATTGCCACTATTGTTTGGTGTAGGGTGAAAAAGTGAAAATTTTACAATTGCCAAAGATGACTTCACAGCGTCCTCGATGAAAATCTCTTAAACCCGTTGTCATAACTTCTCGATAGCTAAAGATAGCATATTATCGGTAGTATAAAAAGCGTTCCGTTATTAAAACTTAACTTTAAGCTAACAAAAAGAATCAACCTTCTTTTATCTTTTTGTACGGCCGCTCAAATCCTATTTTTAGCTGTCGCACAATACGAACATTACCAATACCTTTAATCAACATCTTGTCATCTTTCGTTGACTTTGAAAAATACTTTCGACTCCCTTAAAACAAATTCACACATTTATCTGGCGTGTTGTCGCAGCAACCGAAGCAGTTCATATCCATCATTAAAAACTACTAAGATGGCAGTGTTTCCAGGGTAACATTTCTTCCTTAAGCGAATTTTACCCGGTAGGGTTACTAATTATTGCAGCCCTACACTTGGTCCTGCAAACCGTCAATGACAATACAATACGTATCTGCTGACAACAAAATATAAAATTAGTTGAGCTGTTTTATGTCGACGACATTGTCGTTATTGCAATGGACACACCACGTAAGCGCCATTTTTTCGAAATTGACTTTGTTTATTTTTATGTTAGAAAATCATACTAAAAAATAAAATAATACTCGATAACATTCTCATCTTGACAATTTTGTATGAAAAAAAAAAATAAATATTGGATTCGTTTCGAAAACCTCGTAAGCGCCCTACAAAATGATTTCTTTTTTTCTTTATTAAGAGTTAGAAATGTTAAAGTTTTACAAACCATTTTTTTTTTTTTTTTTTTTTTTTTTGAGATAAAATAAGTTTCAAGCAAATCGGAGCACTTTTGGTGCAGCGCCAGGAGCTCAAATTAAGTAACTTCGTTAAATTACACTCTTCATCGGGTAACTCAGGAACTATATATATATATATCCTATATAGCAAAAATGTTCCTTTAGCTCTCATTATTTAAATAAAATGCAACTTTTTCTCCTCTACGCTTAAGCTCTATCTAGATATCTAAACATCTCTCCCGTACAAAAACCCCTTCTGGCGCGAAATTCGATTTTGGACCCCAAGAGCCTAATGCGTATACGTAGGCGGTTAAGACCTCCCCCTCCTCCAACTTTTTTTTTACATAACCAGCATTTCTTTTAAAGAATTAAAAGCTCTATCTCTGCTCCTAACAGTAGCTCCAATACAAACCGAAAGTGTATGGAAACAATTTGAAATGGTTTTGAAATTTTTCGATTGTATAAAACACAATTTTCTTGAAGTAAAGAGTCATAATCTTGGAGATTTAGAAATTGGGGTACCTAATTAAATTTTTTAACAAAAAAAAAAAAAAAAAAATAATAATAAAAATTTAATTTAATATGCAAATTGCTGTTTGTGATGAAAAACACGTAAGTGACAAATTTAGCTACCAAATTTTTTCAACAAATGTTTCTACACCCTTCTTTTAAAACACATATTTAAAAAATGAATAAGTTTTTTTTTAGTTTTCAAAAAAATGAGCTGTTGGCACTTACGTGGCTTAATAAGAAACGCGACGATACGCAAAGCCAGATGTCAGTCAACAAACTCTTAATCTTATTTGTATTTTTGTGAACTTGTACACAAAGATCAGTAGCCAAGCTAACTGATCTTTATTTACAATGTTCTTTTCTCTGCTGGCTGCCAGCATTGTAAGTGCTATAACAATATCGCAATAGGTTTTCCTATTTTGAAAACATCCATTCGCATCAACAATTTATTATACCAAAATCAAAACAAAATAAGTCATAAATGATCTATAATCTTAACACCCACGCAAAAAAATGTATACCCTTATCATAGATACTTTGATTGCTGTAAATAAATTTCTCAAGACAGAAACTGACTTTGGTTTTTTTAATCTATTTTTAAGCGACTATTATAAACACCCATTTAGAATTATTTTTGGTATAAATAAGTACACTTATGCATGTTTCTTATATTTTTGCACAATGCGCCCACGATATGGCGTAAAGGTAACAAATAATAATAACCGTTATAAAACTCACCTTCAAATCATATTTTTTCGATAAATTTCCGATAGATGCGAAGAATATATTATTTTAAATCTTTCCTTTAAAAATACAACTACATTAAAAGTTCACTACGTAAAAACAAATACATTAAAAGTTCACTACACATACACTCAAAAGAACAGAAAACGTGAAATTTTATTTTAAATCTTTCCTTTAGAAAACAAGTACATTAAAAGATCACTACGCATTAGAGCGACTCAAGTTGTATGGAAGCAAAATTCGTACTCGATGTACCCTCCTAAAAATGAACCTTGGACATTTTTAAGATGACATTTTAAATATTTCGGCTCCAGGGTTGACCTCTCGTGAGCTGGACCAGTTTGAAAAAGGGTATATTTTTGCATGTTTTGTTACTTTAAGAATCTGTTTCCTTCCCAACATATACAAGTTGGGTATTGTAAGAAAGGTTTTTTTAAGGCGCGTCCAACTGTATATAAAATTTGTCCAAGGACGATCATCCATGTCCTTTTTTTAAGGATTTCCTGTTAAAAAAAGCGGTTTTTGAATTTTTTGTTCGGGGTTGTTTGTAATAAAAGTGCCAAATTAACATATTTTAATCTTTAGTCGATTTAATTAAATACGTGTCTCAGCTTTTTTGAAATTCATGCTACTTCCCGTTTGGACAAAAATGCAATAGGGTGGTAACCCTTCGTTTTAAATAGGGCAATATGGCAATATCAAATTTTTTATTTTGCCAAGTACATCATCTTTGTATATAAATAGTTCAGATTTTTGCAAAATAGATGCATCTTACACGGTGCTCTGGAATATATATAAATGCAATTTTGTAGTAACTCTAATATGATGCGAATTTAGTTTCTAGATCATGTATGGTTGAAAATAGGACTAAACAAAGAAAAAAAGAAATGATCCACCACTTTTTGGCGGCATATTTTTTCCGCAAATTAAAACAAAATTCAGGTCGTGGATCATTTCTTTTTTTCTTTCTTTAGTCCTATTTTCATCCATACATGATCTAGAAACTAAATCCGTTATCATATTAGAGTTACTACAAAATCGCATTTATATATATTCCAGAGCACCGTGTAAAATGCATCTAATTTGCACAAATCTAAATTATTCACATACAAAGATGATGTACTTGGCATTAGAAAAAATTTGATACCCATATTGCAAAAGATAAAATTTGATACCCATCTTGCCCTATTTAAAACAGAGGGTTACCACCCCATTGCATTTCAGTCAAAACGCGAACTAGCACGAATTTCAAAAAAAGCTGAGACACGTATTTAAATAAATCGACTAAAGATTAAAATATGTTAATTTGCCACTTTAATTACAAACAACCCCGAACAAAAAATTCAAAAACCGCTTTTTTTAACAGGAAATCCTTAAAAAAAGGACATGGATGATCGTCCTTGGACAAATTTTATATACAGTTGGACGCGCCTTAAAAAAAACCTTTCTTACGATACCCAACTTGTATATGTTGGTAGGGGAACAGATTCTCAAATTAACAAAACATGCTAAAATAGACCCTTTTTCAAACTGGTCCAGCTCACGAGAGGTTAAAGCTGGAGCCGAAATATTTAAAATGTAATCTTAAAAAAGTCCAAGGTTCATTTCTAGGAGGGTACATCGAGCACTTTTTTTGGTGAGTCGCTCTACTACGCATGCATTAAAAAATTAGAACACGTTCCCTAAAAGTTCACTAAAAAACAGAACAAGTAAAAACAAGTACATTAAAAGTTCACTACACATACACTAAAAAGAACAGAACACGTTAAATAGACGTGCACTATGTGTTCACTAAAAAGTACAGAACAAGTCTTTAACCCTGAAAGGTGACTTCTCATTTTAGTTCATTAAGGCTCTTCGTCGAAGCGACGAACTTTTTAAAAAATAAATTCAAGCGGAACGTCTTTTAAAGTAAAAAATAAACAAAAATCGGTTTGAGTTAAGCGATTTATTAAGAAATAAAAAAACAGAATAAAATATAAAAATAAAAATTTACTTTCTCCTTAAAATACGATACGAATTTGAACTCTTTTTTTTTGTTTTTTAAATTAATTAACTTTTAAAACAACAAAAAAATAAAAAGGTAAAAAATAAATTACTTTTTTCTTTCGCAGCCTTTAAAGAAAATCAGTCAAATAATACAAAAGAAAAAAAATATTTAGTTATTAGCAGGGAAACCAAAAATATGCTCTAAAAATTGCGTTTTATGCGCATTAAATATGCAGCAAAAATTCGAAAAAATGCCCTCAAAAATTCGAAAATATACCCTCAAAATTGTTAAAAATATGCCCCAAAAAATAAAGAATTATTCATGTAAAAACAAATATTTATAATATCGATAAAAAACAAGTTAGAGTGCTATATTCGGCTGTGCCGAATCTTTGATACCCTCCACCGACAGTTCGAATGTTTAAGGAGTAATATCTGTATGATGTTATTATCTTAAACTGTGACGATTTGTTATTAATTATGGTTTTAGGCGACTAAACTGTTTTCCGGTAGTAGGGTTTATATGGGGCCTAGGGTAAATTATGGACCGATCATCACGAAATTTCACAGCGTCATTTCTAGTCCTTTTAAACTGTGACGTACCAATTTCTGTTATGATAGCATTATTAATTATGATTTTAGGTGTACTAAACTGTTTTCCGGGAGTAGGGTTTCTATGGGGCCTAGGGTAAATTATGTACCGATCTTCACGAAATTTCCCAGTATCATTAATAGTCCTATAAAACTGACGTACCAAATTTTGTGACGCTAGCGTTATTTTTTACGGTTTTAGGCGTACTAAACTGTTTTCCGGCTTAGGGTAAATTATAGACGGATCTTCACGAAATGTGACAGCGTGATTTCCAATCAAATAAAACAAATGTTTGCAAAATCTTATCTCATTCCGTGCCTTGTTCCAGCATTTATGTTATTTTTTGTACCAAAATTATCAATTTTTTTAGGTGGTGGTTCCACATTTTGATTCATAGCTCTGGTCTTACTGAACCGATTTTGCTGGATTTCCATCCGAAACTGCTTAGGATAACTACACGCAATTTGGCACCAAGTTTGTTCATTTCTTTTGAGTTGTTCGAAAGTGAGCGTGTTTTCAACAGACGGACAGACAGACGGACATGTCTAAATCGACTTAGAATTAGTCAAGGACCCAGAATATATATACTTTATGGGGTCTAAGATGAATAATAAAAAAGTTTCACACGGAATGACAAACTTAATATACCCTCTTCACAACTAATTGTGGTGGAGGGTATAAAAAAACAATACTAAAATTATAATCTGTAAAGCCTAAACACCATGGTATTTACAGACCAATTCGAAAAGAATTTAATCTGCTGTAACATATTTTTTCGGCGAATTTAATCTTAATGCCAACATAATTAGATGGCTTACGTACACAAAGAGTTTAATTTGAAAATAAGTTTTTATGGGGAATATCTTTACATAAGGACCGATTCTCACCATTTACATAGACTTCCTCCTTGGTACAATTAAAATTATGGTGAAATTAAAGCAACACGTTAGGTATACAGATAAATATTTAAAACAGAATGAATTTCGATTTTGCTGCGAAAGCTTGCATCTTAAAAAAATCGAATATGTATCAAAATATGCCTTAAAAAGTCAAAATATGCGCTAAAAACTTAAAAAAGGCTCTTTTAACTAAATTATGCAAAAATATGCTCCAAACGGTAAAATATGCTAAAATATGCCCTAACAAATCGATGTCAAAATTCATAAAAAGCTCTAAAACGGATATATATATTATTTCTGCATTTATTGGTCGCACAAGGAAAAACATGCAATTGCATATTTCTGGTTTCCCTGGTTATTAGTATTATTTTACCCATGAGACACAAAATTCAATTTTATGTTGAAAACAGATGATTTTTTGGCATATATTACATGTTCTTCTCGTCATTCTTAGTTTGCTATAGGGACAGAGGTGACAAGTTGTACGTTCTCTTGGTCCTTTGACAACATTTTCGAAGGATTCTTGTCGATTAGATATTTTTTTTTTTAATTTCTTTCTTAATTTTTTTTTTTTTTTTTTTTTTTTTAATTTAATTCCCTATGCTTATCCCCGCGAAGCTTGACGCTTGTCTGCAGGAAAGAAACCAGAGTCTCTGGCGGGAATCGAACCCGCAACCCCGGGGTTGATAGACTAGCTCACTACTAGCTAGCCTACCGGGGCTAGCCTACGGGTCTGCAAGGGAGGTGTCTCGAATCTGCCTCTTAAATAGGGAGCCACGAGAGATTAATGAAGATTTTTCAGATACTGTCGTCGGTTTTTGGGTTTTCGATCTTTATGGAACATATTGCGAGTATATATGACGTAGCTGTTGACAATAGTAATATTTAAAATTCCAAATAAATAGACCCAAATCTTACACTAAGGTTACTCTTCGTCGTTGCGACCAGTACACACCTCTGAATTTTAACTTTAAAAAAATGAGAATCCAGCGTACGTCCACTCAATACAAGCTTTCGGCATCCGTTAATGTTGTTGACAAAAAGGGCATTATTTGAACACTCATAAAAAAGTTATATGATAAAAAGTAAATGAGCTTCGTCGATTCGACGAAATGTAACCGTGCAGGGTTAAAAAAACACTACATATACGCTAAAAAAAAGATCTGTAAGTTCTCTTAGTGTTTGTATTCGTCAGTTCACAATCGCTGTGTATCATATTTGGTTTGGGTACAAATCCACAAACACAACAATTCTATTTTTATTCTTGTAAAGAATGTGTTTGTGTTCTGTTCATGGCAAAATACGGTATGGTACACTAACTTGCTGTACTTTACTGCAATTCACAAATCCAACCTAGAACGTCCATGCAAATTTCGTTTGAGCAATCTTCTTCATTAACTTTTGTGGAAGTCAATTTTCTGCCTCTCCAAAGCATTTTTGAATTTTGAGTTGTACCTGTTTATGTTTTAATGTGCGATATATCAATGGTGTGCATGAAATATGGTTTTAAACTGACACAATTTTGATGGAGTGCACAAAGTGCTAGCTAGAGTAGGCCTCATACCACAGAACCACATTCAAGAATCGATCGAACCAAACTGATAAATAACTGTTTGGTGTCGTAAGGATCAAAAATGTCTCTAGCCAACCTCTTACACAAATACAAGGGCACACTTTTCTAGATATTGATAAAATGCGATTAATCTAACTTCTTGTCGAAAATTAGAGATGGCAGAAATCAACTATTTCTAGCGTAACAGTATTCATCTTGTAAAATTAATTGATTTGAGAAGTTCTTGAAAAAATCATATATTAAATTTGTTTACATTAAGCTCCATTAAATTATCACTACGCCTTAAAGTCATGTATGATGTTAAACGTTCCTACTCTATAATAATCTCTAGCTTATACAGTTTTTTAGAAATATGAAAATTAGTGTTAACTTGGTGTGATGGTACCTTTTTCTCTGCTTCGTTTGCGTTTATTTTTGACCTTCTAACGCAGTTTAAAACATTAATAAGCCCACAAAATGTAAAATTTTTACCGCAATTGTTTTCTAAAGTAACGATGATAAGTATTAACTTTGTTTTGTTGCTTAAAAAAACAGCTGTGCTTGTAGGTAAACAAATTAAGTAAATAACCAGTCTCGAAGTCTGTGTAATAATCTATTATATATGTATATTAAAAATAAAGAAATAAAATATTAGATTAAAACACAGACCTCGAACCTGATTATTTGCTTAATTTATTTACTTATATTTTTTTAAATTCTATTCATCATAGGCACATCGGACAACAAGATTATATCTTACGTGTAGTTTAGGCGCAAACAGAACGTTGTTGTCCTTAGGTCTTTATACTTATAGAACAATACAAAATTAATTGTTTGGATCTGCCGAATCTTATATACCCTTCACCATAGTGCGATAAAACACAAAGGTCTTAGCGTTAAACAAGAGGCAGTCGTGGTTTTTTGCTCACATCCCATTCATTTGTGTACCGATCATGCTTAATTTCGGAATATATCTCTAGGAGAAAGGGAACTAACATTAAACTTGTCATATGACAGTTCTAAAGTGGTAGGGATCGGTTCTAGTTCTAACACTTTATATGAAGGGGTCTTGTGAATTTAACATGGCGATGTCGTAGAAGGGGGCTAATTGGCACCTTTTTGACACTTTGTAACAGGTCCCTGAAATTCCCGAAATGGTATCATTAAATTTTGGGTTAAAATAGTGCCTGTCGCAGATATTGTCCCTAGTGAACCATGTTTATATGATAGATCCCCTTCATATAAAGTAATAATACCAGATACAATCAGCTACTACCACACAAAATCCATGACAAGTTGTTTGTCAATTTCCTTTCTTCCGGTGTAACTACTCTTCAAATAAATTATATCTAGTTACGTGGTATGTTCTGTTTTCAACTATCACAATTCGTTCCTTTTTATTATAAAACTGTGTTAACTGGTCGCGGGATAAGTGCTTTAAAACCAATTGACTAAAATTTCCCGCAGGGATGCGACATAAATATGTATATAACAACCAAGTCCCCAAGATACCTGGGGTCTTCGGAAAACCCATTTCAAAGGTCACACGTAGAGACAGACATCAATAAATCGCCTTGGCTTATCACAATGACCAAGAATATAAACTTATATTTTATAGGGTCTATTTAATTTATTAAAACTTCGGTGAAGTGTACCAAATTATTGTTAAAACAACAATGTTTCGACATTGAATATTTCTGGCAAACATTTAATCATATGAGATATTATCTTTTGCCCTTCACCACTAGTGGTGACTCAACAATATTGCTGTATTGAAATTCGATGGAGTTTTTTCAATACTACTGAATTTGTGATAAACAAAAATTTACAATTAATCAAATGTAAAATCAGCTCCTTTAAATCAATAAAATACATTTAAAACTGAACCAAACCATGATATTTTTTTTTTAAATTGGGTAAAATTAAGTTTTAATAGACTTCTAGCAATATTGTTGAGTCACCACTAGTGGTGAAGGGCAAAAGATAATATCTCATATGATTAAATGTTTGCCAGAAATATTCAATGTCGAAACATTGTTGTTTTAACAATAATTTGGTACACTTCACCGAAGTTTTAATAAATTAAATTGACCCTATAAAATATAAGTTTATATTCTTGGTCATTGTGATAAGCCAAGGCGATTTATTGATGTCTGTCTATACGTGTGACGTTTGAAATGGGTTTTCCGAAGACCCCAGGTATCTTGGGGACTTGGTTGTTTGTTATATACATATTTATGTCGCATCCCTGCGGGAAATTTTAGTCAATTGCTTTTAAAGCACTTATCCCGCGACCAGTTAACACAGTTTTGTAATAAAAAGGAACGAATTGTGATAGTTGAAAACAGAACATACCACTTAACTAGATATAATTTATTTGAAGAGTAGTTACTCCGGAAGAAAGGAAATTGACAAACAACTAGTCATGGATTTGGTGTGATAGTAGCTGATTGTATCTGGTATTATTACTCTATATGAAGGGGATCTATCATATAAACATGGTTCTCTCGGGACAATATCTGCGACAGGCACTATTTTAACCCAAAATTTAATGATACCATTTAGGGAATTTCAGGGACCTGTTACAAAGTGTCAAAAAGGTGCCAATTAGCCCCCTTCTACGACATCGCCATGTTAAATTCACAAGACCCCTTCATATAAAGTGTTAGAACTAGAACCGATCCCTACCACTTTAGAACTGTCATGTGACAAGTTTAATGTTAGTTCCCTTTCTCCTAGAGATATATTCCGAAATTAAGCATGATCGGTACATAAATGGATGAGATGTGAGCAAAAAACCACGACTGCCTCTTGTTTAACGCTAAGACCTTTGTGTTTTATCGCACTATGGTGAAGGGTATATAAGATTCGGCAGATCCAAACAATTAATTTTGTATTGTTCTATAAGTATAAAGACCTAAGGACAACAACGTTCTGTTTGCGCCTAAACTACACGTAAGATATAATCTTGTTGTCCGATGTGCTTATGATGAATAGAATTTAAAAAAATATAAGTAAATAAATTAAGCAAATAATCAGGTTCGAGGTCTGTGTTTTAATCTAATATTTTATTTCTTTATTTTTAATATACATATATAATAGATTATTACTTAGACTTCGAGACTGGTTATTTACTTAATTTGTTTACCTACAAGCACAGCTGTTTTTTTAAGCAACAAAACAAAGTTAATACTTATCATCGTTACTTTAGAAAACAATTGCGCTAAAAATTTTACATTTTGTGGGCTTATTAATGTTTTAAACTGCGTTAGAAGGTCAAAAATAAACGCAAACGAAGCCGAGAAAAGGGTACCATCACACCAAGTTATCACTTATTTTCATATTTCTAAAAAACTGTATAAGCTAGAGATTATTATAGAGTAGGAACGTTTAACATCATACATGACTTTAAGGCGTAGTGATAATTTAATGGAGCTTAATGTAAACAAATTTAATATATGATTTTTTCAAGAACTTCTCAAATCAATTAATTTTACAAGATGAATACTGTTACGCTAGGAATAGTTGATTTCTGCCATCTCTAATTTTCGACAAGAAGTTAGAATAATCGCATTTTATCAATATCTAGAAAAGTGTGCCTGGTGTTTGTGTGAGAGGTTGGCTCGAGACATATTTGATACTTACGACACCAAACAGTTATTTATCAGTTTGGTTCGATCGATTTCTGAATGTTTAGCTGAAGCAATTTAATATATGAATTAATAAAAAAAAATCTGTGGTATGGGGCCTACTCTTACTACTGCTAGCACTTCTTGCACTCCAGCTAAATTGTGTCGGTTTGAAACCATATTTCATGCACGACATTGGTATATCGCACACTAAAACATAAACAGGCACAACTCAAAATTCAAAAATGCTTAGGAGAGGCAGAAAATTGACTTCCACAAATCTAGGTTTGATTTGTGAATTGCAGTTAGTGTACCATACCGTATTTGCCATGAACAGAACATTCTTTACACGAAAAAATATAAAATTGTTGTGTTTGTGGAATTGTACCCAAACCAAATATGGTACACAACGATTGTGAACTGACGAATACAAACACTAAGAGAATTTACAGATCTTTTTTTTAGCGTACATGTAGTGTTTTTTTAACGCTGCATGGTTACAATTCGTCGAATCGACGAAGCTCATTTACTTTTTATCATATAACTTTTTTATGAGTGTTCAAATAATGCCCTTTTTGTCAACAACATTAACAGATGCCGAAAGCTTGTATTAAGTGGACGTACGCTGGATTCTCATTTTTTTAGAGTTAAAATTCAGAGGTGCGTACTCGTCGCAACGACGAAGAGTAACCTTAGTGTAAGATTTGGGTCTATTTATTTGGAATTTTAAATATTACTATTGTCAACACGTCATATGTACTCACAATATGTTCCATAAAGATCGAAACCCCAAAAACCGACGACAGTATCTGAAAAATCTTCATTAATCTCTCGTGGCTCCCTATTTAAGAGGCAGATTCGAGACACCTCCCTTGCAGACCTTAATTAAGGAAGAAATAAAAAAAAAAAAATATCTAATCGACAAGAATCCTTCGAAAATGTTGTCAAAGGACCAAGAGAACGTGCAACTTGTCACCTCTGTCCCTATAGCAAACTAAGAATGACAAGAAGTCCATGTAATATATGCCAAAAAATCATCTGTTTTCAACATAAATTTGAATTTTGTGTCTCATGGGTAAAATAAGACTAATAACCAGGGAAACCACCTTGTGCGACCAATGAAGGCAGAAATAATATATCTATTTTAGAGCTTTTTATAGCACTAAGAAAGCACTGTTATCTATGTTTAAGTTGATGGAGGGCGCCATTCTAGGTCAAAGATAATGGCAAACCAATTAGCGATTCGAACGAGAAAAAAATTTAAGTAGTTTTTGTGGCCATGTATAAAAAATCATAATTCAGCTAAACCTAGAACAATTTTTTAGTCAAACTACTTTCAGAATTTTACGTAGCAATGTAACATTAAAATGTCTTTGGTTCGATTCCAAAATCTTCTGTATATTCTTTTTTTTAAGCCAAAATCTGGGTCGATACGTGACATTTCGAACGTGAAATAATAAAAATTTACTGTTAATCCGAATAACATATTTCTCTTTGAACTCTTGCTTAGATTACAGACCATGTATGAAAATTTATTTTATCAAATATCACCTCTTTTAGGGAAGATAATATTAAAGAAAACATACAATAAAACTGTAACGTGTAAATAGAAATAAGACCCAATAACTAGTTATTTCTATCTCCTCGTACATTTAATAATTTGCATAATATTAATATTTCATATTTTTTACATTTAATTACATGTTATACCTATTATTATTATTATTAGTATACTAATATCTTACATTGATCTTCTATATTTGCATAATTTCAATATTTCATATAATTACATTTATACATTTCATAACATGTATTACTATTTTTATAGTGAATACCCTACTATAGCAAACACACACACACACTACACAAGTTACCATGATAATTCTCATTTGGTTCAGTTGTGAACTGGGATAAGTAGAAAAGGTTTGGTTTCATTCGGGGCGATTCTCACAAGACAAGAAAACCGCCAACCAAGCTCGGAAGTTATATTTATTATAAACTGACGAGCAGACTAAGGCTACAATCGTAGAATTAGTCACTTTATGCCAATAAATTTACACAAGTGGCTTCGTGTCGCCTGTTCTCACAAGTGGCTTCATGTCGCCTGTTCTCACAAGTGGCTTCGCGTCGCCTGTTCTCACAAGTGGCCTCGTGTCGCCTGTTCTCACAAGTGGCCTCGTGTCGCCTGTTCTCACAAGTGGCTTCGTGTCGCCTGTTCTCACAAGTGGCCTCGTGTCGCCTGTTCTCACAAGTGGCTTCGTGTCGCCTGTTCTCACAAGTGGCTTCGTGTCGCCTGTTCTCACAAGTGGCCTCGTGTCGCCTGTTCTCACAAGTGGCTTCGTGTCGCCTGTTCTCACAAGTGGCCTCGTGTCGCCTGTTCTCACAAGTGGCTTCGTGTCGCCTGTTCTCACAAGTGGCCTCGTGTCGCCTGTTCTCACAAGTGGCTTCGTGTCGCCTGTTCTCACAAGTGGCTTCGTGTCGCCTGTTCTCACAAGTGGCTTCGTGTCGCCGGTTCTCACAAGTGGCTTCGTGTCGCCTGTTCTCACAAGTGGCTTCGTGTCGCCTGTTCTCACAAGTGGCCTCGTGTCGCCTGTTCTCGCAAGTGGCTTCGTGTCGCCTGTTCTCACAAGTGGCCTCGTGTCGCCGTTCTTACAAGTGGCTTCGTGTCGCTTGTTTCTACTAGTATTATTGTTATCGTAGGAATTCGTAAATTAAGAAGTCTTTTAAGGTTTATGTAGTAATAGCTACTAGTTATAAGACCCCTTGGTATGTATTATATATATATCATTAGCGCGACGAACGCATCGATTCAAAACAGCAGCCGAAGCTTCAGCCAAGAACGAACCGATCGCTGGACACGCCGACAACCGACCCTGCCGAAGGCCGTGATACGCAGCCGCCGAGCGTTTCATAGCCCCGAGCCGTACCCGACCGCCGACCTGAACCTGCCGAAAACTAAACCTATACTCGGTTGTCAACGAGCCGATCATCACGAATTCCCGCCAGCCGAAGAATCCATCCTAAAGCTGTGGTAGTTTGTCGTATTTCATGAATTGTTAAATAATTAATAAAGCCTAATAAAGAAAAGATTAATTCAACCCCAGTAAGGGTAAACATATCGTCTTCTCACTTAAGGTTAGTGGATCCGTAAGTAAGTAAACCCTGGACCTCAGCCGATGAACAAAACCACGTTACAAAACATTATCACAAATAAGAAATTACGTTTGCACAAATTTGCAGTCTGATTGTTCATCTAAGTGAACAAATTTAAGGGTAAATTTATAAAATTAGTAAAATCTAAATATTTTTCTATAACAATATCGTAAAATAATCAGCTTTTAATAACTTTTAAATATTCGGTCACGGTGGACCTTTTGTCGGAAATGCCCACATATAGAAAAAATTATTTTTTTTTTTTAGTTTTTTAGTAGTTTTTTAGTAGCGATATCCATGCAAATGTACTTTTTTTTTGTGGATTGTCTAAGATCGATATCGACCAATTATCTTTACGAATCATTGAATTCGCGTTTAAATAGCAGCGATTTGTTTTTGCATATTGTTGCATATTTTGGTGAAGATCAGAGATCAGCAATGAGCAGTGAAAAAGTGAGTAGAGCTAAATCATGACTCATAAATTCTTGTATTTATACGCACTCATACTTATTCCAATGTTTTTCAAACTCATATTCACTCAAAAGCTTCATTTTATTCATCGTACTCATACTTAGCAAAATTTGTAGTGTTTGATTTAGAATCTACTCAACTCAATGTGTATAGCAGAGAATGACAACAAGCACCCATAAGAATAATATACAGAGGAATTTACCCACGCTTTTCGTTATTGTGTATACACATATTTATAACGCAAAAAGTATGGTTGTTACTTATACTTATGCACGGTAATATCTTCACGCAACCACATTCAGTAAACAAAAATACATGAATATTATGCAGATGTTATTCAATACCCATGAATGTGTTTTGGTTATCTGCCATACAAATAAAATATCCATGTTTACAAAAATACCTTCAGTATTTTAGCTCAATTTTCCAAAATGGAAAAAACTTTGTCGAAAAAGCCAGAGCTTCTAAAGCAATATAAATCAGTTCTCAACGAATATTTGACACTCGGCCATATGGTAGAAACTTCGTCGCAGGAAATCATGTCACAAGGTAAATACAGCTCATTTTATCTACCCCACCATGCGGTAGTACGACCAGAACACAAAACCACAAAGGTTAGAGTTGTATTGAATGCGTCAAGAAAATCTAAATCCCAGTTCTCTCTCAACGACGTTCTTCTCACAGGGCCTTCTCTTCAGAATGAGTTAATAACCATAATACTCAATTGGAGAAGGTACAAATATGTTTTTAGTGGCGACATACAAAAAATGTATCGCCAAATCCTTGTTCACCCCAAGGACAGGCCATTTCAAAGAATTCTTTTTCAAGAAAGTCCCGATGGACCAATTAAAGATTATGAGCTTAAAACAATCACGTTCGGATTAAACTGTGAGCCTTACCTCGTCATTCGTACCCTTCTGCAACTGGCGTCAGATACCGAAGCCGAATTTCCCAAAGCGTCTCGAATACTTCGGGAACAAACATATGTAGATGACATTCTCTCCGGAGAGTATTCGAAAGAAGAAACTTTTGCGGCTCAATACCAACTAATAAGCGCATTAATGTCGGCAGGATTTCCTCTTAAAAAGATCACGGCAAACGATCCAGAGCTGCTAGCTCATTTGCCAAAAGAAGATCTACATGATTCAGACTTTTTGCGGTTCAAAGAGGCCAGTTCAGTCAAAACACTCGGTATCAAATGGAATGCAATCTCGGATGCATTTTCTTATAGCTTTGCGCCACTAGATCAATCGGCTAAAATAACAAAACGTCAAATTTTGTCTGCAGTAGCAAAACTCTTTGACCCTGCGGGATGGATAGCCCCCATAGTCATCAAAGCTAAGGTCCTGATGCAGCAATTGTGGCTAGAAGGGCCTTTTAAAGGCTACTGAAACTCTTGCAGAAACTCACACGTTGCATGTTGAAGTCGAACGAGAGGATATTTTAGATAGATTCTCATCATATACCAAAGCTCTACGAGTTTTAGGTTACGGTTTTCGATTCCTAAGTAAATGTATTCACAAAGTAAGGTCAAGTGCAGTTTACGAGTCTCAGAATGACTTTACGCAAAAAGAGATTAAACACGTTAAATTAAGACTAATCACCCTGGCTCAGAGAACATTTTATTCGGAGGAATACAGATGTTTGTCGAGCAACCAAAGTATTTCAACCAAGTCTACATTAAAACCCTCGAATCCCTTTATAGACTCTGACAATGTTTTAAGAGCGAATGGAAGATTGTCGCAATCGTCACTGCCATATAACGAACGCTACCCAATTTTACTCCCTGGAAACTCTAGAATTTGTGAACTTTACATTTCTCACTTGCATACATTTCTCGGTCATGCTGAATGCAGCCAAATGTGTCGAATGGTACAGACCGAATTTCACATATTCAGACTCAAACCTCGTGTGAAGAAGATAATACGTAATTGTAAAACGTGCATCATCTTTAAGCAACAGCCATGTTCGCAAATAATGGCTTCCTTACCTTCAGAAAGATGTTACCTATCTCTTCCTTTTCAAATAACGGGGATTGATTTTGCGGGACCGTTCGAGTTGAAGACATCCTCCTTAAGGAAAGCACCCTACATTAAAGGTTACGTCAGTGTGTTCGTCTGTTTTAGCACAAAAGCTATACATTTGGAGCCCTGCTCGGATCTCTCCTCTGCGGCATTTGAAGCTGCATTTAGTCGTTTCGTTTGGAGGCGAGGCCTACCCAAAACGATAGTTACTGATAATGGCAGAAATTTTATAGGATGTAGTAGAGTGCTAGAAGCGGAATTTTCCGCCTTTGTTAAGACAGTTGCAAATTATATAGCTCAGAAATACATAACGCACGGGTTCGAATGGAGATTCATACCCCCCTATGCACCTCACATGGGTTGCTTGTGGGAAGCCGCCGTTAAAAGTTTTAAGTTTCATTTCAAACGAATCGCAGGTTCTCAAAAGTTTACATTTGAGGAATTTTCCACCTTTCTAGCTAGAATTGGGGGCGTACTGAATTCACGACCAATATCGGCCTTATCCAAGGACCCAGCAGATTTGACTGCGTTAACTCCTGGTCACTTTTTGAGAGGTGCTCCCATTCTAGCCTTTCCGGAACAAATCGCCCAATCTATGTCCCTCATTAATAGATGGGAAAAATTAAAATTAATCAATCATCAATTTGCTATTCGTTGGAAAGAACACTACCTCAAAGCCTTACACAAGCGATACAAGTGGAAAAATTCGAATCCAAATCTAAAAGTTGAAGATCTTGTCGTAGTGATGGATGATTTGCAGCCTCCGTGTGAGTGGCGATTAGGAAGAATAGTGAACACGTATCGCGGTTCAGATGGAAATGTACGTACGGACGCGTACGTACGGACGCGTTATTATTCCTGTATAAACGCGTCCTATTGTTAAACTGTGTTTTCTTCCTTACATGAACAATGAGGTCTCTAATGAAATTTAAATATTATTATTGAAACCCCTTTTTTATCCCAATTAAATTTATATCTTCTCTACACGTTCAGTAACACCACATAACATATTTATATTATTCAAGAAAATTACACATTCATACTGCATTACACATGTCAACCTTTTAATATTTCCAGCATCATATTGGAACATACCTAATTTGCTTTGCTTTTTATCTAGGCCTAACCGACGACTTGTGCGAACTCGTCCCACTAATGGTCAGCATACCGCTCGGTCTAGACATCAGGACCCGGACATTTATAAGTGCGTATTGTGCCAACGTAACCACGCATTACGATTTTGCAAAAAGATTCTCAAGATGTCAGTAAAAAGGAGAGAGGAGGTGGTCGATAGACACAGAATGTGTACCAATTGCTTAGCAAAAAGCCACGATTTGCGAGGATGTAACTCACTTAAGAAATGTAGAGAATGTGAAAGGTATCATCACACTTTACTGCACCCTAAACCAGAAGGAGGTAGAGACCGAAGACGTACTAAGGCCAAACTGTGGCAACAACAAAAACAAGCATCACCTCAGCAAGTATCACCTCAGCAACCATCACCTCAGCAACCACCACTTCTACAAGTAAACAACATAGCTACAAACTCTTCTAACGCCAAAATCCTAATGGAGGCCATACGCTCTCTGGCCAACGTTCTTTGCTCAAGGGGAGACTAATAGGTTGCCTAAGGGCAAAGCCGGCGCCATGTCCAAACTAATTTGGACACTTTAAAAATAATTTATATTTTTAAGCTTTTTTTAATCATACCTGTATTAGTCGTGTCAAAAATGCTAATATAAAACAGCATTTGAATTCACAACATTTAAATTTAGTACTTATTGGAAAAATTTGTTCTAATATTAAACTAACTGTTTCAATTCTATGAATGCGAAGTGTAATGAAATTTGAAATAAAATCGAAGCGATCACTTTTCTTTTGCACTCTTTTCAACCACATAGTATTATACCAATTACATATAGAAATAAAAATTTAAATTGAAAAAACCCCAAAAGGAAACCCATCCATTGGTATACTCTTTTCGTTTAATAAGATAATCCAGGTGAGCATCTCAGTTCCCTACATTTTAGCAGCAAGATAAAAGAATCTAACCATATTTTCTTTTATCCTCCCAAACCCCTTTAATTATAATAACTTCCATGGAGTTGTTATAATTCAAATTCCTTTTAAAGATTGGCCGCAGCAGACGTTACGTCCCCCTACCCGACGTGCCATCTTAAAGAGAAATTATTATTATTGTCAACCCAAGCAATAATACACCATATAAAATGCATGACTTCCGTAAGCGTATGGTAAGCTAAACTTGTAAACCTAAATTATATACAATTATTTGTTGAATTCGGCTAGCACTCGTATTCCGTAACAAAAGACATTTCTATAAATCCCAAATTAATAGAAAATTAGACCATATCGTACAAAATTCTTATCATATAACGTTTGTAACAACTGAACTGCATCTACAGGCTCAAGTTATGCTGTTGTTGCACGTTATTCCGCAGAGATACAGTGATCAACAATATCCTACCTGCTGAATTGTATACATCATATAATAATTTTGTTACAAATAATTTAGTCTTAAGCTTCGTTCACAATAGGCAGCATTATTTTCACTGGTTTTCATAATAGAGCAACAGTTTTTTTCGCCACCACACGGATTGTAAATAAAGAAACCACTTGCAAATTTTGCCCAGAACAATATTACGTTTTTATTACATATTATTGGTTGGAACATTGTGTTAAAATGTTCATTCAAAACTAAATAAAATTCAGTCGGGCCTCGATTATCCGTGATCCTGTTAATCCCGATAACCGTGATGGCCATAGATCAGTCTATTGTTTTTTGTTTGTAATGTTTTCAAATTGTTTGCTTCGATTAACCGTGATTACCTGTATTATCCGTGATGGCAGTCGAAAAATATTAGACAAAAAACTTTACACGATTCTTTTTAAGAAATTGTATTCTTATTTTGCTAAATGTCCTTTTTTTGCCTCATGTTTTCAGAAATACATACATATTTAATGTAAAAATTGTTTTCTTAATAAATACCCAGCAAAAACTTGGTAATGACTTGCCATTACTGAACCACTTACTTTTCAATGACTACTTCATACCATCTGCATTACATAGAAGTAGTTTAGTAATGGCTGATATATAATCTGATACCAAAGTCCTTGTGTATGAGTTGATTAACGCAATTTATAATTCATTCATAATAAAATGCATCAACGGTTTAATTTTTTTCAAATCTAATACAAATTGGTTTTAAATATTTATTCTTACAATTTGTTTTTTTTTTTTTATTACACTGAAAGAAAAATGCTTCATATATTTAATGAATCATTTTCATAAAAAAAAAATTTTTAATGTTTAATGTGCACCAATGTTCACTTGTTAAATAATAAAAATATTAAAAAAAACTGTACAATCAAAACTGTTATGCTATTAACCGTGAAAATCGATTAGCCGTAATGCTTCTGGTCCCGACCATCACGGATAATCGAGGCCCGACTAAATAATAAAAATATTAAAAAAAACTGTACAATCAAAACTGTTATGCTATTAACCGTGAAAATCGATTAGCCGTAATGCTTCTGGTCCCGACCATCACGGATAATCGAGGCCCGACTAAATAATAAAAATATTAAAAAAAACTGTACAATCAAAACTGTTATGCTATTAACCGTGAAAATCGATTAGCCGTAATGCTTCTGGTCCCGACCATCACGGATAAAAGAGGCCCGACTAAATAATAAAAATATTAAAAAAAACTGTACAATCAAAACTGTTATGCTATTAACTGTGAAAATCGATTAGCCGTAATGCTTCTGGTCCCGACGACCACGGATAATCGAGGCCCGACTGTAACGTCATAAACAATTTCATACAAATTGTTGCTGAAGTAGAAGTTGACTCAACTTTTTAAAAAAACTTTAGTTACATTTTTGTTTGGAAAATGAAAGGAAAATATGGCTGTAGGAAATATCGCCCAAAGAAAAATGGCCCAAAAAAAAATGAAAAATCGCCCAAAAGAACATGAAAAAATACCCAAAAGGTTATATATGAAATTTTGCCCAGAAGAAACAAAAAAAAGAGCCCAAAATTAAAATGAAAAATTACCCAAAAAGAAAAAACGAATTTTTTCCAAAAAAAAAAAAAAAAAAAAAAATAAAAATTATCCAATTTGCAAAACAGTGTTTATTATTCATATAAATTTAGTAACTTACAAATGTAAGAGAAAAACATGTTTTATTATGGTGACAACCAACAAAACTATTTTTAAAGAAACTTATTTCACCATAATGTGGTTGTCGATGACAATGATTTGGTTAAATTAAACATAATATGGTCAACATTTTTTAAAAATGGTTTTGTTGTTTTTTCTCTGGGTGCATATCAGAGAAACTCAAAATCAACAATTTCTGTTGATTATTCATACCCTAAAATTTACATTTATTCTAAGCTTGCAAAACAGAGTTCAACGTTGGTAATTTTTTTTTCCTTTCGTACACATTTGATATTTTCATTTATTCGTTTTTTATTGAAAGTGCTTTATTTGCATTTTTGTTGCTCACGCAATATAACACAACTGAGTAAATTCAAAAGAGCACATTCTCTATACTTTTGTTTACATTAACAACAACAACAATAAACAACGATGAGACGCTTTTTCAAAATTAACAACAATAAAAACAACAATAACAAAAATACATTGTACCTACTACTACTACTACTGTACTTTTTGTTTCTATGGAAATTGTGTGTACCTACATAAGTATGTGTGTTTAGTTTCATTTAAATTTTTTTTTTCTTGTACTACATAGTTAATGCTGAATAAATACATGAGTAATGATTGTTTGATTTCTGGCTCTTTCGTTTGTATTTTTTGTTTCTTTACCAAACAATCCTTTGCGCTCAGAACACTTAGAATCTGTATAAAAAAAAACGAAGGTAACGATTGTATAAATAACAAAGCACGATGTGCGTTATTTGAATGACTGCAAACCAGCAGCGAATATTTGCGGTTGCGCGAGTTTGACTGTATGACCGTAAGCGTGTGTATTTGTTGTCGTTAATTAAATGCGGTTTTTTTTTCAATTGCAAAAAGCTATTCTCTGGTGCATATATTAAACATATAACGAAAACACTTTTGGGCGCAATGATTTTCTCCCCTATGTTGTAACAAATGCCGGCAGCGCTTACTAAAGCGTCTCGGCATAGCCGGCCTTCGGCCGTGCGCAAGGATTTTCTACTCTATGGTATAACAAAAACCGGCTTCGCTAACTAAAGCTTCTCTGCGCAGACGGCCTTTGGGCGGGCGCAAGGATTTTTTCCTTTATGGAAGTACCGATTTCGCTAAGTAAAGCTTCTAAAATCTTCCTTGTTTCCGAACGAAGGCCGACTTTGCAGAGAAGCTTTAGTTATCGAAGCCAGTATTTGTTATACCATAGAGGAGAAAATCCTTGCGCCTGGCCGAAGGCCGGCTGGGCAGAGAACCTTTTTTCATAATGAAAAATCACCAAATTTAAAAAACGAAAAATCACCCAATAGTAACGAAAAATAGCCCAACAATTTGGGTCACTTTTCATATGAATTTAAGCCCAATTTTACATGGAATTTTTTTGGGCGATTTTTCATTTATTTTTTTGGGCCATTTTTCTTTGGGTGATTTTTCCTACAGCCGGAAAATATATGAAATACTTTGGGAAGAAATAAGAAAGAAGAAAAAACGACATTGTTGCTCTGATTGTGAATAAACCTTTATCTTTATTATAAATTTACATTCATTTTAAAACATTATTTGGTAGTTTAAATATTTTCCTTTTATTATACCATGTTTTTTTTATTTGCCTATTCCCATCATCATAAGAGTCGGGTCCAATTCCTTGGTTTTGGTTGTCTTTTGTTTAGTACCAGGGTTTCCTTCTACGAAAGCCGCAGCTAAGATAAGCCCAAAAAAAAAAGTTGATAAGATTTGCATTTTGTTATTGTTCAGGTATTTTGCAGTGCAAGTTCCAAAATGCTTTAACAAATTCAAAGAACTCTTGAATTTAACTATAGATCTTTGCTGTTGACTTTGGTATTTATAGTAAAATTTCATGGTTTATTTTCAAAACAAAACTAGAGTTAAGTTTGTTTAAAAAATTTCTTTGTTTGTCTTTTTGCGAATTAATCAAAAATGTTTTTTTTTTTTTTTTCGTACAAATGTTTTTTTTTAACTTTAAGTATAATATTTGCTTTTATTAGAACTTTGGTAACTGCCAAAGTGTGTGTGTGTGTGTGTGTGTTTTGTATGTTCCCTAAAATACATAACTGAAATTTAGCTCATAGAATAAATTCGAAAAATGAAAAATTTTGAATAATATATTTATATTATATATATTATATATATTATATCGTAAACAACATTTTATTCTTTCTTTAATCTGCAGTTTCATTCGGTTAACCGTCAACCGGTTAACCGAGTACTTACTACCCGATTAACTGATCGGTTAATTTCAAAATGGCTTTTTTCGATTAACGATTAAACCGGTTAATTTCAGTCGATTAACCGATTAACCGCAGTAACAAAATTTACAATATTTTGTAGTATTATAACATATTTTTTTGTGTGTTTTTAATTATTTGTTTTGTCTCATATACAATATGTATTTGTTTAAAAAATATTTTTTCAAACAAACAAAGAAGGTGTTCAGTGATTTTCATTTTAACCCATTTTCCGCCGACCAATGACTTAAATTACATTGTTTTTCAATGTTTTTTTTTATCTTCTTCATCGATCAACAGGTATGTGGCGAAAAATGGGTTAAATATATGATTGCCAATACCTTTTTTTTTGTTTCACGTACTTTTTATATATTTGTTTTTTATCATATCTTCTCATATCAGTCTTTTAACAAAATTAACCGAAACAATTAGTAGTGTTAACAATTTTTAAAAACTCTAATGGCATAATGGAGTATTTTATATGTTAAGAAAAATCCTGGAAAAGTACTGAGATATTAGATATTCATCAACGATAAATGAACGAATTGTTTTCAAGTCAACTTTTGTCTCAAAACTAAAGAAAAGAGTCGCTTTAATCCTAAACATTTAAACCAAATTATTTTTCTAAATGATTATTGTATAAGATGTCCTTTAACTATTGAAATAACTAATAAAATTATCTCAGTTTATTTTTGAATAAATACGTTAAGTCTTATGTCTTAAAATAATTACAGGAAATATATATCGTCGGCCTAATATGCAAACCACTTTTTATTTAAATTGAGATTTTGATGCCGTGTGGTAGAGAAAGATACGCCTGGTCAACCAGCATGTAGTTTTTCTTCTATTAAAGTCTTGAAGTGTGTAAAACTGACTGTAATTTTAATTTTCTATTAAGCTTCAAATAGGAAAAATAAACAGTTTTTTGTCTCTCCTGTAAAATGTGCTGAAAGTGAGTTAAGGTGTTATGATACTTGCTATTTTTTGTATTGGATTTTTTTAGGATTGACTGAATGAAACAACAAATGCGAGAAAGAACAAGAAATACAATTTGATAAAATGTAAACAAAACAAACAATACTGCCCACGTTTTTTCCCTACAAAAAACCGTCATAAAAGCTAAAAATCGCAAAAAAAAAGTTAAAAACCGTTTCTTTCGATCAAAAACTAAAAAAATTGGCAACAGTGCTAACAATTAATCTGGAAATGTCAATTTTAAGTTTAAAAATTTTATATTTTTTTTTGACAGTCTTAGATTATTTATCGATAACACATGTATATTTTTTTGACATTTCAAGATTTTTTATGATATAATCATACTCTTTACACTTAGTCAGTTTTCCTATGCAAATATATTTGCACTGTTCTCCAATATAGAAAAAATACAAAAAATAGCAAGTATCATAACAGCTTTAGCAGGTTTGCATATTTAGCCAACGATATGACTGTTGTAAGCTACTGCTTATATTTTGAATTAAAGTATGGGCATTTCCTGGGGTCACGAACGTACGTTCGTACGCTTTTGATGTAGAAATAACAAAGTGGGTGAAGATAAATACGCCGAGTTAAATATGTTTTATGACGTACGTATTAAAAACGTAGCTCAGCTACGCGTATTTCAGCTACGCGTAGCTCAGCTACGTTTTTATTTAATTTTTTTCTTAATTTTGAGCGGTGTGTATGGGAGAGATTTTTTAAATTGCGGCCGAACCAAAAAAGATTACGGAACGGGAGGGGCACCAAATTAGAGGTAATTAACTCTGCTTTCGTAATCTTTAACCAAAATTTGAGAAATATAAGTTTTTCTATTTTTAAAAAATTCTTTAAATTTCGGCTAGTGTATCTGGAGGAAATTTTTTTAAATTGCGAGCGAACCAAAAAAAATTTCGCAACGGGAAAGGCTTCAAATTAGAGGTAATTAACTCTACTTTCGTAATCTTTAATCAAAATTTAAGAAATATAAAATGGGGTTGTTAATTAAGTCCTTTTTTGGGGTAATTTGTTTGATAATTTCGTCACTAAACATTTCTAAAAAATATTATTTAGAAGAGAAAAATCTTTAAATTTTTTATAACAAGGGCAAAAAAGTAAAAATTATTAATTTTTTAGAAGAAATACTTCTTATTATGAAAACTATTTAAATTAAAATACATACTTCCATAAATACATAATTGCGGCATGTATACAAAATTAGATTGTTTGTATGACGTGTTGACAATAGTAAAATTTAAAATTCCAAATAAATAGACCCAAATCTTACACTAAGGTTACTCTTCGTCGTTGCGACGAGTACGCACCTCTGAATTTTAACTCTAAAAAAATGAAAATCCAGCGTACGTCCACTTAATACAAGCTTTCGGCATCTGTTAATGTTGTTGACAAAAAGGGCATTATTTGAACACTCATAAAAAAGTTATATGATAAAAAGTAAATGAGCTTCGTCGATTCGACGAAGTGTAACCGTGCAGGGTTAAAAAAAACACTACATGTACGCTTAAAAAAGATCTGTAAGTTCTCTTAGTGTTCGTATTCGTAAGTTCACACTCGTTGTGTACCATATTTGGTTTGGGTACAAATCCACAAACACAACAATTTTATTTTTATTCTTGTAAAGAATGTGTTTGTGTTCTGTTCATGGCAAAATACGGTATGGTACACTAACTTGCTGTACTTTACTGCAATTCACAAATCAAACCTAGAACGACCGTGCAAAATTTCGATTGAGCAATCTTCTTCATTAACTTTTGTGGAAGTCAATTTTCTGCCTCTCCTAAGCATTTTTAAATCTTGAGTTGTGCCTGTTTATGTTTTAGTGTGCGATATCTGTGGTTTTCATGGGCAACCGCGTATGTCTTAAAATACAATTTTTCAAAAGAGCCGAAAAAACCATTCTAGAGCTAACTATGGGTTAGATATTGCACCTTTTGAACTATGTAATTGAGTTAAAACATCGGAATGAGTCTATCTGTTTTTTAAAATTTTAAAAAAAACTATAAAGAGCGCTTGAAATTAAGCAATATGGCATCAACAATTTAAAATCGAAAAAATAGACATACGCGGTGCATGAAATATGGTTTCAAACTGACACAATTTTGCTGGAGTGCACAAAGTGCTAGCTAGAGAAGGCCTCATACCACAGAACCACATTCAAGAATCGATCGAACCAAACTGATAAATAAATAACTGTTTGGTGTCGTTAGGATCAAAAATGTCTCTAGCCAACCTCTTACACAAATACAAGGGCACACTTTTCTAGATATTGATAAAATGCGATTAATCTAACTTCTTGTAGAAAATTAGAAATGTAAGAAATCAACTATTCCTAGCGTAACAGTATTCATCTTGTAAAATTAATTGATTTGAGAAGTTCTTGAAAAAATCATATATTAAATTTGTTTACATTAAGCTCCATTAAATTATCACTACGCTTAAAAGTCATGTATGATGTTAAACGTTCCTACTCTATAATAATCTCTAGCTTATACAGTTTTTTAGAAATATGAAAATAAGTGATAACTTGGTGTGATGGTACCCTTTTCTCGGCTTCGTTTGCGTTTATTTTTGACCTTCTAACGCAGTTTAAAACATTAATAAGCCCACAAAATGTAAAATTTTTAGCGCAATTGTTTTCTAAAGTAACGATGATAAGTATTAACTTTGTTTTGTTGCTTAAAAAAACAGCTGTGCTTGTAGGTAAACAAATTAAGTAAATAACCAGTCTCGAAGTCTAAGTAATAATCTATTATATATGTATATTAAAAATAAAGAAATAAAATATTAGATTAAAACACAGACCTCGAACCTGATTATTTGCTTAATTTATTTACTTATATTTTTTTAAATTCTATTCATCATAGGCACATCGGACATCAAGATTATATCTTACGTGTAGTTTAGGCGCAAACAGAACGTTGTTGTCCTTAGGTCTTTATACTTATAGAACAATACAAAATTAATTGTTTGGATCTGCCGAATCTTATATACCCTTCACCATAGTGCGATAAAACACAAAGGTCTTAGCGTTAAACAAGAGGCAGTCGTGGTTTTTTGCTCACATCTCATCCATTTGTGGACCGATCATGCTTAATTTCGGATTATATCCCTAGGAGAAAGGGAACTAACATTAAACTTGTCACATGACAGTTCTAAAGTGGTAGGGATCGGTTCTAGTTCTAACACTTTATATGAAGGGGTCTTGTGAATTTAACATGGCGATGTCGTAGAAGGGGGCTAATTGGCACCTTTTTGACACTTTGTAACAGGTCCCTGAAATTCCCTAAATGGTATCATTAAATTTTGGGTTAAAATAGTGCCTGTCGCAGATATTGTCCCGAGTGAACCATGTTTATATGATAGATCCCCTTCATATAAAGTAATAATACCAGATACAATCAGCTACTACCACACAAAATCCATGACAAGTTGTTTGTCAATTTCCTTTCTTCCGGTGTAACTACTCTTCAAATAAATTATATCTAGTTACGTGGTATGTTCTGTTTTCAACTATCACAATTCGTTCCTTTTTATTATAAAACTGTGTTAACTGGTCGCGGGATAAGTGCTTTAAAACCAATTGACTAAAATTTCCCGCATGGATGCGACATAAATATGTATATAACAACCAAGTCCCCAAGATACCTGGGGTCTTCGGAAAACCCATTTCAAAGGTCACACGTAGAGACAGACATCAATAAATCGCCTTGGCTTATCACAATGACCAAGAATATAAACTTATATTTTATAGGGTCTATTTAATTTATTAAAACTTCGGTGAAGTGTACCAAATTATTGTTAAAACAACAATGTTTCGACATTGAATATTTCTGGCAAACATTTAATCATATGAGATATTATCTTTTGCCCTTCACCACTAGTGGTGACTCAACAATATTGCTGTATTGAAATTTGATGGAGTTTTTTCAATACTACTGAATTTGTGATAAGCAAAAATTTACAATTAATCAAATGTAAAATCAGCTCCCTTAAATCAATAAAATACATTTAAAACTGAACCAAACCATGATATTTTTTTTTCAATTGGGTTAAATTAAGTTTTAATAGAAGTTTTATAGAAATAAGATCGCAAAACTTTACGCTGATCAGCCAACATTTAAACATAAGTCCCATATAAACTGTGCCGTTGAAATATTAATTAAATAAAATAATTAGTATTGTGGTTATTTTGTTGAACTATTTATGGTTTTTAATCCAAATTTTTAATATTTTTAATTAGGCTTAAGTTCATGAAATTTAATTTTCATTAAATTATTTTTATGAAGAAAGGAATTTTACAACATGAAAATTAATCAAAATTGTTATTGATAATCAGATGGAAAATCCATCTGAGGAGATCGAGTGGTTGCGATCGAAACATGTCATGGTAACCTGCCGGCCAGGGTTCGAGCCCGAGCCACGTCAAGAATGAAAGATTATCAATAACAATTTTGATTAATTTTCATGTTGTAAAATTCCTTTCTTCATAAAAATAATTTAATGAAAATTAAATTTCATGAACTTAAGCCTAATTAAAAATATTAAAAATTTGGATTAAATAAAATAATATAAAAAAATAAATAAAAATAAAATATTAAGCCTCCTGAAACATTCTTACTCATGGTGAAGGGTATAAAAGAATTCGGTACAGACGAATATACCACTTTTATATGTTTTTTCTAAAAAACTCTGACGAAATATATGAATCACCAAAACTGGCATTATCTTGTTTGTTCAACTGGTTCAACGGTTACAAAATTCTCAAATTTATTTACAAATACATGAACAAAAATTTAAATTTTAACGTATAAATAGCAGCTGCAGAATAAATCGTTAAAAAGTTAAAGTTTTCAAAAGGAAAACAACCTAAATAATTTTTGCTGTTCTACTCAGTTGTTTCCTACACTTATTACCTTCTTATGGTAAAAGTGACACTTTAAAAGAAATTCGGCAGACAATCACTACCTTTCATATTTTTCAGTTATTGTCTGCCAAGTATCTTCTAAATTGCCACTATTACCATTAGCTGGTAATGACTGTAGCAAACAACTGAGTAGAACAGTAAACATTATTTTGGTTGCTTTCATTTTGAAAACTTTAATTTAACGTAAATTGATTTTCTCAGCAGCTGATATTGTCTGAATTGTTTGATATTCACCTCTATTCTGCATTTCGATGACAGTTTTGTAAATCAGTACCAGTATTTTCGCATAAAGTTTGAAACAAATAATTCCATAATTTCTTGATTTGTGCATAACAGATGTTTCTGTAATTCGGTTTTTACTGAACTATTTCGAAATGAATCTAGTGAATCGCTCTGGATCTTGTAAAATTAAGAAAGTCAAATGTAAAATAGAATAAATCTTAAAAAATACTAAAGAGAAAAGGGCGAATTTATTAAAAGGTGGTAATTAAAAGTAGCTGATTTGTTTTTATTTTAAATCCGCAAAATAGAGCATACAAAATTCATTAAATACACTGGTTCACAAATGTTCAACTTTTTTTCCATAATCTCAAAAATGAGATGTTTTCAAAGCTAACTTGTTTTCAAGGATATTTCCAGGAAGCTTAACAATTAGAATTACGCAAATTGTACAGTCTTACAACGACATGTTTTTCCTCCTTCAGTCCAGCCCATATCTGTGTTTATATATCAGTTTAATTTGTTTACGTTTTTTTCCCAAATTCAACACTTTAAAACTTTTTTGGAAAACTCACAGACAAGCCACAAACACAAATGCCATCTACCAGCAAACAATTGCTCTCATTTAAATTTAAAATATAGATACCCAACAAACACGAAGTCAAAACTTTTAAATGAAATGACTTTATCATTTGACATCAAACACACTTCTCAAATCTTTTTCAATTGCTTGATTTTAACATTTGAATTCAAATTAATAATGATTTTAATATAAACATTTGACATACAATGTTTTATAAATTTTGTATCAAGTTGTTATCAAGTGTTATTCTTAAAGCAAAAATAAACTTGGCAACGCTGAGGCGAAAAAAATGCAAGCATTGAAAAATGGTGATTAAAGTTAAATGTGTTTTAGAGATATCAAAGTAATTTTTTTGGGAATACAAAATTTTTAGTTAACAAGATTTTGTTTGTCGTGCTTAATTCCCAATTTTTATTCCTGTTAAACATACTGAAATTTATTGTTGAAGGGTTAAGCGCATTTCACTGCACAGATAAAAATAGATTTCAATTAAAAAATTTGTGATATTAATTATAAAATTAATTAAATTTGTACCAGTAAACAAATTAATAGTATCAACTAAACATTTCTTTAAATTGATTAAACGTTTAATTCACTTGATTAAACTTTTAATTAATTTTTTTTTTTCATTTTGCCAGTTCAGTTTTATTTACACTGTCACATGCATTTTAGTTATCAAAGTTTTTCTTGGGATTCAAAAATTAAATTAACAAGGTTTCGTTTAAATGTGCTCAATTTAAATTAGGGTTGCCATACGTACTGTTTTTAGCAGTACATGTACTGATTTTTGTCAATTGTACTGTTTTATGCACAACACCCAAAACAGTACGCAAATGTACTGTTTTTTACACTTAGTACTGTTTTTATACTGATTTTTTGGTTTAGTCTCCAAAAAACAATGGTATTAAGAAAAACCGAGTTTAAGTAATACACATTTGGGTATATAACGGTATGCTATCAAGCTATATTGTCATAATATTTAAGAAATTGTGGCTGTGTTGCAAAAAAAAAAGTTGTTAAATAATTAGAATTTTTTAATTACGTCTATTGTTTTGTCAAAAAATACACAGATTAAATTAGGGGTTGCTCAAATCATTCATATTTTTTCGTGGTATTATTTTAAGACATATGATAACCTTTAAATCCCTCATTAGTATTTCCCTTTATAAGGATATTAACAGTGCATAAATTTAACACACCTGAAAAAAATTCTTTTATTTATTTAGTATTTTTAGTATTTTATTTAATTGTTTTCCAATACAACAAAATTTACAATGGAATTAATTTTATATTGACAAAATATTTTCAGATTTTGTGAAAAAAAATAAACCAATAAACCCAACATTTTTTTTGAACTTATAGATTAACGGCCAATTTCAATAAGTTCAGTTATACTTAACTATAACTATAAATGTGAATATTACAAAATACAGTTATAGCTATATATGTAGCTGAAATTGGCCGTAGTTAAATAAAAATTTGTTTGATATCGGAAAATTAATTGAACATTTTTCATTTTTCGAATTTATTCTATGAGTTTAATTTCAGTTATGTACTTTATAAAGCTTTTTTGTAATAGTTCTATTCCTCCAATTTTTCAGAAATGACTTTAAACACTACCAGACTATTATATTGTATTTTCTTTTTACATTTTACCTTAGCCTTCCTTTGGACAGCATTGAGGTATATTGTATGTACAGAAAAATTTAATATTATTAGACACCAGCAGAATGTTATGCATTTTCTGGCCCGCTACGGCCTTCGTTAGCATTCTTTGTGTCACACTGGAAGGAAATAATTCCCAGTTTCTATTTGTTAAAATTAATTGAAGAAAGACACAAATATTTTCTGAAATTTATACGATAGTTCCACACTATGTGTGTGGTGAAAATTTCTTAAAATACAAACATGCTTTAAGAAAATTCTACTAACTCAATCAATAAGTAGCTTTTTTTTAACGTTTTACATTGGAAAATAATACTATGGTCAAATGCTTTGTTTGTGATATATGATTTATAAACGCAAATGGTGTCATTTTGTATATGAAATACCATTAAATGTAAATCTTTCCTTTGATATAAAATGTATTTTATTCGACCTTTGATGTTATACTTTTAAAGTGTATTTCATTATGTTATTGTTGTTCAAGAGCTGTAAATATTAAATAAAAAGTTATGCTTTCGTAAAAATGTACTGCTTTTTTCTTGATTGTACTGTTTTTTCATAACCAATGTACTGTTTTTCCGAATTCAAAATCTGGCTACCCTAATTTAAATAAGTCAAATTGAAAAAGCTGACAAAAAATGTTGTTAATCATACGAATTTTCATTCCAAACACGTTTTTAAAATTTTGTATTATAAACGAAATTCTTCTTTAATTTTGGATTATTTTATTATTTAATCTATATATATAAATAGAAGTGTTCACTTTTATGTCACCACTAACTGCGAAAACGGGTAGACCGATTTCAACAAATGTTGGGGTACGTTTGGGATAGTCTGTAGATGGTTTATGTAAAGTTTGCATGAAATCGGCCCAGTGGTTCCGGAGATATGGCATTTAGATTTTCCTATATATTCCCACACAAATATCAACAAAATGCCCTCCATTTTGAACTCCTTCGAAACGGCTTGACTGATTTTTATGAAATTGTATGTGTTTTTGTAAGGTATGAGAATAGGACGTAGAGTATATTTTATATCGCTAAAGGGCGCAAAATAGGGCATTAGCGCCCCCTCCCTATATCTGTTTAGCTAATCATCCTGTTTTCTTAAAATTTGGCATGCAGGCACTATAACATCTGAAAGAAAATAGGGAATAGGGCCTGAAATAGGGCAAGAGGATTAAAAGCTCCCCCTCCCTTTATCTGCTTAACAAATCCACCGATTTCCTGGAAATTTTGCAGGAAAATAGTGTAACATCTGGAAAGAACAATACCCTAAAATTTTTATTATTTAGGGCGTGAAATAGGGCAATAAAGTAAAAGCTCCTCCTCCCCAATCTTTTAAACTAATCAACCGGGTTTCTGAAAATTTGGCATGCAGACACTGTAACATCTAAAAGGAAATAGGGAATAGGATGTGAAATAGGGCAAGAAGGGTAAAAGCCAAATAGTGTTACAGCCTATAGTTTTTATTATTTAGGGCGTGAAATAGGAGGGGTAAAAGCTCCCTTCCCTATTTCTTCTTAGCCAATCGACCGGTTTTCTTAAAATTTGGGATGCATACACTTTAAAATCTGAAAGGAATAAGTTATATGGCCAAACAACCTTTGCCGGGCCAGCTAGTAAAAATTATTTTTTTACCCAGTTTTTTTTTAAACTTATTTGCTATCTTATCTCGACTTAAGATGTGTTGTCAAAATGCCACAGAAATAGTTATGTTAATTATTTTTAAATAGTTAATTCACCCATTTGGGTTATTGGAAATCAATTATTAATGGAAAAAAAAAATTTATATGGGTTAGTCCAAAGTGTTGAACGTGACAGTCGTACGCATCAAAAATGCAATAACATTTTAACCAACAAATATATTTACGTTCTCTGAACCCTTAAATTATAGCACTAAGAAAGCACTGTTATCTATGTTTAAGTTGATGGAGGGCGCCATTCTAGGTCAAAGATAATGGCAAACCAATTAGCGATTCGAACGAGAAAAAAATTTAAGTAGTTTTTGTGACCATGTATAAAAAATCATAATTCAGCTAAACCTAGCACAATTTTTTAGTCAAACTACTTTCAGAATTTTACGTAGCAATGTAACATTAAAATGTCTTTGGTTTGATTCCAAAATCTTCTGTATATTCTTTTTTTTAAGCCAAAATCTGGGTCGATACGTGACATTTCGAACGTGAAATAATAAAAATTTACTGTTAATCCGAGTAACATATTTCTCTTTGAACTCTTGCTTAGATTACAGACCATGTATGAAAATTTATTTTATCAAATATCACCTCTTTTAGGGAAGATAATATTAAAGAAAACATACAATAAAACTGTAACGTGTAAAAAGAAATAAGACCCAATAACTAGTTATTTCTATCTCCTCGTACATTTAATAATTTGCATAATATTAATATTTCATATTTTTTACATTTAATTACATGTTATACCTATTATTATTATTATTAGTATACTAATATCTTACATTGATCTTCTATATTTGCATAATTTCAATATTTCATATAATTACATTTATAAATTTCATAACATGTATTACTATTTTTATTTTTATAGTGAATACCCCTACTGTACCAAACACACACACACACTACACAAGTTACCATGATAATTCTCACTTGGTTCAGCTGTGAACTGGGATAAGTAGAAAAGGTTTGGTTACATTCGGGGCGATTCTCACAAGACAAGAAAACCGCCAACCAAGCACGGAAGTTATATTTATTATAAACTGACGAGCAGACTAAGGCTACAATCGTAGAATTAGTCACTTTATGCCAATAAATTTACACAAGTGGCTTCGTGTCGCCTGTTCTCACAAGTGGCTTCGTGTCGCCTCTTCTCACAAGTGGCCTCGTGTCGCCTGTTCTCACAAGTGGCTTCGTGTCGCCTGTTCTCACAAGTGGCCTCGTGTCGCCTGTTCTCACAAGTGGCTTCGTGTCGCCTGTTCTCACAAGTGGCCTCGTGTCGCCTGTTCTTACAAGTGGCTTCGTGTCGCCTGTTCTCACAAGTGGCTTCGTGTCGCCTGTTCTCACAAGTGGCTTCGTGTCGCCGGTTCTCACAAGTGGCTTCGTGTCGCCTGTTCTCACAAGTGGCTTCGTGTCTACTGCTCTCACAAGTGGCTTCGTGTCGCCTGTTCTCACAAGTGGCCTCGTGTCGCCTGTTCTCGCAAGTGGCTTCGTGTCGCCTGTTCTCACAAGTGGCCTCGTGTCGCCGTTCTTACAAGTGGCTTCGTGTCGCTTGTTTCTACTAGTATTATTGTTATCGTAGGAATTCGTAAATTAAGAAGTCTTTTAAGGTTTATGTAGTAATAGCTACTAGTTATAAGACCCCTTGGTATGTATTATATATATATCATTAGCGCGACGAACGCATCGATTCAAAACAGCAGCCGAAGCTTCAGCCAAGAACGAACCGATCGCTGGACACGCCGACAACCGACCCTGCCGAAGGCCGTGATACGCAGCCGCCGAGCGTTTCATAGCCCCGAGCCGTACCCGACCGCCGACCTGAACCTGCCGAAAACTAAACCTATACTCGGGTGTCAACGAGCCGATCATCACGAATTCCCGCCAGCCGAAGAATCCATCCTAAAGCTGTGGTAGTTTGTCGTATTTCATGAATTGTTAAATAATTAATAAAGCCTAATAAAGAAAAGATTAATTCAACCCCAGTAAGGGTAAACATATCGTCTTCTCACTTAAGGTTAGTGGATCCGTAAGTAAACCCTGGAGTCGTCTGAGTTACCTCAGCCGATGAACAAAACCACGTTACAAAACATTATCACAAATAAGAAATTACGTTTGCACAAATTTGCAGTCTGATTGTTCATCTAAGTGAACAAATTTAAGGGTAAATTTATAAAATTAGTAAAATCTAAATATTTTTCTATAACAATATCGTAAAATAATCAGCTTTTAATAACTTTTAAATATTCGGTCACGGTGGACCTTTTGTCGGAAATGCCCACATATAGAAAAAATTATTTTTTTTTTTTTAGTTTTTTAGTAGTTTTTTAGTAGCGATATCCATGCAAATGTACTTTTTTTTTGTGGATTGTCTAAGATCGATATCGACCAATTATCTTTACGAATCATTGAATTCGCGTTTAAATAGCAGCGATTTGTTTTTGCATATTGTTGCATATTTTGGTGAAGATCAGAGATCAGCAATGAGCAGTGAAAAAGTGAGTAGAGCTAAATCATGACTCATAAATTCTTGTATTTATACGCACTCATACTTGTTCCAATGTTATTCAAACTCATATTCACTCAAAAGCTTCATTTTATTCATCGTACTCATACTTAGCAAAATTTGTAGTGTTTGATTTAGAATCTACTCAACTCAATGTGTATAGCAGAGAATGACAACAAGCACCCATAAGAATAATATACAGAGGAATTTACCCACGCTTTTCGTTATTGTGTATACACATATTTATAACGCAAAAAGTATGGTTGTTACTTATACTTATGCACGGTAATATCTTCACGCAACCACATTCAGTAAACAAAAATACATGAATATTATGCAGATGTTATTCAATACCCATGAATGTGTTTTGGTTATCTGCCATACAAATAAAATATCCATGTTTAGAAGGTATCAGTATTTTAGCTCAATTTTCCAAAATGGAAAAAACTTTGTCGAAAAAGCCAGAGCTTCTAAAGCAATATTAATCAGTTCTCAACGAATATTTGACACTCGGCCATATGGTAGAAACTTCGTCGCAGGAAATCATGTCACAAGGTAAATACAGCTCATTTTATCTACCCCACCATGCGGTAGTACGACCAGAACACAAAACCACAAAGGTTAGAGTTGTATTGAATGCGTCAAGAAAATCTAAATCCCAGTTCTCTCTCAACGACGTTCTTCTCACAGGGCCTACTCTTCAGAATGAGTTAATAACCATAATACTCAATTGGAGAAGGTACAAATATGTTTTTAGTGGCGACATACAAAAAATGTATCGCCAAATCCTTGTTCACCCCAAGGACAGGCCATTTCAAAGAATTCTTTTTCAAGAAAGTCCCGATGGACCAATTAAAGATTATGAGCTTAAAACAATCACGTTCGGATTAAACTGTGCGCCTTACCTCGTCATTCGTACCCTTCTGCAACTGGCGTCAGATACCGAAGCCGAATTTCCCAAAGCGTCTCGAATACTTCGGGAACAAACATATGTAGATGACATTCTCTCCGGAGAGTATTCGAAAGAAGAAACTTTTGCGGCTCAATACCAACTAATAAGCGCATTAATGTCGGCAGGATTTCCTCTTAAAAAGATCACGGCAAACGATCCAGAGCTGCTAGCTCATTTGCCAAAAGAAGATCTACATGATTCAGACTTTTTGCGGTTCAAAGAGGCCAGTTCAGTCAAAACACTCGGTATCAAATGGAATGCAATCTCGGATGCATTTTCTTATAGCTTTGCGCCACTAGATCAATCGGCTAAAATAACAAAACGTCAAATTTTGTCTGCAGTAGCAAAACTCTTTGACCCTGCGGGATGGATAGCCCCCATAGTCATCAAAGCTAAGGTCCTGATGCAGCAATTGTGGCTAGGGCCTTTTAAAGGCTACTGAAACTCTTGCAGAAACTCACACGTTGCATGTTGAAGTCGAACGAGAGGATATTTTAGATAGATTCTCATCATATACCAAAGCTCTACGAGTTTTAGGTTACGGTTTTCGATTCCTAAGTAAATGTATTCACAAAGTAAGGTCAAGTGCAGTTTACGAGTCTCAGAATGACTTTACGCAAAAAGAGATTAAACACGTTAAATTAAGACTAATCACCCTGGCTCAGAGAACATTTTATTCGGAGGAATACAGATGTTTGTCGAGCAACCAAAGTATTTCAACCAAGTCTACATTAAAACCCTCGAATCCCTTTATAGACTCTGACAATGTTTTAAGAGCGAATGGAAGATTATCGCAATCGTCACTGCCATATAACGAACGCTACCCAATTTTACTCCCTGGAAACTCTAGAATTTGTGAACTTTACATTTCTCACTTGCATACATTTCTCGGTCATGCTGAATGCAGCCAAATGTGTCGAATGGTACAGACCGAATTTCACATATTCAGACTCAAACCTCGTGTGAAGAAGATAATACGTAATTGTAAAACGTGCATCATCTTTAAACAACAGCCATGTTCGCAAATAATGGCTTCCTTACCTTCAGAAAGATGTTACCTATCTCTTCCTTTTCAAATAACGGGGATTGATTTTGCGGGACCGTTCGAGTTGAAGACATCCTCCTTAAGGAAAGCACCCTACATTAAAGGTTACGTCAGTGTGTTCGTCTGTTTTAGCACAAAAGCTATACATTTGGAGCCCTGCTCGGATCTCTCCTCTGCGGCATTTGAAGCTGCATTTAGTCGTTTCGTTTGGAGGCGAGGCCTACCCAAAACGATAGTTACTGATAATGGCAGAAATTTTATAGGATGTAGTAGAGTGCTAGAAGCGGAATTTTCCGCCTTTGTTAAGACAGTTGCAAATTATATAGCTCAGAAATACATAACGCACGGGTTCGAATGGAGATTCATACCCCCCTATGCACCTCACATTGGTTGCTTGTGGGAAGCCGCCGTTAAAAGTTTTAAGTTTCATTTCAAACGAATCGCAGGTTCTCAAAAGTTTACATTTGAGGAATTTTCCACCTTTCCAGCTACAATTGAGGGCGTACTGAATTCACGACCAATATCGGCCTTATCCGAGGGCCCAGCAGATTTGACTGCGTTAACTCCTGGTCACTTTTTGAGAAATTATTATTATTGTCAACCCAAGCAATAATACACCATATAAAATGCATGACTTCCGTAAGCGTATGGTAAGCTAAACTTGTAAACCTAAATTATATACAATTATTTGTTGAATTCGGCTAGCACTCGTATTCCGTAACAAAAGACATTTCTATTAATCCCAAATTAATAGAAAATTAGACCATATCGTACAAAATTCTTATAATACAACGTTTGTAACAACTGAACTGCATCTACAGGCTCAAGTTATGCTGTTGTTGCACGTTATTCCGCAGAGATACAGTGATCAACAATATCCTACCTGCTGAATTGTATACATCATATAATAATTTTGTTACAAATAATTTAGTCTTAAGCTTCGTTCACAATAGGCAGCATTATTTTCACTGGTTTTCATAATAGAGCAACAGTTTTTTTCGCCACCACACGGATTTTAAATAAAGAAACCATTTGCAAATTTTGCCCAGAACAACATTACGTTTTTATTACATATTATTAGTTGGAACATTGTGTTAAAATGTTCATTCAAAACTAAATAAAATTCAGTCGGTCCTCGATTATCCGTGATCCTGTTAAACCCGATAACCGTGATGGCCAAAGATCAGTCTATTGTTTTTTGTTTGTAATGTTTTCAAATTGTTTGCTTCGATTAACCGTGATTACCTGTATTATCCGGGATGGCAGTTGAAAAATATTAGACAAAAAACTTTACACGATTCTTTTTAAGAAATTGTATTCTTTTTTTGCTAAATGTCCTTTTTTTGCCTCATGTTTTCAGAAATACATACATATTTAATGTAAAAATTGTTTTCTTAATAAATACCCAGCAAAAACTTGGTAATGACTTGCCATTACTGAACCACTTACTTTTCAATGACTACTTCATACCATCTGCATTACATAGAAGTAGTTTAGTAATGGCTGATATATAATCTGATACCAAAGTCCTTGTGTATGAGTTGATTAACGAAATTTATAATTCATTCATAATAAAATGCATCTACGGTTTAATTTTTTTCAAATCTAATACAAATTGGTTTTAAATATTTATTCTTACAATTTGTTTTTTTTTTTTATTACACTGAAAGAAAAATGCTTCATATATTTAATGAATCATTTTCATAAAAAAAAAATTTTTAATGTTTAATGTGCACCAATGTTCACTTGTTAAATAATAAAAATATTAAAAAAAACTGTACAATCAAAACTGTTATGCTATTAACCGTGAAAATCGATTAGCCGTAATGCTTCTGGTCCCGACCATCACGGATAATCGAGGCCCGACTAAATAATAAAAATATTAAAAAAAACTGTACAATCAAAACTGTTATGCTATTAACCGTGAAAATCGATTAGCCGTAATGCTTCTGGTCCCGACCATCACGGATAATCGAGGCCCGACTAAATAATAAAAATATTAAAAAAAACTGTACAATCAAAACTGTTATGCTATTAACCGTGAAAATCGATTAGCCGTAATGCTTCTGGTCCCGACCATCACGGATAAAAGAGGCCCGACTAAATAATAAAAATATTAAAAAAACTGTACAATCAAAACTGTTATGCTATTAACTGTGAAAATCGATTAGCCGTAATGCTTCTGGTCCCGACCACCACGGATAATCGAGGCCCGACTGTAACGTCATAAACAATTTCATACAAATTGTTGCTGAAGTAGAAGTTGACTCAACTTTTTAAAAAAAACTTTAGTTACATTTTTGTTTGGAAAATGAAAGGAAAATATGGCTGTAGGAAATATCGCCCAAAGAAAAATGGCCCAAAAAAAATGAAAAATCGCCCAAAAGAACATGAAAAATTACCCAAAAGGTTATATATGAAATTTTGCCCAGAAGAAACAAAAAAAAGAGCCCAAAATTAAAATGAAAAATTACCCAAAAAGAAAAAACGAATTTTTTCCCAAAAAAAAAAAATAAAAATTATCCAATTTGCAAAACAGTGTTTATTATTCATATAAATTTAGTAACTTACAAATGTAAGAGAAAAACATGTTTTATTATGGTGACAACCAACAAAACTATTGTTAAAGAAACTTATTTCACCATAATGTGGTTGTCGATGACAATGATTTGGTTAAATTAAACATAATATGGTCAACATTTTTTAAAAATGGTTTTGTTGTTTTTTCTCTGGGTGCATATCAGAGAAACTCAAAATCAACAATTTCTGTTGATTATTCATACCCTAAAATTTACATTTATTCTAAGCTTGCAAAACAGAGTTCAACGTTGGTAATTTTTTTTTCCTTTCGTACACATTTGATATTTTCATTTATTCGTTTTTTATTGAAAGTGCTTTATTTGCATTTTTGTTGCTCACGCAATATAACACAACTGAGTAAATTCAAAAGAGCACATTCTCTATACTTTTGTTTACATTAACAACAACAACAATAAACAACGATGAGACGCTTTTTCAAAATTAACAACAATAAAAACAACAATAACAAAAATACATTGTACCTACTACTACTACTACTGTACTTTTTGTTTCTATGGAAATTGTGTGTACCTACATAAGTATGTGTGTTTAGTTTCATTTAAATTTTTTTTTTCTTGTACTACATAGTTAATGCTGAATAAATACATGAGTAATGATTGTTTGATTTCTGGCTCTTTCGTTTGTATTTTTTGTTTCTTTACCAAACAATCCTTTGCGCTCAGAACACTTAGAATCTGTATAAAAAAAAACGAAGGTAACGATTGTATAAATAACAAAGCACGATGTGCGTTATTTGAATGACTGCAAACCAGCAGCGAATATTTGCGGTTGCGCGAGTTTGACTGTATGACCGTAAGCGTGTGTATTTGTTGTCGTTAATTAAATGCGGTTTTTTTTTCAATTGCAAAAAGCTATTCTCTGGTGCATATATTAAACATATAACGAAAACACTTTTGGGCGCAATGATTTTCTCCCCTATGTTGTAACAAATGCCGGCAGCGCTTACTAAAGCGTCTCGGCATAGCCGGCCTTCGGCCGTGCGCAAGGATTTTCTACTCTATGGTATAACAAAAACCGGCTTCGCTAACTAAAGCTTCTCTGCGCAGACGGCCTTTGGGCGGGCGCAAGGATTTTTTCCTTTATGGTATAACAAGTACCGATTTCGCTAAGTAAAGCTTCTAAAATCTTCCTTGTTTCCGAACGAAGGCCGACTTTGCAGAGAAGCTTTAGTTATCGAAGCCAGTATTTGTTATACCATAGAGGAGAAAATCCTTGCGCCTGGCCGAAGGCCGGCTGGGCAGAGAACCTTTTTTCATAATGAAAAATCACCAAATTTAAAAAACGAAAAATCACCCAATAGTAACGAAAAATAGCCCAACAATTTTGGGTCACTTTTCATATGAATTTAAGCCCAATTTTACATGGAATTTTTTTGGGCGATTTTTCATTTATTTTTTTGGGCCATTTTTCTTTGGGTGATTTTTCCTACAGCCGGAAAATATATGAAATACTTTGGGAAGAAATAAGAAAGAAGAAAAAACGACATTGTTGCTCTGATTGTGAATAAACCTTTATCTTTATTAAAAATTTACATTTATGTTAAAACATTATTTGGTAGTTTAAATATTTTCCTTTTATTTTACCATGTTTTTTTTATTTGCCTATTCCCATCATCATAAGAGTCGGGTCCAATTCCTCGGTTTTGGTTGTCTTTTGTTTAGTACCAGGGTTTCCTTCTACGAAAGCCGCAGCTAAGATAAGCCCAAAAATAAAAGTTGATAAGATTTGCATTTTGTTATTGTTCAGGTATTTTGCAGTGCAAGTTCCAAAATGCTTTAACAAATTCAAAGAACTCTTGAATTTAACTATAGATCTTTGCTGTTGGCTTTGGTATTTATAGTAAAATTTCATGGTTTATTTTCAAAACAAAACTAGAGTTAAGTTTGTTTAAAAAATTTCTTTGTTTGTCTTTTTGCGAATTAATCAAATATTTGTTTTTTTTTTGTACAAATGTTTTTTTTTTAACTTTAAGTATAATATTTGCTTTTATTAGAACTTTGGTAACTGCCAAAGTGTGTGTGTGTGTGTGTGTTTTTTGTATGTTCCCTAAAATACATAACTGAAATTTAGCTCATAGAATAAATTCGAAAAATGAAAAATTTTGAATAATATATTTATATTATATATATTATATATATTATATCGTAAACAACATTTTATTCTTTCTTTAATCTGCAGTTTCATTCGGTTAACCGTCAACCGGTTAACCGAGTACTTACTACCCGATTAACTGATCGGTTAATTTCAAAATGGCTTTTTTCGATTAACGATTAAACCGGTTAATTTCAGTCGATTAACCGATTAACCGCAGTAACAAAATTTACAATATTTTGTAGTATTATAACATATTTTTTTGTGTGTTTTTAATTATTTGTTTTGTCTCATATACAATATGTATTTGTTTAAAAAATATTTTTTCAAACAAACAAAGAAGGTGTTCAGTGATTTTCATTTTAACCCATTTTCCGCCGACCAATGACTTAAATTACATTGTTTTTCAATGTTTTTTTTTATCTTCTTCATCGATCAACAGGTATGTGGCGAAAAATGGGTTAAATATATGATTGCCAATACCTTTTTTTTTTGTTTCACGTACTTTTTATGTATTTGTTTTTTTATCATATCTTCTCATATCAGTCTTTGAACAAAATTAACCGAAACAATTAGTAGTGTTAACAGTTTTTAAAAACTCTAATGGCATAATGGAGTATTTTATATGTTAAGAAAAATCCTGGAAAAGTACTGAGATATTAGATATTCGTCTACGATAAGTGTCAAAACTAAAGAAAAGAATCGCTTTAATCCTAAACATTTAAACCAAATTATTTTTCTAAATGATTATTGTATAAGATGTCCTTTAACTATTGAAATAACTAATAAAATTATCTCAGTTTATTTTTGAATAAATACGTTAAGTCTTATGTCTTAAAATAATTACAGGAAATATATATCGTCGGCCTAATATGCAAACCACTTTTTATTTAAATTGAGATTTTGATGCCGTGTGGTAGAGAAAGATACGCCTGGTCAACCAGCATGTAGTTTTTCTTCTATTAAAGTCTTGAAGTGTGTAAAACTGACTGTAATTTTAATTTTCTATTAAGCTTCAAATAGGAAAAATAAACAGTTTTTTGTCTCTCCTGTAAAAGGTGCTGAAAGTGAGTTAAGGTGTTATGGTACTTGCTATTTTTTGTATTGGATTTTTTTAGGATTGACTGAATGAAACAACAAATGCGAGAAAGAACAAGAAATACAATTAGATAAAATGTAAACAAAACAAACAATACTGCCCACGTTTTTTCCCTACAAAAAACCGTCATAAAAGCTAAAAATCGCAAAAAAAAAGTTAAAAACCGTTTCTTTCGATCAAAAACTAAAAAAATTGGCAACAGTGCTAACAATTAATCTGGAAATGTCAATTTTAAGTTTAAAAATTTTATATTTTTTTTTGACAGTCTTAGATTATTTATCGATAACACATGTATATTTTTTTGACATTTCAAGATTTTTTATGATATAATCATACTCTTTACACTTAGTCAGTTTTCCTATGCAAATATATTTGCACTGTTCTCCAATATAGAAAAAATACAAAAAATAGCAAGTATCATAACAGCTTTAGCAGGTTTGCATATTTAGCCAACGATATGACTGTTGTAAGCTACTGCTTATATTTTGAATTAAAGTATGGGCATTTCCTGGGGTCACGAACGTACGTTCGTACGCTTTTGATGTAGAAATAACAAAGTGGGTGAAGATAAATACGCCGAGTTAAATATGTTTTATGACGTAAATTACGTTATTAAAAACGTAGCTGTGCTACGCGTAGCTGATTAAAAACGTAGCTCAGCTACGCGTATTTCAGCTACGCGTAGCTCAGCTACGTTTTTATTTAATTTTTTTCTTAATTTTGAGCGGTGTGTATGGGAGAGATTTTTTAAATTGCGGCCGAACCAAAAAAGATTACGGAACGGGAGGGGCACCAAATTAGAGGTACAGTGCTGTCTGGGTAGAGTGAACCCCCGATGCTATGAATACCTCGTTAGAGTGAACACCAGAATGATAACATTGACTGCTCTGTAGAGTGAACACTCATGAACCTCTATAGAGTGAACATACTTTATAGTGAGTTTTTAGGTTTGGCTTAGGAGAAAAAGAGAACACTAAATAACGGTAAAGTAACGATTCTTTTAGAGTAAGTTAACAAGTTACTCTCACAAATACGCATTCTATGAAGTGTTAATTTATTTTAGCCTGCGCGCATGTTCAATTAAGGTCGTGTCTCAAAAATTGGTGTTATAAAATTGTTATATACAAATGGATTCGAAAAAGCGACATTATAAAAGAAATTGAAGAAGGTGCTCGTGTTACTTCTTTAGCACAGCGTTATGGCGTTGCAAAAAAAATTTCTGGCATAAATAAAAAGAAAATCGGAGTAATAAAGCTTATTGGTAACTATACATTTGGAACCCAAAGAAGAAAGACGCTTTAAAAAGGAGAGTTTCCATGCATGGAAAAAGCTTTGTACAATTTATAACCTATTAATGCATTTAAAATAAGTAAATAAGTTTTTTAAATAAAAAAAAAAAACCAACCTTGATTTAGTGAACAACCTGGGTATAGTGAAATCGCTCTGCAAAAATTAGTTCACTCTACCCAGACAGCACTGTAATTAACTCTACTTTCGTAATCTTTAACCAAAATTTGAGAAATATAAGTTTTTCTATTTTTAAAAAATTCTTTAAATTTCGGCTAGTGTATCTGGAGGAAATTTTTTTAAATTGCGAGCGAACCAAAAAAAATTTCGCAACGGGAAAGGCTTCAAATTAGAGGTAATTAACTCTACTTTCGTAATCTTTAATCAAAATTTAAGAAATATAAAATGGGTTTGTTAATTAAGTCCTTTTTTGGGGTAATTTGTTTGATAATTTCGTCACTAAACATTTCTAAAAAATATTATTTAGAAGAGAAAAATCTTTAAATTTTTTATAACAAGGGCAAAAAAGTAAAAATTATTAATTTTTTAGAAGAAATACTTCTTATTATGAAAACTATTTAAATTAAAATACATACTTCCATAAATACATAATTGCGGCATGTATACAAAATTAGATTGTTTGTATGACGTGTTGACAATAGTAAAATTTAAAATTCCAAATAAATAGACCCAAATCTTACACTAAGGTTACTCTTCGTCGTTGCGACGAGTACGCACCTCTGAATTTTAACTCTAAAAAAATGAAAATCCAGCGTACGTCCACTTAATACAAGCTTTCGGCATCTGTTAATGTTGTTGACAAAAAGGGCATTATTTGAACACTCATAAAAAAGTTATATGATAAAAAGTAAATGAGCTTCGTCGATTCGACGAAGTGTAACCGTGCAGGGTTAAAAAAAACACTACATGTACGCTTAAAAAAGATCTGTAAGTTCTCTTAGTGTTCGTATTCGTAAGTTCACACTCGTTGTGTACCATATTTGGTTTGGGTACAAATCCACAAACACAACAATTTTATTTTTATTCTTGTAAAGAATGTGTTTGTGTTCTGTTCATGGCAAAATACGGTATGGTACACTAACTTGCTGTACTTTACTGCAATTCACAAATCAAACCTAGAACGACCGTGCAAAATTTCGATTGAGCAATCTTCTTCATTAACTTTTGTGGAAGTCAATTTTCTGCCTCTCCTAAGCATTTTTAAATCTTGAGTTGTGCCTGTTTATGTTTTAGTGTGCGATATCTGTGGTTTTCATGGGCAACCGCGTATGTCTTAAAATACAATTTTTCAAAAGAGCCGAAAAAACCATTCTAGAGCTAACTATGGGTTAGATATTGCACCTTTTGAACTATGTAATTGAGTTAAAACATCGGAATGAGTCTATCTGTTTTTAAAAATTTTTTAAAAAAATATAAAGAGCGCTTTAAATTAAGCAATATGGCGTCAACAATTTAAAATCAAAAAAATAGACATACGCGGTTGCACATGAAACCCACAGATATATCCATGGCGTGCATGAAATATGGTTTCAAACTGACACAATTTTGCTGGAGTGCACAAAGTGCTAGCTAGAGTAGGCCTCATACCACAGAACCACATTCAAGAATCGATCGAACCAAACTGATAAATAAATAACTGTTTGGTGTCGTTAGGATCAAAAATGTCTCTAGCCAACCTCTTACACAAATACAAGGGCACACTTTTCTAGATATTGATAAAATGCGATTAATCTAACTTCTTGTAGAAAATTAGAAATGTAAGAAATCAACTATTCCTAGCGTAACAGTATTCATCTTGTAAAATTAATTGATTTGAGAAGTTCTTGAAAAAATCATATATTAAATTTGTTTACATTAAGCTCCATTAAATTATCACTACGCTTAAAAGTCATGTATGATGTTAAACGTTCCTACTCTATAATAATCTCTAGCTTATACAGTTTTTTAGAAATATGAAAATTAGTGTTAACTTGGTGTGATGGTACCTTTTTCTCGGCTTCGTTTGCGTTTATTTTTGACCTTCTAACGCAGTTTAAAACATTAATAAGCCCACAAAATGTAAAATTTTTAGCGCAATTGTTTTCTAAAGTAACGATGATAAGTATTAACTTTGTTTTGTTGCTTAAAAAAACAGCTGTGCTTGTAGGTAAACAAATTAAGTAAATAATCAGTCTCGAAGTCTGTGTAATAATCTATTATATATATTAAAAATAAAGAAATAAAATTTTGATTAAAACACAGACCTCGAACCTGATTATTTGCTTAATTTATTTACTTATATTTTTTTAAATTCTATTCATCATAGGCACATCGGACAACAAGATTATATCTTACGTGTAGTTTAGGCGCAAACAGAACGTTGTTGTCCTTAGGTCTTTATACTTATAGAACAATACAAAATTAATTGTTTGGATCTGCCGAATCTTATATACCCTTCACCATAGTGCGATAAAACACAAAGGTCTTAGCGTTAAACAAGAGGCAGTCGTGGTTTTTTGCTCACATCCCATTCATTTGTGTACCGATCATGCTTAATTTCGGAATATATCTCTAGGAGAAAGGGAACTAACATTAAACTTGTCACATGACAGTTCTAAAGTGGTAGGGATCGGTTCTAGTTCTAACATTTTATATGAAGGGGTCTTGTGAATTTAACATGGCGATGTCGTAGGAGGGGGCTAATTGGCACCTTTTTGACACTTTGTAACAGGTCCCTGAAATTCCCTAAATGGTATCATTAAATTTTGGGTTAAAATAATGCCTGTCGCAGATATTGTCCCGAGTGAACCATGTTTATATGATAGATCCCCTTCATATAAAGTAATAATACCAGATACAATCAGCTACTACCGCACAAAATCCATGACAAGTTGTGTGTCAATTTCCTTTATTCCGGTGTAACTACTCTTCAAATAAATTATATCTAGTTTCGTGGTATGTTCTGTTTTCAACTATCACAATTCGTTCCTTTTTATTATAAAACTGTGTTAACTGGTCGCGGGATAAGTGCTTTAAAACCAATTGACTAAAATTTCCCGCAGGGATGCGACATAAATATGTATATAACAACCAAGTCCCCAAGATACCTGCGGTCTTCGGAAAACCCATTTCAAAGGTCACACGTAGAGACAGACATCAATAAATCGCCTTGGCGTATCACAATGACCAAGAATATAAACTTATATTTTATAGGGTCTATTTAATTTATTAAAACTTCGGTGAAGTGTACCAAATTATTGTTAAAACAACAATGTTTCCACATTGAATATTTCTGGCAAACATTTAATCATATGAGATATTATCTTTTGCCCTTCACCACTAGTGGTGACTCAACAATATTGCTGTATTGAAATTTGATGGAGTTTTTTCAATACTACTGAATTTGTGATAAGCAAAAATTTACAATTAATCAAATGTAAAATCAGCTCCCTAAAATCAATAAAATACATTTAAAACTGAACCAAACCATGATATTTTTTTTTTTTAAATTGGGTAAAATTAAGTTTTAATAGAAGTTTTATAGAAATAAGATCGCAAAACTTTACGCGGATCAGCCAACATTTAAACATAAGTCCCATATAAACTGTACCCTTGAAATATTAATTAAATAAAATAAAGTAAAAAATAAATAAAAATAAAATATTAAGCCTCCTGAAACATTCTTACTCATGGTGAAGGGTATAAAAGAATTCGGTACAGACGAATATACCACTTTTACATGTTTTTTCTAAAAAACTCTGACGAAATATATGAATCACCAAAACTGGCATTGTCTTATTTGTTCAAATTTGTTCTCAAATTTATTTACAAATACATGAACAAAAAATTAAATTTTAACGTATAAATAGCAGCTGCAGAATAAATCGTTAAAAAGTTAAAGTTTTCAAAAGGAAAACAACCTAAATAATTTTTGCTGTTCTACTCAGTTGTTTCCTACACTTATTACCTTCTTATGGTAAAAGTGACACTTTAAAAGAAATTCGGCAGACAATCACTACCTTTCATATTTTTCAGTTATTGTCTGCCAAGTATCTTCTAAATTGCCACTATTGCCATTAGCTGGTAATGACTGTAGCAAACAACTGAGTAGAACAGTAAACATTATTTTGGTTGCTTTCATTTTGAAAACTTTAATTTAACGTAAATTGATTTTCTCATCAGCTGATATTGTCTGATTTGGTATGATAAATTTATGAGGTAAATTATCCGGAATTGTTTGATATTCACCTCTATTCTGCATTTCGATGACAGTTTTGTAAATCAGTACCAGTATTTTCGCATAAAGTTTGAAACAAATAATTCCATAATTTCTTGATTTGTGCGTAACAGATGTTTCTGTAATTCGGTTTTCACTGAACTATTTCGAAATGAATCTAGTGAATCGCTCTGAATCTTGTAAAAATAAGAAAGTCAAATGTAAAATAGAATAAATCTTAAAAAATACTAAAGAGAAAATGGCGAATTTATTAAAAGGTGGTAAATAAAAGTAGCTGATGTGTTTTTATTTTAAATCCGCAAAATAGAGCATACAAAATTCATTAAATACACTGGTTCACAAATGTTCAACTTTTTTTCCATAATCTCAAAAATGAGATGTTTTCAAAGCTAACTTGTTTTCAAGGATATTTCCAGGAAGCTTAACAATTAGAATTGCGCAAATTGTACAGTCTTACAACGACATGTGTTTCCTCCTTCAGCCCAGCCCATATCTGTGTTTATATATCAGTTTAATTTGTTTACGTTTTTTTCCCAAATTCAACATTTTAAAACTTTTTTGGAAAACTCACAGACCAGCCACAAACACAAATGCCATCTACCAGCAAACAATTGCTCTCATTTAAATTTAAAATATAGATACCAGAGATCAGCAATGAGTAGTGAAAAAGTGAGTAGAGCTAAATCATGACTCATAAATTCTTGTACTTATACGCACTCATACTTATTCCAATGTTATTCAAACTCATATTCACTCAAAGTTTCATTTTATTCATCGTACTCATACTTAGCAACATTTGTTGTGTTTGATTTAGAATCTACTCAAGTCTATGTGTATAGGCGAACCAAAATGCGAGGCTGCCAGATTTGTCCCCGAAATAGCAAAGTGACGATTTGGCAATTACAGTTTACTAAAGTTACATGTATGAAGTGGACGATTTTTCGGCAAATTTATCTGGCAGCGCTGATTATTAAGTTGTGTGTTTTCTTTGTTGTGTTAAAACGGTAAATGGATGAGCTAAATGATTTGAATCATTGTGAGTATTATAAGTATTTTCTTGAAATTATAAATCAAGCTGAGGTCATTTATGAGTATGCGTATAATGCCGACGTCGCACTCATAAATATTTCTCTTGTGAGTATGAGTGAATCAGAGTAGTTAAGTTGAAATGATTTCTACGCACTTATACTTACAATTGCATGAGTTAGTATGAGTAGCGAAAAAACGATTCATTGCTGATCTCTGATAGATACCCAACAAACACGAAGTCAAAACTTTTAAATGAAATGACTTTATCATTTGACATCAAACACACTTCTAAAATCTTTTTCAATTGCTTGATTTTAACATTTGAATTCAAATTAATAATGATTTGAATATAAACATTTGACAAACAATGTTTTATAAATTTTATATCAAGTTGTTAACAACTGTTATTCTTAAAGCAAAAATAAACTTGGCAACGCTGAGGCGAAAAAATGCAAACATTGGAAAATGGTGATTAAAGTTAAATGTGTTTTAGAGATATCAAAGTAATTTTTTTGCGAATACAAAATTTTTAGTTAACAAGATTTTGTTTGTCGTGCTTAATTCCCAATTTTTATTCCTGTTAAAAACACTGAAGGGTTAAGCTATTCCTATGCGCATTTCACTGCACAGAAAAAAATAACAATAGATTTCAATTAAAAAATTTGTTTAATTAAAAAATTAATTAAATTTGTACCAGTAAACAAATTAATAGTATCAACTAAACGTTTAATTAAATTGATTAAACGTTTAATTCACTTGATTAAACTTTTAATTCACTTGATTAAATTTTTAATTAAATTTGAGTTTATTCTTTATTAATGCTTTAATTAGTGAACATTTTGGAGAAATTTTTCTTTGTGATTGCTTAGGCCAGAAAACTTCATCCAAAGATTTTAGAAAAACTAAAGATATTAAACAAATAAAACTGCTACTAGTAGGGATGCGATATCCATGCAAATGCATTTTTTTTCTTTTTTCTGTGGATAGTCTAAGAACGATGTCAACCAATTATCTTTTCGAATCATTAAATTCGCGTTTAAATAGCAGCGATTTGTTTTTGCATATTTTGGTGAAAATGCATATTTTGGCATTTTTGAGTGATTTTTTTTTTAATATCCATATTAAAAAAAGTTCTTAAAAAAATTTTAAATACACAAACAAACCTTCCAAAAAATTTTTAAAATCAATAAATAAATTCTTTTGGAGCTCTGCTTAAATACAAGATTTTCAAAAAACCATCCTTCTTTTTTAAACCAATGCAACACCCTACAAGGTTAAGGCTTTCAATGGGTATAAAATATTTTATCCAAAACTAAAAAAAAGAATTAATTACTGTGTGCAGTGTGAATTATAACGATAGCGAATAACATTTTGTTTTTGAAATTATCATTCTTGGTAAAACCAGAAAACCACAAATGTATCTGTTGTATTAGAAAAGGTTTACTGAGTGCTTTCACCTTTCACCTTTCATTTGATTAGCTCACTTCATTTTGTCCTTTGTTTGTTTCGGCCTTTTAAGATTTTCGTTTTAAATACTAAATAATCCTTTCTTCTGCTTAATCTCTTTAATTACTTTACTTTAGGTAATGTTTTGATAATGTTTGAATTATCTTTTGATTTTCTTCTTTATATTTATATTTTTTTTTTTTTGTGGGAAATTTGTGCTGGCGTTTTAATTTTTTGTGATTTTTCTTACAAAGTTTTTAATGCAACAGATGGTGCTCGAAAAAAAAATTCTTATTAAGTTCCCTTAATTTTAGCCTTTTTGCACAGACTGCAAAAAGAATTTAAGAAGGCAAAAAAGACAAAAAGAAATATTATTAAATGTTATTTAGTAAATGAAACAAATGTCTTATATATGGGGCATTCCACGCCAAACCAAAAAAAAAAAAAAAATAAAAAAGTTTTATCAAGGTTTCGTTATAATGTGCTTATTTCCCATTTCAAACTATTGACAAACTGAAGTTTATTGTTGATGGGATAAGCTATTCCTATACGCATTTCACTGGTTGATTAGGCCAGATCGTCAGAAAACTTCATCCAAAGATTTTAGAAAAACTAAAGATATAAAAGAAGTAAAAAAGATATTAAACCAAAAAAACTGTTAAGCATATAAGAATTATAAGCCCCAGTTTTACTTGTAACAATATCAAAGCTTTAGCAAAAACAACAACAATAAACAGTGAGTTTTTTTTACAATTCCGACCACAATTGGTTGATTTTTTGTCAACTCTAAATGAAGTTGTAAGTGGGTAAAGAAAAAACAAAAATAAAACAAGTTTCTTTATTTTATTTTGCCAGTTCAGTTTTATTTACACTGCCACATGCATATTAGTTATCAAAGTTTTTCTTGGAATTCAAAAATTAATTATCAAGGTTTATAATTATATAAGGTTATAATGTGCTAAATTCCCATTTCATACATTTGACAAACTTAAGTTTTAAAATTTACGAGGAAGGCACTTTAAAAAATTATTAAAAAATTGGGGAAATCAAAAAAAAATTGTTTTAACCCATTCGATTTGCCATGGAATGCCCCATATGTTGTATAATAACCAAAAACCAGTAAAGGAAAATAATTTTTTGGATTAGTTAGTTTTTACCCACATCCTTTAGTTCAAATTATAGCAGGGACAATTTTCAAAAACATATGCAGCAATCCGTATAAAATAGTTGACAGATAAGCTTGGTACTCTGTTCAGTATTTCGTGCGAAAGGTTATCAAACTCAAAGGTTTACTGAGTGCTTAGCACCATTTTTGTTTTCCCTGCGTAGCAAATGCAACTCATATGATTTTGCACGGAATACAAAGCATCAGCTGAACATTTTTGTGTAGTTTTTATTGTGTTTTTGTGTAGTGACTTTTATAACAAGAATGGAAAAACGTTTTTAATTTTTGTTTTGCAGTGGTTATTTAGCGAGCGTTACAAAAAGAAAAACAAATATGAAGAAAAGTTTTTGGTTTTTGTTTAGCTTTGCAAAACAAGGTTGTATACTTGTTAAGGCGACCGTACATGACAAAAACAGTCATCTGACATGTCAAATTTCCCACTGCAAAATACATATGTACATGTCGTGTGTTACTTTTAAACATTGCATCTGTAAAAGTCAGATGCAAAGACATCTGACAAAATTTGAACTAGAGCGTGCTCTATTTTTTTCTGACAAACCATCTGACATCAGAAATCTATGCCGAGAAGAAACCGGCAGCGGCGTCCACTATTGACGCAATCATTAGCCGGCTGAAGCTAATATTTTACAATACCGAGATATGTGTGATCATCGCACCATTGAATAGAATTTATGTAAATATATATAAAAAACCGTTTCATTTTAATATCCTAAATTGGTATCTTTGAATTAAAAGAAAAATATGTTAAGATGGCTAAATTATTTTACGGCGTAAATAAAAATTTTCGTGGCGGCATTTTTATTTTGGTTTTTGCAACAACTATGCGAAAAAAAACAGAGATAATATCAGAAGCAAATAACGTTTGTGATCGAATATTATAAGTTGACAAGTCAGATGTAAAAAACATGTCGTCTACAACGTTAAGTTTTGCCAAGCCAAGAATTAGATAATATTGATATCTGTTAGAATTTTTGCGTGAATTTGTGTAGAACTAAAAATCTCAAAGTTTTACCTTTTTTTATTACACAATGTTTTATATATCTATTTTCTATCTATCCATCTATATATATTAAACAGGATGTGTGTATGTATGTATGGACTCCAAAACGGCTGGGCCGATTTTGATGAAATTTTCAGGGAATCTTCAGGCGGGTGACACTGTGAAGTCTAATTTTTGATTTTCGGTGTGCGGGCGGAAGGGCGTGGCAAAATCCAATTTTCATATTGCACCACTAATGACATCTATATAATTTGGACGATTTTTTCTGTAGAATGATCGCCATGGTCCAACTTTGATTTATACGAAAAGAAAATTTTGCCCCGCCCACTTTTACGCCAACTTGTTTTCGAATTACCTATAATCAGAAAACGGCTCCGTCGATTTGACAAATTTTTCTTTCAAATGTTCGTATTAATCCATTTTAAGTTTTCATCAAAAGAAAAATTTACCACGCCCACTTTTTTTATTAAGCGCATAACTTGAGAACGGCTTGACCGATTTGGACGATTTTTTTTTTTAAATGATTGCCATGGTCCAACTTAGGTTTTTAACGAAAGAAAATTTTGCCTCACCCACTTTTTTCGATTTACCTAAAATCAAAAAACGGCTTCATCGAGTTCACTAATTTTTCTTTAAAATGTACGTATTAATCCATTTTATGTTTTCATCGAAAGAAAAATGTACCACGGCCACTTTTACGCCCACTTTTTCTATTAAGCGCATAACTTGAGAACAGCTTGACTGATTTGGACGATTTTTTCTTTAAAATCAACATCATGGTACAACTTAGGTTTTTACGAAAAGAAAATTTTGCCCCGCCCACTTTAACGCCCATTTTTTCGATTTACCTAAAATCAGAAAACGACTCCATCGATTTGATTAATTTTTCTTTCAAATGTGCGTATCTTTTTAACGGATTTTAAAAATCGAACGCAAATATTTTTCTTATTTGGACAGGACAACGTCTGTTGGGTCAGCTAGTTCCCGATAAAGTGAAAGTGCTTGTTTTGTGTAAGGCAACATGTGGCATTCACAATGTAAACATGTTGCTCTACACAAATTTGCGATAAAAAATGTCAAAACTTGGTACTTTCAGTTTATCGGGAATAAAACAGGAATTTGTTCATGGATTTTCATGAAACAAAATTTATTATATTTCTACAATCTGCAGATTTATGAAAAACTACTAAAACTTGCAAGTATTTGTTGATTTAAATTTTTTGTGAATTTTTTAATTCAAAAACTTTATAATTAAGCATAATTAAGTTTTTCTACTTGTGCCTCATTAACTAAAAAACTATTGGCTTAATCAAAAAATGATATTTAAAAGATTTAAATCTGGTGTAATTTGAAATTTGTTTAAAGAATTGAATAACAAAATCGAGTAGGTCGTTTGCCATATAACTTATTTCTTTCTGATGTTACAGTGTCAGAAGATATTGGGAGGGGGAGCTTTTACCCTTCTTGCCCTATTCCACATCCTATCCCCTATTTCCTTTCAGATGTTACAGTGTCTGCATGCCAAATTTTAAGAAACCCGGTTCATTAGTTTTAAAGATTGGGGAGTGGAGCTTTTACCTCCATTGCCCTATTTCACGCCATGAATAATAAAAATTTTAGGTTATAGTTCTTTCCAGATGTTACACTATTTTCCTGCAAAATTTCAAGAAAATCGGTCGATTTGTTAAGCAGATATAGGGAGGAGGAGCTTTTACCCCTCTTGCCCTATTTCGTACCCTATTCTCTTTCAGATATTACAGTGCCTGCATGCTAAATTTCAAGAGAATCAGTTGATTAGTTAAGAAGAAATAAGGAAGGGGAGCTTTTAAAGCTATTGCCCTATCTCACGCCCTATTCCGTATTTCCTTTCAGATATTACAGTGCCTGCATGCCAGATTTTAAGAAAACCGGTTGTTTAGTTAAGAAAATATAGGGATGGGTAGCTTTTGCCCCTCTTGCCCTATTTTGCGCCCTCTAGCGATATAAAATTAACTTTACAAACTATTCACATACCTAACAAATACACATACTCAATTTCATAAAAATCGGCCAAGCCTTTTTATAGGAGTTCAACATGGAGAGCATTTTATTGATATGTATTTGTATGGAAATATATAGGAAAATCTAAATGCCATATCTCCGGTACCACTGGGCCGATTTCATGCAAACTTTACATAAACCATCTACAGACTATCCCCAACGTACCCCAACGGTTTTGTTGAAATCGGTTTACCCGTTTTTGCAGTTAGTGGTCACATCAAAGTGTACACTTCTTTTTATATATATAGAATAGATGAAACTGGCGCTCATTTAAATTACCTTTGCGTATGAGTAAGATTTGCAAATTAAAATATTACACATACTAGGCTTGCTACAGGAGTTTGACCAAATATCACTTTAGTTTTGTATTCCTTTATAACTTCACAGATATATTTTATGTAACGTCACTTAAAACTTAAAAAAAATTGTATATAACTTCTTGGAGAATAAAGTGTTTTGCGGTTACACTTCATGCAACAGACATACTTATGCACTCTATAGACTTCCGTTCTTGTCATGTACATCATGTACAAAAAAAAATCAATATGTGACATAGCATACATTTTTCATAACACATTTGTGGTTTTTATGCTTCTTATTTCTATATATTCCATAAAACTTATTTATACATAATATAAAAATAAACTTAGCAAGAATAGTGTAGTTGGTTGTAAGACGAAAAGTGTGTTGAACGAAATTGCACTACATTGATTTTTAGAAATCCAATTTTTACAATATAAATTTATAGAATTTATAGAATGAATTGATACCCTTCCTCTACCACTGCAATTCATTTTGTTAAAGGCAAAAAACCGTTTTTTTTTAAATTTTTACAATGAAAGTTGAAAACAAGTATGGATTTGTAAAGCAACACGAGTAAGAAGTACACAACGGTAGTTGTTTTTATAATTTTTTCAACAAGATTTCTGAGTTGTTTCCCTTTATCTGTAATTTGTTCATTTACATAGTGGTGTCATTTCATAAATATAGAAACAAAACGAAATATAACAGCACAATAAACTTACCTATAACAACAAAAAAGAGACAACACAAAATAGAACATCACCAAATAAAACCGTTGTGCCATGAACACTAGCACAAATTAAAATATTTTTCTTTAGTTGAACCAAAACTGATATGAATTCAGTTTACATTTCAAGACTGACCTTTATGTGGGGTCTATGGTTTATAATGGGGCGATCTCCACAATATTCTGTAATATGATTTTTAATTGTATAAAACGAATCTGTAGAAAATTTAATGACAATCGGTGAATTTCGCCCTAAATTTGGGTTGGTTTTAATTATTCTAATTTTTATTGTAGTTGTACCAAGTTTGTGTCTATAGCTCTATTCCTACTGTTTGGGATTATAAGTAACAACATGACACCATATTTTTTCTTTTCTATTGAGTTTTTCGAAAGTGAACGTGTTTTCAACAGACTCACAGACAGGCGAATAGACTCATGAGCCCAGAATATGCACATATGTATACTGTATGTGGTTGAAGATGGCTTTAAGAATGTTTCACATGGAATGGCAAACTTAACATACACCTCATTCACCACTGGATATTTAACACAAATATTTGGTGCGAGATTTAAAAGAAACAACACATTCGTACATACATTAATATTAACCAGTAGTTAATATTAAAAGCAACGCAATTGGCAGGCCTTTTTGAAGGCCTCTATACTCCTTTCTTAAGATAAATCGCAAAACAACAAGTTAATTATTTTCTGTTCCTCGCATTTGTTTACTGTTAAAATTTTTTGTTTTGATTATTTCATGACAACATGAATTCGTTTTTAGTATTGGGTATTTTAGTTTACATGTGCGCTTTAAATCCAATCACGTGTATTGATTTGGGTTTAAAGAATTTAGTGGATTCCGCAAAAGATGTTACCGCAGGTGTGGCCGAGGACATGAAAAATAAAGTGGCAACTCCGAAAGGTCTTTTTGAGACGAGCAAACAATTAATAGCTGGTTATCCCATGGAGTTTGCATCAACGTCCATTAATAAAATGTGTTCATCGGCTCTATCATCCCAAACCATGACACCCAGATATTTGCCAGACATCGATAAAATTCAATATCAAATGCGAACTGCATGCAATCGCTATAACTATTCTCTAACAAAGGAAAATGATATGTGGACTAGTATAGAGTTTAATCCCAAAAATAAGGTCGTTTTATTGGTCACCGGTTGGACAACATCGGCTGATGAACACGAAACAATTGCTCAATTTACTAAGGCTTATAGTTATCGTGGAGGCGTTAACTTTGTGGCCTGGGATGCTGCTGGTTATATTAAAACTCTTAACTCTTAACTTAATTGGTCATAGTTTAGGAGCTCATATAGTTGGTTCTGCCGGCCGTCACTTTGAATTGAAAACCAATAAGACTAACGTGGTAACTGGGGTAGATCCAGCCAAACCCTGTTTCAATGAGGGAGAATCATTGTCTGGTTTGCAAAGAGGAGATGCTGACTTTATCGATGTTATTCACAGTAGTCCAGGCATTATGGGTACACGTGATGCCATGGGAGACAGAGACTTCTATCTCGGTGGTTTGGAGCCATTACCACCAGGTTGTGCTGGTATTAAGTGTGTCCATGCCCGAGCCTGGATGTACTATTCTCTGAGACCAGAGATCCAGGCAATGAAAATAATTTCATGGGAACCCATTGCACTTCTTTGACTCGTTGGCGGGAGGGTAAATGTCCCGGCAAGGAGGTGTTCATGGGCCACGCTGCGCCCACCGATGCCAAGGGTAACTATTTTATGGAAGTTCGCGCAAATCCCACTATGGCATGAATGGCAATAAGAATGACATGTCAAAATATGAGAATTGTGGTGCCTGCAAGGAATCTGATGCGAAGAAGAAACCGATGTAAAACGAAAAAGAGATTTTAAAATTTAGACTGATCGTTTTTTTTTTTTTTTTTTATAGTATGTTCACATTTGGCTTCTTAAACGCGTTTAAGCAGTTCGAACGTGATTAAGCTCTAATCACTTCAAAATCGAGATGATTACCCATACATTGAAGTGATTTGTTAATCACTTCAAATCGACATGATTACAACTAAATCACTTCATAAACCACATAGAATCCACTGAACATACCCTAATAATGTAGAATCGCTCGATTGTGTACAACCGGCCAAGATGTCTGCTTAATATTTTTATTTTTTTTTTCCTTAAATAATTCATAAATTTTCACAATTTCATCATTAAATTGATTAAAATAATCTTCTGATAATTTTATAAAAGTGTTTTTATCCATTTTTAATACTTTAAAGAAATTTAAATTTGTTTGTTGTTTTTTTGTGTGCTTGTGTGTGTGTTTTTTCTTAATCATCTGTCATCTTAATCATCTCAAATGTAATGTGAACGGCTTTGATTAGCTAAATCAACATTTTGCTTAAACGCGTTTAAAAACCCAAATGTGAACATACTATTATTTAAATATTAAAATTTACTTGGGTATTTTGCTTTCCACTTTAGGAGTTAAATATGGATTTTACGGTGTTTTTAAAAAATTTTTATGTTTTATTCAATTTTTATTGTGTGTTTAATTTAACTGTTGTTGTGTGACTAATTGTGCATAAATTGTTCGAAATGTGTGTAATTTCTAAAAGAATTGCTTCGCAAGATATTCTACCTTCGGAAGTATGCTTTCTAGAAGGTATACATTTATTTTCGAAATACCGCCTAAAATATTCAGTACTCATTCGATACTCCCTTCTTTAATAAGGGAGAAAGGAAGTTGTTTAGTTTTATTTAATTTTGTTTAGTGACCCTCGGTACTTTCATCTTTAAGAAGAGAACGAAGTTGTTGCTAAAGGGAGTGTGGAAGGGCTTGCGCCCAATGCCAACCTGTGTAGAAAATAAATAAGTATGGAATGCGGCGAGGAGGGCTTGTGTTTGCTTAATAAGGCCTTCTATTAGGCCTCTTTACTAATTCTTGTTACCGCTAGCTATTTTTTTTTTTTTTTTTAAATAATTTATTTTTATTATTGAATCTTTCTTATCGAAATTTACAATATGTATTCAAATCTTAATTCTACTTGTTTTTTATTAGTTATTACCAATGTTACCACTAACTGATGTATTCAAATTTTAAAAATGTCTGCTAGTTAGGCTCGAACTGAAGCAGACCCCGAGCGAGGTAGTTGGGATGGACCATTAGTTTATCTATGTATTTGACTGAATACTTTTTAATTTCTTCCTGGATGGTAGCGATGTTAAGATCTCTGAGGATAATGTCATAACGTATATACCATGGGGCGCAGACAATTTGTCGTAATATTCTAGACTGTCTTCTTTGAAGCTTTTGGATGTTAGATGCGCATGCAGTACCCCATATTTGGATGCCATATGTCCATATTGGTTTTATGATGGACTTGTATAAGTGAATTTTGTTGTCTAAAGACAAGTTTGAGTTTCGACCGAGAAGCCAATGTAGTTGAGCTGCTTTAAGTTTCATAGCCGTTATTTTCGCTTCAATATGACGCGACCAGGTCAAGCGTCTATCTATATGAATTCCCAAGTACTTAACATGGTTTTCTACCGGAACAGTGATGTTATTTATTTTTACAGCTGGGCACGTTTGTCTTCTGAGCGTGAAAGTTAAGTGAGCACATTTAGCCGGGTTAACCTTTATTCTCCATTTTTCTAGCCAGGCCTCTAGTTCATTGATGTGGGACTGCAGATTTTGCGATGCGACTTTTGGGTCATGGTTAACGCTAATAAATGCTGTGTCGTCTGCAAATGTAGAGGTATGCGTCCTCAGGTTTGTTGGCATATCCGCAGTGTATATTATATATAGAAGCGGTCCTAATATGCTGCCTTGGGGGACACCAGCAGTCATTTTCTTGAGGGGGGAGTATTTATCTTGCGACCTTACTATGAATGTTCTGCCTGTTATATAGCTCTCCAGAAACTTATGAGTGTTTTGAGGAAGCGTTCGTGTGATTTTGATGAGTAGCCTATCATGCCAAACTTTGGCAAATGCTTGGGAAATGTCTATAAACAGGGCTGAGCATTATTGCTTTTTCTCAAACGCCGATCTAATTAGGGTGACAATTCTATGCACTTGTTCTATTGTACCATGTTTCGCTCTGGATCCGAACTGGTGGTCCGGGATGATATCGTGTTCATTTAGATGAGGAGTTATACTTAAAACGAATATTTAAGTCTGTACGAAGCAACCTGGCTAGCATCTTTTCCTGTCTTGGGAATCATAACAATTATAGACCTCTTCCATGAGGCTGGGAAGTATCCGACTCCACTAGCTATTGTTATAAAAAAAAATTTTTTGTTTAATTTCGTATTCTTTTGTAAATAATTCAATGACGAATCGAGTTTAAAAAAAATATTAGTAATTGTTTAAATACAAAACAGATGTTATTTTTGTTGACGCTAAGCCAACAACACAAAGTTAACATTTATTATCTAGACATTTAAAATATTGTTCGCATTATTATTGTTTTAGTTAAACCTTCTTACAATGTTAAAGATTGACGCAACCGCAGCAGAGAAAAGGTGCCCCCATACCAAGTTAACACTAGTTTTCATCTATTTAAAAAAAAACTGTTTAAGCTAGAAATTGTTCTAAGAATCAATTCCATATCAATTTGTAGTCTTCGTGTTAGCACAGTAGGAGCGTTTAGCATCATACTTAACCAGTTCATGTACTGATAATTTAAGGAACTTTATGTAAAACGAACAAAAGTACTATTTTCAACTTTGCCGAATATTTAGTAGATTCCAATGAGATTAAAAATATTTCAGAAGTGAGTTTTATATGGTACTTACTTAACGCAGTGCGCTTTGCTACCCTCATCGAAATAAGATTAGTAAAAAAATTTTAAAACAGATCTCGTATAATGATTTTACAGTAACCGTTCTACAAATATGTACACAGAATTTCAAGTGCATTCGTTTAAGACATGCCATGCCTACTTTTCCCATTAAAAATACTTTTGAAAGATGTTGTATGCTATTATCAAAGCTATTTGTACAAAATTGGAATACTTTCACTGTAACAGTACTACAAATATGTAGAAATCTTTATTGTCATTGGTTGGGAGGTGCCACGCCCACTTAAAAATAAAAAAACATTAATCGCCGATGATAAGCGCTGGGTTATCAGAAAATTACTGAAAAAAACTTTAGGTAAATCGGATCAGCAGTTTAGAAGTCTATATGGAACAAACAACCATACGCTTTTTCATTTATATATTATTTATTACTCCTGCTCCCTGCACCACCTTTTATTTTGAAAAGTTTAGTTTATCAGAGTAGTGGGTCCTACAAAGCTTGCAGACTTTTATCTTCAGATATTCAGTATTTAATATTTTCGTTTTATGGGGGGTACTTGTCCTTATACGTTTACCCCGCCCATTTTTATTTTGAAACTTATAGTTTACCATATTATTGGCCTTTACCACGTTTGAAGACTCTCGCTATAAAAATTCTTCAGTTACGCGTTATTTAATATGCATCCCATAACGGCATTGCTTTTTTTCAAAGGTGTAGTTTATCATAAGAGTGACTCCTAATAATTTTGAACATTATCACTATAACAGTTCTTAAGATATGCGATATTTAACATTGGCGTCCTATGGGCGTCACCACTTTCATCTTTTTTCAATTTCGAGGCTCAGAAGATTCTACTGCAAAATTAGCGTAGCGGCTCTTAAGATATGCGATACTTGACATGAGCATCCTATGGAGCCCCAAAGGCGGGGGCCTTTGGGGCTCACGTGATATTACTGTACAAATTTCAGGAAAATCAGTTCAGTAGCTTAGAGCCTATAATCCAGCAAACAAACAGACAAACATTTTTCATTTTTATATATGTATAGATATATTCAGCCATGTCACAGAGTTCAATTCCATCCGGAATCGAACAAAATATATTTGTTTATTGATTGAAAGTGTATTTTGATAGATTTTTGGCCTTTCCGATACAGAAAATAAAAACAAATTTTGTTTCATTCCGAAAAATTTTTTCGTCATTTCCTGAAGCACTAAAAAACGGAATAAATATCGTTTCCGAACGGAATTGTATTCTGTGATATGGCTGATTGATTACAAACCGATTTTTACAAAGGACTTTTTGGCCACCCCTCGTATTTCATATTGCCTACTGTTATATCCAATTTTGACTTATACCTACAGATATACCGAACACAAATATTTAAATTGCATAATATTTCTTTAAAAATAGCTTAAACTGATTGTTTTCCTTGTTTGTCATAACATTCTGGAAATTTTTTTTAAACTAATGCAAGTATTGAAGATATGCAATGGCCAATTATAGAGTTTGCACTTGTTTTTTTTCGACATTTTTATTTTAATAAAATTGGTTTTTGCTTAAAAAAAAGCCTCACAGTAATAAAAAATATAAAAATACTTTCTACACTTTATTTTTATTTTCCAATTTGTTTTACAATTTAAACATGACTGGCTTCAGTTTTATTGCATTTGATTTTCTGAATGTTTGGAAATTTGCCATATTTAAAAATATTTTTTATACCCTTCACCAACGGTAAAAGGGTATATATAAGTTTTCCATAACGTTTGTAATTTCAAAAGTATTGATCGTAGATCATATAAAATTTATAAATTCTGACTCCTTAAGAGTAGTGAAATTGATTAAACAAAGTCCGTGAGTATGTTGAAATGGATTTTCCGAAGCCCCCAGAAAAAACGGGGATTAACTTGGTATGTATTTATGTCATATATACTGCGTTCAAGTCTGCTATTGAAACTCAGTCAGATCGGACTATAAATAACTAAGATATAAGCAAATAATCACGACTGTCTCTAATTTTACCAATAAATACCTTGATGCTGTTGTTTTTTTATCTCTTTTCTATGTATCCGGAGCACGCCACGAGTAAAAGTTTCCAAATAAGGTTATCAATATATGACCTCTTTTAATAAATGAACGACTTTGGAGATGTAGGCGTGGCACTTCCCTTACAAAGATATTATAAATTTCTGTGTAGCTAGAGAACTGAAAGAGCCAAAGTTACCAACTTAGGTGAAAACATCTCGGTTATTAACACACAACATTAAAAGTGGGCGGAATTGCAGAAGTAGGCGTGGTACTTCTCACACAAAGAGTATAATGTCTATATCTGGAGAATCGGAATAGACAAGTTTCTAATTAAGGTACAAACATCTCAGTTATTAACAAACATAATCCCACAAAATGAAGGCGGCATTGGCAAAGTAGGCGTGACACCTCCCGAACAAAGATATTACAGATTTCTGGTTATCTGAAAAATGGCAAGAGCCAAAGTTTCAAAGTAAGGTACAATCAACTTGGTAATCCATACGCAACATTCCACAAAATGTGGGCGGAGTTGAAGAAGTAGGCGTGGCATAAAATAGATTTATTTGTATCTTAAGAACGGTAAGAGAAAAATTGTTAAAAGTTGGCCGTGCTATCAATAACAACTTCTCTAAAATAATGGGCGGTATTGGAAAAGCGGGCGTGGTACCACCCATACAAAGACATTATAGATTTCTTTATATTTGGAGAACGGTAGGAGCCAAAGTTCCCAAATTAGGTACAAACATCTCAGCTAGCAATACACAACATCCGACAAAATGTGGATGGAAATAAAGAATTAGGCGTTGCACAAAATAGATTTATTTATATCTAAAGATCGGTACGGAAACATTTTTTAAATTTGGAACATATAGCTGGGTTAGCATTATACAACTTCCTAAAATAATGGGCGGTATAAGAAAAGTGGGCGTGATATCCCCCATACGAAGACATTATAAAGTTCTGCTTATTTGGAGAACGAAAAGAGCCAAAGCTTCCAAATTAGCTACAAATATCTCGGTTATTAATTTACAATATCCGACAAAATAACGACGGATTTGAAGAAGTGTAATAAAATAGATTTATTTATATCATAAGAACGGTTTTTAAAAACGCCGATTACGTCCTGTAATGGTCCGAACGAAACGCCAATACGTTTCGTGGAGTGTGGACTGTATATAGGGGTGGATTTGGGCTACAGCTCCAGAATACCAGCCAAGGATCCAAACACCTTGGGATATTCCCCGAGAGAACGCCGATTGCGTGGTCCTGGCGAAAAGCCGATACGTTTCGTGGAGTGTATAGGGTGGCTTCGGGATTCAGCGCTAAAATATCCACCAAGTATCCAAACAACTTGGTGATATTGTAAAGGGTGGAAAGAGAAGCAGAAAAAAGGCATAAATATTTAAACGAAAGAAAAGCACTTCCAACCATATAAAAACACTTTCCTTTTTTTATAAAAGCGTTATAAAATTTCCATTTATTTTTATTAACAAAATATTAAATCTCCACAATAATTAATTAAACTACCAAAAAGATTTGAATTTACTAATTTAATTGAAAAAAACCGAGTACAAAACAAACAGCCGTCCAATATGGCGTTTAAAAAACGATTCGACTTGAAATTTTGTAAGTGACAACAATAAAAAATTAACCAAAAATACATATGTAAAACGTAAAGTAAATTTTTAAAATATAATACATGATGACAGTGGCGCCTCAAGTTGTCAACTCCCTTCACACACAATTGACACCAGGGATGAGAAATCCGCTGCGTTCTGTTCAGACGTGAACAGTATTAATGTAACTTCTGTTCTTATCGCACCATGGTAAAGAGTATATAAGATTCGGCTTAGCCGAATATCGAGCTCTTACTTGAATTTGGCAAACTGAATTCATAAATAAATATTTTGCATACATAAATGCATGGATAAAGGAAAAAAAAGCATGATAAAATTAAATCTTTAATTGATTTAATTTTCACCTTAAATAATATTTTCATATTTGCCAATTTATTTTTGGCACTCAATTCTTAAATAAAGTCTACAAAAGAATATGAAAAGTAAATATTAGATTTGTTTAAATATTCGAATTCTTTGGAAAACATAAAAATTAAATCTATTTTTTAATGCAGTAAAAAAAAATGTATAAAGACAGAAGAGAAATCATAACAATCGTCTTAAGAATTTATCAGCTTCACTTTTTCTTTGCCTTTTTTCTATCTTTGGCATTTCCTTTAGTGCAATTATGGCCATTAATAGTAAATTTATTATTCTGTTTGATTTTCGTTTCTATAATATTGATTTGAAGCTTTTTAATTCTTATAAAAAATTTTAAAAATAATACAACCAAAATATTTCACAGATAGATCTGCTAAAAACCAAATCAGTCTGAGGTACGACCCTAAATATTTGGTATCTTACGTGAATTGTTTAAGATTTTATAACTAAAACTTTTAAAATTTTTGGCATAAATAATGTCTTTATTTTATTTTAATTCCCTTTGAACTTTGTATTCTGTATATTCTGGGACTTTGAGTAATTCTAATTCGAAAAAGTCATGTCAGTCTATCCGTATGTCCATGTATTAAACACATGCTCACTTTCGAAAGCCTCGACAGGAAAGAACAATATTGGTTTTCTATTCTTTCTAGTTCCCCGAAGCAGTTTAGGATAGAAATCCAGCATTATCGGTAAAGTCTGAGAAGAGTTATCAACCCAAATGTGGAAAAACCTCCATGGAAAATGTACCTCGTTGTTACAAATTCTTTCTATAAGACTAAAAATTTGACCACAAAATATCGTGAAGATCTGTTTATAATTGACCGTAAGCCCTACTTAAAGCCAACTATCGAAAAACACTAAAGCGCACCTTAAACTGCAACGAACAATTATTTTAGAGTATAATTTAGTCTGTTATAGTTTCATAAGATTCAATCGGTTGGTAGTTTTGCATAGGCCCTAAGTAAGGCGGCATTCCTTTGAATATTTTTAGAAGCATTCAATTAGGTCTAACTAAGGTTTTCTTACTGTGATGTCGATTAACGTGAATACCTGTCTAGCGGCTGAACTTCACGGTGGATCTCAGCCACTTGGTGTGTAATTACTTAGCACGTACCAAATGCCCTTGCGTGAGTAAAGGATCATTTGCCACATAAGCAGCAATTTAAGTGTATAACTCACCAAAAATTAAACACACTTTCCTTGTTTGAGAGCCGGAGCTGTCAAACCTCTACTGCTATTTATTAATCATAGCAGCTTCTGTTGAATAGCAATAGCACCTAGGGCAATCCACAAGTCGAACTTTTTCATTAGGGTGAAAAATCAGTCTTCCATGTGAATGCAACCCTATCCGCGACTTTGGGTTTAAGCCACAGCCTTCACGTGCACCCCAAAAGTATCGCTTCAAAAAAGCTGCTCTATGTTTATCCTTTTTGTGAGTTAATATACTGAATATGGCACTCCCCGGCAGACGTTGAATAACTTACTGAAAAACAACTTTATAACAGAAAAGGTAGGAAGCTTTTTTCGCAAGAGGCAAACTAACGAAGACCTCACCAATAGTCATACCAGTTCTTGCACTAACCGCGGGCTACTGACTCCCGTACACTAGCAGTAAAGTGCTAAGGTAAAACCTCAAACCCCCGCAAGTTCATTGGACCCCAAGGAGCTCTGCCATTTAGATGTTTGGTGCAGCCCAGGCTGCAATCACCTGCTCTACGCTAATAAATATCAAACACGCCAGGAGAGAATATCGACACCACAGCAATGCTTCCTATCCCGGTACCATTTCTGTGTTCTTAAAGAATTCCATGGAGTAACGACTATTAAACGGAAAAGATAAATCTTGCGATACTTCTCGACGCGCAACCCCTTAATAGGTCCTAGTCAATTTACAGCATTGACCAAAGCTAATATACCGTAGACGATCTAATACCAAGAGGTTTGACTACTCAAGGTGCTAAAACTACGCATTTCCGGTAGGAGGGATATCTTACTAAAGAAATAATTCTGATGAACGTTCCATAATTTACTATTGGTCCAGCGTAAAATCCACTCCTGAAAATGACGCCTAATAATTTTTCTGAAAAAAATCATAATATTTTATTTAACTTAAGCAACGAATTATAATACTGTGAGCTCAGGTTTCTAAAGAGGTTGGCATATAATTTATAGTTCCCATATACAACCCTATCCTTAAATTTCGAACTCTCGGGGAAGGGTATTAAGGATTTGGCTCAGCCGAATACTGCACTCTTACTGATTTTTATGTGCTTTAGAAAAGCAGATACAATCCTGACGAATTCTGCTGCTTAAAGTATGCCAAGAAAGGTTGTTATATTTTACTCTGGTTCAAAAACTTCCATTAAAAATCGTTTATTTTGAGGTAAAATTTCCCGTATTAATATTCCCTGAAATAAAATAAACTTTTTCCGAGATTTAAAGCAATATTTTCTTAAAAGTACGAAAAACCAAAAGTGAGAAAGAAGCATATAAAAATTAAAAAAAAAGATAATTTGTTATGACAAATATTGATCCACAAATACCTTTGGTTAAAAGCTCAATGTTTGGCTATAGACTTGACAGCAGTCGCAGTGGCGTTAAGGATAAAAACTGCAAAGAACTCTGATGATGAATATGTGCTCTATAAAAAATGGAGTATTCTAAGGGGGGGGAAGCAAAATACCCCCTTACAAACTTGCTTACAAGAAGCAAGAATTCTCACTTGAAAGCACTATTTTTTCCTCTCTGCTACAAAACACTTTGATGACTAATTCCGTTATAAAAAAATGTAATTTCTATGTTCGGTAATGTTTCGGGAATGATCGAAAACATATTTTAAAATCATTACAATACAATCTGCTTCCATGCAAAGGAATAACAGAAGCACTTAGAACAGTGTTCGTGAGTTTTTTTCTTTAAAATAATGATTTACTTATAAGGGAAAATCCAAAATTATTTAATCATTTTTATTTACTTAAATTAAATTAATAGTTAGCGCATGTATCAGCGCTCATGTACTTTTCTTGCTTCCAGAAACCTTGAAATTTTTAACTGTGTGGTTATTCTCGAAACATGTAAGTTGGGTCTGAGTTCAATACCCCGTTTAGTCCAGAATAAAAATTATCTATAAATTATAATTCATTTTATGTTTTAAATTAATTTCACCATTTAAAATAATTTAATAAGAATTTAATTTGATGAATTTGGGCCTGGTTTAAAATGAAAGATTTGGATTAAAAACTTTAAACAGTTCAATTAACCACAAAGAAACTAATTGTTGTAAGGGTAGCTTTAACGGAATGGGAACTCACACCAAACTTGTCACGTCACAGTCCTAAAGTGGGTGATTGATACTGGTTATATTTCTAACACTTTATATGAAGTGGACTTGTCACTTTAACATGAAGATGTTCTACGAGGGGGCAATTGGCACCATTTTGACTTAGCTTTAACGGAATGGGAACTCTTACCAAACTTGTCACGTCACAGTCCTAAAGTGGTAGATACTGGTTATATTTCTAGCACTTAATATGAAGTGGACTTGTCACTTTAACATGAAGATGTTCTACGAGGGGGTAATTGGCACCATTTTGATACTTTGTAACAGGTAACTGATAAAACCTTAATGGACACATTTAATTTAGGGTAAAATAATGGTGCCAGCAGACACTGTCCCGAGTGAACCATTGTAGTTCCTCTTCATATAAAGCAATAGGACCAGAAATATTCAGCCACTACCCGCACTAAATCCTGTGACATCTACTTTTTCGTCAATAACCTTTCCTCTAGAGTAACAACACTTTTAAAACATTAAAATACTGTGTGTAAGATATCATATAGTCGGGCTTGACCGACTGTACTTTCTTACTTCTTTTTAAGATAAACAAATGCATAACATGAAACCAAATATAGCGCTGCACTACTTAAGAAAAACAAAATAAAAGCCGTCTCCTGTAAAATTTGGCTTTTGCCGCTTACGATAGAATCGAAAATAGGGCTCGACATTACCACCAGTAAAGTGGTATAAGTCTTGTGTTCACCTTTTACAATTCCTTCCTTTTTATTATAATACTATGTTCCCAGGTCACGGGATAAGTATTTTAAGAACAATTGACACAAATTTCCCGCCGGGTATGGCACGAGCTCTATTTCCTTTCATTAAGAGGGCTCACAGCTCAAGCGAACCAAATCATAAAAGAAAATTCGAAAATATTTTGAGTTTGAGTAAGTGAACTGCAATAAATTTCGGGAACCATTAACTTTAGTTTACACTGAAAAAATTTTCTTCACAGATCCAATGAAATTTACTTTAAAATTCAACCTATGTAACCCTTCATTGGATTAATGAAGGATTAATAAAATCAATGACAAAATTTTCATTGACTTTATGAATCCGCATTGAAAAATAAAATAAACGTTTGTCATTAAACATTAAACTAATTTCATTGATTTCATGAAACATTTCATTAATCCAATGAAGGGTTACATAGGTGGAATTTTAATGTAAATTTCATTGGATCTGTGAAGAAAATTTTTTCAGTGTATGATCGTTACCTTTGCAACGAAACACTTTTTGATTTTGCCCGTTACTTGTCCGTTTGTGTTTTTCGGTGTGCTTTGGGCAATTAAAAATCACACCGAAAAACCACAACTGCACACGTGTGATTTTAAAAGCACAAGTGGTTTGAAGTTCCGTGACTTGAAATCAAGTGATTGACAGAACGGGGATGTATATTATTTTTACATAGATATCGCTTTCCGTCATTTCACTAAGACTGATATTATCAAAAATACGTCAAAATTAGGTTGGTATTTTAAACTCCTGTTAAAAACACTTCCTTGTTCTCACTTAAAATATTTGATTTTATAACAATTATTCAACTTGCTTTGTTTTTTTTTTTTTTGTCTGGTCATTTTTCTTGTCTATCAAATGTTTGCAATATTCATAATTATTATTTATAAGACTGATGAAGTGCTTTCAAATTCACTACAAATTCCTGGCAAGAGAACACAGTCCTGTAACATGTATGTATGTAAGTATGTATGTTTGTCTGTATCGTTGGAAAGAAATCGTATTCATTATCATAACAATCATTGGTATGTTTTATCTCAATTTGTCTTAAAGGACTTAGTTAAAGCTTATGTTCAGCTACAAGTAAAACTGCACAAACATACATTTGCTTTAACATGATTAGCAGATTGGAATATGAGACGATTTTATATGGCAGACAAATATGTTTGTAGATAAAATGACATATTCTTATATAAGCACATGTTGTTTTACATTCAACTGTTTTTGTAGAAAATGAACAAAACGTATTTGTAGGTTTGTATGATTAGGGATTTGTCATTTATCTTAAATTAGGGTGACCCTATAAAACTTAAAATAAATATACGATTTTATTGTAATTTTTTATATAAAAATAAATTTGCAAAATTTCGTACCATTTCAGACGCGCAGATATTTGCAACGTCAGGAAAGTTTAAAAGCTATTTTGCATACCACCTAAAAACTATTCCAAAATCTTTATTTTAAGGATATTTTTCTACGGTTAGTTGGTTGTGGAAGCAAGCGGACTAACCAATCATTCTATCAAGTAGAGTCGAATGTGACTCCATTTAAATGACACCACACTACTCGTCAATTATAAGGATTCCAGACTAGATGTTCTATACACACAAAATATTGAGATTGATTTCAATTAAAAAAATTGTGATATTTATTAAAAAAAATTTACTAAATTTGCACCAGACAAACAGATTAATAGTATCAATTAAATATATTTTGATATAAACAACATTTCCTGCAGTAATGTTTTTGATTAAAGTGCTTATCAATTTTATTAACCACCAACTGAGAAACCCTTTTTATATTTATCATACGTATTCCTTGTAATTTACGTTTATGTTTTATATAATTTTATACATGACAACCATTCTCATTTATCCTAAGGCTTTTACAAATTATGTAATGAAACATACAGTTAATTGAATTCTCATAAGAATTTGCTACTTTATCAGATGTCCTTGTCCAAAAGTTTTCCACAAGCAAAATGGAAATAAAACAGCAAACAAGGATAATAAATACACATAATGACATTTACTATCCGAAATCATTTTATTAAAGGCCATCTAGGGGTTAAATGAATAAGTCGCTTTGAGTAAGTTAAAGTTATTAATAAACTTAGATGAAATATTATATGAAATATGTTTAAATATTTTTTACAAATATGAATAAATAAATGTCACAGTACATTTGTTAATGCATAAACAATGAAAAGAGAGCCATTTATATTAATTGTGCTGCTTAGGTTCATATGTATTCTGCTACTAAAGAATTAAGATTATGCATATTAAAATTATTAAATAATTTTTCTATAAAAATTTGTATTAAATTTTTAATGAAAAATTTACAAATATAAACCTTACAACATAATGCAAACCATTTTTTTTTAATTAAAGATGCATTTAGCAAAACATTTACTTTTAGCTTAAGCGCCGTTTTTAATCTGGAACATTCAATTTAACATTCACAATCAAATGTTTAACTTCATTTAGAGATTATTACTTAAGAAGAGATTAAGTTGTGAATAGAAATTCAAGTCAACAACCAACTTCTGTATGACATAAAATATCCGCTAATAGGATTTCAAGTAGATATTTGTGGTAAAAACAGGTTTTTATAAAAGAACACGGGTAAGTTTATTTGTAATACAATTGCAACGAAATAGTTTTAGTTTCCATATTAAAGCCACCACTTGTCTTCTGTATAATTATAAGTACTAAAAGTTTGGTTCATCCAACTGCAAGAACTACCCCTACACCAACAGTTCCAAGAAATCTGTCATACCACAAAATATTCTGCATTCCATAATATTTGGTTTAACTTTAAGCCAGCGCACACTGGGTTGAAATGGCGGCATGAAATAACCTCCCAAAATATAACCTCCCAAAATATAACCCCCCAAAAAAATAATGAAATAACCCCCCAAAAATTTGTACAGATAACAACAAAAACGATTTTTGGGGGGTTATTTCATTTTGTTTGGGGTGTTATTTCATTTTTTTAATTGGGGTATTATTTCATATGAAATTATACACCTAAAAGTCATTATGAAATAAAGCCCCAATATATTTTTTGGGGTAATATTTCATTTTCAAATTTATAATGAAAACGTGTTTGGGAGCAAGGATTTATCCACTTTGGTATACAGAACACCGGTTTCGATAAAAAAAAGCTGCCCTGTATAGACGGCCTTCGGCCGGGCGCAATGGTTTTCTTCTATATGGTATACCAAACACCAGCTTCGCTAACTAAAGCTTCTCTTCGTAGCCGGGTCGAGTCGGTATTTGTATACTATAGAGGAGAAAATCCTGGCGCTATACAGAGAAGCTTTAGCTAGCGAAGCCGGTGTTTGTTATATGCGGAAAAGCCTTAGTTGGCGAAGCTTGTGTTTGTTATATCATACCATTATATATATCGCGTGATTCTTTAAAACAAAATGTATAATAAATTGTATTACATATATTGGGCTTTTATTTCATTTCAGAAATTGGGGTTTTATTTCATATGAAATAAGCCCCCAAAAATTAGGGAATTATTTCATTTATATTTGGGACGTTATTTCATTTCGTTGGGGGCTAATTTCATTTTCAAAAATGGGGCTTTATTGCATATGAAATAAGGCCCCACGCTCTGGGGGGGTTATTTAATTATTTTTTTGGGGGATTATATTTTGGGGGATTATTTCATGCCGCCGCACAGTGGCGCCATTTGAGTTTTTTCGTTGCAAAAATCATATCTTTTGAACCGAATAAGGTAATTGAACAGTTTAAACAGCATATGATAGATAACTGTTCAGCCTATGAAATGTGCATTTGAAAAGGGTGCTACGCTGTGTAGGGGCCTACTTATGGGTTATCAAAGTTAAAATTAGTAGAAAAATCAATTTTATGGTACCTAAAAAAAAATTATTTTTACATTTTTAGATTGTTTTTATTTTTTTTTTCTTTAGGGTTCTAAATTATTACCCAACAAATTAAAAAAAAAAATTTTTTTTTTTTAAATTTATTTTTTCAATTTTCTGTATTTTCGGTATATGGGTAATTCCATGTCAAAACGACCAAGAGTGGGACACGACCCCTTCCGATTTTAATGAAATTTGGTGAGAATGTTCCTTTTATCTTATAAGGAACATATATGAACGAAAAAAAATTTTAAAATTTTTTTTTCAAAAGTTATGTCATACTCAAAATGTCATAATTTCGCCGAATTAGCCGAATGTGTTGAGCTTATTTCTTCAATAACTCGAATAACTCGAATACTCGATAACTCGAATGCCGCGCACCTGGCATTTCACCCTAATTGGGGACGCTGAATTCAGTGGTGCTAACCGTTTTTTTAAATTAGCTCTTGTTTTCAAGATATACCGTTATTTCGAAAATGTAAGGCGCTGCACAGCATATATTCGCGTAACTCAAAAATGGTTTAGTTTATTGAAATAACTAAAAAAACCGAAATTCGGCAATAAATAATAAAGTGGGGTTGGTCATACATTTGACCCATCTAGGAGCATCCTACGCGCTGTAGGGGCCAAATTAAAGAATTTTATTAAACCGCAATATTAGTATGGCAACCATGTCTTTTTAACCTTTTTTACCTCTAGAAGCCAAACGGGCACGTACGGGCAGATAAAATTTTTGAATTATGTAAAGAAATAATCAAAGAACAGATTTTGCAAATATGGCAAATATAGAAAAATATAGATTTTTGTTATTTTCCGTCAAAGTTGAAAAATAGTGAAAAAACGGATAGTTTTTAAATAGTGATTTACCAGGAGAAACACAAAGCAAACAGTTCATTTTTTTTTATCATTACACATTTAATAAATGCATCAATCAATACAAACAAAAAATAAGGCGATTCGTTACCTATTTTTCGTGATATTACACCTGAAATCGCAACAAATTTACTAAAAATTGTGTGTTTTTTTGAAAACCGAAAGTCGGTCAACTTTGAACGGTTATATCTTCTAAACTATATTATTGATATTATTAAGAGTGGCATATTTGAAATCGTTAAAAAGTTTCCTATAACATGAGTTTATTCAAAACTTCGTCGGTGCTCATGAAAATTTTGATTTTTGCAACCTCGTTTGCTCTACGGGCGCTACTGTGCGCCGGTTGAAATACTCAGTTTTCGACGATTAATTAAAAAATTAAATTTAAAGTATCGTCAAAACTGACTGCAGTTTCTTAAAACCTATAAAATTCTACATCACTAGCTGAAAAAATAAATATGTATCTAAAGTGCTCTGGTGTTGTTGCCGTGAGACATCAAAATCAAAGTTTTTTGCATTTTTTTTTTTTTTTTTTTTTAATACAGAAAAACTGAAAATTTACTTTGTTAAAAATCTTATTTTTTTACAAAGTTATTAAAAAAGTGACAAATTTAGCTATGGAACCATCAAGTTCAAGTTGTTTGTGTAACAAATTTAGTGTGGAAGTGTTTTTGTTTTTGTGATTTATATTAGAAGTCCAAAAAAAATTTGAATTTTCATAGTTTAGATGGACATATCGTTATTATTCGTGTCGAGATTTGTGGTTTATATAACAGAATAAATATAACATTTCGACTGCATTTTAGAATTTATGCATTTGTTTATAAAAAGTGTCGTTGCGCTGATTTACTAATAAAACATATGGTCTGGCGTTTGCTGCTGTTATTATCACTATTTTTGTATATTAATTATTGTTGTGCAGGTTTTAAATTATATTCTTTATGTTGTTGTTGTTTTTAATAACAGAAGAAATAGCAAATTTGAAATGCTCAACTGTCGCAATCGGTGATAAAGTTATGCAAGTGAAGCACAATTTAATTTTGCCAATGATAGAGGGAAAGGTTCTTAATGCTACTTAAGTGGCGCCACTAGCAAAAACTTCAATAATATAAATGAAGTGATTAAAAGGCCTGTGACAGCAGAATGTGGGCATTTCTTTCTAAAGGTCCACCGTAACCGTAAATTTAAAAGTAATTAAAAGCATATTATTTTATGATTTTGTTATAGAGAAATATTTAGATTTTACAAATTTTATAAATTCTCCCAAAAATTCGTTTACTTTGACAAACCAACAGACTGCAAAGTTGCACAAACGTAATATCTTAGTTGTGAGAAAGTTTTTTTTTTGTATGTTTTCTTCAATATTATCTAATTTAAAAGAGTTGATATATGATAACAATTATTCCAAAAAAGTTACTTACATGGTCTAAGGAAGAGTTCGAAAAGAAATATGTTATACGGATTAGTGCTGGGAAATTATCGATAGACTATCGATATTATCGATAGTCTTAAAATATCGAAAATATCGATAGGAAAAATATAAAAATCGACATTTTTATTATTTTAAATACAGCTAAGAAGACATCTAACAGCAGCTATACACACACAGTTTTTTGCCGCAAATTTTTACTTGCTGTTAATGATTCGCGCTGCATTACAGCAATGAATACAAACAACAAGAATGGCAAGTGGTATGGATTGCTTAGCAGTGCTTTTTACTGCTAACTAAAGGCCTTTAAGTCGAAATTTTTACATGTTTATATAGGGACTGAAATGTCAAATATTTTTGTAATGTTGTAAAAAAAATGCAAATCCAAATGCAATTGCAAGCATAAGACAAAACAATGAACGACCATTACTGAGCTACCTAAATAAGAACGGAAGCGTTTTTTGTATGTCAAAACTTCTCATTTGCATACAATAAATACGAAACAAACCACTAGAATGCGAATTAGAAACCACCCGGCTGATAAATCTTATTTGATAGATCGCTATGTCGGTTTGTTTTATTGAAATTGTGTTTAAATAAAATGTTCATGTTTAAAAAAACGCTTGCCGCTTTTGTTTAGGTTGTTCAGTTAGAGGAAAAGTCCCCTAGATTAATTACCATTTTGGGTTTAGAATTTAGAAAATTTATTTAAAGTTGCAATGGAATATCTTATAGTCCCCGTTACTTCGGTTCCTTCAGAGAGGTACTTATCAATTTAAAAAACTGCCATTGTAAATAACGTGCGTATATAGATACGTCTCATAGATTCAATAAAATGATAAAAACAACGAACTGTAGCCTTATAAAAAAATAATTCAAGTTTTCCTGCACAAGTACAAACATTCAGTCGATAGTAATATCGATATATCGATAGTGAAAGAACGTAAAAAAATATTTGTTGTTTAAAACTTTATTGCATTTTTGATGCGTACGACTGTCACGTTCAACACTATGGAATTACCCATACTTAAGATTCGGTATATCTGTTCTTCATGGCTGGATCAGATTCTATGAAAGTCTTTTGCATATTACATATAAAATGCCTTTAAAGAAGTGGCAGGCTAGAAGTGACTGGGGAAAAAATCGTTGCTGAAACAAAATTAGAAATTCAGAAACCATTTAGAGAGGCTATGGGTTAAATCGTCGACAAACCTAAGCCTGGGTTCGGAAATACTAATTATGGCAATACGGCAAGACATTTTTTCCAAAACGCAGAAAAATAGGCAGAAATAATCAAAATAGATTTGAACTCAATAAAAAGAATGCACTGCACATTTTGCTTATGGTAGTATCCAGCTGCGGCGGCAATGAAATCCAAAGTGAAAACTTTAAAATATTTGCACACATAACAGCTAGACTTTTTGTTGAAAAATATCCACGGTATTATATGCCACCCACTTTGCACAAGTATCCAATACACGGTGCCGAAATTATTAATAATTCTCCCTTACCCATTGGGCTATTATCTGAAGAAGCGCAAGAAGCTCGGAGTTTTATTCGCCAAAGTGCAGTCGCGAAAAATTCCTTAAAGATGTTTTTAATTTATTCTTAATAAGCTCTGACCCAATTATTTCGAGCATTCGAAAGTTGACTCCAAAGAAGGTTCAAAGTTTTCCAGAGCAGGTAATGGATTTAATAATACCTCCAGTTCCAAACAAAACCAATTTGTATGATGATTTGATTATGAGGATAATGATGATGATGATCAAGTAGATGGTGATCATGATCACGAACATAATTATTTTTAGGTTCTCATGTGTTATCTATATTTTAACTTTAATTCCCTTATTTGTAATGAAACTGCACTGAAATATTGGTATTAGGTGAAAGATAATGAAAAAATATCCTAACAGAGCTTCCCTGAACTGATCCTCAAAAACTATGTGTTTGAACCCACTGTGCAGCGTTCGAAAATAAACAGAAAATTATTAAGCGTTCGGCTAAAACAACCACGAACGATATCTATTCTTTTAGTGTTTTCAAAGAAAAGAGCCGAACATTATATCGAGGCATTACCGCAAAAAAAGCTTAAGCGACATATTTATATTATGGTCAAAATAGTCCTCCATCAAGAAGCCACAACCATATTATGGTTGCCTCCGAACATATTATGGTTAACAATAACTAAAATATGTTTAAATTTTATAATAGCATTGTTGGTTTTCAACCACAACATGTTGCTCTTGAAAAAGAGAAAAATACTATTTTTAATTTAAAATCATATAATTGTAATATCTAAACATAACATGTTTAGAGGCAACCATAATATAGTTGTGGCTTCTTGATAGGCGACTAATTAAACCATAATATGGTTGTCGGTGACACAAATATGGTTAAATTAAACATTATATGGTGAAAATTTTCCTTAAACATAGTATTGTTGGAGGTGACCATATTTAAACATGTTTTTTCTCTGCGTGCGTACACGACATATTTAAATATTTTACATTTACGTGTCCACGCTTCTAATTTATGTGTAACGACGCATTAAAAAACAAATTATGACCTGTTTAGCTGTTAATTAGTATTATTTCTTACCTATGTTGTTCCTGTCATATCTGGTGCAGAACAAGTAAAGTGCGACAAATTTATGAAAATGTCGAAATTGATCAAAGTTTTAGTGGGAAATATAAGTGTTGCATCTACTAACCTGAAAAACAAAAAAAAACAGTTTTTAATTAAGTTCGTATTGATGTTTATGACATGTAGATAATAATGTAAAACATATTGCATTTTATGCTCATCATGTTTAACCTGATTTTTTACTCATCATATGACAACAATGGCATAAGTAATTAGATTTTGTAATTAGTCCAAACACACATAAATGGAAGCACACACACCCATAGAGTTATGTTCAGATAAATATCAAGACTGGATCTCTTATATGTAAAGGTCTATAACAAAACCTAACAATTCCTTTTTTTTTTTGCCACACATTTGCATGACCTCTATCAACTTAAAACAGCAAATAAATGTTTCTTTAATGGCATCTAATGTCTAAATTTATCTTCAATTGAATCATGGGATTGATTATTTTAATACATATCGAGCCCTAATGGCAAAAATAACGTAAGCGCTAAAAATCCAATTTCACAGGAGAGAGTTTCTTTTATTTTATTTCATATAAATTTTGTATGAAATTTGTCGCTTACGATAAAATTGTTCTTGTTATAAAATCGTAACGTTACCTTATGTGACCATGAGATTTATGGAGATGATGCAAGTGTTGCCAATTAAGTCATTTATTAAAAAAACGAAAATTGAAAATAACGTCGCTTACGTAATCTTCGCCGTTAGGGCTCTATTATTATTTATTTTTCTTTTCTCTTAATATTTCAAAAAAAATTGTATATAAAACAGAGAACTGCAAAATCACTATTTTTCTTGATTTATTCATACGCTAAAATTTACATTCAATCTTTGCTTGCAAAACAAAGTTCCACGGTGGTAATTTTTACATCGTTTCGTTCACATTTGATTTTTGCATTTATTCATTTTTTATTAAAAGTGCTTTATTTGCATTTTTGTTGCGCATGCAATATAACACACATGTGTAAATTCAAAGTAACACATTCTTATACTTTTGCATTCAAGTAGTCATTGTCCACTCGGTGGTGGTTGTTAATGGTAAACAACAATAAACCACTCGAAGAGACGCTTTTTTTTTAAATTAACAACAATAAAAACAACAATAACAAGAATACATTGTACCTACATACAGAACTACTGTACTTTTTAAAAGTAAAAAAAAAAAATTCTGTTTCTATGGAAATTGTTTGTATGTACCTACATATGTGCGTTTAGTTTCATTTAAATTTTTTTTTTCTTGGACTACATAGTTAATACTGAATGAATACATGAGTAATGATTGCTTGATTTCTGGCTTTTTTGTTTGTATTTTTTTTTTCTTAACCAAAACAATCATTGTCGCTCCGAACACACAAACATCTTTATTAAAAAACGAAGATAACGATTGTATAAATAACAAAGCACGATGTGCATTATTTGAATGACTGCAAACCAGCAGCGAATATTTGCGGTTGCGCAAGTTTGATTGTATGACCGCAAGTGAGTGTATTTGTTGCTGTTGATTTAATGCGATTTTTTTACAATTGCAAAAAGCCGTTCTCTGATACAAAACAGAATGTCGAAAAAACAAGGATTAATTTTTTGAACACTTCAAATTGTGTAGGTATGTTGGGTATTAAAATAGACTTATGGCCATTTTCTCAATGTATCGACAAACTGCCTGTTACTTAATGTCAACATAAATTTATTGGACCGATAAACTGTCCGTTAACGATTTTGGGTTTCTCAATATACCGACAAAAAACATTGTTTTCAGCTGGCAACGCCACTCATAATACATGTCAGCTGATTGAATTTATCTGTACGGCAAATAAAAGGAAAATAAATAATTGGCAGATGAGTGCCGGTTAGCTTTGCGATAAAATCGAAGCAAATGAGACATTGAGAAAACCAAATTCCTTTAATGTGCAGTTTTTCGTTGGGAAAAAAGATAATTGCCTAATGAGAAAATGGCCATTAGTGTTTTTCTTTTCTGTGTTATAAATGTTTCCGATTGTAATCTATAATATTCCATTTAAATTTAGGACAAGTGATTTTGTAGGTGAAGTTTTAGCTTTAAACTTTTTGCAAAAAAGCCGTGACCTTATTTTGTTACAAATCGATATGAAATTTATTTCATTAGATCGTGTTTAATGTATTTCCCCGGAAAGTTGGAATCTTTCATTATCTTTGACTTATAAACGAAACGAAGTAAATTTGCAAATCGATTGTAATTGCGATTATAATATCTATACAAATTTAAAAAATTTTTTTTTTTTTAATTTGATATATTTTTTTTTTTAATTTTAAGTGGCTTTATATCTGGAAAACATTTATATCTGGAAAACATTGAAGCTAAAGTTGGCAAATTTGGTACAAATATCTTGAGTGGGCGTGGCACAAAAAATATTCTAAGAAAAAGATCTAAAGAATGGTAAGAGCAACATTTTCAATATTTGGTTTAGATTGACGGATTATCAATACACCACAACCTCTCTTAATAATAAGCGGCATTCGAGAAGTGGGCATGGCCATGCACAATCATTAAAGATTTCTGACTATTTAGAGAACAGCAGGAGCTAAAATTTCAATTTATGTACAAGCATCATGGTTATCAATACACAACATCCCACAAATAGCTTGTTTATAAATACGTAGCATCAGTCAAAAAGTAGGCGGGATTAGATAAATTGGCGTGGCACAAAATATAATGCTGTATATCTGAAGAATGGAAAGTGCAAAATTGTTCAAATTTGGCACAAATAAAATGGTTATCAAGACAATGCATATGTCAAAACTAGGCGGGATTGAAGAAGTGGGCGTGGCGCAAATGATATTTCTGAATATCTAGAAAAAGGCAACAGCTACAATTGACAAATTTGGTATACAGAAACTTAATTATAAATGCACAATACCTGTCAAAACGTGAACGCGGTTAGATAAGTGTGTAGTGTACCTCATAAGTTGCCACCGTCTACCCTTAAATTACTCTCAAATCTATACATGCCAACCAACTTTGTGTAGGGTAACTATGCAAGATCAAATAACGGCATTTACAATCGACTCACATTGATTGGAATGCAAGTTAATTGGGGTATGAGTATGATAGAAACAAACGAACAATTCTACTCAATAAAGAATTTAAATTGAGTGACAAATAGGAATGGGTGTAACCACAAACATCCCTATTGGTCAAAATAATTGTAATCAGGGTGATTATGCATATGCCCATAATATCGACAAAGATAACTACAACTCTATCAATAAGTATAATAAGTAAGAAAGGCTAAGTTAAAAATTCATGTTTAGTATTTAAGCACATGTAAATCAAAAATAAAGCAGACTTGAAATTATCACACTAATTCGGCAACAACCTGCCTTGTGTTTAATTAAAGCCTCACACTAATTCGGCAGTTCCTTTGAACGCCTTGCAAATCAGCTGAAACCCTGACAGCTACAAAAATAACCAAGGGCTATAGGGAACTAAATACACCAACACGCATTGTTTACACATTACATGGCGATCCTGCCACTCCTACATCCTACATTACATTACAAGTGGGCGTGGCACAAAATGGATTTCTATATTTCTGGAGAACGGTAGGAGAAAAATTGCTTAAATTTGGTACACATAGCTGGGTGGCCAATACACAAAATCTATCAAAAAGTGGATGTTATTGGATAAATGGGAGTAGTACCTCCCATATAATGGAAATATATTTCTCCGTATATCTGGATAAGTGTAGAATTTCCTAAATTCGTTTCAAATAGCTTCGTTATCAATACACAACATCTGCAAAAAGTGGGCTAGATTGAAGAAGTTTCATTGGCAGCTTCAATATATGAATACACGCAAAGAAAAAACATGGTTGTGGTAAACATATTCTAAGAGCAACATATTATGATACGAATTATGATTGTAGTCACCATATTAAGATTATTATTGAATCATAATATGACTAAATATACTCGTAATATGTCATCAAAATATTTTTTCCTTAATCATATTATTATTCTGTTAATCATACCAAGTTAAGAAGTAATCACATTATTGTCATGTTAATCAAAATGAGCTAAGAAATTAATCATATTATTGTCATATTAATCTTAATAAATTTAGAAGCAATCATATTATGATACAGCACCTTTCATAGCTGTCATAAAAATACAAAATAAATTAAAATATTTTTGCATCGATTTTTTATTTTGTGGCTTTTTATAATTTTTATTAATGTTAATCAAATAGCGGAGTTCAAATAAAAGACTTGCAAAAGAGCAAATGAAAAATCTGTGGTTTTCATGGGCAACCGCGTGTGTCTATTTTTTCGTTTTTTAAAAGGTGATTAAATACGTAGCACTTTTATAAAATATAACGAAATCTCTGCGTGTTTTGTTGTTGGATTTTACAAAAAAACTACGATATTTTGCATTTGCACTATTTCATCGCTAATACTTGAATGAACTCCGCTAATATTTTAATTTTTTAATTCCTTTAAACTTATTTTTTTTATGAAATTTTATCTCTTAATTGATTAACCGCTCACAAATAAAAAAAACGACACAACTTCTTCAAAATTATTTTACAAACAAATGGCGCTAACATAATATGATTAGAGTAAAAATAGTTTGATTGCATCTTTAACATAATATGATAAATGTATAGAAAGTTATCATGTTATGGCTATTAAATATCATGATATAGTTGTGAGTAATATAATATGTTTAGAAAGTTATCATAATTAAGTTGTTTGAAAAATAATTATTTTTCGGTCAGCATAAACATTGCGATAAACATTGATATGTTAACAGTAACTATAATATTGTTGATATTAAATAAAAATAAAAATTATTTGTGTACGACAACAATATATTGTTACATTAAACATAGTGTTGTTGCCGTAACCATGCCCAACCATATTTTTTCTCTGCGTGTAGAAATACAATATAGATTTCTGTACATCTGAAGATGAGTTGCCAGAAGCTGAATAAGGCAACGCTCCTCATGTTTAAAGATGTACAATTTTTTTTTATGTATTAACATGAGCGGCATTCGCTGCTGGCAACTCAAGCTTAGTAGTGGTAGTTTTGTTTGCTTAAGTTTGAGCACAATATTTAATTTATTGTCGATTCAATTTAATTATTGAGATTACTAAATAAAAATATAAAAAAAGTAAAATATATCACACTGACTTTTATTTTATTTTAACTTTGAAACAGAATTTACATGCGATGTCATAGTGGGCTAGATTGGAGAAGTTTCATTGGCAGCTTCAATATATTTATAGAAATACAATATAGATTTCTGTACATCTGAAGATGAGTTGCCAGCAGCTGAATAAGGCAACGCTCCTCATGTTTAAAGATATAAAATTTTGTTTTATGTATTAAAATGAGCGGCATTCGCTGCTGGCAACTCAACTTCAGTTGTGGTTCCAAGCTTAAATTGTGTAGTTTTGTTTGATTAAGTTTGAGCACAACATTTAAAATATTGTCAATTCAATTTCAATATTGAGCTTACTTAATCAAAATATAAACAAGTAAAATATATCACACTGACTTTTATTTTATTTTAACTTTGTAACAGAATTTGCATGCGATGTCATTCTTTTAAGCACTGACATATTGCGTGCCGAAAACAATTTAAAAATTAATTACAGTTCTTCGTTTTTGTGGCAAAAACTATCTGACAGTTGTCTGATTAGACATACATAATGAAACTATGTTTGGATATGTTCTAATATCAAGCAGCAAAATGTTATTTTGGTTTTTGAATGTTAACCCCATCCCCAAAATCTCTTCAAGAAAACCAAATTTAATATTGATATTGATATTTAGACAATATAAAGCACAACGAACTCTTCTATTTATTTTTATCTCATGGCATAATTTTCCTTTGCTGGGACCAAATTCCAGCACGAATAGCACTAAAACGTACTTAAAACAATCCTAATTTCTTAAAAAAGTACACAATTCTTAAATCAAGTAAAAAAGAGGATTGAACTTTTCGTTGGTAGTGCCACTATGAGAGTAAAATTCCAAAGTGAGTTTTAATCTCATGTAACTTATCAAAGTTTGTTGCAGACACTACAACAACACCACACAAGTAGTTAAAAACGATTTGCTTGTTGTGTGTAGAAACAACATTAAACAAAAGAACACAACAAAAACACATTTTTTCATGTTTTTATAGTAAAACTGAGAATTCTTGCTTCCCATTTAGTTTATATTTTCCGTTATTTATGTACATTAATTTTTTAAAGTAAACCCCATATCGGAAATGATGCTAGCGTTTTATAATTGAAAAATCCTAATAAAATGCTCCTTCCAATTTCACTTTTGGCTTATTTCAAGTACGAATTCGGATTTGAATCAACTCTATAATTCTTAAATCAAGCGCACTTTGAGATCGATTCAGTCTTAGTTTTACTTAAATCAATCTCATTTTCGGATTATTTAAAGTACGAGTTCGGGATTGAATATGGATAAGTTAAGTATTTCGCGATTGGAAATCCGTACTTGAATCAATCTTTCTGTACTTGATTCAAGAAAATCTTTACTCATCGTACTATTAAAACCGCCTCGAATTGATTTGAGTACGGATGGATTGATTTTTCTTTTAAGTGTAGGAACCAAATACGCACTAGTTACAAGTGTAGGGTAACATATGGCTGGCATTACCCGACAAAATGTTCTTAGTTATTTGTGTTTGTTTTAGTGGCATTTGTCTACATTTTAAATTCCTTTTTATTTGCATTAAGTCAAGTTCAAAGTCTGCCCACTTGTTGTAAAAAATAAATTTAAATGCTATTCATATTTTAAAACATTAACGTTAAAAAATTCAAATTATAAAACATACTTTGTTCCACTTCGCATACAAGTGAAACACAAAAAAAAAATAAAATTTTATTAAATACTCTTCAATAAATAAAGTCTTTCATGTGAAACGGTATTTTCTTTTATCCTTAATTGTCCACTTAATGCAGATTACACTGTTGCTTACAATGCCACTAAAGTGGATAAAATCTACTTATAATTATTATTTTTAATTAAGCTTCTGCCTAAAGTATGTATATACAAACAATTGCCAAGGGATAGTGCGAAATTGACTTTGTTTGTTCCAGCAAAAAAAAACCTACACAAATTCGAAGGCCATACTCGACCATACCGAATCGTTAATACCCACCATCTTCATTGCAAATTAAAAAAGAAAAGAAAAATGTTATAAAACAGTAATTTTAAAATTTGTTTTTAAAGGCAAAAAAATAAGTATTAGAAATACATATCGCGCCTTTATTGCAACATAGTCATATCTTAAAAAATCAAAATTTTAAGTTACTTAAGGAAAAGTGTTTATTCGTATCTTCTCTATATGTTAAGCGAAAATCAGTGTTATTTGATTAACTGAACCGAAGTTATAGCAAAATATATTTTATTGAATCTGTTTAAAAATGTAAATTTTGAAAACTTTAATCAGATTTGCCCAAGTTTGAGTTTTTTTTTTTTTTTGAGATATGACTGTGTTGCAATGAATAAAATTTTTGTAAATCTGGTACTTATTCGGTTAACCTGTACGTATGAGTAATATTATGAAATAGGAAAATTACTTATACGTAGCACGAAGGTAGCAGATATAAGTTGCAAATAACGGTGAAGTGGGGACATGCTTAACAATTAATCGGTAAAGGCTTACCAACACTCTTTAAGGAACGTATGAATAACTTTAAAATGTGGGATTTCAAACAAATGCCCTATACATACGCATCGTTCGTGTCTTCATTTAATTTTGTGGAACATTTTATAGTCAGCGTTCGCCATTTATTCTCACTTCGACTTTAAAAAAAAAAAATATCAACAACAAAGTTTTATCCGTTGCTTCGGAAATGCAAAATTTCATGACAACAAGGTAATTTGTTGGAAATTTGCAATTTGAAAAGCACATATATTGCTCACCAAAACTTATTCTGGATATGTTTAAGACTTGAGAGTTTGTAATTCTTATGCACTCTGCAGTTTTATTTGTATAATATTTTTGGCTTTTCTTTGCGAAAAGGTTTCCGGATGATCTGGCCTAAGCACCAAAGGCATGTGCAACAATAAATTTCAGTGTACTTTTTAAGAATGAAAATGGGAAATTAAGCTCGATAGACAAAATCTTATTAATGAACAATTTTGTATTTCCGAAAATTACTTTAATAATAAAACTGGATATTAAGACGGACAAGAAAGGCTAGTTTTTTCAGCCAAAAAATTAAATTGGATCCATTGCTTCTTAATGTTTTTTTTTTTTTCTCCAAACTTGCAAAATCTCGGGAAGCACTTTCATAATATTTGCAAGCAGCAGAATTATACTAAAAGCAAAGAAATTAGGTTTCATACGAGCTGAAGAAAGTTGAGTTTAAAAGGCGATATTGCATGTCACATCAGCTGCTACATCAACATCAAAGGAAGTAATTTTTTGCATTTTATAATTTTTCCTACCAGAAGAATTCATCCAAAAGCCATTTTAAATGTGCTAAATTAAGACAATTTTGTGTCGAGTAATTACTGGCGTACAGAGTTCCTTGTTCTTGGACTTGAGCTTTTGGAGGAGATTATTGTAGCAAATACAAAATAAAAGTTGCTTGGGAATTCAACCAAAATCGTTGCTAACCAGAGTCAGATTTGCTACCAAAGTTTTACCGGCATTTAAAATTAGTCCTTATCTGCAGCCATGTGAAACAAAATATTCCATCGCTTCTCGAAAAGTGAGAAAAACATATGTCTGTTACTCTGGAACGCTAGTCACACATATCGTTTACTGAAATTGAAAAATTTTCACCGACGGCGGCAAAAATACAAGCGTCGGCTATACCAAATAATGAAAAGGGAGACTTTTCGTATATTTTTTATAATAACAAATAATTTAAAAATGAAAAAATGTGCCAAGAACAAAATATTATTATTATTCTGTAAATTTTGCACTTTTAATATGTTTTTTAATGTTAACATTTTTTAAGATCGACCAACATTAATCTAGAACACATGTTGGGTTAGATTAGGAAGAAAGGCTGGTGCTAAGTCAACTGGATACCATCACCCAGAGACTAAAATGGTCGGTTGTGACGTCTAGCTAGCAAAAAAGTATTAATAAGAAAAGAATGAGGAAAATAAAGAGTGATAGCACAAGAATGAAAAAACTAGAAGGAGATAATAATCGGACCAAAAAGAAAAACAACTCTACTAAGCTAAATAGCCCTACACAAACCCAATCGCCTGTTTAACAGCCAAGTCTTTTCCAAGAACTCAAAAATCGCCTGAGAACGTACTTCCTAGGATAGTGGCACAGTACTTTCTCAACTGTCTTCAACTTCCCTGGGTCCCATCACAACCTGCACACAACCAACAAGTCAAATCCCATTATCCCCACCATCCTGCCAATCATGCGATGGTTTGTGATAATATCATGGTGTTGACACAGGCCTACCGTTCAGCGAATAAACTCCTAAATATTAATTTATGATGTTATTTCACAATAAACGGTAAATATCGCAAATATTTTGGTTATACACCGGATATATGCATAAATTATATTGCTTTGACTCATTTCGTCTTAACGCGAAAAAAGATTATTTAGGTTATGCTTTAAAATAAAGATCGATTAATATTTAGTACCTAACTTTTTTTCCATTTATAGAGGGTATTGAGACCATTTTATTTCAGCAGAATGTTTTTAAAGCAGTTAAGTGAAATCGTAGACACAATTGGCCCATTCTTGCCACTGATATCCCAATAAAAAATGCAGCATAAGAACATAAACGTTTCGCTTACCATTGCGCTTACGGAAGACATGCATTTTATATGGCGAGTTCCCACTTTGAAGTAATACATTTTTGACACATAAAGCGCATTATTCAGCGCACATAAAAATTGTTATATGTAACGATCAGCCTTACACACTAAGGCCCGTTTTCACAACTTGCCGATAGTTAAAGGTTAGATTTTATAGGCCGTATAAAAAGTGTTCCGTTATAACAACTTAACTTTAACCTACCAGGTAGGATTAACCTTAATCAACTTTATCGCTCACTTTAGGTTAAAGTAAAGTTTTAATAATGGAACACTTTTTAACGGGCCATTTAAAGTCTACTTTAAGCTATCGGTAAGTTGTGAAAACGGGCCTTAGGCCCATAACTATAGTCATAAACAAAGCATACTTTAAGGCTTTAAAGTAAACTTTTATAAAAAATATGTTTTTAATCTACTATAGACAAGCAAAAGCATACTTTACACGTTAAAACCGGTGTTAATTTTAAAACTAGCTGAAGTTGTGTTTAACTCATTTAACAACAGTATCAGCTGTTTTTGCCAAATGAAAAATTCCTGCAAAAAGTTAAAAATGTTTATGTTACAAGATATTGGTCGATATTTTGCATTTATGATTGATTTGGAGGAAATCTTTTATCTTTTAACACAAAATACATACATATGTATAGGCCCTAATTGTGTAAAACGCAATGCCAAAAATTGCAATGCAAGCAAAAACAAAGTCAAAAATATTTTGTAATTTTGTTGTTGCATTCTACATAAATTCACATTGAGTTTTTAAATCTTTCAACGCTACAAGGTATGCAGTGTTTTATTTATATTTTAATTTGTAATGTCTTGTATGTTGTATGAAAAATTTTCTACATTTGAGGTGGCACCCAGTTAAAGTCGGTTCAATTTAAAACATACTTTAATTTCGACTATAGTATTAAAATAATTAAAAGAATGTTTTTCTTTTAAAGTTGTTTTTAAAAAGAACCGACTTTAGCGTTCGACTATGATTATGGGCCTTAATGTTTTGATACAGTTATTTTTTAGTTTTCTCCCTTACAAACCTGCTTCGTAGTAAGGGAATGCCGTAGCACTTGAAATGTTATTTTTTTTTATAAAAGTTGTTGAGAGTTCTTTCACTTACTTTACTGCATTTCTGTATGACTTATTGCGTAGCGCATGATTGTGCGCTTATTTTTTTAAATGTACCATTAGTGCTTCGCAAAATTATAAAATTTTTTATTGGGATGTTACTTAAGCTTATTTCAAATTGCCGTTATGATGCCAAAAGTTGCCTACAAGTATAGCAGCTTAGTGGAATAATTGACAAATTTAGCTAATTTTCAGTAACCAGTTAAAAGGTTGCCTAACCACTATTTTATGCAAATTTTATCTTCTGCTAATGACAGCTCTACAAAAGGTCGTCGATGTATAACTCGGTGTGTAACAAATGGAATGACAAAATCAATATACCTTAACATTATCTTATTGGCGGTGGTTATAAAAATAAGAAGAATTCCGAAAACACTGCTACAAATAATAAATAAAAATTAAAAGTAATGACATCAAAACCACTGAGACAAGTAAAAGATAATAAAGAAAATGTAATTAACACGTAACAAAGTCAACGTTATTACGATGGATAACAACAGTCGCAATGGAGATAATGACAATTAAAAATTAACTGGATCTCACAATGCAATTTAATGCCGAAAAATAAATTAAGATAGCAAAAGAAACAATTAGGAGTGGTTTGTACGATATAAAGTGTATATTTCAATTTGATTTCCGGTTTTACTTGTAACGAAAGTTGTTGCAAAAAATAACCTAGAAAAATACTTCTATTAATTATAAATTTGACTGAGTCTAAATTATTTTAATGCTTCGCAGCGTCCTGGTAGTTCTAGTGAATTAAAAAAGGCGACCAGCAAAATTACCTTAAGCAAAATAGCCCAAAGCAAAAAAATACATCCCAAAAATTTTTTATACAAATATTTCGTAATTATTGGCTAATAGGGTGCCCCGGTAGGCTAGTTGGTAGTGAGCTAGTCTACCAGTACGAGGGTTGCGAGTTCGATTCCCGTCTAGAAGGTTAGAGTCCGAAATCAAGTCAAAAATTTCGTATATAAAAAATTATTAAAAACTCAGATTTTCTTATTACATAAATTTGTATAGTTACTAATTAGTTGGGTAGAGTAGAACACTGAAAGAATTTTCTTCGCAATACCTTCGCAATGAATTTTGACATTAATCCCATGAAAAATTGCATTAAAAAGGAACCTATGCAACGCTTCTTTGGATCAATGAAACCTGTTTCATTAAAATGTACTTAATGAAACATTACATTAGATCTATGAATAATATTATTATTAATAATTAATATTATTAATAAAGTAAAAAAAAAATGGTTATTTTATTTAATTTTTTTTTTTATTTTTTTTTTTCTTATTTAATTTTTTTTTCTGTCTCTGGCGGGAATCGATCGCGCAACCTCGGTGCTAGGAATGGGCAAAAAATAACGATATATCAAAATAGCGATATTTAAAAAAAAATAATCGATATATATCGCCGATATTTAAAATACCGATATAGCCATTCAATATCGATTGAAATACGACTATCGAATTCGTATGAAGCATTTTTCTTTCAGTGTATAACGTTATATTTAGCCTCTTATATTTTCTTATTCTTTTACAGAAAGAATTATTTACTAAATATGACTTGAACCAAGAACATTTTGCATGATTCTTGTCAAAGCCCAGAAGTACTTTTTCAAAATATAAGCTTTGATATTGTGACAAGTAAAACTGGGGCTTATAATTCTTATTCGCTTAACAGTTTTATTTGTATAATATCTTTAGTTTTTCTAAAATCTATGGATGAAATTTCCTGACGATCTGGCCTAAGCAACCATTGGAATGCGCATACGAATATAACCATGCAAAATTTAGCAAATCATTATTTCCGTGTATGAACTTGGCTCTAATTTCTTTTCCATTTTTAGCATTGTTACTGATTCAATAATAGAATAAACAAAGTTAATCATTTATATGTTTGATGGAAATGTTGCCAAATGTTTTGAAGCAACGAAAAACGTTTTGTAGCAATATGCCAACAACTAAGATAAAACAACTTGACGACATAACTGTAAAAATATATTTTAACCCAGACATCCTTCATCCCTTCACTCAAAGCAAATACAGCAGCAAACTGTATGAATGAACAGAGTTTTAGTGTGGTATATTTTATAAGAGGAAACATCTAAACAAGTGTGTTTGTAGTTCTTGTTTTTCAACACGAACAAGAAATATTTCAGACAAATGACAGTTTGATTGACCGACTTCTTTTTTCTTTAAACTTAACAGAAAAAAAAAAAAATTAAGGATATTTTTCAATAACAACTTAATTTTATTTGTATAATTTTCATTTGTAAACAGAATTTAATTGTCTTTCGTATATTTATTAATACTTAAAGCTGATATAAATTTGTAATTAGGCTGTTTTCTTAATCATTACCCAAGGAAAGTTTGTCATTGCGTTTGTTACTTCTATAATTTTAATGTTATAATGCTATAAAGTATATATATTGTGGATCCTTATGAGTAACGAAATTGTTTTAACAACGTCCGTCTGTCCATGTGTATGTTGAAATAGGTTTTTCGAAGACTCAAGAAATTTTGGGAACTGGGTTGTAATAAACTTATATCGCATACACTCTGCCTAAGTATGCTATTGAAATTTAGCCAGATCGGTCCAAGACTAACTGAAATATGAGCAAAAAACCAAAACTGCCTCTTATTTTACCCATAAATCTTATTCTGTGTATCAGAAGAACGGCCTGAGCCAATGTGTTTGAATTAGGTACAAGCATCTTGGCTGTCAACACACAACCTTATTATTATTCCTTAAAATTTTACAAACAAGAAAGAAAAATTGGGAATTATACACTAGCGGACCCGGCGAACTTCGCCTCGCCCCAATTTTAAGCCTGCAGACAAACTTTAGAGTAGTAATACAACACAAATATTTTAATTTTCAAAGTGATTTATTTTAATGGAATCAGTAGAGAGCGGTTTGATGAACAATGTTTTTCGATTTGTTTTCCGGCGCAAAAACAAATAACGAAGACGGTTTCCCAACACGCGAACATGCAACATACAGCTGACCGTGCAAAAAACAGGGAAACTTGAGATTAATCCCACGAATTCGATTAATCCCACAGACTGCTTGGCCTTGCGATTTGTTGAAAATAAATAAATTGCAGCAAGAAAAATAGCACATTTACTGTAGAAAATTACAATGCCAAAATGACACCTGTCAGATAACGCAAAATCTAAGTCAAGGTATAACGTCATCTATCGGATTTTGGCTGACAACTTTTTATTGTTTTATTTGGAAAGTCATTAAGGAATAATTTCACACAAAATTTCGTACAAAAAAATCAATTTTCGATTTTTCCAATTATCCGACTTTTGCGGAGAGATTTTCCAATTTTCCGCATTTCGCATTTTCCGCAATTTTCCATGACTTACATTAAGAACTTTCCATTGTTGGAATCAATTTTCCGACTTTTACGGAGAGATTTTCCAATTTTCCGCATTTTCTATTGTTTGATTTGGAAAGCCATTAAGGAATAATTTCACTCAATATTCCATACAAAAACTCGATTTTTCCAATTTTCCGACTTTTCCGGAGGTATTTTTCAAAAACCTTCTCCTCGAAAATACGAACAACTGACAAGCAATTTAACAGTAATCGGTCCAGCCGTTCTCATTTTATGAATTACTATACATTTTTTACATCATTTTTATATGTATAGATAGTGGAGTACAAATACAGAACTTTTAATTAAACACAGCACAATTAAAGAATTTAAACTAGAAATTAATTCACAGAGAACAAAGCGCTAAAATACAGAACTGTTCTGTATGTATCTTGGGCTTTACACGTGAAAGTACTTTCTTGCAAGTAGAGTATACGTATTATCAACCAAAAATCGAAGAAACAGCCGATTGGCTGAAAGTAACAAAATTATGTGTGTGTTAGTGAAAAAGTGTGAGTGTATTGCGACTTTCAAGAAATTTACTTTCACGTGTAAATGCTAGGTATAATACGGAACGCTTGGTCACCGTAATTACAAATAGTGTACGTATGAGTAATATTTACAATATTGCTCATACGCTTGACGCCATATTTCGTTGTTGCGAGCGATAAAGTTAAAGTTTTCAAACAAACTTGAGCCCTAGTATGAAATCTAATGCGATCATAAATGTCAAACTCAATCAGTTGTGTTGTGGTTGTCAACAGAGGCTTTTTGTTAAAATATTAAACGAAATTTTTATTTACACACCAAGTCCATATTTACATTATGCAACTAACGCCGCAAATTTTGCATGCAACACTTTGTTTGTTAGCAAGAGGTGTAGGGAAAACAACGGGGTTGAAAAAGTTGCACGACGACGCATGTTTTGATTTTTTTTTCGTTTTTAAATGTTTTTCATTCGAAATGTTGTCAACTTTTGTGTTGAAGAAAAAACGCCACTTTTATAAAAAAAAAAAAAAATTTTAATTTAATAAAGGTTTAAATAACCAACTAAAGCAAAGCTTGACTGCATTTTAATTTTACAATTAAAAGATAAAAACACTTTTAATAATAAATAACATTTTAAGCTTCTTGTAATTGGCGTGTTGCTTCTTAAATATGCCTGTTCAAAGATATATTTTTAAGAATTACATATTCTTAAAAGAGAAAATATGTCTTAGGAAATCTTAATTTTTCGAGAAAGCCAATACAATAAAATACGTTTTTCAGGAAGTACATTTTTTAATAATACCTTAATATGAGTTATAGAGATTATTTAAAATCTATTTATTTATTTATTTTTTTACTTTTTGGAAAAATTCGACATTTAATATTTATATTTACTAGGAAATGCATTCGGTTAACCGATTAATTACTACCCGATTAACTGATCGGTTAATTTCAAATTGTCTTTTTTCGATTAACGATTAAACCGGTTAATTTCAGTCGATTAACAGATGTAACAACAATTTCAATATTTTGTAGTATTTAGGCCTGTTCTAAAAATCACTTTAACTGAAACCACGTGATTTCAAATCACATGGGCCTACTAAAATCGCATGTGTGATATTTTATCGTCCCGTTTTTTCAAAACACCACAAAATCACACGTGTGATTTCAAAAGCAAGTGATTTGAAATCAAGTGATTTTCAAATCACACGTGTGATTTCAAAAGCACGTGATTTGAAATCAAGTGATTTTCAGAACAGGCCCGATTATAACATATTTTATGTGTTTTTAATTATTTGTTTCGTCTCATATACAAAATGCATGTGTTTAGAAAAGTGATTTTCATTTTAACCCATTTTCCGCCGACCGGCGACTAAAATTACAATGTTTTTTTTATCTTCATCATAGATCAACAAGAATGTGGCACAAAATGGGTTAAATGTTTGACTGCCAATGCCTTTTTTTGTTCCACGTACTTTTTATATGTATGTGTTTAGTTATTTGTTTCTTCTCATATCTTCTCATATCAGTCTTGTAACAGAATTAACCGAAGCAATTAGAAGTGTTAAACATTTTAAAAAACTCTAATGGCATAAAGGAATATTTAATATATATAGAGAAATCCTGGAAAAGGACTGAGAAATTAGATCTACGATAAGCAAAAGAATTTTTTCCAAGTCAAGCTTTGTCAAAACTAAAGAAGAGAATCGCTTTAATCTTAAGCATTTAAACCAAATTACTTTTATAAAAGATTATTTTATAAAATCTCCTTTAACTATTGAAATAACTAATAAAATTACCTTGTTTTATTTTTTTTATAATTACATATTTGGGGGATTCACAAGGTAGTCTTAAAATTATCACAGGCTTAATATACAAACCGGCTAAATCAACTTTTTATGAAAATAGGGATGTTGATGCCGTGTGGTAGAGAAAGATACGCTTTGTCGATCAGCATGTAGTTTTTTTTTCTTCTAATCAAGTCTTGAAGTGTGTAAAACTAACTGTATTTTTAATTTTCTATCAAGCTGCAAATAGGGAAAATAAAAAGTTTTTTTGCCTCTCCTGTAAAATATGCTGAAAGTGAGATTGGAAGTTTGCATAATAAGCCGATGATATGACAGTTATGACGAATCAATGAACACAGCATTAAAATTTTTATTTTAATTTATTTTAAACAATTGTAAAATATTATTTGGGATATTATGACGATATGACTTGATAGCACACCTTGTTGTATTACTTGAAAAAATGTATATTACATATTGATGAATTGTTTTTTTGTTTGCTCGTTTTAGTTCAAGAATTGTTATGTTTGGTATGTTATTTTTTTCTGTTAAACTTCAAATAATAAACATATAATGCATTTTTATAAATTAAAAATATTTAATTTAAAAAATAAAAAAACTTGATTAATCGGTTAACCGATCAAAAACAAAATTAACCGATAAAACCAAAATTTGGGTTAATTAATCGAGCTTTTAACCGATTAAAGCAAAAGGTCGATTAAATGAATACCCTAACATTTACCCACTATAAAAATATCGTGGTATTCTGTGTACATATCGGTAATGAAACGGTTGGTTTAAAAATTCTTTTTCATATCGTCAACTCAGAATTGATTTGACCTACCGACCATTTTTAAAAAAATTGAGTTAGGTATGGAGTATATTTATGTTGAATACCCCCTTTTTGAATCCGAAATCTATTTCGCGAAATTTTTTTTGGTTTCTGAGATATAAAATTCATTCAGGACATTGCATGTTGAATTTTATGTTTTGAGGTCAAATATTAACGATAATTAAAAAAATACCAGTTGTAGAACCAAAAAACTGAAGAAAGCTATTATATTTCCCGTATTTCCCATTTTGGTACTATTTACCCCCCCCCCCCCCCCCCATTATAGTATCAAAAATTGCAAAATGCAAAATGTTTTGTAAAAAAGTACAAAAAATAGTTACGATTTTGACGCCTTAAACGTTGGAATTTCAAAAAAGTACCAAAGTTGTATTTTTTCGATAAGTTTCGAATGTGGTATTAAGTTTTTTTCTAGGTTTATTGGATCAAAAGATAGATGGGCTGACAAAAACGTACCAAAATTCAGGATTTACCCGTTTTCACCCTAAAAGAGCCGAATTTCAAAAAAGTACCACACACCTGTCCACTTATTTTTCAAAAGAACAACGATATGTATTACAGTTTTTTTGTATCTCTTTAAGTTTTGGAGATAAAAGGTTTCAGAATTTACCCATTTTTACCCCCTAAACAGTCGAATTTTTAAAAATACCGTCTTAGTGTATCGATCTGGGGAGAGATCCACCTCCGGTCCGAATGTCAAGTCTTTAGCTTCAGAAGTTTAGGCTGTACGATGATGAATGAGTCAGTCACTCACGCAATAAGTATACGTATGCAGCACAAAAAACAAATTTTTAAATTTTTTTTTTTAGAAAAGCGGCGTATGCTAACTTTATTCATGTAACTTTATTCATGAAAGTGCGCAAAAACTTAGATTTTTCTTCAAAACATATACCGGAAGCAGTGGCAAAAATATAAAAAAATTCTATCGGGTAAATTTTGAGAAATCTTCTTTGTCGTTTTTCTCCACTCCGACTTTTTGGCATATGCGCCAAACCAATTCTGAGCTGACGATATGTCTTTAATATTAAATTTGAAATTGTTTTGCTCTACTGAAAATTTTTAAATTTAGAGTAAATACCCTCCTTATGATCAAGTGTGGTATGTATTTGTATAATAATAGAATATGTATTACATATTAAAAAAGTTGCGATTGCCACTGTTTGTTGTTTGTATTTGTTTGGCTTTTTTAATCGCTTATTAATAATAGAAAATGGTTGGTTGGCAACACAGTTGTTTTGTTTTCACTTGATTGAAAAAATGCTTAAAAATAAAATTAAATGTAAATGTGAAAACGAGTTTCGTCGAAACTTTTAAAGAAAAAAAAACTCGGCGTTATGTGCATATGTGGTTTAAATGCGTTCTAACACTAACAGCCAATCCCACGATGTCACACGTTAACGTTCGCATAAAAAATAGCATGTAAAACAAAAACAAATTTAAGAAATTGTTTTTGTTTTAAATGTAATTTTCTATGCGAACGTTAACGTGTGACATCGTGGGATTGGCTGCAAATATTTTTTATAATAATATTTTTTTAAAACACAACAACTTATAAAATTATATTGTTTCTTTTTTTAATATTTTTAACAAAATTCTAGTTTTTAATATTTGTTACCTGCTTTGCTTGTTTTTTCTTGACCCCTTTAGTTTCTATTATTTTTTGTTTGTAGCACAGAGATGTCTTTTTATGGCTTAATTTGCATGTTTTTCCGGTTTTTTTTCTAATAAGCGTTTATTTGTGCAATTGCTGATGTGGCAAAACAGTCATTTGGCAAAAAAATATATGGTCGATAGTTAGTGGCGCGCTGATAAGAACGATAAAGAGCGGCATGTAGTCTCGTGCGTAAGTTGTCGATTGACATCGTGGGCCTGGCTGTAAATCTGTGCACACTAACAAAGAAAATGAACATGTTCATAACAGAGAACGGCTTTGTGCGATTGCAAAAAAATCGCAGTAAATGAACACCAACAAATACACTCGCTTACAATCAAACTTGCGCAACCGTTAACATTCGCTGCTGGTTTGCAGTCATTCAAATAATGCAAATCGTGCTTTGTTATTTATTCTATCGTTTAGCTTCGTTTGTCAATTAAGATGTTTGTGTGTTTGGTCCGACAATGATTGTTTTGGCAAAGAAGAAAAGAATACAAACAAAAAAGCCAGAAATGAAGCAATTATTACTCATGTAGGCATTCAGCTGTTACTATGTAGTACAAGAAAAAAAAAATTAAACTAAACGCACATATGTAGGTACAAACAATTTCCATAGAAACAGAAAACTTTTTTTATCATTTCTTAAAAAGTACAGTAGTTCTGTATGTACAATGTATTCTTGTTATTGTTGTTAATTTTAACAAAGCGTCTCATCGAGTGGTTTATTGTTGTTATTGTTGTTAATGTTAACACAGCGTCTCATCGAGTGGACAATGACTACTTGAATGCAAAAGTATTAGAATGTGTGCCTTTTGACTTTGGGTGTTTGTGTTATATTGCGTGCGCAATAAAAAATGCAAGCAAAGCACTTTCAATACCAAACGCACACATGCAAAAATCAAGTGTGTACGAAACGATGTAAAAATTACCAACGTTGAACTTTGTTTTGCAGACAAAGAGTGAATGTAAATTTGGGCGTATGAATAAATCAAGAAAAATAGTGATTTTGCAGTTCTCTGGTTCACACATACGATACATGCGTTTATTTAAAAAATTGTATTCTAATCAATTGTATGGCTCATTTATGCAGTAAAACTGCAAATAACATTAAACAATTATTTATAATGATTGTTAATATTTTCAAATTTTTATGACGGTTCAAATTTTTATGACCTCAAGTATATTTTGAGCAATACTTAACTTTTTCGAAGAACATGCAATTTTCTCACGACTATATCTCAGAAACTAATTGCAATTCTATGTTACTGTCTTCACTGCAATTGTAGCTACAAACGCGGAGTGAAGAAAAGTGCACATCAAAATTGCTTTAATTTTGAAAAATTATAATTTTTATACATGGCTGCCAAACTGTAGACAAATTAATAAAGTAATCTTCACAAAAAGGATTCTTTTTAATATAATTCATAATTCTTCAAAGCATTTTAATACTGGAAAATGTCTTTTTCACATTTTACAGCTGTATTTAACATCGGGAAATGTATACAAAATGTAAAAAAAATTACGTGAGCAAAATATCTCGGAAACGTTAAAAAAAAACATTGAAATACATGGCATTGAACAGAACAGCGTACAACAGCTTAAGAACCAATTAGACGTGTCTTAAACATCATGCCACAGCCGTAGCCATGACCATTGAAATCATAGTGCAATTGGTTTTTAAGGTCATGGTTATGTCGTTAGTACAATGATGTCCATAAGAATGGTTCAAACAGCTGTATTGTATGGCTATGGTTATGTTATGTCTAATTTAAGCTTCAGCTACCCAGCAAAAACTTGGTAATGACTTGCCATTACTGAACAACTTACTTTTCAATGACTACTTCATACCATCTGCATTACATAGAAGTAGTTTGGTAATGGCTGACATATAATTTGATACCTAAGTACTTGTGTATGAGTTGATTAACGAAATTTATAATTCATTCGTAATAAAATGCATCTACGGTTGAAGTTTTTTCAAATCTAATACAAATTGATTTAAAATATTTGTTCTTACAATTTGTTTTTTTTTTTATTATAAATAAAAAACAATTTGTAATAAATTTTAATATGAAAAATTATGCTGTACTGAAATTTTATAGTGACAAGTTATTTAAGTCCCTATTTGTAAGCGAATGTGGTAATAACTTATTTAACTCCCTATTTGTAAGCGAATGTGGTAATGACTTATTTAACTCCCTATTTGTAAGCGAGGGTGGTAAGTAGTTGCCTCCAATAATTTAATCTCATATTTACGCTCTTAATTGAGTAAAAAACATCGTTTTTTTATACAAAAACTGCACTGCCCCGGTAGACTAGCTGGAAGTGAGCTAGTCTATCAGCACCGAGGTTGCGCGATCGAATCCCGCCAGAGACAGAAAAAAAAATAAAACAAAGTAAAATAAAATAAGAAAAAATAGAAAAAAAACATAAAGTAAAGTAAAATAAAATAAGAAAAAATAGAAAAAAAATAATTTAAAAAAAATAATAAAAAAAAAATTTTTTTAAAGTCATGACATGTTAGTTGTAATTTTGGTGACATCGGAGTAATAACTTATTTAAGTCCCTATTTGTAAGCGAATGTGGTAATGACTTATTTAACTCCCTATTTGTAAGCGAGGGTGGTAAGTAGTTGCCTCCAATAATTTAATCTCATATTTACGCTCTTAATTGAGTAAAAAACATCGTTTTTTTATACAAAAACTACACTGCCCCGGTAGACTAGCTGGAAGTGAGCTAGTCTATCAGCACCGAGGTTGCGCGATCGAATCCCGCCAGAGACAGAAAAAAAAATAAAACAAAGTAAAATAAAATAAGAAAAAATAGAAAAAAAACATAAAGTAAAGTAAAATAAAATAAGAAAAAATAGAAAAAAAATAATTTAAAAAAAATAATAAAAAAAAAATTTTTTTAAAGTCATGACATGTTAGTTGTAATTTTGGTGACATCGGAGTAATAACTTATTTAAGTCCCTATTTGTAAGCGAATGTGGTAATGACTTATTTAACTCCCTATTTGTAAGCGAGGGTGGTAAGTACTTGCCTCCAATGACATCACCGTGTTAAAATAACGAGTTAAAATGCCAATGTATAAGTAGTGAAGAGTCGTTATATTAGCTTTTTAACTCATTACTTTGCAATGTAAGTTTTTGCTGGGTAAGTTACAATGACATGAAAGGACAGTTTATTTGAGTTGGCACAACATGGCATTACACCAGTTTTGACTTGATATGTATGACAAAGCAAATCAGGAGATTTTTACAAATGGCATTTTTACAAAAAAAGTGTTAAATTGTTCTCGTCTTTTCCTCAAACGAAATTTGGCATTATAATAATACAAAATTGCTTGGTAAATCTAAATTTGAATCCTAGGGGTCACATAAGATGACCTGATCCTCACAAAATTTGCCACAATTACAATAAGTATTAAATTTTTGTTTGGTCTTACAAAAAGTTTCTTAAAAAAACTTATTTCTATATAGACAGTACATCCTTAAGCGACTAATACTCAACTAAAAAAAGATTATTTATTATAGGGGGTTTTTAAATACTCCTTCTTGTTATTCTACTGCCGTTTCCGGTTTATAGGACTTAGGAAATAACTTAAGTAAAGAATCTAAAGCTATTTTTCAAAACATATATAAAATATATAGAAAACGTGTTCGAAAAGAGCAAACAAAACCTGAAAATTAATGAATGTTTTTCTGTGTAAGAGAAAAATAAAACACACATTAATAACAAAAAAAAAAACATATTTATTATAAAAGGCAAATATACAAGCGAATAAAAAAGCTGTAAAGAAAATAAACAAAGAAAAAACTGTTAAAGTAAAACAGGATGTTAATCTAAATTTCCTGTGTGTTCAAAGCTAAAGACGATACTGACGATAAGACATACAAATTCTTTTGATAAGAGAAAACCTTTTTGATTAAAGCCCAATTCACATAAACATGGAAAAATATTTGTGAAAGTAAAACATTCATTATTTCTGCGTTCGAACACCTGCAAATACCCACGAGTAGAAAGTAAACATTTTCGTGTACTTGAGTTGTATTGTAATAAAAAAAAAGCAAAATTTTACTAAAGGCTTTTGTCGCAAAATAATATTACAAATTCTTTAAATGTTCAATAACTTAAAATTTTGCACACTCCTTAGAAAAATTCAATTAAGTGCGGAACAGTTGCAGGCAATTTCCGGTTTTAAATTCTTTTTGAACGTTATTTAATTAAACTTTTGGGCAGTAAGGTTAGAGTTTCTAAGCGGGAAAATATAACGGAAATTTCCAGGACTAATATTTTTGAGTTTCTCTGAAGCTTTATTTTGGAATATTTTGGGTATGTTATTATAAGATTTTGAAATGAAATAAATTTCAATTTACAAAGTTGATAGAAACATGTATTTTTTGTGGAAATTTTATACAATTTCTTTTCTAACTTAAATTTAGTTTCGATCATCTTTTAAGGTTGTTTTCTCACATTTTGTGGACATTTAAGGCTTTTGCAACAAAACGAGACTAGCAAATTACGTAGATCTCAAAAAAAAAAAAAAAATAAATAAAGTGGCGCAATTAAATTAGACTTGCTTTAAAACCGTGGTAGATAAGGCCATGATGCCATTATTGCTCAATTGAATGGGAGATAAAGCCATAATGGCCTTATTGCCCAATCATTGAGAGGTAAGGACATATTTAAAATTTTGCGAAATGAGAGATATAGCCATATTTTTTTCGCAAATGAGAGATAAAGCTTTCTTGCGTGCGTCACAAGAATAAGAAACGTTTTTCAATGATAACTAAGGATTTTCCTTTTACAGAATGTTGACACCATGCGTAACAATATTCTGAAAAACTATGGCTTAGCCTCTCATTTGGGGAAAAAAAATATTGCTATATCTCTCACTTCGCAAAATTGTACATATGACCTTACCTGTCAATGATTGGGCAATAAAACCATTATGGCTTTATCTCCCATTCAATTGAGCAATAAAGCCATCATGGCCTTACCTCCCATGGTTAAAAGGCACCCCCACCCCCCTCGATTTCAATACTTAACTTTAGTGTCTCCGGAACTGAAATGAGAGATAAAGCCATTTTCTAATACATATGGGCACTTCCACAGAAAATCTCTCTTTTTGTCACGTCACGTCACCTAGCCATTATTCTTGTATTTTAGAACCACGTTGTTCAAATTTTTCCTCTCTTTCACTAAATGAAAACCTAGTTGCGCTCTACACCCAAATGCAAAAAAAGTAAATAATATTTTCATTATTCTTTGAGAAACGATTAAAAATGGTTGGTGACGTTACGTGACAAAAAGTAGACATTTCTGTGGAAATACCAATATTGCTTATGTGAGCTAAGGCCATGATGGCTTCATCTCCCATTCAAATAAAAAAAAAATGAAAAAGGCTTTATCTCCCTATTGAATGAGAGATAAAGCCATCATGGCCTTATTTGCCATGGTATTAAAGCACCCTCCGATTTTTATTATCACTTTATTGCTAGGGGAAAGATGCTCTGAAGTTTTGTAAGCGAATGATATAGAAAAATTCATGCAAGGCCAACAACAAAATTTAGGGCGTTCAAAATAATTGGATCTTCGTGCGGAACTCTTCAAAGCAGACGTTATTTTTTGCTTATATCTGAGCGTTTGATAGACCGATCTGGCCGAGTTTCAACTGAACGTTTTTCCGGACTATATGTGATAAAAATATATAAATAGTACCCTTGTTATCTGGGGGGCTCGGAAAACCCATTTCAACCAACACGTTGACATATGGAAATTTTCAAATCAACTCTGGTTACAGGCTTACAGCGCTTTCGGTTCTAAAGAATTTTACGAGTTCGAACAATTTAGATTTTAGATTTTAGATTTTAGATTTTTATTGAATTCATATAGTAATCCCGGAAGCCTAAAAGGCCAAATGGATTACATAGTATTTCTACAAGTAGATATATTTACTTTAAATTACTTAAAACTAGTACTAGTTGCGCGAAACATGTATATTACAGGAATTAGGAAAGAAAAAAAAATAGACATACATAATATAAGGTCCAGATGGCCAGTGATAAAAGACGAGAAAGGAAAAAAAAATAAAATATGTTTTACATTGTATGGGATAACACTGTTCCACAGTATGGATATTCTCACAACAAACGACTTCTCCATATATGTACATTGTACTGATTCTAGGACATATAATAGCTGAAGTACGAGAGGAGTGCGAGAAAGTGAAAAGATTTTGCAAGTACTGCGGGCATCCATATTTTTCTATTTTATAAAATAAACTAATAAGCCGGTAATTTAGGAAATCGTTGAAATACATTCCTAGTAACTCCTTCGTCTCAACTGAAACATGAGCTCTCCAATCCAGTCTATATACAAAACGTATTACCCTATTAAAACACTGCCTCAGCTTATCAATATTCGTTATTGTCGTGGCAGTGTAAACCTCCATGCCATATATAAAAATTGGCAAATTCAAAGGTTTAGCTATTAGCCTCCTAATATGTAGAGGTAAAAAATATCCAAGAGTATTAACCCTTCTAAGTGTTAAATTGACCCTAGACACAATACTACATATATGCCTTTCAAAAGTTATCCTTTCATTCAAATAGAAGCCTAGAGATTTGTAGCTTCAGTTTTCGTATTAATTGTTACGAATGAATGGAAGCTTTTTTGTACTCTATAGAAGACAAAAATTTCCTTTCACAACAGTTTTCTCAATTACGAACAATAACTTTTCATGTTTCGAACGATTACGAAAATATAAAGAACAAATACACGCCTACCGTGAATAAACCAGAAAACAGTTTTAACCTCAAAACTTTGCTTTAGGGAAAAGGAAACAATTTTCGAGGAAAATTTTATATACGAAAACGTTAATAATTTCTTTCGAATCGAATTATGTGATAACCCCTTTAAAGTTAAAAATTGTATGAACAGTTAACGTAATTCTAAGCAACTATATCAAAATTGTTAAAAATAAACAACACACTTTGCGACCGTTGTTGGTACATTATGAGGAGGTTGTGTATGAGATTTTAAAGTCTGTTGGGTCGTTTTATGAAGTTATGTATCATGTGTATGTTGTAGAGTTTAGGAGTATGTTTTACAACTTTATTTCATTTTGTTTTTATTTTCGGTTTGGTCATTTAAAAACCATCGCGCTTGAATTTAAATTTGAGTTTAAAATGGAAAATTCAGTAGCAATTTGTGATGTAATTGAATGTTTTAAAAGTTTACCAGAACTTTGGGAACTTTAAAAACGAAAATTTAATTAAACAATACTTTTCATGAAATTATTTGTATGAAGAAAGGAATTTTACAACTTTAAACGAATTAAAATTTAGTGCAAAAAAGAAAATAAAAAATCAATTCGAATTCATTTAAATCAGTGATAAATTGTTTTTATTGTAATGCTCTGTGGTACACAACAATTCTTGTTTTTCCATTTTCGGTGTAAATATACAAAACCTCACATACAACTGTCCATGTGAGAAAACTGGATACTCTAAATTCACTCCACAAATTCCTAATGATTGGCCTTGCGCCTTATTAATAGTAACCGCAAACCCAAGCCGAACAGGAAACTGAAGTCGTTTGAATTCAAATGGCATATCAGACGGAATCTTTGGGGTGCGTGGAATAAATACATATTCGCCTTTGAGAGGTAAATCCTGGTTAATCCAACGAATTCAAAAATTCTGTTGGATAATTCACAACATCTTCTACATTGGTAACAGTATCCACAGACTTGTAAGAAACCAATTCGCCACGAATCTTTGATTGTATAGCCATATTTAATTCACTAACATCTTTGTTCTTAGCCGCTAAAATTGCTCTGTAACTCAACCATCTATGGCATGTATATTTTTGTGCTATGTTAGGGAACACACGTTCAATCAATTCCTCTTTTGACTGTACGAGATGGCAAAAATCATTTGGCAATATTATCAATCCAGTGTCATTAACAGGCATTGCACCAATCCTAATTTTCAGCAATTGCTTAGAGAACTTATCAGCAGATGGATCATTCTGCAACTGAACACGAACGTTAGTAGTGGATTTCAATGTTATTTACAAATCTCTATAAGCATGAAGACTTTAAGCAAGCGTTAATTTCATCGGCAGCTGTCGGTCTAGGAATGACGGGCAATGTCAAGGCACCACCAAACAACTCTGAATTACCTCGAAGGTATTTCATTGTTCTTTCCAATGCTTCAACAGATTTTTTATTCGCCATAGCGCATTCATCCCAAATAATGATATCGCTACGTTTCAATAATTTTGCCATTCCAAATGTTTTTGAAACGTTACATGTGGGAGTTTCATTGCTGTGCGACCACCATCTAACAAAGTGGCTGTAATGCCAGAAGAAGCCTTTTAGTTTCTCAAAATATTAACTTAAATTTGCAAAATTTTCATGCACGAAAAATTACATGTTTGGAAATGAAAGCAGTGTTCACTTAAATGGCTATAACTTATGAAGATGTGATTAACAATACGTTAGTAGCTAAACTAAAGTAATGGTTTGAGTAAAATCCAATTGTAATGAATTTAAAAACTAATTGAATTTCAGTTTTTCAAAATATTAAGTTAATTTCGAGAAATTTCGATGCAAAACAAATTCATGTTACAGAGACATCAATTACTAACACAATGCAACTTATTTTTATATATATATATATAGATATTCTTTAGTTCTCTTTTGAATTATTGAATTATTCTTTCAATAATATTGAAGTAGGTTCAATAAAAGTTACTTTTACTATTAACTTTAAGCTCTTCATATGAAATTTCCGGTATTTCGGGCATAGAAAAGGCAGGGAAATGTAAAATACTCAGTAGAATGCATTGTAATGGTTTAAAGTAAATAACATTCTATTTGTTTATAAATATTTAATGCTCTTAAAATTTAAGCAATATATTTAATTAAAACACAAATGCTTATAGACTTTAACTTTATCTTCTACAAAGAAATATTTTATGAAAACCTTTAACGTATACTTGATCCATGTATGTTTGTATTCATCATACGCCGCACAGTGGAAGATTTTGGAAAAAATATGGAAATAATTAGACGAATTAGGCCGATTAGAATAAAATTAATGGTGGCAATCAAATTTAAGTTTACGAGTCTATACAGCTATCAGCAGTAATATCAAAGGTTCCCAAATTAAGCCACGTTTCACAGTGCTCTGTTTTATATGCAAAAATAATTAGAAAGAACTTGCTTAGAATGCTTATGTTAAGCTAGCATACAACATTGCATAGATATGAAAGTAGAAGAGGAGGGCACCATATTAAAAAATATTTGAGCTAAACTGTTGAATAAAAACAAAATTTCAATTCTTAATTTATTCTTTTAAATCATAGTATTGGAATGCGCTTAAAGTAATATGAGAACTATTTTTTAGTATATTGATCGACTTAAGCTACGGTCACACTTATTAAATATTTGATCAAATAAGCGCAACCCCTACTGTTGTTAATATTTATTGAAATTTAATATGGTCTTTATATCACAAAATAAACTTATTATACTACCAGGCATAGCAAAAAACAGTTTTTTTAAGATGTGGTGTTACAATCGAAATAAATATAGGAATTAAAGGAAATGGTTATTTAGTTTGCTTGTTGGTCCCGTTTTTTGGGTCAAATATTTGACAAGTGTGACCGTAGTTTTAGAATCAAATCGATTCTATGATTTCCGTCCGTCCGTCCTGCAGCTAGCCAGCTTGTCTTTCCATTTAATTTCTTCCCCTAAAGCATGGCTCACAATATTGACGATAATTTGATGAAATTTTAATTGATAAGGACAAAGTTTATTAAAAAGGATGAGAGTCGGTACATCATTTCACATAACCCTAATGCAAACTTCTTTCCGGAATAGAGTCTTTGTTTCCATAAACCATATTTTGATGATTAATTATTATTTGACGCAAAAATTTAGTTTTACGTGTTCGTCTAACTTAAGTTAATTGGAATCGTTTCACAAATCTCTGCTTTTCATGGGCAACCGCGTATGTCTTAAAATACAATTTTTAAGGAGTGCCGAAAAAAACCATTCTAGATCAAACTATGGGCTAGGTATTGCACCTTTTTAACTCTGTAATTGTGTTAAAAAAGCGGAATGAGTCTATATGTTTCCAAATATTTTTAGTGCCATGCAAATAGCGTTTAATTTAAGAAATATGGCACCAACATTTCAAAATCGAAAAAAATGGACATACGCGGTTGCCCATGAAAACCACAGAAATCTTATCAAAATATCACTCCCAAAAATTACTTCTAGTGTCATAACAGTCTTACAAACGTTGGTTTTATAAAAATTTTACGACATTAACTTCTATAATAACCAAGATGTCATGTGAAAATTAGTTTTTAGAAGAACCAGAATTGACCGTACCCAGTAAAAAAATTTTGGGTTTTTTGAAGCACTTAAGAGAAAAAGCGCATAATCGAGCTCGTCAATAAAAGATCTTTTATAAAGCAGTAAATGATATAGAATAAAATATACAAAAAAGCTGCTATTTTAGTACTGACAACGAAGAAGGTTGCAAACCGAAAAAAATAAAAATATGCGAAAATGATTGGAAAAAGGCATTTAAACAAAAGTAAAAGCAAAACATTAATGAATATGTTAATATAGTAAGCCCCTAAAAAGCACTTTAGGAGTGCTTTGTTTGCATGTTAAAAGAAGCGCTTATTGTCAGCAGCAAATAGTCCTCGAAACCGGGAATACCCCATACAAAAATCAGGCATCCCATCAGCAGGTTTGAAGCGATTTGTGGTATGAATTCATACACAAAACCTGCTCCTTTTGGAGCACATTTTTTACTGGGTAGTTCCCAAATATTCTCCTTGTTCCCTGGAATAACTTTCATATGAATAAATTTCTTAAAGATCTAGATATCTACATAATTTTTGGCAAAAATGCTTCTCATATCAATCTCAACATTTTATCATCATACTAGGCATTTAACCCGCTACTTCGTTAGCGTCTCCTTTTTCTTCGTGGACATATTTTTTATGCCAAAGGTTATTTTCAAAAAAGTACCAGGCACCTGTCCCCTTATTTTTTTTAACGAACAACAATAAGTGTTAAATTTTTTGGATCTCTTTAATTTTGGATTTTTAAGGTTAGCGGAATCGATTTGGCGAGAGGCCAACCTTCGGTCCAAAAGTCAGCTTTTTAGCTTCAGTACCAAAAAGATCTCTCTAACAGATTGTCATTCACTCAAGACCTTCCATGTTTAATTGCATGTTTCTGGTTACAATACCAGCTAACGGATAAAAAGGTACCAATAAGATCCCACTTAAAGATTCTCATTAACACAGGATCGTGCATGTTTAATTTTATGTTTCCAGGTCCAATACTAACGGAAATTCAAAAAGTGCCAGTAAATGAACAAAAAAAAGTACCAAAAACTTCCCTCTTATAGATTCTTATCGACCCAGGACCTTGCATGTTTAATTTTATCTTTCTAGGTCCAATACCAACGGAAATTCAAAAAGTATCAGTCAAAGATTAAATAAATACCAAAAAGTTCACTCTTATAGATTCTCATCCATCCAGGGCATTGCATATTGAATTGTATGTTTCTAGGTCCAATACTAACAGAAATTCAAAAAGTACCAGTTAATGAACAAAAAAGTACCAAAAAGTTCCGTCATAGATTCTTATCCACTCAGGACATTGCATGTTGAATCTTATGTTTTAAGGTCCAACATAAACGATAATTTTAAAAATACCAGTTGTAGGACCAAAAAGCTAAAGAAAAATATAAAATTTCCCGTATTTCCTTTTTTTGGTACTATTTTTTCCCCCCATTAAAGTATCAAAAAATTCAGTATTATAGTGGGGGCTCATTATTAAGCACGAGTATGTTAATGAATGGAGATAAATGTTTTGTAAAAAAAGTACCAAAAATAGCGACGATTTTCACCCCTTAAATGTTCGAATTTCAAAAAAGTACCAAACTTATATTTGAATTTTTTTCATAGGTTTCGAATGTGGTATAAACTTTGTTTCTATGTTTATTGGTTCAAAAGATAGATGCGGTGTCAAAAAAGTACCAAAATTCAGGTTTTACCCGTTTACTCCCTAATAGGGCCAAATTTCAAAAAAGTACCAGACACCTTTCCGCTTATTTTTCTAAAGAACAACGATCAGTATTATACTTTTTTTGGATCTCTTTTAGTTTTCGAGATATAAGGTCACCGCATTTTCCCGTTTTTACCCTTTTTTACCCCCTAAACATTCGAATTTCCAAAAATCCCGTCTTAGTGGATCGATTTGGGGAGTGACCAATCTCTGGTCCAAATTTCAAGTGTTTAGCTCCAGGCGTTTAGGCTGTGCGATGATGAATCAGTGAGTCAGTGAGTCAGTCAGTCAGTCAGTAACGTTACAATTTTATATATACAGATTGTTTTGGCAGCTCGATGATTTCCTTTTGTTCCCAAATTGATTAAATTCAAAACATTTTGCTGTAATTTACTCCTTCCTGGGAAGCGTTTCATATGGTCGCACTTGACCTTTTTACTTTCACAATTATTTTTATTTACCAGAGCTGTAAAAGACTGCAATTAATTGGCATTGAAATTAAAATAGTTTCAAAATTATTCAGAATTAAAAATGAAATCTTGTCAAAATTGCACTATTTTGTGGGTGCAATCTTTTGTAAATCATTCTTTTTTACAAATCATTGAATGAAATAAGTTTTATTGCCATCAATTTAATAGCAATCAATTCAATGGCAACCAATTTTTAATAGAAATCATGGGATTTCAAAAAATTTCTCTGAAATCACAACAATTGTGAAAGTACAGCAATATAAATCACTTAAAGTCTTGCAGTTGTAAACAAATATTGACATTGTTAGCAATTCAAAATTATCAGAGTCAGCTTTGTTTCTAGAAGAAGCTGTTTTATTTGAAGAGAATAAAGATTTTGATTCTGCTTGATTTTCGATTGTAATTAATGGATTTGATTGTAATTCTACTATTGCAATCAAATAAAATTGCGGTCAATTACTATAAACAAATTGATTTCAAAAGATTTATTGAATCTCAAAAGATTCTGTTATTCATGCTTAATTCCCAGTTTTTATTCTTGATAAAAACACTTTTGAAATTAAAATTTTTTATTCCCAAGGAAATTATTTTTTGATAATAAACAGGCAAGTGCACGGCCTAAAAAAAAACACTTAATTGACAACATGCTTTTGTAAGTTGTTGTTGTTTGCATTTTGTTTTTCTTAACCTACTTACAACTACAATTAATGTTGAGAGAATTTCAACTAATTGTAGTGGGGAATGTTAGATGAGATAAACTCACTGTTTATTGTTGATGTATTTTGTTTAAACTTTGATATTGTTACAAGTTGAACTGTTGCTTATAAGTCTTAAAAGATTAACAGTTTTATTTGGATTAATATCTCTAGTTTTTCTAAAATCTTTATGGATGAAGTTTCCTGATGATCTGGCCTAAGCAACAAGTGAAATGCGCATAGGAATAGCTTATCCCATCAACAATAAATTTCAAGTGTTTTTATCAAGAATAAAAACTGGGAATTAAGCACGAATAACTGAATCTTTTGAAATTAAAATTTTGTATTCCCAAGGAAATTACTTTTTGATTTATTGAATCTTTTCAGCGGTTTCATGATTTCAAATTGAAATCATACAATTAATTTTTTGATTTTCAATGCAATTAAAAGTCACTAACGAGAAATCCTGTGATTGAAATTAAAAAGATTGCAAACTTTTACAACTCTGCAATTTTCTTGTATTAGTAACTAAAACTATTGAAATTCTTAATTTGTACTCGAATAAGAGTTTGTATACTTTCAATATTGATCTAATCTGATTATCAAAATAATTGTTTTAAGTTTTCATTACAATATCACATTATTATAACAATTTAGACAATTCAATTTAATTAAATAATGAACTAAAATGCCAGCATACTCGTTTAAGAATTTACGTAAAACTGTGATTAGAACCAGAGTTTGTTTGTACGTTTAAATTAATAACAAATTCCTCTTCAGGTATTCAGATATTTATACATGTATCCATTAGGTAATTTGTAAAATTTTGTTGGGCTTTGTTAAACATTTTATTTTATATTGTAAGCAATTTATGATTAACTCAATTGTTGTTTTCTACAGTGGCCATACCAGTCAAACCATTTAATCAAATATTTCTTCGTTTCAAATACATGGTTTGCACTTATGAAGATAAAGACACACACTTACATAAATATTTGACTGTGTGTGGTTTTAGTTATCGTTTCGACCCTGCAAATAATGGGACTAGTCCAAACACCTGTGTGAAATGTAGCCCACAAGGGACTAGAACTAGTCTAAAAGTAACACAAACGTTTTGAAAAACCATGATCTATTTAACGTTACGATGTCCTAGGGCAGGACCATATAAACCAGCTTTGGATTACAAAGGGGATACTCAAGAGAATTAGTTTTAAAGTTGTTTAAAACGAAAACATGTCGTTAAAAAACGAAGACATGTCGTCTCGCTACAAACGCTTTTTAACAATGGCATGGTCCATGCTTGCACTACATTGGACCAGTCCAAGGAGTAGTTCATTTGATCAAAATGGATCAGGTAGTCGAAAATTATTTGCAGGGGTATTACATACACATACTTTCATGTTTGTAGGAGAAGTGTTGGCAATGTTTTCCATATTCTCATTCCCTTTGAGTAAAATACAGAATAATTGAACTAAACATTATATTTATCGAAGTATTTGTTAGGAAACATTTATTTAAAGGCTGAGATCAATTTAATTAGAATATATGTATATTAGGGTCACTGTTAAAATTAAAAGTTCGATTTCTTAAGATCTCACCCGCCAATTTGGTGGGTATTGATAAAAAAAAACAACAACGCAAAAAACATTTAGGACAATTGGTGAAGGCTAAGCCGTCCCTTACGCCCACCAAAGATGAGAAAAATTATATTTTTACATGAAATCTGAATTTTGTGTTTTATAACTTAGAAAATAATAATTTTGTAGAAAACTTGTTTACAAGAAAGACTCCTTAATTTCCTAATTAACCAAAATAGACTAAAAAATAACGAATAAACCACTAAAAAAAATTAAATTTTTTGTTTATTAAAGGAACGCATTTTGTATGAATCAAGCAAGTATCTTTAATTTTGTTAAAAAAAAATTTTTATTATTAATAGTATATTCGTGAACCTCAAAAACAGTTTAGATAATGGAATAAACTAAAAAAATGAAACGAGGTTTAACGGTTTTCCAAAACGCGCTGTCGTTTTACAAACAAATTTTTTTTTTTTTTTTTTTTTTTTTTTTTGGGAAAAAAAGTTATATTTTACCAAAATTTCAAAATATTTGTTCTTTAAAAAATCATAAAAAATTGGAAATGCAGTTATGCTTCTAATTTTTTCGAGATAAAAAACGGAGTTGCAAACAATAAATTCTTAAGTGATTAAAATCTGTTTACAACTTTTAATTTAATTCACAAAAGACAATAAATTTACATTTAATTTAAGAATTTCATAAAACGCAGTCAGGGTTGTCATAGAAACCAATATTGTCAGAATTGGTTTTAAAACCGACAAGAAAAATGCTTTGGTGTCATAGAAACCAATGTTATTGGTTTTATGTTCGAACTCGAATTAGTGTCGGTTTTAGGTGTCACAGAAACCAATGTTATCGGTTTTTATTGGAAATAAACCAAGCAGCTCTTGTTTTTCTGTTGGAAATAAATCAAATTATTAAAAGCTTATTTTTTATTTTATTTTTCAACAGTTAGATTTTTTCCACAGACAGAAGTAAATAAAATTGATAAATTGGTAAAATAGTTTTTTTGCATGTTTCCGGTAGTCTCCGGCAGCGGGCAGCTGCAAATTTGCAAAAGTCTTCTTTTCACTTTTTCTGCTAACAACAAATATGCAGCAACAACAGTGGTCACTTTACTTATTTATAACGTTAAACAACAAAATTGTTTATATTTTTAATAAATTCGCTTTATAATTACATATTTTTACAAAATAATAAAATTACACAAATAAAAACAACAAATGCAATGCAAGATCATCTTCCAATAACAAAAATGTTACAACTGCTAATGTCATTTTATTTTGATTATAAGAACTTATCACCTTTTAATTATTTGATATCAATTATTTTCAAAAAAAAAACACTTTTACTGATATTTTAATGAAAAAAAAATAATATTTTGTCAATTTTCTGCAAAAATAATAAAAATGTAAACAAAAGCTGTTTCGATAATGGTTTTATTTACAATCGAAATTAACAAAACCAACGTGGTTTCGTGACACCAAATCAAACCAATATTGATTTTCAAAACCGACAATTAGCAAAACCAATATTGGTCTCTATGACAACCCTGAATATTTGTATAAAAGTCTTCCTAAAAGTGGAGATAAAGGGCAAGTATGTTTTAGGAAAATGTTTAAAACAAAAAACTAGTGGAAGTCGATCATACATTTTATTCCCCTAGGGGCGACTCTTGAATATATTTCTAGTCTATATTGAAAATTTTGTATGGGAACCCCTTAAAGAATAGAGATAGCGGGTAGGTATGTTAGAAACAAATGATATGCGTTGGACTATTTTTTATTTTGTAAGCAAACGCTTGCAAACACAAATATAGAAGCTGAATTAACGTGTGTAAGAAAAATAGTTCTAAAGAAAAAATTCGCATCAATGCTGCTGTTTGATTTTAATTATAGTTAGGTTTTGTCAAATATGAGATTTAGAGAAAATTTGTTAAGACAAGAGTTGTTGGAAACTTCACTGGTAACAACTTCTTAGTAAACGATTTTTATGTAAAATTAATATTTTCCAAGTTATGATGCATAAAAGGCGGACTTTACGATTTTTCTCAAGCTTTGGCGGGCGTGAGGGACGGCTAAACCTACGCCGATTATCCTAAAATATTTTTTGGCGTTGTTTTTTTTATCAATATCCACCGAATTGTGGGCTGAGTGCATAGAAAAATAGAAAACTAATATGTTCCATTAAGCTAACGACCACCCTAATGTACATATTCCATTGTGTCTGATGTGTTTAATTAAATAACAAATAAGAAAGTGTAGTCGGTCAATTTTAAATATACATATGAATACGATTTAAATATATATAAATGAAGACATTAAGAAATAATTCAAGAATTAATAAATCAATTGAACTTGTTTCTGTGGTGCCTGTGATAAATCGAGATAAAATTTTGCAGTGCAAATTATGATGCCTTTTGTGATATTAGTAATAAATTTTTGTTATTATTATTATTATAATTCATACAAGACGGTGAAAGGTAGCAATTTGAAGCTCGCTAAAGAAAAGACCAGAATTAACACCATGTTTCCCTTTTGAACCAACGCTTAACATCCCGTTGTTAAATTCATCAGATAAGTTACTCATACACCACTCGCTCGGATATAGAACACTGATTCTGAACTTTTAAAGTCAGTATGTAAATATGGTCTGATCGTTGGCTTAAGATCAGGGGTAGGACGCTGAAGCTGCAGGCGTGCCCAAATGTTCTTACCGCCAACATTTAGATGAGTTAATCCTCTTTGCGCTATATGCAGTGATCAGCGTTACCGTTATGCGACTAAAGTCGCATTTTTGCCCCTTTTTGACTGCCGTGCCACTTTTTCGGCCCCTTTGTTTTAAATCCCCTTTTGTATCATTTTGTAGTTTTTGTGCCCCTTTTGCCCCTCTTAATATTAGCGATAATAGACTGAGTTCATTAAAGGTTTTAGATCCAGTATTTATAAAGTCAGCTGAAGACATTAATTACTTTGAAATGGTTTCCGTTTTTATTGATATAATTACTAACGCAGAGGATTTTGTAAAAGAGTTTAAACTTTTAGAAAACAGATCAAACGACAAAAGCTATGAAGTATGAACTGAGCGGATTTTTTCGAAGTTAGCATTATTAAAAAATAAATTGTCAAATAGACTGAAAGTAGATAACTGTCAGTCCATGTTATCCGCTTTAAATTTGTATCAAAATAACTTGGTAGATTGGATTCCAAGTGATTTGATAAATATAGATTTACGTTTTCAAAAAAACCTGATATTAACTATCCTCCTATGAATACTTTTATATGCTTTTTCCTCGAGGTTTTTTTCGTAACTTAATTTTTTTGGTAAAAAAGTAAAATAATTCAAGTGCCAAATATTATGTACATAGGTATGGCTATTTCCAAAAAAACGTCAACCACAAAAAATGGAAAAAAAAATTTTCTTTTTAAGATTTATTTAGAGAATTGCTTATATTTTTTTAATATATGCGTATAAATTAATTGATACGAACAAAAAAAAGATAAATGGCAAACGAAGTACTACAACTTTTAGCACATACTTGTGTATATTATAAAATATGCATTTGGAACAACAATACTCTAATCTAAGGCATATTTATGATCTGAAAAACATTTTTTATTAAGTTTCTTATATAAAGGATTATAAATAGCAACATAAAAAAATTTTAAATCATGGTGGAAAAATTGTCCCGTTTACAATTTCTTTAACAATTTATTTAAAAAAATTTAATTTATATTTTATTTTGAAATCGAAACCATTTTTAGGGCACATTAGTACGAAACATTTTAAAATTAATCCCAATAAAATATTGTGTCCGGTTTCGCAGAAATCACTGTTTAAACGGGTACCCCTTAAAACCCACTTCCGTTTTTTGTCCCGTTTACAATCACTGGTTTTTTGCAATTATCTCGGAAACCACGACAGTATGCGAAAAATTTCATTTGCGGAAATTAAAGAGCTAATTGAGAGCTAAAAGAATCATTAATTTAAAAAATGCAAATCAGGTTGTTTTTTACAGTTTTGTCAATATAAACGTGTGCGAATGTCCCGTTTACAATCTTGGAAGTGCCCATATGTCTATTTGTTTAAATGGAAAGTTTTTTTTTTATCAAATCATACTATGAATTATTTTTGTAAGTAGTGTTATTACACTATTTTAAGCTCGTTCTCAGCGTTGCCAGAATGAAGATTTTATCTAAATTTTGAAGATTTTCTGACCAAAATATGATTTAAAGATTTTTTAATTTTTTAAGTTAAATAGTTTCCATAATAAGAAGAATATATGCTCTTATTGTTAAAAAAAATTTTAAAATTTTTTTCTTCAAAATAGGATTTTTTGGCGATTAATGAAGATTTTCATTCTTAATCTTCTGGCAGCGCTGCTCGTTCTATTTAGAAGTAATTATTTACTGTTTTTGTATAACAAATTGAAATAAAAATTGTATGCAACATTTCATAAACGTTTACAGGATATGGGTTTTTCACGATATATGTATAATATATTGTATATATATACATATGTGTGTGTGTTTCTCCCAAACAATTTGTATTATATATAATGTAATTTTTTTAAAATATGAAGCTAATTTTTTTTTATGATTACTTTTCGATGAAAATAATTTAATATATACGTTTGTTTTTTTTTTTTTTTTTTTGTTGAAAATTTTCCTGTTTTTAAAGTTGCCCCTTTTTTTCTCAGAATTCCCCTTTTTGTGACACTTTTTTTTTGAAAATCCCCTTTTTGTGCCCCTTTTTGAAAATTTTGAACGGTAACGCTGGCAGTGATGTCCTTTTATGAAGGCCAATAGTAAAAAGGTGGTGTAAAGAGTTCAGTGACTCTGAAGAACTAGTTCTTACACTCAAAAGAAAAATCAATCCATCCGTACTCAAATCAATCCGAAGCGGTATTAATAGTACGGCGAGTACGGATTTTCTTGAATCAAGTACAGGAAGATTGATTCAAGTATGGATTTTCAATCGCAAAATACTTGAATTATCCATATTCAATCCTGAATTCGTACTTGAAAAAATCTGAAAATGAGACTGATTAAGGTAAAACTAAGATTGATTCAATCTCAAAATGCGCTTGATTCAAGTATTAAAAATTTGATTTTATCCTGATATCGTGCTTGAAAAAAAGCAAAAAAGAAAGAAAAAGTTATTATGATTTATCTTTTTACCCGTATTAGACATTACAAAATGATAAAACATCAACATCATGCCCGATATGGTTTTTACTTTAAAAATGTATGTACATATTTAACCAAAAATATAAACTAAATGAGAAGCAAGATTTAAAATTTTCTTTTTAACCCTTCGTGGTACACATGAGTCTGGCAAGACATTTTTTCAATGTGTATAGAAAATTGAAACATGCGTAAGCCGGAGGGTTAAACATGGAAATAATAGATGTTTTTTTCTTGTTCTGTTGTTTTTACAACTACAACATGCTTTGAAAAGCACACACGTATGCACGCATAAAGAATGCTACGCATAAAGATGAGACTAATAAGTTTTATGAGAACAAAACCCTCACTTTGTAATTTTACTCTCAGAGTGGCAATACCAACGAAAACTTGAATCCTTTTTTACTTGATTCAAGAATTTTATACTTATAAAAAGCTTGATTTATCCCGAGTGTTTTTCTTTCTGTGTAGCAGGGTTAAAAAACTGTCGACCAAAAAACGAAAATTTGTGTACAACTTTTCGCTTTTTGAGTTGAGTTGAGTTGCTTATGACAAATGAAGTAGTGGAAGAAATTTCAGTTTTTCTACGTTGACTGCAGTTTTTTAAACGCTGGTTCTAAGGGGACCACTTATACCAATAAAAGCTGATCTCCTTACAACATAATCTTTCGTTGCTGCAGTCCACAATACCAGCGATTCATATGTAATAACAGTGTTAGTACTTTATTTTTCTACAGGTGTTTTAGGGCACCACTGCACAGTGCTTTGTACCCATAAAGTAAATCGACAAAACTAGATTAGTTATCGTAGAATGATGAAATTGCGTATTCCGATTCCTAATGTCTTAGCTAAGAAAAGTTTTAAGGTAAGAGATAAATCAATGCAAGGATAACTGCCATGCCTTCAATATATCCTGAAATTAAAAATTTAATCTTAAGCAACAGTTGTTATTAGAATATAACAAAACCGTATCTGTGTGTAAAATGTTCATTCTAGCGCTGTTGTAAATTTTGTTGCATTCGGTACAAGGAAATGCCTACCCCTCCATCCATAAATCATTTTGCTAACCCTGGAAGGCAATTTTTTATGTTTGTACATTAAGGTCACTCTTCGTCGAAAAATTCTAGTGGAAAAAAATCAACAAAAATTTTTGACACAAAATTAAGGTTATCTTTCTCTCTCTTAAAATTCGATACGAATTTGAGTTTTTTTGGGTTGTCAAATTAATTATCTTTTAAAAGCTTTTGTTATCTGTTAACTTTGTTTAAAAAAGAGCGTAATTTCAATATACATAAAAAAATTATATGATAATAATTAAATGAGATTCGTCGATTCAGCAAATTGTAACCATCCAGGGTTAAGGGCTTAATTTTAGCAGCATATATGATTTGAATGGACTTAATATTATAAATATTCTCTTAAATTCGGTTCAAGGACATTACTATTTGTTTAACTTTATTCCATTCCATACACTTCTTTCTGGCAACACTAAAATTTTCTTAATATTATTTTCTATAGTATAGCAAAAAAAAAAAATTGCTCTTATATATTTGCCTATTTCTATGACTGTTTATTGTTCATATTTTAAAAGAAGACGTGAATTAATATTTATTGGTTTTACACACGAAATGCTAAATTTAGAAAACCCTCATTTAAAACTTGTGCTGGTGGAAAGTATTAAGCAAATTGTTTTGCGATCTTAAGAATTTCATCGTTATTTGTTTTAGTTTTTTGAAGGACACGTCAATTGAATGTGTCTGACATTTTAAATTACTTGTTGTTTTTTTTTTCTAGTTGTGTACATGTTTTCCTGCCATCAGGCGTTATATGAACGTACTAGTGCGTATTTGAATTTATAAATGTACATACATAAAGTAAGCTGTGTTAGTGTGCGTGGGTAAATATGTGGGTATGGTATAACTATTTGTGTAGTATAAATACAAATTATCATTTTCTGTATATATCTTTATACATCTTTCAATTCATTTACAAACTAGTTTATTTGTCAAATTTTTGTGTATTCTCTGTATCACCTTCTCTTTTTCCTCAGCACAAGTTGCCTCATTGTTTGATATTTATATTCCCCACTGTCTCACACTGGGAATTAAGGCCAAGTTAGCGGCGGAAAAATTAAAAAAAATTTTAATAATTTAAAAAATGTAAGCGCAGCATCAAATCTGGAAAATTTTAATATTTAAGACCGTAATTTATTTATAACCATGTTACCTGGTTCGGAAAATATGTCCTTTTAAATATTTAAAAAAATGGGGTTGTAGTTCTTTACTGTTTACACTGTGTAACAAAATTCGGGTCATCGCCGCTAGCCTGAACACTTGCAACGTGAAATGAAAGTAGACTACTATCTAGTAGTGCAAATCTGCCAAAGGGTTTTGAAAAGTTAGCTCGCGCTCCCGAAACATGGGCCCCTAAAGTTTTTGTGTAGAAGTAAAAAAAGGACAAAAATTACCCCTTAAAATTAGTGTTAGAGGGTTAATATATTCTATGAAAAGAATCGCCATACAATTCTACTGAGGTCAGAAGTACATTTAGTATATTTTTTTTGAAAAGAAATTAAAAAATGTCAATGCCCAAAATTTCGAAAATCCGTTTTAAATGCAACACACGAACTTTTGGTTTTTGAAGACCCTAGTGAAATCTGATGCAAAAAATATTCGTTGAAAATGTTAACCCTTAAAAGTGCATTTTTAGTATACTTTTGTGTAAGAGATGGGAAAAAGGACAAAAATTATCCCTTAAAATCAGAGTTAGAGGGTTAATAAATTCTTAGAAAAGAATCGCCATACGATTATACTGAAGACATCTGAAATTAGTTTTTAGCTCAGAAATACATTTGGCAGATTTGCTCTACTAATAGTCTGCTTTCATTTCGCGTTGCAAGTGTTGAGGCTAGTTTTTTTTTGTTGCACAGTGTAATTATACCAAATTTGTTGGCGTATTGAATCGGTAATGCTGGACGTAATTCCACATACTAACTATATTTTTGATAAAGTGTTATATAAGCTATTTAAAACGACTTTCAATTATACATTTTACTATTTTAGTTAAGGCTTGAAAGCATAAATACTGAAGAAATGTTGTTTTGAAAACCTCTCTCAAACTTTATAGAGATACAAAAAAAGTATACCCAAGTGACCCTGAAATTTTTGTGGAGCCTTAATCTAATAACCTTTTTCTAATAACCTTTTTCTAATAACAAATCTGTTTTAAATTTTCTTACATGGTTGTAGTTGCATTTGATTTTATTGTAATTTGCTTCCGAAACAACTTAATAAAAATACCGATAAAGCAGTCGTTTTCAATGCTTTAAAATACAATATGAATTTTTAATGCATTTTATTTTGTACAACATGCATTCCAGCCTACATAACATCTTTATTTAATCCGCGTTAATAATAAAATCTGTATATTTGCTCATTAAAATGCTTTCAGAGGAAGCAATTAAGTCAAGAAATAAAGACCTCAGAAATTATAGGGAGTTTCACACTAGAAAAATTTCTTGCGAATTAACCATGACATACGTTCTTTCTTCTTTAGACCCCATTGTATCATCAATATCGTAAAAGATATCATTAAAAAACATTTATCGTCTTCCCTTAGCCGTATAATATTTATTTTTAAAATCTAGTATCCAAGTAGATTCAGAATGCGAAAGTGACTAAACCTTGCAACGAAGTTTTAATATCATTATTAAACATAATTAAATAAAATAAATTAAAAGTGCTTATTTGTTTCCATTTAAAACTTAACTCATTAGCGCCCGATAATCCCATTTGGGAACATACACAAATAATTAAATTATTAATATTTGAAAAAAAAAATGGAATAAATAAAATTTAATTTTTCAAAAATAGCTACCATCTTTAAAATAAAAATTGGGCGCTAATGGGTTTAGGCTTATTAAATAAATTGAAGCTAAACATCCCACCAAACACACACAAGCTGTTAGAAAGCTACTTAATCGGTCAAAAATTTATTATTAAGAATAAAAACTGGGAATTAGGCACGAATAACAAAATCTTTTGAAATTAAAATTTTGTATTCCCAAAGAAAATACTTTTTGATAAGAAGGTGATTTCTTAAATTCTCCTCAGCCAATTGGCGCTGGAGTCCCACAAGGCAGCATCCTGAGCCCTCTAGTCACAGAAAAAACTTCTCCATAATTTTTTTCCAATTAAAGTTTTAGTCAAAAAAGAATCAGTTTTAATTAAAAATTTCATCAAGTGAATTACACGTTAAATCAAGTGAATCAAAGGTTTAATCAAGTGAATTAAACATTTAATTGATACTATTTATTTGTTTACTGGTGCAAATTCAATTATTTTTTTAATAAATATCATTAATTTTTTAATTGAAATCAATTTTTATTTTTTTCTTTGTTATTCCTAATATAAATTTCGGGCATGCCAACAAAAAACAACACCCAAACTTCAAAATTTGCGGATTATACCGCTTTTCTAGCTTGCACGAAAATTGTCCTGAAGCATCTCGTTACTTACAGAAAACTAAAACTAGATATATGCATAAAACCATGTAGGATAATTGTCAATGAGCAAAAATGCGTACATAAGTATAAAATTCACCCTGCGCCGGGAATCATGCCCGCCTGTTAAAATCAATAATCAAAAAACACCTCAACATTCGCATGTAAAATACCTCGGTATATAACTAGATCGGCGTTAATGTGAAAATGGCATAAAGTAGTAAAATTAACTCAAATAAAAAACAAATAAAAGCAATTCAAACTTATTGGATTAATGCAAGAAATTATGTTCTTAATCTCGATTGCAAACTTATTCTTTACAACTTAAGCTTAAAGCCAATCTGGTGCTAACGGTATTAAGTTATGGGGCACTGCCTCGGCTTTCAATATTGAAAAAATTCAGAGGCGCCAACATAAACTTCTTTGAATAATCACAGTCGCCCTTGGTAAGTTAAAAACTTAAATATTCACAAGGGTTTTAATGTGCCATTAGTAAAAACTATGATTACGAAATATGCAGTTAAACATTTAAAAAGGCTCGAATTGCATCCGAACCCACTAGCTTGAAATATTTTTTAAATGATTGCGGGCACACTCGCTTAAGGAGAAGAGATACTGCAGGACTTATCCGATTAGAATAGCAATAAACACCTACAAATGTGAATAGAAACCGTGAAGGGAAAAAATTTCGTTTTGCACTGGCAGGATATAAAATAACGTATGAAAATAAGATTTGATTAATTATTGTTTGTTCATATTTAATATATCTAGGAATTACCGCTAAAAAAAGCTTAAGCGACATAATCTTCAATTTTCGATTTTAGTTTTTAATAAATGACTTTATTGGCAACACTTTCATCATCTCCTAAAATGTCATGGTCACATAAGGTACCGTTACGATTTTATAGCTAAAACAATTTCATCTTAAGCGACAACCTTCATATAAAAAAGTTTTATGAAAAAGAATAAAAAAAAAACGTTCTCCTCTAAAATTTTATTTTGTCGCTTAAGCTTTTTTTGCAGTTATGATTCGATATGAAGATTCAATAAATAAATAGTGATAAAAAAAAAACTTAAAACTATTATTGAAGTTAAACTGCTTATAGGGTTTCCTCTTCCAACAACCTAAAGCAGCCACTGTATTAAAAATATCTGCCTAATTTTAAACGAGCTTATAGCGTACATCAATTCCTATAATTCATCCATAAATTTTTTGTGGATCAGATTTTTATTTTGAAATATATGAGTTTTACTGCGCTTAAAAAGTTTATCGAAAATTAAGTCAGGTATTACAATATACAGCACCTACTAATCTTTTTTAAGGATGTTATACCCCAAGTCTTGGATATAATTCATTCACACATTTCTTTTAGATAAGATATGATTTTTGCGCCGCAAAATTGGCTTTATTTCCCAGTGTGTAACTGGTATATTTTTTTATTATTATTTAATAAACATTTAGAGAAATTGCCACTGTTGCTTATTTTGCTTGTGGTAATAACGATACATTTGTTTTATTGTATCTTCATCTCATTTTGTTGTGTTTTGTTCAATATGACAAATAATATTTTCAAAGTGGCAGTTGTGATTTCTTAACATGATTTCTACTTAATCATTTACTAGACAATACATACTTAACAAAACACATATATGGATTTCATAAACGAAATTAAACTATTAAATGGAATATTTCTTTAAGTATGAAATACATATAAATAAAGTAATATATATGTTTATTAGGGTGTCCCTTAAAATGTAATGACTGTTAAGGTATATGAAAATTATAAATCATTCAAAACAGAAAATAACAAAAAAAAAATCATTTGGGACACAATTTAATTTAATTTTGGATTATTTTAATACTTTTTTTAAGATTTATTTAAAAAATTTTCCTTAGGCAAACCCCTACTACACACAACAATGTTTTTATCCAAACTATAAAATGATTAAATGCAATCGTTTGCAGTTTATTTCTTTTCTAACTTAACGATGATTCAAATAAAATATTACGGAGAATTTTTCAAAGATAAATCTTAAGGCAGTTTGAGTTTATGAGTCAAAGTTTGTTTCTTACAAATGTCAAACAGTGGGTGATATGGAACAAAGAGGGAGGGGAAAAAATTTTCAATTTCTTAACGGGTGGTTGAAATTTTTCGGGAACTCCACAAAAGTAAAAAAAAGTGTAGTCGCGTTTAGGCTTTGAATTTATAGCCTATTGTTCTACCTTCAAATACCACGTCCTTCTTTTGGAGTTTTAAGATAATACTTTATATGACATTTGCTATACAATATCCTCTTTGATTCAGATAAAGGACATAAGTAACAGCTTAGAAGATATTTAACTTTGATATTAAAAATCTTAAGTTTTTTACAGTCCTTGCTTTAATTTTTTGGTCATCATGGAAACAAAAAAATAAAAAAAAAATGGGACTATCTTGAACTTTGCGTATTCCAGGGTGCCCCACTCTGAATAAAGACTTACAAGTTCATTTCAATTACAACTATGCAATGTGATAACACTTTTGCTTTCATTACGTGAAATTTCATTTAAATCTAACTATCCCAAAAATAAGTCTTATATCCCCCACTGTGCGTCATAAAGTCCTGTAGGAGCTATACATTGACGACACAGCAAATTAAAGAAAAAATGCCAATTACAACAGACAAATAGCCATCAAGAAGTTGTATTATTTCTAGGAAATTTAACGCCAACGTTAACTAAAACGCACAAGAAATAATGTCAACTTATATTCCTTTTTAAGGCAGATGCTGTACAATGTTGAAAATAATTATTAATTTATTTTTTCTAAGAAATATTTAATAAGTACAAAACAGTATTTAGAAAATCTATTATTTACGTTATTGATGATTATTTGTTGCTCAGCATTAATGCAAGAATATTAAGTACAGAAAGTATGATGTCTTTTTCTCACATTTCCGCTCTGGCACTTCAGCGACCGATACGATTCCCATATCCTACTAATTCAAAGTACATTTTAAGAGGAAATTCGGGGTACTTCTTCTTTTTGATAAGTTTAGTATGCAGATTCCATATTGTCAGGATTAAAATATAGGGTAAGTTTTAAGGGATAAAATTAAGGTGTATAAAGGGGATAAAATTGGTACTTTTTCTCTTTTCGATAAATTTGATAAACAAACTGATTAAAGCCTTTATTAACATACAATTTACTTTCTGGGGGTCTAAAATAAGAAAAAGCTGTCACTCTTGGTACTATTTAACCTTGGGACTTTTTAAAAATTTGGTATAGAGATAGTACACTCAGAGAAAAAACCTGTTTAAATCTGGTCACCTCCAGCGAAACTATTTTTTAAGAAAATTTTGAACATAATATGCTTAATATAACCATATTATTGTCAGCGGTAACCATATTATGGTAAAATTAGGTATCCATCAAGAAGCCACAACCATATTATGGTTGCCTCCAAACATATTGTAATTAGTAATAACTAAAATATGTTTAACACTTATAATAACATGGTTGGTTTTCAACCAAAGCATGTTGCTCTTGAAAAAGAGGAAAATACTATTGTTAATTTAAAAACAAATTATTATCATATTTAACCATACCATTTTTATAGGCAACCATAATATTGTTGTGGGTTCTTTATGGAGGACTAATTTAACAATAATATGGGTGTCGCTGACAAATATATGGTTATATTAACCATAATATGTTTAAAATTGCCTTTAAAAATAGTTTGGTTGGAGGTGACCATATTAAAACATGTTTTTTCTCTACGTGTATACGACCCAGATTAAAATAAAGAGTACTTTTACAGATATAAAAACGGAAACCATTAGTAGTTTTTTAGTACTTTTTCTCTTATTGATAAATTTGCTATGCAGATTGCATATGGTCAGGACTAACATAAAGGGTACTTTTTGAGAGATAAAATTGCTACTATTTGAGGGTTAAAAAAGGATACAATTGGTACCTTTCTTCTTTCGATAAGTTTGTTATACATACAGATTATAGTCTACATTAACATACATTAACATTCAGTGTACTTCATGGGAGTCTAAAATGAGGAAAAGCTAGGCACTCTTGGTACTATTTCACCTTTTAGAAATTTTGAAAAATTTTGTATTGAGATTGCATAGGATCCAAAATAAAAAAAGGGTACTTTTAATGATGTAAAAACGGAAACTATTGGTTCTTTTTTTAGTTTTTCTCTTATAAGTAAATTTGATATTCAGACTGCATATGGCCAGGACTACAAAAAGGGTACTTTTTGAGAGATAAAATTGGTACTTTTTGAGTGTTAAAAGGGACTATAATGGGTACTTTTCCCTTTTTTGACAGCTTTTTATACATACAGATTATAGCCTACATTAAAATACAGCGTACTTTCTGGGGGTCTCAAATGAGGAAAAGCAGGCACTGTTGGTACTATTAAATCGTTGGTACTTTTGTTCTTTTTAAAAAATTTGGTATAGAGTAGAGGTTCGCGGTCGGTTTAATTCGAAACCGAAACCGCGGTTTTTTAAGCTCTAAAACCGAAGCCGAAACCGACAAAAATAAGTCGGTTTTATTTTTTTTTTTTTTTTTTATTTAAGTTTTTTATCGACCTTTTTCTTTATTTTATTATTCATTTGTTTAGAAAATTCTAAATCGGGCTTATTAAGGTCATGTATTCTATGCAAATAAAAGATTATTTCATAATATATTTTTTTTCCGACGTTTCGTTGGAGATTCCCAACATCATCAGGGATATTTTATTAGATCTGGCAACATCAAAATAAATATACAATTGAAAAATAATAGTTTAATAACAACAACGATAACTTAGTTCTACAGGAATAATATTACTCACATATAATCCTTCGTCAATAATTCTGCATTTTGAATATTTAACACACATTCTGTTTTACATAAACACAACATAAAACATAAATTTAATTAAACAAAACAAATGCAAAAATATAAATAAAAGTAAAAAATATCAAAGTATTATTAAATTGTATTAAACTAAGTATCACAGAAGCAGAACCAAACTAAAATATTGCTATTGTATAAATTGCATTCGTGTTGTTTTTGTCGTCTTTTGTATTTAAGGCATTCGTAGCTTTTTTTTTTTTTTTTAAATTTTCCCCGGTTTTCGTAGCTATTTTTTATATTAGAAACCCTTGTTAAAATGGTTTGCCAAAATAACATGGTGTTTCATAAAAAATTTAAATTCGTAATAACGGAAAACCCACAGAATTTTGGCAATTTCTATGTTTTTTTCTTCAAAGTGTTAGTAACACTGGTAACAGTTTGAAAAAAAACAAACAAAAATCAAGTAAAACGGTTAACACAAGAAAAATTTAATTACAACATATTTGTAAAAGTTTGTTTATTTTTTGAGTGAGTTAATTAAATCATATTAATTATATATATATTGATATTAAACAATATATTGTTTCAAAAATGTCGGAATTAAAGTCGGAAGTGTGGAAATATTTTAAAAAATCTCAGAATGAGTCGAATAAAACTATTTGTCAGATTTGCAAAAAAACTTTGACATATTCAAAGGGGTCTACAAGTTCAATGACCAACCATTTGAAAATCGTACACAAAGTGAATGTCAATAAAATTCAGGAAAAGTCAGTTCCAAAAGCCGAACAACACAACAAAAATGTTATGGACGACTTTATAAAAAGAGACACATTAGAAATAATTGTATCAAAGCTTGCATCTGTTGATGGTTTTTCGATAAGAGGAATAACACAATCCAAATTTATACGGGAATCAATTTCAGCTAAAGGAATGTCTTTGCCAAAATGCGAAACAAATGTGATGAAACTAATTATTAAAGATTTTCAGCATAAAAGAGATAACATAAAAAAGTATCTTAAAGCCGAAAAATTTAAGGGAGAAAGATTTAGTTTGACTATGGATGAATGGACAAGCACTAGAGGAAGAAGATATATGAATGTCAATATACATGATTCCAATGGAAAATTTCACAATTTGGGTTTAATTCGTATAATTGGTTCATGCAACTCGGAAAAAACACAAGAAGTTATACGAACCAAACTGCTAGAATTTGGAATTTCTTTAGATTCAGATATTGTCGCGTGTACATCTGATGGAGCTGCAGTAAATGTTAAATTCGGTGCAGAAAATCCAACCGAGCTTCAGTTATGTTTAGTTCATGGAATTCATCTTGCAGTTATGGATGTCGTATTTGAGAAATGTGATGATTTAGAAAACATAACAGAAACGAATAGTGATGAAAATGAAGATTTTTTTGATGACGACGAAGATATTGAATCCTCCATTCCAATAAGAATGATTCCCTACATCTATACACATATCGAAGCTGTAAGAAAAGTTGTAAAATATTTTAAAAATTCATCAGTGCGCAACAATGTTCTTCAAACCAATGTTAAAGAAATTCATCATCGTGAGTTGTGTTTGCTATTAGATTCGCCAACTAGATGGAATTCCATCGCTGTAATGCTTGAGAGAGTAGTTCTTATAAAAGAGTGTATATACAAAAGCTTAGAGGAATTGTCAGCTTTGCATTTATATGAAGCCATAAATTTTGATTTTTTAACTTCCTTTCAAGAATCTTTAATTGTAGTTAAGATGACTGTTGAAGCACTATGTCAATCGGATATAAACATAATTCAAGCTGAAGGGGCACTTTCATTCTTATATACAAAATTAGAAAACTTAAATTCAGATATAAGCCAAAAACTGTTGACGGCTATTAAAAAAAGAATTCATCAACGTCAGAATAAAGATCTTCTTGATTTGGCCAAGTATATTTTAAATCCAACTATTTATCCATCTAAGGAAGTTTTTAAATTATCAGCAAATTTATTGAAGCGTCTTTATCCAATTGATGATCAAACGTCCGATTCCGAAGAAGATGAGGTGAAAGCTGTTTCTTTGCAGGATGAATTAAATTCAGCTATTAAAAAGGCATTAACACATCCTAAACCCAAAGAAAACTTTTATATGCTTCGCCAAGAATTTAGTTTGTATAAAAATACCAAAAATAAAACTAAAAGCATTTCACTACTTCACAAGGCAATATTAACGATTAGACCATCTTCTACAGAATGTGAAAGGGCCTTTTCAGTAGCTGGGAATTTTTGCACAAAGATAATATCAAGTTTAAGCGATTCTTCGCTAAATGCCTTAACATTTTTAAAGTTCTATTATTTACAAAATAAGCAATGAGTGGATACGCGTTTGTATTTTTATTTATTATTTTACTTTTAATAAAAAATGTAACTGAATTAAATTTTTAATAAATATTTAAATAAAATAAGTTGCCAAGTTTCAGGTGGCGTTGAAAGCATAGCTGTGCTACTTTTTTTTTAAATTAAAGTGAGGAATGGCAAAAGTTACTTGTGTTTTTGACATATCGGCCAACGAAAGCAGCCCCAAAATACATTGTTGTGTTTTTGGTGTTGTTACTTGTTGTAGTATCGACACCACCGTTTACATGAATTCGCCTTGTAAGTTACATTGCGTAATGTTTTAATCCCTTAGCAATTTTTTTAAAATCCAAAAAAAAACCGAAAAAAACCCGAAACCGCGGTTTTTAGAATTTTGAAAAACCGAAACCGCGGTTTTCAAATTTGTCGGTTTTTACGAACCTCTAGTATAGAGATAGCAAATGACCAAGATTAAAATAAAGAATACTTTTTAGTATGAAAGAACGGGAAAAATTGGTACCTTTGGTACTTTTTATCTTATTGATAAATTTGGTATACAGATACATACATATTATATATTTAGAGACCTCTTGCTCTTGATATGGACAATTGAATGTCGGTTGCTTAAGAGTATCGAGTGGTCAAAACTTTCATGTTTCGATATGCTGGCAAAAAATAATCATTCCTATAATGTTGTTTACAGAATTTTTTTTTAAATAAAATAAGTATAGATGTAGAAATTTGCATAAAATTTCTGTAAATTTTGTATTAGATAAACCATTTTCTTTAAACCTTGCTCTTATTTTCAAGTGAACGTAGTCACGGGTAAAAGCTAATAATTATATATTTTAAAATTAATGTTCTACGTAGGTTAAATGTATTTACCTAAAAATATATTTACACCATATTAGTTGGCAATAAAAGGCTGATTATAATATAAAGCTTCACATTTTCTTTTTTTTTTGGAATATTTCAATAGATAAATAAAGCTATGAAAAATAGCCATTTGTTTGAAAAACTTGTTGAACAATTTCAATAGTTAAGTAGAGTGAGGGTTCGTCTGCTGTTCTATATAATAAATTTATTTATTTTTCTTTTAAATCGTTCAACTTGCATGTCAGCAATATTTTTTCTATCTCATGAGGGATACAAATTTAAAAGGCAAACAAAAGTTCTTTTTCGGTATCTGACGTTCTTGTTGAATGACAGTTAAAGCACCATAAACTTACTGCTAGAAGTTGTCATAAAAAGTTTATGTTTAAACTAAAATTAAGCAAATAATGGTTTAATAAGTGAAAACTAATAAAAAAAAATGCTAACGAAATCCAAAAGTAATTATAAAGAAAGATGTTGGCATTAAAGAAAATACATAAATTTGGCAGTTTAAAAGTAGGCAATAAAATTAAATAGTTTATGATCATTGCAAAAAACAAAAAGACATCAGGATGAAAATAATGTAAAAAGTAAAGCATAGCTATAAAATAGCTTTTCAAAAACCCGTAAAGTGTTTAATTACTTCAATAACTATTTGCTAATAATACAATTGTTGAAAACAAAAATTTCTAAATTTATTTGTTTTTAATAATACTTACGCAATAAACAATGGAGCTTCAAACGTAGCAGGTTGGTAAGGGAGAAATGTAAATTGTTCGCTTATGGAATTTGAAGCAAAACATTTTTAAACACACGCTTTATTTAACGCAACCAAAAACTGAAGAGTACAACGATCAGCTTTATAAACTAATTTTTTACTGTTACAGACAGGTTGATAAAGTTGGTACAATTCAAAAGTACGCTGGTACCCCCGTGACTCAATTGGTACTATTTCCAAATTTGTTTAACCTATAGGTATCAGAGAACGGCTTTGTACGATTGCAAAAAAAATCGCAGTAAATGAACACCAACAAATACACTCGATTGCGGTCATACAATCAAACTTGCGCAACCGCAAACATTCGCTGCTGGTTTGCAGTCATTCAAATAATGCACAACTTGCTTTGTTATTTATTCCATCGTTTAGCTTCGTTTGTCAATTAAGATGTTTGTGTGTTTGGTCCGACAATGATTGTTTTGGCAAAGAAAAAAAAACAAAAAAGCCAGAAATCAAGCAATTATAACTCATGTAGGCATTCAGCAGTTACTATGTAGTACAAGGGAAAAAAAATTTTAATGAAACTAAACGCACATATGTAGGTACAAACAATTTCCATAGAAACAGAAGACTTTTTTTTTATCATTTATTAAAAAGTACAGCAGTTCTGTATGTACAATGTATTCTTGTTATTGTCGTTTTTATTGTTGTTAATTTTAACAAAGCTTCTCATCGAGTGGTTTATTGTTGTTAATGTTAACAAAGCGTCTCATCAAGTGGACAATGACTACTTGAATGCAAAAGTATAAGAACGCGTGCCTTTTGACTTAACATGCAAACAAAGCACTTTCAATAAAAACGCACAAATGCATAAATCAAATGTGTACGAAACGATGTAAAACTTACCAACGTTGAACTTTGTTTTGCAGGCAAAGAGTGAATGTAAGTTTGAGCGTATGAATAAATCAAGAAAAATAGTGATTTTGCAGTTCTCTGATAGGTATACATATTTATAATCTATATATAAATCAGCAAAGACAAAACAGTTAAGAACACTTTCCTCCTCTGTATGTCTACCGATTTGAACAAAATAAACACCATCTGAAAGGTATTTAAAATCTGATCAATAATTTCTGAGTTATAAGCGTTCAAATTTGCTACTAACACAAATGCAAAATACATAAATAAAAAAAATATGTTTTTTTTTCAATTATCAAATAATAAAAAAAAATAGGGTGGTCGACATTTTTTAGAAATCGTTTTTCGAATATTTCGACTACATTAATCTTATATATAAATCGGCACAGACAAAACAGTTAAGAACGCTTTCTTCCTTTGTTTGTCAAGCGAACCTCTATGGGGAGAAAAAAGTATCAAAAAGGGGAAATACGGGAAACTAATTTTGTTTCTTTTACTTTTATGTGCTTCATAAGATAATTCTTAAGTTTTCTATAATATTGAACTTAGAAGCATAATATTATAGGTGCAGGGGTAACTGAGTAAATTAGAAGCTTTAAGATGAAGATGTTGGTACTTTTTGTTTTTCATCTGGTACTTTTTATATTAATGTTACTATTCCACCTACAAAGATAAAAATAAACATGGCTGGTTCTGAGTGAAAAAGAATGTATAAGAGGGAGCTTTTTGGTACTTTTTTGTTCTACATCTGGTATTTTAATTTATTTTCGTAAATATTAGACGTAGAAACGTAATGTTAAACAAGCAATGTCCTGATGATGACAATTTATTAAGGAGACTCTTTCGATACTCTTTTGTTTTTCAATTGCTATTTTCTGATATTCTTAATATTAAACTTACAAAGTGCCGGTTCACACATGTCAAGTTTGACTCGTCAAGTCTTGAGTTTTTAGGAGAGAGGGGAAAAGAAATGGCATTCTCTTTTCCCTTCTCTCCTAAAAGATCAAGACTTGAAGAGTCAAACTTGACTTGTGTGAACCAGCACAAAATTAAATAAATTCACGAGGTTGGTCTCTCGCCAATTCGATCCACTAAGACGGAAAAAATAAATGCTCGAAACATGTAAATTAATATATACTTAGATGAACTATGTTTTCTTCATATTAACATAAAAATTTATGGTCGAATTTTGACCATTAGGCGAACACTAGTTGATATAAAATAAAAATATAAGCGAAGTTTAGTGTTTGGTGCAAATAGTCTTGAGAAAATGCAACATCTCGTAGCTTTTTTATGAAAAATCTAATGGCAAACTCTATCTTTTGTTGTTGGATTTAAAAAAACAGCTATGATATTTTGCATTTGCTCTTTTGCAAGACCATTTGCACCAAACACTGAACTCCGCTACTTGTTCATTGACCGATTGCTTATGCCACATTCTATATTTAGTATCAGCGGCAGCATATAAGCGTGCGCTTTCTGATGATATTAACAAGTTTTTAAAAGATATAGGAAACCACTTCTGCAAAAGTTCAACATTGAAGAAGAGACGAATTTCTCTCAATTCAAGATTGATTTGGAACGAACTCATAACATATTCAAATATTCGTCAACAAGATGGTGTTCACGTCAAGAAGTAACCAACAGAATTTTGGAACAGTGGGAGCCCACTCCATTATTATTTTACTCCCAATTATTTTGAAGGAGATTTTACAAGCGCTAAATAAAATTTTTATTTTATTCGGACTTTCTACTCCTTTCTTGTTTCTGCAGTACATGAAATGAAAATTGTAAACACAATAAATTTGGAAATGCAATCCAAAGAGGTTCGTGTGCTAATATTTTTAGAACGCTTAAACATTTTATTTTCGTTTAAAATTCGAGATTTCATTTTAAGATATATTCGGCAACTTTCCATAAAAAAGACAATAAATTCTAAAAAGTGTATCAAAACGCTCTCTGGCAGAAATCAAAACTAAAAAATAAGGGATTTCTCGACCCTAAAAACCGCATGATACATGTCTGGTTAGATCAAATACAATTTGTTTGCCTCTATTCTTGAATATTTTGGACAACTAACTATTTGGAAAATACCGTGGCTCGAACTTAATTTTTGACCTATGGTTTCTTTGGCAAAGTTTCTTGAAATGACTTATAGAACAAGAACCGCGATGTGATTTTGACGCGAAAAAATTTTACCCACCCTATTATTATGTATAATTAATGTACAAATGCATTTTATGCACCTTTTGTTTTTGTTGTACTAAATTTTTGTCTTAAGAAATAAAATAAAATAAAAGAATTTATAAAAATGATTAAGTAATATTGGGGCCGCAAAAGTACTTTTTTAAAAGTTCGTTGGTACGATATTGGTTTTTGTCATTTATCATCCCTGTTTACAGGTATTCTTTAATATTATCTCTTACAATATTTAATCGAAGTAAGGGAGTGCCATGTTCTCTTCAATGTTTTGTTTAAACAATTTGTTAAGAATTCGTTTTCTTAGTTTGCATCATGTCAGTCTTATTTCGTAGCACATTAATGTGCGCTAACTAGGGTATTCATTTAATCGACCTTTTGCTTTAATCGGTTAATCGCTCGATTAATTAACCGAGGTTTTGGTTTAACCGGTTAATAATCGGTTAATTTAGTTTTTGATCGGTTAACCGATTAATAAAGTTTTTTTTTATAAATTAAGTAATTTCAATATATAAAAATGCATTAATTGCTTTTTATTTGGAGTTTATAAGTAAAAAAAAAAAAAAAACAATAAAATACCAAACATAACAATTCTTGAACTAAAACGAGCAAGCAAAAAAAAAACAATTCATAAATATGTAATATGCATTTTCCAATTAATGCACAAGGTGTGGTATCAAGTCATATCGTCATAATATCCTAAATAAAATTTAAAATTTTTTAAAGTAAATATTTCAAACAAAATGAAAATTGTAATGCTGTGTTCATTGATTCGTTACAACTGTATATTTTAATTCAAAATATAAGCAGTAGCTTACAGCAGTCATATCGTTGGCTTAATATGCAAACCTGCTAACTCACTTTCAGCACATTTTACAGGAGAGAAAAAAAACTTTTTATTTTTCCTATTTGAAGCTTGATAGAAAATTAAAATTACAGTCAGTTTTACACACTTCAAGACTTAAATAGAAGAAAAACTACATGCTGGTCGACGAGGCGTATCTTTCTCTACCACACGGCATCAAAATCTCAATTTACATAAAAAGTGGATTTAGAAGGATTGCATATTAATCCGACCATATATATTTCCTGTAATTATTTATGACTACCTTGTGAATCCCCCAAATATTTACATATTTATACAAAAATAAACTGAGATAATTTTATTAGTTATTTCAATAGTTAAAGGAGATCTTGTAAAATAATCTTTAAAAAAAGTTATTTATTTTAAATGTTTAGGATTTAAGCGACTCTTTTCTTTCGTTTTACAAAATTTGACTTGGAAAATATTATTTCACTTATCGTAGATGAATGTCTAATTTCTCAGTCCTTTTCCAGGATTTCTCTAAACATATAAAATACTCCATTGTGCCATTAAATTTGTTTTAAATTTTTAACACTTCTAAATGTTTCGGTTAATTATGTTAAAAGACTGATATGAGAAGAAACAAATAACTAAACACATCCCAAAAAAGTACGTAAAACAAAAAAAGTTGTTGGCAATCAAATATTTAACCCATTTTTCGCCACATTCATGTTGATCGATGATGAAGATAAAAAAACATTGAAAAATATTGTAATTTTAGTCATCGGTCGGCGGAAAATAGGTTAAAATGAAGATAACTGAACACCTTCTTTGTTTGTATTAAAAAATATTTTCTAAACAAATACATTTTGTATATGAGACGAAACAAATAATTAAAAACACAAAAAAAAATATGTTATAATACTACAAAATATTGAAAATTTTGTTACTTCGGTTAATCGGTTAATCGACTGAAATTAACCGGTTTAATCGTTAATCGAAAAAAACCAATTTGAAATTAACCGATCAGTTAATCGGGTAGTAATTAATCGGTTAACCGGTTGACGGTTAACCGAATGAATACCCTAGCGCTAACTTTGTAGAATGTACCATTAGTACATCGAAGAAACCCAAATTGTCTTGAGTAATAGCTTAACTTAGTACTTAGAGAAACTTATAGAAAATGTACCAAAGTTAAAATAGTACCAAGAGTACTAGATTTCCTCATTTTTGGCCCCCAGACAGTGTTGCCAAAACTTGGTGACCAAAAATGGCTAAATTTACGGGAAAAAATGGCTAAAAAATGGGCTAAAAAATGGCTAAAAGCTTTTTTAAATAAAAACACGTTAAAATTCAGTAACAAAACAGAAATAATTCATTTAAAGTTGTTTACGATGAAATTGTAAGTTAAGATCAATTTGTTAAATAAGAATAAACGTAAATTAATATTAAAATAAATTAATATTAAAAAATTAAATCATCGAAAAATTCGAGGTCGTTATTGTTCATCTCATAGGAATCACTCATTAGATTCAAATAATCATAAGTTTTAAATAATTTGAAGGCAAATCATAATCACGACAACCTTTACCCAACCTTTTGAGCCCAGATCTACAATAAAAAACATGTCAGAAAGAATAGTCGGTTAAACCCGACTTTATGATACCCTACACCACATTAGAACCTTTGTACCAAATTTTATCAAATAATCTCTAAATTGCGACCTGTACTTTGCGCACAAGGTTTACATGGACAGCCTGCCAGCCGGACAAACATCGTTAGTTCGACTCAGAAAGTGATTCTGAGTCAATCGGTATACGTAAAGGTGGGCTAAGGACCAATATTTTAAGGTGTTATAGACATCAGCACAAACGCATAGTACCCTCTCTTCTATTGTGGTGGTTGTATAAATATTGTATTGTTATGGTAAAAATATTTACCTAGCTGATAAAATCGAATTAACGGTTGCTTAATGTAACCTATTTCTCAAATTACTTTTAACGATGTTTACTTGGCTAAACACCCTCTCTACTTCAGCATTAGACCATTGAAGTGAGAGCAACTTTATAGTCAATTCTGAAATTTCTAACACTTTTTTGTTACCGCCTCCATCTCTTTATTACAATACTTGCAACCAGAAAGAAACAGCGATGTTTGTTTTGATAAATTTTATAAATTTAATAGTGGAATACTGTTCCTTTATTTTGAAAGATGTTTCAGTTAACATTTGTAAAAGTTGTGATTTAAATTAATGGCGTTTTAATTGTTCAAAATTTTTATTTTACTTTTATAAATTTTTATAATAAAATAAAAATTATTCTTTTAAAAGAAAAACGGCAAAAAAATTTTATGGCTAAACAAGTTGAAAAATGGCTAAAAAAATGGCTAATGGCTAAACTCATTTTTTATTGGCTAAACAGGGTGAAAAATGGCTAAATCTAACCACTAAATGGCGAAATTGGCAACACTGCCCCCAGAACACACTGTATGTTAATGTAGGCTTTAATCTGTATGAATATCAAATTTATCAAAAAGAGAAAAAGTACCAATTTTATTCCGTTTTTACCCCTTAACCCATACTTCGCCAACCGGTGATTATAATGAACAGCACTCGCTACAAACTAACAACCATCTCAACATTCAAACATTCAAAACTTTCACATTTATAATATGATCTACGGCGGCATGAAATAACCCCCCCCCAAAGCGTGGGGTCTTATTTCATATGCAATAAAGCCCCAATTTTGAAAATGCAATTAGCCCCCAACGAAATGAAATAACGTCCCAAACATAAATGAAATAATTCCTTTGGGGGCTTATTTCATATGAAATAAAACCCCAATTTCTAAAATGAAATAAGAGCCCAATATATGTAATACAATTTATTATACAGTTTTGCTTTACAGAATCACTCGATAGACATCATGATATGATACACCAAACACAAGCTTCGCTAACTAAGGCTTTTCTGCGTAGCCGGCCTTCGGCCGGGCGCAATGACTTTTTCCTCTATGGTATAACAAACACCGGCTTCGCTAACTAAAGCTTCTCTGCATAGCGCTAGGATTTTCTCCTCTATAGTATAAAAATACCGACCCGACCCGGCTACGCATGTGTTAAGTTTACCATCGAGAAAAAGTCATTGCACCCGGCCGAAGGCCAGTTATGTAGGGTAGCTTAATTTATCGAAGCCGGTGTTCTGTATACCAAAGTGGATAAATCCCCGAGCCCAAAAACGTTTTCATTATAAATTTGAAAATGAAATAATCCCCCAAAAAAAATATTGGGGCTTTATTTCATAATGATTTTTTGGGGAATAATTTCATATGAAATAATACCCCAATTAAAAAAATGAAATAATCCCCCAAAAAACGTTTTTGTTGTTCTCTGTACAATCTTTTAGGGGGTTATTTCATTATTTTATTGGGGGGTTATATTTTGGGGGCTTATTTCATGCCGCCGTGATCTACGTTTATAAGTTAATAGTAATTGTACTTGTAACATTAAACATATAAATATTAATTTCTTTTGTAACACAACAACGACCATGTTACATATATTTTGTCAATATTTTGTTGTTTTGAGTTAATCTTTTTAAAAGCTTTTATTTAACTTACAAAGTGTGTATGTATGTTTGTTCGGGTGGAATATAGCAACTCAATTTTGAAGCAGTTATCTTCAACCGATTGTGCTGAAATTTTGTATACACGTTCAGTTTGGATGACAATGCATGGTAAACTGTGTGACGTTATTCTAAGTCCAATATGGCTGCCACGCACAACCTGGCGGAACATGTATTTTCAATGCACTTCTACAAAATGGGTATCAAATTAAAGGGCTTGCTAAGAACAACTCGAAAATAAAGTGGTCACTCTAAATCCAATATGGCGGGCACACACATTATGGAGTACTAGTTATTTGTAATGCACCTCTACAAATGAAAGGGCATGCTAAGAACAACTCGAAAAATAAAGTGTTCACCCTAAATCCAATATGGCGGGCACACACAACTTGGCGGACTAGTTATTTTTAATGCACTTCTACAATATGGGGTATCAACTGAAAGAGTTTGCTAAGAACAACTCGAAAAATAAAATGGTCACTCTGGATACAATATAATAAAAAAATAAATTAAAAGTAAAAACCTTTTATTAGAATGCGCTTAAAAGAAAAAAAATAATTTTGTGCTTTAAAACCTTTGCTATCAAATTATAACGTCATTACACAATTCATATTGTGCAGAAAACCAGCTTGATTTTAACTATTAAAATTTTCAAACTAAGTTTATACAAGTACTTAAATCTCGCGACAAGCCTTCATACTCCATAAATTGTGTAATGACATTATAATTTGATAGTAAAAGTTTTTAAGCAAAAAATTATTTTTTTTTCTTTTAAGCGCATTCTAATAAAAGCTTGCTTTTTAAAAAGGTTTTTTACTTTCAATTTATTTATTGATTTATTTTGCTAAAACAGCCAATGTCCAGAACAGCTTGATAAAATCGAGAAAAAATGTCAAAAAAAAGTTGCCCATATTTTTAAATTAAACCAATTATCAAAAATAAAATCAGCTCTAATTTAAAGTTAATCAAGTTAATTAAACGTTTACTTATATCAACAGCATAACTGCAGAAAATGTCAATAATGTCTAAAACTATTTTACTGATACTAATAATTTGTTATTGAATTAAATTTAACTAATTTTTTAATTGATGTAACAAATTTTTTTTATTAAAATCTATTTTTCTGTGTATTAAGCCAGCAATTTGTCAGGTCTGAATTTATTCTTTTTGCAGTAGAAGTAATGAAAAACAAGTGAAGGTTTTCAACAGATTATGATTTTATGATGTATTCCAACAGATTTCTTTTAATTGATGTCGTTTTAATGCTTGGTATCATATATTCGCCGAATATTGCACACTGCATTATTTTTAGGCAATTTCGAAAGTTTAATAGCATAATTAATATGATTTTGTTTGTTGGACGATAACCTAGTTTCTATACTCATTTCACTGGTTGCTTATACCCAGGGCTGCCAGATTTGACGATTTTTTGTTCCGAAATTAGCAAAGTGCAGATTTGCTGATTTTTTTCTAAAAAGTGACGATTTTTTTCAGTCTCCAAAGTCTGAATAAAACATTACATTTCCTGACAATTTCGTTTTTAATCTTGGAATGTTGGAAGGCGAAACGTTTTCTTTCGCTTAGCTTTTACGCTGATATGCCATACCAAAACAAGAGCGGCAACGTTGTATCACGAACACTAGTGATAGCTTTCTTGTTTTATAAAACCCAACAATTATAAATTAAAATAGAGATAAAATCGCTCGATTGACCAAAAATAGCTAAATTGCCATTATTTATTAAAAATAGCGCCAAAACGTTCAGGCCGCTCTATTCAAAAACTAGAAAACGCGTGCCGCTTTTGTTTAGATACTGCTGTAATATTCAAGTCTTAAGAAAATCTTTGATTACACTTAACGAATGAACCTATCGCGAATGTTATGAGAATATGATATATGGGATCAAACCTTAAATACCATCCCCAACAAATCGGTATCGCAAATATTTTGGGAGTAAAAAGTTCTATGGTGAATTATTTGTAAAAAACTTAATTTTCATTAAGTTGTCCGATTTTTTGACGATTTTTCGAAACGATAAAGACGATTTTTTTATTTTTTCTCAGGAAACTGACGATTTTCTCAAAAATTTATCTGGCAGCCCTGCTTATAACAGATCATCAGGAAACATTCTCCCAAAAAAATTTAGAAAAGCCAAAGATATTAGCAAATACAACTGTGAGTGAATGATATAATCTAACATTATTATAAAAAAAAAATTTAAAACATTTTATTTGATGCTTTAATAGAAATTCCATTGCTTAAATTTAAGCGCCTAAAAGTTGATTGTACAATTTTTAATTTCCTTTTTTAAAATCACATGGAAATAAAATGATTTGTTTTTGCAGAATATGTCAAAGTAACTTTTAAACTAAAATAAAAAACTGAAATAAAATATTTGTTATTTAGCATAAACTAAAATGAAAAACAAAAAGTTGAAATAAAGTTTTCGCAATTACCTTTATGGGCAAAATATATTGAACAAAATTGCCTTAAACTATAAAACATTTTTGTCACTTCAATTTGCCTAAAAGTATTCACTAGTTTTTCATTAGCACTATCATAAATTTTTGTTGCACAAAAAAAAAAAAAAAAAAAAAAAAAAAAAACTGTTGATGTCAATTTTATGGTACAACATTTTGACAAAACGAATAATCCCTAGAATATTTATGATTTGATCGCCATATGACATTCGATATGTCATGTTTGATTTCCATATACAAAGTGAAATTTTAGTGGTCCTCGATTTTTTTTTTATTATTTTTCCTTTGCCAAATGTTGACAGTTTCGTCAAAGATTTTTTCTTGTACTTTTACTGACCGATTGCTAAAAGCATTTTTTGAGTGATAAAAAATTGTTTGCCATTCAATAAAGCAATAGTTTAGACCACTTTCTTTTTAACCCCCACACATCCCTCAATACTCTTTACAAACCCAACATTTTTTTGCTGTGATTCTGTGTGAATGCTCTTGGTACAAATTCACTAAATAAACTAAAAAAAAACAACCATTTGGCATAGAATAAAATATGTACAACCAAATAGGGATATTTTCATACATGAAGATATTATTCAACCTTTTTTTTATTTTTTAAATATCTGCTACAAAATCCTAGCACTTTGATTGATTTATTAAGCAATACACGATTTTGTTACGTCACTCAAACTTTTAAAGGCCGTAAGCGACAAATAAATCGAATTTTTTTTTTTATTTATATCAGCCATGTTCTGAAAATCGAATTCGAGTAAAATTTCAACAAACTTTGAATAATAGCTCATTTAAATATTCCGCTTTATATACTTCATCACATATGAGTAGAGCTTACCTTTATCAGAACTGTTCTTAAATTCAGAAAAATCTATGGTAATTTTCAAAAAAATTTAATAAGAACTTTTCATTGATTTCAATTTCACTAAATTTTAGCTAATTACATCATAATCAATTTTTTTTTTTTTTAATTTCCTAAGCTGATTCCGCGAAGCTCTACGCTTGTATGCAGGAAAGAAACCAGAGTCGCTGGCGGGAATCGAACCCGCAATCCCGGCGCTGAAAGACTAGCTCGCTACCAGCTAGCCTAAATTTTGTGTCCCTTCCGGCCTTTTGAATTTTAGCTGACGGTATGTAAAACGAAACAGCAAACCATCAATATTTGATATTAATTTCAAAGCAATATAAACAAATGATCAATTTTATATTTTAACAAGACAAAAAACAAAATACTTTAAAAAATAGTCGTGCAATCTTTTTTAGTCGAGAATCTTTTTCTATATACAAAAAAAATCATATAAACAATTGGAAAGTTTTGTGAAAAAAACTTTAATAAACTTCACCTGATGAGCCCTTGAACACTGCGATGTCAACTTAGTGGTTTTGGTACTATTCTAAGTGCTTTTTGATAGCTCAAAACATCAAATCTTGAGCTTTGGTGCCAAACTAAGAAAAAAGCACTAATTTTCTCAATTAAAAAATTGCTGTAGTGATATTTTCATTGCTACGCATACTTTACCGTCATCCTTAAAACATATAGCAGAAAATGCAACTCTACAAAGCCTCTTATTTTTCATAACGTCTTTCGAAATGTGCTTACATAATGAGTAATATACTGGATGCAAATTTTATCGAAAACTATTTGGTTTATATATCAAGACGCATGTGGCATTAGCTATCAGAATAAACAAAAAAAGCTTTTTAAAAAACAATGAGTTAAGCTTTTTTTATATTAAGCCATCGGTATAAATATAATATATATTTATTTATTTATTTAACAAGAGTTACAAACACAATTACAAACAAGTAAGAAAGTATAGTCGGTCAAGCCCGACCATATGATACCCTACACCACAGTATTAAAAAACACATCATGCTTATATGTCCATATAAATATGGATTTATCTTTGTTAATAAAAGACATTAAAATCGCTTTAAAAGTTTGTGAGGGGCAGAAATATCCCCCTACCTCCCCTTGTGGCCCTTTTTTTGAAAAACTATATAGCTTATGTGTCCATATGGATATGGATCTATCTATGTTTTGAACTTCATTAAAATCGGTTTGAGAGGCAGAAATTTGCCCTATCTGCCCTCGTGGTCCTATTTTTTAAAAAATGCATCGCTTTTGTGTCCATAAAGATATTGTTCTATGTATGTTTTAAATTTCATTTGATAGTTTCTAAGAGGAAGAAATTTCCCCCTATCTTCCCTCGTGGTCCTTGTGCTAATAAGAACCTATGCCCTAAATTTTATCAAATTATCTTCAAAATTGCGACCTGTACTTTCCGCACAAGGTTACATGGACAGCCAGCCTGCCAGCCAGCCAGCCAGCCGGGCGGACATCGTTAGTTCGATTCAGAAAGTGATTCTGAGTCGATCGGTATACTTTAAGGTGGGTCCTAGGACCACTATTTTAAGGCGTTACACACATCAGCACAAATACATAATACCCTCTCCACTATTGTGGTGTGGGTATAAATATATTCTAACTTAATTAACCGATCAATAGTAGCGTAGACCTTCAGCCCGTTGTAGTGAAACAGACCGGAGTCTCTGGCGGGAATCGAATTCGCAACCCCCGCACTGATAGACTTTCTCATTACTAACTAGCCTACCGGGGCACCCACATAATATGTATTTATATTTTAGCTTAGTTTTGGGTGAAGGGACCGATATATACCGCTAAGAATATACATGTGTTATATTGGACTATAAAACTGTCTTCAAATTGAATTTTGATTTTTTGTATGTTCAACTTGACGAAATTTTTCGCAGCTATTAGAAGCATAAATATGATCCGTACAGTACAATTGTATACACATGTATAAAATACCAGAAGGCTATCAATTGAAACGGTTGTTAGGAGCAGCTTTCGAAAATAATCAGTACATTACTTAGCGTTCGGCTCACACCTCCAAAAACGATATCTTTTCTTTTAGTGTTTGTGTAGACGATCACAACCCTTAATACCGTTCGTAACTATTTACAAGAAAGAACCGAACATTGTATAGTGTTTTTACTGTTCTTCGTTAAAAAGCAGAACAATTGTAGTGATACTTAATGTTCTATTTTAATGTTCTATTATGAAACAAAAAATTTTAGCAACGAACGCAGCACGAACAGCTTGTGTGTATTGTGTATGTTTTGTTTGTGTACAATTTTTTTGCTGCCTTTTTACTTTTTTTCGTATGTGTATTTTGTTTTTGTAAAAAATTTTTGATTTTTGTTTTTTGCCAGCCAAAAGGGACGAACATTAATGACCCGAACACAATGAAGTTTGTGGTTTAAAAAAAAAACCGAACGGAATTAAATGTTCTCATCTTTTGTTGAGTTAAATAAAAAAGCAGTATTATTTTCCTGTTTTTTGTTGTTAGCGCTTGTGTTTTCCACAAATCTAACAAAACGAACACTAAGGAACGATATTTAGTGTTCTTTTTCAAACACTGGTTAAGAGTATAGTAAAAATGTGGCTGGAACTGAGGGTATAATACTTAACTTCCAAATGAAATGTACAATAACAAAAAAAAAAAACTTTATATTTTTACCAAATTTAAGTTAAATCATGCGTGCAAAAATTTTGTACTACAAATTTTTCGTTAACCGTACTTAAACGCGGAGATATAAAAAACGTTTAGTTTTATGAACTTGTGCAAGTGCACTAATAGAAAAGGCGTCATAACGCTGATGTATTTTGACATCAGTACTATGACAAGTGTCTTCGTTGTTGACCCCATGACACTTTTCGTCATGGTGATGTTAACCTTAACATCACTTGGTCAAAGTGTCATAAGGGTCAAAATGAAATTATGTCATCAATGGGATGACACATCGGCATTACAGAAATGACGAACATGTCCTCAGTGCGATAACGCAGTAACATCGGAGAAGGACACATTAGCATCAATTTAATTACAGTTTTTCATTAAGTCAAAGTCATTGGAATTAACTTAAGTCAAAGTGAGAGAATATTATTATTTACTTACCCGTTACATAAATTTGTTTCACGTTTGTTGAATTACGACCTTTGTTTACAGCAGAACTCTCAATAATAAGACACCAGCACTATGCCCCATATGGTTTTCGTAATCATTCTACTTTAAAAATATGATGTATTTTAAAATAGAATATTAGAACTTTTGCTTCTTATAAATGTGGCATCGCATTGATGCCACTATAGTCATAAAATAGAAGACCCGTAAAAAATGACAAAATTGTAGTCATTGGATTGATGTTACTTTTTGCATCATTGATGTCATTTGTAGTAACATTGATGTCACATTTCTGATGTTAGCGCATCATCAATATGAAGATGCATTTTTCTATCAGTGTGCAAAATGATAAACAGATTATCTCTGATTTTTTTTAAATCGATTCTGCACTTTTAAAACAGACTTCGTCACTATAAATTGAACATACAAAAAATCAAAATTCAATTTGAAGACAGTTTTATAGCCCAATATAAATAATTAAAATCCAAATAACTAAAATTATAGTATTTGAACCCTTTAAAAATTTCAAAATTACACGTGTTAGTGCTTTTTCACACTTTGATGTGCTTTTAGAGCCAAAATAAAGTTGGCAACTCTGCTTAAACACGTATCCATTCTGATTCGTGGAAGTATTAAATATTCGTCACAGCGGAATATTAACTTTTGACCTGTTAATAGTAAATTTTTTATGTTTGTGTGTTGACTGAACTAAGTACAAAGTTCAGTTAACGGTTAACCTTATCTTCATTATATAACATAAGTTTTATTTATACACTTGTAATTTTTTTTTTTTTTTTTTTTTTTTTTGTTAAGTGTTTCAAAGTCAGCAAATACTTGTTCATCATTAAAAGTTCTTTTCCTCTTTTCCTTTTTCAGAAACTTTCAAGAATGCTTGCAGTGATTGGATACATGATGGATGGAGATGAAACAAACATAAGGGAAACTGCTTTTTTACAAAGCACATCTTCTTGTATTGGAACAAGAAAGACATGTGCTTAATGACAAACTTGTTAATGCGAGTTTTACAAGATTGGTTTTAAATAAAATAGTAAATAGACCTTTAAGGTATTTAATAAGAAAAATGTGTATTTAATTATTGTAATTAAATTTATAAAAAAAAAGCGAAAACTGGAATTTATAAACTAATTTTTTAAGGTTTTATTGTCGCTTATTTGCCGAAACATCGTCATATATTAAAAAAGTAGAAGTTTTACATAAAACAACTTTTACCTCCGATGAACTGAGAAGTTAAGCAATGTTAAATGACGGAGCAATTAGAAGGTCCTGCCTCCTGGAGAATGATGGCACTAAGATAAAAGAGTTTTGATAAACTAGTTGTAGCCAGCAAAGAGAAAAGCTCGTTATTCATCCTAACAGTGATGCAACATTTTCTTCATATGTATGTAGAAAAAAAAAATAATAAAGCTGTCATTTTCCTACACTGAAAAAATTTTCTTCACAGATCCAATGAAATTTACATTAAAATTCAACCTATGTAACCCTTCATTGGATTAATGAAATGTTTCATAAAATCAATGAAAATTTTGCATTAGTTTAATGACAAACAGTTATTTTATCCATTTTTTCAATGAGGATTCATAAAATCAATGAAAATTTTGTCATTGATTTTATTAATCCTTCATTAATCCAATGAAGGGTTACATAGGTTGAATTTTAATGTAAATTTCATTGGATCTGTGAAGAAAATTTTTTCAGTGTATCAACTATGCACCAGAGAAGTTGAAATTTGAACATTGCGTTATCTTATAACATGATTGTCATCGCTGTTTTAGCGTACAATGCAATACATTGAGAGCACCATCTGAAAATTAAATTAAAGACTAAAAAGAAAGTTTCTAAAAGATTTTTCCAATCAGTTTTGTATGCCTGCGATAATACACAAAAAAAACAAAAGTTATTTTATTTATTTGTTTAAATAATAAAGTTAAATACATAAAATTTACAATAAGCCCTATCCAGGTATATGATACAAAGAATGCTGACGAAGGCCGTAGCGGGCCAGAAAATGCATTTTATTCCGCTGGTATCTAATTTTCTGTACAATTTACTTCATTGCTAACTAAAGGATAGCTAAAGTAAGACTCGTTAAAGAAATACACAAACAAAAATTCTGATAGTGCATAGAAAAAAATTCCTGGAAAATATTGAAGGAATAAGACATTTAAAGTATGAAAGCTTTTTAACTTGTGTAATTTGACTTAGAATAGACATTCAAATTAATATGAAAATTTATAAAAGTTTATTTAATAAATGAAGAACATTTGTCAAGACTTTTGAATACTTTTATTAATTTTTTTTTAAATTAAAATGTTTGTAAATTGCCTTATTAACAATTTGTGTAATTTGTGGAAAATCAATGAATATCATACATAAAAAAAATAAAAAAATAAAAATAAATAAATTTAAAAACAATCTGTATTTTAAATTAAAAATCTCTTAAGAATTAACAATGTGATAATAATTTTGAAATTTAATCAATCAATGCGGTAGGTACAGTTATTATTAAATGATTCATAAAGAAATTTTAACGGGTCTGTTATGATATCAATTAATTCAAATCATACACGGAAGAAAAAAAATTGATTTCAATAAAAAAATTTGTGATATTAATTAAAAAATTAATAAAATATGCACTAGTATAAAAATTAATAGTTTCAATTAAACATTTAATTCACTTGAATAAACTTTTAATTCACTTGATTAAATGTTTAATTCCATTGATGAAATTTTTTATTAAAACTGATTTTATTTTTGATTAATGCTTAAATTGGTGAACAATTTTAGAGAGTTTATTCTCTGTTCAGTTAATAATGTCAGAATTCCGTTTTGTGTTGATATCAGAACCTCCTGGTAGATTCAGATCTCTATTCGTTGATAAAATAAAATATAATGTTTAGTGTGATATAATTTTTAATAAATTTTACTAAGAAAATGAAATAAGAAATCACTTTGAAATGCATCTTTCATTTTAATTTAGTTAGCAACAAAATATTTTGTTAATATGACAATTTTGATAAAAAAATTTATATTTATTTCACAGAAAAAAATTAAAATTGATTTCAATTAAAAAATTTGTGATATTAATTAAAAATTGTTTAAATTTGTACCAGTAAAATTGTTAATAGTATCCATTAAGCGTTTAATTTACTTGGTTAAACGTTTAATTCACTTGATTAAACGTTTAATTGACTTGATCAAATTTTTACTTAAAACTGATTTTATTTTTGATTAATGCTTTATTTGGTGAACAGTTTTTCTGTGTTGTTAACAAATATTTAACTCAATGCAACAAACTCATTGTTAAAAATATTTGTTGAGTTTTAAAAACTTTTATTAACAATATTAATTTTTGTATTTACAAGTTGAGTTGTCAAGAAGCTGGTCTAAGTTAACAAGTGTTTTATATGTGTCGATTTGAGAGACATTCGCGATATAAGACAAAAAATCATGTATAAACTGTCAGAAACCAATTTTTGATTAACTCTTTATGCAGAAAATAGTTTTTTTTTGTATCAAACTATACAATTGGGGTATTCACAAGGTGTGCTATCATGTTATATTGTCATAATGTTCTAACATTTTACAATGGTTTAAAAATATTGTTGTTGCTTTATAAACATAAAGTGTCTTAAATTAATAGAACGTTGCTTGCTATGTTTATTGTGCTGTCGTAATTAATCAGAAGAGACCAGAGCTGAGCGGCTAAGCCGTATCGCGTTAGTTTCTTGTAGCCGTCGCCGTTGACGGTATAATTTTATCCGGTTAACATCAAAATTTGACCTGCGGCTAGCAATTTTTGCAAGAAATCACTTGCGGCGTCAAATAAGATCGGCTAATGACTCTGCTGTTTGGTAAACAAACAAAATAAAATTTATTTCTTATTTGCGTCTGCAAAATGGAAAATAGTCAGGTAAGATCCAATTTAATTTATTAATTCATGGAAAAGAATTAAAAAATATTTTGATGTAAGTTTATTATTTATTTTTTATATTTGTTTTAAATCAGCTGATTTAAATTCAAAATAGCATACTAAATTATGAGGGGTTGTTCACAACAGTCGTATTTTTTCATGTTATTATTTTAAGACATATGACTTTATGACACCTTGTGAATCCCCCAAATATGTATTTTTTTTATAAAGATAAAATAGTGAACGATCATCGAAATCAAAGTGGGGGCAAAAAGGAACAAATTGACAAAAAAAAACTACGTAGTAGCTGCCTCAGAGTTACTCGTATAGTGGCAAAATGTTAGTCGATCCCCCTTTAATTTTTCCTTCCCGACATTTTTTCCGAGCATATTCCTTAAGGGGACTTAGATACCAATTGTCAATTTTTTAAACATTTTTAAGGACATATGTATAATGCACTGGGATGAATTTTTTTAACTTAATGCGCTCCCCGTTAAATAGAATGTCTGAGAAATTAGGACGGAACTTATGAAATGTATAAGTACCCTGCAGGAAAGGTCACTAGTGAATCTGTTCTGATTCACTATTGACACAGTCACCAGTACTAGTGACTTGTTGTTTCCCAAGAAATGTTATTTACAATAGACATTTAACATGTGCGTGCCATTGGAAATCTACTACTGAATTTGGTACTACTGACTAGGTATTGACTCGGTAGTTCCCTTGGGAACATATGTAGACATTGGAACCAGAGAATCGCTAGTACATTTTAGTAAAATTACTCTACACTTTTTGTAAGAATACGAAATCATAACAATCGTTTCTTATTATTTCTTCAACTTTATAGGAATAATACTTCTCAGTTCTTATTGATAAAATCTTTTTCGTACTAAAGCCAAATATAGTGGCAAATTTAATGTAGTGTAGACACTTCGTTGACAATGTCACCAATATAGTCGACAAAACTGGTGACTTGGAGACACTTGCACCCAGGTTTCCTTCAGGGTATGAATGTGTATGTTTGTATGTGTGTATGGAAGTATCTATGTATGTATATATGTATGTATGTCTGTATGTAAGAATATATGCAAATTATTTATTTGGCAAAAGGCAGCCACAAGGAAAATTAAATAAAATCAAAAGTGTTGCAAATGTTACAAACAACAATAACAGCCAGGACAAAACAGCATGAATATAAATACCAACAATAACAAAAGGATACAAATATAAAATAAACAAAAACAAGAATGACAATGACAATAATAACCCAACATTGAAAAGCAAAAGATGAACAAGAGTAGGAAAGACATTCTTGTCTGGTAGATGATGAAAAATAAATTTTTATAAAGTGTAATAAAAAAAAAATTTAATTCAAGTCCTGGATAAGAAACGTGTTGACAGCTTGAATTGCTGCGTTCTGAGAGAATTCCAAGTGCACTTTACACGTAATGTTTATTGTTTTATGTACCTGAAGGTAACAAATTTGTTCAAAAAATGTTTCTACACCCTTCAGGGATTCGCAAAACCATGTTTTGTAAAAAAAATGGTTCTAACTAAAATACATATGTATTTAAAAAGTTATAAACTTTTTTTTGGTTTTCAGAAAAGTAAATTGTTGGCGCTTACATGGTTAAAGAAGAAAAGCGACGTAATATCGCATTTCATTTTAAGTGAAAAATTTTAACAAAACTATAAAATATGAATCTGAAACGCTGGTTAATTCTAACTTTTCAAGCTTCACGTTATTTGATTCTTGAAAAGCCTTGTAATTTCTACTGTAGGGTATTCAAATTGTCTACGAAATGTTAAACCACTTAACTGACATTTTTCCTGTTTGTGATAAATTACTTGAATGTGTCCTTGTATATAGAAAGATGGTATATGTGTGTGTATATATACACGCATAGGACACTGAGCAAAAGTTAACTTCTGTGAATTCATTGTCGTTTTATTTGTTTTTAAAAGTTTATGTAGGTATGAACAAGGTGGCCCATATGAGACCTTCCAATGTCATTGTTGGTCGTCTTGTGGCAGTAGTGCTGGCACATTTCGAATTTAATATGGATTTAAAAATACTCCGCAATGTTGTTTTGGAAATGCCCAATTGGCAGGAGTGACGACAAGTTGAGACAGATGGATAACTACTTTCTGCCGAACAGCTTGCGCATTGCCTTAAGTGCGAATAATCACTGGACAACGCTTCTAAAAACGGCCGACTAAATCAATAATCGTGCGAGCTATGGAAGCAGATATTAATTTCCAAGAATTCTGTTATAACCAGGGTTCGAAAAAAAATATAGCATTATTTAGCGCCCGGCTCACACAACCAGGCACGATATCTATTTTGTTAGTGTTTCTGTAGATGACCACAACCCTTAATACCCTTAGTAACTATTTTCAAGAAAGAGCCGAACATTATATAGTGTTCTGTTCTTCGTAAAAAAACAGAACAATTGTAGTGATACTGTAGACAACCATTATATTTAAATGTTCTATAATGTTTATTTTTACATTGATGAAGAAATGAACAAACGAAAATTTTTAGCAACGACCGCTGCACGAACAGCGTGTGTGTGTATTGTGTAAACTTATTTTGCTGGCTTTTTGTTTTATTTTTCGTATGTGTATTTTAGACCGGGTCGACCTCCATACAAAAAAAAAGTTGTGCCAGTCACCCCCTAGAATGAAAGATATGTCAATGAAGTTTCTCAAAACAGGAAAATTTTCTATTTTGCTACGCCCCAAAATACAGCACTTTTGGTTTTTTATATGTAGCGCTGCCATTTAAAGTCCGATGTCATCATATCGCATATCGTTGTTCATGGCTTGATAGTGGCTTAATTTTTGTCTTTGGTGACTTTTCAATCCGACCTTCAAATATCCAATTTTTTTACGTGTATTTTGGGGCGTGGCAAGAAAAAAATTCCTGTTTGAGAAACTTCATTGACATATCTTTCATTCTAGGGGGTGACTGGCACAACTTCTTTTTTCAACCCACCCTAGTGTATTTTGTACTTGTAAAAAATTTTTGGTTTTTTACAGCCAAATGAGCGCTTCACACAATTAAAACGAACGAACACAAATGAACTGAGCCGAACACAATGAAGTTTCTGGGTTTAAAAAAAAACCGAACGGAATTAAATGTTAAAATCTTTTTGTTGAGTTGGATAAGGACAGTATTATTTTTGTGTTCGAAAGGTGACAAACAGACAATTTTAGTGTTTTCCGCAAATCTACCGAACCGAACACTAAGAAGCGATATTTAGTGTTTATTTTCTTACACTGGTTATAACTATCACAAAGAAAATAAACAGTTATATTACAAAATAGATAAGTTGTACGTGTTTTACATTGCTAGATCTTTTACGGGCCACCCTTTATTTGTACAATTCATATGTACAATGTATGTATCTGTAATTATGACATAAATTTAAATGGCTTGAAATACAATATGCACGTATACTCATGCTCTTATGTCTACAGGTAAAAATAAAAAAATAAATATTATATGAAAGTCAATGTGCAAGTGTAAGTGTATTGTATTACACAAACAACGTAAGAACATTTCTTAAAATGTGCAAATGTACATCAAAGTGTATGCTGTACAAATTGTTCTTACTTTTTATAGTTTTGTTCACATGACCATCATCATCATGATCATCTTCACCACCGTTGTTCAAATTAATGTTCTCTGTAATTTAATTATACAATTCAAATAAACAAAGAAATAAAATCATACGTAAATACATTTACGCAAATAATCACTTATTGTGTAAAGTACAACAAGTATGTGTTGTAAAAATATTCAAGTTTAATGGGGAAGCAAATAAAATGACAATTATTGTGTTTCGTTAAAACAAAGCGAGAAAATACAATGTTGTATACGAACTTATATGTTGAAAATTAAAGAGTTTGACCATAATAATATTAAAGTGCAACACTATATCAGCACTCACAATAAGAACTGTGGTTGATTAGTTATCATTCCTTATAGAACTAATTTCAAAATTGCTATTCGCAAGAAATTTATTTGTGTTAAGTTTTCCTGCGAGAAATTTATGTAAATTGTTCTTAAGCAATTTATCCCGTGACCAGTGAACAGAATGTTATAATATTAAGGAACGAACTGTGATAAAGGAAATCATGACATATCACTTAACTACTGACAATGTGTTTAAAGTGTAGAAACTCCAGAGGAAAGATTATTGACACAAAACTAGTCATGTGGCTGACTCTCCGACTTCATTACTTTATTTGAAGGGTAGCTATCATATTAACATGGTTCACTCGGGACAATGTCTGCGACAGGCATTATTTTACTCGAAATTAAATGTGTGCAGTAGGGTTATTTCAATGACCTGTTGCAAAGCGTCAAAAAGGTGCGAATTAACGCCTTCCTAGGACATCACCATGTTAAACTGATACGTCCAATTTATATTAAGTGTAAGTATTAAGGACTAAGAACTAGTCCTTACAACTTTAGAACACTTGACAAGTATAGTGTTAGCTGCCTTTGTGTCAATTGTTCTTAAAGCAATTATCCTGTGACCAGTGCACAATATTATAAAAAAGGACAAATTGTGATAAGTAAAAACAAGACATATCACTTTACCGGTAATTAAGTGTTTAAGGTGGTGTTTCTTCAGAGAAAAGTTAATTAGCAAAAAACTAGTCATGTGCCTAAATTTCTTTATATGAAGGATATCTATCATATTAATATGGGTCACTCGGGACAATATCTTCGACAGGCAGTATTTAAACCGAAATTAATTGTGTTCATTTAGGTTATTTCAGTGACCTGTTTAAAAGAGTCAAAAAAGGGACAATTGACCCCCTCCTAAGACATCGCAATGTTAAACTGATACGTCCAATTTATATTAAGTGAAAGTATTAAGGAGTTAAGTGGTAAGAACTAGTTCTTGTCCTTACCACTTTGGAGCACTTGACAAGTTTAGTGTAAGTTCCCTTTCCCGTAATCCTGCGAGAAATTTATGCCAATTGTTATTAAAGCAATTATCCTGTGACCAGAGAACACAATTTAATAACAAAAAGGAACGAATTGTGATATGTGAAAACAAGACATATCACTTAACCGGTAATAAAATGTTTAAGGTGTAGTTTCTTTAGAGGAAATTTAATTAGCAAAAAACTAGTCATGTGTCTATATTTCTTTTTATGAAGGATATGTATCATATTAATATGGGTCACTCGGGACAATATCTTCGACAGGCAGTATTTTAACCGAAATTAATTGTGTTCATATAGGTTATTTCAGTGACCCCCTCTTAGGTGCCAATTGACCCTTTCCTAGGACATCGCAACATTAAAGTGACATGGCCCCTTCATTCAGTTTAGTAAAATACGAGCGCTCACCTCACTCAAAACGGCTATCACCATTGAATTCCACGTGCTCGTATTAGTTTTACCAGAAGTATTACCAGCTTCATAGACAAAATTCTCCAAAATTGTTCACCAATTAAAGCATTAATCAAAAATAAAATCCGTTTTAATTTAAAATGTAATCCAGTGAATTAAACGTTTAATCAAGTCAATTAAAAGTTTAATTGATAATATTAATTTGTTTTTTCATTAATATCACAAATTTTTTAATTGAAATTAATTTTAGTGTGTTTCTGTGTTGTTAAAATTTGCGACTAACACAATGTAATTATATACGAAATAATTATTTGCTATAAAAATATGTTTATTTTTTCTAAAATTTTAATTCACCCTAGTTGACACTTGACACCAAAATTGTTTGTATAAAAATTACAACTAGAAACATGTTCAGCCATGTTAGTAACGAAAAAGTCCTGTTTAAAGGATGACATCAAGTCAATTTTAAGTTTCTTGTCATCTATTTGTTTTATTTTCATTTAATGTCCTGTAGTGTTTTGCATGAAAGCCCAGCGAATATTTTTTAGATAATATAAGATGCTTATGAAAAGTTTTTTATTAAATTGCTTACAATATATAATTTTCTTACATATATTTTATTACTTTCAATCAATTCCTAAAAGTTTTATGGGTTCATGTTTATTTCTTTAGCAAGTTTGGTAATAAAAATAAATTAAAAGCAAAAATGAATAAATAAATAACGAATAGAAGCCGATGTTTTCAACCAAATCAAAGCTGTAAACTGTTGTTAGATGTTGTTTTCTTGGTTTGGTACAATATTTTGTTTAAATTTATTTTCATAAGGGCATGTTTACTGTTTGGAAAATAGACATTTACAGTACATCTGGATTTTGTTTTAGAGATTTTAATGTGTTTATTTTTTATTGTATTTTATAAATTGTCTACAAGTAAATACAAATAATATATAGATGGCTGAATGTTTAAATGCTTTATTTTTTTATGCATAGTAAGAATTTTCATTAACCCATTCCTGCCTAATGGGCATTTAAAGTCAAAAAAAATCCAGACAGTAGAAAAATTCTAGCAAAGGGCAGATGAGAGAAACACGGAAAGAACTATTTACTTAATCACCAGAAAATATTGCTGGAACCAAGAAAATTTTGCATGATCACGTCCAGAGATCAGCAATGAGTAGTGAAAAAGTGAGAAGAGCTAAATCATGACTCATAAATTCTTGTACTTATACGCACTCATACTTATTCCAATGTTATTCAAACTCATATTCACTCAAAAGTTAATTTTACTCGTCGTACTCATACTTAGCAACATTTGTTGTGTTTGATTTAGAATCTACTCAACTCAATGTGAATAGGCGTAGCAAAATGCGAGGCTGCCAGATTTGTCCCCGAAATAGCAAAGATTTGGCAATTACAGTCTACTAAAGTTCCAAAACGTGTAATACTAAAGGCCCAACAGGTGTAATACCACTCAAACCAGAAGGACATACAACACTCAGAATTTGAAAGCTGCTGCTGTCAAAACCCGTTTCGTAGAGGGTATAAACAACATTAACACGAGTAATAATGCAAATTATGGCAACAGCAACGTTTCTGCTGACAACCTATGGTCAGCTTTAAAAATAAGACTCCAAAATCTGTGCAAAGACACTCTCAGTTTCCGCTCATCCGAACAAAAGGCATGGATGTCTAACGATGCTTGGGATTTCATAGAAAGAAGACGAACAATCAAACTAGCGGTGGTAGGCGAGAATGATCCCCAACGTAAAGAGGAATATACCATGGAGTACAGGGAAATAAGCAAACTCATCAAACGACAAGTGAAAAAAGATAAGATGCAATTTAATGAAAATATTGGCAAAGAGGCACAGACAGCATCCGAAAAAGGAGATATGAAGGAACTTTTTAAGTTAACCCGAACACTTTCTGGCTGCAGCGGTAATATTAATGGTAGCTCTCCTGTCGTAGATGGTGATAGTGGTGAAACCATGACTTCCAAACTAGAGCAATTACATGTTTGGAGAAAACATTTCGAAAAAGCTTTGAACATAATGCACAATGAATCGGACAGTTTTACAATACGAAGACGTTTAAACCCTAACGGAAATATAAACACCAACCCCCTACTGTTAGCGAAATCAGCAATTAGAAATATGAAATGCGGAAAAGCGGCGGGTAACGATAATTTACCAATAGAATGTTTCAAAGCTAATCCCATTGCAATGGCAGAAATCTTGCGCCCAATCTACGAACTAGTCTGGACTACCGATGATTTTCCTTCCGGCTGGAAAGAGGCCATAATTATTAAAATCCCGAAAAAAAGGTGATAAGAAGATTTGCAATAACTGGCGTGGTATCTCGTTATTGCCGGCAGTTTTTAAAATATTTAACCAATCATACTAGACAGAATAGCAGAAGCTCTAGATAAAAACATCCGAAACACTCAAGCGGGCTTTCGTCCTGGTAGGTCATGCATAGACCAAATCGATACGGTACGAATCTTAATTGAACAGGTAGCAGAATTTAATGCAACTATGTACTTGACCTTTGTTGATTACGAAAAAGCCTTTGATGCTCTGAAGAAAGAATTTATTTGGACGGCGCTAGATGCAAGGGGTATTCCTCAAAAGTTAATAAACGTGTAGGGTTTTACATGATGGCACGTTAAGCGATACCTTTGAAACAAAGAGTGGTGTACGACAAGGGTGCGCTCTCTCACCGCTTTTATTTATAACTGTGATGGATGTAATATTCGACGCTGTTGATACATTATCAATGGGACTGAATTAGGGTATGTGCAACAAATTAGCGCATCTTATTTCAAACTATGATTAAGTATGTTGTCCGAAAGGTAAAAGAATACAAATTGATCCTTAAAACTTATTTTTAATAGCTTTTAACGTTCTGAATACAAAATAGTCCTAAACGGAACACAAATGATTTCATCAAAAAAACCTGTAAAACGATTTTATTACACAATAAATCTTGTGCGTGTGGTCCCAATTCAACCCGAAGATTTCACATTTTGGTTTATTATACAAATATCTGCGTTGTTTTTTCTTTAGCAAGTGATTAATTATATTATTTATAGACCACAATAAATTATTTAAATTTTGCCAACAAGAGTCATTGAAAATAATTTTGCACCCTCAAAAGGTTCTCATTTTCATTCTTTAATGAAGTAAATAAAATGAAAGCAAAATGAATTGATGGTTTTTGGTTACGACTCGTATTACGAAGTACAAACCTCGAATAAAATGCTCGTTAAATAAAAAAATACAGCTAATTAGCAGTGCTGTGAAAATCTGCAATCAATTGGCATTGAAATCAAAATGATTTTATTTAAACTGATTTCATTCTTTGATTTCAAAATTCTTTCAGATTTTAAAATTATATCTGGTCAAAATTGCCTACGATGTAGTCCTTCTGTCCAACAAAAGCTCATCCCTTTTAACATCCCTTACGGAGGAATCAAATAAAGTAGGACTTAAAGCCAATATTAACAAAACCAAAACTATGAGAATTAATGCGGTAAACACATCCCAGTTCGCAGTCAATCAGCAGGAGATCAGTGAAGTAACCAGTTTTGAATATCTCGGCAGCATTATAAGCACTAATGGGGGAACAATACTTGACGTTGAAAGCCGACTAAAGAAAGCTAAAGGCAGGTTCGCAATGCTTTTTAAGGTATGGAGGTCAAACACAATTAACACAGCAACGAAGATAAGAATATTTGACGCCTGCGTAAAATCCATCCTGTTATATCGATGTGAAACATGGTTTCTCACAAAAAATTTATCTCAGAAATTACAGACATTCATCAATAGATGTCTTCGCAATATTTTAAGAATATGGTGGCCTCAAATAATAACTAACGAAAATCTGCTACTAAGAACTAATCAACTAAAGATTGAAAGCGAAAAAAAGAAACGTAAATATGGATGGTTGGGACACACACTAAGGAAAGAAAGATCCGAGGTCCCACATGCAGCACTTGAGTGGAACCCACAGGGGTATCGAAGCGTCGGCCGAACGAAAACATCTTGGAGGAATACAGTGGCCAAGGAAACAAGTAAATCCTACAACCAGTTGCGATACATAGCTAGGGAGAGGGAAGACTGGAAGATATATGTAAAAAACATTTGTAAATAGACTAAGTTCTAATTAAAATTTGTTAATGAATTGTAATTAATGAACATGTCTTAATAATAATAATAAAGTTCCATGTATGAAGGTGACGATTTTTCGGCAAGTTTACCTGGCAGCGCTGATTATTAAGTTGTGTGTTTTATCTGTTGTATTAAAACGGTAAATGGATGAGCTAAATGATTTTCTTGAAATTATGCATATAATGTCGACGTCGCACTCATAAATATTTCTCTTGTGAGTATGAGTGAATCAGAGTAGTTTAGTTTAAATGATTTCTACGATTTCTTATACTTACAATTGCATGAGTCAGTATGAGTAGCGAAAAAACGATTCATTGCTGATCTCTGATCACGTCCAAGCCATAAATTACTTATTCTAATTATATGTGTGGTTTGGTTAAATTTTTTTTATTTAAGAAAATTGTACTTAATACGAACGAAATTTTTTTTGGTTTTTGCATTTAGTTAACAAAAAGGTAACATAAAGGTTTTTCCTAAGTCAAAAAATGCTTGAAAATGTGTTTCCAAAAGAAGCACAATGCGAAAAACACGCCAATAATTCTGCTAGATAAGAGAGCATAAATTTTGGTTAGATCTCGCAGAATCTGCATTAATAATATTACCTTATATAAACTGATGGTATCTTAGACCAGAGTTCCCGATGAAAAAAATAGTAGCTTACTAGAGTACCGCATAATAAAGTGAAAAAACCGAATAACCGGAAATATTCGTTATTCGAAAATCTCCATTTTAAAATTATTCGAACAAGAGTTCGTTTTTGTTGGTTAACAACTCAAGTATTTACTCAATTTACCCTATTTACCGAGTATTTACCAATTGGATATATATATATATATATATATATATACATATATATAGGGAACTATTTCGGTGCATAAATTACCATGATATGAGTTGAAACTACGGCTGCCTAGAATTTAAAATATATATAAAAGCTTATGGATTTTTGTATTTAGGTAAAGTTTGGCACAAATAACTCTTAAAAAATCTAAACGAATAAGGTCCATAATTTCAACTTTTTAACGAAAAGAGACCAATCACTGATGTACTGTATACTTTCAAAAAGTTAGCCACACATAACAAAAAGTTAGCCACACACTCAAAATATTATGTAGTTAAATTCAAACGAAAATTCATTTGAAACAAATTAAAATTCATTTAAAAAACGGATCATTTACATTTCATTTAAAACAAATGATTTTTTCAGTAATTTCTAAGTTTTTTATTTATTGAACATCATATTCGTTAAAATTGAATAGTTTTTACTTTTAAAAAATATATTTTAACCGATAAAAATCAAACAAATTAACAAAAAAAAATACGGAAAACATTATTTTTTGGTAGTTTGTTTTTTTAATAACAAACATAAATGTTGAAAAATAAATTTATTCGTAAAATAACTATATTTTTATTCAATTTTAACAGTACCGAAAACGAATTTAATAACCTACAATCAGTTACTGTAATAATTTTATGAGTGCACATATAACAATTTTAAAAAGTTTTTAAAATAAAATCAAAAAAAAAAGAGATAATTAAAAAAAAAACAAAATTGTTCAACGTTAAACGGCAGTTTTTCAAAAGTTGGCAAACGTTCGGCAGCTCGTTAACAAGAGTTTAGCAAATCGTTAGCCAGAGTTTGGTAAGTTTATTATGAATAAACTTTGTGCTAACTTCATACCAAATTTCCATTATGAATACGGCTGTAAGTTTTTAGTTATTTTTTCTTTTTTTCCTTTTTCAATTAGTGTTTTTTGTCAATACAACCCCTTTTCTAAATTGTCATTGGTTAGAAATTATTTTGCGAAACGAATCATCTGGATTTTGTACAATTATAATGAAACTGAGAATTTTTAATTAAATTAACAGTGGTGAAAAAGATTACTTGAGTTTGTGCAAATGTTTGTAACGCTTAATAGTAATAGGCCTTAAATTGCCCTGTAGTTCATGGCAGCTGCTTTAAGTTCATACTGTTATATTAAATAAGACCTTAGCTATTGTTGTTTCTTTAAATAAAATTCAAAAGGAGTTCTAATTAATTTTTTTTTTTTTTTTTTTTTATTTAAATGACGTCTTGTTAGAGAACTTTCTGAACTAAAGGGTCATATAAAACGTACTTCAATTCTCAACATTTAATGTGAATGTGTTGCGTTGATCACACATTTAACACATGACAATATTGGCATTTTCAGTTGGTTTATATTCTTGTCATCACAATCTCATCATCACCAACTCGTTTCGTTTGGATTCTGTTAAATAATTCCGCATTTTCATTTCATTTGTAAATTTGCTTTTGTAAAGGTACTCGAGTTGACTATGGCACATGATACGTACTCATGATTGTTTTTTCATTAACTTTATCAGTTGAGTCTACGGATATACAATATAAAATTATAGAATGTTTTATTTTTATACACTCTACTGCTACGGGTAGTGTATTTATTGTACTATTTTATGTGTAACAGCAGAACTTATTTAACCAAGATTCTCTTCACCACCATTTAACAAGAGCCTAAAAAATTCTGAAACGATTAAAATTAATCTTAACTTAAAGCGTACTTTTGGAATGAGTGCCCCGGTAGGCCAGCTGGCAGAGAGCTAGTCTATCAGAGTCGGGGTTGCGGGTTCGATTCCCGCCAGAGACTCTGGTTTCTTTCCTGCAGACCAGCGTAGAGCTTCGCGGGGATTAGCTTAGGGAATTAAAAAAAAAAAAAAAAAAAAAAACATGCCTAAAAGTTTGGTTCATAATAAAAAGATCTCTCACAAAGTCGACTCCTAAAGTGAGTCACTTTTGCGCTCTCGTTCTAAAAACAGGCAGTTACTCTCGGTGGAGTGTATCAAAGATTCGGCACAGCCGAACATAGCACTTTTACTTGTTTAAAATTTATTAAAGTTGCAAAAAAAATTTTTGTGCTAAATTTTAGTTGTTACAAACATAAGTGGTAATGGCCATCGAAATAGAGTCGTAATTCCGGCACGATTTCTAAATGCGATATGTTCAAATCATGCACCAATTTAAATTTGTTGATTTAGTGGAATTTTTCTTTGCAGTTAAAGAAAAACTTATGTTTTAAATTTTTTTTCTACTCAACTAAGTCTAACTGAAATCATATTCAACTCTAACAATTTTCAATTTAGGTTTTCTACGAATTTTCATTTAATTTTAATATCTTACAAATTGCATTTTTGTTTAGATTTTTAATAAGAATTTATTCTTTTTACACATTTATGTGGTGCTAAAACTTTTATTTCAATTTATTTTCCTCTAGAAGACTAAAATTAATTTAATAAACAAACATTCTCCTTTAAAACGTGCACAAATTTTCTATTGCAATGCCCTTTTGAACAACTTTAGACATTAAAATTTTCTGCAATTTATAAATTAAATTCCTTCCGCTCTGTGAAAGTACTTTAATAAAGTAACGCATGAATAGCCTTAAAATTCACAAAAACAAAAAAACGAAAACAACTAAAATAAATTTGTTTTAAAGCAATTGCAAATGTCCAGCCTTCCGTATACGAAACAATGTGTTGCAATGCAAGAATTAACTTTTAAGCAAAATTTTCAAACATTCTTTGGCCAGTGCATTGAAAAGCAATCCTGTGGCAATTTTTGTAAATTCAATCGCCTCACACATTTACACACGTCCATAAAGGCTCTAACAAATACAATGAGTGAGATTGACCCATAAGCAAAATACGAGCTGCAGCAGCAGCAGCAGCACTATAAACCAATAAAACGAAGTTTGTTTAATAACTATTGTGTTTAAACTACAAGGATAAAGTTAAATTTTGTAATAAACTTCAAAAAAAAAAATGTATTTGAAAATAATTAAATTGCTTTTAAAGTAGAATTTACTGCATGAATTGAGTCTCATTGAGAAAAAGGTTTTCTTGAAAGCATTTAAGAAAAATTTTGTTTCTGTTGTTTTGTGTGCTGCCAAATCACTTGTTAAGTGTTTATGTTGGCTTAGAGATGCAATAGGCCGTTCAAGAAACTTTTTGTGTCCATTTTACACAAACACTTTTTGCAAGCCAAGCTTTCGCCCCCTTAATTTATTTATTTATTAAATTAAGTCTATAGATACAATCCTTACAGACTAACTATTAAATTTAACAATTTTTCTCAATATAACTGCAGTTACATGTTTAAACTTAAAATAATATTACGTTTAATAACATTAACATTTAAAGAAAAATCTACAAAATTAAACATTTCATTAAAACAACAACATAATTTCCTAAACGGGTCTGCCATCTCGTAGTTTGTTCTAAAAGTTTTAACATATAGTGGTTGATTAAATCTTAATGTGCGTTGAGGAACATTCATTGATATTTTACTTAAAAGAAAATCTGATAAAACATTTCCGTTTAAAAGATTTACTAGAAATGAAACGTTAAGCATAATTCTTCGGCTTTTTAATGTTGGCAGTCGAATCAAAGCAAGTCGTGATGAATAAGATGGAAGCGCATAATAGCCTCTATAAGCATCTCTTAAACAAAAAAGTAAAAACTGTTTCTGAACAGATTCGATAAGATTAATGTGAACGTTATAGTAGGGGTCCCATACAATTGAGCCATACTCTAAAATCGGTCTTACAAGTGACATGAATAATTTTTTGGTAATAAAGGGGTCCTTAAATTCTTTTGCCCATCGTTTGATGAAAGCCAAGATTCCTCGAGCTTTATTAACAGCCATCATGATATGTTGTACAAAGTTTAATTTTCCATCCAACAAAACACCAAGATCCATAATTACGTTTACTGATTCCAGTTTGTGACCACTGATATAATAGTGACCAAGAGCGTCACGCCTTCTCGAAAAAGTCATGTGCTTGCATTTTTTGAGGTTAAGTTCCATTAAATTAATGTTACACCAATTATAAAAATTATCCAAGTCCTTTTGGAGATAATTATTATCTGGTAAATGCTTGAGGCTTAAAAATATTTTAACATCGTCTGCGAACATCAGTATATTAGAATAATTTATTGCTTCAGGCAAATCGTTGATGAAAAGTAGAAATAAAATTGGGCCCAGATGACTTCCCTGCGGAACACCGGATTTTACTAAAATATTTCTTGAATTTGCAGAATTAAATTTAACGGACTGTGTTCTGCATAACAGATATGACTTTAACCAGCTTAAATAAGTATTATCGAAACCTATTTTATCCAATTTTTTAAGCAGAAGCTTGTGATTAACTTTATCAAAGGCTTTACTGAAGTCAGTATAAATGACATCTGTTTGTTGACCAAGAGTAAATCCTTCATTAACCAAAGTAGTTAATTGTAGAATGTTAGTCATAGCTGAAGATCCTTTACGAAAACCGTGTTGATATGGCGTAAGGAGGGGAGATACTTGATGAACGAGAGAATCAGTAATACATTTTTCAAATAGTTTTGGAATAGCGTTTAATTTAGCTATGCCTCGATAATTTATGATATTTGACTTATTACCAGATTTGAATAAAGGAATAAGAAACGATTCTTTCCAAATTCTAGGGAAGTAGCCATATTTTAAAGAAGTATTAAATATAATTGATAAAGGTGTTGCAATAGCTGGTGCACAGTTTTTCAAAAGACAACTTGGTATGCCATCTGGACCACACGACAGTGAGGACTTGAAGTTTTTTAAACATTTTATTATGTGCGTAGTGTCAAGTAATGGGAAAGATATTGTTTGAATGGAGTGAACATTAAATGGATAGGGTTCATCATCATCGTATTCGGCGTTAGAGTAAGTAGAGGCAAAAAATTCAGCGAATAAATTGCTAATGTCTGATTCATTGCTTGACTCTGTACTTAAATATTTCATAAATGATGGGGTGCCGTAATTCTTCCTTTTTGAGTTAACAAACGTAAAGAACGACCTCGGATTACGATTGAAACTATGTTTCATTTTGGTTAAGTAGTTTTTGTACAGTTGAGCATTCAGCAAATTGTGTTCAGCACGAAGAACAGAGTATTTTCCATAATCAAATGCGTGGCCATATTTCTTGTATTTTTTATAATATTTATTTTTAAGATTTTTTAAGGCAGATAGTTGTTTAGAGTTCCAGGGTGGACCAGTTTGAGAACGTGGCGAATATTTTGGAATACATTCATCCATATATTGGTACATGGTTTCATAAAAAATTTGAATCATTTTATCAACAGAATTCGTCAAACCATTTGGTATGGATAATAGTTGAAGCCAATTAGTATTATATAAACGATTGTTAAAATCCGCGTAATTTGTACGTTGGAAGCAGAATTTTTTTTCCTTTTTCGTAACATTTTTAGCGCAATTTAAACCTTGAACATTACAGCTTATTTCAATTGTGGGGTGGTATCGATCTTCGGGCAGTGTAATTGGATCAACACGATTTACTGTGCATTCATTAGGTACGTTTACAAATACCAGATCAAGCAATTTTCTAAAAATATTGTAGACTCCGTTGATTTGGTGTAGACATAGATTTGAAATATTACAAAATACATCGGCACCATTTTCATCAGAACTTATGGGTATGTAATTATAATTCTCACTTTATTACACATACAACCGTAACGAATAATATTGACCTTTTATTTGGAACATATTAGTTCAATATGACGGCGCAAAATACTTTGATGTATAACAAATTATGCAAAAATAGAAAGAGTAGACCCAGACTAATAATATTTTGCATGGATGTATATATGATAATAATAAACAAAATTTCAAGTTTTGAAAAAATTCCGTCAAAGCATCCATATACCTCCCATATATGTTCTTTTTTAGGAAAATTCAATTCAGCAACACTTTTTATGTTGAATTGTTGAAAATTACCAAATCTATCTAAATATAATGTTAAAATTTATGTACTGAATTTGCTATTAATTCTAGCAAGGAAACAAACCATTTAAATATTTCCCCCTGTATTCATAAACGATTATTAAATTTAACAAACGTTTATTAAGGATAATTTTCATAGTAAATTTGTTCTTTAAACCTTTATTAAATTTAAAAAATGTTTATGAATACAGGCATTTATAATTAATATATTTCATACAAAACTATAAAAAACATGTATAATTTGGTGTTCCGGAAAAAGCCCAAAAATGGCACTTAAACTCAAAATGTGGTTAATTTTTTAGTTTACATCAAGAGAATTAGCAAACAAGCTGCTTTTTTACAGCTGCATAATAATGCCTAATAACGGTAGAGATTTTCTTGAAGTTTAGAACGTTAATTTTCTAACACAGTACAAAGAAAATAGGATAATTTTATCGTACAGATAAATATTTATAGCTTTAATTCCAAAAGTTATAAATAGGGATGAGATTTTCATGCACTAAGAAATCGAAAATATGCACTAAAAACTCCAAAATATGAATTAAAAAAAAAAAATATGCACCAAAAAACTTTTTTTTTTCAATTTTGCTAAAAAGAAAGATACAAAATTGTGTTGTTGTTTTTATACTATTATTATTCAAAGGTATTATATTTTTTAAAACTTAATTTAAATAACTACATTATTTTAATTTTGGTTTGCATAATCAAATAAATACTTCTTTATGTTATCAAAAGTAAATCTTTGTCTGTAAAAAAGCCATATCAAATTATTTGAGTTGACTATTAAGTGAACTAAGTCCCCTTAATGTTTTACCAATATATCCTAAGTTGGAAAATACAAATGCTAATTGGCTTTGATGTTATTTAATATTAATATTTCGTTTACATTTTAATTGCATAAAGCATCGGAAGCAACAAGTTCTTCAATAACATTCTTAAATTGCTCAAAGTTTTTTGAATAGTATTCTTAAGCATCTAGCCAGGTTCCCCTTCTTGTTAACACTGGCTACGTGAGTAAGGATACCAAGGGATACATATCATTAAAAATTTCAACTCGTGAAGGAGTCTGTCAAAATAGGTCTTCTCATGTGAAACCAATAAATCAATATAATCGAATTGGCTTCCACAATTCGGTGTAACCCATGTGCCAAGGAAGTAACATGTAACAGTTTTGGATTAATTGCATCAGTTAAAAGTTGAAGGAGCTTTTGTCGAAATCTTGAAAATCTTGTATTTTAAGCAATGCTCCAATAAAATTTTTTTTTTGATTTTTAAAATTTTTTTAGGAAGATTTTTTTTTTTTTTTTTGTATACAATTTGATTTTTTGAAGAACTTTTTTTTTATAATATGGAAATTTAAAAAAAACATATCGCTCAAAAATTTTAAAATATGCAAAAATAAGCATTTAAAATAAAAGTATGCAAAAATATGCATTTTCACCAAAATATGCAACAATATGCAAAAACAAATCGATGCCATTTTAACGCAAATTTAATGATTCGGAAAGATAATTGATCGAGATCGATCTTAGACTATCGACAAAAAACATGCATTTGCATGGAAATCGCATCCCTAGTTATAAATAATAAAATATAATAAATGCGTTTTGGGCCTCTAAAAAAGAGCATTTATCTCTAAGTTAGAACTAAAATGTGGTTAGTTTCTCTTTTGATTATTAATGGTGGACACTTGGTTTATCAAACGGCAGAAAAAGTTAAAAAAAAGTATTCACCCAGTTTTTTTATTTGTCCACCAAATTTTATTTTTTTTAGTTAAGGCAATACTTTTTTAAGATTCATTCAGAGCATTACTAATACATACTTTTAATTAAGTGTGGGCTCATATCAAAGAAGAATATCTCTTTTACCAAATACTAACTTAAAAATTGTGGTACTTCTTTAAAATAAATTTTTAATAATTGTTTTCAAAATACATGAATTAAGTTTAATTTTTTTTGTAGAATTTTATTATAAATTAGGACAAGTTACGCGACCTCTAGCAGCGGCAGAAGGCATTAAATAAAAAAAGGTTCTTCCCAATGTAATTTATTTAGTACAGTACAGTAATTTTTTTAAACATTGGAACAACATTTTTGTATATGGAACAATGTACTATGCGGCGTCTTTAAGATTGGTTCATTATTTAATATAGATTGTAAGTCGGTTTATTATTTCTTAAAGGTTCCATATAGGCCCCGATTCTAGAAATACTTTAATTAAAAAAATGTAGAGTAAAACGATGACAATGAAATTTCGTACACACAGAAAAAAATACCAATGTTAAAATAACATGGCGAAATGTTGATTGAGAATCATGGTAAATTTCTGCAAAAGTATGCCCTTTATTTAAATTTATCATCATTTCATATTAATTTTAAATGAAAAATATTAAAATAATCTTAAATCACGTTTATTTAATATTTTTCACTGTTAAAATAACATTGTTCAATATTGAATCCATAAAAACCTGTTTAATATTAAAATCAAAAGTTTATCTTGTTAAATTAACATGCATACACTCTTAAGTATGTACATCTTTTTATTTTCATGTTTAAAATATGTTATAAAAAGAAGACAATTCCCGTATTCTTTTAATTAAAATTATTTAGTTAAATAGTACATCAAGTTTTCAAAGTAGAATGATGACGAAAACGATATCGGGCCATTCTGCTGATGCTTCTGTTAACAAAGGAGATATAAAATAAGTGAAACATGTGTTACAGGGGTAAGTGTTTTAAATTATTCTTAAATAAATGCATATGTTGTCTTCACACTGTTATATCACACTCCAACCAATTTGATTCTACATGAAATTCACGTTGTTTCAACTTGAAATAACTATTCAACGTGATTCGGATTGTTATTTCAATATAAATGACACTTTGCTCTAACTTTACTACAATGTTAAATTAACATGGATTATAGTTATTTTAAAAGAAAAAAATGTTGTTCGCAAGTTATTGTAAAATCATGTTAAATTAACATGAAACAACAATGAAGCAAAATCACTACTGAAAAATGTAAAATCAACCTTGTTTTGAACGAATTTACATTGATTTTTTTCTGTGTGTAGGAATTAATGATATGGCTATATTGTTTTAATTATTAATTCCCCAAGTCTTCTTCACAAAATTTAGAAAAAAAACAAAGAAAAAATAATAATTAAAAAATTTATAAAGAATTCAAAACAAATAGCTCATTCTACGCTACTACGTATAAACATTATCAATTAACATATCCTTAGCTGGAGAAAGAAGTTGGTGAGATATTCACACTTTATTTCCCCAACACGCAACGGATCAATTAAGTGTTGAAATCAATTAATTATTATTTTTGAAAACACTTGTGTGGAGATATTTTCTTGTACACGCAAACATTAATTATATAATTTCATTATCATAGGAATAAGACGCTGAATTGTTCATTTGGTATAAATTTCATATTTGTTGCTTTTTTGTACGTATTTCCAATTTGTAAAAAAAATTTTAAATGTTTTGAATTATAAAATTAATGCAACAGAAAATGTTATACAGCATAAATGACATACACAAATATTGGCATCATATAAATTTAAGCAAAAAAACTCCCTACATTGGCATTGGTAGAGAGAAAAAGTAATCTGGCTTATGTTTGTAACCAGCGTTGCCATTTTGGTTACTTTTAACCAAAATTGGCTACTTTTTTCTCAATGTGTACTTCCTTCCCATTTTGGTTACTTTTTTCAACTAAAAAATAGCCAATTTTTTGTTTTTCTTTGGTATTTCCAGTTTTTAAGGCCCCACACGTGTTTACCAAGCCACTCTTACTTTGGCTTAAATCAAGTTTACCGACGCAGCTTCAAAAAAAAAACAAGTACCTAGGGTGATAGAAAATTTTAAAATAAGAAACAAATATCAAGTGAAAAAAGTGTCACAAACGCATAGTTTTGGAGTTATGGACCTCATAAGTTTTCATATATATATGTATGATTTTCCACTACATTTCTCAAAGTATATGGCCAACATTGATCTCATTTTAAAGTTTTTGAAAAGATCTTTCTATAGAAGCGGGGATTAGTTTGCGAAAATAATAGAGTATTTAGTAAGCAAAATAATTACTATGGAGAAAAGTTTTAGCTAGCGAAGCCGGTGTTTCTATCCGCCCGGCCGAAGCTGGTGTTTGTCTATTAAATTTTTATTTTTTTACACTTTAACTGGAATATTTACCATTTAACCGAGTGCACATTAGACTGGACGCAATTTTTTATTTTTTTTAAATTTAATTGTTTGCGCTGCTTAAAATATTAGGTTTGGTGTAAGAAATCATGATCTAATTTTTCAGGTCAATCCGACGGTGCCTAGCCGTGCCGGGTGAGGACCAAAGTTCCCCATATTATAAAAAAAAACATCTTTTCTATCAGATCTTTAAAGTTATACTAGTTGAAAAGCCGAAAATCAAAAATATGGCTTCGTAAGGATCTTCCGCAGAGAAAGTACTTCAAGTGTGAAAAGTTTTAACTTTCTTAAAGTAAATTTTATTGCGGAATTTCGGTTTTTGTTTAGTTTTTCAATAACCTAAATCGTTTTTGAGTTGCGCGAACATATGTTGTGCAACATCCTTAATTTTCGAAATAACGGTATATCTCAAAAACCAAAGCTAACCTAAAAAACGGCTGGCACCACTGGATTCAGCGACCCCAAATTAGGTTAAAAATCTTTTGTTCGTATCATACTAAAATATTAAACAGCAAATACTTTAATCTATCTATACAATATATAATTTCTTAGTATGTCAGGATGTTTGCATGTATGTCCTATTCTTTCCGCAACTTTCTGAAGCCATCTGATGACATAGGAAGCTGAAATTTGGCACACTTGAAGTACTTTTTCTGCGGAAGATCGTAACGAAGCCATATTTTTGATTTTCGGCTTTTCAACTAGTATAACTTTAAAGATCTGATAGAAAAGATGTTTTTTTTATAACATGGGGAACTTTGGGCCCCACCCGGCACGGCTAGGCACCGTCGGATTGACCTGAAAAATTAGATCATGATTTCTTACACCAAACCTCATATTTTAAGCAGCGCAAACAATTAAATTTAAAAAAGAAATCCCATACAAGATGCGACCAGTCTAGTGCACATCCGTAATATTTTAATGTAAAATTTTGTAAAAACTATAATGGGAGTTTAACATTTTGATAGAAATTTTGTATATTCAGAAAGATCAATTCAAGAGCTTTAAAATAATACCAATATTGGCTCTGTACGTTCAGAAATGCATTTACCTGCCTTAATGTGCAGGAACGCAATTGTAGTTTCCTGCATAAAAGTGCAGCTAAAGTAAAAAAAATCATATTTGTTTTATTAAAATTTTATAAAATTGGATATTTATGTGAAAAAGTGGCCACCATATTTTTTTCATGTGTACATTATGGGTATAACCAAAAAAAATACCTATCACGACGGGGTGGCCACTGATGTATATATCAAGAAAACAGTTTTTTTATAATCAATTTGGATAAAAAACCTCACCCCCAATCCGTTTTTTCTAAAAGCTTCCAAAAAATAATAATATTTGAATTTTTATTTTTTAAATACCATACAAACAGTCATGTACTATATATATGAACTACAGATACTACCAATTATCTTTGTTGAAGGAAATAAACTTTAAGTTCAAAGTGCGTGTTGTTTTGCAATGTTGAAAATATAGAGAACCTCTCTGGCTTAGCGAAACTGTAAATAAATGAAAATAAAAGCAAACCATTGGGATTGTGAGGTTGGTTCCATTTTGATCAAAAAAAGAGTTTCCGTGTTTTTTTAACATACTTTTAACTGTTTGGATGTAGTATAATTGGTGGTATTAGTCTTATTTGTGAAATAGCATAAAAATAAAAATGAATGGTTTGTGTTTTGACAATAAGGATATTGTATTTTTAATAAACAAAAAAAATCCAAATACTAAACTTCAATTTGATTTAGGAGGAACTTTTTAAACGCCCGCGAAAAAGTGCCCCACTTTTCAACATAGATTTCCATGGTCTTTATGGCATGGATGGGTATTTTTTGATAACTATACAATTGCTCAAAAGTTATACCCCTAGTGTACATGTTTTATACAAAAAAATTTTAAAGCGCCCAATAATATGATAAATATACAGGTATACAAAATGCTCGCAAACAAGGATTTTGAAGAACAATTACAGAAAATATGTACTTTGGGCAGTTAAGTGAAAGTGCAGCTAACGTTAATTTTTTGGATGAAAATAATTGCCAAAAATTTTGGGCATTTATCTTAAATGTGCAGGTATAGAAAGTGCACTTAAAAAAGGATTTTGTATGGGAAGCTAAAGAATAATTACAAAAAAGAGTAATTTTGTACAGCTAAGTCATAAGTGCACTTAAACAAAAGTCAGTTAAGTCAAAACTACTGTATTTATATGAAAACTTTAGAGGTTCATAACTCGAAAACTATGCGTTTGCATAACTTTTTTTTACTTTATATTTCTTCTTTTTTTAAAATTGTCTATCCATTTTTTGGAGCTGCGTCGGTAAACTAGATTTGTTCCCATACTTTTTAAAACTGAAACGAATTTACTTTCAGTTACTGATTCAAGCTGCGTCTTTCAATTTACATTCAAGAAAACAGCTTATTACACTTTTAATGGACATCTTTTTCGATTGTCTTTATAAGTTGATTTCTTGATAACATCTTGAAAGTTAATTGCTTTAAAATTAAGTGCAGCCTACGTCACAGCTTTGAATTTTTGTGAATTTCGAAAAGCAACTATCTGTAAAAAACTTGAAGGCATTACTTGATCGTCTAGCTGCTAGATTAGTACTATCATTGCCCGCTCCGCTTTTCTAGATATGTTTAGTCAATTCAACATTTTAGCTCTTTTCATTCAATAAGTGTTAGCTCTGGAAGGTGCCAATTTCACTCAAAACTTCGAAAAATTATAAAGTCTATTTATTGTACCTTCCAGACCATCAGTAACACACTGCCAAAATTTTATAAAAGTCGGTATGAGGGTTTTCTATTGGCGTGCAAAAAAAATAGTATTTTTAATACATTTATATTTTGGTAACTTTTTTTTGCATTATGGTTACTTTACTTTTACATTTTGGTTGCAAAAATTTTTTGGTCGTGGCAACACTGTTTGTAAACCAAAACAAAAGATCTGTTCTCACCTATAAAGCGCAAGAAAACTCCAATTTTATATTGAAAATTCCCTCTTACGTTGTGTTCTGATTTTTAACACATAAAAAAATAAAAATTGATTTCAATTAAAAATGTGTGATATTAAATAAAAAATTAATTTAATTTGCACCAGTAAACAAATTAATAGTATCAATTAAAAGTTTAATTCATTTGATTATGCGTTTAATTCAGTTGATTAAACGTTTAATTCACTTGATTAAATTTTTAATCAAAACTAATTTTATTTTTGATTGGTGAAAAATTTTGGAGAATTTTTTCTGTGAAATGGAAATATTTGAAAACAAATTTGCTCCCACACAATAACCCTACAAGAAATGAATGAGCGAATCCATCATATTTTTCACGTTGACTTTAAGAAAATGATGAGAGAAATGGTAGAAAATCAAGTTCTCACGAAAAAATGCAACAAATAAAAAACAAAACTTGTATTTCAAATATAAATTTATAAATAAATCCTTTGGCACTGGATTTGACTGGATTTTTTCAATGTCTTCCTGACTTGATTAGGGTTAAAAAAAAGACTGAAAATAAATCTTAGGTTTCTGAAACGAAGCTTTAGTTTCTTCGAAACTGCATTCGCGATAAAAGCTCTCGTGTTCAAAGCGAGGGTGCAGATTTGTACTGAATTTCAATTCAGAGACCATGTCTATATATAAGACGGAACATGAAGGCGTATCCATTTGATTTTAAAAAAGATAATAATTTTGGTTTTATTGTAAAATCATGTTAAATTGACAGCAAACGCTAATGAAGCAAAATCAATAATAAAAAAATGTTAAATTAATCTTATATTAATTGATTTAACAATGAATTTAGTCTGTGTGTGTAGATTTTGTAGTACATCTATAATATAGATTCTATATACATATATAAAAATGAAAAATGTTTGTATGTTTGTTTGTTTGTCTGTTTGTTTGTATGGTGGTTTATAGGCTCCTAAACTACTGAACCGATTTTCCTGAAATTTTTACAGTAACATCACGTGAGCTCTAAAATAAAATAGGATACTTATTTTTCGATAGGGGCAGGGGAATTGGTACCCGCATTGGATGCCAATATTAAATATTGCATATCTTAAGAGCCGCTGCACGCATTATGTTGAACTTTTTGTAGAAGGATCTTCTAAGCCACAAAATTTAAATAAAATGGCAGCGGGGGAAGTGGTTCCCCCCCCCCATAGGACGCCAATGTTTAATATCGCATATCTTAAGAACTGTTATAGTGAGAATGTTCAAACTTTGTAGAAGTCACTCTTATGGTATACTACTCTATAGAAAACAAAAATAAAGCGGGTAGGCGCAGGGGGGAAATCCCTCCCATGGTATGCATATATTAAATATCGCTCAACTGAAGAACTATTAAAGCGACAGCCTTCAAACGTGGTTATAGCTTCTTTTATGGTAAACTATAAATTTCAATATAAAAATGGGGGGGGGGGGTTGACAGAGGAGGAGCAGTACCTCTCATAGATAGAAATATAATTAAGAGCCGCTGCACGCATTTTGTTGAACTTTTGGTAGTAGGATCTTCAGAGCCCCAAAATTGAAATAAAATAGCAGCGGGGGAAGTGGTACCCACCAAAGGACGCCAATGTTTAATATCGCATATCTTAAGAACTGTTGTAGTGCGAATGTTCAAACTTTGTAGAAGTCACTCTTATGGTATACTACACTATTGAAAACAAAAATAAAGCGGGTAGGCGCAGGGGGGAAATACCTCCCATATATTAAATATCTCTCAACTGAAGAAGTGGCTAAAGCAGTGTAGCGAAGCTCACCGGGTTAAGCTAGTAATATATAAAAATGTAAAATTAAGTGACTTGGGTTCGAGTCGTAGACAGAAGGATTTTTGGTAAGCCCTTTTCTACAAGCTAGTTTTGAAATTTAAATTTTCGGTTGCCTTCAAGGTACTCGGAAAAATATTTTTAAAATCCTTAAGTTATTAAAAATTAACTTTTATTAGAAAAGCCACTACGAAGTTTGATATTGAAACAATTTCATTAAATTTCTATAAATAATTTAACATAAAACAAAAAAAAAAAAAATCTTTTAGCAGCATCTTTCTAAATCTCAAAATGCCAATTTTTTTGTTTTTTTTTTTTTTCTTCTTTGGCATCAATTTCTAAATAAGTCATAAACTACAACAAAATTATAAAATGTAGAAAATCAGCTTAGAACATCTAAACACACACACAAAAATTATACCCCATTGTATACAATCATACAAGGTACTTAAAATCTTTAAGTACATTTACGTTTTATGGACAAACATCAGGAAAATACGAGCAAGCATTGCGGTCATACAATAATCTAACCGTATGGGATTTTAGAATTGACTATAAAATGGGAAAAAGTTTAAATAAAGCAACCTTCCCATTGACCATGTCGCTAAAACTGTTAACATCAATAAATGTGATCAATGTGGATAAAAGGAGGGTACTGGCTACTCAATCGAATATGCTACACATCTTCAGTTTTAACAACAAAAATAATATAAAAAAGGTCATTTGTAATGTTTTGTAAAAGGGATTTATTTTATAACTAAAAAACATTTGATACTTTATACACCTGGGACTTTAATAACGGAAAAATTATCTATATTACTGAGAAAGATGAGAATGAAAAATTATATATTAAATATTTATTGGCATTTCATTACTTCATTGTTGATATGAAATGAAATTTCACATATGGTTTGTTTGGCATTTAAGAAAAAGGTTATATCTGTGCAGTGTTTTCTTTTTGACCCACACGGATAAAAACTCACAATCTAAAACAAAAGTTTTGCGAAGATAACGCTCACTAAAGATTAATTATGGTTTGATTCAATTGAATTACACTTAAAGTAAATCAAAAAGGTCTGTAATTTAAGGGTATTAAGTACACAGAAAAAAATAAAAATTGATTTCAATTAAAAAATTTGTGATATTAATTAATTAAATTTGCCCCAGTAAACAAATTAATAGTATCAATTAAACCAGTTAATAGTATTAATTAAACGTTTAATTTACTTGATTAAACGTTTAATTCACTTGATTAAATTTTTAATTAAAACTGATTTTATTTTTGATTAATGCTTTAATTGGTGAACAATTTTGGAGAATTTTTTCTGTGTAGAGTTATCAACCGATTAAGAATAATTCGATTAATCGATCAAACAAAATCAAACTCTTGTTCGAATAATTTCAAAACGACGATTTTCGAATAACGAATAAATCGATGAATTAATGCTGATTAATCGAACAATTTTTTTTATTAAAAAATAATTTAAATAAAATCTTAGAACTTTATTTATTCTCATTCGTTTTTAGTGATTTTATACAAAATGTAGGAAAGTTAAAAAATATTGTTGCCATAGCCCTGGTTGTAATAAATCTCAATGTTTAGTAAGCAAAAACAGTGTTGAGTACTCATTGTATTTCAAAAATGTATTTTACGTTCTTATTAAACAAATCTTAACAAACAATTGAGTAGATGAGTTGCAAAACTCGTTCGTTACAAAATTAAAAATACGAGTTGACAATTGATTCTAACAGTTCTTTTGGCCCTTTATGAGAAGAATTATACTAATTGTATTAATGCAGGTCCTCTTCCATAATTTTAGCACGGACATGCATTGACGCAATCAGAATTAATACCACCTTCTCAATTGCATCAGCTGTTTTATTTTTAAATCAAACGTTAAAACATTTTCAAGAAAGAGGATTTTTTAATTTCGGGTGAAAAATTTGGAAACAAACAAAAAGCTTAAAAATAAAGAATTGATTTATATAAATCATATCTTGAAAGTAGAAAATATTTTTATTGTATTAGTTTTTTTTTTTATTATATACACAATATACAATATTACCATTGAAAACGATGTAGTGAAAGATAATCTAACGACATCAAGAAGTGCCGAACTTGGTACAATGGAAAAATAGATTAAGAGAGACAGTCTGCCAACGCCTTTTGAAAATCCAGAGTACTATCGGATTATTAAGGTATTAAAGGTTTTACGATGCCTTTAAGTAATACAACGATATGGAGTTAAGATGAAAAATATTATGCATCAAAAGAAACGAAGTCAAAGCGGATGGAATGAAAGATTTATTTAGTAAATTTTTTGTAAAAATTATTTTTTTATTTGTTATTCTCATCGATTAATCGAATAATTTTTAGATTTAATCGTTTGATCGAACGAAAAAAAACAATTATTTGAATTATTCGAACAAAGTTGAAAGGCGAATAATTGACAACTCTAGTACACACAGAAAAAAATCAAGTTAAAAACGTCGAAAACAAGGTTGATTTAAAATTTTTCGGTGGTGATTTTGCTTCATACGTTTTTCATGTTAATTCAACCTGATTTTACAATAACTTGCGAACAACATTTTTTTCTTTTAAAATAACTATAATTCATGTAAGTTTAACATTGCAGTAAAGTTAGAGCAAAATTTCATTTATATTGAAAAAACAATCCAAATCACGTTGAATTAAAGTTATTTCAAGTTGAAACAACGTGAAATTCGTGTATAATCAAATTGGTTTGACTGTGATGTAACAGTGTGAAGAAGATTCAAAGACAACATATGGGCATTTCCATGAGAATGTCAACCAGGACTCAAAAAATTAAAAGGCTTGTAACTTTTTTTCAAATATGGTAGAAAGGAAAAAAACACCCAAACTTTACTATGCCGGGGTACTTATAGCTTATTACAATTTTTAAAAAGCAAAAAATAATAGTTTTTACTCACTTTCTCATTGATTCATTTTTAGTAACTGCAATTGACATGTTTTAATATTCTGCCGATTAAATACGGATACCGGTAATATTGCAATTATACTTTAAAATTAATGTTACAACAACAATGAACAAGATCCGTGACGAAAGAACAAATTCGCTATATATTTTTGTGTTTGTTTTGGATGCTACTCTAATGTCACATACGTGGTGCGAAAACATCATTTATCTTTGTCATATGAAATTGGTTAGTCTTAGATATTTCAGAATAAAAGTTCAAAGCAAGATATTTGCTACAAAAAAATATTGATCGGAATTTTTTTTAAATTGGTATAATAAAAATTTTATAAGCTTTTAAATCTCGTCACGTGCGATATTTTAATTACTAAAATGCAACTAAATGAATCATCTTATTATGTTGTTATTTAGTTTACATTTGGTCAAACCTTATTTTATTACAATCAAAATCATCTTACAAAATTTTTTTGGAATCGGTCCATATTTGACCGTAGCTCCAATACAGGTAATACTCCCGAAAATAGCTTTAAGTGCCATAACTTCCTGATAAATGTTGGTATTTACATAAACATTTTTGACAATTACTTTTACGATAGGTACTATGTCATGACAAAATGTTGTGCGTCCAAAAGTAACCATAGGTCCCATATAAACCCCCTTCCTTAAATCGGCTAGGGGCAAACAAATCTCATATTGATGGAGATAACTAAACAATATTCGGCATAAATAACTTTTATATAATTCTTAACCTCATAGCATGATTCTGTTCTGGCGATCTTGATTAGCCACGGGCCCCAAGTAGGGTACACTCTCAAAAAAAATTTTTTTTAAATATTATAATGTAGGGTATCATATGGACGGGCTTGACCGACTATACTTTCTTACTTGTTTGTTTTAAGTTTTTATATACATATATTTACAAAAAAATATATTTCATGCCATGTAAATACTATAAGAGAAAAATCTGTCACGTACGGTATGTCACGAACGATATTACATCCATCCAAAAAAATCAATTTTTTTCTAATTACGGATTAAAAAGAAAAAATATGTGGTTTAATGTATGAAATTAAAAAAAGAAGAAAAACCTCCCACAATTCGCAGATTTTCGTATTTTCTTATTTATTATTTTGCCCGTTATTTTGGACAACAAGGTTCCGAATTTGAAAAATTTTTTTTTTTCATATAGAGTTCCCTCTAAATGAAACATAATGATACAAAAAATTTTCCAGTTAATACTATTTTTGCAAAATTTGTATCTCTCTGAAGGCGTACAAATGTCACGTACGATGACATGGAAATGCCCATATGCATTTATTCAAGAATAATCAAAACACTTACCGCTGTAACACATGGTTAACGTCATCATTATACTTTGAAAATTTGATGTACTATTTAACTAAATAATTTTAATTAAAAGAATACGGGAATTGTCTTCTTTTTAAAACATATTTTAAACATGAAAATAAAACAAGTTAGAGTGCTATATTCGGCTGTGCCGAATCTTTGATACCCTCTACCGACAGTTCGAATGTTTAAGGAGTAATATCTGTATGATGTTATTATCTTAAACTGTGACGATTTGTTATTAATTATGGTTTTAGGCGACTAAACTGTTTTCCGGTAGTAGGGTTTATATGGGGCCTAGGGTAAATTATGGACCGATCATCACGAAATTTCACAGCGTCATTTCTAGTCCTCCAAAACTGTGACGTACCAATTTCTGTTATGATAGCATTATTAATTATGGTTTTAGGTGAACTAAACTGTTTTCCGGGAGTAGGGTTTCTGTGGGGCCTAGGGTAAATTATGTACCGATATGCACGAAATTTTACAGTATCATTTATAGTACTATAAAACTGTGACGAGCCAAAATTTGTAATGGTTGCATTATTTTTTACGGTTTTAGGCGTACTAAACTGTTTTCCGGTAGTAGGGTTTATATGGGGCCTAAGGTAAATTATGGACCGATCTTCACAAAACTTAACAGTGTTATTTCTAATCCTAATAAACTGCGACGTACCGAATTTTTTTACGCTAGCATTATTTTTTACGGTTTTAGGCGTACTAGACTGTTTTCCGGGAGTAGTGTTTATATGATGCTTAGGGTAAATTATGAACGGGTCTTCACGAAATTTAACAGCGTTATTTCCAGTCAAATAAAACAAATTTTTGCAAAATCTTATCTCATTCCGTTCCATTGATAACAAAATTATCAATTTTTTTAGGTGGTGGTTCCACATTTTGATTCATAGCTCTGGTCCTACTGAACCGATTGTGCTGGATTTCAATCCCAAACTGCTTAGGATAACTACAAGCAATTTGGCACCAAGTTTGTGCATTTCTTTTGAGTTGTTCGAAAGTGAGCGTGTTTTCAACAGACGGACAGACAGACGGACATGGCTAAATCGACTTAGAATTACTCAAGGACCCAGAATATATATACTTTATGGGGTCTGAGATGAATAATAAAAAAGTTTAACACGGAATGACAAACTTAATATACCCTCTTCACAACTAATTGTGGTGGAGGGTATAAAAATGAACATACTTATGTATGTATGCATGTAAATTTAACAAGAATAACTTTTGATTTTAATATAAAAAACAGGTTTTTATAGATTCAATATTGAACAATGTTATTTTAACAGTGAATAATATTAAATAAACTTGATTTAAGGTTATTTTAATATTTTTCATTTAAAATTAATATGAAATAGTGATAAATTTAAATAAATCTCAATCAACATTTCGCCATGTTAATTTTACATTGGTATTTTTTTTCTGTGTGTATTAAGTGAATAAAGAAGGGTAGGAGTATGTATATCAAGTTTGTAATTATGAGTGTAAAATTTAGAAATATTATTCTTAGACGCCATAAAGTAAACACATTCTGGCAAATTCAAAGTCGCACTGACGAATCATTTCTTTTAGTACCGTTGGTATATGCTATTGACATCAAAGAGCGTTATGAAAGAATGGCTCTGATACTAAATGCCATAGGTAAAATTAAATACAAGTGGCTAATTGTAGCAGATTTTAAAATATTGACAATATAGAATGGCATAAACAATAATAACACAAAGTATCCCTGCTATTTTTATGAATGGAACCATTCTGAACTTTATTTACAGTGATATTAGACTGCGCGTATAACAGTTGTTGTCAGGCCTGCCATTTTTGCCGATTTTTTGCCCGTAAATTATCAAAGTGCCGATTTGCCGATTTTTGCTCAAAAAATGCCGATTTTTTGACTAACACGTAAAAGGCGATTACTTTTTGTTTGTTTGATAATAATGCAATTTTAAATGTAAAACCGTGTGTGACGTGTTTTTATTATTGTTCCTCTTTACCCTGAAGATGAGATCCAGTGGATTTCGAAATATTGGAAAACATTTTTTAAATAAATAAAAAAATATAAAAAACCTGACCTTGAGCTTAACGAATTATTAACATTAAAAAAAAAAAAAAAAAAATAATGCAATAACTTTAAGCGATACTGAAACAGTTGTAACATTGAAAAGAGACAACTGTTATTAAGTCAGCGCTTCTACTAAAGAAAAAGGGGTTAGTTTTATTCAATATTCAATGCAGTGTTTGTAATGTGTGTTGGGTTAATACATTTTTATTTGAAAAATATTCCACTATGAAGAATTAAAGGCCAAAGTTGAAAAAGAAGTAATTTTTAAACCTAAAATAATTCAGTTAAAATTTCTTTTTCTATTAGGAAAATATAAAACACTTTATATTTGTGTTTGAAAATGGATAGATAAATACTTACAAAAGAATAAAGGTAAGATAAATTTATATTCACTATCAATGAATAATAATTACTTTGATAATTAAATAATTTTTTTTTTTATTAAGATTATAACGCAATTGAGGACGATGTTAGTACATAAATTAAATAGCCAATTCTTATGTAAGGAAAATTAAATAAATTTGCAAACTTTTTGGCAAAACATTTCAGATTTATAACGTGAACATTTTATGGCAGCATTTGGCACAATTTTTGGTCCTTCCACATTCTTCCGCAAATGTGGAAAGAATTTTTTAATGTAACAGAGTTTTGATGTTCACTGGAAAATTTATCTTTGCAAGTTATTCGTTTTTTAAAGATTATTTAAAAATTAATAATTTAAACTGTTTTGGTGTTAGTATTAAAACGGATTTAATAAAAATGTCAAACTCAAATATTTGTATATGGAATATACTTAATTATAAGAAAGTTAAAAAAAAACTTTATATTTAACTACAATTTCTTTGTAAAACGTTTATTTTGATTGATTCTTTTGAAATTTCATAAGTTATAAACATTAGAATTGTTCTTATTTGTAAGTAAGAATAGGTTTTATTGTATTTAAAATAGGTATTTTTAATTTGCCGATTTTTTATCAAAATTATCTGGCACCGCTGGTTGTTGTTGCCGTGAAGTGTTTGACGTTAAATTTTAAAATGTATAAGTGTACACACATTATGTTATGTTAACAGAATAATGTTAACCGCATAACAGAACTTAAGTTTACGCTTTTTTATGAGGGATGAGTTCAGTAGCTCGTTTCTGTATTTCGTAAAATTTCTTACATGAAGTGTGAAACAAAAAATTCCATCGTTTCTCGATTTATGAGATAAAAGTGTTTCTGTATTTGAATGCGAAAACAGACACAACAAATTCTGTTTATACTGGAATATTTCCAGTAATTAAGTGTCAAATAAAAGCGATACGTCAACAAAAGAAATAAATATAATAAAAACAGGGCTGCCAGATTTGACGAGTTATCGTCATCTTGACGATTTTTTGTTCCGATATTAACAAAGTGACGTTTTGATGATTTTTTCTAAAAAAGTGACGAAAGCAAAAACAAAATCAAAAATATTTGATAATTTTGTTGTTACTTTCTATAGAAATTCATCTTGAATTTTTAAATTTCAAACACTTCTATTTTGTGGCGTTGCAAATTGAAAAAAAAATAAATAATATGAATGTCTGTAGAAAGCAACAACAAATTTATAAAATATTTCTGATTTTGTTTTTGCTTTTAATGAAATTCTTGGCGTTGCGTTTTACACTATAAGAAATGAGATAATTGTAAATATTTTTTTTTTTTTTTTTATTTATTTATTTATTTATTTATTTATTTAATTGAATTGCTCCATACACAAGACTTACGAGTCTTATTTTGCAGTATGGAACTGAGAAAATGTATAATTATAAATCATTTATTAATTAACAACTTAATATCTAATTACAGTTTAAAATATATAAAGCAAAATCAATTAAAATTAAACAATATTTAAATAATTTAATCATATGTACTTAAATCTCAAACAATAATGTTTCAAATTGTTATGTTGAAAACAGTTTAAAAATACTTTCTTTAAACTTTCGTGCGTTACTTAAAAGTTGAAAACTATGGGGTATAGAATTCCAGAGAGAAATTGAGAATATGTAGAAATGCCACTCCGAAATTAAACTTTTGTATCTAAACGATCTAATTCTTTTTCCCCTGCTTATATCTGAAATACAAAGTTTGCCGTACAGATGATCAGGTTTGTGGGTATATATTATCTTATGTAAAAAAATTAAAACTCTCATGCTCAGTATATTATCTAAAGAAAGGCCATATAACCGAGATGAAAACAAGGATATACTAGAACGCCTATTAAGTCCATACACGTAACGGACTATGTTATTAAATGCAACTTTTAATTTTGCTTTACTAATTGTATCACATTTAGCAAATAGCTCACAACCATATAATAAAATGGGCATCAGATAAGTTTTGGCAAGCAGTATTCTTATTTTTAGAGGTGTACAATGCTGGGTCCGCCAAAGAGTTCTAATCATAGAAAAGGTGCGACCACAAGCATAGTTAATGTGGTTCGACCACGTAAGAGTATCATTAAAAAATATTCCGAGATTCTTAGCAGATTTGACTATTTCAATTTGTTGGTTATTTATAAATATATTTGGAATAATATTCTGTTTGTTAAGTCGCCTCTGAATAACTATGCATTTAGATTTTTTAGGATTTATTTCCAAACCATTTGCCGTTGCCCACGTATAAATATGCTGAAGTTGCTGATTAATAGTGATAATACACTGGTCAATTAATGCATTTCTACAACTGGTATAAAGTTGAACGTCATCCGCGTACATTCTAACATTACAATTTGTTAGGACGGCTGGGAGGTCATTAGAGTAAAGTGAGAATAGAAGTGGCCCAACAATGGACCCCTGTGGTACCCCTCTTGTTACAGGCAGTGCCCTGGACTTCTGGATTCCAGTTTCAACATACTGATATCTGTTACTCAAGTATGTTGACAATAAATGAATAGCGGTCGATGAGAAGTTAAAAAAATTACTGAGCTTGTAGCAAAGAATGTTGTGATCCACGGTATCAAACGCTTTTGAATGATCCAAAAGTATTAAAAAAGTAGTCTCACCATCATCAAGTTTCTTTCTAATCTCCTCCGTAACATCAACTAAGGCTGTTATGCAGCTGTTGTTCTTTCTAAATCCAGATTGACGATCTGTTAGCAAGTTATTGTTATCCAAGAAACAGGTTATCTGGTTATGCATAATACGTTCAAATACTTTAGATAGAAATGGAAGAATGGCTATTGGTCTAAAATCGGAACCAGTTTTGGGTATTGGAACGATTTTAGCTATTTTCCAATTCGAGGGAAAGTAACTTGAGGTTAAAATTTTATTAAAGAAAAATGTGATTATCGGAAGAAGTTGAGGTAAAAGAATTTTCAGAAATTTTGGATTAATCCCGTCCGCTCCTATGGAGTTGGATTTTATAGACAAAAGGCTAGATAAAACATCACATTGGTCTACTGCAGCAAAAGAAAAAAAAGAGTCGGTATTGTTGTTCGAATGATAATTGTTATAATAATTTTGATCCGCCTGAACAATGGGGATATTTAAAAACTTTTTATTGATTGCATCGGCATCAATTGAACATGGTTCTCGGTTTGTAGATTTACCGATACCAACTTCGCGTATTGTTTGCCATGTTCTTTTGGAGCCAATAGCGAAAGAAAACTTTTCAGCATAAAAAACGGATTTGGCCGTTTTAATCATTTTATTTGTTTTTCTTTTAGCGGTCAGATAATCCTCATATAACGTTGTAGTCTTAAATCTTTTCCAACGTGCATACGCCAGATCTCTTTGCTTGATGTAACCCTTAATTTCCGAAGAAAACCATGGTTTTTGCTTATTACCAATAATTTTTGTCCTTATTGGCACAGTTAGATCGAACAGATAATTTAGGTTTTGCTCCAGAAAAGAAAGTTGGTCATCTATTGAATACAAGGAATACAAAATATTCCAATTGATTTTAAAAAATTCTTCCTCGAGTAATCTGAGATTAATGTTCTTGAAATCTCGAAAGGTAATTCTCTCAACCGGTATTACAAGTTGGAAATTGTAAGTCATGAAAATAAGATCATGTTTGGAGAAACATGACGCAGACAATTGATCATACAGTAGTAGATTATTTTCATTACTCACAAGAAAAAAATCTAAAAGCGTGTTATTAGTTGCAGTAAAGTGTGTAGGGTTCAAAGTATTAGGTGATGTTAAGCCAAGCGAGGCACAGTCATCAGAGAAACTACTATCTACAAGTAAGTTAGAATTAAAGTCTCCTGCTATTATAACATCATCGTACAAAGCCGTTTGCGTTTCCAAATTTCGAATAAACAATTTGGTACAAAGATTCCTATTAGGCCTATAAACGCTGCCTACAAGCAACTTCCTACTTTCATTGTTTACCTCAATAAATAGATACTCAATTAAATTTAGTGGCTCCGTATTATCAATGTCCTCAGAATCTAAGTTTTCCTTAGATGTATACTTGACACTAAAAGAAATACCCTTTTTGATGTATATAGCAACACCACCATATCCATCTTCTCTATCGACTCTGCTTAAATTGTATCCATCTAATGAAACATAAAAGTCTGAAATTCCGGGATGAAACCATGTTTCCGATACACATATAAAATCAATACCTGAGTTTTCAAAGATCAATCTAAATTCGTCAATCTTTTTCTTCAAGCTCTGGGCATTGATATGACATATGTTAACACCTTTCCTCTGATTGGCCAGAACTCTCACCATATTCGCAACATTATCTCTGGAATTAATTCTATGAGTATTGTTCATTTATAAATTTTAAAAAGATGAACGAGTAACGCACGAAAAATATATTTTGAAAAGAAAAAAAGTAATTATAAATATATAAATTTTTAGTTGAACTATTGATTTGAAAAGAGATATTTAATTTATATATGAAAAAATATGACGTTAAATATGATATATTAAATATGATATTAGGTATAAAGAATTGAGCAAGATAGTTTGAAGATAAAATTTTAATAAGCAGTTTGATCAAGACGTTAGTGCAGGTTCTGGTTCTCGAAAAAAAATCATCTAGATATTCTATATCATCCACTCTTATTAGATTGCCATCCGCCGACTTTTGTTTATTAGAAAAAAAGATATCTTTAGAAACAAGGGTTAATTTTTTATATTTATCCCTATTGTGAAAATTGTCCTCGAAATTGTTTGTCTCTTCCCTAAAAAATGTATCGGCAAAAGCAAAATTTCGAGGGAGAGTAATTGACCGACTTGGCTTATTTTGAACATTTAATACTTCTTATATACATATACAAAATATGATTGATATTTGATATTCTTATCTTATATGTACACTTTTGTGCCAAATCCATTATTCTGGCAAGAAAGAAATTTGTTTGTCTCCCAGTAAAAACTTTTTCAAAATGGATAGCTTCTTTCACTCGTTATTTAGAACTTCGACTACTTTTTTCTGGATGTATTAAGATAAAAAAATGACTTACTTTTAAATTTGTTCATTTTGGCACAACCCTTGTAAAATTCATTAGTTTTTCAGTAGAATTGTATGTAGTGCTTTTATGTGTTTCTGATTACTTAACAGATTATTTTGTAGGCGAAGATTTTACTGGGTCTTTTACCCGTTTATTTATGAACCGATTTTTTTAATTTTAACTACCAGGTATTCTTCTAAGTCTCTAAAAAAAGATTATAGGAATAGGTTAATTAAAGATTTATATCTCAGCCATTTGTAAACTGATATAGTTAAATTTCAATAATACACTATTGCGGACTACATACGATATAAATATAAAACAACACTGTCACTATTAATTCCATAAAAACCCAGAATATTTAAAATACTGTTATCAAAGCTGATTTTAAAATTTAAAATTTTTATCGGATTAAAGAAAATAAATAATTTTTTAAAAAATAGTCCTCCAGCTTAACAAAATAAATATAAATTTAATGAAATTATTAAATTCCCATGAACTTTAACTATGTTTTTGTTTGATTATTTTTTAATAAAAGTCGAAACAAATTTGTTTAAAATTGATTTTAAATTGCACGATTTTTAAAACAAAAAAGACGATCTTTTTTATTTTTTTCTCAGGAAATTGACGATTTTGACACAAATTTATCTGGCAGCACTGATTAAAACCACAACAAGAAAAGGCTAAAAAAAAATTAAAATAACAAAATATATCAATTGTTTTTTGTTTATTTTCATCATATCAAATTGATATTGATATTGATATTGATATTGATTGATATTGATATTGATATTATCAATTATGCATTCATCATTTATATTCCTTCTATTTTTTTATGTATTTAAAAAAAATAGTATATAAACATATTTTAAATTCAAAATATCTACATTTTGTTTTTCTCGCCACCAATTTCAAATGTAACTTATTTTGACAGTTCTTGAAAGAAACTTTTCGCAAAATATTGTTATAGAAACACTATTTCTCGCATCCTTCCAATAATTGCTGCAAAATTATTTAAATGACAGACAATTCTCACAAAAAAAAAGATACAGAAACACTTGTGTGAGAAAAACCATTTTTTGTTTCATTTCACACTATTTTTGTTGCAATTCCTACTTTTCATGCGAAAAGTTTTACGATGTGAGAAATACAGAAACGGGCTACAGATATCTGGATTATCAACGCAGGCGAGCACAAAAGAATGTGAACAATAAATGAGTCTATTGTTTGCCATCACCAGAAGTTTTAGCAGAGCGAGTTGGAGCGCCTTATTGGCAATTTACTATAAAAAAATTTCTGATGGATGAGTCTAGATTTCTGGTCTCCTTACTTAAAATGTTGTTCGCAAGTTATTGTAAAATCAGGTTGAATTAACATGAAAAACGTATGAAGCAAAATCACCACCGAAAAATTTTAAATCAACCTTGTTTTCGACGTTTTTAACTTGTGTGTAGTTATAGAGAATTATAATTTAAATTGCAAAAGATAAATCAAAGTGCCGAACTTATTAGTTTCTAGACTCAGATGTTCAGTCTTTATTGTAAATCATGTATTCAGTGTATTCTGCATATGAATGGAACAGTATAAAACACAACAATTTCCAATAAAAATTTAATATTAAAATGTGATGACATGTTTTGTAATCGTAAGTATATTAAAACATTTCGAAGGACACCGTACAAAGATGAATTACTTATTTGTCTTTTAATGATCGAAATTACTTTTTATATGAGACTTTATTATTCTAAGATTTAAAACCCCTATTAAAAACATTTTTTTGCATTGTAAACAAAATGTTTTTGAAGATCTGATATAAGTAGAATATAATTAAAGAATTATGACATTTAACATTTCTTAATTTAAAGTCAATGTTTTATTACCTTTTAAATATCCATATAAGTTAAAGACTTTTTGTTGAATTTAAGTCGTATGTATTTTAATAAGCACCCGTTTGTTGCTTCAAGCAGTAGTAATAAGTGCGAAAGTACTGTCATTTATTTAAAGATACATATAAGAATTTAGTAATTGTTGGTTCTTATACCGAACACTCATAAACAAACGTGAAAAGAGTATTATGCATATTGTTAAAGTTAGAAAATATGAAAATGTTTAATTTTCGTATCCAACTTTAAATATATTTAGAAGATTGTGCACAAACCTTCTACTCGTGTTGGTATTAAAATCAAATTCATGCCAAACATTTTTTATTGCATATTTAATCATATTACCAAATACAGTAAAAATTCGATAATACGGATAATTGATTGCTGACCCCAATCCGGAGTAGCGAATTATCCGGATTACCGCATGTATGTAGTTATTAAAAATTATGATAATTCATACCAAAATTAAACATAAAAACATAAATATTAAATTGTACAGTCAGCCAACACCCTTCCACTCATACCTTTACTAAGTTCTTCAACAATAAATATATAAAGTCTTGTGTGCATCTTTCATCAATACTAAACTTCAAACGCATGTGCAAACATACTCATATCACACTATTCTAACTCTATTTTTCAAAGCATGCTGTGATTTGAATAAAAAAATAAATAAAAAAGGGTGTTATTCAATCCGTACTATAGAATTGCCATCAATCCGGATTATAGAATACGCAATGAGCTGCAAAATTCTGTCCGGCTTACCGAATACTCCGGATTAGTGGAGTTCGGATTATTGAATTTACACTGTATTTAAAATTATTTTAAAACCAAACGATTGAAAAAGAAATCTTCGTTTTAGTTGATATCTTTAAAAATTGATTTCTTTTACATTTTCCATTTGTTTCCTGTCTTTATGCATCTTAATTTTATATTAAATGTGTTATGTGAACTTTATTTTGAAACACAAGCAAGTAAATTATGAGCCGATATTCACGTATGAGAGGACAGACTGACAGACTGACAGACATGGCTAAATTGACTAAGAATTATTCAAGGGCCCAGAATATATGGCACTGGTTCCAGTTAAGAGAGTCAACACAAAATTTACAAACTTTTAGTAGAGGAAAAAATTGTTTTTTTCTATTATTTACAATGAAAGTTGCAAAAATACGAGTAAAAAGTAATAATTTTTTCAGGGATTATCGAAAAATAACAAGTTTTTGAGTTATTCCCATTTATGTGAAATTTATTCATTAACAAAGTGGTGTCAATTCATAGATATAGAAACAAAACGAAGTATAACAGTACAATAAAATTACCTATAACAACTAAAAAGATACAACACGAAATAAAACATAATCAAAGAAAACCGTTCTAAAGCTTGTTTGCACTAAAAACTTAGCTGTATCAATTTCAAATCGATGAATTCAGAAGTACTCGATGACAACCCTATTTAAAAACAAGTAAGAGTGCTATATTCCGCTGTGCCGAATCTTATATACCCTTCACCATTGTGCGAGCAGAATACAGAGCAACTAAATCATTTTTACATTAACAATACTTAAAACTTCATTATTAATGAAATTTAAAAAGCGAAAACTGGTAAAAATTTTTTTAAAATCGTTTTTAGAACATAAAAATATTTAAAAAAATTTCTGTTTAAAAAACTAAGATTCGAACCAGGGAACTCACAGTTTCTAACTTAACACACCCCCTAGACAACTGAACCATGAAGGAACGCTGTTTAAATATCATTAAAATGAAATATGGACCGTTTACTGTTTACAACTCAACACAGTTTTTTGTTTGTTTTCTTTTTGTAATTGGGCATTATACTAGTATATGTAAAGAAATGCGAAGGGGGGGGGGGGGAAGGCACGACAACCGTTGGACTCGGGAAGGGAAAATTTCCGATCTTTTAATATATAAGGCGTAACCATAGGTCATATTACAGTCAAAAAATTCGTGTTTTATACAATTTTTAATACTTTTTGTATGAGAGGTACCACGCCTACTTCTCCAATCCCACCCACATTTTGTAGGATGGTGTATATTTATAACCTTAATGTTTGTACATAATTTTAAAGCTTTGGCTCTTGCCGTTCTCCAGATATTCAGAAAAAAGTAATAAAAATACAACAACCACAAGGGATTTTTTGGAAAAATTAGAGGCGGTCGTGGTTGGACCGATCTGGCTGAATTTCAATCACAAGAAATGGTGGACAATATGTGACATAAATGTAAAACAACGTAGCCGCTATCATGTCTGGAGTCTCCGGAAAACACATATCAAACGTAAGACGGACAGACGGACGGACGGATATCGTTAAATCAACTTCTCTCCTCATAAGGACCCAGAATATATATTCTTTATAGGGTTTAAGATCAATATTGTAGAAATTACAAACGGAATGACAAATTTATATATACCCTTTTCCACCTGTGGTGAAGGGTATAAAAATGTGGGACAAAGTACTCCATACCACAGTAAAATTATGTGTCTAAAATAGCTGATTATTACAAATAAGTTTTAAGCCTCGAAGAAATATCTTTTAAAAGTCTACCAAAATAGTATCACCTTAAATATTAAAGTAAATATTGTTGCTGTCTTAGCAATCATAATTGCAATATTAAATAAATTAATAAATAAGCAAGTAATTTCAAAACGAATATTTTTGATCAGATTTAATATTGTATTAATAAATAATTGTACAATGTAAATTCAAATAGGTATAAACCAAAAACTGGCTTCTATAAAATTCAAGCTTAAGTCCAATTCGCCGTAAAGTCGCCAAAGGGCTTGCATTTAAAGCAGAGGACTATAAGCGAATTTTTGTAGATATCTACTAGTGCAACGCTTATGTAAAATTTACAATGTAAATCAATATTTAGTGCACTTCTTCAATTATCATAAGGTCCAAGATTAATGCTGTAAAAATTACAAACGGAAGGAGAAACTTACAAAAAAAAAAGAACTTATGGGCAAATCCTGCGTGACGAACGCTACATTCGTACGCGTTTTCTGATTGAAATATAAACATTTTTTGGTCTTTCCAAAATGATAGTTTCAACTTATATATAGTATTTAGTCACATTAATATGTACTCACGAATGGCATATATCATAATTTCTTAGCAAGTATTTGTTGCGAAATAATTGATCACAAAGTTTTGTGACGCACGCTACAAAAAGTGGAAGTAACTTCAAAGGTTGAAGTGCGTTTTCCTAATTTTTAGCGAATTTGGCATGATAAGGTATTCAAAATCTAATTCCTAAAAGAAAGATGACTATAAGAGAATTCTAAACGCACTTATTCGCAGCCAAAAAATGTTGTGATTTTTTGATAAAAGCCCGTGACCCTTTGTGACGCACGCTACGTAACGTACGCTACAGTTTTTCCAGTAGTATTTTATTACTATAGGTATTTTATTTATTTTAACAAAACAAATTAGGTATATTTTTATGAATTGCATTTCTTAAATTAATTTCTTAACTAATAAATATCAACTTTTTTTAAACTAAATTTACATTTTGATAAGTCTGCTGTAAGTGCTATTTTAAGCACAAAAATCACCTAAAATAATGCTAATTTCACGTATAACATTAAGAAATCAGCAGTGGGGTAGGATTTGGTAAAAATTATTGCATTAATGATCATTGAAATAGGTACATATTTTTTAATATAAAAATGAAATTATACATCTAGTCTTATATTCCATTAAAAAAAAATTAATTTGAAAAATTTTTGGTTGGTGGACTGTTTCTGGGATTTGCCCTTATAGGTATGTAGATATATGTACCTATAGCCGTCTGTGGCGAAGGTTATTATAATAAAATATATTTTTTTATTAAAAAAATTACCTTTAAAATTCACGTATTCCAGTATTTTCTGCAAATATAAAATTTTTTTGCCTAAAATTTTTTTTTGTGGTAAACCATCTTTTTTAAAATTTACACTGTAAATTTTACAGCGTAAATAGATGTAAATTTTACACTAATTTCATGCTAAAAAACAATAATGACATTTTCCAATTTGCTCTTAATAGATTTGCTCTTTTAATTGACTCATAAAAACACAAATAATAATATTTTTTCTCTTTTATGCTTTTGCATCACTTTTGCTTCAACTACTTTGATTTTATTTTCTGCGTTTAACGCACACAAAAACTCACCCGAAAAACTTAACCATCAACAGAAAACACGTGATGCCTCTGCCTTGGTTCAATGCAGCAGCGCTAACTGCGCCGCTCTTCACTTAAACAGAAGAAACAACAGAGGCTGCGCAATCAAAACCAACTAAATTGCATTACGAATTTTCTATCACACTTTTTACTAAGAAAAAACCATTTATTTGCACAAATTTTATGATTTACATATTAAATACACATTAGATTTTATTTATTTATAAAAATTATAAACTTTTAAATGCTTTTAACAATTATTTTTAACAATTTAAACGAGAAATCACACCCAACCGTATGCGCACCTCAAAGATTTTATAGAAACTGAAGAGGAAACAGAAGTGCAAAATTAAGTTCAAGGCGAATTCGCCTTGGTTTAGTTTTAGTAAAGAAAAACCTTTCTGCGGGCCAGCGTTGCCGCTGAAAATGTTTAAAAAGCGCCAGAAATAGGCCATATTCCTAAAAAAAAGGCTACAAAAGTGTATTTTATAAAGAAAAAGTATCAAGTTTTTTTTATTATTAAACAAAAAAAGATTTTTTCAGTTTTGATAAAATAACAATGATGCTATACCGAAAAATTATATTAAATACCTAAATAAGAAAAATTAAAACTTTATTTAGGTATTATACTGATATTAAAAAACAGTGAAGTAAAAATAATTGTAAAAACAAATTTGTTAATACAAATAAAGCTTTTCAGTATACATTCAATTCAATATATAAGTTAATAATAAATACCTATATGCACATACAAATTACAGACCTGCACTGTTACAACTGCTTGTTGCAATTTGTGTGTGTGTGTTCATTGGTTTGAGTGGGTATTAATGCAAGGCGAATTAAACTACAGTTGAGGAGGTCCATAACAAAACGCAATAATTAAATTTTTCAAGTTTTTTGATTTTTTGATTGAATCCTATTCTACACATTGATATCTATATTACCTTTATTGTAAAGCATTCCAAATCTTATTAACTATACTGCAATTCATTATCAAATATAATGGTTCAGAGCAAAATGCAATAATCACAGATCTTTGCGATACAAGAAATTTAAAAAAAATCTATTTTATAAATAAATTATGCTCGGGTGGTAACTCTCAGCTAACTGTAAAACGTAAGGAATTTTTGTTTGGTTAATACCTTTTGCTTTTGTTAAGTTAATTGTGAATAAAGTAATTTATAAATATTAATATTTATCAATAAAAAACCAAATAGTTGAACATATTTATGGCAGAAATGGTTGCAATTTAAATCAAAATGATACAATGCAATTCAATTCAAAGCAAAAAGCAGAAATTCCAGCCCTAGTTCAGATCAAAACGCAATATTTTCAAACAGTTCAAAGCAAAATGAAATAAATACTATGATTCGGACAATAACGAAATAATTACAAATTTCTTATCTAAATAACTTTAATACAAGCGTTCAGATAAAATAATTAATTTTGATTAATACACTCAAAATATTATGTAGTTAAATTCAAACGAAAATTCATTTTAAACAAATTAAAATTCATTTAAAAAACGGATCATTTACATTTCATTTAAAACAAATGATTTTTTTCCTTAATTTCTAAATTTTTTATTTAGTGAACATCATATTCCTAAAAATTTAATAGTTTTTAATTTTAAAAAATATATTTTAACCGAAAAAATTAAACTAGTACATAACAAAATAAATACGGAAAAACATTATTTTTTGGTAGTTTGTTTTTTGAATAACAAACATAAATGGTAAAAAAATAAAATTATTCGTGAAATAACTATATTTTTAATCAATTTTAACAGTACGGAAAACGAATTAATAACCCACAATCAGTTACTGTAATAATTTTATGAGTGTAGGTATTATTTTTGTAGACAATAATACCTCAATAATTGTTTTTTTAAAAAAATTCATGTGCTTCTTACTTAAATTATATTTTGTCCTGTATCCAAAAATATGTTATGGTGTAATTATTGCGTTTTGTTATGGACCTCTTCAGTTGGTGTCGAAACGCTATCCGATTCTGACAGTTCGAACCAAAATGTTTTTATTTGTTAGGAATGGTTGACGTTTCGAACCGTAAGCACTAACAATGCAATGCAAAAAACACCTATGTTGTTTCTGTTGTCTTTGGATTGTTCTAGTATCGAATTCGCCTTCGTATTTATGCGAAATTTTTGTTTCTTTGTTTCGTTTCTTACAGAATGTAATTATAAAGTGGCCTCAGTTCTACAAAAAAAAAATGGCATGGGCACATTTTTTTCTTCTTTGTTTTGTTTATTAACATTTTTTAAAATGGAATTTTGTCGTTCACCGTCGCAATTTGAGCAAAAAAATGCCTGTCATTAATTCAATCGTTGCATTGTTGTAGTAGTTTCGTTTATTAATACATGTCTGAGTTCATACGGCTCACGTCTTATTTACAAGATTCTTCCTTTTTCTTCTTTGAACATGAATTTTCGTTCAAATGATTCATGTCAGGTTCAGGGTTGTCAGATTGATTTTGACCTTTTTCGCCAAATTCAATGTCAAAAATCGCCAAAATCGCCAAAGCCTTTATTTTAAAATACATATTTTTTAATTTATTAAAAATATTCTTTATAAATTCTAAAAAAATTTATTTGTTCCGTATCGCTAAAATACGCCAAAAATTCAAAAAAGTCGCCATGGTATATATTTTGCTTAATTTTTATGTAGAAAAAAGTAAAAATAGCTAGTGAACACAAAAATGGTACGATGTTTACTACAAAAAAAGTTTTTTTGCGGCTAGTATTAAACAAATATTGGATATATTTACATTTTTATATATGGGTAATTCCATGTCAAAACGACCAAGAGTGGGACACGACCCCTTCCGATTTTAATGAAATTTGGTGAGAAGGTTCCTTTTATCTTATTAGGAACATATATGAACGAAAAAAATTTTTAAAATTTGTTTTTCGAAAGTTATGTCATATTCAAAATGTCATAATTTCGCAGAATTAGCCGAATGTGTTGAGCTTATTTCTTCAATATCTCGAAAACTACTTGACATACGAAGATGATTTTGATGTCATTTTAAAGAGAATACTTGGGGCAACAAACCATAAATTGAAAAAAAAAATTGTTTTGAAAAATGTAATATCTGCAAAATGTAGGATGCTCCTAGATGGGTCAAATGTATGACCAGCCCCACTTTATTATTTATTGCCGAATTTCGGTTTTTTTTAGTTATTTCAATAAACTAAACCGTTTTTGAGTTACGCGAATATATGCTGTGCAACCTCTTACATTTTCGAAATAACGGTATATCTTGAAAACAAGAGCTAACCTAAAAAAACGGTTAGCACCACTGGATTCAGCGTCCCCAATTAGGGTAAAATTCCAGGTGCGCGACTGGTCTGTTGTTTGCAACTAGCACAGTGTACTTATTGCTCCAAATTACAATATTAAAATTTTATTTTAATATTATTTTTTTAAGGGTTGCGCAAGGAAAAAAATCATATCTTAAAAAAGAAAAAAAAACACCTCCTTCAAAGTTTCAGGATTTTTAAAGGACAGTTTGAGGTATTATACAAAAAAAAATCAGCCAAATAAAAAAATAGGTTTTTGACTTAGTCCGTTTTTAAAATTTAACATTTTGCAGATATTACATTTTTAAAAAAAAATTTTTTTTTTCAATTTATGGTTTGTTGTTCCAAGTATTCTCTTTAAAATGACATCAAAATCATCTTCGTATGTCAAGTAGTTTTCGAGATATTGATGAAATAAGCTCAACACATTCGGCTAATTCTGCGAAATTATGACATTTTGAATATGACATAACTTTCGAAAAACAAATTTTAAAAATTTTTTTCGTTCATATATGTTCCTAATAAGATAAAAGGAACCTTCTCACCAAATTTTATTAAAATCAGAAGGGGTCGTGTCCCACTCTTGGTCGTTTTGACATGGAATTACCCATATGAATGTAGTTGCAGTTTTATTATATATCTAAAACGCTTCACCGTCAAAGCTACCTATTTGTCTTCTTTTTTGGAATACATTGTAAGGGTTTTTCATTTATTCAACGATGGTACAAAAGAAGTGCAACTTATAACTCGTAACAACGCGTCTAGAAGTTCGTATTGCATTCTACTTCAAAGGCGAGTTGTAGTGGAGTTCATAGCTTAAACACAGGCATTACTTATAATAATATAAAGAACATAAAGAACAGTCAAAGTAAGTTCCTTGAAACGTACCTGCCGTTTCGTTGCAGCTTTAAAGTTTTGGCATAAACTTATTTATCTTTGCAATTAACCAACGCTAATTTTTCCATTGGGTTTCAAAAATGTCCAAAGGTATGTAAGAGTTCATAAAAATCTTTAAAATATCACTGACAACAACGTATTGTATCTGGGATATAAAATTGCCACATACATATAATGAAAAAATGTTCATAAACTTTAAATATATTTATGTTAATTTCTATTTATTGATTCTTTCAAGAGCACATTTAAATATGAAAAACTATTTTCTCGAAGATATTCATTATCTTCATCAGCCATTTGAACTTCCAAATACTGACCATACATATGAAAGCCTCAAACTTCATACATAAAAATAATATAAGTATAATAAAATTAATATTATTTCTCAGTATTGAATTTAACGATTTTCAAAACAAATGCATAGCTCATCAAAAATAGCCAACAAAATCGCCAACTTTTTTGTTAAATCGCCAAAAAATCGCCATGTCGCCAAATCAAAAATTAGGTCGCCGAACAAGTTTGAAAATCGCCACGTTTGGAGAGAAATCGCCACATCTGACAACCCTGGTCAGGTTGACTACAAGTTTTTTTTGTCTATAGTCGTGCGTATGCATGTGTGCTTTTTTGATATTGAAAACAATAACAAACTTAAACAACGAATGAAAAAGTCAAACGTAAAAACAGTGCATTAGGGCTGCCAGAAGTTTGGACCTATCAACCAGGACACATAGAAAAAATGGATAAAAAATTACGCCAACAAAAAAGTTTTTTTAATGCATATGTATGTATGTATATCTAAAAACCAGCCAGTTTTTATTTTTAAATCCAACAATATATGGGGCTATCAGCGCTGAAGTGGTTACTTGGTTACGGTTCTGGTGAAATATATGTTAATTGCACTGTTCTTAACAGTGCAATAGTCGAGTAACTCAACTGTTTGTATCCAAAACAGATGGCGCTAGAAACATAGTTTTTGGATGGGCCTTTGCAACCAAGTACTTTAGTGCAATAGTAGTGTTAACTCCTGTTAAATTGAATATTACTCTCCAGTGTTTCAGTCTTTAACGAGTTTCTTTCTTTAGTCCATGGAGCAGACTTGAAAAAATCAAAATCTTTTGATTTTTCTTCAACCAACTTGACAACTGTCAAACTAAAAACCGACTCAGTTGACAATTGAATTGAAACGTGTATGGGCTATTTTAAAGAAAGTAATTTGTTATCGGGTTTCGATTACTCCTAAAAGTTGTTAACACGGTATTACTTCTTAAAGCAACTAGTTGAAACAAAATTTGGAAGAGAATTGACTCTCATCTAATTTTATTGAATGCTTTTAGTTAAACGACGTTAACACCAGATAACAGTTGAATTAAATTAAAGTTGTTTATACAATTGCCTTATGTTAGCGGTGTTATAATAGAAATCTTAACCTTTGCTAACAACTAAAACCAGCAAAAAGCTAATTTTTTTATCTTGACCTGTAAAAAAACCAGGACAATTTCATACTGGACCAGGACACCAGGACAAGTAGTCAAAAACCAGGACAATCCTGGAAAACCAGGACGTATGGCAGGCCTACAGTACATGCATCTGTGTACTCGTTTCTTTTCCCCTTGTCCCTCTCGCCTAAAAAGTACCAGTCATGTCAATCAGACATGAGCCGTATGAACACAGACCATATTGGTTAGTCTGAGTTCATACGGCTCATGTCTTATTGACAAGATTGCTACTCTATAGGCGAGAGCGACGAGAGGAAAAGAAACGAGTACACAGATGCATGTACTGTCTTTACGTTTTGCTCTTTCATTCGTTGTTTAATTTTGTTATTGTTTTCAATATCAAAAAAGCACATGTCGTCAACATGACATGAATCATTTGAACGCCAATTCAAGTTCAAAGAAGAAAAAGGAAGAATATTGTCAATAAGACATGATCCGCATGAACTCAGACTTACTTAGATAGTGTTTCATCTAAAATGTTTGACTATACATATGTATGTATATGTAGCTGGGTTTTCCTGTTACTCTTTGTTACTTAGGCAGATGACATTTGTTACTTTTGTTACTTTAGCAAGTAACTATTGGTATTTCTTGTTTCTTTAAACGTAAAAATTGTGCAAATGCGTAGAGGTTTTTCACATGCAAAATAAAAGAGAAAACTATCATAGACAAAAACAATTGTTATGCGGGTGGCATATCATGAGCTACATATATTGTATAAATGGTTCTAAACTTTTTTTATAATTGAAGCACAGCCAGTGTTACCGTCGGATATTTTTAAAAAGTACCAAAAAAAGGGGATATCTACAAAAAAAGTGGCACCAAAAGAGGATTAAAAAAAATGGGCACATCTTTTAATATTAAAATAAGTACACCACAGTATGTATTTTTTACGTTTTTCTATTTATAAAATTTTAAATAGTATAAAAACATATCAAAAAACATTGTATAGTAATTATGTACACTAAAAAACAATTGATCGTATTACAAAAGACATACATACTTACTTACAAATGACTCATTTGTTGTAAAAACTAAAATAAATATTTTGCAATTATTTCTCTCGAGAAGCAATTTTTATAAAATATTTACTTTAATGTTTTGGTAATTCAAAAACGTTAAACTTGTTTTCTGCAAAACATGTTTCTTGGATTATGACATTGTTGCAGCCAATAGAAGATATTTATGCAATGTGTTTTATATATACATTTATTAATATATTTCTTGTACTTTTCCTTCTGAATATATTTTCCTTGATTTATTAAAGACATGCCTACCTGTACTTAAAAACTTTTTAGAAACTTATTTGCCTATTCCACCAGATTCGTATGTTTTTTGGAATGCTTTGGCCGAATATGAGCACAGTTTTCTCCCATCACGTCACATTTATCAGATACACCAATTACTGTAATTTCGGAAGATGATTTGTGCCACAATTAATAACAAAATCCATACTTTTATAATTTTATTCTACAGTCAACCTAATTACAAAAGTTGTAGGCCAGACCCACGATGTCGACAAGAACATTTCTTACGTATATTTGTATTGAAAACAAAAACAAATTTATGTTATTTATAAATATGCGAAAGGAATGTTCTTGTCGACACCGTGGGCCTGGCAGCTAAGCTATAATCAAATAATAACAAGAAATCCTATAGCAAAAAAACGAAAATATCACTTTTTCAAATACTTTATATTTAATCAGTTCCGCACTTTAATACAAATAAATGCATACATGCTACTGGATTTAAGTGCGAGTGTTTAAATTTCTATACTAAAGCATATTTAGTTTTTATACAATTTCGTCTATTATTGCTTAAAATTCTTGTAATCAGGTTTATAAACCAAAACTATAAAACTGGATTTAGTTATAAATTGTGGTACAAAACATCTTCCGAAATTACAATAATTGGTGTACCTAATAAAAGTGACGTGATGGGAGAAAACTGCGCTCATACGGCTTTAGCATTCCAAAAAATATAAGAATCAGTTGGAATGAATAAACAAACGTTTTCAATGTCGTGTTGTGTTATTTATTAATGGTCAGTTTCGTACAATTTTTTTTACAATTAATTGTTCTTAAAACGACTTCTATACTTTCGTAAAGTGTCTTCACTTGAAACCCAATCTTCAAGGCTAGTATCTAACAAATTTAAAGATAAAAGCATGGATTCGCATGTGTTTTCTTTTAACCTATTTGTTACTTTATTTTTGATTAAAGCTAACTTAGTTAAAACACGCTCAGCAGAAGCACTATTGTGTGACAATGTAAACATATGAGAGATCAATTTGTACAAGTTTAAATATATATACAGGTATACTCATCAAATCTATTTTTCAATTCTCCAATTTCACGCCAAAAATCTTCAGCATTCGAAATTTTAAATATGTGTTCATAATTCGTGTCATTTACTTTACTCTCTAGAAGTTTCAATTCATGTATAAATGCGTCTCGGTCAGTTATAATATCTTTAAACTCTGAAACTAATTCGAAATACTTTATATCTTCACTAGACACTATAAATAATGGTTCTAAATACCTCAATATATTGAGCATTTTGTATTTTATACATATCAATTCTTTACACAATTTTTGGTAAAAACTTGTATTTCACTTTTAATGTCAATTACACAAATTTCAGAAAAGTTTTCGGTACACAACTGTTCGGTTTCTGCTTCACGACCAATATATATATGCGAGATATCTTTACCCCCTTATTCAAAATAAACAAAACAGTTTTATAGAAAATTGATTCAACCGATTTTCAGCTAACCACGCATGACAAGAAAAAAACATATAAACTTGCTTACATATATTAAAACAGTTTTGCTTATATTAAAGCTGGGAGTTATAATAAAACAGAAAGAAAAAAAGTATCTTTTCCTAACGTAAAAAGTATCAAAAAAGTGGCAAGAATCACAAAAAGTACCACATTTAGGTGCATTTTGTAAAAGTGGCCAAATAGTATTCAAGCAGTCGAAAAAGTGGCAAAATGCCACTTTAGTGGCACCAACGGTAACGCTGAGCACAGCCGCGAATAACGTTTTAAGTTACAAAATAATAATTTTTCAGGAGAGCAAAAAAACGTTTTTTGACAGGCAGCATTATTTGTTTTAAAAATTTTTTTTTTTCTATTATTAAAAAAAAACTTTTATGTAAATGCTTTTTAAACATTATCCCGCACTGCAAAACCATTTCGGTTTCATCATTTTGTTAGTAACTTGCAATGTTTTTCCACTGGCTGACCTCACCTTCGTTTTCAATTAAAATGGATAATCATTCAGAAAAGTAAATTTCGATCTACCAAAGGTTAAAATACAATTTGGTTTAAGGATTGATGTTTAACTATTGACTTCAGCAGTTGTCGATGGCTGCGAGTGTAAGACGGCAAATCCCTCTGAGCAGATCGAGTGGTAGCGATCGAAACATGTCAGGGTAACAAGCCGCCTGGGTTCCAATCTCAGGTCAGTCAAGAATGAAAGATTATCAATAACAATTTTAATTAATGTTCATGCTGTAAAATTCCTTTCTTCATAAAAATAATTTAATGAAAGTTAAATTTGATGAACTCAAGCCTAATTAAAAATATTGAAAATTTGGATTAAAAATTAATATTTTTTTAAAAATGAAATAAATAAAAACAAATTTTTGTTATTTAGGGAATAAATAAATTTAATTTGACTTAAAATAGTTACACTCAAAAAGAAATTTGTTATGAAATTGGATGGTTATTATCTGAAAAAAGGCATTGTAAGCCAAGCCGTATAAAAATAGAACATTAAGGAAAAAATTTAATATTTAGGAAATCTTAGAAATTACCTAATCATGGTGATTGTTGAACAATTTCAATTATTGCAATATAAAAGCACAAGGAAATTTTACATTGTATTGTAAAAATTAAATTGATATACATATTTTTTGCCTTTATACAAAAATTTTATTTTTGATCCCAAGATAAAAATTCTATAATTTAAATGCCTAGACATTTCGTGTTAATATCAATGAAATAGTAACTGAAAGATTTTTGCTGAAAAATTAAAATGTTTAAGCTTGCATCAGATGTTAGCGGTCACTAAAATTTATTAATGTGCGGTTTCCACAATACAAGTGATTGACCGTGTAGTAAAATTTATAGGAAAAGCACTTAGCTTTTTGATTGCTTTTCATATAAATTATACAAAATGATTTACATTTGAGATTTTATTTATGCATAAAAAAGTGATACACTTTTAAATTTGTGAAATTTAAAAAGAAAATATACCGGGCGTAAACTTAAGCAAATATTTTTTCTTTTCAGTTTTTTTTCGTGTTGCCGGTACATGAATTTCGGGCAAAATATGGCAAAAAGAAATATGGCAATGCATTATAAATTCATTACGAAAATATAGTTTTCTTGTAAAAGATTTTGTATAGAGTTTTAAATATTTGTAAAAAAAAAGCTCTAAAAACTATTTAAAATATACTTTTATATATTTTTTACTAGTTATTTGCCCTCTAAGATACATAAAACTCCCATTCCGTTCATGAAAAACAAAAATAATTTCATGGCGATAAATTTTTTTGAAATTAATTTTCAGGATCACCAAAATACGGAATGAATAACGTTTTCGAACGAAATTGTACTATCTGACATGGCTGATTTACTCTAATTTACCCTAATAATTTCCCTCTATTACGGGAGGGCTTTTTATATAAGACACCCGGTACATTTGTATTAAAGTGTTTTCCATGAGTCGCCTTTATATGACAACTAAGTAGTTTGCTCCACACAATTACATTATTAATTTTTTTTTATTTATTATAAACAAAATCAGATCCCGTAAAACTTTAAGAGAATTGTCCACATTTCACGCTTGCACTTTCACTTTTGCTTTGAAATATTTGATTTGATACCGAATAAGTGTGGATACAAGAATCATTGACTGCGTAAGATTAAAATCATATAACGTTTTATAACATCAACACTTAAAGAAGAATCTATAAAGTTAAGCATCTCATTAAGACTACAAAAATCAAAATCACTTTCATCACCGTGTATAGATGAATAAGCGATATATTCTAACCTGTGGCCGTATTCTGTAATTCGCTAAAGCTAAATCTCTATCGCTAAAAATCTATAAAGTTGATTTAGCGATTTTTGGCTACGAATGCAATACTGTAAATGGCATTACTAAATTTGGCAATGATATACAAATTTTATTCGTCGCAATTTTAGTTTTAAATGTCATCGCTAACATTTTTAAGTTTTGTAATCTCTAAGGCATTTTAGCTATCGAGACTTAGCTTAAGCTAAGCGAATTACAGAATACGGCTGCTGTACCTGCAAAATATTTGTAACAATGTTACCAAAAACGCCACATGCCTAGATAAGTTAATTGGGACCTCCACGAAAAACGTTGTATTTTTTTTAAGTACCGTTTTTTAGATAACGGTACTTTTGTGTTTTTCGGTGTATGGTCCCACTCACACCCTTGTGGAGCCCAACCAAAAAGTCCGATCCGCAAAATTCTTAATAAAAACATTATTATTCATTCGATTTTTTGCCAATAGTGCTTAAAATGTTGGTAATTTAATAAACTATTTGGTTAAAAAATAAAATATTCCAGATCTTTACTATAACGTAGAAAAAAATTAAATTAAAATGAAAAATTTTGAGAAAAAAAACGTAAAAAATAGGCAAATTTTCAGCATATCGACGGAAAAGGCATTCAATTACCTTTCCAGCGATATGCCATTTACTTCGATCGTACTTTTTGGTTGGGGTCCACAAGGGTTTGAGTGGGACCATACACCGAAAAACACAAAAGTGCCGTTATCTAAAAAACGGTACTTAGAAGAAAAAAATTACAGCGTTTTTCGTGTTCAGGAGGTCCCAATTAACTTATCTAGGCATGTGGCGTTCTTGGTATTTTTTGACTGTAAACCAGTGTTATTTAAGGGAAAAAATTAAAACATTAAACAGAAATCGTAGCCGGTTGTTCACGTTAATGTTGGCCGATTCTATGTGATTAATGAAGTGATTAAGAGCCACTTTTTGGGTTAGAGATTAGCGATTAAATTAACTTTAATCTTCGTATTTACTTTTTGAGTTGTATTTTTTAACTTTTTTTTGCTAGTTTAAGCGGCCAACGGTGGTGGTTTAAACCTAAACTTAAACTGTCAACATACACATGTTTAACATAAAGAACTTGCAAAAATACAAACAAAAAATACATTGTAAAACATTGCTTAGCACTTTTATATAATTTTTCCATTCTATATTTTTTCTTTAAACGCAAAAAATTTCTACCTTGTAAACAATATTAAGTTCTCGCATTGTCTTCTTCTTTGAAAACATCCATATTGCTTGATAAAAAGTTGATATTTGCAAAAAATGTTGCCATTTATTTGTGCTCAGTATGGTAGCGCTACATGGTTTAAGCCACCACCCAAAAATATCAAATTCAATTGATACTAGATTAACTTAATTCTCAGATTAGCTAATTATAGAATAAAATTAACTTTAATCTCAAACCCAAAAAGTGGCTCTTAGTTGTAATCATGTCAATTTGAAGTGATTAACAAATCACTTCAATTTTGAAGTGATTAGAGCTTAAAAACGTTCGAGTTGCTTAAACGCGTTTAAGAACCCAAGTATGAGCATAATATTACCAATGAAAATATTTATTGCCTGTTTTCAAACTGAAATAAAAATGTTCGTTTTGAAATTAATATTGAAAACAAAAACAAATTTGAATTTTTTTTCTTATTGTTGTTTACAAATAAATTCCCAAGCGAAAATTTTTATTTTATCAGTTAATTTTAAGTTTTCGTTATTTAATTTCTGATGCCTGTTCTTACGAAATTCTAAAGCTTGTTTGCAATAAAAACTTAGATGTAGGTACCAATTTTAGATTCGATGAATTCTGTAGTATTCGATGACAACAATATTTAAGCATTGAATACAGTAGTCAGTGTGACCATATTAGCTTTTTTCGAGCTAAATTTAGCTTTAATTTTTTCCTTTTTAGCTTGAAATATTTCATTTAGCTTTAAGCTTTTTTCCCAGCTTTTTTCAACGATGCATTTAGCTTCTCCTAGCCTTTTTTTATTTCAATTTCGTGTTTATTAATATTTTAAAATAAATAAAACAGTTTATCCGAATAAACTTATGTGTGATTTAGTTAAAAGAGTAATAGTCTGACAGCGCAGAAGAAATCACTGTTGCAGATTTGATTTACATACATAACAATGCTGCGAGGGGAAGAATAAAAAAGTTACGCTATTTTCCAAAAAAAATTAAGAATTTTTGTCAAAAGTTACACTTCGAAAAATTTCTTGAATAAACAGTAAATTTTTGTGATTTATAACAACAAAAAACATACATATTTCTATTCCATTACCCATGTTCTGTAACTTTAGTGAGAACTTCTCGCATCAAAAATATGTGAAACAAAATATTCCATCGTTTCTCGAAATGTGAGCAAAAAAGTGTGTCTGTAACTCATTTCGAAAACTATCAAAAGAGATTACGTCGTTACATTATAAATGTCATAACATTCCACTCGAAGCCGATGTGACAATGTGGCAAGCGTTGAGAACGCCAGTCACGCAGTCGTTGACGGCGACCAAAATCTACTAAAATTGAAAAATTTTCAACGACGGCGGCGAAAATACAACCGTCGCACATAGGGGTTTTTTGCCAATCTAGCCGGACATTAAGCAAAAAATTTTTTTTAAGAAATGGAAAAATTTAAGTACGCAGCTCGACAGACAACAAAGTTCTGCATCGTATAGTGAATTTTCAAGTCTTTTGCTTGAGATTTGTGGTTTTGGGACACTGTTAAAACCAGGAAAGTTGATTAAATTGCATGCGTGTTCATTGACTTTTTACGGTTTTGGGAGGTTTACAATATATTTTTTTGTAGATAAACGAATAAAGATTTTACATTGAATTTTTTTTTCTGTGAAAGACTATATAAACAGCTAATTATGAAAATTTTTAGAAAAATTTTATTTGAATTTTTTATGATAAAAAAATTAGTACGAAATTAAAAAAAACGATTTTTTTGTTCACTTTTTTGTAAAAAAAAAAAATTTAAAAGGTTTTTGAAGGTGAGTTCCGCTGAGTTCTTAAAAATTTTATACATCACGATAAAATTTGAAATCTCTACTTTTAAATTCAAAAAAAAAACGTTGCGCGTTGTTGCGCCATTTTTTTTTATGATTTTTTGAAAATTTCACCTTTTTTCTGTTTTTGCTCATCTTGCATAGGTACATATGATAGAAACCCTTTCGTCAGTCATAAAATGTTTTGGTTGTACGTAGATGGTTTTTATTTAAATTATTACATATAAGCCTAATATTACCTGTGTAAAAAAAGGGATGTGCGAAACAGTAAGTAACGGGTTTTAACCACATGTGCGGCCGCTAAAGGACGTTATTTAATAGAGCAAACAAATTTTTTTACCTTTTTTCTGTTTTTGCTCATCTTGCATAGGTACATATGATAGAAACCCTTTCGTCAGTCATAAAATGTTTTGGTTGTACGTAGATGGTTTTTATTTAAATTATTACATATAAGCCTAATATTACCTGTGTAAAAAAAAGGAATGTGCGAAACAGTAAGTAACGGGTTTTAACCACCTGTGCGGCCGCTAAAGGACGTTATTTAATAGAGCAAAATAAATGTACCTGTTTTGCATAACTTTTAAAATCATTAACAACAAAAATAATATATAATAAAAAATCAAATCTGGGCTCTAGGTACTTAGTTTTTTTAAATATATATTGTGGTTTTTGCATAAAATTGTTATCAGAACCATTTTGAAGCTTCGAGAGTAAAATGGAAAAAGTGTATACGAATTTAGAGTTATTCCAAATTATACAAGAATGTAGTTCTAAACTCGTTGAAGAGAAATTACAATTTTTAGTTAGAAAATTGTGCGAAATTTCAAAATGTCAGGGAGATAGTGACATATCAGTAGTAAATCAATGCTTAAAGAAATTCAAATATTTTTTTAAAATATTTTGGCATTCAGCACAAAGAAAAAAGGATCGATTTGTAAGCATGCATGCCAAATGGCGGGAAGGAACAGTGACAATACCTTTTTTTGGGAGTTCGTCTTCAAAACGACTACAAAAGCCGTTTGTTGAATTGACCGAAAGAAGTAAGAGAAGAAAAACTGAAATCTTGCGAACTCAAACCGATGCTGATTTATTGATGCACGCTACCCAAACACAACTACAAACGTCTGGAAAAAAAGATGCCTCAGGTCTGCTTAAAGAAATTGTGTCTTCTCCGGCAAGAGCTACAAAAATAAAAAAAGCATACAAAGCTGCACAAGAGGATAAAGTAAAACAGCTAACCCCTCTAAAGGCTCTTTCTATATTTGTAGAAGCTGATCTTTCTCGAAAACAATATGAAATAATCCGAAGTGCGGCTAAGAAGGTTTATCCTAGCTACAAAATTCTGCAGAGAGAGAAAAGTGAATGCTATCCTCCAAAAGAATCATTTGAAGTAACGGAAACATGTGCTCAAATAAATCTTCAGGATTTGCTTAATCATACTGCAAGTAGATTACTTACATATTTAAAAGATGTTTTATGTGATTCACAAATAGAAGAATGCAACTCCCTCGAACTAATAAGCAAATGGGGCTGCGATGGATCACACCAGGCACAATTTAAGCAAAAGATGAAAAATGATGCTTCTGATTCTCATATTTTTCAGAGTAGTTTCGTACCGCTTCGACTAATATATGGTGCAAAAAAGGAGAAAATATTATGGCAAAATCCAACTCCTTCATCACCGCGATATTGTAGACCTATTCGCATCAGATTTGTTAAAGAAACTGTAGATGTAATCCAAGAAGAAATTAATTATGTACAAGATGCCATTACTACATTACAAAACACTAATTTTTTAATGGAAGGAAAGTTATATTCCATAAAACATACAATGGTATTTACAATGATAGATGCAAAAGTATGTAATGCCGCAACACAAACTACGTCCACAATGAAGTGCTATATTTGTGGGGCTACTTCAAAAGAATTTAACAATTTGAAAATCAAAAGGGATATAGACGTAGATGCACTTTCTTTCGGATTATCTACTTTGCACGCCAGAATTCGTCTATTTGAGAGCATATTACACCTATCGTATAAACTCACAGTAAAAAAGTGGCAATTAAGATCGGATGAGGACAAAACTATTGTTAATGAGAGGAAAAAAACTATCCAAGAAAAATTTAGAAGTGAATTAGGGCTAATAGTGGATGTACCGAAGACTGGATTTGGAAACAGCAACGATGGTAACACCAGCAGACGATTTTTTTCCAATCCTGAATTAGCTGCAGAAATAACTGGAATTGCATTGGATTTCATCTACCGGATCAAAGTTATTATTGAAGTAATTACAAGTGGTCACAAAATCCATTTGCACGAGTTTGCCAATTATTGCTTAGACACTGCAAAACTTTACGTTACTCTATATCCCTGGCATCCTATGACACCTACAATGCACAAGATTTTAGTATCGGGCTATTATCAGAAGAAGCGTCTGAGGCACGAAATAAACATTTTCGGCTTTACAGGCAGAATTTTGCTAGAAAGTTTTCGAGGGTTCAGTGTAACAAAGATGTTATAAATAGACTTTTGCTCAGTTCTGACCCACTGATTACTAGTATAAGACCAACTCCAAAAAAAAAGTCACTACCCTTTACGAAAGAAGCAATTTCTTTTATGCTTCCACCTGTACTTGGCTCTGAAGAGAATTCAGATTCAGAAGAGGATTTTGAAGAAGCAGACGAAGAAGAACCATGGCACTCATCATCATCTTAGTGCAAAAGAGAAGTTATTTTAAATAAATTAGTTGTTATTATTTTAAATAAAATTTGCTGTTACTATTATAAATAAGTTATTATTACGAATATATTAATTATTTTCAGATAAATTAAATACTATAAAATATATAAAAGTCACATAAAATCTTAAAAATTAATATGTTTTGGAAATAAGCAAAAAAAAAAAAAAATTTTACAGGGTCGTTCCGGGGGGGGGGGTGTTTGGAGGGATATCTCCCCCTACCCATTAAAGTTCAAAAATTTAATTTTTATAGTATTAAGGCGTTAGTAATCTATTTCTTTTAATATTTACATTTTTTTTAAATATTATTTTATGTAACCGCCCTCAAAAGGGGGCGGGGGGCGAAAAGTGTAATTTTACGATCTCATGGGTCTTATTTTAGGTTTTTTAACTTTCGCCGACGTTAAAAGTTGCATTTGCCAAACAAAAGTATGGGAAAAGTTTAAAAAAAATTGCATTTTTCAGAGGTTGGATTAGTTCTTCTAGGGGGAACATTTTCCTCCTTGGTCCGATTTTATTTATTTTTTAGGTTTACCTGCCTATGACAATATCACATATTTCTGCCAAGTTTCATCGATCTAGGGGCACTCAATAACTTTTAAGAAGCAATATAAGCTAAAACAAAAAGTAATGTCCGGCTAGATTGGCAAAAAACCCCTATGTGCGTCGGCAAAACCAAATAATGTTAAGTGCAAGATTAATGTTTGTTGTTTGCAAGCGAGCTTTAAAAAAACTGGTATTATTTTATAAGAATGTTTAAAGTAAAATGATTAAACAATGAACAATTTGCCAAGAACAAAATATTATTATTCTTTGCATTTTTAATTGTTTTTTAATGTTAAAATTTTTCTCGTCCCATTTTTATTCTTCGAGTTTATTTGACAGTTCAAACTTTCTCACAGAAATTTTACAGACACACTTTTTCCGTAAATTGGCGAGTAATTTCCTTACGTGACAGCTAGTACTCGGCAAAAAAAGTTACAGACACAGTTTAGTGAGAAAAACAGCTGTTTGTTTCAATATTTGGCATTTTTGTTTAATTTCACACATTTCAATCGAAAAGTTTCTCGACGCGAAAGTTACAGAACATGGGCACAGGTAGTATGAACCTTAATTTACTTTATCGCTAGCTTTAGGTTAAAGTAAAGTTTTAATTATAGAACCCCTTTTATAAGTCCGGTTAAAGTCTACTTTTAGCTATCGGTAAGTTGTGAAAACAGGCCTTAATCTATGAAAAATATCGAAATAATTAAAAGTTACTACACAAAGCTATAAAAAATTTAGCTTTTTTTGGCTTTAAATTTCCTTCTTTAGCTTTTTTTTTAGCTCTATTTCAAACATGATTTAGCTTTATGTTTTTAAAAAATCTGGCCACACTGACAGTAGTATTGAAATCGGTAAATATATTAGGAGCGTTTTGTTCACAATATTAAATTAATTGTTTTTTCATATTTTAAAAAATTGAGGACAAAGTACTCAACACCGCAGTAAAATCATATGTGTTAACAATAACTGATTATTTCCAATAAGTTTTTAGTCTCGAAGAATTATCTATTATAATGACCGATTTGATTAATTTATTTAAATATCAATTTTTGTTTAAAAGTCGTTTTTTTATGTCAAATAAAAATAAAATTATATGAAAATCTAGATATAAATATGAATAGCTAGTATTTGAATTGGTGAAATTGGCCACAAGTTTATCAAAATATTATCACCTAGAATAATAAAGTAAAACATTTTTCGGCTTGAGAAATCATAATTGCAATATTATTAAATAAATAAGTTATAAATATATAATTATACATACGCATATTATATACATATGTATAAACCAAAAACTGGCTTCTAAGGCCTAAGATTAATTCTGCAAAAATTACAGACGGAAGGACAACATATAAAACGAACTTAAATGAACTCAAGTGTTCCAGTGTTGCCTTTGAAATTTCGAGAAAGATACATTTTGGTATCCAAAAAGACACACTTTTTCCCAAAAAGATACAATTTGAAAAAAAATTTAAGTCCATTTTTAACGTTTAACATTTATTAACATTACATTTTTATTTCTTATTAAATGAATACTGTAAAGAAAATGATATCATATAAATTCATTTTTATATTTATTTAAGTGTGCAACAAAATTCGGGTCATCGCCACCAGCCTCAACACTTGCAACGTGAAAAGAAAGTAGTCTACTAGTAGAGCAAATCTGCCAAAGGCTTTTGAAGAGTTAGCTCGGGCTCCCGAAATATGGGCCCCTAAAGGTTTTGAATTTTTTGAAAAGGCGGTGGGTTTGAAAATATACTAAATGTACCTCTGAGCTAAAAAAATAATTTCAGATGTCTTCAGTAGAATCGTATGGCGATTCGTTTTTTAGACTTTATTAATCCTCTTACTCATATTTTAGGGGTCATTTTTGTCCTTTTTCCCAACTCTTACACAAAAGTATACTAAAACGGCACTTTTATGGGTTAAAATGTTCTACGAACATTTTTTGCATAAAATTTCACTAGGGGTCTTCAAAGACTAAAATTTCGTGCAATGTATCTAAAACGAATTCTCGAAATTTCGAATCATCAAAAATTCATATAAATTTCATGAAAATAAAAGATGTTCATATTTCCTCCCAACAACTTCGCACTACTTGTAATCCTCGACTTAGGTGAATCGTATGTTGAAAATTCCTTAATGTTTTCTTTCACCATTATGAAAGCTGCTATTGTATAAGTATTGAGTCGGTTACGATGGTCAGTCTTAAGACGTTTTAGTACATTTTGCATACAGATTCAACAGATAAGAAAAATGTCAGGATTATATATGGTACGTGAAGCCATCAAAAGATACGAAAAATGTATCTTTCGTATTATAATGGCAACACTGATATGTACATTAGAGTGACTCAAAAAAAAAAAGTGACAAAACCCCTCTGAAAATAAAGTTTGATAGGTTTTATGATGATTCCCAAAATATTTTGGTTCTAGCGTTGACCATCCGTGAGATGGACCATTTTTAAAAGAGGTATAGGTTTTTAGTTTTTTTTGTGCTTTGGTCCAAGACGACATAAATAAAAGTTGGTATCATCAAAAAGAGTTTTTGAAGCGACATCCAACAACATATAAAACTTGAGCATCTAAATGAGATATTTAACTAAATACATATTTTCGTTTCGGGGTTTCATGAATTCTCCGTATGTGGAAATAATGTTCTGCTTTCCAAATTAAATCTGTAAAACGCGGAAATCGCGTTATAGTTTATCGTTTTTCATTTGGATGGTCAACGCTAGAACCAAAATATTTTGGGAATCATCATAAAATATATCAAGCTTTATTTTCAGAGGGTTAACAAAATCACTTTTTTCAGCTCCATACAAGGTGAGTCGGTCTAATGTACATACATATACATATGTATTCGTTCAACCTGTGGTGAAGAATAAAATAAAACATATCGTTATCTAAAATGCAAAAGGACGTAACTAACAAAAATATAATTTTACAGGAGAAGCAAAAAACTTTATTAAATGAAAACTATAAACATGTCAGAAAACATGCGTAAATGGGTCATCCATGGAATTCTTTAAACAGTTTTCAAAGGAAACCAAGTCATTATAGGTATTTTGTTGAAAAAAAATTAGTAATTACCTACGTAGTTTTTCATTTATAAAATAAACACACTTGTAGTTACGTCCCTTTGTTTTTTGTTAATAAAACCGCAATTTTTGATCCCAGAAGTGTAAAATTTTGTGTAGACATGTAGTTTAATGGCATTTATAATAATCAATCAAAAACACGATTTTGAATTTTTTGTTAGATACGACTTTTTGCATTTTAGCTAACGATATGTACTTATTAATTTATTAAAAAAAAATTACCTTTAAAATTCATGTATTCCATTATTTTCTGCACATAGGTATTTAATTTTTTGCCGAAACCGCTTTTTTTTGTTGTGGTAAACCATCTTTTTATTAATTTACAGTGTAAATTTTACACTAATTTCATGTCAGGGCTGCCAGCTTTGGGGTTTTGACCCCAAATTAAGGGTTTTCTTGTTGCAAAAGGGACAAAAAATTTGATTTGGGGTTTAGGGTTTAAAAAAAAAATTAGGATTTTTTGGGGAAATACACGGAAAGAATTATTTACTAAAGCACCACAAAATATGGCTTGAACTAAAAATATTTTCCACCATTCTCGTCCAAGCCAAAATTTTCTTATTTTAAATTTATGTGTGGCTTGGTTTGAGCAAAAAGTTATGACTCAAAAAGTTGTGACTCTAAGCTACTTGAGACAAATTTTGCTAACACCAATAGGTAATAAACTACATGGATGAGAAATAACTCCTATATGGCGAACTTTGACCCCCTCTTACTCAGAAACTTTTTGACCGATCTTGTGGAAACTTTGTGTCTGAACTACTATCAAATAGGACTAACCATGGTGCAAATTTCATCCAAATCGAAAGACATCGATTTCAAAATTGGGCTTCTTGACGTTAAATCCCCTTTTTATATCTATAAAACGTATAAAAAATGTTTGGTATTTTGTTGTTATTTTCTTAAATATTAATTTTAGCAAAAAACTTTCTTGGAGGCTAATGTTGTTAACTTAAAGAGCTAAAATATTGCCATATATCATATTCTTGTAAAATGTTGTTTTCAAGAGATAGTCACATGCAAACAAATTACATTTGAAAAAATGGCCTGAAGGCAAACTTTGAGGGGCGGACGCCCCCCCTTAAACACAACTTATCGCTACGAAATTTTTTTGTATTTTTTTTTACATAAAACTGAACCGATTTGGGGGGAGAGAATATAAGAAATAAAAAAAAAAGTTCTCCATACAACTAACGGCCACGCTAATGTACATACTTATACTTATTAGAGGTGATAAAAAAATTAAAATGAACTCTTAAGTCAATGAATGGGCGAATTTTGTTTCCTTGTATATAAAAACAAAAATTATGAAGTTTGGTGACGATTGGGGGTAAAGAAAAGTCGATTGATAAGTGGAAAAGTGAATACAAGGCGAAAAAATCTTTTATTTTAGTTTTTGTAAATTTTTTAAATGTCGTAAACTTTTCTTCTAGATGATAAAGTAATCAAAGTGTAGATACAATTATGTTTTCAATGCAGATTCATTATAGGGAAGTTCGACTGTATATACATATCGTCGTGCCGAAGTTATCTTGCCGTATATCACAAAAATTTTTTTTTGGGAAATCGAATTTTAAGGTTCAAATTTTTATACACAAAAATGTACGTGAAAAAAGTCTTCCAATTTTTTTTGTCAGATATTGTGTTTGAAGTTCTTTATCGATTTATGTAAAAATATCCAAAGTCATGGAAAAAAATTTTCAAGTTATAGCCATTGTCACGTCCGAAAAAAATTTTAAATTTTGCCGTATACGCCACTTTTTGCGATATATTTTTTAGTTTGTGTGATATAAGTCAAAATAAGGTATTAAAAACCTACATTCACGTGTTTGACCAATATTGAAAATTACGTTATAATAATTTTCAGAACGAAAATTTATGCAAGTGACAAATATATTTACGTATAGTTATAAATTTTATATTATCGAATTTCCTTATGTATGAATAATTTTAAGTTTATTATTACTTAAGGGTGGTCTAACCATAATGCACGATGTAACTGTGAGTCACACCGTAACGTCAAATTTTTGTCCAACTTATTTTGACATTTCTTGGTATCAGTGCCAAATTCAACCATGAAGAGGTTCAGCATTGAGCAGCGCGTTAAGATTGCTGAAGCCTTTTACGAAAATTGGCGGTCAAATAAAAAATAAATTTTGTGCACATCTTGATTTTTTTGGTCAGCATAATCGATCAACTGTGTCCACAATCGGGATAATTGTGCGCCAAATTTAGCAAACCAGCTCTGTAGGAAATGTGAAAACGCCTGTGCTTGCATGCTTGGCGCGGTTTATAGCCAGGCAGCATCATCGGGCCTTACTTCTTCGAAAATGAGGTATGGTGTTCGCAATCGTGAGCTGATAATGGATTTATTTTTGCCATGGAAATGAAGGATATGGACCTAAACGATAAGTAGTTCCAAAAGAATGGCCATGTTAATTGGCCGTCACGATCATATGATTTAAAACCGTTGGCCTTCTTTCTTTAGTAATATTAAAATTAAAAAGTGTACGTCAATAAGCCAAGAAGAAGAAAGAAGAAATTCAAGAGCTAAAGACAGATAATTTGACACATTAAGTACATTGAACCTCAATAATGTCTCAGAGCCATTGAAAATATGGACCATAGGACAGGGTATGCAACCGAAGCCGCGACGAGCATTTGACCGATAATTTGTCTCACACATAGTTATCACAGATCCTTCTATAATAATAAAAAATATTCAGATAATTCGCTAAAAACTTTTTGTTTTATTTACAATTTACATTGTGCATTATGGTTGGGCCACCCTGTATTTTCAACCTTTAATTGCTTAGCAATAAAATGAATTTAGGCAATATAGCAATAATTCCATCAATATAAATAGCCGTTGTGTACTACGTCCGAAAAATATATTTACATATAAAAAGAAAAATGTTAAAAAACCGGAAATATTTATAAGATAGTCTATTTTTTGTAACATGCCTAATATACTTTGTTCACATACAACAAGATAACGCAAGATTTTTTTAATTAAAAGTTTTCATACGTTTTTTGTCGTATATCCACAATTATGCTACATACGGTATTATAACGCATTAAATTTTTCGTAAAAGTGGATATACAACAAAATGGCTTCGTAATATCTCATTAACCATAAGAGATAGAGACGTGAGGATTGCGCAGATCGATAGATCTGTTAAATTTACCACAGGAAACGGTCTTATCTCATTTTTTTCGATTTTGTGATATACGACAAGATAACTCCGGAACGACGATATATATAAACTATATATGTTTTTAATACAACTACATATTTCCCTACAATAAAAATGATCTTTTGTAGAACATAGTACAAGTAAAACTCAAATAAATAGTTAAATTATCCATTAAAAATTGTGTAATTTTTACAGGGGTTTATTTTTGGGGATTTTCTCTTTTATTGGGGGATATTTGGGGTAATTTTTTTTTAAGTTTGGGGAGTACGAAAAAAAGTACCTGGCAGCCCTGTTTCATGTTTCAAAACAATAATAACATTTTCTAATTTGCTCTTAATAGATTTGCTCTTTTAAAACACTAATAAAAATACAAATAATAATATATTTCTCTTATTTGCATTCTATACTTTTGCATTACTTTTGCTTCAACTACTTTGATTTTATTTTCTGCGTTTAACGCACACAAGCACTCACTCACACTAATTTACCAGCAACAGAAAGCATGTGCTGCCTCTGCCTCGGTTTAATGCAGCAGCAGCTCTAACTGCGCCGCTCTTCCCTTAAACACAAAAATTAACAGAGACTGCACAATCAAAACCAACTAAATTGCATGAAGAATTTTCAAACACACTTTTTACTAAGAAAAAACCACTTATTTGCACAAATTTTATGATCTACATATTAAATACACATTAGATTTTATTTATTTATAAAAATTATTAACTTTTTAATGCTTTTAACAATTATTTTTAACAATTTAAACGATAATTTACATTTAACCGTACGCGCACCACAGAGATTTTACAGAAACTGAAGATGAAACAGAAATGCAAAATTATACCAGAGGTAGTTCAAGGCCAATTCGCCTTGAGGGAGTTGTTATAGAAAACCGATTTGCCAAGTTCAAAGCGAATTCGCCTTAGTTTAGTTTAAGTGGCGAATAAACGTTTCTGAAGGCAGCGTTGCCGTTGAAAATTTTCAAATGAAAACATTGCAAAAGCGAATTTAAAATAGAAAAAAGGTTCAAGTTTTTTTTTACCAAAACAAATGAAATTTTTTCTGTTTTAATAAAAAAAAAAATACCTGATTTTAAAACAAAATATTATATTAAATATGTTGGACACAAGTTATTTCGAAAATTCTAAATTAACCTATTTATGTATTATATTTATATCAAAATAAAGTGAAGTTAAATAAATTAAAAACCCGTTCACAGGGTCATATATGAGCTATTAAGCTAATGACATTTAGTGCTCAAAAAATTTAACTTTGTATATATTTATTTATATTAAGTTTTCAATAAATGTTCATATAAATTTGAATGTGTATTCTAAGTCAAATTATAATTTTAAAAGAAAATGTTTAAAAGAATACACATTCGAATAAACATGAAATTTTATATAATAAAAGTAACTCACCATAAGAAATAAATTCCCAGATTCTGTTTTTCAATAAATAATAAATATACATAAAGACAACATAAAGCCTGTAATAACACCACTTGCAAGTCATTTAAATTCATTGAGCTTTTGTCAATTCATTTGTTGCTAACAGCGTTGCAAGTTTTGGTTATTTTTTTTACCAATGCTTTTTTTCAAGGGCCGATGTTGATTTTGAATAAAACACAAACTATTTAGGAAATTATTGTAATTTTACTTTATTATGATATATTGGTATTACTCAATTATATATAGAACAAAATATCGGCCAAATGGGCGCCGCGACCACGGCGGCACACCTCCATCCGATGGTCCAAATTTTCGATGACCCTGAGGCATAATGGAGGTTCTATGCCGTTAATGTGCCGAATTATCTCATCCTTTAGCTCTTGAATTGTTGCTGGCTTATCGACGTACACCTTTTCTTTCAAATAACCCCAAAGAGAAAAGTCTAACGGTGTCAAATCACATGATCTTGGCGGCCAATTGACATCGCCATTACGTGAGATAACACGGCCATTGAATTTGTTGCGCAAAAGAGCCATTGTTTCGTTAGCTGTGTGGCAAGTGGCACCGTCCTGCTGAAACCACATATCGTCCACATCCATATCTTCCAATTCGGGTCATAAAAAATTCGTTATCATCTCACGATAGCGAACACCATTCACAGTAACTGTCTGACCGGCCTCATTTTGGAAAAAATACGGCCCGATGATGCCGCCAGCCCATAAGCCGCACCAAACAGTCACTCTTTGTGGGTGCATTGGTTTTTCGACAATCACTCTCGGATTCTCATTCGCCCAAATGCGGCAATTCTGTTTATTGACGAATCCACTGAGGTGAAAATGTGCCTCATCACTGAAGATGATTTTCTTCGAAAATTGATCATCCACTGTTGCCATTTCTTGCCACCATTCTGCCCATGTTGGATTGTGTATCTCTCCATGGTTCAAATTGAGTAAGTCTGAAATAGAGAAATGTCAAATAAAATTCGGATAAAAACTTGGCGTTTAGGTGTGGTTCACATTCAACATCGGCCCTTACAATTTAACCACCCTTTACTTAAAAATTATTTTTTTAGGAGCTTAAACTTTAATAGACTATCAACTTTACTATATAAAGTATCTATATACTTTGAAGTGTATATGGCCATTAGCTGCTACTCTTAATGCTTCATAGGTCTTACTGAGACACTTTTCTAGATAAACGATATGGTTAAAGGTCCTTCCGATTCCATCCATTTTAATATGATTATTTTTCCACCGGGTAAAAAGCATCTATCTAGGGAAAATAATAAAAATATAAAAAACAAATATATCAAGAATTTTTATTTTTTTATTTTATTTATTTTATTTATTTACGTGGACCTGCAGCCAAACAAAAACAACAAATAATTTATATATATCAGAAAAAGTTCAACTATCAAAACATACATATAAAAGATTAACCGCATAATTTTACTCTTGATACCATAACATACAGCAAGGCTTTAAAAGATTTTCTTGTAAGAGCTCTTTAGAAAAAAGGTTGAAGGCTCTAGCTCAAAAAGTTTTTAAAATTGACGAAAATAAGTGTTAGCTTTCTACAGGAGGTACCACTTCCACTAAAAATTTCGAACAATTATATATCATATTGTTCTTTCCAGACCATCGGTTATATACTTCAAAACTTTATTAAAATCGGTCCATCGGCTTATGAGCCTACAGGAAACAAACAAACACAATTTTTGCTTTAGACATCTTATTAAACTAAAGTACGATAACATAGTACTTTTGATACAAAAAAATTTTGGTTACTTTTTTTGGTCGTGGTAATGCTGGATGCTATGCGTTTGAAAACACAAGTCCAAGGCGAATTCATGTCAACGTTATTGGCAATTCTACATCAAGTACACATTTTTGTATCTTACTTGTTGTTTTTGCAAATTTGTACATTGCTCTCTTTAAGTAGAAAACAAAGTAGCTCAGATGTGCTTTCAATGCCAGCTGATAAATTAATTTGCCTTCCACAAGTCATTTAGTTTTTTCAACACATGTGTATTTATGTAAGGGAGCTAAGACAATTGCTACTGGTTTTTTTTTTGCATACTGCCTTACTTGGCGGGCACACGATCAAAGTTTGCATTTCAATTTGTAATACTCTCTTACTTTTTTACTAACACACTCAGGCCCATTTTCACAACTTACCGATAACTAAAAGTAGACTTTAAACGGCCTTATAAAAACTGTTCCATTATTAAAACTTTACTTTAACCTAAGGTGAGCGATAAAGTAAATTAAGGTTCATCCTAACTGGTAGGTTAAAGTAAAGTTGTAATAATGGAACACTTTCTAGAAGGCCGATAAAATCCTACCTTTAGCTATCGGTAAGTTGTGAAAACGGGCCTCACACTTTTTAAATTGACCACGAGATGGCTTTCAATTTCACCTTTCCATTTGTTTTGCAATTTTACTTTCAATTTAACAACTGAGTACAAGGTTGGGTTTATAAATTGTGTTGTTGTTGATATCTTGGAAGTAAATTGCTTAGTCTGAGTTCATACGGCTCATGTCTTATTGACAAGATTCTTCCTTTTTCTTCTTTGAACACGAATTGGCGTTCAAATGATTCATGTCATGTTGACGACATGTGCTTTTTTTGATATTGAAAACAATAACAAAATTAAACAACGAATGAAAAAGCAAAACGTAAAGACAGTACATGCATCTGTGTACTCGTTTCTTTTCCCCTCGTCTCTCTCGCCTATAAAGTAGCAATCTTGTCAATAAGTTATGAGCCGTATGAACACAGACTTACAAATTGAGTGCAGCTGCAGCAAGCTGTATATGTAAAATACTATCAAGAACAACTTGAAGCAGGGTTAGACTCGCTTTATAGTCCACAAACAGCGTGCCCGTGTCCGTCTGTCCGTCTGTCCGTTGAAATGGGTTTTCCGAAGACCCCATATATGATGGGGGCCAGGTTATTATACATTATTGTCACATATGGTCCGGAATTGTTTGCTATTGAAATTCAGCAAGATCGGTCCACAAATGACTGAGATATGAGCAAAAACCCACGACTACCTCTAATTTTTCCCAAAAATCCCTTGTGGTTGTTGTATTTTTATTACTTTTTGCTGTATATCTGGGGAACGGCAAAAGCCAAAGTTGCCAAATTAGGTGCACACATTTATGTTGCCAATACACACCATCGGTTAAAAAATGGCTGAGTTATGAACAAAAAACCACGACTACCTCTAATTTTTATCAAAAATCCCTTGTGGTTGTTGTATTTTTATTACTTTTTGCTGTATATCTGGGGATCGGCAAAAGCCAAATTTTCCAAATTAGGTACACACATTTAGGTTGCCAATACAACATGTCGGCGGGATTGGAGAAGTGGGCGGGATTGGAGAAGTGGGCGTGTTACCTCCCGTACAAAAAAATTAAAAATTGTATAAAAACCTAAATTGTAGGGCTGCCATATGTCCTATGGATATGACTTATATACCAAAATATCGGAAATTTTTAGTAGAACATATTTTATAAAAAACTCGGTATATAAATCTGTTAAATCGGTTAAAAAATGCTTGAGTTATAACCGAAATACTGAATTCCCAAAAATTACTCTTCTTTTACCCTTCACGGAAGGTAAAAAGAGTATATATATACAATATTGATCCTACACCCTATAAAGTATATATACTCTGGGTCCTTGTGAAAAGCGAAGTTCAAAACCGGTTGTCTCTTATTCGGGCCATATTTCATTTTAATGATATTCAAACACCGTTCGTTCATGGTTTAGTCGTCTGGGGTGTTGAGTTTAGAAACTGTTAGTCCTCTGGTTCAATTTTTCGAAGAGAATTTTTCTTTTAATTTGTATGTTCTAATAACGATTTAAAAAAATATTTACCAGTTTTATTTAGTTTTTGTCTAGTTGCTCTGTATTCTGCTCGCACAATATAGCCGAATATAGCACTCTTACTTGTTTTTAATTAATTTTTTTTATCAATTTCGAAATTTTTGTGTTTTAAAAATTCATGCAAACTGCAGCTATGCTTCTAATTTTTGTCAGACATATAAAAAACGAAGCTTCAAACAACACAAGCCATTAATGATTAATATCTGTTAGCAACTTTTGATTTTATTCACAAAAGTCGAATTTTTATTAATTTAAAAATTTCATAAAACGCGATATTTGTATGGGAGCCCCCCCTAAGAAGTAGAGATAAGGGGCAAGTATGTCTCGTGAAAAATTAATTGAGGTGGATCATACATTATATCCAACTAGGGGCGTCTCCTGGGCATTAATGGGACTTTTTCTTCAATATATTTCTGGTCTGCATCAGAGAACCTCAAAACTCACTATTGTTGTGCATTTATTCATACGCTAAAATTTACAATAACTCTATACATGCAAAACAAAGTTCAACGTTGGTAATTTTTTTTTTCCTTTCGTACACATTTGATATTTTCATTTATTCGTTTTTTATTGAAAGTGCTTTATTTGCATTTTTGTTGCATACGCAATATAACACAACTGAGTAAATTCAAAAGAGCACATTCTCTATACTTTTGTTTACATTAACAACAACAACAATAAACAACGATGAGACGCTTTTTCAAAATTAACAACAATAAAAACAACAATAACAAAAATACATTGTACCTACTACTACTACTGTACTTTTTGTTTCTATGGAAATTGTGTGTACCTACATAAGTATGTGTGTTTAGTTTCATTTAAATTTTTTTTTTCTTGTACTACATAGTTAATGCTGAATAAATACATGAGTAATGATTGTTTGATTTCTGGCTCTTTCGTTTGTATTTTTTGTTTCTTTACCAAACAATCATTTGCGCTCAGAACACTTAGAATCTTTATAAAAAAAAACGAAGGCAACGATTGTATAGATAACAAAGCACGATGTGCGTTATTTGAGTGACTACAAACCAGCAGCGAATATTTGCGGTTGCGCGAGTTTGACTGTATGACCGTAAGCGTGTGTATTAAACATTTTGTATGGAAGGCCCCTTAAGGAATGTTGATAGCGGGTAGGTATGTTAAAATGATTGAGATGAAAAATAAAGTGGGGTTGGTCATACATTTGACCAATCTAGGGGCATCCTAGGCGCTGCAGGTGCCAACTTTAAGAATTTCAGACAAACAATATGACCGTTTAATTCTTAAATTTCTAATTTTGCAACTAGCACAGTGTTATTAGCCTCAACAGTGTTTTATAAATATTTTTTTTTTTTTTTTTTTTTTAATTTATTTTTATTATTGAATCTTTCTTATCGAAATTTACAATATGTATTCAAATCTTAATTCTACTTGTTGTTTATTAGTTGTTACCAGTGTAACCACTAACTGCTGTATTCAAATTTTAAAAATGTCTTCTAGTTAGGCTCAAAGTATCGGTTCTTTTTAGCCTCTGGTGACCTTCGAACTGAAGCAGACCCCGGCGAGGTAGTTAGGGTGCGCCATTAGTTTATCGATGTAACTTATTTAATATTTTTTAATTTCCTCCTGGATAGTGGGGACGTTGAGATTTCTGTGGATAATATCATTACGTATATACCATGGGGGGCAGACAATTTGTCGTAATATTCGAGACTGTCTTCTTTGAAGCTTTTGGATGTTAGATGCGCATGCAGTACCCCATAATTGGATGCCATATGTCCATATTGGTTTTATGATGGACTTGTATAAGAGAATTTTGTTGTCTAGGGACAAGTTTGAGTTTCGACCGAGAAGCCAATGTAGTTGAGCTGCTTTAAGTTTCATAGCCGTTATTTTCGCTTCAATATGACGCGACCAGGTCAAGCGTCTATCTATATGAATTCCCAAGTACTTAACATGGTTTTCTACCGGAACAGTGATGTTATTTATTTTTACAGCTGGGCACGTTTGTCTTCTGAGCGTGAAAGTTAAGTGAGCACATTTAGTTTATAAATATGAAATGTAATGCTCTAGGTCACACAGTGTGACCTTTTATATCTTTAGGTGGCCAGAAGTCAAAAAACCCAGTGCCACGATCTTGTTGATTTTTGGCATGTGATAGACAGGAGTAGAGGGGATACAAAAATATGCTTATAAGAAGAAGAAAAGAAGTGGTAATGAATATAACGGTTATCAAATTTTCTGTATCAATCACAAGCCAGACTTCGAGAAGATAGGTAAGCGTATTGCAGAAAGAGAGTAATTATAAAAAGAGATTTTCATTTGCAATACTCCAACAAACACAGGACTTCATTATAAGACGGACACAGACAATTGCCCTCAATTATATCAACATATTTATAAAAAATAAACATATTAAAAAATGACAACTTGTTGATTAGTTTTGTTTAAAGTATTTACATGTTTCTTGCATTTGTTTTTCCCGTCTTAGTGGAACGATTTACCGAAGGACCAACCTCCGGTCCAAATGTTATCTTCCACTCTAGTCCGTCACTGTTTAATTTCAATAATATGAAAAAAATCAAAGTATTTATGGAAAAACAAAAGAGTAAGTTGTCTCCTCTTATAGTTTTTTGAATTTTATGTTTCTAGGTTCAGTATTAATACAAATTTAAAAGTTAAATAACGAAAAAGTACCAAAAATATCCCTGTTACAAATTCTCATTAATTTAGGACCTTACATGTTAATTTTATACTTCCAGGTCCAATACCAACGGAAATTTAGAATGTACCAGTTGAAAAACAAAAAAGTACCAACAAGTTCCCGCTTATAGATTCTCATACACTCATGATATTGCATGTTTAATTTTATGTTTCTAGGTCAAATTGAAAAGTACCAGTTGCGGAACGAAAAAGTACCAAAAATCTCCCCCTTGCAGATTTTTATTAACTGGGGACCTTGTTAAATTACATGTTTCTAGGTCCAATATAACGAAAATTTAAAAAGTACTAGTTGAAGAACGAAAAACTAATCGAATAACAGAATACGGCTGCTGATGTGGTGGCTTGAATATTGGCTTCCGATGTTTCATGAGTTGCTGGTTTGCCGGCATAAACAAATGACTTAATATAGCTCTATAAAAAGTAACGCAAAGGCATTAGTCGCATAAACGACGGGGCCATTGAGGAGTACGACTTCTGGAAATAAAGTTGTCACCCAACTGATTTCGCAATAAATCGGTTGTTGTTATGTATCGGTTTATGGCAAGTTGCGCCGTCTTGTTGGAATCAAATGTAGGTTTTGTTTCGCTGATTGATTTTTGGAAACAAAGCTTCAGTCATCATGGCTCGATAACGCTTGCCATTCACCATAATGGCAGCTCCTCGCTCATTTCGAAAGAACCTGTTAAACGCACTAAACAGTCAATTTTAATGGATGCAATGATGATTCGTTAACAGCTTGAGGATTGTCTTCGCTCCAAGTACGACAATTTTTGCTTATTGGCCTAGCCATTTAACCAAAAATGAGCTTTGTAAAGCTCTATTGACTTCCACAATTTGGAAGCGTTGTTTTAGCGTTAAACGATTCTTGATAACTTTCCAAACCTTGCTGAACCGAGCTGTCAAACCATTGTTATCGATATCTAAAATTCTCATGCAGCTTGAAAAAACAACCGATATTATTCTTTAACTCTGATTTTTCATATTTTCCAAATAAAATTATTTATGTTGCAAAAGTATTTGCGTGTTAGCAGTAAAAAATATTTTTTTCAGTTAATACTTTTGGAAAATATTAAAGGATTCTTGCTATTTTAATTATAATAAAATATAAATGGGAAAATAATGTTGGCTACTTTTTTTTAAGTAGCTTAATGTTTGCTGACGTCATTAATTGTAGTTTTAGTAAGTCTGGGTTCACACTATGAAAGTTATCTTTCAGAAAGTCTGAGTTTGTTGGTGAAAGGGGGAGAAAATATGCCACTTTTTTGATCAATTGAAATACAAATTAAATTTCATACTTTTACAATACCAACATGTTAATTGATATTTTTAAGAAAGCCTAGATTCTTTCATCTTTACAAAATTTAAGACGTTAAGGAAGAAAATTCAAGTTAAAAGCAAACGTTTTCTTAATACAATCATTTACATGAACGTAATCACAGGCACATTTGCATTAAAACTGTTTTCCAATTAAAAGCACTTATTTAATTAATCACATGTTGTGAGATTAATTATGCAAAGTAGTTTTATACTGTCTTTCTTTTTCATTAAGATGACATGCAATAACTGAAAGTTATTTAATGCTCTCTGTAGTCCCATAAAAAAAAACGTATGACCAAATGTTGCATGTACACAATATTGTATGTCTTTTCTTGTCGACAAACAGAGAAAATCCCTTCTTAAAGTGACACATTTTCACACCTACTGAGTTAAAAAAGAAGTAAATGTAAGTTCATTTTTAGGTATGACGTATAATTTTTTTTATCACACGTATAGAACATACACAATTCATATGCAGACTTTTAATGAACTAGTCATTTTATTTTCCTATTGTATGTATGTATATATCACTCAACCGTAGGACAAAACGTTGTTTGTTATGGGCTCCTTTTTACCCATTCATCCCAGTTTAATTAAAATAGACTGATCAAGAATACATTTTAAAAATGGCAAAAATTACAAACAAGTAACTATAGTGTCGCAAAGATAAAAGGTACCCTACACGCAAAGAAACTTATTTTCTTAAGTAATCAATTTCGTTTCTTAAAAATTCGGCTCGTTTGTGAAGTAAACGAAAATAACAGAATTTAATAAAACAACTGAATATTCCTTTGTTTTAACGGAACATGAAGTTAAATTTTTGACAGTAAAAATTAAATGAACTTTTCGTTAAAAATAACTGAATAACAAGTAAGAGTGCTATATTCTGCTGTGCCGAATCTTATATACCCTTCACCATAGTGCGAGCAGAATACAGAGCAACTAAATAATTTTCACATATACATACATATTTACAATACTTAAAACTTCATTATAAATGAAATTTAAAAAGCGAATACTTACTTAATTATAAAAATAGAGTAATTTTTGGGATTTTAGTTTGTTGGTCATAACTCTGCTATTTCCTAACCGATTTGACAGATTTATATACCGACGTGTTAAAGAAGAAATTTACCAGTTATTTTGGCTACAAAACTTGGACTCGGGAAGATCATTTGGTTACCGAAAATGGGTATTTTTCAAAAAATAATTAATATTTTGGTCATAACTTTTTCGTATCAGAACCGATTTTCCCGAGTTTTTCAGAAAATATTTTCTATTAAAAATTTTCGAACTTTTGATATATAAGGCGTAACGATAGGTCATATTACAGTCAAAAAATTCAGGTTTTTATAAAATTTTTAATACTTTTTGTATGGGAGGTACCAGTGGGCGCACTTCTCCAATCCCGCCCACATTTTGTGGGATGGTGTGTATTTATAACCTAAATGTTTGTACCCAATTTGAAAACTTTGGCTCCTGCCGTTCTCCAGATATACAGAAAAAAGTAATAAAACTACAACAACCACAAGGGATTTTTTTGGAAAAATTAGAGGCAGTCGTGGTTTTTTTGTCACATCTCAGCCATTGTTGGACCGATCTGGCTAAATTTCAATAGCAAGAAATGGTGGACTATATCTGACATAAATAAAAAACAACCTAGCCGCTATCATGTCTGGAGTTTCCGGAAAACACATATCAAACGTAAGACGGACGGATATCGTTAAATCAACTTCTCTCCTCATAAGGACCCAGAATATATATACTTTATAGGGTCTAAGATCAATATTGTAGAAATTACAAACGGAATGACAAACTTATATATACCCTTTTCCACCTGTGGTGAAGGCTATTATAAGTAGACCGGCTTTTAATAGAATTTTCATTTACTTTATATTACAATTTCAGTTAATTTTACGTAAAGAATATTGTGAGTGTAATACCCATTAGACCAGGGTATTTTCTGAAACACAGGATTTGAAATATTCTCTCTTCCTCCTCGCTGCGGGAAAAACCAGAATTGTATTTTAATGCATTGATTTGATTCATCAATATTTGTTAGTTTTGTTTCGTAGCCTCATTGTTTGCAATAAGTTTTCAAGAAGAAATCGAATTCTCTAATGGCAGGAGATTTAAGTACTTATGTATATATCGGGTGATTTTTTAAGAGCTATAGGAAAGTTTAAAAAAACACATGAAATTCAGAAAAATGCATAAAATCTTTATTTGAATCGATAGTACGGTCCATATAATTTAATGTTTGAAGATTATTCCATGCAAATGTTGACCGGGACTGCGGCTCAAATAGTCCATCCGCTTAGTGTAATTTTGGCTTACTCTTGCCAACATTTCGGCCGGTATCTCATGAATAAATGCTTCAATGTTGTCTTCCAATTCGTTAATTAAAGCGGACATGTGTGTATAGAAATGAGCTTTAACATAGCCCTACAAAAAATGGTCTAAAGGCGTTAAATCGCACGATCTAGGCGGCCAATTGACCGGTCCCGAACGTGAAATAAAATGTTCACCGAACTCGCCTCTCAATAAGTCCATTGTTAAGCGTGCTGTGTGGCGTTTGGCACTGTCTTGTTGAAACCACATGTCGTGCTGGATATCATCTCACGGTAGCGCTCACCATTCACAGTTACGTTACGATTCGCATCATCTTTGAAGAAGTACGGTCCAATGATGCCACCAGCCCATAAACCGCACCAAACTGTGACTTTTTCTGGATGCATTGGTAGCTCTTGCAATGCTTCTGGCTGATCTTCACTCCAAAATCGAAAATTCTGCTTATTTACGTACCCATTGAGCCAAAAATGAGCTTCGTCGCTGAACACAAGAAGCACGCGATGAACTTTCTTAACAGAGCACGCATTTTGATAATAAAATTCAATAATTTGCAAGCGTTGTTCGTTTGTAAGACGATTCATGGTTAAATTATACACAAAACTCAAGATGTTTGACAGTGAAACAAAACACGAAACGTGCATTAGCTGTTTAAACCAGTGTTGCCAAAAAGATAATAGCTAAAAAATCACCCGATACATTTACCAAATTATTATAAATTTAAGCTTTTTGTTTTAAAAGAATAATGGCAATTTAAATATAGATTACAACTCATGCCGATCGAAAGATTCGTATATTTTCAAATATTATAATGACTTAAACAAATGAATGTCATTTAGCAAAAATAAATATGTGTTGTGATTTTCACACTTTTATTTTGTATGGGGTGTGAAAACATTCTGTAATACTTAATGAGAAAATACCACTACACTTTAATTTATTTTTATTTCCACACAAAAACCACTTTGTATTATTAAAAACATGAAACATGAGTAATGTATAAGGAAAAGTGTTTTTTTTCGCACATTTAGTTCATCTGCAGAATATTTTTATTTGCTAAATACTCACAACAAAGTGCGAAAAGTTAATGTGTATGTAAAGTTTTGCAATAAAAGATGTTTTACAAAGTCTGAGGGCAGCAGAACGATATATTAACATAAGTATACGGTTTTATACAAATACCATCAGCACAAAGAAATAAATTTTTCTATTTGACTTACGCCAAATACCGATGGCTTTATATAAAAAAGACGTAACTTAATGTTTTTTTAAATAAAAATGCTGGTTTGATCTGGTAGACAAATGCCATATGCATTTTTCTTTTAAAATGAATATTATACAATTAATTTTTAAGGTTAGTTTACACGGTAATACAATGTATTAAGGCCCAAATACACTTGTCAAATTCTTCGCCGTCATATCTAAATTATTTGTTTTTCCATCCAGCATCGTCCCTGCAAATAATAGGACCAGTCCAAACACGCGTGTAAAGAGTAGTCCACAAGGGACCAGGACTAGTCCAAAACTAACCCAAACGTATGGAAAAAACCTGGTCTATTTAACATTACGATGTCCTAGGAGAGGACCATATAACACACCTTTGGACCAGTGATGCCAACTTTTTGAGAGCAAAAAGCACTTTACAATTTCAAAAAAGCACTAAAAAGCACTATTTCTAACAAAAAAAGCGTAAAAAAGCACTAAGCCATTTTTACAATTTAATTAAACACAAAACAAGTTGCATTCGGCTGTGCCGAATATTATATACCTCCAAAATTTAAAAAAAAGGCGACGACGTTGATGGGGCACCATTTTTATGTTAAATTAATTAATAAATATATTTCGTTTGTATATAATCATTTTTATATGTATTATTATTATTTTCAATAAAAATAATATCATCCAAATCATTTGGAACATCATCAGCTAAGTTTGAATTCGCCATAAAACAGTTTTAAAGTAATACAGCGCGAGCTCAATTTTCTAACTAACCCATAATTTAATAAAAAATATAAGGTTTTATAGTTTAAATAAATCAAAATTAAAATTGTGCAAAGTTTAATAAAACAATTGGCGTATGATACTATCCAACTATTTTGACCTGTGTACGCTTCTAAATAAAAAAGACAAATAAGGTGTAAAATAGAAAAAAAACATGTTTGTTTGTATTCTGATACTTATTCAAACCTTTTTGCAATAGCACTAGAGGTAAAAGTGCACAAAACGCGGTTATTTGGAGACGAGTGTCGTGCGTTTGAAAACTAAAGCGCATGAAAAATGGCTGGTTACACAACGTCGTTATAAAAGTATTTTTTGTCTGCTATTTTCAATTTATTTAACACTTTGCTTATACCAAGTTACGACTCTTTTTTTTGTTTTTAAAGTCTTTGCGTTCTTTTGTACGGTTTCCTACTGCATGTTTTTTAACTTTTCAATACGTTTTTTCTACATGACTCAAAATCGTTGTTTATTTTCCATTCACAATTCCTAATATTTTCCAAGCCATTTTCTATTTCTAAAACAGTGTCTACATCTTAAAAAAATGTTGACCGCAAACAAATAAATCGTTCTTATTACGATAACTAAATATGTTGTCATTGCTAAAAAGTGAAACGTTTTGTAAAATTTCCAAATTGCTAGGAAGCCTAGCTCTTACCTCGTAAGTAAAGTTTTTGGTTAAACAAATGCAATTTTCTTTTATCATTTGAAATCTTAAAATCTTTACAGGCTTTTTAGAAATTGTACCCCAAATAGCAAATCTCATCAAAATCATCCTCTATATAATCGAAGTTTTAAAAAATGGTAGAAAAAAATAAAAATTGTAAAAAGCACTAAAGGCACTAACGAAAAATTGAAAAAGCACCAAGTTAGTGCTTTTTCTTAGTTTGGCACTATGGATACAATTTTGGCGTTTTGAAGCATCAAAAAGCACCATAAATAGTGCCAAAAGCACTAAGTTGGCATCACTGCTTTGGACCACTAAAGAGTAGTTTTAAAACTACTCCATGGTGTACACAATAGGATTAGTTTTGAAGTCGTTTAAAAACGAAAGCATGTCGTTAAAAAACGAAGACATGTCGTCTCACTACAAACACTTTTTAACAATGACATGGTCCATGCTTGCATTACATCGGACCAGTCCATGGAGTAGTCCATTTTATCAAAATGGATCAGGTGGTCCAATTTTATTTGCAGGGGTTGGTGTGACAAATACAAACATATTTTCACTAATACTACCATAATGCTTGATGAGTGTTTTGATCAATGTATTTGGGCCTTTACGACAATGCAAAAAATCAAGGGGAATTGACTAGAAGGTGGTGTCAAGTCAACATTTAGTGTTTTTTTTCGGTGGTCGAGTTGTCAAAGTTTGTATACAAAATAGTTTTTTATGTATACAAACCAATTTTTTACAAGCAATATTTTTGACAACCCCACCACAGAAGCAGTGTTGTTGTAGAGTTGACCTTCTAGTCCAATGCGAATTTAACAAGGCAAGTGCAACTCTACAACTACAAAAAGCCCCATGTATTTTTTGCAGTTTAATAGGAAGCTGAAAAGGCAAAAATTTATTGAAAAACAAAATAAAAATTTTGTTTAGGTTATAAAAGAAATTATTAAATTCACTTTAATTATTCGCAATTTTGAAAAAGTTTTATTATTTAATTTTGGCGCAAAACATAAACAAAATTATATTTTAACGTTTCCCTATTTTTTTAATTCGCCGTGGGGACAGCTGATGAACGGCTGACGAGTTGAGTTTACCTTCTTAAATTCGCCTTTTTCTAGTCAATTCGCCTTGCAAAAAATGATGTACATAGATTGAGAAAAATCTTATCACGTAAAAGCAAAATGTATTGAGCAAGGCGAATTAACTCCAGGTAAGCTCAACACGTCAGCCGTTCGTCAGCTGTATCCACGGAGAATTAAAAAAATGGTGAAACGGCAAAATATTGTTTTGTTTCTATACTGAAATTTGACAACAAGTCAGAAAATTGCAAAAACAAAATACATGGGGCATACATGGGGCTTTTTGTAGTTGCAGAGTTGGACTTACCTGTTATAAATTCGCCTTGGTATTGAGTCAGAGAGAATACGAATACAAAACCTGACAAGCGGTCGGTTAATGTTTTTTTTTTCTAAACCATTTTAGAAACTTATGTATTTTCACCACAACAGAGGTGTATTTTAACAGAGTACATTGAAGGTGGTAGCATTTTTATACAATTAGAAAAATAACTCAGGAAATATTCATGTCGTTTTTGTAAAAATTGTAAAACTGTAACCATCTGCTTTTTTGTTATTATTTTTGATTTTACTTAAGCGGCCCATACACTTGCAATGTTATTGTGTATGACATTCGCCATATTATTTTCATTTTGTCCTATATTATGCAATAAGCCGCACATTGGTTTAATTCATTCAATAAAAAGGTAAACATAACCTATAGGAATAACATTAACAGCATTGTACAATGTTGCCAACACATTTCACTTTCCTTTCGTTGTGCAATAGAATCAAAAATCTTTTGATTGTTGCCAATACATTGTGCCACCTTCGAATATCACATAGACATAGGCGATATAATTGTAAAATACGTAAAATTGAACAATTTTATTGCTAGTGTACGAGCCGCTTTATACCATCCGTGCATACATGAAAAATACTTATAATGCTGGGTACACACAGTGCAACCTACATGGAAACTGTTTCAATGCAACCTCAAAATATCAAAGCGTTTTGATGTGTATGCAATCTGAAATGAATGAAAATGAATTTAATTCACTGGATTGCGTAAACGTGTTGCATAGTGTGTACCCAGCATAACAGACTTTTATTTTTTTCTTTTAAACATGGAGAGAATTTCAAATTATTTTGATTCTACGAAGTCGTAATACATTGTATTACCGTGTAAACTAGCCTTTATCAAAAATTATATTAAAACTTTTTTATTCCCAAAATTATACGGATTTTGTTAAGTCATTTCTTTTCTCTGTAAATTAACAAAAATCGAGTTACGCCTTTTTATATTAAGCCAACGATTTGTATGTGTATATCCATATAAGTATGAACATTAGGGAAATAACCAAATTTTTGGCATAGTTTCACGGAGTGGCCAATAATGTTTGAGTAATGAAAACACTTGTCTCCCGTCGTTTTGCTAAATAAACCTCACGCAGGGAAGCAAATTTCTAAAATCTTCCAAGAAATTTTGAATCGCGATGAATTGTAAACCGTAGGAAAATTTTTAAATCTAAAGCAGTGGATAAATTCCAAAATAGCATTTAAGTGATACGTATAGGAATATATACAACTGTTAGTTGCATATTTTTTAAAATTGCTGTGAGATAAAAACCGTTTTCAAACTTTAACCCGATCCCTGCGTGAACTGTTTTAACAATCCGAAAAAATGATCATATTTTTTATTAATAACTTTTAATGTTCTACACGACTATACTATGCCGTTTTTGATATTCGCAAAAAGTGTGAAAAAGTTATGGCCCTAATGTACATATATTTAATTTCCATAATATCAATCTTTGACCCTCTAAGTACATATATGTGACAGCTCATAGAGAAAGGGACCAGTAAGGTAAAGGGAACTGTAAAAACCAACTACACAAAACAAGAGGGACGACCTTCGCGCGTTTTTAAGGTTGACCAACAAGGTTGAGATGTTTCGTTTTCAAATAAGACCAATGCCAACACGCTCAGTGATGGTACACCAAAGTTACACGTATAAAATGGCTCTCTGAACAAAACCCTTAGGTACTTTTCTATCCTTATAAGTAGCAAAGTTGATTTAATGATGTCCGCCCGCCCCGTGTTAGTGGAAATTATATGCAGTTAAACATTATATATTTATAAATATATGGAGAATTTCATCTCAAGTGACCTTTGAAAACGATATCTTCCGATTGGCATGAAATTTGCACGTATTTTGACCCTCTTAACTCAAATATGAAAAATACCACTGGTCTATAAACTTGGAAAAAATTGACTGGAGAAACGAAGCATTTAACTGATCTGGGTGCGCTAAATTCGAATCTGGCAAAAAAAATTGGGCTATCACGTCTTGTTTATTTTTTATCCCATGTTGGCAATACTGTAAAACAGTCAATACTGACACTACATTTCACAATTACAGACAGAAGCCCACATTTATTCTAAATCTTAATAATATCGGATGATTTTTTAAGAGCTATAGGAAAGTTAAAAAAAAACACATAAAATTCAGAAAAATGCATGAAATCTTTATTTGAATCGATAGTACGGTTCATATAATTTAATTTTTGAAGATTATTTCATGCAAATGTTGACCGTGACTGCGCCTCAAATGGTCCATCCGCTTAGTCCAATTTTGGCATACACTTTCCAACATTTCGGCCGGTATCTCATGAATAACTGCTTCAATGTTGTCTTCCAATGCGTCATTTGAATCGGGCATGTGTGTATAGACATGAGCTTTAACATAGCCCCACAAAAAATAGTATAAAGGCGTTAAATCGCACGATCTAGGCGGCCAATTGACCGGTCCCGAACGTGAAATAAAATGTTCACCGAACTCGCCTCTTAATAAGTCCATTGTTAAGCGTACTGGGTGGCATGTGGCACCATCTTGTTGAAACCACATGTCATGCAAGTCAAGCTCTTGCATTTTGGGCAAAAAAAGTTGGATATCATCTCACGGTAGCGCTCACCAGCCCATAAACCGCACCAAACTGTGACTTTTTCTGGATGCATTGGTAATTCTTGGTGATCTTCACTCCAAAATCGACAATTCTGCTTAGCCAAAAATGAGCTTCGTCGCTGAACACAAGAAGCGCGCGATGAACTTTCTTAGCAGAGCAGATAATAAAATTCAATAATTTGCAAGCGTTGTTCGTTTGTAAGACGATTCATGGTTAAATAATAGACCAAACTGAAGATGTTTGACAGTGCAACAAAACACGAAACGTGCGTCAGCTGTTTAAACCAGTGTTGCCAGAAAGATAATAGCTAAAAAATCACCCATTATTAGAAACTTGTATAAACCGTCGACACCGACAATGTTTTGCATATTCTTCATTCGCATTCAGATTTTTTCCCAAAAAAAAAAAAAAAAAAACCAGGTGCAGTGAGCGCGAACAAGGGGGGTTTTGAAAATTCATAGATTTTTAATTAACTAGTAATTTTTTATGTAAAAAACGAATAAAAACATGTCGAATTCAGCCCATCAAATTACCCTAGGAAATATATTTGGTTGCTCCAGTCCAAAATCTTGTTGGTTTAGTGTTATCAATAAATATTAATTAATTTCTTGTTGTAAAATTCCTTTCTTCATTAAGATAATTTAATGAAAACTAAATTTGATTAAAAATATTAAAATTGAGTTTAAAAACTGTGACGACCAAAAGTCGGAGCCCTCGTTTTTGAGTCACATGCCCTAGACCACACCACCACACCAGACCAATCCGGCCAAAGATGAATCATAATTATTTGAATTTATTGTTATATTTTGTGTTACACCGTATTGCATAGCTTATATTATCCTTGAGTGAATGAATTCATATTATGTTTAACTTAATTTTCTTGCTACAGTGAATTCTATAATTTATATTATCTTCGTGCTTTAATTATTTTGTATTAAATAAGAATTAATTTATGTACTAATTTTGAAATTAACGGACCGATGGCTTCCGCCATCTGTTGGCAAGTAGGAAACGACAACATACAATTTTGAGCAACTATGATAAATAATTATTGTAGTATGTGTGTGTAAATGTACGCCGGCAAACAGTATAAAAGCGGAGTACGTACCATCAAGCAGGCAGTCAGTCGGCAGCCGGCAAACAGGTGGGATCTTGTTTAGCTGTGAGAAGTTATACTTCTATAGCTAAATAATATCTAGTTATTATCGAAGAGAGGTTATACCTCTTTCGTGAAATACAACTTGTTGTCGGAAAAGATTGCAAGACAAGAGAAGAGCGGTGTAGACTAAATTCTCTTGGTTTGCTTTCTGGTCTTTTCTTGGCTATTGTGAGACTGCGTCAAAGAGCAGGGTGATACTGCATTTCGAGAGAAGAGCGGTGTAGACTAAATTCTCTCGACGTGTAGTAGCACGCATCGCTGGTTGAGCAGCTGGCGCGAGGTTATACCTCGGTCTTGCTGTTCGATCCGGGGACTCTACAGCTGCGCGTGTATTGCGACCGCTGCGCTAAATCGATTGCGTGTCGTCTCGTTAATCTCGCGCGTCAGTACAGTGCCGAGTGTGTGTTGTTGTTTCTGTACCGAGAGTGTTGCGTCCGTCATTCGTGTACATTGTAATAATCGAATTTGTCAGTCGATAAGTGTAGAGAATTAGATTAAATAACCGTAAAATATAAGAGCGTACGATTTATAACGTTTTAAGAAAAAAACAAGCTTGGTGTTTCATTTCTCTGGTCATTAAATAAATTTTTGTAACGAACCCTGGGAGCCGCGAGCTCTACCCCAGCATAAGGTGGAAAACACGTCGTTACAATGGCGCCCGAGCAGGGACGTTAGCAGCGAAGCTGTACTAATCGTCTCAGACCAGAGAAACCACACTCTCGACTCTTGTACGGGAAAGAGAAAAAGAAGTTGAAAAAAAAAGAATGGAAAAAATAGTATAAAATGATAGACTGAACTCGAAGAAAAAAATGAAAATTAATTCTGTCCGGTAAATAAAAAAAAAAACTAATTTTTAAAATATGTAAGAAAAATACGTGGAAAAAAATCAACTAGTTAGTAAGATGAAGAAAAAATAACGGGAAGAACTTGAAAAAATACCGCGAGAACTGTTATGACACACGTGGGACAAAAACAATTTCGAATTTCGTAACAAGAAGAAGAAAAAAAATAACGGAGCGAACAAACCTTCTGCGTGTACAATTAATCGACGCGTAATAAAAAAAAAAAAAAACAACTTCTAAATCTCGTAGCGCGAAGAAGATCGAAAGTAACGGTAGTAAAAAACAATTTTCTTAAAATCGGGAAAGAATTAAACGATAATTTAAAAAAAAGAAGACTGTAATAGTGAGTTCCAGGTTCCTCTACAGCCTGATTCGTCACAGTAAAATGTTGTGGACATCATGGGTGTACTCCCTTAAGACGGAAGAATTGCTATCCTGCCTGAAGGAGTTCCAACTGGACCAGACCGACAATGTGTAGGAGTTAAGAAAGCGATGGGCCAAATTTGTGAGCAGTGTCTCCAGCATCACCTTAAACACAACTAATGCAGTGAGTTCGTATCCGAGATTAAGTTAGTCATCTATGCCAACATATTAGCATTACGGGTAATTCTCCTATGTTCCTTACCCAGGGACGAGAAACTCGGCAAGCGCAAAGATATTCTCCACTGTTCCTCATCAAGGACGAGAAACTCGACAACTAAATGCTTTCTAAGACGAAGTCACTGCTTGCATATGATAACCTTATAATCCCCAACCGCATGAGTGGGCCCAAGAGCTGAAAGTGATTTCCACCATAGGAAGAAGAAAATAGACGAGGACCCCATTACAGCAACAACGCTACTACAAGCTGCGGCGACGAGACTTGTATACAACCAACACTGGATATGAGAAAATAAGAACTGGCAATAGTCCAGCCCAATCATGGCCCTTACGCCAACGGCATGGCTAGAAACAGTAAAATCTTCAGCCGGATGTTCAAGTACAAATACGTCTCCCTAACGACACGCAGCAAAATCATTTTCATCGTCATATCCTCCACGTCATTACCGACATCATCGTCATCCACTACCACTTCGTCATCTGAGGCCGCCGCACCCATCGCCAACGTCCCCAGGCTTTCAATGCCAACCGTTGCCGCCACAGGCCGCCGCCGCCAAAAGTTGCCGCCGCCGCCTGACGCCGCATCCATCGCGTACATCCCCAGGCTTTCGATGCCAACCGTTGCCGCCACAGGCCGCCGCCGCCAAAAGTTGCCGCCGCCGCCTGACGCCGCATCCATCGCGTACATCCCCAGGCTTTCGCTGCCACCCGTTGCCGACCGTTGATGCCGTAGGCCACCGCCGCCTGACGCCACACCCGTCGCCGACATCCCAGGCCTCAGCTGCCGTCCGTAGCCGTCTTCCGTTGTTGCCAAAGATCGCCGTTTTCATCCGACGGCGCCGCAACCCGCTAAGGCTGCAACCTGCCTATCCAGCAGTGATTTGAAAAAAGACGAAAACCCTAGTGACGAGGAAGATCCGTATTGCAGTAGCAGTACTCATCATTGACCATTCATCCTCATCATCTCTACCGGTGAAATCACCAACATCATCATTTTCACCGCCGAAATCATTAGTGTCACCCACACCTGCAAAATCACCAATCTCATCTTCACAGATCTCATCCACATCCTTAACTCCAGCCGCATCCAGGCCAGACAGGGCTTACATCTTTGTTTTGGGGAAAACCGGAGGCAATGTGACGACCAAAAGTCGGAGCCCTCGTTTTTGAGTCACATGCCCTAGACCACACCACCACACCAGACCAATCCGGCCAAAGATGAATCATAATTATTTGAATTTATTGTTATATTTTGTGTTACACCGTATTGCATAGCTTATATTATCCTTGAGTGAATGAATTCATATTATGTTTAACTTAATTTTCTTGCTACAGTGAATTCTATAATTTATATTATCTTCGTGCTTTAATTATTTTGTATTAAATAAGAATTAATTTATGTACTAATTTTGAAATTAACGGACCGATGGCTTCCGCCATCTGTTGGCAAGTAGGAAACGACAACATACAATTTTGAGCAACTATGATAAATAATTATTGTAGTATGTGTGTGTAAATGTACGCCGGCAAACAGTATAAAAGCGGAGTACGTACCATCAAGCAGGCAGTCAGTCGGCAGCCGGCAAACAGGTGGGATCTTGTTTAGCTGTGAGAAGTTATACTTCTATAGCTAAATAATATCTAGTTATTATCGAAGAGAGGTTATACCTCTTTCGTGAAATACAACTTGTTGTCGGAAAAGATTGCAAGACAAGAGAAGAGCGGTGTAGACTAAATTCTCTTGGTTTGCTTTCTGGTCTTTTCTTGGCTATTGTGAGACTGCGTCAAAGAGCAGGGTGATACTGCATTTCGAGAGAAGAGCGGTGTAGACTAAATTCTCTCGACGTGTAGTAGCACGCATCGCTGGTTGAGCAGCTGGCGCGAGGTTATACCTCGGTCTTGCTGTTCGATCCGGGGACTCTACAGCTGCGCGTGTATTGCGACCGCTGCGCTAAATCGATTGCGTGTCGTCTCGTTAATCTCGCGCGTCAGTACAGTGCCGAGTGTGTGTTGTTGTTTCTGTACCGAGAGTGTTGCGTCCGTCATTCGTGTACATTGTAATAATCGAATTTGTCAGTCGATAAGTGTAGAGAATTAGATTAAATAACCGTAAAATATAAGAGCGTACGATTTATAACGTTTTAAGAAAAAAACAAGCTTGGTGTTTCATTTCTCTGGTCATTAAATAAATTTTTGTAACGAACCCTGGGAGCCGCGAGCTCTACCCCAGCATAAGGTGGAAAACACGTCGTTACAAAACCATAAACAGTTCAATAAAATAACCACAATTCTAATAATTTTACATATCGTCGCAGGAATTAAAGATTCACTGACAAAAAAATCGAAAATACGGTATTTGCATCATTACTGCGTCGATTCGTCCCGGTCCCACATTTGTATGATGAAAAAAAAACACTTACCCCAAAAAAAAAAAATCTGCTGTAAGCCGCAGAATCACCGGGAATAATAGACTTGAGAGGAAATGTTTACAGCCAATATATAAAGCGAGAAAAAATAAAATCATGTTCCTAAGTTATATAGTTTTTGTGATATGAACTTTTTTTCATACAGGTTTATTGGCTCTGGTGAACATTTTATGTTTTGTCTGTTACAGCGTTCTTTAATTCCTGCGACGATATACTTATAATTTTGTAAATAATTTGTTTCTTTTGTATTTAATAGAACTTTTTTGTTTCTAGAAAGAGGTATGTTTTCTAATTAAAACTGAAAAAATCTTATTGTGTTTGATAATAATAAAATAACTTGACCTTTTTGGGCCCCTTATTAAAAATTTTCAACGGCAACGTTGCTCTTCAGTAACGTTTCTTCTCTACTAACCCCAGGTCTACACTAAAGATAAATATATCTCAGAAAGTTGGCAATAACGTCTGCAGAATAACAGAGCAATATTTCTTATTGCCCATCTTATGTTAAAGCCATGGGAAAACGTTTTTATTTTAACTCATAATTTGGAAAAAATCAAGGAAGAAGGTGCAGTGTAAAAACTAGCGCATCCTTTTACAAATAATTGTTATTAATATAAATTCTTTCTTATTCGATCTTTATTATTTAAATGTATATTAATTTGTTTAAGCTTGGTCCTTTTTTTAGAACTCATTAATTAAACAAATTAATATAAATTTAAAAAATAAAGATCGAATAAGAAAACAAATATATTAATAACAAGTAAGAAAGTATAGCGGTCAAGCCCGACCATATGATACCCTACACCACAGTATTACAAACACATCATGCTTATATGTACATAAAAATATGGATTTATCTATGTTTATAAACTTCATTAAAATTGGTTTGAAAGTTTGTGAGAGGCAGAAATTGCCCCCCACCTCCCCTTGTGGTCCTATTTTTGAAAAACTGTATAGCTTATGTGTCTCCCTTTTGTGTTCATAAAGATATGGTTCTATCTATGTTTTAAATTTCATTAAAATCGGTTTGATAGTTTCTGAGAGGAAGAAATTTCCCCCTATCTTCCCTCGTGGTGCTACAATTTGGCCCATTTTCAATAGGTTTGGTATTTGTGCCAGCCAGCCAGCCTGCCAGCCGGACGGACATCGTTAGTTCGACTCAGAAAGTGATTCTGAGTCAATCGGTATACTTCAATATTTTAAGGCGTTACACACATCAGCACAAATGCATAATACTCTCTCCACTATTGTGGTGTGGGTATAAAAGTAATTTTTGTAATTTTATTTAAGTGTTTATTAAATTCTTCAATTTAATTCTTGTACCACAATTATGATTTGCTACCATTTCACAAATTTAATTTCTTTCTCACACAATTTGCTTGCATTTTTTTTCTTTTTTGATTCTTTTTTTCAATTGACAACCAAATTTGACGTTTTATGTTACGCTGGGTCTCCACGTAGCAATTTTTATTGCTAAGTACAAGCTATAATGTCGGCAGAACAATGACAGAGCAATGGAGCAATAATTGCTGATTATATTGCTGCAGAACACTTGTTATTGTTTTGCCATAAATTTGCAATTTTCACCTCGTGTAGTTAAAGTCAAAGTTAAAGTAGTATAAAGTTTTGTGGCTGTATTTATAACAAATGTTTTATGTTGTGTTTTGAAGTGATTGTTAAATTTTCTTTTTTAAATTAATTAATTAAATTAATAAAATAATTAATTGTAATTGTCGTAGCTGTGTTTTGTATTGCTTTTTTGTTTATTTGCGTATGAAAAAAAACCTAAAACTTGTGTTGTTTTATTGAAAAAATAAAAATATACAAAAAAAAAGTTCGTCGTTTGCTTTTGCTGATATTGACGTTTATTTAAAAATATATTAAATAAAAACTTTTTCTTTATTTTGTTGAAATATTTTTTCACTTGCTTTTTTAATAAATAAACACACTAATAAATAACCAACCGTACAGAGAAATGAAATGTCAGATAAATTACAACTGATTTGACAACAGATTGCTAAGCAATAATTGCTCAAGCAATCAGAAGAGTAATCATTGCGCAATGGATTGCCACTCATGGCAATTTGCGGTCTATACGTCGCAAATTTAATGGAGCAATCTAATTTGACGTTTGCCGCAATAAATATTGCTACGTGGAGACCCGGGGTTAGCAATAATTTTCAACAAAAATTGACTTACAATTATTGCAACCTTAATTACCGGCAATAAATATGTACAAAAAATTGCTGTCTACATTAAAGATAACATAATTTTGACATTTACTGCAATATACATACCTATGTCGCAATAATTATCTCTGGTATAGAAGGGCAGTAAAACTAAACCAAGGCGAATTCGCCTTAAACGAAACAAATCGGTTTTCTAACAACTACCTCTCGTATAATTTTGTATTTCTGTTTCCTCTTCAGTTTCTGTAAAATCTTTGTGGTGCGCGTACGGTTGAGGGTATATTCTTGTTTAAATTGTTAAAAATAATTGTTAAAAGCATTTAAAAGTTAATAATTTTTATAAATAAATAAAATCTTATGTGTATTTAATAAGTAAATAATAAAATTTGTGCAAATAAATGGTTTTTTCTTAGTAAAAAGTGTGTTTGAAAATTCTTCATGCAATTTAGTTGGTTTCGATTACGCAGTCTCTGTTGGTTCTTCTGTTTAAGTGAAGAGCGGCGCAGTTAGCGCTGCTGCATTGAGCCAAGGCAGCGGCATCATGTGCTTTCTGTTGTTGGTAAATTTGGGTGAGTGAGTTTTTGTGTGCGTTAAACGCAGAAAATAAAATCAAGGCCATGTCAGATAAAACTTCATCGCTTTGCGTGACGTTTCTAACTTTGACTGAAAAGCGTAACGCAAAAGGTGTATGTCACAATAAACACTTTGACAACACTCACGCATTGTGTGTTAAAAAAAAATAAACAAAAAAAATTTCTACTAGTAGATTGTCAAAGCACGCAAAAAGATGAGAGTTGCCTAACTTTTCGCTTCGCTTTGCGTTAAAAGTTCTTTATGTGACAAGTTTCGTATAAGTATGAATATTTCATCTTAAATGTCAAAGCGAATCTCTGACGCAAAGCGAAGCAAAAGTTTTATCTGACATGGCCTTCAAAGTAGTTGAAGCAAAAGTGATGAAAAATCATAAAAAAGCTAATAAGAGAAAAATATTATTATTTGTGTTTTATTAGAGATTTAAAAGAGCAAATCTATAAAGAGCAAATTTGAAAATGTTATTATTGCTTTGAAGCAGGGCTGCCAGATTCGACGATTTATCGTCATTTTGGCGATTTTTTGTTTCGAAATTAGCAAAGTGCCGATTTACTGATTTTTTTAAACAAGTGACGATTTTTTTCAATCTCCAAAGTCTGAATAAAACATTTAAATTTTCTGACAATTTTGTTTTTAAATATTGGTATGTTTAACAGCCCTAGCTTAACAATAGCGGGCGGCGGAACGTTTTCTTTCGCTTAGCCTTTACAAAAAAATCTAAAAAAAACTAGAGATAACAACGCTGATTGACCAAAAAAAAAAAAAAAAAAAATAGCTAATTGCCATTAATTATTAACAAAAGCGGCAAACTTCACTTCTAAACGAGCTGTCAAAATCGGGGTTTTCAATTGAAAAGTGTTCAGGCCGCTCTATTCAAAAACTAGGAAACGCGTGCCGCTTTTTTATTGGATTATTTTCAGAGTAAAAAACATTAATGTTACACTTTGTTTATCTTTCGTCAAACCATCATCGAATGAACTTTTTACGACTACCTGTATTAATAATATTTTCAACAAGCATTTCACGAGTTGTAAGAGAATATCTACATGAGTCTCGTACGATTCTTGACATAAAAGTCTCGTTAGATTATCTTTACCCAGGGGTCTAATTACCGCATACGATATCGAGCAAAATTGATCGAAATTTTTTATTTTGGTATTATGACTCTCGATATCGAATGAAATGTATCGTAGTTTGAGATGATAGCATTCGATATAGAGTAACCAAAGACATTACATCTCTCTAGTTTTCATTCGATACGTCAGTGTCTATCGTATGCAGAAAAATACGATAGTTTACTCGATACGATAGCATACTCGATATCGAATGCGGTAATTAGGCCCCAGGTCTTAAACGATTCCCGCAATGATTGAAGAAGCGTCTTTCGCTGTGCTATGCAAGAATCTAGGATTAAAAAATGCGGTCATCGACGATCAAAGACGCTCTTCATGAGACTCCCAGTAGCTCTTACACGATTGAAAATGCCAGCTGGGTATAAAGTAATTATATTTTTGTTTTAATGTTTTTTTTTTTATAAAAATCAAACAAAAATTGTTTAAAAATAAACTAAATTTTAAATTGTCCGATTTCTTTGACGATTTTTCGAAACGATAAAGACGATTTCTTTATTTTTCCTCAGGAAACCGACGATTTCCTCCCAAATTTATCTGGCAGCCCTGCTTTGAAGCATGAAATTAGTGTAAATTAATAAAAAAGGTGGTTTACCACAAAAAAAAAAAGTTTTAGGCTAAAAAAAATATTAAATATTTGCAGAAAAAACTGGAATACATGAATTTTAAAGGTAATTTCTTTAATAAAAAAATATGTTTATTATAATAACGTTCGCCACAGATGGAACGGTTACACCTATAAGTTTGTTTTTGTTTTGCCTTCCGTTTGTAATTTTTACAGTATTGATATTGGACCTGATTTACAATGTAAATTTAATATTAGCATTGCACTAGTAGGTATCTACAATAATTCGCTTATAGTCCTCTGCTTTTAATGCAATTCGTTTGTCGACTATCAATAATCAATAATAAAAATAATCAATAATCAAGACAATTCGAAATTGTCTTAAAATAACCACCGTATTTATAAACGATTATTAAATTTAACAAACGCTTATTAAGGGAAATTTTCATTGAAATAAAAATAAGCTTTAAAATGAGATATCATTCATCAAATTTGTTGCGGTGGTATGGGAGATATTTGCGACCGACAAAAAAAAAGTGCTTTAGAAATAATATAATATATAAGTATATAAGCCGTCGATATATGGTTTTTCATTAAAATTATTTTAGGTTTAACGATACCAGAGTAATGAGTTGTACCTTTTTTAATGTTTTCAAAACCCTTTTCAAAATAAAACAGTTCTAGTTATTTATTTATTCATAACATGGATACTAGACATAAGTATGGCATATTACGAACATTTCAGTTTAACGAACAGGCCTGACAAAGTACTGGTTCGTTAAAGCGGAAAACTACTGTATCATTGAAATTTCTTATGCACATTAAAAAAAATATTAAAAGTCAACTAAATTATTTAAATACGTAAATTTCTTTAGAGAATAACTTTTATTTTTGCTCGAAAAAATAAAAATCAATATTTAATTGTTATTTTTGCTCAAAAAAATAAAAATCAAAAAATAACTGTTATTTTTTGATCGAAAAAATAAAAATTCAAAAGTAACTGTTATTTTTGTTCAATAAAATAAAAAATAACTTGAAAAAATAAAAATCAAAAAATAACTGTTTTCATCTGACTTTTATTAAAAAAGGAATAACAGTTACGGTCCCTGGTTTAGAACACTAAATTAGTGCCGGTTCACACACGTCAAGTTTGACTCGTCAAGTGTTTTTAGGAGAGAAGGGAAAAGAGAATGCCATTTCATTTCCTCTCTCTCCTAAAAACTTAAGACTTGACGAGTCAAACTTGACGTGTGTGCAGGGTTGTTAGGCTTTTTTCTTCAAAAATCGTCAAAAGTTTTAGCAAAATTCGTCAAAATCGTCTTGAATAGTTAATAAAATCGTCAACAAATCGTCAAATATTTAAATTTTACAAATTGGAGACAATTTATTGCATTGAGTGGTTCAAAAATATGAATTTTTAGCAAGAAATTATATTTATGATAAAGAAAGTGATATGGTTAAGTTTTATTCTATTTATTTCAGCAAGTGGGCTGAAATATATTTATCATTTGAAAAGAAATACATAAGAAAAAATATATTTTCATAAAAACATAACAAACATTTATTAATTTCATTTATTCTGTCTATATCAACAGTCTTTTTACCCGACTTGAAACGTTTTATGACGTTAAATTTTAGTTCGAAACTAGTGCATTTTCTTCACTTTGCACGTATTTTTCTGCACAACTTCTAATTTAGAACTAACTTCTTACTTCCTAACACTCAACTATACTTAGAATAACTTACCTAACAGAATTAAATGGGAATTCGGCTTTTTACACTCAAATAGAAAAATTCTTCACATAGGATTATGACTTCAGCGAAAAAATGAAATCGTATGTAGCTACGCAAATCGAAATCATTAAAACGCAAAGCGGATTTAACCAATTTTTAAAAAGCGGACCAGATAGGACCGACGCAAATCGGGGCTCTTGTGTATATTTTTTGCCATATCGATGGCATTCATTTAATTGTAGAATTCGAATTACTAGTGCTTCTAATGAAAACCATCTGGTTTGTGATGGGGGAAAAACTTTTTTTGTTTCATTTCTAATAATTTTTGTATTTCGAAAAAATATTTTTACGTTTTGAACTATTTCCAATATAATTGTTAATATTTCTTGTAAGTGTTTTATTGATTCCAGAAAATCGTCATAACACTATTACTTTTAGTTTAAAAATCGTCAATCGTCATTTTACTGTATTTTCACAAAAAAATCGTCAAAATGACGAAAAATCGTCACATCTAACAACCCTGCGTGTGTGAACCGGCACTTAGAATCTCAATTTACCCTCATTCACCACTTATGATGGTGGAGAATATAAAAAACCTCTGATAATATATGCAATATTGAAACAAACAAAAAAAAAAAAAAAAAAATTTAATAAATTCCCGTTAATTTTCAAATCCTTTCGCGTTCTTATTCTTATCTGAAATCTCAAATAAAATAAGCACATACCCTCCACTTAAGAAGTCCTCTTATCGCCGTCTCATAATCAAAAGTGCTCATAAAGTGCGTTAATTTACATTGTCAGTACAAGAGTACTGAGTCTTTAAATTATTTCTGCCCAGACGCCATTAATGAACTAAATATCAAGTCTAATGTATAAAATCCTTACCAAGTACGATGTCGTTAATAAACTTTTCTCTCATCATTGTTGTTTGTTGCCATTGTAAATTATGACATTGCTGTTTTGTTTTGTTTTGTTAACTAACATTTTAATGGCAGAGTAAAAGACAACAAAAAACTGACAAAAGTAACGGCATAATAAACAATAGATTAAACAACAACGATTGCTTAAGAATGACAGTAACGACAATAAAGACAAACATAATCCTTATAACTTTACCAGGTACATGTTGATGTTACAGTTTCTTGTTTTGTTTATGTTATAATGACTTTATTGTCGTTATTGCTGCTTTTGCTTGCTGATGTAATAACGCTTTAATACACTATTAAATATGAATAGCAGGAATATATTTTTAACAAAAAATAATAAGAAAATAAGAATTGTTTATGCAATTAACTGCCTGTTTAATGATATCGAACGTCATCAATGTTCGAATTTTGTTTTAAATGTAATTTTCTATGCGAACGATGACGTTCGAAATCCATGAACAGGCTGTAAGTTATTTTTCACACAAATATTTTATATATTTATATTATATTGTACTCAGGCTAAAGTTCATTTAATTTTATTTTGATTAAATTATTTTTATGAAGACGGGATTTTGAAATTAATTAGAATTTTTTGATAATTTTTCATTCTTGACTGACCGGGCATTCAAACCCACGTTCACGGACATGTTTCGGTAGTAACCACCCTGTCTCTTCAGTGGGCTAATCCTGTAACTTTTTAACGTCAAAAATTTGTCGTTAAGTAAAAAATTTTTACTTAAAAATACTTAAATTTCTACTTAACGACAAGTTTTTGTCGTAAAAAAGTAACAGAATTGCCCCACAGATATCTTTGCCGTACATTGACGGTGACATTGACGACTGCTGCCAGGCAATAGTCAAACATCAACCTTTAAACGAAATTGTATTTTTAGTTGGTGAATTGAAATTTGTTTCGAATGATTATCTATTTTTATGGATTTACGTGTTCTTCCTTACTTTTCTGTTTTTCATACTTTTTGTCAAGAATTAAGAATGAAGTCCAAAGTATATTTTTTCTTTTTTTCTCGTTGACCTTTTTCAGCACAACTTGAAGGATGAAAGGAAACATAGAGCTCGTACCTTAGCTGCTTAGCAATAATTAGTATTGTTGTTATTTTATTGAACTGTTAATGGATTTTGAATCCGAATTTGTATATTTTAGACAGGCTAAAGTTCATTTAATTAGGTAAATTTGTAAGTTTAAATTTTGAATTTGGCTTGAGTTCATCAAATTTAATTTTCGTTAATTATTTAACTGAAGAAAGGAATTTTGCAACATGAAATTAATAAAAATGTATTGATCATTTTATTCCTTGGCTGAGTTGGGGCTCGAATTTACGTTTCGAAAATAACTACACTCTCATCATCAGAATTCTTTGCAGTTCTATCCTCTGAACCACTGCGGTGCCTGCCACCCAAAAGTCAAACATCAACCTTTAACAAATGATTCGAAAATTGCCGTAATTAATTATCATTTTTCAATTATTATTTACATGTTTCTTCCTTTTCTTCTGTTTTTTCGTACTCTTTCTGTCAAGGCTTTGCCTTGAATACCGTGAGTATATTTGTTTATTATATTTTTTGTCCACTTTCGTCGATATTTTATTTGTACAACTTGAAATACAAATGTAAACATAAAGAGCTTGTGCCATAGCTGAAATGAAATTATGAAATTATTTTTAACACAAAAATCAATATTTATATTGTTAAAGGTGTGTTTTATTCGTATACAACTTTCGGTAGGGATAACTGGTATACCAGCCGTCAAACTAATGAAGTGTGTTTCAAAAAAACAAAGATTTCAAATCAAGGAAATTTATTTTCAAAATTTGCGCTTAAATTCGCGCATAATCGTCTTTCTAAGCAGCTAATACGCAATACGATAAATCGAATCATGACCTAATTTTTTATTTTGGAAAATATTCATCCAAATCTAGCCCGTATCGTGCGTAAAGAAGAAGCCATCGCCGCTGTAGACATGAGTAAGACAGAGGACTCGAATTATCAATCCGTCGCTTCTCTCAGCAACTCGATCTATGCCCGTACACTACATGGCAAATTATGAGGAATCATAATTTCAAATAAAATCCAACTCGTACAAGAAATAAGGCCAGCGTACCATCAATTGCTTCGTGCGTTCCGTGACTGGGCTGAGAATCAACTGAAAGTTAATTCAGATTGTTATCGTCAAATCATCCTCAGCGTTGAGGCTTAATTCAGGCTTAACGGTTACATAGACAATCAGCACTGTCGTTCTTGAAGAGACCACAAACCTTTATGCTACTCTTGAGTCTCCATTACATCCTGAAAAAATTCACAGTTTGGTACGCCTTTTATGCTAAATTCCGAGGCCGATGCCAAAATTATTGTGAATAGCGAATAGAACAGGCAGTTTATTCGATTTTTTATTCCTTTTAAATTTTTTTTTGAAGGAGAAATGCTTCCAACAAGACTGCGCAACAAGCCATAGAGCGCCTGCAACTAACACTTTGTTGAGCCAAATATTTGGTGACCGAATTATCTCAAGAATAAGACCTGTGAATTGGCCAACTCGTTCGTGTGCTGTGACACATTGGGACCACTTTTTGTGGGGGTAAATCTATTCATGATGATTTACACAGAAAAAATATCTCAAGAAATTTTTTAGCAACACAGTTTGTTAAAAAAAAAACTTAGGTCAACAAACTTGCTATTTGATTCAATGAAAAACTTTATCAGAATTAAACTTTGAAAAATAGCATTCAATGAAACATATTTAATAATGAAAAAATCAAATATTTTTCATATTAAAAAATAATATATAAATATTTGAGTCAAAGTAAAGACAGTATTTTTACAACTCTTGTTCATTTTTTAATAGCTTATAATTCTCATTCGCTTTATAGTTTTATTTGTATAATATCTTTAGTTTTTGCAAAGTGTTTGGAAAAAGGTTTCCTGATGATCTGGCTTAAGCAACCATCGAAATGCGCATAGGAACCAAGGGGTCTACTCTCTATTGCGATGCGAAAACAATTTCGATGCGAAAGCTAAATGCCAACTTGGTACTCACTATCACTTTCGCAAAATTTTCTGATAATGAAGCGATAGTGGCAATAAAAATTAAAGATGGCGGGGATTTACAGTAGTGAAATGCCAAAGTGTGTAAAAATATTTGAAATTGGAAAATTTAAATAAAATAAAATGATGATTTACGAAAAGAGAATAAAATTAAAAGATGCGAAAGTCACATGCGCAAACGTATTAAAGAGTACCAATCGCTAGATTTGCTACAATTTTCTTTCGCTTCGCAAATTATTTTTTCTGTGTAACTATTAAAGACAGATGTGTAGCCCTTACAGAGCCATGAACACCGGTATACAATATGTTATGATCGGACTAAAAATGGCGACACAGTGAACAAAAACTAAAAGGACGTTATTTCTAGGCATGGCAGAAAAATAAAAAATAATTTTTGGATTTTTTTTTACATTATCCTTAATCCTAGGCGGGGACTAACAAAAAATTTTTTTTTCGAACCACTCTAAGGTACACATATGTGTACCCGTGGTATGAAGAGGGTATACTAAAAGTATGGCAGTCAATTTTACAGCTAAAGATTTCGTAAGTTTTATTGGGTTTTGAAAAACTCTTATAAGTACATCGGAAACTTTATGAGAAACCCTTAATAAACGTTCCTCTCTCAAACTTTGGTTTGTACTTCTATGGTTCTAGATAAATAAATAGAGACAAATCCGCCCACTTTCTGTTAATTATGGGATAATAAAAAAATATCTTTTAATAATACGGGTTTTGCCACAACTGAGGCCACACAAGATGGGCGTAGTCAAGGAATTTTACACAAGATACTTCCACTATTCGAAGTTTGATTTTACACCAAACATAAATTAAACCAGTCCATGATTTCACCTAGTCCCCATTTAAGTTACCCAAGAATACAAAGTTTGGTAATAAAAAGGATGATCTAAAGTGGCAAATTGATAATGCAACCAATTGGCTATTCATTTTCCTAGTCCCCATTTACCAGATCAGCAAAGTCGATGATATATGGACAACATTTAAATAAACTGGTTTATTATTTTATAAAGCCCTCTTACTAATATTTTCACAAAATTAGGGTTTTAATCTACGTGGACCCTGGATGTATAAGGGCAACAAAGTGCAGGTTATTATACCCTCCGGGGCATTTATTTAAGCCACATTGTATTTTTCTGGATAGATCCAATTGTGCTTTTGTTCTAATATGCCCGAAAACAGTTTAAAAATATCTTTTAAAAGTTAATGGTGTTTTAAATATTAATGACTTCGCAAATGAAACAGCAATTTTATGATTTTGAGTTATTCTGATCACTAGTTTCTGCTTGCAAATTTATAACGTTTTTAATTTTAACCATTAATCAAATAAATCTACCTTAAAAGCAATCCAATTTAGTTGATTAGAAATTATAAGTTATTTTCTTTTGAGCCCATTGTGCAGTATAAAATAGCTTACAATATATTTAAAACTTTTCTTTTTTTTAGCAACTATACTCAACAATCTCCAGTCTCTAGCAAACAATTCCAATTGATAAAAATCCACTTGTTGATGGGTAAGTGCTTTTTCAGAACAAGTTGAAGTTGTCTGATGGTGTTGCTATTTTTTTTTCTCATTTTTAATTGAACTGAGGTTTTTGGTTCAAATGTCACTGACACTTAAACCCAATGCTTTAAATATTGTAATTTGTTCTGTAAACTCAGAAATGTCTCCTTTTTGCAAATCCGCATAACTAATTAAGATTTTAATGAGTTTAGAGACTTTGGTTTGGAAAATTCATGACCTAAATTACAAAGATGGGGGTGGGCATAATTAATGTTAAATAAAACGCAAATTGCAGACACACACAACATTTCTGATTGGCCTAAATTTTGTATGTGCAAAAATTAGAAATTTTTTGAAATTTAATATTAAATTTAATTTAATTTCTGATAAAACAAAAAAATTTGTTTTTTGTTTTCCCAAAAATTGAAATTACTTTTTGACAAAAAAATTACAAAAGTTGCCATGTCATTTAAATATTTTTTAGAAATACTTACAGCAACACCACTTCAAATTAACAAAATATGTTTCTATAATATGACATATCGTCGGCTTAATATGCATGTAGTTTTTCTTCAATTTTGTGTCTTGAAGTGCATAAAACCAACTATATTTTTGGTTTTTTTTTCAAGCAGCACATAGAAAAAATTAAAAGTTGTTTGTCTACCCTGTAAAATTTATTGAAAGGTAGTTAGCAGGGCCCTATTCCACAAACCAACTTATCAACTTTTAACTTTGCACTTATCAAATTTTTCGTCAATTTGCAAAACTTTATGTTCCACAGAACTGTTAAATTTGATAAGTGCTAAGTTGAAATTGATAAGTGAAATTTGCAAAGTCTTTGCAATTTTTATATTCTCTTTTTAATTTCTGTTCCACGTACGTTCTCTTGTGCAAAGTGCAAAGTTAATATTGTAAAGTTTAAGTGCAAAGATTTTGCAAATAATTATGCTGTTTCGTTCCAAAAAAACTCTAAATTCTATTTTTGCAAAGCAAATTTTGATAAGTTTGTCAAAAATTCGCAAGGTAAACGATCTCTTTGCAAATTCATAATGTTAAAGCTTTCAAAATGTTAAGAAGCGAGTTTTTGTTCGACAATAGTGGAGACTTAACTTTTCGGGACTACAAAATTTTAATCTTTAATGCTTTCGTTTAAATTTAATTTAAGTTGATTTAATTTTACATAAAATTAGAGAAGAATTAAAGCACAATTCACAGTGCAGTTATTCTTTGTAAGCTGAAAATCGACTGCTACTGTGCTGCTTCGGCTCGGAAATAGTTGCCAGTACCATAGAGCTGCAGCATGGTGTTGCAAAATCAGCATTTCAGAACCATCCATAGAGTTGTCGATATTATAGTAGACGCATGTGTCCATGTTTTTTGGTCAAACGCCAGTTGCAAGGATTGCGCTTTTTTCAAAACTTCCTCCCAGGAAGCCTGTTTTTATAATTTATTAACCTTTAAAATGAAATGTTAACTTAGCTATGTTCTAAATATTTACAATAATAAACCATTTTTTTGAATTTGTTCACTTAATTAATTTTAATTTTTAAAGCTTTCTTGCAATAGTCCTATTTCTTTAATATTTCACATACTTTATGCCATCCTTTAAGCCATCCTTTGATAAAGGTATGTATGTACATTAGAGCGACTCAAGTTGTATGGAAGCAAAATTCGTGCTCGATGTACCCTCCTAAAAATGAACCTTGGACATTTTTAAGAAGACATTTTGAATATTTCGGCTCCAGCTTTGACCTCTCGTGAGCTGGACCAGTTTGAAAAAGGGTCTATTTTTGCATGTTTTGTTAATTTAAGAATCTGTTTCCTTACCAACATATACAAACTGGGTATCGTTAGAAAGGTTTTTTTAAGGCGCGTCCAACTGTGTATACAATTTGTCCAAGGACGATCATCCATGTCCTTTTTTTTAAGGATTTTCTGTAAAAAAAAACGGTTTTTGAATTTTTTGTTCGGGGTTGTTTGTAATAAAAGTGCCAAATTAACATATTTTAATCTTTAGTCGATTTAATTAAATACGTGTCTCAGCTTTTTTTGAAAATCGTGCTAGTTCGCGTTTTGACAAAAACGCAATGGGGTGGCAGCCCTTCGTTTAAAAAATAAAAAAAAATTCAAGTCGTGGATCATTTCTTTTTTTCTTTCTTTAGTCCTATTTTCATCCATACATGATCTAGAAACTAAATCCGCTATCATATTACAGTTACTACAAAATTGCATTTATATTTATTCCAGAGCACCGTGTAAAATGCATCTAATTTGCAAAAATCTAAACTATTTACATACAATGATGATATACTTGCCAAAAGATAAAATTTGATACCCATATCGCCCTTTTTTATACGAAGGGTTGCCACCCCATTGCATTTTTGTCAAAACGCGAACTAGCACGATTTTCAAAAAAAGCTGAGACACGTATTTAATTAAATCGACTAAAGATTAAAATATGTTAATTTGGCACTTTTATAACTAACAACCCCGAACAAAAAATTCAAAAACCTTTTTTTTACAGAAAATCCTTAAAAAAAAAGGCCATGGATGATCGTCCTTGGACAAATTGTATACACAGTTGGACGCGCCTTAAAAAAACCTTTCTTACGATACCCAGTTTGTATATGTTGGTAAGGAAACAGATTCTTAAATTAACAAAACATGCAAAAATATACCCTTTTTTAAACTGGTCCAGCTCACGAGAGGTCAAAGCTGGAGCCGAAATATTCAAAATGTCTTCTTAAAAAAGTCCTAGGTTCATTTTTAGGAGGGTACATCAAGCACTTTTTTTGGTGAGTCGCTCTAATGTACATACATATTATTAGGAATGATTCTATACACTTCCAAAATATCTTGTACCTTCATGTTACATATATTTTTAAGCTACCCTTAAGTTAGCAATGATAATTATAATTATAAGCTATTTCTATTATATAAACCATTTTTATTTTTCGAATGTGTTCAATGATTTTAATTTATAATTTATATACATATGTACATATATATAGCTTCAATGATAAGCATAGGTTTGCATAAGCAAAAAGTATGTGAACAATTGAAGGAATAAGACTATTACAAGGAAGCTTTATAAATTGAAATTTGATTCATTGAACCCATGCAAAATGTTTATTTAAAATATGTAACTTTTTAAAACAAATAATTCTCATATGCTATTTACAATAATTTTATAAAAAAACTTACTAGAAAATAAAATATCTTTTTTTCTTAAAAAACATGTAACACTGCAAGTATTTTTTCAATTTTTACTTTTAAGCTTATTTTAATAATTTATATTTAACAATGCAAAGTGAAAAGTGATAAGACAGAAACGCAAAGATGATTAAATCCTTTGTGGAACACTTTGCACATTCACTTTGCAAGAGAGGGCAAAGACTTTGCAAAGAGAGCAAAGTTTTTGCAAAGAGAGTAAAGTCAAAAATTAGCTTAGTGCAAAGTGAGATTTTGCATTAAATTGCATTTTTTGCATTGCCAAAAAATGCAATTTGATAAGTGCAAAGTGAAAAGTTGATAAGTTGTTTTGTGGAATAGGGCCCAGGCTTGCATATTAAGCCGAAGATATATCACTTTAATCGTCTGCATTCGTTGAAAACAAAGCAAAAATTAAAAATTTATGTTTGTACGAAATATGTTTGTGTTGTTTATTCGCAAACACAAACGGAAACAAAGTTTGTTTGTGCTAATCCATTTGTGTTGTTTATTTTTCCCTTAAGTGTCGAAAAGAGTGCTCCTTAGAATAAAAAAGGCATAAAGATATATTTTTAACTTTTTCTAAAGAGCAGGTTTTCAGTATGGAGAAAAGTATGGAATGTATCTCTTTTAGTTACTTTTTTAATACAGTAAAAATACAGATCATAAAATAAAATACAGAATAATTAATTAAAGAGTTTCCATTAAAAAAAAAAACACTTAACAAAGTTCCAAAATACAGTACTGTTCTGCATAATACAGTACGATCGCCGTATCTATAAGTTACATGAAACGATAACTGCTTTTCAAAGTAGCATTTTTCCAAGTTTAGCCTATCCATGATTATTTGGCAGAGTAAACCGATTAAATATCTCAAAAATTAGCGAAGTATCACAGTTCGCTTGAAAGCTAACCCTTTTTAAGTTATGTCGGGCTTAAAAAACAACCTTTATAAAGTTGCAGTTGTTAAAGCAGTTTTTTTTGTGATTACATTATATACACCCACTCCCACCGGGAATATGTTTTCGCTCTACATAAGGATATTTCGCTTTTAGGTGTTCCATCCTCCGAGGAAATTATTGCGATCAATACTTGGAATTCGGAAAAGTTTAAAATTGCTAAATACCTTGAGATTTTGGCTGACCAGAGATCGTATCTGGTACAATGGGGGTCAGGTCCGCATGTACTTCGGTTCTAGCCTGACTGTCTGTCAGTGAGCTCCCTTACCCTGCGGCCACACTTCAAGTTGTTCTTGATAGTCAAAATTTACATAAATTGAAAGCTGTGACGTAGGCTGCATTCAATTTTTGCGCCATTTACTTTCAAGAAGTCATCAAGAAAACAATTTATAAAGATAAACGAAAAATTTGCTCACTAACCTTGAAATCAGCTGTTATCTTGAACGTAAATTCAATCACTGGAAAGAGAATTTTAAAGGCAAGTTCGTATCAATTTCTAAAAGTATGAGTGTATTGGTAAAAAAGTGTGAGTGAATTAAAACTTTATAGGCAAAACTTGATAGTGTAACCCTCAAGTTAGGAGAACACGTAATGGTTGTAGTCAGCTTCACAGGCTAATTTTATACCTTGAGGGGAAGATTTGCTGATCTTTCTGGGTGCTGTTGCCTTTTAAAAAATGCTACTGGTTTCAAAACTGCAGCGGAGGTTAGCTAGCTCCTGCAGTGATGCCAACTTTTTAAGAGCAAAAAGCACTTTAAAATTTAAAAAAAGCACTAAAAAGCACTATTTCGAGCAAAAAAAGCACTAAGCTATTTTTACAATTTAATTAAAGTAATATGTATTTTGATTTTTTCTATGTTTCATTGGAAGAAAGATCTCTGCAGACATAAGATGGTTGGGTGTAATCATTACAGCATGAATTATGTCGACGTAGCCCACATATAACGTGAAGAATTGAATTAACAGAGTTCAAGTATTATCGGTTTCCGATTTTGGATTTACAGTAGTTCATCGAACCAAATGTTCTTTCAACTTCCGTACGGCAAACTTAAATCTCTTAATACATAAATTTGACAACTAAAATCGTTGACTTCTATCCAAAAAAGATATGTTCGTTGTTTGTTTTTCCATTCACAATTCCTAATATTTTCCAAGCTGTTTTCTATTTTTGAAACAGTGTCAACATCTTTAAAAAAAAGTCTACCAATAACAAATACATCGTTTTTATTACGATTACTAAAAGGTTGTCAACGCTAAAAAGTGCAACGTTTCGTAAAATTTCCAAATTGTAGGAAGCCTTGCTCTAACCTCGTAAATAAAGTTTTTAGTAAAAAGAATGCAGCTTTCTTTTATCACATTTTCTATAATTTAAAAATCTTAAAATCTTTACAGGCCTTCTCAAAATGGTACCCCAAATAGCAAAGCTCATCTTAAACATCCTCTTTATAATCGAAGTTTTACAAAATGGTAGAAAAAAATAAAAATTGTAAAAAGCACTAAAGGCACTAACGAAATATTGAAAAAGCACCAAGTTAGTGCATTTTCTTAGTTTGGCACTATGGATAAAATTTTGGCGTTTTGAGGCATCAAAAAGCACCATAACTAGTGCCAAAAGCACTAAGTTGGCATCACTGAGCTCCTGCTCCAAAACACCGAGCAAGTATATAGTTTGGCAGAATTGCTAAAAAAAACTAGCTCTGTGTTTGTGTTGCTTGCTCTCACGCATAGGGTTAGGTCACCATGGTAGCTACTGACGTAAGTCCCCGCCGAGTTCTATACTCCCACTTTTATTTATCTAGTCCAGTGATAGCCATTCCATAGGCTCGCGAGGCAGTCAGTAATCGTATTTTTCACACAGACACTGTCGGCAATTCACATGTATACAACAACTTTGTTCGTTTCAAAACATCAGACTATCATCCGTCTCCGCGACCGCACACAAGCACTTAATATCTTTGTATGCGTGCGTGCGGGGCTTGGTTAGTTCGGGGCTTGGTTATCACTGATCTAGTCTTAAGAAAATTAATTATGATACTCCTAAAAAGGGGCTACTATGAAATATCAGATCGTTTGTTACGTATATATGTACATATACATATACATATAAAGGGTGGCACATAAGCAACGTAATGCTTTATTTAATAAATAATTGGAAATTTGTTCTTATGATGTTTTGAAGAAATTATCTTCCAAACGGTTCCCATTAGGGATGCCAATCCCAAAATCCCAGGATTTAAATTTTTTAATCCCGAGATTTTCGGGACTTAGTTAATCCCGAAATTATTAACAAAATAAAAAAAAATTACCTTAAAATCTATATTTTATTTAGTTACCTCAGTTGATGTATACAAAATAAAAAAAAATTATATTGTAATTAGATCTTGATTTATTTGTAAGATTCTGTTCAAAGTTGTATTAAGTAAATTAGAAAAAATAATTCAAATTTGAATTCGAGATTAATTATCAATTAATTATGTAGTGTATAAAATACACTTCTTAATATCGTAAAATTGCTTCATAAATTGCCGCAGTTCCTATGCCTACTCTCGTTAAACACTTCAATAATTCTAACCCTGTAAAAGGTAAAGTTTCAATGTCGAGTTTGGTGCACCAGTGGAATGTTTTGTGCATTTCAATAGACATTTTTTTTCTTCAAAAAAGGTAAAACGAAAACATTTTGTTAATAATTTCGGGATTAACTAAATACCGAAAAACCCGGGATTATAAAATTAAAATCCGGGGATTTTTGGAATCCGGATTTCGGGATTGGCATCCCTAGTACATATTGAGTCTTCGGTGCATACCAGAGAACTGCAAAATCAATATTTTTCTTGATTTATTCATACGCTCAAATTTACATTCACTCTTTGCCTGCAAGACAAAGTTCAAAGTTGGTAATTTTTACATCGTTTCGTACACATTTGATTTTTGCATGTGTTCGTTTTTTATTGAAAGTGCTTTGTTTGCATTTTTGTTGCGCACGCAATATAATACAAATACCCAAAGTCAAAATGGACACACATTTTTATACTTTTGCATTCAAGTAGTCCTTGTCCACTCGATGAGAAGCTTTGTTAACATTAACAACAATAAAAACAACAATAACAAGAATACATTTTACATACAGAACTACTGTACTTTTTAAGATGATATAAAAAAGTCTTCTTTTTCTATGGAAATTGTTTATACCTACATATGTGCGTTTAGTTTCATTTACATTTTTTTTCTTGTACTACGTAGTAACTGATGAATGCCTAAATGAGTAATAATTGCTTGATTTCTGGCTTTTTTGTTTGTATTTTTTTTTCTTTGCCAAAACAATCATTGTCGGACCAAACACACAAACATCTTAATTGACAAACGAAGCTAAACGATTGAATAAATAACAAAGCACGATGTGCATTATTTGAATGACTGCAAACCAGCAGCGAATGTTTGCGGTTGCTCAAGTTTGTTTGTATGACCGCAAGCGAGTGGTGTTCATTTACTGCGATTTTTTTGCAATCGCACAAATCCGTTCTCTGGTGCATACATGAATTTACAATTAAGTATGTATGTTTAATAACAACAATAACTTTGCAATGTTTAAATGAGTAAACAAAATTAAAGGATTTTGTTTGTGTATAAGGGGATGATTAGGTATAAAACAAATGTCTTTCTTATTAAGTTTAAATGAATTTGATAAATGGAAAAATAACTAATAAAATAAATTAATCAGTACTGACCGAAATATCTTCATTGCTGACCGGTCAGTACTGACCGAAACATCGGCATTGCTGACCTGTCAGTACTGACCGAAACATCTTCATTGCTGTCCGGTTAGTATTAAAGTAAACATTGTCATTGTTTTTTTATGTCATAGCTTGTTTAATGTTTAGCTTATATCATGTTCACACGGACAGCAATATTCGTGTTTCGCTCTCCCATGCCTGTTTCGCGCCCCAAACATGTTTAAAACAACATGTTATCCCATACAACATTTTGAGAGCGAAACAGGTCGTTTCATTTTGAAACATGCTGCGAAACATTAAAAATGTACTATCATCTGCAATTTTGGTAACAATAATCGTGAGTTTATCTGAACTAACTTAAAAAAAATTAAAACAAAGAAAAAAAAAACAAAATAAAAATTAATGTAACATAAAATAAAGTTATAATTATAAAATAATTATATTAATAAAAGTATTAAATAACACTACGTGGCAAAATTTCAACAAAGTCGTGACCAAATGAATCTGGCAGCTAATTTTTATGTAAAATTGTCCGCTGAATCCAAATATGAAGTCAGAATTTTCAAAAGTAGAACAATTTTTGAGATATTCCAAAATAACCGTTATTTGTGTTTTTAAAAAAGATGATGTGACTGAAATGCAAATATCTTCAAAAGTTGTAAACGGATTATATAATTCTTAACCATATAACCATGGATTGCTTGTGAAGATTGGTCAAGAAATTACAGAGTTGCAGGGGACAAAAATTCAAACTTCATTGAAAATTTTATGATTTTGTTCTATTTTGTTCTTTTCAAGTTATTTATTTTAAACCAATGATTTAAAAATCCTAATGTTTTATTGCATGCGACATTAGATTATTTTAATATGAACAATTTGAGCCCAACAAGACATAGATTGGTACAAAAATGACAAAGCTACAGAAGATTTAGTAAGTTAACCCACATAGAAATTCAATAGTTTCAAGCAATTTTTAATATTTATTGTTACTAAAAATTTAGCTTTGTATATTTATTTGTTGTGGGTTAATGCAATTAATCTTCTGTAACTTTTTCATTTTCGCACCGATCTGGTTTCTATTGGGCACAAAATGTTCGGATTGAAATAGGCTAAAATTTTGTATTTTGGATATTTGCATTTCAGTCACAGCATCTTTTTTAAAAACACAAATAACGGTTATCTCTTGATGAAAACACTGAATTTTTGATGATGGGATAAGCTATTCCTATGCGCATTTCAATGGTTGCTTAGGCCAGATCGTCAGAAAAGTTCATCCAAATAAATAATATATTTTTAATTTTAACTTATTTTTTTTATCCATTTTTTAATAAAATTACAATTACAACACAAAAAAAATGTCAAAATGAAACATGTATCGTATGAACAGCGTGTTTGGCAAACTAGTTTCTACAAAGCACTGAGAATATGTGTCTGGACTTAAAGTCAAATGCCACCCATACTTTACAATAAATTTTTGTACCAACGTTTTTTCGGTTAATTTTATTCTTTACTTTATGAGAACATCGAAGTACACGAAAATACTTTATTACACATGATTTGAATTGTCTAGATTTGCGATTATTTCCTAAGATCATGATCAAACACATCTTCATAACAACAAAATCTAGTTGATTTCATTTTCAATCTTCCTCAAAATGTTTTGCATTTACATTTTTGACATTAGCGATATTTTGTTTTCATAACAAAACAGCTGCCTGAAAGATTTTTGTGTAACACATACATACATGAAAATAAACAGGCATTTTAAAATTTGCATTAATTTATACTTTATTACTCTGACAATAATTTGGTTAAATTAAACATAATATGGTTAAAATTTTCTTTAAAAATTGTTTTGTTGCTTTTGCTCTGGGTGCATATGTATTAGGGCGGGTTAATTTTTTTTTTTTGATGAAGCGTATAGCAAAAACGTAATCTATAGGTGATTCTGAGAAATTTTGCTCAAGAGACCATAGCTCTAAGTCGGGTTTGGAGCCCCCCAAAATTTCAAAATAAATATTTTCCATATATACATAGAATAATTTAATTAAATTCGTCATAAAATCGGATAGAATTATAGTAGATTTCTTAATCTGGGCTTGTTTGAAAGGTATTTTTATCACCTTTCCGAATCTGTTTTTTTTAAATGAATAATAATAATAAATAATAAATTCAAAATTTTCTTCGATTTTTTTCGAGATTTTTTTTCTTTTCTTGCAGATTACGCGATATTATTCAATCGCAAAAGATCGCTCAGGAGAGCCATAGTTGAACGTGCTGTGAAAGCTATGGCTGCATCTTGTGATAACTATAATTCTGGATTGTTTTCCACCATTATATTAACCGTTATATATATGTGCATCTAATTTTTGGGTTAACAATTATTCTTGGGTTTTTAGTACACAATATTCTGCAATGTTGTTTACTCACGACACCACTGAGATGAAAATAGTCCTCATTTCTTATTATTCGATATGATCTTTGTGTCTGAATAATCGAATACTGACTTTTAAAATATAATTGGAGAACTTTGGTTATTTGTTTTCTGTTAAGTCTTTCTATTATAAAGTTAATTCTAAGCAAAAAAAAAAAGACAACAGAAAATTTATTCACTTATTGAATCATATTGTTACGTATGCGCCACCCTGTATATATTGCAATATTGAACCAATAAAGTATTTCATGCTTTTCATACAAATAAAACCCACATTACACATCCAAGTACATCAGTAACTCTTTACATAAATTAAAATATTTGAAAATAAATAAATATTTGCTCTTTTATAAAAAATGTGTTCTCTGTTAATGTTTTCGTATTTTCTACGTACATACACATACAAACATACCTACAACAACAATCATCATGCAGATAACTTTTGAAATTTAAATGAATTTGCCGCAAAATCATTAATTTTATTAAGCGAACTCATTTATCACTCTAATACTAAATTATAAATTGTACCATATGGCTTCTAAAAAATATTTGTGATCATATTAAAATCACAAATAATTCAAATGAGATACACATGTACAAATATTTGTGAATCCTGGTGGTAAAGTAGAAAAAATACATAAATAAAAAATTCAACTTTTTGATTGTATAATAAATTTTCACGCACATTTAAAAGGATATATCAACATAATAGACAAATTGTTTAAACTTTAGATAAATGTGTAAAAACTAAAGCAAATTAAGGATTATTTGCAGGAACACAATGCAGCATGTATGTTAGACCGGGTCGACCTCCATACAAAAAAAAAAGTTGTGCCAGTCACCCCCTAGAATGAAAGATATGTCAATGAAGTTTCTAAAACAGGAAAAAAATTTTTTTTTGCCACGCCCTAAAATACAGCACTTTTGGTTTTTTATACGTAGCGCTGCCATTTTAAGTCCGATCTCATCATATCGCATATCGTTGTTCATGGCTTGACAATGGCTTCATTTTCGCCTTTGATGACTTTTAAATCCGAGCTCAAACTGTGGGCACCACTTATGCTATATCGGATCCTTCCCCTAAATCCCAAATTTTTTTCACGTGCCAAGAAAGCCCTTCTAAAACTTAGCCACTGCCAAGCCATGAACAACGATATGCGATATGATGAGATCGGACTTTAAATGGCAGCGCTACATGTAAAAAACCAAAAGTGCTGTATTTTGGGGCGTGGCAAAAAAAAAAAAATGTTTCTGTTTTAGAAACTTCATTGACATATCTTTCATTCAAGGGGGTGACTGGCACAACTTTTTTTTTCGACCCACCTTAACACAGAAAAAAATAAAAATTGATTTCAATTAAAAAATTTGTGATATTAATTAAAAAATTAATTAAATTTGCACCAGTAAACAAATTAATAGTATCAACTAAACCAGTTAATAGTATTAATTAAACGTTTAATTTACTTGATTAAACATTTAATTGACTTGATGGGAATTACTTATTTTAAAGAATGTTTAGTACAGCCTTTTACCAGAATGATTCAAATGAGTTTTTTGAAACGTATGAAAACAACCTTCTACCAGACCTTAACAAGACTATTAAAATTATTAAAATTGTTAAAAAATCAAAAAGAAATTTATGTGGTGTTATGGAAGACTTTCAAGGCAAGAAAAAGAACGGAGAAATTGGATATTCTTTATAGCGCTTTTAGCAATAAGTAAAAGAATCTTTTCTGTATACTCTTTTTATGAGGATGAAGCATGAAGAATGCAACCTCATATCAAAGTGATATACACCTATGCCACTACTGGTCCCGTTGAGCGGTCCTTAAGAAAATGGATGTATTGATGGATAGTAATACCCCCACATTTTGGGGGGGAGCAAACGTCCGGCGTAAGGAAACTCAGTCTCCCGGACGTAATTCCTTAAGGTCATCCAGACTACGTTCCCCAGGGATCCTTAGTCCATTATGACATCGCTCCCGAGGTGTTTGGATCTTAACTCGACAAAGGCCTGACAGTGGCAGAGAAAGTGTTCCAGCGTCTCGCTCGCCTTGCCACGCGCTCTGCACTCGTCAGATTCCGCCCGTCCAATTTTGTGTAGTTGTGCCCGTAATCCTGCAATTTTATGTTAAATAATAAAATAATTAGTCTTATTTTCAAACTTCTAAACTAGACAAAATTAAAATTATTCGATTAACCGAATAATATTTAATTTTTCGATTATTAATCCATTAAATTTTTACCTCGAATAATAATTCGCGCGATTTATAGTGCTGCATACACATTATTCGATTCTCTTATGAAATTGCCTTCGTGTCTAAAAAAAATTAAGCTTTTGCTCTGCAGCATTTAAGTGTTTTGTATGCATACTGTCCTTCTTCTTCTTCTTTTCAATAGCCAAGTCAAAAATAAACGAATAAAAGGACATTTTTCCAAAAGTCTTTCCTCTTTCACCATTAAAATTAAATTTTTTGCAGCAAATGTTTCGCAGTGCTCGTTTACTTTGTTCGATTTTTGTCGCTGCAATTCTTTCTTAATGAGCGGGAGGGGAGAGAGGAATTAAAAGGGGTACACAGGGTTACCGTTCGCCCGACTAAAGTCGCAGCTTAACCCTTTTAAGCGGCCTAAGACTTACTTTAGCGACGTTTTACCATTTTTTTGTAAAGTTTCTTACAAAAAATATTTAATTTCCAGTAATTTATAAATTTTCCTTTTATTAAATTAAATTTAATTTAATTATTCTTATTATTTTTTAAAAATTTTTTTTTTATTTTTATAAAATAAATAACAAGTTGCAATACTGTGATGTAGAGTATGATACATTCCGACTTGACTAAGTATACATACTTTCTTTCTTTAAATTCTTGGCTAAAAGTATTCAGCACACCCGAAAATCTACTTTAACATTTTTTTTTAAATATACAGGTAATAACACTTTTCAAATCTAGCATTTGCATGTGGCAAAGTTAATAGTGTTGTCTGATATCTGTGCCAAAGCATTTATTAGTGTGAGTATATGTTAATATGCTACATTGCGTGGTTAAAAAAATTTAGCATTCAAGTGGCCTCTGATTGGTGTTTTAACAACTTAACTGCGTGTTTTGTTAAATGCAATAACATATAATTTAAAATTAAATAGGAGAAAACCAACATTTGATATTATGGGAACAAATATGAATTACTTAATTTTAGATTGAGAATTCTTATACAATGAAAAACACGTTGCCTTTTCAAAAGTATACTTTTGGTTTAGAGAGAACATTTTTAGTCATTTTTCGGTTTCAAAAGAAAAGTTTAATAAAACACTTATAAAGCTATAATTTCCATGAAACTTTTATTTCATTACAATTTTTGGACTTTGCCATTACGTAATTTAAATTACCGCCTCTAGATTGGTTGCAAGAGTTCATCCGGCATAACTTGACAAATGTTAGTTTCAAATGGTCCAACGATAGGGAATTATCCGCGTGGACACATTCTTTAATATATCCTCACAAATAAAGTCTAACAGCATCAAATTTCATGATCTTGGTGGGCAATTGGCATTGCCGTAATAATAAATTACGCATTCCGGAAACTTCCCATGTAATGAAGCCAAAAGTGTGCGTCTTGTGCGGCTTGTGGCATCATATTGTTGAAACCACATATCGTCCTGTTCATAATATTCAATTGAAGGCAAAAAAAAAAGTCGGTTATTATACGAATTATTCACCACAGTTCCACTAAAAGCCACGATATTTTCTTTAGTGCGCACATTGCGATGACTAACCTACTTACAACTACAATTAATGTTAGAAGAATTCCAATCAATTGTAGTGGGGACTGTAAGAAAAGATAAACTCACTGTTTCTTGTTGTTCTTTTTGTTTAAGCTTTGATATTGTTACAAGTAAAACTGTTGCTTATAATTCTTATTCGCTTAACAGTTTGATTTGTTTAATATTTTTAGTTTTTCTAAAATCTCTGGATGAAGTTTCCTGACGACCTGGCCTAAGCAACCAGTGAAATGCGTATAGGAATAGCTTATCCCTTCAACAATAAATTACAGTAATTAGTATTGTGGTTATTTTGTTGAACTATTTATGGTTTTTAATCCAAATTTTTTAATATTTTTAATTAGGCTAAAGTTCATTAAATTTAATTTTCATTAAATTATTTTTATGAAGAAAGGAATTTTACATCATGAAATTAATTAAAATTTATTGATAATTTTTCATTCTTGACTGAAGCTGGGCTCGAACCCAGGCGTTTTTTACGGACAGGTTACCCTTACATGTTTCGATTGCAACCACTCAATCTCTTCAGAGGGGTTTGCCGTTTAACACTCGCAGCCATCGACGACTGATGACGTCAATAGTCAAACATCAATCCTTAAACCAAATTGTATTTAACCTTTGGTAGATCGAAATTTGCCTTGAATGATTATCTGTTTTAATTTATTTTACATGTTTTTCCTTACTTCTGTTTTTTTCGTACTTTTGTCAAGAATTCTTCTTGAAGTCTAAAGTACATTATTTTTGTTTTCGTTTTTCTTTTGTTGTCTTTCTTTTTCTTGTTGACCTTTTTCAGCACAACTTGAAGGACAAATGCAAACAGTGTTTTATCAAGAATAAAAATTGGGAATTAAGCAAGACAAACAAAATCTTGTTAATTAAAAATTTTGTATTCGCAAAAATTTACTTTGATAATAAACTGGCAAGTGCACGGCTAAAAAAACTAAACTGGAAACATGCTTCTTTTGCGAAAACAATAAAGCAAGTTGTTTCTTGTTAATTCCTTGTGCACAGTACGTGAGTTATGGCCACCATAATGACCCCGTAAAACTCGAAAAGTGGCCACGTTTAAGTCACCACTTTTGTTTATGTTTTAACTATTTCTACGCGTTCTTCGGTTGCTAAACGGTCCATATTTGTAAATTGCAAACTTTTCACTTAATTAATGACACTGTAGATGAAAGATATTTAAAAGCTGACGGCCTTGCCAGACCGGCGGCTTTAAGACCATTTACGATTGTTAATTTCAACATTTTTCATTTTTCGAATTTATTCTATGAGCTAAATTTCAGTTATGTATTTTATAAAGCTTTTTTGTAATAGTTCTATTCCTACAATTTTTCAGAAATGACTTTATACACTACCAGACTATTATATTGTATTTTCTTTTTACATTTTACCTTAGCCTTCCGTTGGAAAGCAATGAGGTATATTGAATGTACAGAACAATTTACAATTATTAGACACCAGCAGAATGTAATGCATTTTCTGGCCCGCTACGGCCGTCGTCAGCATTATTTGTGTCTCACTGGATAGTGTTACTTTATAAATTGAATGTATTTAACTCAACTATTTTAACAAATAGAAACTGGGAATTATTTCCTTCCGAAGGTAACTTTATATTATATTCAACATTTTTCATTTTTCGAATTTATTCTATGAGCTAAATTTCAGTTATTATTAAAAAGAAAATACAATATAATAGTCTGGTAGTGTATAAAGTCATTTCTGAAAAATTGTAGGAATAGAACTATTACAAAAAAGCTTTATAAAATACATAACTGAAATTTAGCTCATAGAATAAATTCGAAAAATGAAAAATGTTAAATATAATATAAAGTTACCTTCGGAAGGAAATAATTCCCAGTTTCTGATTGTTAATTTCGTAGAATTAAAAAAAAGCTATGTATAAAAATGAGTATGAGGGGAAAATGCAAGCACTTATAGGAGACAAAAACACCTACAGAATTTCAAGAGCAGATCCAACTGACAAACTGCAGAAACAAAACAATACCATTATTTCTGATCTCTACAAAAATAATATTATTAATACAGGTGAAAAACGTAAACTTCTTTGTTCTGCGGCTACTGCACCTAGAATATACGGCTTACCCAAAATACATAAGGAAGGGACACCCTTACGAACTATTGTGTCGTCAGTTCAAGTACCATGTTACCAATTATAAAAATACGTTGGTAATATTCTTAAAGTCATAATTTCTGACAAATATAATGTTAAAAATTCGCTACGGGTAAAGGAGCAACTGAGCGGTGTAAAAATTAAAAATAATGAAAATATGATATAGTTTGACGTGATTTCACTATTCAAGAACATCCCAATTCAGACGGCAATAAACACAATTATGAAAAAATGGAGTATTATTAAAAATCATACTAAGATGACCAGCTCACCATTTTTAAGAATACTCAAATTTTGTCTAAATGACAATAATTATTTTATGTTTGGTGAAAATATTTAAACTCAAATCTTTGGTATGCCAATGGGGAACCCACTATCACCCACTATAGCGGATATCACACTTGACAACCTACTTGACGATGCAATTACTGAACTGGAACATGAAAATATTTACATTAAATATATCGCCAAATATGTAGACGACATTTTGGCGATAACTCGCATAGAAGACAAGGACACAATTCCGTCAATTCTTAACAAACAACATCCTAAATTACAATTTACTACTGAGATTGAGAAAAACGGAGAAATCGCGTACTTAGACTCAAAAATTATACGCAAAAATAATAAGATTCTGTTTGATTGGTACACTAAAGAAACATCTTCAGGAAGGTTAATGAATTACCACGCTACACAACCCAAAAATCAAATTATAAACACAGCAAAAAATTTTATTTCTAGGGTATATAACATAAGTGATACACAATTTCATAATAAAAACAAACACATTATAACAAACATTTTAAAAAACAATAGCTTCCCCACCAAACTCACATCTACATTGATAGACAATACGATTAAACAATTGGATAAGGACAAAAATAACCACAACAAATCTGCAAACATAGAAAAAGAAGAGAACAAATTTTACAGTGTTAAATACATACCTGGGTTAACCGATAATAATATACGGTCGTCAATAAAAACAAAAAACATCTGTTTTGCATACAAACCCAATTTGACATTAAGTACAATTTGTTCTAGAGTTAAGGCGCCAATTAATAAACAAAAACAAAGTAACATTGTATACGAATTACAATGTGAAGGAAATGACAAACAGCCATGCGAGCTAATTTATATAGGAACAACAAAACGTACACTGGAGACAAGAATGGGAGAACACAAGATGGACATAATGCGTAGAAAAGAGACAACAGCACTAGCACAACACATCCTACATACTGGTCACACAATTAGGTTCGATGATGTAAAAATTCTAGATAAAGAAAATAAAGAAAGAAAGAGGTACACAATTGACAGCCTAAGAATCCAACAACAAATTAATAGAATAATGAATTTGAAGGAAGACACGAACAAAATAAATGCGAGCTATATTGTTGCGATTACTTAAGCTTACTTACTTATTTTTTAAATATTAAAATTAATTTTTATATGTGTATGATCCTGAGTACATCTAAAAACTTTTTAATGTGATTAAATTTTCATATTGTAAGTCTTTAATCTTTATGTGGTACATTATTGTATTTATTTTATTGTTTTTATAATTTTTAAATAGACAATCCCTTGAAAAAGTCGACAAACAATCGACGAAACGTCGGGAACAAAATATTTTAATTAAAAATTGAATTTTATTTACATTGAAGAAATTTAGGCCCTATTAGCTTGACAAAAATAATATTCACAATAAGCTTTTTCGTATAGCTAACGAAACTTTTACTGCCTGGCCTACGATGTCGACAAGAACATTTCTTTCGTATATTTATATTGAAAACAAAAACAAATTTTAATTTTTTATTATGGTTTTCAATATAAATATGCGAAAGAAATGTTCTTGTCGACATTGTGGGCCTGGCAGTTAAAATTTTATTTTAAATATTAAAATTCAAATATTTGTCAAACACTTCAACTGGTTACATTTTGATTACAAATAACCCATCGTTCAATGAACGTTAGCTTTATTTAAGGTTCTTGTTTTTATTGTATACGAAAGTCAAGAACTAGAAAAATTGTCATGGAAAAATAATTGAAGAAAGTATGTGTGTTGCAAACCTTGATGCTTGCAACTCACTTTGTAAGAAGAAGCATTTTTCTAATAAAGAAAATTCTAATATTTCCAGCGATCCCTGAAAAGTTCTTTTAAGTGTTATTAATGGAACGGATAAACCAATCATTTTATTGTTCTGTTAAAATTAACATGTAGGAACTAAAATACAAGCTGCCATAAATTCTCTCTGCATAAACGTCACTTTATAAAACTTCAAAACAAGATGAAGCATCTATGCAAATTGCTTACAACAATTCAAACACTTGTAACAGTTTGAAGTTGCCCTTTTGTTTGAATTGGTCACTTAACAGATGTTTAGCATTTTATTCGAAACAAGATGATTTTTATGCCTGTTATTTGAAAATAATATTGTTAGTGCTATAGTGTTTTATGAACAAAGTTTCTAACCGTGAAATTGATGTAATAATTTAAACTTTTTATTGAAACATCAACGTTTTTGTATTCAAAAACAAGTTACAATAAACAAAAACTAATAAAAGCTTTAAATTATGGAATTCATAGGAATAACTTGAAATAGTTGTTTGTGTTTTTTTTTTACTTTTATGGTTTTTAGTACAAATTTGTTTTATAACAAATTAAAGAGAATGCAAACGTATACGATTGATCTTTACCATAGTATTTACACACAAATTTGCAAGAGTTTTAAGTTTAGATTTCAAACCCATGGGATCATTAACATAATCTTAAAAAAATATATAAGAAACATTCTAGTCTTAAAATGATTTTAGTGAGGAGATTTTTGTGGGACTTTTAGTCATTTCGGGACCTACCTATATGCACAAAATTTTGACGTTATACGTATATACGCTTAGTTTCCCATTTGCAAATTCGTACAGTTTAGCTAAGTTAATACGATTAAAAAAATTTCAGACCAGTGATGGAAACTTCAATACACAAAAAAAAAATCAATGTTAAATCGTCAAAACAAGGTTGATTTTACATTTTTATACCCCCCACCACAATTAGTTGTGAAGAGGGTATTCTAAGTTAGTCATTCCGTGTGAAACTTTTTTATTATTCATCTCAGACCCCATAAAGTATATTTGTTCTGGCTCTTCGAGTAATTCTAAGTCGATTTAGCCGTGTCCGTCTGTCTGTCCGACTGTTGAAAACACGTTCACTTTTGAAAAACTCAGAACAAATGAACACATTTGTTGTCAAATTTCTTGTAGTTCTCCTAAGCAGTTTGGGATTGAATACCAGCAAAATCGGGTTAGTGGGATCAGAGCTATGAATTAAAATTTGGAACCACCACCCTAAAAAATTGATAATTTTGTTACAAAAACTAACATCAATGGTGGAACAATGCACGGAATGATATAAGATTTTGCTAAAGTTCGTTTTATTCAACTGGAAATTACACTGTAAAATTTCGTGAAGATCCCACATAAAATCTACTCTCGGAAAACAGTTTAGTACGCCTAAAACCATAACTAATAACGCTATCATAACAAAATTTGGTAAGTCACACTTATTTGGGACTAGAAAAAACACTGTACAATTTTGTGTAGATCGGTCCATAATTTACCCTAGGCCCCATATAAATCCTACTCCCGGAAAACAGTTTAGAAAGCCTGAAACCTTTATTAATAACGGTATCATAATAGAATTTGCTACGACACAGTTTTATAGGACTAGAAATAACACTAATAAATTTCGTGATGATCGGTCCATAATTTACTATTGGCCCCATATAAAACCCACTCTGGTAAATTAATTAAATACGCCTAAAACCGTAACCGTATTTATTGTGGTAAAATTTCTTCGAACTTATTTTCATATGGCCAGAAAGAATGTTATGCAATTTTGTGATATACGGTCCATAACTTACCTTACATCCCATATTTAGTAGCCTTCTGAAATTTACTGTTAAAGTTAAAACTAATTTCACCGCTGTTCTGAAATTTATTGAAATTTGTGTTTTTTAATACCAGAAATCACTCTGTACAATTTTGGGATGATTGGTTCATAACTTACAATGGCTCCAATATAAATTCCCCTCTTGAAAATCATTTAAGTTCGGCTTAAACTGTTACGAATCATGATATTTTACTCAAGCTAGTAAAAATTGCTAAAAAAAAAATCATAAAACTTACTGATTGTCGGTCAATAATTTAATAGAAGTCTAAACAACAACCAATTTTAATGCGGATGTCTGCTTTTATAAAGATAAATTAATAATAAATGCATATCATGTAGATATGACTCCTGAAATAATTGAACTGTCGGTGGAGGGTATCAAAGATTCGTCACAGCCGAATATAGCACTCCAACTTGTTTGGTAGTAATTTTGCTACACTTTTTTGTACTCCCCTTTGCTTACAGATGCACTCACAATAGAAAGACATCAGCGGAATGACCCGATATCGTTTTCGACATCATTTTACTTGAAAACGGGAATTTTTCTTCTTCTTTTAATCAATTATTTAACACATGAAAAATATTTTTTTTGTTCTTATAATGTGGTTGTTGTTGTTTTATCTAAAACAAATAAAACCGGACTTAATGGATTGAAAATCAAACAATGTTATCTTAACATTTTTCGTTTAAAATAAATATGAAACAATGAAAATTTTAAATTAAGTCCATTGAAATTTACTATTGCTCTCTATCAATATTGCGCCATATTAGTTAACCATAGGTATTTGTTTTATGTGTACTATTTTCAGTACTTTTTCATCTGAAAAATATCACTGAACCCCCACGTCAGTTTTAGTACTCTTCTCTAGTTATGCTTCCTTGTTTAAAAATCTAGCCTGAAATTGTATTGCTGGTTTATAAGACCAATGGCAGGCATAGTGCAATTGTTATTTAATTTCTTTCCAAATGCGCAAAAGATATTCGAAACTATCAATCCCAATTTCGTGCGTTGGCGTATCTCCCAGAAATAAAAAATTGAACTGAAGTAAAATACTTAAATTTTTAGGCAAAATGTGAGCAAAATTCAAAAGAAAAAGTCGTACTTATGTTTCCTGGTTTATCACGTATTGCTATCAGAATTTTGCCAATAGCAGGAGTTGAGTGCTCGTCTTTAATGCAATATGATACAAAAAAGAAAAAAGGAATCGTTTGCAAGTTGCAGTTCATTAAAATTTACTTAATATTAAAGATCAAGTACCAAAATGTTGAAAAAGGACTCTCTTGCTTAGTGATCAGAGAATCATCTAATGGCCTTTTCAACAATCTCGACAGCAAATCGAAGCGATCGCCATCCATTCGCTCGATTTCGAATCAGATTGGGTTCAACCATTTCGACAGCTTTTGATCGCTAGCTCTTACGAGTGTTAACATTTGTTACTTACGTATTAAAAAAAATAAAGTATTGCCATACAAAATATTTCTGTATTTTGTTGCTTTTTTGTTCAGAAGTATCAAAAATAATACTAATTTGCTTGATAACAAATGCAACCGCGTTTGAAATTTTATCAGCTGTATAAAAATGTCAAAAAATAAAAAAACCTTTTTTGTTGAAACCAAAACTTAAGAAAAGTATAAACAAAAGTTAAATTTAATTAAAAACAAAATATTTAAGTAAAAAATAAATAATACAAGCAATTAAATAAATAAGCGAATCAAATAAGACTTAAAAGAAAGTTAAGTAAGAAGCAAGTCAATATTTTGATAGCATCAGCTTTGTCCTTGGCATTTGTTTCATTTGAGGACAAAATTTAGGACAGTTATTGCTAAACTACCGTCTTCCTCTTTGAAAAGGACCTCTATCCTTCTTCGTTTGGATGAAGTTTAATTACTTTTGTTGTTTTCCACCATAATTTGTAGTGTAATATTAAGGGACCTGTCTCTTCAATTTTGCTTTCTTGTGCAACCACCGTCGCAGCTTTAGAAACTCTTGGTGGTGATTCTAATATCTGCTGACTGAGTTTTAGCACTTTTAACTTTACCCGCCAATTCTCTACAACTAGGTGCTGCAGCCGAGGACCAAAGTAGTGTCCGATCAATTATATGGTCTAGGGAAGTAAAATAGTTTTGTCTATAGGTACCGCCACAAGTCTCTTGCAGGCTTTTGTTGTTTTCTAAAATTTTTTATGTCCTACATTTCAATTCTACCCATGTCTGTAAATATATGTAATATTTTCAAAATCAATGCAAGCTATGGTTGTTTGCTTCCTTTAGTTATAGTGTGGTTTACATTTTCGCACTTTGCACTTTAACGCGTGGATGGCTCAATGACGTTTAGTTTAAGGCTTATTATTTTCCATTACTCGTCTATCAAAAGCTTATTTGCTCGAAACACTAGTGCACCTATCGACAACTCAGGATTTTCCTCCATGTATTCGCCTAATGTAACTAGTACATGGCACTCATTTATTTCTCTCAAGTAGCGCTTTCGAGATATTTGCGAAAATCATGACTTTCTGCAGTTGTTTTAACTAGTTATTTTGAAAAATCGGAAGAATTGTTCATCGGAATTGTAAAAACTATTGAATAAATAACTCCTCTTTCTGCACATATTTATACTGTGTTGATCAGATAAAAATTTACTGTGTTACAGGCCTTTAGATTTAAAATTTTTTTTTATGTTTTTCAATATTAAACGTTATCATCAGTGAATTTTTATCCGATCAACACACTATAAAGAAAGGAGGATACACATATTTATTTGAAATTTTTGGATATATATAAAATAATTCCAGAAAAACACGATTTTCGCGGATATCTCGAAAACGCGTATTGAGAGAAATAAATGAGTGCCATATGCATGTATAGTCGCTCAAATTAAGCTTAAGCAAAATCGCATCTTTAAGGCTAATTTTTTTCAATAAATAAAAATCAATAAAATGTTTTTATTTTATATAATTACCATTTGTTCTCCATTTTTATTTATAGTTTTTTTAAGGCCCCTATTATGGTTTACTCAACTCAGTAATAGGGGCCTAAATTACTGTTAAATATTTCTTGTTTTTAATAAATTCCATGATTCGACAACAAAACAACAAGTGAGTGCTTTTGACATTTGTTTTCGTAATGTCGACAATACCTTCGATATTAATAAACCGCTTTTTGTATAAAAGTACTTACGTTTTCTTTCGAGTTGTCGTTTAAACGAATGTGCGTATAGAATAAAGTTAGATGAACCCAAAACAGTTTTCGATCGCTTAGAATGCGATCGAAGTCGTTCTTTCGAAATCGTTGAACAGGCCATAAATTTTTCGATTTTCCATCACTGTTTCAGACACAAAAATAATTCGAAGGCTTTTGTGTTCGGATAAAAACGATTGCAATAGAATATTTTTGGTTTAATTTACTGCCTGTTTTTAGACAATGAAAAGTCAATTTCAAGTGAAAAATTATTTTGAAAATCAAAACAAATTTTCGTAATTAATCTATTGTTGTTTTTAAAATAAATTTTCACACGAAATTTTGTTTTCATTTTCCAAAAAAAGGATCTGAATCTAAACAACAAAAATGTAATATTAAATTTTTTTTGGTGGTAGGCTAAGGATTGACCATAGGTACCATTTAAGTTCCTTCCCTCAAACTCTATCCTCGTAACATAACTTTCACAAAAAAAAAAAAAAATAGTTTTCATATTTGAATACGAAAATCGCATTAAAAAGTTGGAATTTTCTGCGATGACGATTTTTGCGGTATTGGTAAAAAACTTTGTAATTAAAGTTATTGAATTTTTAGTCAACAACCAAGTTTATTGAGTAAATAAAAAAAGTTATTGCCCAAACCATTTTTTTCACCAAAATGTTTACGGGATTTATTAAGATAAATTGTAAACAAAATCTTACTCGAATCTTTATTTATTTATTTATTAATTATTAATTAATTAAATTCCCAATTTTTATTCATGGAGAAAAACACTAAAATTTATTGTGAGGGGATTACATAGTTCCTATGCGCATTTTGATGGTTGCGTAGGCTAGGACATCAGGAAATCATTTTCCAAAGACTTTGCAAAAACTAAAGATATTATACAAATAAAACTGTAAAGCAAATGAGAATTATGAGCTATTAAAAAATGGAGAAGAGTTGTAAAAATGCTGTCTTTACTTTGATTCAAATATTTTTTTTTATTGAATATGAAGAAATATTTAATTATTTCATTATTAAATTATTTTATTAAGTGCTATTTTGCAAAACTGTGTTGTTAAAAATTCTGTGTTGTTGTCAGTGATTGCTCATGGGCGCAAAAAAGGCTACACTCTTAAAAATTTTTCTGTAAATACTCTCGTGTGCACTGATAGAAAAGGCGTCATAACGCTGATGTATTTTGACATCAGTAACATGACAAGTGTCTTCGTTTTCAACCCCATGACATCATGGTGATGTCAACCTTAAGATCACTTGGTCAAAGTGTCATCAGGGTCAAAATAAAAGTGTGTCATCAATGGGATGACATATCGGCATCACAGAAATGACGAACATGTCCTCAGTGCGATGACGCAGTAACATCGGAGAAAGGACACATTATCATCAATTTATTGACAGTTTGTTATTAAGTCAAAGTCAGAGAATATTATTATTTACTAACCCGTTACATATGTTGAATTAAGACCTTTGTTTACAGCAGAACTCTCAATAATAAGACACCAGCACCATGCCCCATATGGTTTTCGTAATCATTCTACTTTAAAAATTAGATTTATTTGACTAAATAATTTAAAAAAATAGAATATAGGAATTTTTGCCTCTTATAATACGTTATTATCATGAAAATAATGTTAATAATATACAAAATGTGGCATCGAATTGATGTCACTATAGTCATAAAATAGATGACACGTAAAAATCGACAAAATTGTACGAAGACGTTAGTCATTGCATCATCGATGCCATTTGTAGTAACATTGATGTCACAATTCTGATGTTAGGGCATCAGCAATATGAAGATGCATTTTTCGATCAGTGTAGGGTACCGACTATAATTTCTTACTTCCTTTTAGTTGAATTCTCTCTTTGTAAGAAAAATAATTTTCGAAGTTAGTTCTATGGAAATAATGATCGAAAAATTCTGATTCTGACGAAATACTTAATTGCGTTCAATTTATTTGTGCGAAATCTTATGTCTAAGCCTATTTTATGCGCCCCTACATGATGCAACTGGTCATACAGTTGAGTTGAATGAAAACCAATTTTTTTTTTGAGTTTTTATTTAACCGTTGACCAACAATCACACCTCTAACGTTTATAAGTTTGTACAACAAGTTGCAACGTGTAGGAGCCGCTTAATTTTTATTGGGAGTTTTTTAAGAGTGGGGGTTAAGCTCGATTATGCGTTCAAAATTAACTCTATTATCACACATTTTCTAATATTTATTATAAACCAGAAACATATTAAATTGAAATTTTCATATGTGTTTGTTGTATATTTATGTTTTTATTTGAAATAATGAAATTATGCGTAATAAATTTAAATGTATACATTTTGTCTGTTTTAATACCAGAAGAGATTGTCACTAGTTTCATTGTTTTAACACATGTGTGGTTAATTTATAAAATTAACACACACACTTATTATAAATTATTTATTATTCACGTTAAATAACTATTATTCTACTAATATTGTTTAATTATTTTATTTATATTTCAATATAAAACCAGATATATTTTTATTAATACGAATGTTAATTAAAATTTTAAATTAGTTTTTCACAATAAAATATACACCTTCATAAATAAACAGAAATAAATTTTTTTGCAAATAAATCTTTTCGAACTGATTTATATCCAGAATGTTGATGGCTGAAAAAGTGTAAATAAATTATTTGCAAACATTTTATGAATAAATATTTTAATTGATTAAACTAGTTGGAACAAATTTTCCTTGTTAATTTAGTTAACAAACACATTTGAAATTGTTGCATACAATTATAATTCAATTATATTTACTACATGCATATACATATATTTATGATTCACAGAATTTTAAACTATTTTTTTTTTTAATTTAAAGGAATAAGAAAAAAATTCCCACAAAAATAATAATTAGCTGGGAAACCGTAAATATGCAAGTGCTTGTTTTTGCTTGTGCGACAAAATGAAACAGTAAATGTCAGTGTTTTTATCCAAAATAAAAATTGGAAATTAAGCACGACAAACAAAATCGTATTAATTTAAAATTTTGTATTCCCAAAAATTACTTGGATAATAAATATGCAAGTGCACGACGTAAGAAAACTAAACTGGCAACTTGCTTTATTTAGTTTTCTTGCGAAAACAATAAAGCAATTTTTATGCAGTTTTTCTTTTATACCCTCCAATACTAGTGTATACTAAGTTTGTAATTTCTTGAGAAACATTTGTAATATTCATTTAAGTCCTGCTAAGGTATATAAATTCTGGATCTAAGAGTACTTTTAAGTCGATTTAGCCATGCCCGTCTGCTGAGAACACACACTAACTTTCGAACAACTCAAAAAAAAGAGAAATAAAAGTGTAAAATTGCTTCTTATTGTCCTTAGAAGTTGTCCAGCAAAATCGGCTTAGTTGGTTTAGAGTTATGAATTCAAATGTGGAGCCACCAACCTTAAAATAATATAATTTGTAAGAAAAATCAACATAAATGGAACAACGTATGATTGATTGACACTGCAGATGTGCAGACGTAAATATTAAAAAAAAAAACATTTCTTGCAGGATCTTAGGTTAGGTTCAATGGGCAGCCGTTACGACGACGGGTCACTTGGGTCCCTATAGCGGTCCCTTTGTGATACCCTTAGCCAGTGACAAGAGTCAGCCAATGTTAACAAGTGTCAACTCCCTGCAGAACAGAGAGATCGATTTCAATTCCACATTAGACACATTGGCCATTTCAATTCCGGTCTCCCAAAATGTATAAACCTTATGCCCCCCAGACCGGGGCATTGGCAGAGAAAGGGAAACACCGTCTCCTCCTCCTACTCCTCATCATGACATATTCTACAGTAGTAATTATAATCAAGACCCAATCACCTAGCATGAGTCTCAATCACCAAGTGACCCGAAATGACCGATATCACTGTCCTCATCTGGTCCCTACCGATGCCAAGTAGCACACGCGTTCTCGCCGCCTCATAGCCAGGCCATAAACAGGATCTTAACTTATTAAAGAATGCAAAAAAAAAGTTGTTGATGTTTTTCAACTGTAATGCGAAAAGGTTTTTTTATACTAATCAAGTCGGCAACATCTAGCCAAATCTGAGCGAATGCCTTCTTTGTGTGAAACGTCTTTTGTAGGTAGAGTTTTTTATACGGGACTCCCCGGGACAAAAATACCGGGATTCTGCACATCCCTGGAAATTTTCGTGGGAGTTCCCGGGATTTATTTTAATTATGGCAACTGTATTGCTGATTAAAGTATTAAAATAATTAAACGTTTTTCGATTAATTTTGGTCGCTTAACTTTTCGAATAATTTAAAATTGTTTTTTCTCGATTAATTAATAATTCGAATAATTTCAGTCGATTAATCGAATAATCGAAAATTTGTTTTTTCACACCATTAGTTTTTTCTTTTATGTCAAAAAACAAGCCGGTACTTCTTAATTACACTTTTATTGTTTGTTAACTCGGGAACATTTCTTTCGAGTAAAAATTTTTTAAAATAGAGTTCAAAGACTGAAACCAAAGAGCTTGGGAATAATTTATTTTTAAGAATTTTTAGTACAGCTTTTTATAGCAATGATTCAGATGATTTTTTTGAGACGAATGAAAACAATTTTCTATCAGACTTTAACAAGACTATTAAAAGTACATATTAAAATTGTTAAAAAGTTAGAAATAGATTCAAGTGGGATAATGGAAGACTTCTAATTTTTAGAAAAGATGAGAAAACGAAATTTGATATTCACTTTCCATCTCTCCAACGTAAACAATTAGTGAAAGAATCTTTTCTAAATCATGTTTCATCAAAATAAAAGAAAGAAATCGTTTGAAACATAAACATTTACACCCCCCTTATTTATAAACGATGATTAAATTTAACAAAGGCAACTTTTTTATACAAAATTCGTATTGTAAACCTTTACTTAATTTAAAATATTTTTATGAAAACGTGCGTTAAACTGCCCTGCAGATAACAAGACTAGTCCATACATGCATGTAAAGAGTAGTCCGTAAAGGAGTAGGTGTACTCCAACACTACTCCAGATATATGGGTAAAATGTGGTCCATTTAACATAACGATGTCCTAGGAGGGAACCATATAACCCACCGAAGTAGTCCCTAAACTACTCCATGGAGTACTAAAGTGGGTTAGTTTTAAAAGCACTCCTTGTTACTACAGTATGAAGTACACTTAGGGGTAAAAGGTGGTCCTTTTAACATTACGATGTCCTAGCAGGGGACCATGTAACCCACCGAAGTAGTCCCTAAACTACTCCATGGAGTACTAAAGTGGGTTAGTTTTAAAAGCACTCCATGTTACTACAGTATGAAGTGCACTTAAGGGGTAGTTTAAGCATTTTTCTTTTTCATTTTTTACAAATCGCCTTTTATGGTGTATACTGTAGTCTATTATTGCCACTATTAAATATATTTACGTGTTATTTTTAATTTTTTTTTACCTTTTTTCCACGCATTTTACATACTTTCACTTTAAAATAAACAATTAATAATGGACACCATCAGGGCTACCAATGTGTAATACTGTAAACTATAGAACAGTATACATCATGCAGTTGTTGGCAGCACTGCATGTTAATTTCTTATAACATGGTCCATACTACAGTACATTGGACCATGTTGTAAATAGTCCATATAAGCCACAATGGACCAAGTAGTCCAATATTATTTGTAGGGTGTATACTATTTTTGAAAGATTATTTAAGAAGATAAGCTTAAATTTGGATGCAATTTTTTTATTTAAGAAGTTTTCCTCTTTTATTTCATAAAGAACCTGTTGTTAAATTGTTGTTACTATTTTAATAAAATTTTAATTTAAAAAAATATAATTTTTGGTCTTATATTTAGGCCCGTTTTCACAATTTACCAATAGCTTAAAGTAGTCTTTAACCGGCCTTATAAAAAGTGTTCCATTATTTAAACTTTAGTTTAACCTAAAGTGAGCGATAAAGTAGATTAAGGTTTATCCTACCTGGTAGGTTAAAGTAAAGTTGCAATAATGGAACACGATTTATGCGTCCGATAAAATTTTACCTTTAGCTATCGGTAAGTTGTAAAAACGGGCCTTAAACTTCTAGGCTAGAGCAAAATTAAAATTATTCGATTAACCGCATAATATTAAATTGTTCGAATATTATTCGATTAAACTTTTGCCCTACTGCTGATATAACTGAAAACAAGTGTTGTCAAGAAATAGATGTAAATTCAAATCCGATAAGAAAGGCAATGTTTAATGTTTGATACTCTGAAGTTCCGAATTAAATAAAGAAGGGGAGTAAGAATGTACACAATTTAAATTTGATTTAAAAAACCCAGATTTATTTAATAAAAGCGAATAGAAGTTGTTCCCACTTGCTTCAAAAAGTTTGATGATCGTATATTCAAAGCAGCTGCATAAAATATTTTTTGAACTAGATTTTGAAAATGCAGGAAATACTGTTTCTGTCAGAATTGATGAAAAAATTGACAAATTTACATTTCAGAATCATTTAAATGCAGCAATTAGTAAGGAAACCGTTTATTCTATTGGAAGAAAACAGTTTCTTTTCAAACGAACTACAAACTTTTTGGACGAAGCGGCTGTTTTATGTCAGTGCTGTTGTTTTTACTGACGTTTAATGCAGTAATAAATTCATTTGATAGATCTCGAATTGTGCAGATAATGTTTTATCAATTTATTTCTTTGGAGCCTTTAAAATTTATTATTGCATAGAATTATTTAAGAGAATAAAGATATTTATTTCAGTGTTCGAAAATAAACACTAAATATCGTTTCTTAATGTTCGGTTCGGTAGATTTGTGGAAAACACAAACGCTAATAGTGTTTGTGTAGAAAATCATTAAAAAAAAAATAACGTTTCCCTGTTAGTCATCTTTCGAACACAAAAATATTACTGTTTTCATCAAACTCAACAAAAGATGTGAACATTTAATTCCGTCCGGTTTTTTTTTGAAAATCCACAAACTTCAATGTGTTCGGTTCGGCTCGTTAATGTTCGTCGCTTTTGGCTGATAAAAAAAACCAAACATTTTTTACAAAAATAAAATACACACACGAAAAAAACATTATAGAACATTAAAATATAATGTTTGTCTACAGTATCACTACAATTGTTCTGTTTTTTAACGAAGAACCGAACATTATATAATGTTCGGTCCTTTCTTGAAAATAGTTACGAACGTAATTAAGGGTTGTGTATGTCTACACAATCACAAAAAAAATAGATATCGTTCCTGGGTGTGTGAGCCGAACGTTAAATAATGTACTGTTTATTTTCGAACACTGATTTATTTAATAAATCTTAGGAAACTAAACATTTCATTTTTAAAGTTTAGAGGGTAAAAGTTCATTTTGGGATTAAAGTGTGATTTCTTCTTTGTATATACTACTTTCGAAATCCAACAATCTTTCTTACAGTTTTAAGTAATTCAAGGACTCAGTGTTTATGAAACAAACTTTCAGTAATTTATCTCCCTGTGTTTTATACGCTCACCACAATAGAGTATTATGCGTTTGTAATGTTACAAACACACCATAAAATATTGGTAAGATCTGTTTTTGAATCAATCTAACAATGTCCATCCGTCTGTAGGGCAGGCTGGCTGGCGGTCCATTTGAAATTTGATGCAAGCTTATGAAAAATTTGATTTAAGCTTATTTAACCGCAATTTAATTTATCCTCCAAAATTTGTTTGGTATCGGTCCATTTTTTACCATAACTCCCATACAAATACTACTCACGAAAATAGCTTTTAATAATATAAGTTCCTTATATTCTATATATATAAAAATAAGTTGCATTGTGTTAGTAATTGATGTTCTCTGAAATGCGTACACAGATTTTGTTTCAGTAAAGTTCACGTAGAAGGTGACGTCAGTACCAAGGATTTTATGTGTCAACGGTCTTCAAATATATATTGGTTCATGATAGCCATTTTTCGTTATAGCCATTTTAGTGAACATGTATTTATATTCCCATACAAAAATCAATAAAATGCCCTCCATTTTGAACTCCTCCGAAACGGCTTGACCGATTTTTATGAAATTTTGTATGTGTATTTGTTAGGTATGGGAATAGGTCATAGAGTGTATTCTATATCGCTAGAGGGCACAAAATATTGCAATAGGGGTAAAAGCTCCCTCTCCCCAATCTTCTAAAACCTTCTAAACTTATAAACCGGTTTTCTTTAAACTTGGCATGCAGACAATATAACATCTGAAAGACAATAAACTAAACGTAACTAATCAACCGATTTTTTTGAAATTTCGCAGGCAAATAGTGTTACAGTTGAAAAGAACTATAGCATATAGTTTTTATTATTAAGGGCGTGAAATAGAGCATGAGGGGTAAAAGCTTCCCCTCACTCTATCTTCTTAACTTACTTACAAGTTTTCTTAAAATTTGGAATGCATACACTGTAACATCGGAAAGAGGACAGGTCATTAAATAGGGCAAGAGGGTAAAAGCTTCGCCTCCCTATATCTTCTTAGCTTATTAATTTATTTTCTTGAAATTGAGCAGGCAATTAGTGTAACATCTGGAAAGAACTATGACTATGGCTAGCAGACACTGTTACATCTGAAAGAAATAAGTTATGTGGCAAAACAACGTTTGCCGGGCCAGCTAGTTTTGGTATGAAAATAAGAGTTTTCGACAATTATATACTTTTATCATAACCGCTTTGTCATGACAAAATGTGGTGCTGGCAGATCCAAATTTAGCGATAGTCCGCATATAAACACGCGTCCAAAATCACTTAAAGGCAAACGAATCACATACAGATGAATATATTTAAATATTCTGCCATGTCAAAGATTACAATTCCGCTCGGAATCGAAGAAAACAAATTTGACTATTGATAGAAAGTATATTTTTATAGTTTTTTGGCCTTTGAGATACAGAAAACTCCCATTCTGTTCAAGAAACAACAAATTTTTCATTCCCAAAATGTTTTTCGTCATTTTCTGAAGCACAAAAATACGAAATTAATTCCGTTTCCGAACGGAATTGTTCTCTACGACATGGCTGATTATAACATAATTTTGTTCTGGCCAGTGTTCGAAAATAAATACCCAATATCGCTCCATAGTGTTCGGTTCGGTATATTTGTGGGAAACACGAACGCTAATAGTGTTTGTGTAGTTAATCATTAAAAAATAGCGTTTCCCTGTTTGTCTTCTTTCAAACACAAAAATAATACTGTTCCTATCCAACTTAACAAAAAGAAGAAAACATTTAATTCCGTGTGGTTTTTCTTTAAGCCACAAATTTCATTGTGTTTGGTTCAGCTCATAAGTGTTTGTTCGTTACTATTGTGCTTAGCGCCCTTTTGGCTGATAAAAAAACAAGCATCTCTTACAAAAACAAAATAACAAAAAGCCAGCAAAACATTTTGTCACAAACAAAATATATACACATACAAGCTGTTCGTGCTGCGGTCGTTGGTAAAATTTTTTGTTTGTTCATTCCTTAATGTAAAAAAGAAACACTATAGAACATGAAAATATAATGTTTGTCTACAGTCTCACTATAATTGTTCTGTTTTTTTTTTTTTTTTTTACGAAGAACAGAACACTATATAATGTTCAGATTTTTCTTGAAAATAGTTACGAATGGTATTAAGGGTTGTGTTCGTCCACACGAACACTAAAAAAAATAGATATCTTTCCTGGGTGTGTGAGCCGAACGCTAACCCAGCGGTAAATATTGAAAGGACCGCAAGTGGCAGGCCTTTTTGAAGGCCTCTATACTCCTTTCTAAAATATTCGCTTCGCATGATATCCTGCCTTCAGAAGTATGCTTTCTAGAAGGTATAAACTTATTTTTAAAAGAATGCGGCGAGAAAGGCTTCTGACTGCTTGTGACTGCTAAATAAGGCCTTCTATTAGGAATCTTTACTCATTCTAGTTACCGCTGGGAAGTAATATTCGGTTTATATTCGAACACTGGGGTCCGAAATAAAATACACTCTTAAACATTTGTTTTTATTTACAGTTGTGTAGAGCATCATATGTTCAGGCTTCGCCGACTATACTGTCTAACATGTTTAAATTTCAGTAATAATAAAATGTTGCCATTTTTTCTAAGACATAAAAACTCTTCTAGTAAATTAAACAAGATAAATCCTTTCACCCTCTCTGACCAAAAACCATGCAAATTCAAAGAAAACTTAATAAATTTTGGCTTAAAGAAAGCAATAAAATAAAAATTCCCCACTTAAACAAAATTACAAAGACAAAAAAATATTGCAACGTTATGCAGATACACTAGATTCCATAGATTTTCCTTTTATGGCAATTCAGATTGAGTTAAGATTGTATGTAGAAGTTTTTATTAAGAAATATGGTATACACATCATGGGCGAGATTTTTTTAGATGGTGGTGAAAAAAGTTTTAAAATTAAGCAAAAAAAAAAACGACAACTAAAATCGATTGCAAAAACAAGTAATAAAAATTATTTATCGATTTTGAGTTGATCGTTTGGCTGAAATATTTCTATGTTCTATATCATCAAATTGTATCATACATCCCTTGATTTATGGTGGTAAAAGGGTTTCAAATTATTAAAAAATTTTCTACAAGGAAAGAAATTAACATTAATTTAACATTCACCCTGTTTTCTTGCTTACTTGAAAGTGTGTTTCTATCATTTAATACAAACAGATATATTATAGTAATGTTTAAACAAATTGCTTAATAAAACTATTACTGTAATATTATAATGGACCGATTAACTATAAATATTAGCTGAAAATTAAAAGCTTTGGTGTTAAAAGAAAAAAATTAAAGTCAAAATTTATTGCACACGTTTTTCCATTATAGCAAATCATGGTAAAACCTGTAATGATGGCAAATCTATAATTTATCTTTGTTAAGCTAACGGGTAATAAAAAATGGAAAAGCTAAATTTTAAATTATTATCTATTTTGGGTGCAATTAATTAAAGAACTTATACAAAAATTTAATTTTTGTTAAAGAATTTACCACTTTCACACTCGGCAAGTTACTTGCCGAAAACAACAAAGTCTGTACAAATTTATTTTTTCCTTACCCCGACCTTACCGCTGACTACTACAAACCAAGAGTTGCGCAAGTCACTTGCCGTGTGTGAAAGGGGTCTTAGCAAATAGTTTTTTTAGTAACAAAATTTTCATTTAATTTTGTCATGCAAAAACATTCACAAACATAGCATTAATAAATAGTCTGTTTGTGTTTGAGGCGTTATGCTCCAAAGGAACCAATATATAAATATGTATATCCAAAATCAGAAAGCTGGAATACTTTGAAACTTTAAAACGAAATTTCTTATGGATAGTTAGCTCTTTATTAAACCATAGTTCCGTTCAAGCATCCTGGTCAATTATAATGATATCATTTTAACATTTTTGATATATTTTGTTGCTTTTAAAATGCTTTTTGTTAAACAAGTTTTACGTTATTCAATTAAATTCAATTCAAATGTTCAATCAACACAATGTGATTATTGTACTCAGTTTTCATTTAAAGCGGAATAATTGAAAAAGTATTTTATATGAAACTAGCTTGGCCCGGTGCGCTTCTCTACACTGCTTTTACCACTTCTTCTGTTGAGAGGTATTTAATATATGGGCATTTCCGTCAAAAGGTCCACCGTGACCGAAAATTTAAAAGTTATTAAAAGCTGATTATTTTACGATATTGTTATAGAGAAATGTTCAGATTTTACTAATTTTATAAATTCACCCTTAAATTGGTTAACTTAGATGAACAATCAGACTGCAAAGTTGTGCAAACGTAATTTCTTATTTGTGAGAATGTTTTATTGAATGTTTTCTTTAATATATATCTTTCTTAAAAGAGGTGATATTTGATAAAAATTATTCCAAAAAAATTTTCTTACATGGTCTGTAATCTAAGGAAGAGTTCAAAGAGAAATATGTTAGTCGGATTAACGGTAAATTTTTATTTTATTTTGATCATTATTCAGTTTTATTATTATGGAAAAAATTTCACGTTCGAAATGTCACGTATCGACCCAGATTTTGGCTTAAAAAAAAAGAAAATGCAGAAGATTTTGGAATCAAACCAAGACATTTTAATGTTACATTGCAACGTAAAATTCTCAAAGTTGTTTAACTAAAAAATTGGGCCAGGTTTCGCTGAATTATGCCTTTTTGTACATGGCCACAAAAACTACTTCTGTTTTTTTCACGTTCGAACCGCTACTTCTTTTGCCATTATCTTTGATCTAGAATCGCGCCCTCCATAAACTTTAGCATAGATAACAGTGCTTCCTTAGTGCTATGTATAATTTACGGGTTAATAGAACGTAAAAATATTTTTTGCTTAAAATGTTATTGCATTTTTGATGCGTACGACTGTCACGTTCAACACTTTGGAATTACCCATATGCATCCTATGAGAGGTATTTCCCCCTTTGCCTGCCAGCTTTATTTTTATTTTCAAAAGTGTAGTATACCATAGGAGTGACTTCTACAAAGTTTGAACATTCATACTATAACAGTTCTTTAGATATGCGAAATTACACATTGGCGTCCTATGGGGGTAACACTTTCCCCGCTGCTATTTTATTTCAATTTTGGGGCTCAGAATGTCCTACTACCAAAAGTTCAACGAAATGCATGTAGCGGCTCTTATTAATATATCTATCTATGAGGGGTATTGCTCCTCCTCTGTCTACCCCGCCCATTTCTATACTGAAATTTATTGTTAACCATAATAGTAGCTTTAACCACGTTTGAAGACTCTCCCTTTAATAGCTCTTCAGTTGAGCGATATTAAATATATGCGTCCTATGGGAGGTGTTCCCCCCCATCACCTACCCGCTTTATTTTTACTTTCAATGGTGTTTTATACCATAAGAGTGACTTCAACAAAGTTTGAACATTCTCACTATAACAGTTCTTAAGATATGCGATATTAAACATTGGCGTCCTATGAGGGGAACCACTTTCCCCGCTGCTATTTTATTTCAATTTTGAGGCTACTACCAAAAGTTCAACAAAATGCGTGCAGCGGCTCTTAAGATATGCGATATTTAATATTGGCATCCAATGGGGGGTACCAATTCCCCTGCCCCTATCGAAAAAATAAGTAGCCTATTTTTTTTAAGGGCTCACGTGATGTTACTGTAAAAATTTCAGGAAAACCGGCTCAGTAGTTTAGGAGTCTATAAGCCAACAAACAAACACACAAACAAACAAACAAACAAACAAACATACAAACATTTTTCATTTTTATATACATATATAGATATAGATATGCATAGAATAAAAGATGCTCTAAATAAATAGAGAATGCAAAAAAAAAACACAATTCAACAAAACCTACAAGATAAAGTAGAATAGAAAGTTTTTTCCTTCTTTTTTTTCATTCAAATTTTCAAAGAAACAAAAAGGATACCGAATGTAAGTGAATATAAATTATAAGGTGAAACAAAGTGGTTGGCCAAAAAAGCTTGCAAAAAGAATAGCACAGAAAAAAAAAGTATTCAACTCATATTTAAGATAAATTTTAATTAAAATTGAGTCAACAAAACCTGGTGACATTTACTTTTCAGTAAATTAATCTCCCATCCTGCCGTACATATGACTGCATGGTGAATTTTTCTTTTGAATAAAATATAAAATAACTTCATTAAAAAATGTCCAGCAGTGAGGAAAAGTAAGTGCAACAAGATAAAGAGTAACTGAAATAAATTATTTAACCGTGAGAAATTTAAAAAAAAGAATAAGTTTTTCTATTTCGTTTTTTTGTTTTAAAGAAAATATGTTAAAACTTTTTCGAGCTTGTAGGACTTCATTACCCTTTTCATATCCTTTACTAGCACAAAGGATGTAATGACGGTAAAATAGGTTTATTTTATCATGAGTTAGAATAAATATTCATCTAAGACCCTTTAAAGTATACATTTGTCTTAAATCCTAGCGAAGTTTTAAGTTATTTTGGAAATACTCATTTCAAAATAAATCAGCTTTCTTCTTTAAAAAAAACTAACGTTATATGTTGGGATTGATTATATGAGATTTATAGGGATTTTATGGAAACTAGGGTCTATTATTGACCACCAATTTAAGATAACATACATGTAACATGCGAAAAGTTTGCCTACCGTGCTGGTTTAACATCACTTTGGTCTTAATACTGGGTAGCAAACAAAGCGTTTATCAACCGCCCCATCAGCACTCGCAAGTTGCAACTTGAGTGTATAATTAGACCGAATTATACTATTGGCATTCGTTTAGAAGCTGGTGCTATTTCACAGCCGCTAAATTTTTTTAACCAAGAAAGCAGCATTTTTTAAAAGCCAACAGCACCTGGGGTGATGCTCCAGCAGCCGAACTCCCCCTCAAGGAAAATCAGCCTATGAATCCAACTTTTTAAGAAAACTTCTCGCCTTAACCTAAACCAAAAGTAGTTTAAACCACAACAACCTCGTAAATCCATTTTTAAGTTTCTGTAAAATTATTTTGAAACCTGTTATTATAACAAAAAGTACCAAAAATACAAAATTTTGTCGGTTTTACCCCTCCAAGTTAAAATGTATACTCCTAATGATATTTTGTATTAAACATTATTAACAAAACTGAAATTCCCGGTTTTTTTCTTTGTACTTAGCACTTTTTATACACCGCACTGGCAATGCGTAATCTTTAATTTGGATTACACTCCAATTATATACATATTTAATTTTTTTTTTCGAAATTATTTTAACCCTAGATACACTTTCTTATTTTAAATACACTACACACTTTCTTCGTCGAATCGACGAAGTCCGTATATGATCTGGCCCCAAACCCACCCAATATAAGGAAACACGAAAATTTTTGTTTAGTTTATAAAATACTTAAGTTGTTATTCATTATAAATAGTATACTTAATACTAAAAACACAACAAAAGCAAGCCAAGGCTTTTTTCGTCAAAACGACGAAGAAATTGTATCTATCTAGTGCAGTGATAACCAAGCCCCGAACTAAGAAAGCTCCGAACGCACGCACACAAAGATATTATGTGCTTGTGTGCGGTCGCAGAGACTGATGATAGTCTGATGTTTTGAAACGAACAAAGTTGTATTATACATGTGAATTGCCGACCGTGTCTGTGTGAAAAATACGATTATTGACTGGCTCGCGAGTCTATGGAGTGGTTATCACTGATCTAGTGTTAAAAAAGTTTCAAAATATACTAAAAAGCAATATTTTTTACACTTCCATACAACCTATAAGCACGTACTTCCATCCACTTCAGCAGATCAGCAATATCTACAGCTACATGAAATTTGGAAGAGTTTCAGTGAAAAACTGCGGAGTTAAATAAGTACTATTTAACGGTATTCGTCAATACGACGAAAAAAGTGTATCTAGGGTTAAAGACAAGATAAACTCACTGTTTTGTTGTTGTTGTTTTTGCTTAAGCTTTGATGTTGTTACAAGTAAAACTGGGGCGTATAATTCTTTTTCGCTTAACAGTTTTATTTGGTTTAATATCTTTAGTTTTTCTTAAATCTTTGGATGAAGTTTTCTGACAATCTATCCTAAGCAACCAGTCAAATGCGCATAGGAATAGCTTATCCTATCAACAATAAATCTCAGTTTAAAAATACTATGAAAGGGGAATTTAGCACTTTTAAACGAAACCGTGTTAACTAATTTTTTAATTGAAATCAATTTTAAATTTTTTTCTGTGCGGTTTTCCAAAAAAAAAAGAACCAATAAAAAAAATTTTGTACTCCTTGTTTTATAAACGATAATAAAATTTAACAAACGTTTATTAAGGAGAATTTTCATACAAAATTTGTTTTTTAAATATATATTTTTATTGGTATTTTAAGCTCGTAAGCAATTGTATTTCAGAAATGTAAAATATTCAGTATATTATATAACAATAGATAATAAAGTTCCTTTTGTAGAAACTTTTTCCCAAAATTCATTTACCGCACTTAAATATACATACATTGCTTGTTGCCTTTATGTTAAAAACATAGGTTTTAAATTTGCGCAAAATAATTAAAAAAGCGTTTAAAAAAGTACCAAAAGTACGAAATTTTACCCTGTTTGGCCCTGAGTGGTACTTTTTTTTGGACTGCTGTGCTCATGTTAAACATAGGTTTCACGTTTGAGCAAAATGATTTTGAAAAAAACACGTGCTTACAAAAAGTACCAAGAGTACGAATTTTTACCCTGTTTGCCCCTCAAATGTACTTTATCTGCTGAATGCGCTTATATTCAAGAAAAAAGGTTTCAAGTTTGCACAAAATTATTTTGAAAAACATATTTTTGGAAAAAGTACCAAATGTACTAATTTTTACCCTGTGCTGCAACTTAAAGTTAAAATTTTTTCAATCCTGGATGTAGTTTAAGCATAAAAATAAATAAACTTGTAAAATTTTGCTGTCTTAATGGGATTGATTAAAAAGTACCCAAAATTACCGTTTTTACTCACACTTTCATCCCCTTAAAAGCCGACTTTCAAAACAAAAGTTTTTCATAAAGGATAGCAAAATTATCTAAAAAAAACCCAAGTGCTTACATAAAACCATAGGTTCAAATTGTTAGCCATCTTTGCCTTTTTCGGTTAAAATTTTTAAAAAAGTTTTTCTTTAGGATAGCAAAATTTTTTTTAAAAAACCACAGCTTACAAAAAGAACCAACAGTACAAATTGTTACCCTTCTTTGCCTTTCTGATTGGCATTTTTCAAACCTCTATATTTTTAGTCAAAAAGTCTAAACGGAGTGGATTAAAAACCTAAAATATTCCTTTTTATTTACTTTTATCCCCTAAATCGCCGACTTTTAAAACATTATTTTTTGTGATAAAAAGTAGTACAAAAAATTTAGGATAAAGAGTTACTTAAAAAAATCGATAAATCGTATTTGCTCTTTTTTTGACTATTTTATACCGCTCTGGTCTAAAATTCCAAAATCTTGTGTACCAAATTTTATCAAAATCGGTACAGCCGTTTGGGCGGTACAATCGAACAAACTTCCTTTACTCTTTAATTTTATGACATAAATAGGGACAAGGAATGCAAACAAAACTATTTGGAAAAAAACAACGTGCTTATAAAAAGTATCAATAGTACAAATTCATAACCTTCTTTTTCCTTTTAAGTTAAAATTGTTATAGTAAATGCACTTTTAAAATTCTGCATTCCAAACGGGGCTGATCGCAATGTGCCTAAAATTTGCCTTTTTATCCACTTTTACCCCCTAAAGGGCCAATTTTTAAATTGTCCTTTTTTGTGATAAAAAATAGTTCACAAAAATTTAGGATGAATAAAAAAAATCGATTTCATTTTTGCCCTTTTGTGACCAGTTTATCCCGCTATGGTCCTAAATTCCAAAATATGCTCAGCCGCTTGGGCGTGATCACCTTAAATTTTATAATATATAATAAGAATATAACGATTTCATAAATTCGTCCAACTTTAAAATATTTATCTGCCTATTCCTTTGCCCCTTTTGGTGGTCTGATATATTAGAAACTCCAAGAGAGATCAATAGTCCCAGCTCCTACTGAAATTACTTAAAACCGGATAATGCAAATTTAAACTATGATGCTCAGAAAGAATAGAATATTCTAATGAAATAACTTAAAAAAAAAAAACGCTAATAAGCAGGGCAAGTTTTTTATGCCATTTGTTTTTTTTTTGCATTTTGGCATGTCTTTAATTATTTTTTTAAAAACCCAGTTTTGGTCCAGCTTGCCAAAAAAATACCTTTTTTGCAACCTAAAAGAAATTTTTAAATAAGCTTAGCGAACATGAGGCAAAATCTTGATGAATGTTGCAAAAATTGGACGTAAAACGCCCTTGCTTGCAATTGCACACAAAATGGCCTTCTGTAAACGAAAGCTCAGACTTTATTGACACTGCTTAGAATAATAAAGAATAATAAAGATGTCAATCAGTTAAAAAGATTTAATTTAAACTTTAAAAAAAGTTTAAGATCATAATACAGGACTACAAGATTAATTAAAATAAGAAATATGTAGTTTATGTAATTAGTCCCCTTGCAAGCACCGCTAAGTTAAAGAAAATAAAAATTCTGTGAAAGCCGCCATTTTATATGATTTTTTAAAATGCCTCCCTAAGCCATTGTTAATCTCGAACAAAACTCCGTAAGTTATGTGCAATTTCTGGTTAATTATTCAATACTCCTGCAAAACTTTTTTTATGTTTTTTTTTGCCATTTTTCGTGCCATTTTGTATACTTTTTTATGCCATTTTGCCAGCAATTTTTAAAAATTGTTCGTGCCATTTTATACTTGCCCTGCTTATAAGTATTCACTTTGGGTGGGTCGAATAACTTTAGGCCTGATCATACCAAGACAATTGTAAACTCAACTTTTACAGCTCTTAAAAAACCGTAAAAATGATTCACTTTTAATGGAAGGTGTCAGTCCCACTTCCAAATTTAAAATCAAATATAGACTATTTTGCTTTCTGATTTATCCGCAGCATAGATTAACGATCAGTTTAATAGATCGTGAAAATATGACCATTTGGTAAGCAACAGATCATCGGAAAATTGTTCTAACTACAAAAGTAGCAAACATCAGCATGGACCCCTAAAAGCATTCGCAGAGTATTAAGAGAGCGAAGTGCGTAACCTTCAATTTTCAGCATTTTTGAAACCGTTTTTTAAACAACGTACCTTCCATTTGACAATATTTAAAGATGCATGGACTTGCGATTATTTTAAAACATTTTTTTTAATAAAATTCAATCGTAAGTTTATTGAAAATTGCAGAGAGATAAATAATTTTTTTAATTTACAAGTCGAATTAATAACTTATCTACCTAAAAAAAATTTGAGATACGTATTCCAGTATTTTTATTATTTCTGCTTCTTCCATTTTTTTGACGCTTTTTCTCTTTTAATTGTTTAATTTTTTACAAACACTACAATTTTTAGTATGTTTTTAATTCAAAGAAAAAATGTACGTCAAAATGGTATTTCTGCGTTTTTGTTTACTGTAGCGTGGATTTCATGAGTACTTTTTAAGCATTTTTTCAATTTGCTTTTTCTCTGGCAATCTTGCACTTACTTAGACCCTGACAATTTTGCATCACATAAAAAATTATTGGCAGTTTTTTTTTTTCAATGAATAGTGATTTTTGAATTTTAAAATAAATTTGATTACGTTCTTAATTGATTGAATTAAAAAAAAATATTTTTTTTCAATTAAAATTTTACTTGATTTTAAGCTTAATTTTAATTATAAGTTTAATGGAATCAATCAATTCGGTTGTTTGAATTGAACACTTTGTTGCTTTCCTCCCTCATCAACAGTTTGCGAAAAATGTTACAAGTGCAACCAACATCTTTATAAATTTATTGTCTTTGCCCTTACATGTACATACACACATGTTTTTGTCATCAAAAAGAACAGTAAGCGTCGCGTGCAAAAAAAACCATCAACAAATAAAAAATGAACTGAGATTTGTTATAGACGAATTACAATTATGACCACCACCAATGTCAATAATGAGCCTTCATACATATGCATGTTATGCGTAAAATAAAAAATCGCCTTGTGGCTGACCACATTGTTGACGGTGGTTATGGTCGCAATCGAAATTTGGTGTTTATTTTCTTTGTTCGTTAATTCTTGAATTATTTTTGGCGTCATCATTCATGTTGTGCGTTTAAAGTGAATAGTTGAAAAAAAGTGCAGCCAAATTACACAACAAAAACAGTTTTTTGTTTTCAATCTTGAATACCCTGAAGAAACAGAGTTATTCTACAATTTTATACAGAGTTCATACATACGAAATTCCTTTGTCAAAAAAATCTTCTAAAATTTGTACAATTAAGCATGAACTATTACAATTAAACAAATAAAACAAGTTATTTTTAAACCATGTTTAAAGAAAACATATATTTTAAATATTATTATTTTGCTTCATTTAACCATCAACTGAATTGATTTAACAAACTTATTCAATTAACAATTTGCGTAATTGAATTTAGGTTGTATTTCAAATACATTGTTTAATTTATTCAATTAAAAATTTAATCGATTTAATGCAAAAATTCAATCATTGTTTTAATCAATACAATTACTAAAATAATTAATTTTCTGTATTGTAATCAATTACGTTAGTAATTCATTCAATTAAAATATTGATTTTTTTAAATTAATTTGTTAATTCATTCAATTAAAATATTGTTAAATATTAATAATTTTCTCAATTATTTTTGTAATTAATATGTAAAAACTCTTTAATTGGAAAAAAAATTCCTTGTTTTGCAATTTTTGCAAATTTGAGTAATTGGTATAATCATTTCGGTGATTGGTGCAAAATTAAACAATTTTTTGCTTGTTTCAATTATTTTGGTGATCAAAACCATTTTTTACTTTATTCTGTGTGCTGTTATGTTTTTGCACTTTTGCTTTTTCGCAATTTATATGAAAAACTTTATTTAAATATGAATTGATATTTAAATAGAATTGGTGAAATTGGCCATAAGTGATTAAGATTTTACACAAGATTTATGTTAAAAAAAAAAGTTTTTTTAAATTGACAAACAAACATAGGTACTATTGAGAAGTTCATTAGACATCACATTGTGTACCGTCGTCATAAAAAACAAATTTTTACTTGTCATAATAAAATTGTCTTCTGACAAAAGCTTTTAAAAGATTTATAGAAAACAAATAAATTGAAAAGAGGGCTGTAGGCCTTGTTGTAAACTTCGATGAGGAAAAAATTAGGTATGTAAATTTGTATGTTTGTATGTGTGTAAATTGAAATTTGAAAACTTCCCAGTTGGCCATGTCTTCAAAACAACGTCGAGGACGCGTACAAGACCCATAGTAAATCCCTGACGACATGTTGGCGACAGCCCATGCAAATCGTCGACGACTTTTTCGAACAAAGGGCACTTAAGTCGTAAACGACAATATGAGCGACATTATTATGCATATTGTCGTTAATGATCATATGGGAAACAATGTGGTTAAAGTTGTCACTGGCGACTATATAAACGACTTTTTTTCTCATAAAGTCTTTAATGCCCGATTAGCGAAATTATCTTAATAGTGTCGTTGATGACAATATTGCTGACACTATCTACGATGTAGTCGCCGATAGGTAAGTGGCAATTTGGGATTTAACGAACACCGATACTGATATATTGGTGATACTTCAGATTTGCCGATATATCCAGAATAAGGGGAACGGGTAAATGGGTATGCCTAGAGGATATATTTACTAAGATCTCTTAGGGTCTTGATGGGCTGTGAATTCCAACTAGTGAATTCCAGGGCCTTGATGGGCTGTGAATTCCAACTAGTGAATTCCAAACTAATGAAATGGCCGATGAGTTTAAGAGACTGGGCTTGCAAATAGTGGATTCTGGATGTGTGGAGACAATCAGACCTGAACTGAACTTAACATATCGTCGACCTAATATGCAAACCTGCTAACTTCCAATAACTTTTAATGGAAACAACAAACTTTTTATATTTCATATGCGCAGCTTGAGAGAAAACCTAAAAATATAGTTGGTTTAACACACTTTAAGACTTAATTTGAAGAAAAACTACATGCTGGTCGACGAGGTGTATCTTTTCTCTTCCACACGGCATTAAAATCTCAATTTACTGAAAAGTGGATTAAGCAGGTTTGCATATTGAGCCAACGATATGGCAATGAAGTTAGCAGGAACATTTATTTTTTGTGTTTCTTGTCCTATTAATTCACGTATTTTAATTGCACAATTGAAACACAGCCGCGAATAACGCTATAAGTTACAAAATAATTATATTTAACAGGCAGGATTATTATTTTTTTTAATTTTTTTTATTATCAAAAATATTGATAATAAAAGCAAAACATCAAGAAATATTAATTTTAAATTAAATAAAAATTTAAAGTTTTTAGTAGAGGACAACGTAAGCGACCACTGCATGGATTTTGTCGTCAAAGTGGTTCGAAACACGACAAAATGCATGCAATAGTCGCCTAAGTTGTCCTCAATAAAGTCTAATTGAAGACAAGATGAGCGACAATTGCGTGCATTTTGTCGTCAGTGTGGTTGGAAACACGACAAAATGCATGCAATGGTTACTTACGTTGTCCTAAAAAAATTTTTATTCAAGACAAATTTAAAAAAATGTCTCCAAAAAAGTCGTAAATACGATTTTTAACACGACAATATACACGTTTTCTTACTTAAGTTGCCGCCATCAATGTTATATAGGCGACAAATTAAAAAATGTTCGGAAGACATCGTTGACGACATTTGCGTCTATGGCCATTTGGCCAACTGGGTTAGTAGAAAAAAAGATTAATTTTTAAAATCCTCAACTTATTCAAAAAGTAATCATGACTTAATAATGAAATTGATATTAAACTTAATGTACTTAGATATCACCAAATACTTGGAAGATATGTAGAGTATATAGAACGTTTATAGCTTAAATATACCCTAAATTTGCAAGCAATGGTATGTAGGGTATTAAGAGTTTGTGATGGAGTTTGAAAAACCCAAACATTTTAGTTTAGCCGACCCTTTAATTTTCCGCTATGGCTGTTTGGTGTGCAGCCATACATTTTAAGGTCCATCCGTAACCGCTTTTTTGTAATGCTTTTACAGCAAGCTGAGAATGAGGGTATACTAGAAACTTATTAAATATTAATATTATATATGTATGCATCTATATATGGGTAATTCCAAAGTGTTGAACGTGACAGTCGTACGCATCAAAAATGCAATAACATTTTAAACAACAAATATTGTAAAGTTCTTTTAACACTTAAATAATACCACTAAGAAAACAATGTTATCCATGGTAAAGTTTATGGAGGCCGCGCTTCCAGGTCAAAGTTAATGGCAAAAGAAATAGCGGTTCGAACGTGAAAAAACAGAAGTAGTTTTTTGGCCATGTATAAAAAGGCGCAATTCAGCGAAATCTGGCACAATTTTTTAGTCAAACTACCTTCAGAATATTACGTAGCAATGTAACATTAAAATGTTTTTGGTTTGATTCCAAAATCTTCTGTATTTTTTTATCTAAGTCAAAATCTGGGTCGTTACGTGACATTTCGAACGTGAAATTTTTTCCATAATAACTTAACTGAATAATGATTAAAACAAAATAAAGATTTTGCGTTAATCCAAATAACATATTTCTCTTTGAACTCTTCCTAAGATTTCAGGCCATGTAAGAACATTTTTTTTGAATAATTTTTATCAAATATCACCTCTTCTAAGGAAGATAATATTAAAGAAAACATACAATAAAACATTCTCACAAATAAAAAATTACGTTTGCACAACTTTGCAGTCTGATTGCTCATTTAAGTGAATAAATTTATGAGTAAATTTATAAAATTAGTAAAATCTAAATATTTCTCTATAACAATATCGTAAAATAATCAGCTTTAAATAACTTTTAAATTTTCGGTCACGGTGGACCTTTTAACGGAAATGTCCATATATAATTTCCTTATTTGTGTGTTCATCTTTATTTGTCTATCCAGAGCTATTTGAAGCCCACTGAAGGGCTTAAAAGCTGAATATTGCCATGCACATAGTAAAAAACCTAGGACAAACCCTAACGTAGCCGGATATTTGATTTTTGGCCGATGGGCGGAGAATAAAGAGGAAAAAGGGGCGTGGCAAAATAAATTTGTTTTTTATTTTTAAATTTTAGCTTAAATTTAGGCCCCCTAATTACCTAGAAAGCTGAATATTGCCAAGCATATTGTGCTAACAATGGAGCATAGCCTGAAGTAATATTTGTAATTAAGTAATTTTTAATACTGTGGCAGCATTGCAGAAGATACCAATTTCTTTTGGTTGTTTAAAATACGGAGTGACAACGACTAACTTTTGTTTATTTCTTTAATTGAAAGCAGAAGTAAATTTTTTTAGGGCTTATTTTTTGTTTTTTATGATAAATTGTTTTGTTTTTTGTGTTAAATTGTGTGTTTTTTTTTTTAAAGCCCAAAGGTAATATTTTAATATGGCATAAAACTGTTATTGAAATTACCATTAACATGGCAACTTAAAAAAAAAAAAAATTAATTAAGCTATCGGTAAGTTGGGAAACGGGCCTTAGATTTTTGCTTAAAACAAAAAAGAATATTGCATTTACATTTGTAAAGTTTTGTTTACATAATACATAGTTCTAATTGACACTCAGCTCTACGTGTAAAATAAATATGTAAATGTTTTAACTAAATTTGAATAAACAAATCTCGTATCAGGTTTGTGTTCACACTAAACGATAAGAGCTACTGATGTTTTAATATTTGCACTTCCCATAAATACAGGTCACAAAATAAAATGCTGTAAATCATTTAAAATGTCTCACCTGTGTACGACTCGAAAAACTTAATGAATTTTATTCGCATGCATGGAGATATTCTTAAAGTAAATATAAATATCTTTTATCGTATTGTTAAATTGTCATCATTAAAAATGAATATTAATTACATGCAATATTTTCTCTTCGTCTGTACCTTTTCTACCATTTTCAATGAAATATGATGTCTTTTCTCTCATATAAATACGGCTGTTTATCCGGTCACACAAAAGATACAAAATGATTTACTGATTAATGATTTCAAATACTTGTTAATCTACTGTGGACGTTCTTCTGCAAGAAACTATCCGAATGTATCTCGTGCATTAAGTTACCGCAGTTTATTTACAGCAAGCCGAACAAAAAAATCAACATAAAAATGAAATATATTTTTAGCCGTAGGTTTAATAAACACGAGCTGGAGACAGGCAATTTACAAGAAGCAAAGGAAAGGGTTGCCAAGATGACAAAATTCTGTAAATAATTAAACGATGTAATATAACTTAAGTAACATCACTAAAATGTGTCCAATGTCTATTATTTGGTCAAAGAACTCACAATCTTTTAAGAACTCAAAATTTGATTAGAATTAGTTCACATTTAAACATCGCTTTTATACATATACCACTCCCCGGAATAGATTTTAATGCCGTAACTTCCTAAAACATCTTCGAATTGATAAATGTTGGCTAAATTTTGAGCCGGCAAGAATTGACCATATGTTCCATATAAAATAATAATTAATACCGAAAAATTCAACATTGAAACTTCTTTAATACAAATATTATTTGCTACTTAATATGGGCCAAAACAGTCCATTATTTTACCCAGAACAATTTACTTGCATAATTGTAATCAAAAGTTCTTACTTTGCAAAGCATAAATGTTACATTTTAAAAAGTTATCGCAAATTTTTGCGCTACGCAATAAGACAAACAGAGATGCGGTAAGTGAATGAATTTTAAACAAATTTAAAAAACAAACAACATATTAAGGGTAACGGCATTCCCTTACTGCCAAGCACGTTTTTAGGGAGAGTATTAAAGAAAAACTGTAAGAATTTTAAAGCTGATCTATAAAGCCTTATGACACTACATTTCAATGCAATGTTTAGGTTTTGGTGACCAGTGCAAATATTATGCAAAATAAATATTTGCCAAGTGCAAAGAGTTCAGTTGTATTAAGATTAATAGCAAACTGTCAAAAATTGAAAGAAAGTGATCGATAACAAATTAAGTTGTGTCAAAAAAAAAAAAAAATATATATAAAATTGTTCAACTTAAAATTGACATTTCAAGCTTAAAATGTTAAATGTGTTGCTGAATCAGTGGTTTAGGGACAAATTCGGCGATTTACCGCTTTTTGTTTTTTATAAACAAAAAGTTTAAAATATTTAATAAAATAAACGAAATCATAACTAAAGATAATCGGAAGAAATTTTTTTTTTACACTTTTTATACCTAGTTTGCTCTTTACTGTATCTCCCTATCAATTCTATATCAATTCAATAAATAGAAAATGTAGTGTCATAAGGGCTTTGCACTCACTAGTTTTTATATGCGTTGAATAAAGAGCTTTTTGTGTCAAAAATCTATTGCTTCAAGGTGAAAACTCACCATAAAAAATGCATGACTTCTGTAGGTGGAATGGTAAGCGAAACTTTTACATTTGTCTCTTAAGGGCCAAATTCACTTGTCAACAGTGTTACCGTCGGATATTTTAAAAAAGTACCAAAAAAGGGGATATCTACAAAAAAAGTGGCACCATTTTTTGAGGTTTCATTAATCAAGAGGTCTCTCGAGAAGTAATTTTTATAAAAAATTTACTTTAATGTTTTGTCGACAAGAACATTTCTTTCGTATATTTGTATTGAAAACAAAAACAAAAAAATGTTCTAAGCTATAATCGGATAATAACAAGAAATCTTATGACAAAAAAACGAATATATCACGTTTTCAAATACTTTCAATTTAATCAGTTCCGCACTTTAATACAAATAAATGCAATCATGCTGTTGAATTTAAGTGCTAGTGTTTTAATTAATTAATTTCGTCTATTATTGCTTCAAATTTTTGTAATCAGGCTTATAGAGCAAAACAATTAAACTGGATTTTGTTATTAATTTTGATACAAAACATCTTCCGAAGTTACAATAATTGGTGTATCTGATAAATGTGACGTGATGGGAGCATTCCGAAAAATATAAGCATCAGTTGGAATGGTTAAACAAACTTTTTCAATGTCTTCCTGTGTTATTTATTAATGGTCAGTTTCATACAAATTTTTTTACAATTAATTGCTCTTAAAACGACTTCTATACTTCCGTAAAATGTCTTCACTTTGAAACCAATCTTCAAAGCTAGTATCTAACAAATTTAAAGATAAAAACATGGATTCGCAAGTATTTACTTTTAACCTATTTGTTACTTTATTTTTGATTAAAGCTAACTTAGTAAAAACACGCTCAGCACAAGCAGTATTGTGTGACAATGTAAAAATATGAGGGATCAATTTGCACAAGTTTGAATATATACTCATCAAATCAATTTTTCAAAGTTCGAATTTCACGCCAAAATTCTTCAGCATTCGAAATTTTAAATATGTGTTCATAATTTGCGTCATTCACTTTACTCTCTTGAAGTTTAAATTCATGTATAAATGCATCTGGGTTAGTTATAATATCTTTAAACTCTGAAACTAATTCGAAATAGTTTACATCTTCATTAGCCACTATAAATAATGGGTCTAAGTACTTCAATATATTGAGCTTTTTGTTTTTTATATCAATTCTTGTTATCAATTCTTTACAAAATTTTTAGTAAAAACTTAGATTTTACTTTTAATGTCAATTACACAAATTTTAGAAAAGTTTTCAGTACAGTTCGGTTTCTGCTTCACGACCAATATACATATACATATATATGTGCGAGATATCTTTACCCCCTTATTCATAATAAATAAAACAGGTTAATAGAAAGTTTATTCAATCGATTTTCAGCTAACCACGCATGACAAGAAACAAAATTCATATAAAAGTTTCTTTTCTAAAGGATTTTTTGGCAGTTGGGAAAGACTTGAACCCACCAAGGACGCTAATTTCTTAGCATATTTTAAAGCTAGGAGTTATAATAAACAGAAAGAAAAAAAGTATATTTTCCTAACGTAAAAAGTATCACAAAAGTGGCAAGAATCACAAAAAGTACCACATTTGGGTGCATTTTGTAAAAGTGGCCAAATAGTATCCAAGCAGCCGAAAAAGTGGCAAATTGCCACTTTAGTGGCACCAACGGTAACGCTGCTTGTCAAATGCTTGTCCAGCTGGCGAATTCATCGTGTACGTGTGCTAGACGTTATATTCGCCGTCATATCTAAATTTTTTGATATTCCATCCAGCATCGTCGGTGTTACACATACAAACACATTTTCACTAAATTACCACAATGATTGATGAGTATTTTGATCAGTGTGGGCCTTGCAAACCTGCTGCGCTTAATAAAGAACTTGACCCTTTTTCCCAATAAAATCACTTGTGTAACCTTTTTGCAAATTTTCAACGGCAACGCTGCCCACCCGAATCGTTTCTACCCCACTAAAAATAAACTAAGGCGAATTCGCTATGAACTAAACAAATCGGTTTTCTAGCATATACCCACCTACATACATACCTGTTGTAAAATTTTTCATTTTTGTGTCCTCTTCAGTTTCTTTAAAATCTTTGTGGTGCGCGTACGGTTAAGTGTAACTCTTCGTTTAAATTATTAAAAATAATTGTTAAAAGCATTAAAAAGTCAATAATTTTTATAAATAAATAAAATCGAATGTGTATTTAATATGTAAATCATAAAATTTGTGCAAATAAATAGTTTTTTCTTAGTAAAAAGTGTTGAAACACACTTCTTCATGCAATTTACAGTTTGTTTTGATGGCGCTGTCTCTGTTGGCTATTCTCTTTTTAGTGCAGAGTTTCGCAGTTTGTGCTGCTGCATTAAGTCGTGACAGAGGCATCGCGGGATTTGTTTTGGTGGTTAATTTGTAGGAGTGAGTGTTTGCGTTGATTTAAGGCAGACAATAAAAACAAATTTATTAAAGCAAAAGCTTAAAAGAGTTATAGAGAAAAATATTATTGGTTATGTTTTTATTAGTGTTTTAAAAGAGCAAATCTCTTAAGAGCAAATTAGGAAATGTTAGTCTGGGTTCACACTATGAAAGTTTTCTTTTAGAAAGTCTGAGCCAGGGGTGCCAGATAATTTTGATAAAAAATCGGCATATTTAAAAAAAAAATCGGCATTATCGGCACTTTAATATAAAAAAATCGGCAAAAAATCGGCAAATTTAAAATACCTATTTTAAATACAATAAACCCTATTCTTACTTACAAATAAGAACAATTCAGAATTATATAATATTTATAACTTATGAAATTTCAAAAGAATCAATCAAAATAAACGTTTTACAAAGAAATTGTAGTTAAGTATAAAGTTTTTTTTAACTTTCTTATAATTAAGTATATTCCATATACAAATATTTGAGTTTGACATTTTTATTAAATCCGTTTTAATATTATTATCAAAACAGTTTAAATTATTAATTTTTAAATAATCTTTAAAAAACGAATAACTTGCAAAGATAAATTTTCCAGTCAACATCAAAACTCTGTTACATTAAAAAATGTTTTCCACATTTGTGGAAGAATGTGGAAGGTCCAAAAATTGTACCAAATGCTGCCACGTTCACGTTATAAATCTGAAATTTTTTGCCAAAAAGTTTGCAAATTTATTTAATTTTCCTTACATAAGAATTGGCTATTTAATTTATGTACTAACATCGTCCTCAATTGCGTTATAATCTTAAAAAAAAAAAATATTTAATTATCAAAGTAATTATTATTTAAATTATATTCATTGATAGTGAATATAAATTTATCTTACCTTTATTCTTTTGTAAGTATTTATCTATCAATTTTCAAACACATATATAAAGTGTTTTATATTTTCCTTATAGAAAAAGAAATTTTAACTGAATTATTTTAGGTTTAAAAATTATTTCTTTTTTAACTTTGGCCTTTAATTCTTCATAGTTGAATATTTTTCAAATAAAAATGTATTAACCCAACACACATAACAAACACTGGGGTCTAATCACATCATTCGATACTATCGTATCGAATAAACTATCGCATTTGTTTGCATACGATAGACACTGACGTATCGAATGAAAACTCGATGAATGTAATGTCGACTTACTCGATATCGAATGCTGTTATTTCCAATTCAATACATTTCATTCGATATCATTTCATGATACCAAAATAAATAATTTCGATAATGTTTGCTCGATATCGTATGCGGTGATTAGACCCCTGCATTTAATATTTAATAAAACTAACCCCTTTTTCTATAGTAGAAGCGCTGACTTAATAACAGTTGTCTCTTTTCAATGTTACAACTGTTTCAGCATCGCTTAAAGTTAGTGTATTATTAACAAACAAACAAAAAGTAATCGCCATTTACGTGTTAGTCAAAAAATCGGCATTTTTTGAGCAAAAATCGGCAAATCGGCACTTTGATAATTTAGGGGCAAAAAAATCGGCAAAAATGGCAGGCCAGGTCTAAGCTTATCGATGAGAGGGGAAGAGGCTTTTTTCTCTCCTCTCTCACCAATAAACTCAGACTTTCTGAAAGAAAACTTCAGGGTTACCGTTAGAAATTTGCGAAAAGGGTCACAAAAAGGGGATTTTCCAGAAAAAGGGGTCAAAAAGGGTTTTTCAATAAAAAAAGGGTCAAGTTTTTTATAAGCAGTATTTCCCATTTAAATGAACATAATAAGACCAAGTTTTTTTATAAGCAAACAAAAAAATAATATTTCAGGTAGGAAGTTCTCAAAAAACTTAATTTTGTATGGAATGCTCTGTCCTGTTCTAAACACCTGACAAAAAGTTTATTCTTTATCATTATAACTAATTTTTTCATATTTCTTATGTAATTTTCCGTTTAGCGATGTTAAATAAATTTTAGTGATTCTTTTAAATTTTGCAATCGTTCGCGAACTGTAACCATTTTCTCGATGAAAGCGATTTTTTCCTGTAAGTGTCAGATTTTTTAAAGATTTTACGATTTTTAATAAATATTAGACTTTGCTATCATACCGTTGTTACCAAAAATTTGGGAATTTCCGCTAATTTAGCAATTTTTACCCCTTGTTTTCATTTCTGTTAGGGCACTCTCAACACTCTTGATTCAAAAGGGGGCGAAAAGTGCAATACCTTTTGCCATTGATAAAGGCGAATTTTTTTGAATAAACCAAGCTACTCTTTAAGAGAGCAAAACACCAAATTGCATTTTTTAAATAAAATGTCAAATTTTTGTTTTGAAAAGAAACCATCGTAAAAAATAACAAATATGTATATGAGTTACGTTGGCTTTTAGGGAAATTGTACTTTACTATCAAAAATCAAGGAAAAAAAAAGCCTTTTCAACGGCAACGCTGCCTTCAGAAACGTTTATTCGCCACTTAAACTAAACTAACGCGAATTCGCCTGGAACTTATCAAATCGGTTTTCTAACAACTACCTCAAGGCGAATTCGCCTTGAACTACCTTGTATATAATTTTGCATTTCTGTTTCCTCTTCAGTTTCTGTAAAATCTTTGTGGTGCGCGTACGGTTAAATGTAAATTCTCGTTTAAATTGTTAAAAATAATTGTTAAAAGCATTAAAATGTTAATAATTTTTATAAATAAATAAAATCTAATGTGTATTTAATATGTAAATCATAAAATTTGTGCAAATAAATGGGTTTTTCTTAGTAAAAAGTGTGTTTGAAAATTCTTCATGCAATTAAGTTGGTTTTGATTGTGCAGTCTCTGTTGATTGTGTGTTTAAGTGAAGAGCGGCGCAGTTAGTGCTGCTGCATTCAGCGTTACCGTTGTGATACTAAAGTATCAATTTGACCCTTTTTCGACGGTGTTGATACCTTTTATGACCCTTTTTTTAAATTATACTTTTGTATCATTATCACCTATTTTGTGACACTTTTTGACCCTTTTTTGGAAATAGCTCTCACATTTTGTCTTTTGTCAACACTGCGGAACAGAAGTGCTAAACAAATGTTTTCGAAATAAGCATTGCTTGATATGGAACAGACCCAAAGTATAAACTTACAACTCCATGCTTTCTTCTCCTTGATTTTTGATAGAAAAGTACAATTTCCCTAAAAGCAAACATAACTCATATGAATATTTGTTATTTTTTATGGTGGTTTCTTTTTAAAACAAAAATTTTACATTTTATTAAAAAATTGCAATTTGGTGTTTTGCTCTCTTAAACAGTAGCATGTTTTATTCAAAAAAATTCGCCCTTAATAATGGCAAAAGGTATTGAACTTTTCGCCCACTTTTGAATCGACAGTGTTGAGAGTGCCCTAACAGGAATGAAAACAAGAGGTAAAAATGTATCTTCATAGTAAAGGTAAGCAATTTGATGTAAACTGTGGCCCATAATTAATGAAAATGTATTCTGTCCAGCTGTCTGCACGTTTGTAATAAGTACTAAAAAAAAATGGTAAAAAAGGACTGACAGAGCAACAGCTGTTTGAGTTATTGATGGAAAGTGATTTGGAAGACTTTTCAGACGATGAAGGCGAAAACGAAATTTTTGATACCATTTTAGAGGACCAAGGGGAAGAGGATGTTGCCCCCGAAGCTGTGGAAGAAGTGCCCGAAATATTAGAGAGCACAATAAGAAATTAAAAATGGGTTTCGAAAAAATTCATTTCTAACTATGTTGACATGAATGATGACCCATGGGAAGTAGGCGAAAGGACAAATTGGACACCTTTTGATTATTTTAACCAGTACTTTGACGATGATTTTTGGACACTTGTATGTCAACAAAGTAATGCCTATGCTTTGCAATGCAATAAAAACTTAAATTCAACTCGTGATGAATACAAACAATTAGTTGGTGCCCATATCGTTGCCGGTTGCATGAAACTACCTCGAATTAGGATGTATTATCGACCATCCATAAGGGTTCCAGCCGTGACAAAGCTACCAAGAGATCGCTTATTTAAACTACGGAATCATATGCACGTTGTTGACAACTTGGCAGTTACACATGCCGAAAAAGAGAAAAACAGGCTATGGAAAGTACAACCTGCAATTGATGCAGTTCCTAAAACGTGTCGATCTCTTTCAAATCAAAAAAAATTGAGCGTGGATGAACAAATGATTCCCTTCACTGGAACAACTCAACTGAAGCAATATGTCAAGGGAAAGCCGAATCCAGTTGGCCTCAAAAACTTTGTTTTGGCTTCCCCGGACGGACTTGTGCTAGATTTTTTTATTTACCAGGGAGCAAAAACTTGGCCCAATGAAAAACCAAATCCGACTTTGGGCATTGGAGGTACGGTGATGGAAAAACTTACCGAAAATGTGTCTCAGGGAAGCGAAGTGTTTATGGATCGTTATTTCACTTCCAGCAATTTGCTACACTTTCTTTTAGAGAAAAGTATTTACGCCACAGGCACCATACAACAAAATAGATTACCTAAAAATCTGCGATCAAAGCTGTCAACGGACAAAGTCCTTTTTAAAAAAGGAAGAGGTAGTTTCGATGAATTCGTAAGGCAAGACGATAAAATATCTGTAATAAAATGGATGGATAACAAATCGGTATACTTAGCGACTACCGCGGTCGGATCAGAACCAATCCAAACAGTTCGACGATGGGATAAGCGCCAAAAAAAAATACATAGATGTTAATTGCCCAAATGTAGTTAAAAGGTACAATACATCAATGGGAGGTGTTGACCTTGCAGATAGGCTAATATCATACTATCGCATTGCGATTCGCACAAAAAAGTGGCCCGTAAAGGTATTTTGGCACTTGGTTGATTTAGCTTTATCTAATTGCTGGATTACGTACAAAAAGGACAAGCTTGCTTGTGGTGCCAATAGAAAGGAGCTTATGGACTTCCTACATTTTAAGCTTTACGTTGGGGAATGTTTCTCTGCTTGTGCCAGTACAATGAAAGTAACTAGATCCATACGCGACGTTGATGGCAGTTCTAGCGAAGAGCATGAAATTCCCAAGAAAAAGGCTATGTTACCAAATCCACTGCCACCAAGGGATGTCCGACTTTCTGAAAATAGACATCTGCCTGTATGCGGAGTCGAAGATAAAAATAAATATATGAGATGCCGCAAAGAGGGCTGCCAACAAAAAACGCGATTCAAGTGCACTTCTTGCAATATATTTCTCTGCATTGCCAAAGAAAGACAATGCTTTTTTGAATTTCATTCTTAAATCATTTTTTCAATTAATATTTTCTAATTTTTTTATTGTTTATTATTGATTTGTAATGAATTAATGCATAATTTTTGTTTTACTGCCCAAATAAATTGAACTTTATAAAAATTTATATTAAACTTTATACGTTCCAAATGTCCAGCTGGCTGCACCTGCCATATCTCCATTGTCCTGCACCTGGCAAGAAAAATGTTTACTAATTTTTCTAAATTTAATGCAGCCAGTTCAGGAAAAAAGGTTTTGAGAGTTTTTCTTCAGGGGGCCGCTTCCGGGACTGAAGAGGTTATATTTATTAAAAATCGTAAAAGCTTTAAAAAAATCTGACACTTACAGGAAAAAATCGCTTTAAACGAGAAAATGGTTACAATTCGCGAACGATAGCAAAATTTAAACCAAACACTAAAATTTATTTGACATCGCTAAATCGGAAAATTACATAAAAAGTATGAACAAATTAGCTATAATGATAAAGAATAAACTTTTTGTCAGGTGTTTTAAACAGGACAGAGCATTCCATAAAAAAATTAGGTTTTTGAGCTCTTCCTACCTGAAATATTATTTTTTTGTTTTCTTATAAAAAAACTTGGTCTTATTATGTTCATTAAAATGGGAAATACTGCTTCTAAAAACTTGACCCTTTTTTTATTGAAATACCCTTTTTTTGACCCCTTTTTCTGGAAAATCCCCTTTTTGTGACCCTTTTCGAAAATTTCCAACGGTAACCCTGGCTGCATTAAGCCGAGGCAGATGCAGCACGTGCTTTCTGTTGCTGGTAAATTGTGTGCGTTAAACGTAGAAAATAAAATCAAAGTTGAAACAAAGGCATAAAATGTAAATAAGAGAAAAAGATTTTTATATGTATGTGTGTGTTTTTATGAGTAATTTAAATGAGCAAATCTTTTAAGAGCAAATTAGAAAATGTTATTATTGTTTTGAAGCATAAAATTAGTGTAAATTTATAAGAAGGTGGTTTACCAAAAAAAAAAAAGACTTAAGGTCCCATTAGCCGACCGTAAATGTAGAAATGTAAATGTAATGTAAACAGCTGATCGTTTCTGTTATATGGAAATCAATGCAAATGCTTAACTGACTGTAATGTCACTTAACCGTAACGTGCCAACCTGTAGAAAATAGAATTTCATTACGAGGTTACGTGACAGTTGTAGATAGTGATGGGCTACTTATATTTTAAATGCAATGCGGGTAAAATCTTTTTGTTTGGTACTTTTTCAGTTATAATATCTGTGGACTTTCGACAAAATAAGTAACAATCCATACATATTTTCATTTATACAGATATATGCTTAGATGTATAAAATTGACAAACCAACAAAGTCTGGTTTTAATTGGTATTAAAACATGTGCACGAATATGATATAATACATATTTGTTTTTTGTAAATCTGTAACTTTAATATGAAATATTAAATTATTTATTTATTTATACATGCAACAAATGCAGTTTTAATACTTGGTACTTTTTCTGCAAAGCGGTCACTATTTCAACATTTTTAATTCTCATCACTGTGTGTGTTGTTTTATGTATACTAATGCTTTTTTGTTTTTGGTTGTGAAAAACAGCTGACACGTTCTTACATGTTCTATAAGTGCACAAACGAGCTTACAGTACGTTACGGTACTTTACATTGCATTTAATTACATTTACGGTCGGCTAAAGCGGCCTTTAGGCTAAAAAAATACGTATTAAATATTTGCAGAAAATACTGGAATACATGAATTTTAAAGGTAATTTTTTAAATAAAAAATATATTTAAATATAGTACCTTTTGCCACAGATTAAACGGCGATGTAGGTACATACATATAAGTTCTTTGTTTTATAAGTTTGTCCTTCCTACTTGAAGAAGTGCACAAAATATTGATTTAAATAAGCATTCCACTACACGGATAAAAGTTAATTTTCTACAGTAATCAATTTCGTTTCTTAAGACAAGAAAATCCAAAAACTGTTTCATGAATTTTATTTTAACTTATTTTCTTCGCATTTAGTAAAATTTTTTTAAATAAAGAAACATTTTCTCATGAGCAAAAAAATCACGCTTTTGGTACATGATCAAAAATTTCTTACAACAAGAAATACCTACAAAAGTAGCTTGTTTTTATTAAAAATAAAATAGAAATTTTTGAAATCAAGCTGCATTCCTTTAATATAAGTCTGGTTTCCTTGATTTTTAAATAGAATTTCTTGTATCAATTGCTAGGGATTTCTTTAAATTTCTCAGAAAATGCTCAAGAAAACTTTGTTTAATTCAATTAATTTTTATTTGAATCGACATTTTAAGCAAAGCAATAATTTGTTTCTTATTTTTATACCTATTAAGTTTTCTTAAACTAACTAGTCCTAAACGTTTTTATGTAAAAAATTCAGGCTTTTCTTCGTATTTTGTAAAATATTTCTGGCCGATTTCACCAATTTATTTAAAATTCAATTTATCCTTAAAATTTGTTTTTCATGTGAAAAACAAAAAAAAAAAAAAAAAAAAAATACAATTTTATTTTAATTGGTGAAATTGGCCATAAGCAACGAAAACTTGCTTTAAGTAACTATAGAATTAAAATGATTTTTTTTTTGAAGTTTTTGAGATTTTAATTAAGTTCATTCAATTTAATTTTCATTAAATTATTTTTAGTGAAGAAAGGAATGATAAAAATTAAAAAATTTTTGATAATTTTATTCTTGACTGAACACGGGATTGAACTCGGCTTAAATTTACTAGTTTCGAGAACAACCACATTCTCATCATCAGAATTCTTTGCCGTTCTACCGTTTGCACCACTCCGGCGCCTGCCAGTCTATAGTCAAACGTCAATATTTTAACCAATGATAATGGTGGATCGAAATTCGCTGTAATTTTTTTTAATGTACTTAAGTAAATTTTCGTTCGCTTTGAGTCTTAAGTTTTTGCTTAAATCAAGCACCTCGTATGTATGTTTACAATAAGAAATTTTTGGCTTGAACGAGAATGGTGCAAAATTTTCTTAGTTCAAGCCATATTTTCTGGTGATTTAGTAAATAATTATTGCCGTGTAGTACAGTAATTCGCTTATAGTCCACTGCTTTTAATGCACGCTCTTAGTGGAATATAATTCGAATTGGACTATAGCTTGTAATTGTATTGCTCTTTGAGGAGACTATGTTGATACATTTAACCGAATTTTCAAAGTTTTTCGTGGAAATTTGTAAAAAAATTTCGTTTATTTATTACCATCAGGGAAACCAGAAATATGTTCTGAAAAATGTGTTTTATACATATTAAATATACAGTAAAAACTTTAAAATATGACCTGAAATCTGTTAAAAATATGCCCCAAAAAGCTTAAAATTGCTAATTTTAAAACAAAACATTAAACAATTTATTAACAGTTCCATTTAATAAAAACAATCCTAAAATTATAATCGGCAAAGCCAAAACACCATAGTATTTACACGCAAAGAAAAAACATGGTTGATACAATCAGAATCGCAAACTATCATTAATGTTTGTGGTTATGATTGTGTCAAACACGTCTTAACTAACAATATATGTTCAGAATAATGTTATAGCTAATTATTGTCTCAAACATATTATTATGTTCAAAAGAAAAACGCAAACGATTATTCAAACCATGTTTTTATATTTCCTAACACCATGCAACATGTCTATTTTAACATGTTATATGGTTGTCACAATTAAACCAATAAAACATTTAATATCAAGAATATATTTTTTATTAAAAACACATATATAATTCAAATACATACAAAGTATATACATATGTATATTAAAAAATAACATTAAATTCATAAATTTAGCACTTGTAAAAATAAAGTAAAGACAAACTTACTTTTTTTCTATTAAAACATCCACTATTTTAATACACTCTGCAACAGCAATTGAAATAATTTCCAAGACGGTTTCAATGTTGTAGGTTTTCTTGGCTGTTAGAAAGGCAACGTTATTGCATATTTATACTTGATTATAATTTTATATTAATAACTTACCTGTTTCAATAAACTAATTTATTTTGTAAGTCTTGCATAGCAGCATGGCCTTTTTCTCCCGAAAAACTTCTTAATTATTTTGTAATCATCCGTGTTTGCCGATTAACTGATGCTCGCGGACGGAAGAAATTTTGTTTCTTTATAAACACACACTGTTGGTTTTAACAATAAATGTTTGCTCAATAAGATAATGTATTTTAAAGCAAACAAAAATTATGGTATTAAACATACCTTTTGTGTGCAACTAGTATTATGATTTTAAATGTATAGTTGAAAATATATTTATTATAGCAGCAAACATTTCACATAATTTAATATGTTTAGCTAGATCAGAGTAACTTTTTAGGTGTAAAACACCATATAATATGATTATAGTGATTTTAAAAATGTTAAGGACAAAAAATATTTTTTCAAGTTATATTAGGACTATAAAAAAATTATTAGGGTAAACATATAAGTCAAATATGAATAAAAATGGTCGTAGTGACCACTCTGTTATCATGTTTTTTCTCTGCGTGTACAGACGAATTTTTGAGATTTTTGGGGCTAATTCAATCTAAATACCAACACAAGGCGAATTTAAAAAAGTAAGTGCAACTCTACACCTACAAAAACCCCATGTATTTTGTTATTGAAATTTAATAGATAACTGTCAAAATATTTTTATTGCAAATTAAAATGATCACTTTTTTATAAAAGAAATTATTATTCGCAGTTTTGACATTTTTTTTATTATAAAAATAATATTTTTGGCACTTTTCAATCAACTTCTTCTCAAAACAAAAGTATATTTTGACAATTACGTATTTTTTTTAATTCGCCGTGGAGAAAGTTGATGAACGGCTGACGAGTTTAGTTAACCTTTTTAAATACGCCTTGTACCAACATAATAAGATGGTTAACGGACACAAAGAGTCTTATTTGGAAAGAAGTTTTTGTGGGGAATATATGAAACTATGGACCAATTTTCACCATTTACTTAGACTTCGTCCTTAGCACAATTAAAATGTTTTTACAAAATTTGCTCAAATTATCTACAAGATTTCAATTTGTACTTTGTGCACAAGGTTAACAAAGACAGATAACCAGCCAGATGGACAGATGGATATCGTTAGATCACTTAAAAAAGTGTTGGAGAAATTGAAGCAACACGTTGGGTTACAGATAGAATTTAAAACAGAATTTCGCATAAAAATTTTTTTTTATTTGTTGCGAAAGCTCTTGTAGACACCAAAAAAATATAAAATGTATCAAAATATGCCTTAAAAACGCAAAATATTCGCTATAAAGTTAAAAAAAAAAATGCTGCAAAAAAGCTCTTTTAACAAAATTATGCAAAAAAATGATGCAAACGGTAAAATATGCAAAAATATGCAGTAACAAATCGATGCCAAAATTCATTAAAAACTCTAAAACGGATAAATATATAGTTTCTGCATTCATTGGTCGCACCAGGAAAAACATGCAATTGCATGTTTATGGTTTCCCTGGTTATCATACAAAATTTTCAGCCGAGGTGTAACCTTAAAGAATTTTTTTACATTCTTCTTTACAAAAAATTATCATCGCTGCTAAAATAAACATTTTACACATTGCAAGGACAATGGGGAGAAATGGTACGGGAAAGCACTATTAGCCTACTACTTGGCAACCTTTCAACATACATTTTATATTGCACATGAATTAACTTTGTGAAATAAACGAAATATTAATAACGTTTTTTTTTTTTTTTAATAAAAAGACCTTGCTTTTGGGAGTATGTCTGTAGGTCCTTAAATCCGATTTTTTTCTTTATATACTTTATAAATATTCTTTATGCCTGTATAATTACATTCTGCGTTTTTTTTATATGCTGCAGTGTTATTAAAAGAAGGATTAATAGGAGAGATTTCATTATTTAAAAACAAAAACAAAAATAAAAAAACGATAAACAAACAGCCAACAAAGGAAATGCTTTAAAAGTGCAACACACAAAAATGAAAAAATAAAAGCAAAAAATAAGGAAATCATAACAAAATGAAAATGAAATTAAAAAACCATCAACCTTTTTTTTATGAATTTTTTGCGTGATTTCTGTAAAACAACTCAAGAGATCAGACTCATTTACATTCCCACACAAACATACGTAGTCACACACACACACACACACACACACACACCTAGTAACTATAAATATAAAAGAGACTCCAACAAAATATGAAGGAGGAAAAAAGGAGCCACCAGACCTTGATGATGGCATTCATTTGGTTGTTCAGTAAAAGCTCTAGGTATATAACTTTAATTCATTTTACTTACATTTGTTGCTAAATAATCCAAAGGAAGCAGCAGCAGCAGCATTGATCACAAATATGTTCGAACAACACAAGTAAAAAGTTAAACTTGCTTTGGCGCCGTCAACATTGTTTATCCCTTATGAAAAGCACCAAATGGCAGCATGCTGTGTCTTCAAACTTAAAGTAGGATTTATTGCACTGACAGGACAAGCTAAAAGATGTTTAAAGCTCAATTTAAATGAAATCTACATTTGTACTCGTACACATAACATTTCGAGTCAGTCATATTTCTGTTTTTTTTTTTTTTTTTTTTTTTTTTTTGCTCACATATTGTGTGGTCCAGAAGTAAAAAAATGTTGATGCACAATGAAAAGTATCCAAATAAGTGCAATACTGGCAAAAGTGCCTTTCTGTTTGCTTTAATTTTTTATTTTTTAAGTTAAACCTGGTCAGTTTCAATTTTAATATTGGAAAATTTTGTGATAAATGAAGTTCAGACAATTTCTAGGCTAAGCTCATAATTTTGTTATCATGAAGTATTGGAAATATTAAACAAGTGAAGAGTCCGTGCCGAATTAATGATTTAGTTTATTAGTTCAAAGGAAACGCTTGGAAATTTAAACAAGTAACAAGATATTTTGCCCTTGGATAATCCATTATAGCTGCTATCGCGGCAAAAGAGTTATTTCGAAAGAACGTTTGTATGGGGCTTAATTAAATAATAGACCAATTTTGCCAATTTTCATTACCAAATAAATCTTTCTCCAAACAAAATTCTTTGCCCAACTTCACCTTCCTTAGTCATGTACAGGGCAAGGGACTTCATGCAAATGCATGTTTGTTGTCGGCACTCTGAGACCCACCTAAAGTTAATATCTTTGCGAATCACAATATTTCCAGTAAAATGGCATCAATTTGTTAGTGCATATTTTTGCATATTTTGCTTTAAATGCATGTTTTTGCATATTTTGATACAAATGCATATTTTTCGTCATATTTCGTTATAAATTCACATTTTTCGTCATATTTTGTTATATTTATAAAAAAAAATTGCTCTTTTCTTAGTTTTTTGTTTAGAAATATCTTTCTGTTCAAGGCGAATTCATTATAAGGTGTAGTCAGTGAATCAGCTGGCTATAGTTGTTTCAGCCCTGAAACAGTTAAAATAGTATGGGATAATCTGCTAACTTCGATATTTTCAAGGAGCAAAAACAACATGTTGGTGTTTGGTACTGAACTACCTACATTTTATTATAAATTCACCTTGTTTCTTTTACTTTTAAAAAGTAGCACATACAAAAATTTTACAATTTGTATAAATGTGCACATAATTGTAGAAGTAACAATAAAACAGTTTTTGACATTTCATTTTGTTCGCGGTTTTTTTTACTTGAAGAAGCAGCAAATAAAAATAATGTTCGGAGAAGAAAAAATAGAACTCAACATAATATTTTTGATTTACGGTGTAAGAAGTATGACCTAAAATCTAAAAAGTATTAAAAAAAAATAAATTGTTTTTAAGGAAAAAAATGCCAAAAGAAAAAATATCAAAAAATAATCTTTTAAATAAGTGTTTTTTTGAGTCTTCAAAATAGAGGGAAAAGTACTTTTTTGCAAAGTTTACAAAAAGGTGTTTCATTTAAAAATTTCAAGTAAATCAGCACCTTCAAAGCCAGAAACGCAAAGAAAATCAACTTTTGGGGATAAGACTAGCAAATTTAGTTTTGAATTGTATAATGCTCTGGTGTCTGCAGGTATAACAATGAAACCATTCCTACGGAAACAACCCTTATAAAAACTTATATCGCCAAGTTGTACACTATACAACTATGTGACATTGTTGAAAGAATTAAGTGACATAATTTGTGGCTGTCTATTGACGAAGCAATGGACACTGAAGGACGTTTCGTTGTCTACGTAATTGGGATCTTGAATGCAGAAGAAGATCTTGAATGCAGAAGAAGAACAGAGTAAACACAAATTTTTGTTAAATATTGTAAAGTTGGAAAAGGTGGATCATGCTTCAATAGCTCGAACTTTCAAAGATTCAATTTCTCTTTTAGAATCCTTTAATAAAAATAAAATTTTGCTCTACTTGCCCTTTTTTTAAGATATCTTACTCAAAAATGTTACATGTCACATGCTAAGCTCATGACATGCATGAAAGTTTTTAAAGTCACCTTTGCGTTTCAACCATGTATAACAAGATGGGGTACCTGGTTGCAGGCAGTTGAGTATTATGCCAAAAATTTTGAAGAATTTAAAGATGTGGTAAATAATTTTAATGAAAATAATGCAGTCGCGATAAAAAAGGAAACAATATTTTAAATGTACCTAATATAAAGGCTCAATTAGAATTTATACACTCAAACAATGGGTTTCTAGTCGAGACAATAACCCAACTTCAGGGGTTTAAATCATTGAACATCTCGGTTAAACTCGTTGATGACGCTGTCATTAAAATAAGAAAAGTAGAAGGTCAAATCGGCGAAAAAATAAAAGCCAAAATTTATGCAGTTTTAAAAAAGAATATTTTTAACTTACCTTCCAGTAAAGAAAAAATTGTAGACAATATTTAAAATGACCACTTTTAAATATCCACCTATTACATCCGTTGATGTCGAACGAACACTTTCAATGCTTAAAACTGTTTGAAGACCAAAAAGAATGAGTTTTAATTTTGATAACTTAAAAAAAAACTTATTTATTTATATATGTAAATATATCTTGACCTACTACTACTTTTTAAACTATGTTTTAAGTTTTTAAAACTGAATGAAATGTATATATGTTTTTTTTTGTTAAATATGGTTAAATAAATATATTTTTAATGCATATTTTTTACTTTTATTTTTGCATATTTTACGATTTTTAGTGCATGTTTTATGCGCATATTTTGCGATTTTAAGTGCATGAACTTCCTTGCCCTGGTCATGTATTACCAGCATAATTATAATTTGAAGCGGACAGACGGACGGACATAGCTTATCATCTAAAGCTAAGATCCCACTATCGGCTCAAATAGCACAATCTGTGACGATTTTTATCGTGCGATATCGGCGCACATTTTAAAACATTGCACAATTTATACTTGGGTGGTCCCATTATCGTTGCACATTGTGACAATTGTTTTCGGTTCATATCGGCCAAAACTCAATTGCGACAATAATCGTTACAATGCGGTCACACTATCGTGCTATTTGGGCCAATTAAATCATATGTTTTTGTTTATTTGCTTGTTGGTAGACATAAACTTACTTTAGAAATTCGCAAAATTCTCCGTCTGAATGTTCTATTATGTCTCGAAAACGCAGATACTGCCAGCTGCTCATAATGTAATATTTTATCAATATTAGAGACAAAAACAGGTCAAGTAGTGTAGTTGATGATGATGTAAAATGTGTGGGTCGATGTGTATTCACAGGAGATAAGTTAATAATAAAAAATTTATGCAATAATAAAAAATTTATGCAATTTTATTTAAACTTACTGCACTTGTTCTTTTTTTTTTTGTAATTGTTTTTATGTAAAAAGATGTTTACAAACCAGAAGCCCGTTTCTGTATTTCTCACATCGTAAAACCTTTCGCATTAAACGTGTGAATTGCAACAAAAATAGTGTGAAATGAAACAAAATATGGTTTTTCTCACACAAGTGTTTATGTATCTTTTCTTTGCGAGAATTATCTGTCATTTAAATAATTTTCCAGCATTTATTGGAAGGATGTGAGAAAAAGTGTTTCTGTAACAATATTTTGCGAAAACTTTCCTACAAGAACTGTCAAAATAAGTCACATTTGAAATTGCTGCGAGAAAAACAAAATGTAGATATTTTAAATTTAAAATATGTTGATATCAGGCGCGGATTCAGGGGGGGAGGGAAATAAGGAAACTTCCCCCCCGTAGATTATAAAAATATGTTTTTTTAATTTCGATAATACAAGAATTCCCAATAATAAAATTTTTTTTTTAATGTACAAAATTTTTGGAAATCCCAGCAAGATTTTTGTTTGTTTTTTTTTATTGAATCTCTAACGAAATTTTCAATAAGTATTTTTCTTTTTTTTTATTGAATCTCTAACGATTTTCAATAAGTATCCATATCATAATCCTAATAATTATTTATTAGATAGTTCCAAAGAAACATCTAGTTTACCGTATTCAAATACTTATTATTCTACATTCAATCCCAGCAGGTGCCATCTATATCCAGAGACTAAACGTTTGACTTGATAATGCGTGCGGTTGAATTATTAAAAAGCCTTAGTATTTGCAATATTTATGTATATATTTATGTGTTATAAGAATCAAAATTCTTTTCGATAATTTTTGTCGAAAGCAGTGATTTGTCGGGGAAAAGCCAGATTTCCTTATCTTTAAGATATTTCAACATACAACAAAAAGTTTTTAGGGAAGAATTTATTGGCTTTGTTGTAAACGCATTTGAAGAGGCTTCAAAAGATATTGATGACGTTGATGTGTCAATTGATGCGAAGGCACTATCATCAATAGTTCTTACAGCTTTGACAAATGTTGGTCCTGACCTAAAAAATTGTGTAGGAGATGGAACAAATGGGTGTCCTCTGATGTCAGCAGAAAATGGAGCTGTTCAAAAGTTCTGGAAAAGCGACAAATGCGAAACAAACGCCTTGCTATTCCTATAAATCGAACAACTCAATTTCTAAAAGCCATTAATACAAAAAGTTGTATCATTTGTTAAAGAAACGACAAAATTTTTTAAATATAATCATCCCAAGCGAAAAACAGTTTTAGCAAAGTATTTGGGAGCCAAACTCTCTTCATTCAGTTTTTGATGCATTGTTGTTCTACATTCAAAGAGGCGTCGCCTGACAAAATATTGTGGGCGAATTCCACTTCGTTGCTCCAAAAATGGAATGTATATTTTCATATTTATATTGCAAGTGATAGCAAAGAAAAGTATAAAAATGGCTCTCCTGTAAAATTTGGTTTTTGTAACATACGATAATTTCGCGCAAAGGGGTCAATATAGTAGAAGCTTGGGAAAAAATACCTGAGTGGAAAGGTAGTACAGTCAAATCCCGATAATTCGTACCCCGTTAAATCGTAATTCCCGATAATTCGTAATAAACTGTCGGTCCCTTGAAAAAATCTCGTTAATTCGTAAAACTTCCATACATTTTGGTCCCCTCGCTTATTCGTAGTTTTTTTTCAAATAAAATCTTCTTTACCTCTTATAAATCGTAATTGCTTGCTAACTACCACTTATAATTCGTAATAAAAACAACAGAAACATGGAAAGAATGATTTTTGTTTACCACTATTTTATTTTTGCGTGGGTTTTTGCTTGTGCATGGGGTTTATTTTCTTAAGATCAGTTTGATCAGTTTATTACATGAATAATTTTTATATATTTTATTTTTAACAATTGTTTTTTATATCATTTTAGTAAATAAATTGAAAAACCCCGATTATTCGTATTTATTTTATTTTAACCCCGTTAAATCGAAACCCCGCTAAATCGAAAACCCCTATAATTCGTAAGAAATGGCCGGTCCCTTGCTATTACGAATTATCGGGATTCTACTGTATCTCTACCTTTATATTAAGGAACTCACTTAGTACTTTTAAATTTATTTGCGGAATATACATATTAAGTGTGATAACTATTGTAACACAGCCACTTAGTATCATTTTACAAAGGCAAGATATAGATCTTCAAAAAGGATCAAGCCTTATCAAAATTTTAATCATGCGCCTTGAAGAAAAAAGAAATAAAGCCGAAGAACAATTTAAGGCGATTTTTGAAAAAGTTAAAGTTATTTGCGTTCAAATCGAGGTTCCTATCGAAAAGACAAGATTTGAACGAAATAATCACATCCAAAATGTTGAAAGAGATAAACACCTACTTATATCTAAACTTGAGCCTGATCTATCAGGTAACGTTGTAGATGCTTTAATAAACTGTGATGAAGATATCTACCCAAATCTAAGAAAACTATTTAAAATTTTCGTTTCATTGCTCGCCAGTAAAGCTACGAGCAGGAGGTCATTTCCTACCCTTCGTCGAATAAAAACATGGCTCAGATCAACAGGAAGATTTACTGTACTTTCATAAACTGCTTATTTAAAAAGATTAATGTATATTGAACTGATCTTATATTTTATTTAACCTTTTTGTTGAGTTTTTTTATCTAGGGTAATGAGTTTTTTTGGGCAAAATTTCTTCATCTCACCGCGCGACGGGCAATTTAGGATTGATAATGAAAAGAATTTTTTTTAGGCTTTTTTTAATTTCTATACACATTATATGGTAGGCTCAGAACTGAAGCGAACGAAGTCAAAAAAGAAAATTCGAAAATATATTGAGTTTGAGTAAGTAAATTGCCATTAATTACTGGAGCCACTGGCTTGGGTTTATTACCGTTACCTTAGGAACGAAACTGTTTTTGATTTACCCCATTACAGAACTGGATTGTGGTAAATTTTGCGGAGATTTTCGCAACAGATTTGAAATACATATTCGTGATATTTTTTATGACTTGGTTCGATTCAGCTCTGAGCCCTCCATATATGGTACATTTATTGTTTATATGGGTCGATATCATGAATTGACTACAATCGAGGATTGAAAACGGCCAAGTGCGAAAATGGGTTTAAATAATTATTTTTCGGTTGATACTGTTTTATAAGACCCTTTTATATATTAATAAGCAATGGGCCATGTATATTTAAGGATTTTAATGATTTTTGCACCGCACGGAAATGACAAAAGTCCAACAGAAATGATATTTGTGCGGCACGGTAATGACTGAGCAGCATGGTAATGACGTTTCATCATGTATTGCAGCTAAATAAAACACATACAGCAATTTATGGAAACACATTTAATAAAATGCATACGTTATGTCCATTCTTTGGATTATAATTCCAGGTGTACTTTTTAAGTTTGGGGAACATCAAATTTCTTAAATAATTACAATAGATTGAATAATCTCAAATATACATTGAAAAGGTAATTCCCGTGTTCCTTTTGTCATTACCGAGGTTTAGATTATTCCCATGGTAATGACTGCACGGTAATGATGGAAACGTGAGTATTCTTGGATTTAAATGTGAAAATCTTCAAAAATTTTTATAAAATATATTAGAATCTAATAAAGACTTAAAAAATGAACAAACCAATACAACGAATTTGGAAAATATAATATAAATAACGGAAAAATATACTTACAACGGGAATGACAAAATTTCAGGAACATGCGCAAAAAACACTAAACATTTCAAAAGCTCTCAAACAACTGACTACATTTTTCACTTCTGTCAATACACTTTAAAACTAACGGGAATTGTCGTTACATTGACAGTTAACACCTAACCAAAAACCCGGTTTAAAGCATCGTTTTTTAATAAACAAATTGGCCCACGGGGAATGACGAAAAAAATTAGCCACGGACTAAAATGTCTCAAAATCATAAGTTTTAAAATAAAATTATATTTATGAAATTAAAATTGAGTTGGTTTATTCTTCTCGAATAACTTGACGTACTTCATTTATAATATATATTTTGAGATACTAATGAAAATCTGTGTTTTTTGAACACAAAACGTTTGGACGCACACCATGGTAATGACGATTTGCACCGTGCGACCAAATTTTTTCATAAAAATATCTAAAATATTTTATTTTGATTTCCGCGCCTCGTTGAAGTACATTTTGTTTTATTTAATCCTGTTCTCAGAATTTTAATTTTGTAATATTTTTAATACAAAATGCGTCGGGCCACAGAATGTAGTCATTTCGTGATATCGACCCATATATGCTATATATTTTAGCACCCGTATTCATAAATGATTATAAAATTTAATAAACGTTTATTAAGGAAAATTTTCATAGAAAATTTGGTTTTCAAGCCTTAATGAAATAAATTTCAAGTTTAAGGTGCGAGTTGATTTACATAATGGAAGAATATCTTGTGCAACTTTAATAGCTCGTTCCGCGCATATATTACTACGCTGCTGAAAATTATCACTGTTTCATATATCAGCCAAACAACTCATCTATCACAACATCTATCATTTGCTATTAAAATTTAGTTTATTAAAAAAACCGCGAAATAAAGTCGCGATTTTTTTGCGCCCTTCTTCCGTACAAATGGTAAGATCTTGTTATATTTATGAAATTATTAGAAAATACTTAAAATTTTGTAATTAAATGTAAATTTTGTATAGTAAGTAGAAAAATTGAAATTCAAAACTTTATCGCGTTTGGTGCGGAAACTTTCTTCACGATCGCGAAAAAGTAATACATAATTTCTTAATATTTTTCACGGTCTATACGGCCATGCGATGAAGAATTTGATATTCGCAAAAATTGTAAAAAGTACTTACCCTAACACACATATTGTTTTTAATAAAATTTTAAAAACAAATTTTTTACTTTTTTGTATCATACAAAATTAATTTTACACAAATTTTGTTCAATTTTTTTTTTTAACCAAGGTTAATTTTCATGCCCAGCTAGCATTTTGTAATGTGTGTGAAGATAAATACGTATTTAACTAGCGGAGACATCCACCACAATTTCTTAACAGCAACTATTTTCAGTTAACATTGTACTTAACAGTGCTACTGTAATAGAAAAAAGTGTATTTTGGACGATTTTTAGGTCAATGGAACTGGTTGCACATAAGAATATAGATCTTTATAGGATTCAGGTAGTGGGATATCTGAAATAATTTTGGAATTTCAGAAATTCAGATTTGAAAAATCTCGTTTTTTACGGAAATTTCTGGGGAAGATTAGTGACCATTTTGGAAAAATAGGGAATGTTACTAGCAACACACTATATGGAAATGTTGCTCCAAGGGGTCCTCTTTAGGACCGTAGTAGTGGTATATCTGGAATAATTATGGAAATTCAGAAAATTGAATTTTAAAAAAGTGCTATTTTGAAAAATGTTAAAAGTGGACTTTATGGACATTAGACAATTTGGAGAAATGGTGATAGTTACTAATATGACACCATATAGGAATGAGGGAGAAGAGAGTCCTTAAGAGGATTCTGGTAGTGGGATATCTGAAATAATTTTGGAATTTCAGAAATTCAGATTTGAAATTTTTAGTTTTTTACGGAAATTTCTGGGGAAGATTAGTGACCATTTTGGAAAAATAGGGAATGTTACTAGCACACTATATGGAAATGTTGCTCCAAGATGCCCTCTTTAGGACCGTAGTAGTGCTATATCTGGAATAATTATGGAAATTCAGAAAGTTGAATTTTAAAAAAGTGCTATTTTGAAAAATGTTAAAAGTGGACTTTATGGACATTGGAGAAATGGTGATAGTTACTAATATGACACCACATAGAAATGGGGGAGAAGAGAGTCCTAAAGAGGACTCTGGTAGTGGGAAATCTGAAATAATTTTGGAATTTCAAAAATTCAGATTTAAAAATCTCGTTTTTTACCCAGAAATTTCAGTAAAAAACTAAAAATTTCAAATCTGATTTTCTGAAATTCCAAAATTATTTCAGATATCCCACTACCAGAATCCTCTTTAGGACTCTCTTCTTCCCCATTGCTATATGGTGTTATATTAGTTACTATCACCATTTTTCCAAATTGTCCAATGTCCATAAAGTCCACTTTTAACATTTTTCAAAATAGCACTTTTTTAAAATTCAACTTTCTGAATTTCCATAATTATTCCAGATATAGCACTACTACGGTCCTAAAGAGGGCATCTTGGAGCAACATTTCCATATAGTGTGCTAGTAACATTCCCTATTTTTCCAAAATGGTCACTAATCTTCCCCAGAAATTTCCGTAAAAAACGACATTTTTCAAATCTGAATTTCTGAAATTCCAAAATTATTTCAGATATCCCACTACCTGAATCCTATAAAGATCTATATTCTTATGTGCAACTTGTTCCATTGACCTAAAAATCGTCCTAAAAACACTTTTTTCTATTACAGTAGCACTGTTAAGTACAATGTTAACTGAAAATAGTTGCTGTTAAGAAATTGTGGTGGATGTCTCCGCTAGTTAAATACGTATTTATCTTCATACAGCACATTTTGTATCATAATCGAATCATTTAGGAATCAGCCTCACGAGCAAAATACCCGTATATGAGGTCATTTTTCAATCATAAATGATTAATGTTAGTTTTTATAATCATTATTGAATCGTTTTCGTCTCATTTTTCAATCGTAAATTATATGTATAGTTTTTAATTATATTTCATATAATTTTTTCATTGCCATGTTTTTTTAATTTTTCTCCGATAAAACCTTCACTAAAAACAAAAATTCAAAATATTTAAAAATCATTATTTAAACATATATATGAATCATATATGAATCTATTTTCTATCACTCAAGTGATAAATCCATTTTAAATCATCAAAACTAATCTGAAAAGATTCATTTAGGTGATTTTTACAAAAAATAATGACCGAATTGGGCATTTTATACATACATACATATAAATTGTCCGACCTTAGGTTTTTTTTTTATAAAATTATTTATTTTATTTTTAATCCGAAACAATTTTAAGTTGTTATTTTTCCTTGAAGAATTCACACAAATATCATATTGTACAAAAAATAAAATAAATCTATATATATAAAAATAAGTTGCGTTGTGTTAGTAATTGATGTTCTCTGAAATGCGTGAACCGATTAAAATAACTATAACTGTAAAGTTCACGTGGAAGGTGACGTCAATACCAAGGTTTTAATGTATCAACGATCTTCAAATGTGTATTGGTTCATGAGTTATAGCCATTTTAGTGAACACTGCATTCATTTCGAAACATGTATTTATATTCCCATACAAATATCAACAAAATGCCCTCCATTTTGAACTCAAGTTGCGTTGTGTTAGTAATTGATGTTCTCTGAAATGCGTGAACCGATTAAAATAACTATAACTGTAAAGTTCACGTGGAAGGTGACGTCAATACCAAGGTTTTAATGTATCAACGATCTTCAAATGTGTATTGGTTCATGAGTTATAGCCATTTTAGTGAACACTGCATTCATTTCGAAACATGTATTTATATTCCCATACAAATATCAACAAAATGCCCTCCATTTTGAACTCCTCCGAAACGGTTTGACTGATTTTTATGAAATTTTGTATGTGTGTTTGTTAGGTATTAAAATAGGTCGTAGAGTATATTTTATATCGCTAGAGGGCGCAAAATATTGCGATAGGGATAAAAGCTTCCACTTCCCAATCTTCTAAACTAATCAAACGGGTTTCTTAAAATTTGGCATGCAGACAATGTAACATCTGCAGCCGTATTTTGTAACATGCTTAGCTAAAGCTTAATCTCGATCGCTAAAATGCCTTAGAGAATGCAAAAATTAAAATTTTTAGCGATGACATTAAAAGCCAAAATTGCTGCGAATTAAATTTGTATGGCATTGTTAAATCTAGCAATGAACGTTACAGTATTGTATTCGTAGCCAAAAATCGTTAAATAAACTTTATAGATTTTTAGCGATAGAGATTTAGCTTTAGCGAATTACGGAATACGGCCACTGAAAGAGAATAGGGAATAGGGTGTGAAATAGGGTAAGAGGGCTACAAGCGTCTCCTCCCTATATCTTCGTAACTAATCAACCGATTTTTTTGAAATTTCGCAGGCAAATAGTGTTACAGTTAGAGACAAACAATTTCGAGGACAATTTTCACAATAGGGATAAATATGAAAATTAAGGCTGTCTTGTTTCTAAACATATCTTTTTTTGTAATGCCTTTTGTCGCATATTAAAAAATTTTTACCAGTACACAAAAATTAATGGTATCAATTAAATATTTTTCGATATTAACAACATTTTCTGCAGTAATGCTGTTGACTATAGTAAACGTTTAATTCACATATTAAATTTTTGATTAAAACTGATCCTATTTTTGATTAATTTTAGTTTAATTGAAAACAAAAAATTGGCGGAAAATTTTTCTGCGTAGAGAAATCATATTTTTTATGGTTATGGCTTACGAAACTATTTTTAACAGAAATACTGAAATATATAATGGTTACTTTAATATAATTAAAGTAAAGGGCAACAATTTTATAGTCGCCTCCGGTCGGTGGGGTGCTTTAAAACCATGGGAGATAAGGCCATGATGGCTTTATTGCTCAATTGAATCATTGAGAGATAATGTCATATTTCAAATTTTGCGAAATGAGAGATATAGCCATATTTTTTTTTCGCAAATGAGAGATAAAACCATATTTTCTCAGAATATTGTGATGCATGGTGTTAACATTCTGTAAAAGGGAAAATCCTAAGTTATCATTGAAAAACATTTTTTCTTGTGACGCACGCAGGAAAACTTTATTCAGCGAAGCCACCTGCCGTGTCCTACTGGAGGAAAAAACCCCTAAGCGCGGCCGCAGGCCGCCACGCAGAAAAACTTTAGTATGCGAAGCCAGATTTCAATACTTGACTTTAGTGTTTCCGGAAGTGAAAACTATTAATCAATGTAAAATGCAAAAGTTCTTCAAAACTGAAATGAGAGATAAAGCCATTTTCTAATATCGCTAATGTGAGCTAAGGCCATGATGGCTTTATCTCCCATTCAAATGAACAAAAAAAATAAAAGACTTTATCTCCCTTTTGAATGAGAGATAAAGCCATCATGGCCTTATCTCCCATGGTTTTAAAGAACCCCACCCTCCGGTCATATGATAGTTATTAGTTTTTTTTCTCGGGAAAGTGGCGTTTATTCTTCAATTTCCCGGTTTCCCGCTCAATACAAATCGATGCAGAATATTAGTTACATATTACAAAATGCTTCTTTTAAAATAGGACTTAAGTTCAGAATAAGCATTTACAGAATCGTTTGAAAGCCTGTTTTCTCCCTGCTCCTATGTTATTTTAATTCTAAAAATGGGAAAAGGGAAAAAACTCCCGGGGAATTTGTATTCATAATAAGGCTGATAGTTTCTTACTTGTTTTACAATAACTAGGATCGCCCGGTGGTCGAAATTCGACCACTCGACATTTACTTTCGAGAAAACCTGTGCGTTATACAACAAAAACGTACACATTTTTAGAGAACGGCAAAAATGCACTATTTACCCAACTTTGTACGTATGTCTGTAAGATAAATTAAAACGCTTTTCAAACACTTTAATTCAAAAAATGTAGAAAAAAATATATTGTGCATATCTACACACAAATTCCTTTAAAACGATATATGTTTCATTAAAATCGGTGGACGTTACGATACTTAAAAATCAACCACAAAAAAATTGTTCCCGTATTTATACTTATATAAGATAAAACCTCTACATATTTTAAAAGTTATAAAAAATGTTTGTATTGAATTTTTAAAAAAAACAATAACGCTGAAAACTAATAAAATTATTTTATTAATTTTTCCCATAACTTCTGTAACGTAATCCAAAATGAGCCTAAACTAATCATACTTAATTATTTTGCTTCATTTCACTCCGATACCCACACTACCAATAAGCGGACGGGACGGACTTAAATTTTCGTATCGCTTTAAATATAAATTTCAAAATTCTTCTATTTTTTTTTTATCGTGGATGTCTTTGTTTTCTCATACTTGATTGAAATTGACTTAAATACTGTGAAATTGTTATTTAGTCAACCGCTTGTTTTCTTTTGTCTTTTCGTTTAGACCAGACCACACACATTTTAACCAAATACAAATAAATATGTTTGTGTCTTTGTTGTTTTAAATTTTTTTAACCAGATTCTTTTTTTGTTTGTTTGTTATTATTTTTATACCTTCATTTGCATAAAACAACTCAACGACAAAAATGTCATCAAGTGTCAAAAATTATGGAAAACATATTTTGACATGACATCGAACAAGTGAAGGAAGAGATATCATCAAACACAACAACAACAGCAATGGAAAAAGAACGAGAAGAACAAATAAGTATTAACACCTTGTGTAAAGCTAAAATATAAAACACAGGGTTGATAAAGTTGGTACAATTGTACTACAAAGTACGCTAGTACGCCTGTGACTCATTTGGTACTATTTCCAAATTTTTCAAACCTACATATTTATAATTGATATAAAATGGCAACTCTTATTTACTCTCCAATGAATATAAGCGGAGTTTAGTGTTTGGAGCAAATAGGCTTGCTTTTTTATGAAATCTAAGGGAAGCTCTATTTTTTGTTGTTGGATTTAACAAAACAGCTATGATTTTTTGCATTTGCTCTTTTGGAAGACCATTTGCACCAAACACTGAACTCCGATATTGTGAATAGATTTTTGCACTTGTTCATTGAACGATTGCTTATGCCGCATTCTATATTTAGTATCAGCGGCAGCATATAAGCGTGCATTTTCTGATGATATTGACAAGTTTTTAAAAGATATAAGAGACCACTTCTGCAAGAGTTCTACATAGTAGGAAAGACGACTTCCTCTCAATTCAAATTTATTTTGGAACGAATTCATAATATTTTCAAATATTCGTCAACAAGAAGGGTGTCACGTCAAGAAGTAATTAACAGAATTTTGTAACAGTGGGAGCCCACTCTATTATTATTTTACTCCGTATTATTTTGAAGGAGATTTTACAAGCGCTTAATAAAATTTTATTATATTCGAACTTTCCACTTCTTTCCTGTTTCTGCAGAACATATTGAAATTTGTAAACTCAGTAAATTTGGAAATGCAATCCGAAGATGCTCGTATGAACATATTTTTAGAACGCTTAAAAATTATATTTTCGTTTAAAATTCGATATTGCATTTTGAGAAATATTCGTAAATTTTTCAGAAAAAAGACGATAAATTCTAAAAAGTGTATGAAAACGCTCTCTGGCGGCAATAAAAAATAAATTAATTGCTCGACCCTTAAAACCGCATGATACAGGTCTGGTTAGACCCTATTATTATGTATAATTAATGATCATGTACTTTTTGCTATCTAAACTTTACATGTACAAATGAATTTGTTTTTGTTGCATTAAATTTTCGTTTTTAAAAATAAAACAAAAAAATTAAAAAAAAAATATTTAGTACTATTGGGGCTGAAAAAGTACGATTTTAAAAGTTCGTTGGTACGATATTGGTTTTCTCATTTATCATCCCTGATAAAACAACTTAAGGTGAAGGGTTCCTCTTTAGGAAAAAAAATTCGCAGGGAATTTTTTTAATTCCCGGAAATTTTTAGACAGAAAATTTAAGAAACTATTTAGCAGAGTTTAGCTTGAATTTAATGGGTTTTAAAATTATGGTACTACCAATGAATTAATCGATGCTAAATAAAAAGTTTTTTTTAGGAAAAATATTCCAATCAAAGAAAATTATAATGAACTATAAAAGATGAATTGAAATTCTATATTCTTGTTCCAATTTTCGTTGGATCTAGTTTTCGAGTATTATTAGAAAAATATTCTAGTTTTTTACAAATCGTCTACTTTTCAAAATCTAAAGACGAGGAAAAATTGGTACTTTTGATATATTTGATAAATTTGGTATATGTGTAGAAGTATAGCTTAAAATATAGGGTACTTTTTAAGGGGTAAAAGGGTATACAATTGGTATTCTTTCTCATTTTGAGAAATTTGATATACATACAGATTGCAGCCTACTCTAAAATTTTGTGTACTTTCTGGGTGGATTAAATAAGCAAAAGCTGGTACTTTAAGTACTGTTTTACCTTCAGCGCTTTTCGATTTTGTTTCGATAGAGATGGCAAATGGCCCAGATTTAAACACATGGTACCTTTCAAGAGATGAAACCTATAAAAAAAATTGTTACATATTGTACTCTTTCTCTTTTTGATACATTTGGTAAACAGAGTACAACTTCAAATAAAGGGCACTTTTAATGCGGTTAAAAAGGAATACAATTGGTACTTTTTCTCTTGTTGATAAATTTTGTATACATATGTACAGATTATAGCCTACATTAAAATACAGTGTACTTTCTGGGGGCGTAAAATCAGGAAAATTTGGTTGAACTCCTTCCCTTTTGTTTCGATAAATTTCGTACACATATAGACAAGTAGGCCTTAATCTATATGTGCACGAAATTAACCGTCTATTCAGAGAAGGTTTAGTTAGCAAAGCCGGTGTATTTTATTCAATAGAGGGGAAAATCTTTGTGCCTGGTCGTAGGGCGACTAGGGAGATACGTTTTTTTTGGATTTAAAAATTTGAGATTTTAAAATTCGGGATTTTCGAATTCGGGATTTTAAGTTTTTGGTTTATGATCGCAACCCAAATAAGTATGTATGTATGTTTTTAAACTACTTTGTATCCCAGCGAACAGAGAAAAACACCTTATGTATTGCCAAACGTATTGCCTGGATGAAAAATATTATTGCGGCAGTAATCGATTTCGTATTGCGGAAAATACTTCCTTTGGGAAGAAACGTGTCTCGATGGAGATACTCCTAAGCAATACGAAAGCGATACTTCTAGATGATAAACTAGCAATATCGCCAGATAACCACTTATAAGTTAATAGGAAGATTTCGCCAAAATATCATTGGGATGATAAAAAGAAAATTTTGATTTTGAAACATTTTCATTTATTTAATTTCAAATTGCATCCAGGGTTGAGAAATATCTTGACTAAATTGAAAAGCAAACAGATTAATATTTAACAGATTTATTTAATTTAAATATTTACCGTTTGCCGAATATTTTAGGAACTATAATTTCTTAGATTTAATAATTTGATTAATATTTATTTTTTTATAACGTAACATACATCTTTTATATTGCGTAATATTCTCAAAAATTAAAAAAGGAAGAAAATAAAAAGTGACTTTGATTATTTTCTTTTAGATGCAATTTGGGGATATTGCTAAGCTATTGCCTAAGCGGATATCTTCCATTTGCTTGCTGAATATGAATTATAAAATAAAAATTTAAAAAAAAGGTTTTTTTTTATTGTTCTTCGTGCCTTTTTCACCATTTTTGGATATAATATCCATTTAGTCTTGGGGTTCTTTAATTTAGTTTGGCCTTATTTCATTTCTTTTGTATGGACTCTTTTAAGGAGTTGTTTCATTAGTTTCTTTGGGAGTTATTTTATTATGGATCACGAACCAAAGTTGAGATTTTGTTTAGATTTTGATTTGGGAGTTATTTTATTTTTCGGATTTTTTTTCTTGTTTCCAGTTTGGGACTTTTTTTAAATTTATTTTGGGATTTATTTAATTGGGAGTTATTGCACTGGGACTTATTTTGTGGTGCCTAGAAACCCTATAAAAGAAACAAATTTAATGGTGTTTTTTTTTAACTACTTCGGGTTTTCTTCAGTGCATATGCCCTATATTACCACAGGTGGAGAGGTTGTAATGCATTCGGTATAAAGTTTGTAGCTCATAACAAGTCTGATGGCTACATTCAGTTGTGTTATATCTCTTAGAATCATCGCTTTTTATTTCGAACAACTATTAGAAATGAAACATTTTCGGTAAACTGGAGCTTATTTTAAAAATTCATACATAATTGGAAAATGCAGCTATGCTTCTAATTTTTTGCAGACGTATAAAAAACGAAATTCCAAACAAAACAAGCCATAAATCATAAAAATCTGGCAAAATACGAAAAATATTAATTAATTAAATCTAAGAATTTCATAAAACGCAATATTTGTATGGGAGCCCCTCTAAGGGGTGGTGATAAAGGGAAAGTATGATTTGAGAAAATGTTAAGAACAAAAAAATTAATGGAGAACTGACATATAATTTATCCCCCTACGGGCGACTCCTGGGCATTTATGGGACTTTTTCTGCAATATATTTTTAGTCTGCATTGAACCTTTTGTATGGGAGCCCCCTTAAGGAATGAAGATAACGGGTAGGTAGGTATGTTAGAAATATGTAAATGATTGAGATGAAAAATAAAGTGGGGTTGGTCATACATTTGACCCATCTAGGGGCATCTTAGGCACTGCAAGGGCCAAATTTAAGAATTTTATTAAACCGCCATATATGTTTGGTTGAAATTCTTAAATTAGGCCGCTGCAGTGTATTTTTTTAAGCGAAATTTTCAGAATCTAGTCCATTGAATCATGGGTGGGGCCTAAAGCTGACTTAGTGCCACCAAAAATTAGAAAAAGCTTTCGAAAGAACTCTTTCTTTCGCACAACTACATCTAAAAACAACTAAGAAAGTATAGTCGGTCAAGCCCGACCATATGATACCCTACACCACAGTATTTAAAAACACATCATGCTTATGTGTCCATATAAATATAGATTTATCTAAGTTTATAAACTTCATGAAAATCGGTTTGAAAGTTTGTGAGAGGCAAAAATTGCCCCCTACCTCCTGTTGTGGTCCTATTTTTTAAAAACTGTATAGCTAATGTGTCCATATAGATATGGATCCACCTATGTTTTAAATTTCATTAAAATCGGTTTGAGAGGCAGAAATTGCCCCTATCTCCCCTCGTGGTCCTATTTTTTAAAAAATGCATACATTTTGTGGCCATATAGATATGGTTATATCTATGTTTTAAATTTCATTGAAATCGGTTTGATAGTTTCTGAGAGGAAGAAATTTCCCTCTATCTTCCCACGTGGTCCTACGATTCGACCCATTTTCAATAGGCTAGGTCCTTGTGCCAATAAAAATCTATGACCCAAATTTCATTAAATTATCTCCAAAATTGCGACCTGTACTTTGCGCACAAGGTTACATGGACAGCCAGCCAGCCAGCCTGCCAGCCAGCCGGACGGACATCGTTAGTTCGACTCAGAAAGTGATTCTAAGACGATCGGTATACTTTAAGGTGGGTCTAGGACCAATATTTTAAGGCGTTACACACATCAGCACAAATGCATAATACCCTCTCCACTATTGTGGTGTGGGTATAAAAATCTAAAAACTGTCTGCCTGTTTTTAGAAAGCAAGCTCAAATAATAATTAAAAATTTAAATGAATAGAAATAGAAAGCGTTCTTTCGACATCGTAAAATTGGCAGTCAAAAATAAAAACATGCATCGAAAAATTTAAAAAGCACTAAAGGCCTAAATACACTTGTCAAATGCTTGTCCAGCCGGCGAATTCATCGTGTACGTGTGCTTGACGTAATATTCGCCGTCATATCTAAAATATTTGATTTTCCATCCAGCATCGTCGGTGTGACACATACAAACACATTTCCACTAAACCTACGACAATGCTTGATGAGTATTTTGATCAATGTATTTGGGCCTTTAAAAACAGTACAGAAAGCACCGAGTTGACAGCGCTGCTAGCCTAATCTTACTCTTTCATACTCTTTTAAGCACGGCGAATTCACAATTGTTTTGCTCCCTTTTTATGTGATTCCTTTTCTTTCAGTTTATTAAAATTTTAATGGTGCGTGAACGTTTAAGTGCAAACTCTCTAATAAATTAATAAAAATAATCGGAAAAAAGCACTTGTTCGAAAAATTGTAATTTTTATAAATAAATATAATTACTTAATTGTTATTTCTTTAAAACATAAAAAAATGAATAAAAAAAGGTGTGTGTTTCGTGGTAAAAAATGTGTTGAAGATTTATTATGCAGCGCAGTCTCTTTCTTTTATTTAATAATATATATCTCTGGCAATAAATAATAATGGCTTTAGTTGACTTAAGGGTTTTTAATTTTATTACATAATCTTATTATACCTATTCTTAACTTTCACAATACCTACAACACACATTTCATTTTAGACAAAACCCTTAATATCGCAAAACACGAAATTTCAACTTGAGCCATTATTATTTACTGCAGATATGTAGGTACCTATATCGTTACTAGAGTTGTCAATTATTCGCCTTTCAACCTTGTTCGAAAAATTCAAATAATTGTTTTTGTTCGTTCGAACAAACGATTAAATCTAAAAAATTATTCGATTAATCGATGAGAATAACGAATGAAAAAAATAATTTTACAAAAAAATTACTATGGAAAATCTTCCATTCCATCCGCTACGACTTCTTCTTTTTCATCTTAACTCCATATTGTTGTATTGCTTAAAGGCATCAATGGTAATATTGTGACACGCAAATGGTAAAGATATACATACATACATATATAATTTAAAAAAAGTTGTATTATGATACAATAACAACATTTTCTACTTCCAATATATGATTTATATAAATCAATTCTTTATTTTTAAGCTTTTTGTTTATTTTTAAAGGTAGAAGTACAAAAAACGCGTTAATTCGTCGACGTTTGTTGTGCGTTTAAAGACTTTAGCGCATGAAGTTACACAACGCGCGTTAGTGCCGGTTCACACACGTCAAGTTTGACTCGTCAAGTCTTGAGTTTTTAGGAAAGAGGGGAAAAGAAGTGACATTCTCTTTTCCCTTCTCTCCATAAACCTCAAGACTTGACGAGTCAAACTTGACGTGTGTGAACCAGCACTTACAAAAATCATTCCTGTCAGCTGTTTTTTTTTTTTTGTTTACTTATAAAAAGCATTGAAAACGGATTCGAAAGTATATAAAGATTTTATTATTTTATTGAAGTTAATCTTTTTAGATAAATATTGTATGTTTTTTAAGCTCTTCAATAAGTTTTTCTTTCATAATTCACAAATTTGTTATATTATTCTTTTAATTGTCAGCTGATTACTTGTCAAAAATACACAACGCGTTAAAAAGTTCAAAATTAACCAACTTTCTGGCACAAACGCGTCAAAATATTTTGCATGTATCTTGTTCTTTCAAAATACACTAGCTTAACTTTTTTTGACAGAAGTCTACAGAGCGCGCGCGCACTAACGCGTGTTATGTACTTCACCTTAAATTTTACACCCGAAATTGAAAAATCGCCTTTTTTGAAAATTGTTTAATGATTCTTACAGTTCTTTTTGCGCTTTATTAGACCAAATATTCAGATTGAATGTCCGTGCTAAAAACATGGAAGAGGACATTCATTGATACAATTAGTACATTTCTTCTCATAAAGCGACAAAAGAGCTGTTACAATCAATTGTCATCTAGAATTTTTAATTTTGTAGCGAACGAGTTTTGCAACCTACCTACTCAATTGTTTGTTTAATAAGAACATAAAACACATTTTTGAAATGCTATGAGTACTCAACACGGGTTTTGCTTACTAAACATTGAGATTAATAACAACCAGGGCTATGGCAACAATATGTATAAAATCATTAAAAACGTATGGGAATAAATCAAATTCTAAGCTTTTATTTTATTTATATTTTAATAAAATTTCAAAAGATTTTGTTATTCGTGCTTAATTCCCAGTTTTTATTCTTGACAAAAACACTTTATTTTTATTGTTGATGGGATAAGCTATTCCTATGCGTATTTCACTGGTTGCTTAGGCCAGATCATCAGGAAACTTCATCCATAAAGATTTTAGAAAAACTAAAGATATTAAACCAAACAAAACTGTTAAACGTATAAGAATTATAGTATTTTTATTTGGTTTAATATCTTTAGTTTTTGTATTCCCAAAAATTGAAATTACTTTTTGATAATATTTTAATAAAAAAAAAAAAAATTGTTCGATTAATCGACATTAATTATTCGATTTATTCGTTATTCGAAAATCGTCGTTTTAAAATTATTCGAACAAGAGTTTGGTTTTGTTTGATCGATTATTCGAATTATTCTTAATCGGTTGACAACTCTAATCGTTACCTAAAACGCAAAAAACCCTATCTAACATTTTGAACACTTTACAAAAAACCATTTAAAATGTTAAATTTATTAATCGCCTTAAACTGTTTATAATTTATTTTTCTTCAAGTTTTCTTGTAAAACCTAAAGGCCCAACCATAATATGCATAGCCTTGCTTAACCTACTGTCAAAAATTAACAAAAAGTCTCTCAAATGTATTTAAAAAATAAAAACAAAATCAAAAAACATTTGATTCCGAACGGTATGTGCGATCTGTTTCGCACTTTGCTTAAGCAAATGACAGTTTCATAAAACTTAACAAAAATTTTCTTTAAGTACAATATGGTTTGCCTCATATGATTTAAATGTATTCGCACATTTGCTTAAGCCAACTTAAGCACATTATGGTTGCGCCTTAACAGTTTTTTTGACAGTTAACAATGTTGCAAGTTTTGCAAATTGTAGGTTAGGGCTTTTTTGGTAAAACAATCGCTAACTTTTGTCAAATTGTTTTTATTAAATAAATCTGTCTTTAATTTTTTTTATGTAAACTTCATTTTATTTTAAAGAAATATAATATTTTCAGGTTAATTAATGTATAATTCATTCATTAAAATGATACAATTATTTAGGAAAATTTAGCATTTTTTTAGCATTTTCAAATTTTATTTTTAGCATTGTTTTAATCCCCATTAAGCATCCAATTTTTTTTGTAGTTCTGGTCATACTGAAGGTAATAGTGCGGATAAAAGGGAAATGGAAATGTTTTTGTTTTTATTAATTTAATAAAAATCAATTATATACCTATACATACATTTAAAGGAGGAAATCAAAAAATGCGTTTATTCTGTTATCGTTACCTAATACCCAAAAGGCCGTAACTAACAAAAAAAAAAAAAAAAAAAAAAAAAAAGCGATTTTTTCATTAAATAGTTTTGTGAAAGGAATTCGTATACCTAAAATTTTTGTGTTGGTTTTTCAGTATGTGCAATTAAGGTTTAATGCATTTTTTGTTACTCTTTTTTGTTATGCAGCTGCCAAATTTAAGAATTTTAATTAGCCGCCATATTACTTTATTATTTTTAAATTTGGCCCCTGCAGCGCCTAGGATGCTCCTAGATGGATCAAATGTATGACCAACCCCATCATTTATTTCTAACATAGTCACCCGCTATCACCATTCCTTAAGACTAGAAATATATTGAAGGACAATTCCCATAAATACCTGGGAGTTGCCCCTGGAAGTGTATAATGTATGGCCGACCTCAATTAGTTTTTTGTCCTTAACATTTTCTCAAGAAATTTTTGGCCGTTGTCTTCACTTCTTAGGGGGCTCCCATACAAATATTGCGCCTTTTGTGAATAAAATTAAAAGTTTATAACAGATTTTAATAATTTAGGGTTTGTTTTGTTTGCAACCTCGTGTTTTATATGTCCGCTAAAAAATAAGATGTTTTTAATTTAGTTGTTTTTGTTTAAAGAAATTTTACTTTTCTAAAAGATTATTTTATTGCGGAATTTCGTAATTTTAGTAAACTTAACCGTTGTTGAGTCCATTTCGGTATATACCAAAAACAAAACAATAACCTTAAAAAATGGTGAGCACCACTGGAATCATCTAATCCTAATTAACTTTAAACGCCAGGTGCCTTGCTTGTCCGTTTTTTCATCTAAACAACAACTAAACATTTAACAAGCTATGGCATCAAAGGCTATGACAGTGTTTATACACCGGTCAGCTACAACGATCTTTAGATCAGTACTGCCCGGTCAGCAATGAAGATGATTAGAATTGCCCATACTAAACGGTCAGCAATGAAGGTGTTTAGATCAGTACTGACCGGTCAGCAATGAAGATGATTAGAATTGCCCATATACAGCTACAAACGGCCCTATCTACACAAGATTTTGTATATGATAGACGCTAAAAGACCTAACTAAGAGTTTATATAGTATGCAACATTGTTAATTTTGAAAACAAGTGGTAGATTTTACAAGAAAACTAGAAGAAAAATTTATTAGAAAGAGTTTAATGAAATTTAAAAATTTATGATATCAAATAGTTTTTTTTCTTCTCCTGTAAAATTTTAGAAATGTTAGATAGGACCTTGTGTGTTTAAGGTGACGATATATGAAATAAAATTCCGCTATTAAAGCTAACAATTTACAGCAAAATAAAGCCGATTTTCAAAATAGAAATGTGTAAAAACAGACAAATAAATTTATAAACAGGTGTAAAATTAAAAAAAACAAGTTAGAGTGCTATATTCGGCTGTGCCGAATCTTTGATACCCTCCACCGACAGTTCGAATGTTTAAGGAGTAATATCTGTATGATGTTATTATTATCTTAAACTGTGAAGATTTGTTATTAATTATGCTTTTAGGCGACCAAACTGTTTTCCGGTAGTAGGGTTTATATGGGGCCTAGGGTAAATTATGGACCGATCATCACGAAATTTCACAGCGTCATTTCTATTCCTTTAAAAATGTGACGTAGCAATTTCTGTTATGATAGCATTATTAATTATGGTTTTAGGTGTACTAAACTGTTTTCCGGGAGTAGGGTTTCTATGGCGCTTAGGGATAATTATGTACCGATCTTCACGAAATTTCACAGTATCATTTATAGTCCTATAAAACTGTGACGAGCCAAAATTTGTTATGATTGCATTATGTTTTACGGTTTTAGGCGTACTAAACTGTTTTCCGGTAGTAGGGTTTATATGGGGCCTAAGGTAAATTATGGCCCGATCGTCACGAAATTTCACAGTGTTATTTCTAGTGCTAGGGTAAATTATGAACGGGTCTTCACGAAATTTAACAGCGTGATTTCCAGTCAAATAAAACAAATTTTTGCAAAATCTTATCTCATTGCCTTGTTCTAGCATTTATGTTATTTTTTGTAACAAAATTATCAATTTTTTTAGGTGGTGGTTCCACATTTTGATTCATAGCTCCGGTCCTACTGAACCGATTTTGCTAAATTTCAATCCCAAACTGCTTAGGATAACTACGTAATTTGACACCAAGTTTGTTCATTTCTTTTGAGTTGTTCGAAAGTGAGCGTGTTTTCAACAGACGGACAGACGGACAGACAGACAGACAGACAGACGGACATGGCTTAATCGACTTAGAATCACTCAAGGACCAAGAATATATATACTTTATGGGGTCTGAGATGAATAATAAAAAAGTTTCACACGGAATGACAAACTTAATATACCCTCTTCACAACTTATTGTGGTGGAGGGTATAAAAATTAATACAGAAATTAAAATTAAATAAAATAAAATTACAAATAAATAAAAGTCAATTAAAGAAAAGTCAATTAAATAGATAAATATTTCTAGAATACATAAAAAAAAAACTACTTAAAAGGTGAGTTTATTTGCTTATTTGTATTAAAAAAGCTTTTTAATTTCTAGATAACGGATTCTTTTTGTTGACTTGGGAGCAACAATTTCGAAATCTATCTTATTTCTTTCCTAAGTATTTTATTCAATATCTTTCATTTTTTTCGAATTTATTCTATGAGCTAAATTTCAGTTATGCATCTTTCAGAAATGAGGTTTTTAAGCTTTAAACTTCGTTCACAATCAAAAATACATTTTCACTTGGTGTTCATAACAGAGCAACAATTTTCATCGAAACCACACAAATTTTAAATAAAGAAACCGTCCGTTAAGTATTTATTATTATTTGATGGAACAATATAAAATAAAATAAAAATAGATTAAAAAAATTATAAACGTTGCTAAACTTTTTTGAAAACTTTGGTTATATTTTTGTTTGAAAGATGAAAGGAAAATATATGAAATACTTTGGGAAGATAAAAGATAGAAGAAAAAACGACATTGTTGCTCTCATTGTGAACAAAGCTTTAAGCTTCGTTTACAATAGGCAGCAATATTTTCACTAGGATTTAAAATACAGCAACAAGTTCTTTCACAATTTGTATTATTTTGTCAAACATTTTGTTAAAATTTTCATTTAAAACTTACAGCCTGTTCATCGATTTCGAACGTTAACGTTCGCATAGAAAATAACATTGAAAACAAAAACAAATTTTAGAATTTTGTTTTTGTTTCAAATATAATTTTCTATGCGAACGTCGACGTTCGAAATCGTTAAACAGGCAGTAAATAAAAATTTATAAACAAAATTTTTAATTTCTTACAAATTGTTGCTAAGTGAACATTTTTGTTCTAAAAATGAAAGGAAAATATATGGAGTACCTTGGGAAGAAAAACCCTGAGATTAAATGACGGACTATCAGCGTTTTTAATTTAATGCGTTGGCTTAAAAAATGTCTACACTGAAAGAATTTTCTTCGCAATACCAATGAATTTTGACACTAATTCCATGAAAAAATAAAATTAAAAAGGAACCTATGCAGCGCTTCGTTGGATCAATGAAACCTGTTTCATTAAAATGTATTTAATGAAACATTACATTAGATCTATGAAGATTATTCATTGGATGAAAGTATTCATCTAAAAATTTTTTTTTAAATTTTTTTTATTTTATTTTATTTTTATTTTTTCTTATTTTATATATTTTTTCTGTCTCTGCCGGGACTCGATCGTGCAACCCCGGTGCTGATAGACTAGCTCACTACAAGCTAGCCTACCGAGGCAGTGTAGTTTTTGGATAAAAAAACTATGTTTTTTACTCAATTAAGAGCGTAAATATGAGATTAAATTGTCCATAACAACAATAACAACGTTGATTGAAAGTTTTTGTTTCATTACTCTAATGACATTTCATTGTCATAATGAAAATTTAAATTTATGACGGCATTATTAAAATATGTTGCTGTTTGTTAATTTTGTGCGGCATAAGGTCATGAGTTAAAACAAATTTTTAAATAAAAAATATAAACATATGTATTTTGTTTAAAAAATTCTATTTTATTTTATTTCCCAATATTTCGGTGAACTTTGTTGACCATCTTCAGGGGTTATTTAAAAATAAATAAACCAAACCAAAAAATGTGAACAATAAATAAATTCACTCGAGCTGTTGTTCAACCGTAAGCTTTTGTCAACTAATATAAAAAAATTTTTGATTTCGTAAATTTAATGGCATATTACATTAGATGTATGAAATGTATGAAAATCTTAAATTTTTTGATTAGCAATTAAACAATTTTTTTTTTAAAAACTATAATTTTGTATTAATTTATGAATATAGTTATGTTTGTATATTGTTTTTTTATGTTCCCAATTAAAATTTTTTGTTTAACTTGGACAAACTTTAGTTTTCATATATCCAATGAAAATTTTTAAGGTAATTACGAAATCCAATGAAGCGATTTTACCGAAAATACTTCATTATAACTATGAAATTCCATTTAGACAATGAAAATTTTCATTTACCCAAAAAAAATTTTTTTTATGAACATGGTTTATTAAATATATGAAGCATTTTTCTTTCAGTGTATGGTTTGATTGTTGTACAAAAAGAACAAACATTTCTTACTTTAACGTATAATATGCACTAAAAATTCCATAAATTAAAACTGTTTATAATAATTAATGCCATACTTTCTACTCGTTTTATGTTTATTTTATTGATTTGGAAAAACAAAATACAAATTATCTGATATTTATAAAATGCGGAAAACTTATTAATTGTTATCGATATTGACTCAAATCAAAGGTCATTAAAAAGCTTAAAATATCTAATTTCATAATAAAAAAACGAGTCCCTTTTATCTAAACACAAAAAACAATGAAATTTTAACAATCAAATTAGTAAAATGACCCGTTAAAAGTAAATTAGTTTGACTTGACAAATGTTTTGTTTTATGATATAAAATAAATTTAAAAACTTCCATAAATTCAACAGCAGGCTTTGTCAAACTGAAACATTGACAATAGATATTTACTTGTGTTATGGTCAAGTATTTCATTAAGCAGTAACTTCATGCAATATTGTTTTAAGATATTGAATAACACATGGGAACAAGAAAAATTTTGGAAAAAAAAAACATTTCTTTATTAATAAGATTTCTGGATGACGTGCTTAATTCCCAGTTTTTCATATTTGATAAATATACTGCAATTTATTGTTGAGGGAAAGCTGGCTTCTATGCGCATTTCACTGGTTGCTTAGGACAGATCATCAGGAAACCTTTTCCAAAGATTTTAGAAAAGCCAAAAATATTAAACAAATAAAACCCTAAAGCGAATAAGAATTATAAAGAATCAAAAGTCTTACCTGTAACAATATCAAAGCTTAAACAAAACACCAACAATAAACAGTGAGTTTATCTTTTCTTACATTTCCCTAAAATTGGTTGGCTTTTTTCCTACTCGAATTATAGTTGTAAGTGGGTAAAAAGAAAAAACAAAATTAAAAAATAAATTGTTTCATTCTATTGTCTTCGTAAGAAAACAACAAAAAAACCAATTTGCCAGTTCAGTTTTGTGCACGGGCACATGCAAGTATATTATCAAAGTTTTTTTTTGGGAATACAATATTTATTTTTAAGAAGTAGGAATGCGATTTCCATACAAATGAATGTTTTTTGTAGATAGTCTAATATCGATGTTGACCTGTTATCTTCAGGGTTGCCGTCCAAAATTTCGAGAAAGTGTCATAAAAAGGGTATTTAAGAAAAAAAGGGTCAAAAAAGGGGTATTTTAAAGTAAAATGGGGTCAGGATTATTAGTATGTATTAATTAAAAACATAAGACTAAAATAAAAGTAATTATACATACTTGAATTATAAATCAATGTTAAAACTAAGAAACAATTTACAGATACATTCCAATATTAGTCATATTAACAAAAAAAGAAGTTACTTTTGCAAAAACCTTTGATAATGTTTATCACTTTTTAGAAATACTTATTCTATATTTTGTAATTAATTCTTCACTTGGAGGCAATTTTTCGAGCTCCGATTCGAGCATATTGAGAGAGGAGAGCATGGACACACACAAGTTTCTATTTTAAGTTTGTTTGGAAATAGTGTCCGTGGACACTTGACACTGGACGTTATGACATGCTAACAATTATATAGGTATGTTCACAAAACTCATGAAAACTTTCGTAAGGAATATGGAAACTTGTAGTTATTTTCAAAAAGTGTCATAAATATTGTTAAAATGATACAAACGGATAAATTAAAAAAAAGGTCACAAAAAGTGTCATTGGCATGAAAAGGGGGCAAAAGTGATACTTTAGTGTCACAACGGCAACGCTGGTTATCTTTCCGAATTATTAAATTTGGGTTAAAATTGCATCGATTTGTTTTTGCATATTGTTGCATATTTTGGTTTAAATGCATATTTTTGCATGTTTTAAATGCATATTTTTGCATATTTTAACATTTTTGAGTGATATATTTTTTAATTTACGTATTCAAAAAAATCTATCTGCTTAAAATACAAGATATTCAAGATTTCGGCAAAAGATCCTTCTATTTTTTACCAATGCAGAGCACCTTACACGGCTTAGACTGCCAATGGGCTTAGAATATTTTATCGAAAACTGTTACATGTTACTTGCTTGGCACATGAGTTACACCGAATTGTAGAGGTAATAAGAATCTAATTTCATAATGTTGATTTATTGGTTTCATACGGGGAAAAAATATTTTTAAGGGCTCCTTCACGAGTTGCAATTTTTAATGAAATGTATCTTTTGGTACTGTTACCGCCGCAACCAGTATTTACAAGATGGGCAACCAGGCTAAATGCTGTAGAATACTATTCAAAGGACTTTGAGCAATTTAAGAATGTTATTTAAGAACTTGTTGCTACCGATGCCTATGCAATTAGAAAAAGTAAAAGATTAATTAGCATTTGTAATTTCCAACTACTGATATATTGGTGAAACATTAACTAAATTGTGGGGATTTAGTTCACTTAGAGCCACTTTTTGGGTTAGAGATTAGCGATTAAATTAACTTTGATCTCCGTATTTACTTTTTGAGGTGTTTTTTCTTAAACTTTTTTTTTGCTAGTTTAAGCGGCCAACGTTGGTGGTTTAAACCTTAACTTAAACTGTCAACATACACATGTTTAACATAAAGAACTTTTGCAAAAACTATAAACAAAAATACATTTTAAAACATTGCTTAGCACTTTTATATCATTTTTCCATTCTATATATTTTTTTAAATATATTTTTTCTTAAACGCAAAAAATTCCTACCTTGTAAATAATATTAAATTCGCGCATTTTCTTCTTCTTCTTTGCAAACATCCATATTGCTTGATAAAAAGTTGACATTTGCAAAAAATGTTGCCATTTATTTGTGCTCAGTATGGTAGCGCTACATGGTTTAAGCCAACACCCAAAAATATCAAATTCAATTGATACAAGATTAACTTAATTCTCAGATTAGCTAATTATAGAATTAAATTAACTTTAATCTCAAATCCAAAAATTGGCTCTTAATAGTCAGCTCAAATTAATTGATATTGCAATAGTAAAATTAGCAATGTGGAATGAAGAATATTCCAACAAATTAAAAAAAATCCAAAACTTATTAGTATTGTGGTTATTTTATTGAACTATTTATGGTTTTTAATCCAAATTTTTAATATTTTTAATTAGGCTTAAATTCATTAAATTTAATTTTCATTAAATTATTTTTATGAAGAAAGGAATTTTACAACATGAAAATCAATTAAAATTTATTGATAATTTTTCATTCTTGACTCAATCTGGGCTCGAACCCAGGTGTTTACGGACAGGTTACCCTGACATGTTTCGATTGCAACCACTCAATCTCCTCAGAGGGCTTGCCGTTTAACACTCGCAGCCATCGACGACTGCTGACGTCATTAGTCAAACATCAATCCTTAAACGAAATTGTATTCAACCTTTGGTAGATCGAAATTTGCTTTGAATGATTATCTATTTTAATTTATTTTAACATGTTATTCCTTTACTTCTGTTTTTTCGTACTTTTGTCAAGAATTCTTCTTGAAGTTCAAAGTACATATTTTTTGTTTTTTCATTTTTTGTCTTTCTTATTCCAAAACGTTTTGCAAAAAAATCTAGGTTTTCAAAAAAAAAAAAAAAAAAGACAAATTTCAACCATTTTAGATCTGGTATTAAATGTGGGATCTGAATTAGAAAATAAATGTATATTCTATAAATGAATTGGCATCCTTCAAGTATGTTCTTATAACTTCGGTTGACGTTGAGAGATTATTTTCCATGTAGAAAAGTTTTTTTTCGTCCGAACAGGCTTACTTTTGATTTAATAAAAAAGTATTGATTTGTTTTTGCAAACAAACGTTGGAATTAGCAATTTAAATTATGTTTCAAAAAGTATTGCACCTTTTTTAAAAAAAATTAAAAAAAACGCTCTTTTATAAAAAAATGTTTTAAGTGTATATTTTTTATTTTTTTAATGCATATTTTGGAGTTTTTAGTGCATATATTATGCGCATATTTTCGATTTTTTAGTGCATGAAAATCTCATCCCTATTAAAAAGATTTCCTTATGACGTGCCAAATTCCCAATTTTTCATATATGATAAATACACTGAAATTTTTTGTTCTTTGAAAATTCTTAAAAAAATGCGACAAAAATCACAATTTTGGTCAAAAACATTTAGCTTAATATATTTCGAATGAAATGAGCTTAATTTCATTGCAATCGCTGCACAACTTTTGCTTTTGTTTACAATTAACTTAAAAAAACTGAATTAATAAAAATCCAGTTTCCATAAAAAAAACTATTTATAAGAAAGTATAGTCGGTGAAGCCCGACCATATGATACCCTACACCACAGTATTTAATAATACATCATGGATATAAAAATGGATTTATCTATGTTTATAAACTTCATTAACATCGGTTTGAAAGTTTGAGAGGCAGAAATTGCCCCCTAACTCCCTTTGTGGTCCTATTTTTAAAAAACTGTATAGCTTATGTGTCCATATAGATATGGATCTATCTATGTTTTAAATTTCATTAAAATAGGTTTGATAGTTTCGGAGAGGAAGAAATTTCCCCTTATCTTCCCTCGTGGTCCTACGATTTGGCCCATTTTCAATAGGCTTGGTCCTTGTGCCACTAAGAATCTATGTCGAATTTTATCAAATTATCTCCAAAATTGCGTCCTGTACTTTGCACACAAGGTTACATGGTTACATGGTTACATGGCGTTACACACATCAGCACAAATGCATAATACCCTCTCCACTATTGTGGTGTGGGTATAATTATATTCTCTCTCTCCCAGAAAAAATTTAAAATTGTCTTTAATCAGCAAATTCATTCCAAATTCATAGAATCAAGAAAACAATTTGTTGATTTTGCACCTATTACCAAAATGAATGAACAAAAGATGTGGCGGTTTAATAAAATTCTTAAATTTATTAAAATTTTTCGTCTTTTGTGAATACATAAAATCAAATTTTTATATGTCTGCATAAAATTAGAAGCATAGCTGCATTTTTCAATTTTTTATGAATTTTTAAAAACAAAAATTCCGAAATTTTAATAAAAAAATTATTTTTTTTTTTCCAGAAAAAAAATTATATTTCTAAAACGACTGCGCATATAAGAAAAACGTTTTACCTTTCTTAAAGTAAATTTTATTGCGGAATTTCGTTTTTTTTTAGTTTTTCAATAAACTAAAGCGTTTTTGAGTTACGCAAACATATGTTGTGCAACCTCCTTAATTTTCGAAATAACGGTATATCTCGAAAACCAAAGCCAACATAAAGAAAAAAGTTTCAATTTTCTTAAAGTAAATTTTATTGCGAAATTTCGGTTTTTTTTTTGTTTTTCAATAAACTAAAGCGTTTTTGAGTTACGCGAGCATATGTTGTGCAACCTCCTTAATTTTCGAAATAACGGTATATCTCGAAAACCAAAGCCAACATAAAGAAAACAGTTTCAACTTTCTTAAAGTTAATTTTATTGCGGAATTTCGGTTTTTTTTAGTTTTTCAATAAACTAAAGCGTTTTTGAGTTACGCGAACATATGTTGTGCAACCTCCTTAATTTTCGAAATAACGGTATATCTCGAAAACCAAAGCCAACATAAAGAAAAAAGTTTCAACTTTCTTAAAGTAAATTTTATTGCGGAATTTCGGGTTTTTTTAGTTTTTCAATAAGCTAAAGCGTTTTTGAGTTGCGCGAACATATGTTAATCTATCTATCTATACAATATATAATTTCTTAGGCCCGTTTTCACGACTAACCTTTAAAGATCGAAATAGTTAATGGTACCTTTAGCACTAGTGAGGAATAAAGTTACCTTCAACTATTTTTCGTTTTCACAACTTCTGTATAAAATAAACTTAACATTTTTAAAAATGTGGCAATACTAAAGTAAATACCGATTATTTTTGCCAAAATAAAAATACGAACTGGCAACTACGTACTATCTTTTACTTTTCTCATATTAAATTTTTGTGTCCACAAATATTTTTTAATAATGGAAAATATTAATAAAGTACCGCGTACACGCGAATTTAACGTTTTGTAACTTTTTTGTCAAAATACGAGTTTGTTATTAATTTACAAAATATACGTATACTTGGAGTTGCCATATATAACAAATATGTGAATATAATATGGCAATCTCAAATCTAAACCTTACGACAAAAGTAAAAGGTAGAACGTTCCTGTCTTTATCTTATCCTTCACTTTTAGGTTAAAGGGAACTTGTGATAATTAAAAACTCATTATCTGTTCGATAACTTTCTACATTTAGCTATCGTTAAGTCGTGAAAACGGGCCTTAGTATGTCAGGTTGTTTGCATGTATGTCCTATTCTTTCCGCAACTTTCTGAAGCCATCTGATGACATAGGAAGCTGAAATTTGGCACACTTGAAGTACTTTCTCTGCGGAAGATCGTAACGAAGCCATATTTTTGATTTTCGGCTTTTCAACTAGCATAACTATAAAGATCTGATAGAAAATATGTCTTTTTTTATAATATGGGGAACTTTGGGCCCCACCCGGCACGGTTAGGCACCGTCGGATTGACCTGAAAAATTAGATCATGATTTCTTACACCAAACCTCATATTTTAAGCAGCGCAAACAATTAAATTTAAAAAAAAAATTGCGACCAGTCTAATGTCCATTATTGAAACTGCTGATTTAGGTTTTAAATCAGTTTATTTGTGGTATCCAGAGTCATCGAGCTGTCGCAGAGCACAGCTAATCCATTCTTAGATAAAAGAAAATGCCAAACCCTTATTTAACGGTTAAGTATGATCATGATTTCTTTTTAAATGTCAGCCAGACATTTGAAATTTAGTCTTTTGGCGTAATTTGCATTAATTATACATCAAACTTTAAAAAAAGCCTAAAAGCATTTGCTTATAAAGAGTCATGTTGACAGTTGTGTCATCAACACTTTTTTCCAGTTTTTTATAAGCCTGCAAAAACAAATAGCTTTTGTCACCAACACACATACAAAAAAAAAAAAAAAATATAATAATGTAATAAAAAATTAACAACATTAATAAAGAATGATACAGCAGTAGCATCAGCGTTAACGTCAGCACGAACAACAATAACAACGCCAATATTCATTACAAACAATAAAAAAATTATCGTCAATATCGTCAACATTGGTTTTTGCAGTGCAACGAGACAACAGCTTGTCAACGATAGAGAACAAAATAAATATAAAAAATATTAAGCGTTAGGGAAACTTTGATACCCTCCACCAAGTTTGAGATTAATTAGTTATCATTTTAATGGCTAAAATTATAACTTCAAAAATTTTTAAGATATAAGAAATTAAATTCGGGTAGTTCCGATTATATGATACCCTACAGAATGATTTTTAAGTAAAGATCTTTTTCGGGTTCCAAAGTCAGTTATGGACTTATCGTCTTTTATAACAAATAATATTGTGCTATATTTGTACGAGTTGCTTCCGACAAAAAATTGGTTTACGGTAATAGACCTTAAACATGACCTTCAGGGAACTGTAGACCGATCATAAAAATAAATTGTTAGGGTTTGTGTCAACATAATTTCTATTTAACGATATCTAGATACAAATAACTAAAGTAGTTTCTTTTATGCATGTTAAAGTGATTTTCGAAAAGGAGTCTTAAGGCGACTTATGGTACGCCCAAGATTTGTAAATTATTGTAAAACTTATTTGAACAAATATTTACAATAATTAGTATTGTGGTTATTTTGTTGAACTATTTATGGTTTTTAATCCAAATTTTTAATATTTTTAATTAGGCTTAAGTTCATGAAATTTAATTTTTCATTAAATTATTTTATTATCAATTAAAATGGATAATTATTCAGCAAAGCAAATTTCGATCTACCAAATGTTAGAATACAATTTGGTTTAAGGATTGACGTCAGCAGTCGTCTATGGCTGCAAGTGTAAGACGGCAAATCCATCTGAGGAGATCGAGTGGTTGCGATCGAAACATGTCATGGTAACCTGCCGGCCGGGGCTCGAGCCCCAGCCACGTCAAGAATGAAAGATTATCAATAACAATTTTAATTAATTTTCATGTTGTAAAATTCCTTTCTTCATAAAAATAATTTAATGAAAAATGAAATTTCATGAACTTAAGCCTAATTAAAAATATTAAAAATTTTGATTAAAAACAAATATTTACTTCATACAAATAAGAGATTTATGACGATATAAAATAATTTTTAATTGTGGCATTTATATGGAAGCTTCCGTCAAATAAAGAATTATTCCAGCAAAACTTGTACATATAATTAACACCAATCCTCCTCCTCTATTTTAGGTGGATGTTTTAAAAACTGCTACCTTTTCATTAATTGCCTAAAGTTTCTGGCATAAAATTGGTTTGATATTTTTAATTCTGGTGGAATTTCGTAATATCATAATGAATAAGAAGGTCAATGTATGAATATCCATGCTAACTATCGTCGCCCTACTTCAATCAAATGAAACTCTAGGTAAAATAATTGTTCGAAAGTTACTGGTACTGTTGTCTTGATATTTTAATCTTTCAAAATTCAATTATAATCGGCGTCGCCTTAAAAGCGCCGTACAAAATACCAAGTGACTGTCAATAGAAATCGATTGTTGCCAATGTTGACTAAAAAAAGACAATTAATGTTTCGTTGTCGTTGACTTGTTTCGACGTCGACTTTTATGAAAGGGATGATTGGCTGATAACGAAAATATTCTGTTACTTTTTAATATACCAACCTCATAAGATTTTTTGCTATTCAGGTAGTTTTTGGTTGCTCTACAACATTGTGTTGCGGTAGCTCTACCAAAAGTTGTAAAAAACTATATTGCAAATATTATAAAAGAAGATGATGCTTTAAAAATTAAAATTTGTTGGGTCTGTCAACAACGGTAATATGATAAAAATGTGTTGTAGGTAAAACTGAAATTTAACGCAATATGCGTTGTTTCTTTGCAAACAACCCGACAACAGCGTTTTAACAATGAGTTGATGCAACAACAACTAAAATATAACAAGAATATGCATAAAACAAAAATACCGAACCACAACCATTTTATTATAATTTACTGCACTTCCAAATTGTTGTGGTCAATTAATGTCAGCATGTTACCATAAAACATACCATACACCAACATGTTGTTATTATAGATGCAATATAAAAGTTCTAGCCATGGACTAACAGCAGCAACAAAAATGTGTATAAATAAATATTATGAAATAACAATTTTACATTATAGAATTTAATGCAACAAGAAAGTATTTCATACTAAATATGTAGGAATATTGCTTTAATTTTGAATTTGTTTGCACAAACTTTAACTTTTTAATATAAGCTTTCTTATGAAGTACAAAGTGTCAATTAAATGTTTAAAAATATAAGCCATTGAGTAAATAAAATTTGAGCAAAAAACTACAATTATCAAATTGCTGTTATTTTAACATATTGGCTTAATGTTTTATAATATAAAATATAAAACATTAAGCATCACCCATTTATAATATATAGGTGATTCCCATTCAAACACTTTTTTGTGTCCGTTGAAAGTATGGTAAAATCTATATATATAAAACAGGATGTGCGTATGTATGTATGTATGTATGTATGTATGTATGTATGTATGTATGTAGGTATGTATGTATGTATGTATGTATGTATGTATGTATGTATGTATGCATGTATGTATGAATGTATGTATGTAACGTATGGACTCCACAACGGCTGGCCCGATTTTGATGAAATTTTCAGGGGATCTTCAGAATATTCAGGCGGGTGATACTGTGATTTTTTATTTTCGGTCTGCGGGCGGAGGGGCGTGGCAAAATTCAATTTTCATATTGCACCACCAATGACATATACATATATTTATTTTTTTTTTGCTTCTTTTTATTTTATTTTTTTTGAAAGCCGTTATCATGTTTTTCAAAACGAGATATCATGATCCAATATTAAAATTGTAAACCTTTCGAAATCCACGAATTTCGATGATATCCAACGATTTACCATTCCAATTCAAGCGGCTCCAATTCCCTTTGCGTCTTGCCTTTGCTATTACCATCAGCATAGCACAAGGCCTATCATTGACTATTGCTGGCTTAAACGGCCAGTTGTATGTGGCTTGTCCTGTGTTGGCACGCCAAAAAATTTATACGTTTTTACACTAAATAAAAAACCAAAAAACAGGGTCTATCGGCTGGCCTTAAAATGAAGTAATAAATAAATATAATTTCCAATTTGCCTTAAATACATGCGTTTCTTTTTTGATTGAGCCCATACAAGTTTTTTTTTTAAGTGTAGAACTATCCATTATATGTTAAAACAAAGAAGGATAATACTGCTTTTACTCTTTTCAAACGAAATGATGTGTCCGTTTTTCTTTCGTTAAAAAACAGAACAATTGTAGTGATACTGTAGACAAACATTATATTTTAATGTTCTGTAATGTTTTTTTCGTGTGTTTATTTTGTTTTTGTAAAATTGTGTTTTTTTTTACCAGCCAAAAGGGACGAACATTAACGAGCCGAACCGAACACATTGAAGCTTGTGGATTTTCAAAAAAAAAAAAAAAAAACCGGACGGAATTAAATGTTCACACTTTTTGTTGAGTTTGATAAAAACAGTAATATTTTTGTGTTATTATTTTTTTTAATGATTTTCTACACAAACACTATAAGCGTTTGTGTTTTCCACAAATCTACCGAACCGAACATTAAAAACGATATTTAGTGTTTATTTTTGAACACTGTATTAATATCACTTATAATGTAGAATTGTTTGCTATTCAAATTCAGCGTAATGGGTCCACCAATGGCTGAGATATGAGCAACAAACCAAGACTGCCTCTAAGTTTACCCAAAAATCCCTTGCTGTTGTTTTTTATTTATTCTTTTAGCCATATCTGAAGGACAGCAGAGGCAAAGTTTCCAAATACGGTACAAGCATCTTGGTTACCAATACACAGCTTCCGACAAACTGTTCCCGGCATTGAAGATGTGCGGGATTTGCAAAGGCGTGGTGCAAAATAGATTTATTTGTATTTCAAGACAGATATTTATTTAAGTTTCCGTTCTTATCGTGCTATGGAGAACGTTATATAAGACTCGGCAAAGCCAAATATGTATATCACTCTTACATATTTTTTTTAATCATTTGTTGTTGTGCAAAGTTTTTTCTATTGAGCGTTTTTATTTTTTGTACGCATCATTACGTAGTTTAACTGTTGAAATTCCAATAGCAACATACACTAAGACAGCGTTGGCTATTCTCTATCCCAAATAACTGAAAAATTAAAAACAATTTTTATTGAAGTGGATAACTTCCATGTTTTTTTTTTTAATTAAAAAAAAAAATGACAATCGTTGGAAAAAATTAACATGTTTAAAGCGCAATACATTGGACTTCATATCCCCGCTCCTGAGCACTATGGGAAGCTCATCTATCTATATCCGTGTGAAAACCCAGATTTATTTGCAAAATGTTCTCTGCGACGAATAGAGTGCAATTTGTACGAAATTATTGGTAGATTTTGATAAAATTAGTTTTTTTTTTAAGGAAGATTTTTAGAAAGAGTTATTTTTAAAAATTCTAATTTTGAACTTTTCCGTGAAATTTTTTATTAGATTTTTTGTGAACTATTCTTTTCGTAAAAATCTTTCCCAAAGCAAACATGAAATCAAATGTAACGCTCAATACACAAAAATGTAAAAATTCGAAATGTACAATTTTATTTTAAAATTTGTAGCAAAATGCACCGCTTGTCATTTTATTCGGCAAAAATTAGTTTTATATATGTAATCAGAAATTTTATGACCAACCTTGATGATTGGCACAGAGCACACGGAGGCGTCATGCGACAGTAAATATTGTGTTTTTTGTCTTTTTCTTCAAAAGCTGCCCTTTTTGCATATTTGTCTTGATCACGAAATTTGTGTTAATTGTAGCAAAAAAAATGTTTTCTTTCTCTTTCTTCGAAAACTGCCCTCGCAAATGATTTAGGCGTTTTTCTTAAGTCACTTTTTTATCTCTGTATGATCTGTGATTATTGTTCTACACTTAGCTACAGGTTTCCTACAAAAAGCTTACCTCCAAAAATCACCTTAATAATCCTTAAACTCTAATTTGAGTTGGTCTTATTTCTTTTCAAAAGACTAGAAATCACACTACAATTTCATGAAGATTCGTCCATTATTTGCCATGTATCCCATGTAAAGCACACTTGTGTTAAACACAAGAGTTCGATTAAAACCGTAACGAAATTTGTATGCTAAAAAAATCCAAACAATATTCAACATTTTAAAGTACGGCGAAATTTGTTGTCAATTAAGTTTCCTTGTTATTCTTTTCAACAGAAGTGAATGTGTTTTTTTTTATAAATTCAGATAAAATCAACACCCAAAGTGTAATTGCAGTTTTACTTACAGGAGCTACAAGATATAATTATAGTGGTCAAGACAGCACATTGAGTTCAGAATGTAAAGTGCGAAACTTAAAGGATGGACAAATTTTTCAAAAACAAATTTTAATTTAAACTGTGAAACTTTTGTAATTTCTCTTAAAGGGTGGCGCATAAGTTAGTTTAAAATAAATAACCGCATAATAAACCACCCAAAATGCTTGGCAAACACAATTATTCAGGTATGTAATGGAAATCGATTTTAAGAACGAAACCGAAAATATCGTTTTCATTATCTTTTAAAATGGAGTTTAAATACATATTCCTTTTATTTTCAGTCTTTATACTTTTGAATTTTATATTATATACGATAACTGAAGTATGTTCTGAACGAAACTTGAAGACTATAATACAGAAATGGATTTTTGAACCTCTCGAATTTCATCACACCTATTAAAAACGTTCGTTTTGAAATCCATCGATTTTCATCACATACCTAATTGTTTCCGTTTGTTATTTGCCAATAAACGACACAAATATACTTCGTACAAACATTATTTTTTTAGTTTTGTTTTATTTTCAATAAATGCAGATGCCGATAGTGCTGCGGCAAATTTGCTACTTTTTGCTTTAAAAGGAGAAAAAATATAAAATAAAGGTAAAGAACTGAAAGCAAAAAGTGATTTAAACAACGAGCTGTTTTGTGGCAAGCAATACTAGTAAAACAATTGAGTTTACTATTTAAAATTATATTAATACTCCGCAAAGTTTTCGCTCAAATGAATACATTTAGCATTAGAAGCCACAAGAAGTTTGACAAATATCCAACATGTATGCCTGCCTAATATTAAAAAGTTTTAATATTTCTACAAACATTGCTTCAAATGTTTGTGCAAACAGCACACACCCCAATTAACAACAGAAAATATTTGTACAAACGTAAAATTTTGACATGTTTGCCAAGCCATTTGTGTGGTTTATTATGCTCCTTAGTTTGCCAATCTACCAAGTAGTGAACATTTTTGGGAATTTATTTTAATACTAGCTTGCACCCGAGCCATTTGTTGCCGAAATAATTCCACTAGTTGGCAGGTTGTTGTGCATTTCAAATATGAAAGAAATTTCGATATGATCTATATATCTAAAGATTTCCTTATTAAAATACAAATTTTTTTTTCAAAGTTGTGGTCTTTTGTTCTAGGCTCACCATCATAAATTTTTAAAATTCTTAAAAAAAACGAGAATATTCCTAAGGGAAATTTTTGTCATTTGTTCTTAACTCACTAATCCTGTGACCATTGAACAGAATATTAAAATAAAATGTGCCGAATTGTGAACGGTGAAAACAAGATAAATCGCTGTACTGGTGATAAAGTGTAGATACTCCAGACAGGGTTGCTAAGCTTTTTTCTTCAAAAATCGTCAAAAGTTTTAACAAAATTCGTCAAAATCGTCATGAACAGTTAACAAAATCGTCAACAAATCGTCAAATATTTAAGTTTTGCTAATTGGAGACAATTTATTGCATTGAGTGGTTCAAAAATATCAATTTTTTGCAAAAAATTATATTTATGATAAAGAAAGTGATATGGCTAAGTTTTATTGTGTTTATTTCAGCAAGTGGGCTGAAATATATTTATCATTTGAAAAGAAATACATAAGAAAAAAATATATTTTCATAAAAACATAACAAACATTTATTTATGTCATTTACCCATATTCACAAAAACATTAAATAAAAAATAAAATCTCATTTGCTATTAACTGGAGCTATCTTTATATGATTAATTTTAAGCGCTATCACTAATGAGTTAAAACACGTCAAACCATCACGAAAATATGGCATTTTCGGCATCAGCACCTCCGATTTGAATGAAATTCAACACAAATGTTATATGTAATTGGACTTTAACAAAACATAAATTTTCAGACCCCAGATTCTTTCGGCTTCCGAAATATGACGTCATAAAAGATGAGAAAAATGTGAAAAAAACTCAAAAGTCTCCTTACAAAAGGGGATAGAACTCTTGAACTACGCAAGATAATTTAGTTTTATTGGTATCGTTTTAAAGGTGAAAGTGCACCCTTTAAAATGATATGCATATTGTGTTTTTCTAAGAAAAGGTCAAAGCTCAATTATTGGGGTCTTGAGTTCAAAGCTCCATATCTAGAAAAGTATATTTTTTAAAATTCTTAAAAAAATACATGTTAAGTATTATACCCTCTTCAACATTTGCAGGAAATTTAAAGGTGGAGACTCGATTGGTGTCAGAGTTATATACCAGAACGGGATTCTAAGTATGTTTTGTGTTCAAAAACCCCTTGTTGTTGCTGTATTTTAATTATTTTTTTCAGTATATCTGGAGATCGGCAAGAGCCAAAGTTTCCAAATTTAGTACACAAATTTTAGGTATCAATACACACCATCCCACAAAATGTGGGTGGGACTGGAGAAGTGGGCGTGGTACCTCCCGTCCAAAAAATATCAAAAAATTTTTGTATCTGAACCGATTTTTCCGAGTTTTTTAGAGAATATTTCCTACTAAAGATTTCCGATCTTTTGATATATACGGCGTAACCATGGATCATATGACAGTCCAAAGATTCAGGTTTTTATACAATTTTTGATATTTCTTGTACGGGCGGTACCACGCCCACTTCTCCAATCCCGACCACATTTTGTGGGATGGTGTGTATTGATACCTAAAATTTGTGTACTAAATTTGGAAACTTTGGCTCTTGCCGATCTCCAGATATACTGAAAAAAATAATTAAAATACAACAACAACAAGGGGTTTTTGAACACAAAACATACTTAGAATCCCGTTCTGGTATATAACTCTGACACCAATCGAGTCTCCACCTTTAAATTTCCTGCAAATGTTGAAGAGGGTATAATACTTAACATATATTTTTTTAAGAATTTTAAAAAATATACTTTTCTAGATATGGAGCTTTGAACTCAAGACCCCAATAATTGAGCTTTGACCTTTTCTTAGAAAAACACAATATGCATATCATTTTAAAGGGTGCACTTTCACCTTTAAAACGATACCAATAAAACTAAATTATCTTGCGTAGTTCAAGAGTTCTATCCCCTTTTGTAAGGAGACTTTTGAGTTTTTTTCACATTTTTCTCATCTTTTATGACGTCATAGAATCTGGGGTCTGAAAATTTATGTTTTGTTAAAGTCCAATAACATTCAACATTTGTGTTGAATTTCATTCAAATCGGAGGTGATGATGCCGAACGACTTAACGGTTTGACATGGATTCACTCTAATGCAAAGTGTTTTTATTGTTGAAGGTGATAAACCTTCAACTGTCTTTTTACCCGACTTGAAACGTTTTATTACGTCCAATTTTAGTTCCAAACTGGTGCATTTTCTTCCCTTTTCACTAATTTTTCTACACAACTTCTTATTAAGAACTACTAGATGACCCGTGCGAATATTGCGCACCGTAATTTTTATCAATGAAAATATTAATTTTTCAATTTCTAATTATTTTTCGTCATAAGTGTTAGAAATAAGCTTTAAAATGAGATATCATTCATTAAATTTGATGCGGTGGTATGGGAGATATTTGCAACCGACATAAAAAAGTGCTTTAGAAATAATATATATGAAACTCAACTATACATAACTTATCTAACAGAATAGAAAAAATGATTATGATTTCAGCAAAAAAATAAAATCGTATGTAGCGGCGAAAATCGAAATCATTAAAACGCAAAGCGGATTTAACCAATTTTTAAAAAGCCGACCAAATAGGACCGACGCAAATCGGAGCTCTAGTGTATTTTTTTTTGTCGTATCGATGGCATTCATATAATTATAGAATTCGAATTACTATTGCTTCTAATGAAAACCACCTGGTTTGTGATGGGGAAGTACTTTGTTTGCTTAATTTCCAATAATTTTTGTATTTCGAAAAATTGATTTTTACGTTTGAGCTGTTCCCAATAATTGTTAATATTTCTTGTAAGTGTTTTATTGATGGCGGAAATCGTCATAACACTGTTACTTTTAGTTTAAAAATCATCAGTCGTCATTTTACTGTATTTTTTCTAAAAAATCGTCAAAATGACGAAAAATCATCACATCTAACAACCCTGACTCCAGAGACTGGATTTTGTGCGCGTTGATCCTATCGGCTTATATACAATTATTTTAGTGCTGACAACGTAGAAGGTTGCAAACCGAAAAAAAAATACAAATATACGAAAATGATTGGAAAAAGGCATTTAAACAAAAGTAAAAGCAAAACATTAAAGCATGTTTAATTGTTGTCGTACACAAATAATTGTTATTTTTATTTAATATCAACAATATTATAGTTACTGTAAACATAATAATGTTTATCGCAATTATGAATTTGAGTATTGTTGACCGAAAAATAATTATTTTTCTAACAACTTAATTATGATAACTTGCTCAACATATTATATTTCTCACAACCATATCATGATATTTAATAGCCATAACATGATAACTTTCTATACATTTATCATATTATGTTAAAGATGCAATCAAACTATTTTTACTCTAATCATATTATGTTAGCGCCATTTGTAAAATAATTTTGAAGCAGTTGTGTCGTTTTTTTTATTTGTGAGCGGTTAAACAATTAAAAGATAAAATTTCATAAAAAAAATAAGTTGAAAGAAATTAAAAAATTTAAATATTAGCGGATTTCATTCAAGTATTAGTGATGTAATAGTGCAAATGCAAAATATCATAGTTTTTTTGTAAAATCCAACAACAAAACACACAGAGATTTCGTTATATTTTATAAAAGTGCTACGATATTTCATCAACATCTTAAAATCGAAAAAATGGACACACGCGGTTGCCCATGAAAACCACAGATTTTTCATTTGCTCTTTTGCAAGCCTTATATTGGACTCCGCTATTTGATTAACATTAAGAAAAATTGTAAAAAGCCACAAAAAAAAAAATCGATGCAAAAATATTTTAATTTATTTTGTATTTTTATGACAGCTATGAAAGGTGCTGTATCATAATATGATTGCTTGTAAATTTATTATGATTAACATGATGATAATATGATTACTTCTTAGCTTATTATGATTAACATGACAATAATTTGATTACTTCTTAACTTAGTATGACTAACAGAATAATAATATGATTAAGGGAAAAATATTAGGATGTAATAGTACGAGTATATTTAGTCATAATATGATTCAATAATAATCTTATTATAGTGACTACAATCATAATTCTTATCATAATATGTTGATCTTAGAATATGTTTACCACAACCATGTTTTTTCTTTGCGTGTAAAAAGCACTTTAGGAGTGCTTTGTTTGCATGTTAAAAGAAGCGCTTATTGTCAGCAGAAAATAGTCCTCCAAACCGGGAACACCCCATACAAAAATCAGGCATCCCATCAGCAGGTTTAAAGCGATTTGTGGTATGAATTCATACACAAAACCTGCTCCTTTTGAAGCACATTTTTTACTGGGATTAGATTAATATGGTTCACAAGCATTTTTTTAACCAGCGTTTAAAAAACTGCAGTCAAAGTACAAAAACTGTCATAGCTTCCACTTCTTCATTTGCCATTGGCCAGAAAAAAACTGTTGCTTTTACTTCTGATTCATTAAATGTATACAGTTGCTGTCAAACCACAACTGTGCACAAATTTTTGTTTTTTGTTCGACAGTTTTTGGTTTCGACTGTAGTTTTTTAAGCCCAGATTTTAACCAAAATTAATGTGTCCACTTAGTTTACTTCAGTGACCTGTTTCAAAGTGTCAAAAAGGTGCCGATTAACCCCCTCCTAGGACATCGTCATGTTAAAGTGACAAGTCCCATTCATATAAAGTGTTAGAACTAGAACCGGTCCCTATCGCTTTAAAACTGTCACTTGTCAAGTTTGACGCTAGTTCCCTTTACCCTAGGGATACGTAAACTTGAGAACTTATGCAAGAAATTACTTATAACGTAAATTTTGCGTTACCCTGTATAGTTTTTTGATCATAAATATAAACCAGCAACTAGTTGAACAACTTTTTGCCTCAAATTAGTGCATTTTACTGTTATTATAAGACCCTTTAAACTCTGTACACCAGGGCAAGTTTTTCGGGTTTTTTTTTTGCTTAAAAGTTAAGTTTTTCTTTATTTCTTAAGATTTTTTAAGAAACCCGTTAATTTTAAACAAAAGTAATTTTTTGTCCCATCGACTCAAAAGGGAATTTTTAGGCCAACTCATGATATACGAAATACTACTGGTAAAGTTAGCCTCACCGCTTACAAATATGTTTTTTATTCCTATCGTTGAGATTTTAATTAAAATTGAACGTGGCTTGATTTCCCCGGCCAGTCAAGAATGAAAAATTATCAATAAATTTTAATTAATTTCATGTTGTAAAATTTTCTTTCTGCATAAAAATAATTTAGAGAAAATTAAATTTAATGAACTTAAGCCTGAATAAAATTTGAAAATTTGGATTAAACGCCATATATAGTTCAATAAAATAAACACAATATTAATTTATAATTTTATTTGAAACTTTGTTTTTGGTTTTTAATCAACATAAAGTTTAACCGTGTAGCATAATTTCGTTCTGGCGGGTCCATTGTTGCCCCTGAGTCCCAGATATTTGGAAATACCGTAATGTATTCAGGCTTGACCAACTTTACTTTATTACTTGTTTTGAACTGTTTTTGTGCATATAAAAACTTGCCCTGCTGATTGCAAAATATATGTGTGTCAAGTGTTTTGTTTTTTTTTTTTATATTAATTTGTGTAATAATTTTTCGTTATTCAGAATATGACAGGTAAATATCATAATGACAGTCTTGTTAACTCAAAGGTTTCATCAAATTAAAAAAAGTTTTTTTTTTTTTGTAAAGTAAACCATAAAACAGGTTAAGTCCATTAACATGTCAGAGTTATTGGCATCTCATAATGTGTAGATGGATGGGATGTTTAAATTGGTACTTTACGTTTTTAATTTATACGAGCAATGGGATATTTTATTTGCCCCCATATTATTTGTGCTTATGAGCTGATGACTTAAGAACGTGTCTTAAGCATTTATGTACTTTGTGCATATTAATATTCAAACAAATAACATGCAATATTTAATTTAATGCATTTATTTTTAATAGTATTAAAACTTTGTTTTGTATGAGTAGTTTTTAAAATGAATTCAAGTTAAAATTTAAAATTTGTAGCTTAACCTAAAATTAAATAAAGTTTTACTCTTTCCATTGTCTCGGCTTGCGCGGTCATTTGTGTGACTTCTTAATTTAATTTGCGGCGCCATTTGATTTACTTCGCCTCAGTTCCTTTGAAAGGCGGGAAATAGTAGATTAAAATTTTGAATTTAATTTTAAGGATTATGAAACAATCATGTGACATTGCTAAGGTTTAATGATAGCAAGGCTGCAATTGCATCCCTAGTGGATGTCTATACAACATCTAGGTTAACTGCAGAATGTCAAGTGTCTTTAAATAAAACAGCGAATAATTCGAAAATAAAGCTAAAGTAGATACCAGGACATGCGAACTGCCGAGGTAACCTGAGGGTTAATGATGCAAGTCGTGATGGAATACTTTTACGATTCGAAAGCAATTTTATTTTGAATTCTTTCTGTCCATATTTAACGAAACGTTACACACAGAAAAAAATACCAATGTTAAAATAACATGGCGAAATGTTGATTGAGAATCATGGTAAATTTCTGCAAAAGTATGCCCATTATTTAAATTTATCATTATTTCATATTAATTTTAAATGAAAAATATTAAAATAATCTTAAATCACGTTTATTTAATATTATTCACTGTTAAAATAACATTGTTCAATATTGAATCCATAAAAACCTGTTTTATATTATAATCAAAGGTTTATCTTGTTAAATTAACATGCATACACACTTAAGTATGTACATCTTTTTATTTTCATGATTAAAATATGTTATAAAAAGAAGACAATTCCCGTATTCTTTTAATTAAAATTATTTAGTTAAATAGTACATCAAGTTTTCAAAGTAGAATGATGACGAAAACGATATCAGGCCATTCTGCTGATGCTTCTGTTAACAAAGGAGATACAAAATAAGTGAAATATGTGTTACAGGGGTAAGTGTTTTGAATTATTCTTAAATAAATGCATATGTTGTCTTCACACTGTTATATCACACTCCAACCAATTTGATTCTACATGAAATTCACGTTGTTTCAACTTTAAATAACTTTCATTCAACGTGATTCGGATTGTGATTTCAATATTAATTACATTTTGCTCTAACTTTACTGCAATGTTAAATTAACATGAATTATAGTTATTTTAAAAGAAAAAAATGTTGTTCGCAAGTTATTGTAAAATCATGTTAAATTAACATGAAACAACAACAAAGCAAAATCACTACTGAAAAATGTAAAATCAACCTTGTTTTTAACGAATTTACATCAACGATCATCACGCTATGCCCCCGGGGGCCGAGCACTTTTCGTGAATTACACACACACAACACGAAGGCTACCGAAACAATTGTAAAAAGCCATAATTTAAAAAAACAAGAACAAACACATAGTTAATGTCTCAAACGAGTAAATTTATTTTCCTCTCTTTGCACTCACCACTACATGCACATTTTAAACTGTCTCTCTTTGTGATGACCACTGATTAACATTGATTTTTTTCTGTGTGTATAAGTGCTGATCGACCTTTTTTGATTACTCTAAATAGTTTATATAGTTTCCTATATACAGCCTTTCAAGGTCATTAATTTAGTGTAAATAAAAGATTATTTATTTCATTCTCAATAAAATCCGACGTTTCGTTGGTATTCTTTCCAACTTCTTCAGGGATTGAGTTTTTATTAAAATCTGGCATCATTTTAAATAAAAAGTAAAAAGTAGTCAATAATAACAATAATTATAATATTAATTTTTGACAAATTAACTTACAATAAAGGTAGAATAACACGCGTTAGTGCGCGCGCGCTCTGTCGTCTTCTGTCAAAAAAAAGTTAAACTAGTGTGTTTTCATAGAACAAGCTACATGCAAAATATTTTGACGCGTTTGCGCCAGCAAGTTGATTAACTTTGAACTTTTTAACGCGTTCTGTATTTTTGACAAGCAATCAGCTGAGAATAAAAAGAATAATTTAACAAATTTGTGAATCATGAAAGAAAAACTTATTAAAGAGCTTAAAAAACATACAATATTAATATAAAAAGAATAAATTCAATAAAATAACAAAATTTTGATAAACTTTCTAAACCGTTTTAAATGCACAAATAAAAAACAGCTGACAGGAATGGCTTTTGTAACGCGTGTTGTGTAACTTGCAATTTTTGACGCGCTAAAGTTTTTAAACGCACGATACTTGTCGGCGAACTAACGCGTGTTATGTACTTCCACCTTAACCTTTTTCGTCAGTTTACGTAATTGTAATTATTTTTTTTAGTGTTGTGAAAACTCAAATAAATGCTGTACAATACTAAAAAAATATTATACTTTAATAAATTATTCAAGCTTAATACCGTGTGCAGATATACCTTTTTATTGAGTCCTAATGGACCTAATGGATGGACCTTTGTTTTTGTTGTTTTATTGTTGGCAAACATGTCAAAACACTTTGTTTAGTGAGTTGGGTTTTACTCACTAAACACACTTGTGACAGTGCATTGCAGTGTTGAATTTTAATTCTACTTAATATTTATAACAATTTCGTATTAATTGAGCAATAACTAAATTGCAATTTTGTATGGATAACTGAGCTCAATAAAGGCATTTATTGCGTAAAACTGAATTAAGGTGCATTTCTGAACACGGTACAAGGTCACTTTTTAAAAAAATTAGTTAAAATATTTTTATTTAATCAAGTGGATTAAACGCTTACTTTTATCAACAAAATTACTGCAGAAAATGTTAATATCAAAAAATATTTAATTGAAACTATTAATTTGTTTAATGGTGCAACCTATATTAATTTCTTTTTATTAATATCACAAGCAGTGTTCGAAAGAAAACAGAACGTTACTAAGCGTTCGGCTCACACACGCGGTAACGATATCTATTTTTTAAGTGTTTGTGTTGACGAACGCAACTCTTAATACCGTTCGTAACTATTTTCAAGAAAGAGTCGAACATTATAGTGTTCTGTTCTTATTTTGCTGGCTGTTTGTTTTAAAAAATGTTTGTTTTTTTACCAGCCAAAGAAGTGCTTAGCACAACTGAAACGAACGAACACTAATCGTCGGTTGATAATTTAATTGTCGTATGTGGATTTTTTGCGGTTTTGAGTTAAGATCGATATCTTAGGTCTTCCGACCTGATGTTTCATTTGGCGTAATCAGTTCTTCGATTCGCAAAATTTACCAAATTTCCTTTTATGGATCTCCCCACGTTTAAATAAAATAAATACACGAGTAATTTATTTGCGGTAATTTTAAATACAAAATTCAATGACAACACAATCCAATAAATAAGTACATTGGAAAAAGCATAGAAGAATTTCTCTTTTATAAACAATTATTTTGCGGATAATTATGACGTTGAATTGCTATTGTTTCTGTCATCGATATTGCTTAAGGCCATTTTATAATGAACAAAAAAAGCTGTGGGTCTTCAGAGATAAAATAACCAATAATGTAAAATGTCATTTACACACACAAATACAGAAGGCTCTGTCACAATACATTTTTTGTGGCATTTATAAATCTTTAATTATGTATACATAATTTAAAAATTTATGTCACATTAATTTTGATTAAACAAATTTAATGTTTCTTTCAAATAACATTTGTTGCTGAAAATAATGTAGTAAAAAAAGTTAAATAATAAGAATTATAAATATTGATTTTCGAAAACAAATAAAGTAATTTATCTGCATTAAAAAGTATTAAGAAGCTATAGTCGGTCAATCACAACCGTATTATACCCTATGGTACTCTTATGTGTACAAATTTTTGAGGTTAACTGAAGGATATTTCGATTATCTGGATACCTGGATATGAAATTATATAGGTAGAAAATCAAGACAGACACACAGGAAAAATACTCCAAAATTTTTAACAAATAAAAGCATTAATCAAAACTGAAATTTGTTTTAATTAAAACTTTAATAAAGTGAATTAAACGTTTAATCAAGTGAATTAAATGGTTAATTGATACTACTTATTTGCCCAATAAAAAATTTTATCATTTTGCGAAGCACTAAAGGTGCATTTAAAAAAATAAGCGCACAAAAATGCGCTACGCAATAAGACATACAGAAATGCAGTAAAGTAAGTGAAAGAACTCTCAACAACTTTTATTAAAAAAAAAAATAATATTTCAAGTGCTACGGCGTTCCCTTGCCACGAAGCAGGTTTGTAAGGGAGACAACAATTTTTATGTGCGCTGAATAATGCGCTTTATGTGTCAAAAATGTATTGCTTCAAAGTGGGAACTCGCCATATAAAATTCATGTCTTCCGTAAGCGCAATGGTAAGCGAAACTTTTATGTTTCTCCCTTACAAACCTCCTTCGTTGGAAGCTTAATTTTTTATTGGGTGTCTACTGGCGCAAATTTAATTTATTTATTTAAAATATACTAAATGTACTTCTGACCTAAAATACTATTCCAGATGTCTTCAGTAGAATTGTATGGCGATTCTTTTCATAGAATATATTAACCCTCTAACATTAATTTTAAGTGACCTTTTTGTCCTTTTTTAACTTCTATAATAAAACGGCACGTTAGAGGATTAAAATGTTCTACGAATACTTTCTGCATCAAATTTCACTATAATTTCTTAATTGTTTTTATTGTAGATCTGGACACAAAAGGTTCTGTAAATGTTGTCGTGTTAATGATTTACCTTAAAATTATTTAAAACTAATAGGCACGAGGGATTCCTATGATTTGAACAATAACGGCATCGAATTTATCGATGGCTTAATTTTTTTAATATCTATCAAAATTTTAATATACGTTTATAATTATTTAAAAAACTGATCTTATCTTACAATTTCATTGTAAACAACTTTATATGAATTATTTCTGTTTTGTTATTGAATTTTAATATGTTTTTATTTAAAAAAGCTTTTAGCCATTTTTTAGCCCATTTTTAGCCATTTTCCCCCGTAAATTTAGCCATTTTTGGTCACCAAGTTTTGGCAACACTGGTGAGACCCTTTACACATCAGTAAAAATTATAATTTTAGTTTCATAAGGGCTTGCAGCTTTTATGTTTTTGTAACTTTAAAGTTGTTAGGCTTTACAATTTAATATATTTTATATTGTTCTATAGTGCAAAAACCCTTGTTTGGTTTTCATTTGTCTATCAAAAGAAAATTAATCGAAGTTGCATGGCTGTCTTACTCATTAAAAGTTCTCTCATTGTGTGCTTGCTATCTTCAAATATAAATAAAACAAAGTACGTGTGAAACACTGATGGGATTAAGTGGGTGAAGATAAATACGCCAAGTTAAATATGTTTTATGACGTAAAACGTTACGTTATTAAAAACGTAGCTGAGCTACGCGTAGCTGATTAAAAACGTAGCTCAGCTACGCATATTTCAGCTACGCGTAGCTCAGCTACGTTTTTATTTAATTTTTTTCTTAATTTTGAGCGGTGTGTATGGGAGAGATTTTTTAATTGCGGCCGAACCAAAAAAGATTACGGAACGGGAGGGTAATCAACTCTACTTTCGTAATCTTTAATCAAAATTTAAGAAATATAAATTTTTCTATTTTTAAAAAATTCTTTAAATTTCGGCTAATGTATCTGAAAGAGATTTTTTTAAGTTGTGACCGAACCAAAAAAGATTACGTCTAATTTGGTGCTACTCCCGTTCCGTAATCTTTTTTAAAAATAGAAAAATTTATATTTCTTAAATTTTGATTAAAGATTACGAAAGTAGAGTTGATTACCTCTAATTTGGTGCCCCTCCCGTTCCGTAATCTTTTTTGGTTCGGCCGAAATTTAAGAAATCTCTCCCATACACACCGCTCAAAATTAAGAAAAAAATTAAATAAAAACGTAGCTGAGCTACGCGTAGCTGAAAGATGCGTAGCTGAGCTACGTTTTTGATCAGCTACGCGTAGCTTAGCTACGTTTTTAATAACGTAACGTTTTACGTCATAAAACATTTAACTCGGCGTATTTATCTTCACCCACTTGATGGGATTTGTGGTACAATTGTACCAAATTTGGTACAATTGAAACTTTGTTGGTACTCTGGTACAATTTATCCTTTTTTGTTACAATTTAATAAAAAAGAAATCCCAACGGAATTTATCATTTCTTTGAAGTGGATTAACTCACTTTCCTTTTTAATTATAAAACTTCTTTTTACTTATCTCCAGCCCTGACCAGTTCTACCAAAATTTGCATTATTTATGTTCATGATATACTAAAAATTCAGGACATACATACATACGTATTTGCACTCGTATTCCTGTAGGAAGCCTGCGTTCAAGTGTTTACAAATCGCCACTTTTGTCGATTGTTTGGTGACACTGTCAACGAAGCGTCTTCACTTCCCAGGGGGCGAATTTTTCGATTACAGAAGCGATGATGTGATAGACACGACTAAGATAGTAATGCACACTATCTCAATTACAACCTAGTACACTTTTTCGAATGCATTGCCGCATTTATTGGGTGAACGCCTACCACTTGCACATAAAGTAAGCGGAATAGTGAAGTGTTCATTTAGTAAATATAAACTCAGTACTGCTTCACAAACATTGTAAGCAGACAGTGGACAGCCTATACACATTCTTGCTTACTTCGTGGGCAATTGGAAGGCGTCTTGCGCACTACTTCGCACACATTGTAAGCAGACAGTGGGCAGCCAATCCACATTCTCGCTTACATCGTGGGCAAGTGGAAGGCTTCTTGCACACTACTTCGCACACATTGTAAGCAGACAGTTGGCAGCCTATACACATTGCCTCTTACTTCGTGCGAAAGTAGCAGGCGTCTTGCACACTACTTCCCACATTATTTCAGAATTTTCATTAACTGCCTGTTTTTAGAAAACGTAAACAAGTGAGTGGGTGAGAAATTACATTGCAAACAACAATCAAAAACGAAAATTTGTTTTTGTTTTCTATATAATTTCTAACTCACTCACTAGTTTAAGTTTTCTAAAACCAGGCAGTAAATGTCTTATATTTCTAGAACTAAATCCTTTTTTATAATTTTTTGTGGACATTTGTTACCTTTTGGACACTATTTTTATATTGTTCCTTTTTGCAGAACAGTCGGCAAACATTTGAATCGCAATTTAAAATAAACTACTCTATAAAGTAGCAAATGAAAAATTACGGGACAAAACCAAATCCTGCACATATGAATACATAGAATACATACATACAGAATATATCAGCACATTTACCAACTGTAAAAATTTTAGTTCAATTTCTCTAGTAGTTTGCAAAAAAAAAAAAAAAAAATTCTGGTTTAATCTTAATCTTAAACGATTTGGGAATCGATTTTCAGCTTCGGTTAATCGATTTCAAAAACCGAAATCAAAAAAGTCGATTGAAAAATTAAAAATCGATTTTGGAATCCATCTACCATTCCCTAATATGTGAAACACTAAAATATATTGGTCCTAGACCCAACTTTTAGTATACCGATCGACTGTCCATGTAAGCTCGTGCGCAAAATACAGGTCGCAATCATAATCATGAAGAATACTGAAAAGGGTGAGATTCGGTCCATAATTTCACATGACCTCAATACAAACTACTTTTCGGAATAGTATCTGTGCCTAAAAACCTGTTGGTAGGTCCAAAATTAACCATAGGTCCCCCTTTTTAAAATTAAGTAAGGGAAAACATATCTCATATAGATGAAGATATATAAATAATATTCTGCACAAAGAATTTTATATGAATCTTAACCTCATAACATAATTCTGTTCTGGCGGGTCCATTGTTGCCCATGGGTATCAAATGGTCAGGCTTGACTACTATACTTCTTACTTGTTTTATTAAATAAAAAGCTGTTATACATTTTTACTTTGTATGCTATTTTATTTTGTAGCCAAAATTTGGTACAATTTATGTCAATTTGGTACAATTTTGCCATTGAATTGGTACAATTTAAGAATTGTCAGATTCCAACAATGGTGTGAAATATCATTGAATTTTGTGTATAATTTAAAAGGGCTATCAATTAATGGAACATTACATTGTTAAAATATCAGCGCGACTTTGCTGGGTGTCGGGCATCCCAAATATCTAATTTTCCAGGACATATTTGATAAGCTTGATTATCAAATTTTATTAAACTAGTTTCCAAATTCTGACCATCAGTTTATACACAGTTAAAAGACGTACGCAGTTAGCTTTTTTAACAAAAAAATTGGTGAAGAGTATTAGTATTCCTTTTAAAATGTTAAGTAAAGTTCATTTATTTAAAGATTTAGGGCGATATATTTTTTTTTTTTGCCATGCCACACTTTAAGAAAAGTCAAATGTTTACCGTTTCTGTAAATATTTATAAATACTGTATGTATTCTTTCTTTGTATTAACATCATCTGAACTTTAGCTTTGTTTTCAACCAAAAAAAAAAAAAAAAAAAATCCCAAATGTTTCCCTTTTTTTATTCTTAACAACGGAGAAAACGAAGTATTCAAAATAAAGTGAACCAAAAGCAGATAAAGCTGCAGTGCTTAAGTGTCAACTTACATACAGCGAGAGACAGACATTGCAGAAGTAAGGCATGTGCTAAGAATTCTTTGCCACTTTCTACTAAATAACAAAATAAAGTTTTAAACAAGATTTGCAACATCAGATTCATGCAGTTTAATAAATGGGGCACATAATATTTAAAAGATTTCCTCAAGATATGCATCACTGTCTTGAAGAAGGTACCAAAGGTAGCAGCAGCTTGCAAGTGAATAGAAGACAGCAACCGTTATAAAAATATCCTCTCGAGTGATATCTTTATTTTACACATTTACAAAATAAAAAAATAAGCGACAGACAAAATCTATAGACGGTTATCGTGTTTTTTTTAAGTTTTTGTGAAAAAAATAAGGTGTTGACTGAAGTCAATGCTGTTCAGTTTACTTAGACTGTCGCACCTCCACTCGAACTAAATACAAAAAAAAAAACATATTTTCATTTTAGTTTGTTTAAGTCGTTGTTGCCTTTCGTTCACAAGATACTCCTGTATACTAAACATGCATGATTTACACATAATTTATGTGCATTTTGGTATACAGGTGTGACAACATTAAAAATATGGTACCATGCACTCACATCTTAACATCTTTGTTTGTGTTCTGATATGATTATTTAAGTGAACTGCAAATTTTTATGAAGATATTTAAAAGATAAAATTTGTGGTTGATTTTACCCCATATACATTAGGGCGTGCCCCCTAGGATGATTCTATGGACAATTCTAAGCAGACCATAGGTCTATCTCGATGTTCCAAACACATAAAAAAGATAATATAACGATGAATAAAAAATCGAATTTTGAATCAAAATGATGTTATAGGGAAAAAATCATTTTTTGAAAAGTGGGAGACTCGAAAATCGAGATAAGCCCATGGTTCCTTCACCAAAGTTGCTTTGAATTGTCCATAGAATCATCCTAAAGGGGGCCTGCCCTAATGTATATGGTGTAAAATCAACCACAAATTTTATCTTTTAAATATCTTCATAAAAATTTGCAGTTCACTTAAATAATCATATCAGAAAGCAAACAAAGCTGTTAAGATGTGAGTGCATGGTACCATATTCTAATCGAATTTTTCGGCTCCATACAAATTGGCCCGCCCTAATATACATACTTACACATTTTGATGGATTGGTTAGATAATAAAATGCTTTTTTAAAGATGTTTATAAAAAATTTTTTACTGTGTACCAAAAGATTCATAATAAGTTTTTAATATAGTTGGATTACTATAAACGCACAAATAAATTTTTGGCACTACAAACATGAACACAACCGATCTTGGCCACCAATCTATGACAGTATAACAAGTTATTAACCAAAATGCAGGTTAACTTATCATTAACTTTGTGGGCTAAATATACAATATTCATTAATAAATGCAATGCAACTTCTTGTTGGGAGATAAGCTATAGTTCCTATGCGCATTTCACTGGTTGCTTAGGCCAGATCATCAGAAAACAAAAGACTTTGGCAAAGATATTGAACAAATAAAACTGTTAAGAGAATGAGAATTACAAACAATAAAGATTTACTTACAACGATATCAAAGCTTAGACTAAACACCAACAATAAACAGTGAGATTATCTTTTCTTAATTCCCCTATTATTTGCTTTTTCCGGCTCGAATTTTAGTTGTAAGTGCACAGAAAAAAATTATCAGTAGTTTTTTTTATCAATTAAAAAAATAGTTTTAAAGTATTTGAATTCAATTAATGTGATAATTGAGTTAATTAAATTAAATATAATTTTGATTTAATTAACATTTTAGTTATTTCAAATTTTGAATTAAAATATTAATTAAAAAACAAAAAATCTTTATTGATTTTTTCGTTTAAAATAAAATAATTTAAACTTGTAGAACTGTTACTAGGAACTGTCAAAACTTGAGCTATATTTAATTAAATAAATTAACACATTGTTTGTAACGGCAAAGTGTTTGGATCATTTTTTTTTTTAACATTAAAAATATCATTTATTGAAAAAAAAAAAATATATATTTAAACATTTTAATTTTACTATTTTTAGCAATCTATACAGTAATTTTGGTAATAGGTGCAAAATCAACAAATTGTTTGCTTGAATTTATGGATTTGGTGATAAGAGACAGTTTTTAATTTTTCCTGTGTGGCTTTTTTTAAGATATGCCTTAATGGCACACATTTTTTCACATACCAAATTTTATGTTTTCCAGCGATATATTCTTATTTTGACAAAAAATGGGTGGTATGATAGACTAGTTAGTAGTTAATAGGCTTGTGTCGTTCTTGAATGAATTACTTCAACTGAATGATTCACTTAAGTGATAGAATGAAATATTTCCGTATTTTCTTTCCATTTCTTGGATCTATCGGTTTCATCTTGTATTCTTTATTTATTATATACTGTTTTATGTCTTGTTTGTTATGCTTCTTCCCTTCTATTGAACTTTTATTGAAATTAAGTTTTTTAAAACTTTTTTTAACGAATGACAATAAGAGCAATCTGAACTTTTACATACCTACATAAACATACTAAAAGTGTGCTTATTTTATACTTTCATTTTTCTAAAACAACTCTTTAACTTTAACTTTAACTTTAAATCTAATTTCCATTAACTATAAAAATACGTTTCTGTTTTAAAAATATCATTAAACCATTCCTCAAACGAACTTGACACTTCATTCTGAAAGCTGTTTGTGATTTAGAAAGGTAAAAGAAAAGAATGAATAAATTTACTTAATCTTTCTGAAAGAGAATGAAAGATTCACATAAATGAAAGATTTTGCCCAATACTAGTAGTTAAGTAGACTAATAGTACGATTTGCGTGCTGGATTCCCACCAGATCCCCTTTTCTGTTCTTTACAAAGTAAAGGCTGGAGTAAAATTTTGTAATTCATTTTAATTATTAATTGAACTGTATTTTGAACAAAGAATTAAGACTTTAATTCAGAAAAAGATTTTAAAATCACATACATGATTATCTTCCCCGAGCTTGCTATAAACAAACTACTGTTGGTTCTAAAACACATTCATGTTGTTCCACTTTTTGGCTTATAACTCTATTTCTACTGAACCGATTATGCTGGATCTCAATTCTTATTCTTTAAGGTAAACTATAGATAATTTGGCACCAACATTTTTAGTTTCTGTTAAGTCTTTCGAAAGTGTTGTCAACAGATGGACAGATAGACAGTCGACCATGTCTAAATCGACTTAGAATACACCAAGAATCCGTAATTTTTCTACCTTATAGTGCCTTAGATGAAAATTAAATACCTGCCCCGCGGAATGACAAACTTAGGCCCTAATTGTGTAAAACGCAACGCAATGCCAAAAATAACATTGAAAACAAAAACAATGTCAAAAATTTGTCAAAATTTTGTTGTGTATGAATGTATGTAACGTATGGACTTCAAAACGGCAGGGCCGATTTTGATAAAATTTTCAAGGAATCTTCAGAATATTCAGGCGGGTGTCACTGTGAAGTCTGATTTTTGTCTTTTGGTTTGCGGGTGGAGGGGCGTAGCAAAATCCAATTTTCATATTGCAGCACCAATGACATCTATATAATTTCGAAGATTTTTTCTTTAAAATGATCGCCATGGTCCAACTTAGATTTATACGAAAGAAAATTTTGCCCCGCCCACTTTTGACAATTTTTTCTTTCAAATGTTCGTATTAATCCATTTTAAGTTTTCATCAAAAAAAAAAATTTATCACGCCTACTTTTACGCCCACTTTTTCTCTTAAGCGCATAACTTTAGAACGGCTTGACCGATTTGGACGATTTTTTCTTTAAAATGATTGCCATGGCTTAACTTAGGTTTTTGAGGAAAGAAAATTTTGCCCCGCCCACTTTTTTCGATTTACCTAAAATTTGAGAACGGCTTGACCGATTTGGACGAGTTTTTCTTTAAAATCATCGCCATTATCCAACTTTAACGCCCACTTTTTTCAATTTACCTAAAATCAGAAAACGGCTCCATCGATTTGACTTATTTTATTCAAATGTTCGTATCTTTTTAACGGATTTAAAAAATCGAACGCAAACATTTTTCCTAATTTGGACAGGGCAACGTCTGTCGGGTCAGCTAGTACTTAAACAAAAACGAAATCTTTCGAAAATGTACAACAAGTTGAATGTTTCCTTTACAATTACTGAAAAACTATTTTCTTTAAAAGATTTTGTTCTCAACTATTTCTTTACTATTATTATTTCAGTTTTAATCACCAAATAAATTAGAGAAATACACATCACGATTTTCCACCTTAATGTCATAAAGTGAATTTTATTGTCTAAACATCACACCTTCTAATACATATCAGGTGTTAAAAAATACACGAAGTAATAAAGCTGAAAGTTAAACAAACCCACAAGGAGGAAGATGAACATCAAACAACAAAAGAAAACATTTTAGCGTAGCTTACTCCACTGGAAAAATTAAATTCCATTGGAAAAATATAATGACATCAAAGCAAACTGTGTGGAAAAATAGGTATAAATAGTTTACACAATGGATTAAAAATGTTACAAAACAAATATTTTTACAGTCACTTGACAGTGAAATTCATCATCATGTGTTTAAATTTAGTGGCATTGTCACAACCATAAAGTTAATTGCACAATTAAGAGAGAAAAAAGATAAAACTATAACTGCACGCAGAGGAAACACATTTTTCTATTTACCTCTTACTTCTATTTTTCTATGTGACATCAAACAAAACTATTTTTAATGAAATATTTTTCAAACACATTATGGTTACTTTAACATTTTTGTTGTCATAGGCAACTATATCACGGATAATTTAGTCCTTCATCTAGAAGCCATACTATTGTTAGGCTTTAGCATTTCGATTAAAAACTTTAAGTTTTTCAATCTTCTACGACCGATAAACTTTCATTTAAAGCACACAACACAGAACGGAACAACCAACTCTTAAAACTCGTGGGTTATATTTTACCACACGAGCATTAAAGTATTTTTTAGTTTTTTTTTTGTGTTTTTAAATAAAAAAATATCAAAAAAAAAACATTCCAAATTATTCAGTAGCCGTTGTTTTTTTGAAAAACTTGACACGGTATAATTTCCTTTGGTTTTCGTTTAAATTTCGATATATGAAATTGCATATGAAAGAAAATTACCGATATATTTTTATTTCGTTATTGCAACAGATTGACTCAAAGGCAAGTCTTTTGTTAAAAACGGCTGCTAACGTGCGTACTATTAAAATTTATATAAGTCATCGTCCTGACTTGCAATTTTTAAAAATTCTGCTTTATAATTGCATACGTATCCAGATAATAAAATTCTAGTCTTGCAATTTTTGTATTTTTATCTTGTCTTTCCTCTTCTCCTTTTTATATTTTACTAGCTGAACCGGCTAGTAAAAACGTTGTTTTGCTATGTAACTTATTTCTTTTAGATGTGTCTAAGTTAAGAAGATAATAAATATTATAGGCTTTAGTTCTTTCTAGATGATACACTATTTGCCAGACAAATTTTAAGAAAATCAGTTGACCCATTTGATTAACGCCCTAAATAAAAAAACTATAGGCTATATTACTTTCCAGCTGTAACAATATTTGGCTCCGAGAGTTCATGAAAATCGGCCGATTACTTAAGACGATATTTAGAGGGGGAGCTCTTGCCCTATTTCACATTCTATTCCCTATTTCTTTTCAGGTGTTACAGTGTCTGCATGCCAAATTTTAAGAAAACCCGTTCATTAGCTTAAAAGATATAGGTAAGGGGACTTTTTACCGCCATTGCCCTATCTCACGCCCTATTCCCTATTTTCTTTCAGATGTTACAGTCTCTGCATGCCAAATTTTAAGATACCCGGCTGATTAGCTTAAAAGATTGGGGAGGGGGAGCTTTTACCCCTATTGCCTTATTTCACACCCTAAATAATAAGGCTTTAGTTCTCTCAAGATGTTACACTATTTTACTGCAAAATTTCAAGAAAATCGGTCGATCTGTTTAGTAGATATAGGGAGAGGGAGCTTTTACTCCTCTTGCTCTATTTCACGCCCTATTACCTTTTTTCTTTCAGATGTAACAGTGCCTGCATGCCAAATTTTAAGAAAACAAGTTTATTAGGTAAGAAGATATAGGGAGGGGGACGACATGCCCCATTTTGCGCCTTCTAGCGATATAAAATATACTCTACGACCTATTCTCATACCTAACAAATACACATACAAAATTTCATAAAAATCAGTCGAGCCGTTTCGGAGGAGTTCAAAATGGAGGGGTTTTTGTTGATATTTGTATGGGCATATATAGGAAAATCTAAATGCCATATCTGCGGAACCTAACTTTAACCATCTACAGACTATCCCCAACGTACCCTGAAATTTTGGTTGAAATCGGTCGAACCGTTTCCGCAGTTAGTGGTGAGATCAAAGTGTACACTTCTTTTTATATATGTACATATATATAAATACAAGTTATGTATAGATATATAAATACAAGTTATACCTTCAGCCAACTTCAAGTCAAAAAGTGTAAGAATTACAAGACAAAACCGAATTGCAGAGTACGTGAAACACAGTAAAATAAATTCAAGAATTGCTGCAACTAAAATTGCAAGTCTGGACGATGACTAAGTAATTTTTGGGGAAAAATTACAAAAATATTGAAATACATATTTTTAATGCGAAAAGCATTAAAAGCTTGCCCTGTTTATTATAGATGCATCTTTAACTTTTCTCTTTTTTTTTGGAAAAAAACATTTGCTACGTCAGTATGTTGCATGTTTTTCAAATACTTGCACATTATTTATGAAATAATCAACACAGTTTTGGAAATTTCACATGAATATTAATTCTTATCGCCAATCCTCGACTGTCAACCACAAAACTTCAAGAAACAGCAGGAGCTTTTTGGCAAAAGAATTTAAAAGTGGCGCCAAAATGGCATGTCAACATTCAACCAAAAAATTTTTAAATTTATTGCATACATATTTAAATTTTAATAAAAATTTCCCAAATTCAAAATAAAAAAAAAATCAAATTGGATTTAAATTCAAAAAAAATAGTTAAAAGGCATAGCTGAATTTTTGATACCCTCCACCTTGCATGGGCTTTATACATGTATATTATAAGCCGAACTTTAAGCAGATCATCACAAAAAGTTCGGATTTTATTGCTAGTCATATAAAACCTAATTGAGGCTATCAGCTTAGAAGTGGTGAAACCCCAGACTAATTATTATGAGATAATGTGGAGTTAACACTACTCTTGCACTATAGTACTTGGTTGTAACGGCCCGTTCAAAAACTATGTTTCTAGCGCCATCGGTTTTTGATACAAACAGTTGGCTTACTCGACTATTGCACTGTAAAGAACAGTACAAAGAACAAATCTTACACCAGAGCCGTAACCAAATTAATATTGTGGGTTACACCACTTTTGCGCTGATAGCCTCAAGTGCACCGTATATCAATACCATGCCATAATTCGTTTCGATCTTTAGGTATAATCACACTTAACAGACATTTGACGAAAAAACCCCGAATAAAGCGTGACTCCTAAATTCAATAAACTTTAACTTTGTTTTGAACAATTTTTGGTTGATTTTTAAATTTTTTTTTGCTTAATTTTTATTTTTTAATTTTTATTATTATTTTAATTTTTTGATTGCATGTTTTATTTCCTTAAATTTTTGTTTTTAATTTTTTATAATGTTTTCCAAACAAGTTGAAATCATAACAACATAACATAAACAATGTTTTCGGCGCTGAAATACGTTTTGGAACTGTTTTCTCGCTTTCAATCAGCTTTGCGCTCTGACCAGCTTGGCACCCACTATGACCTGTTCGCGCTTACTTGTACCTACGTCTATTGTACCAGTTTTCTCGCATTGGTTCTCGCAATAAGCGTCAGTCGACTCTGTTCGCACCCTTGAGGTTAAATAAAAAATCTTTTCATATCAAAATGTAGAATAATTTTTAATGTAATTTTTTTTTTTTTTTTTTTTTTTGGGAAACTCTACATATGGGAAATCATTGCTATAATTTTCTTATGTGGTAAAGACATATACATCATTTATTTTCTGTGAGTTTTTGATGGATGTCAATATTCAGGCAGTAAAAGCGACATCACAGAAAAGAATAAAAATTTATTTCAATTTAAAAATTTGTTATATTTATTAAAAAATTAATGAATTTTGCACCAATAAACCAAATAATAGTTGCAATAAAGCATTTAATTCACTTGATTAAACGTTTTATTCACTTGATTAAACGTTTTATTCACTTGATTAAATTTTTAATTAAAAAAATTTTTTTTTTTTTTTGATTAATGCTTTAACAGGTAAACAATTTTGAAGAATTTATTTTGTTTAATTCACTTGAATAAACGTTTCGTTCATTTGATTAAACGTTTTATTCACTTGATTAAATTTTTAATTAAAACTGACTTTTTTTTGATTAATGCTTTAACAGGTGAACAATTTTGGTGGATTTTTTTGTGTTTAGGGGCTGATGTTTATATATACGGCAGTTAGTTTCAAATCTGAACCCATCCTCATACAAATTGCTAACACGATTAACGACGGTCATTAGATCGACTTACAAAGGCAGTCTTTAACCAAAATGCCCTCGGATTATAACTTATTTGCACTACGAACTTTAGCACAAAACGCTTAACACTAGCCCCACAAATGTAGGTGTAGTGTATCAAAGATCATAAAAATCCAACATGTGTTGAGGTATATCAAATTCACACACGTAGCGTTAACAAGTTTTCGATTAAAAGGTTCTGTGTATATTTTTCATTTCACATAAAGAATACAATCAAAATCTTTAAAAAAGAAATGTAATAAATATTATTTTTGCATTTCAGTTGAAAGTTTCTTAAGTTGAAAGCAAAAAAAAACTTTATAAACAAAAAGTAAGGGCGCTGGATTAAGAAATTTCAAAAAGAAAACCAAAATAATTTTTAACCCTTGAACGGCTAAGGTAACCTTATATGACAGCTAGTATTGTTTTGGTAAATACTACATCTTTTTACGTAACAGCTAACGTTGCTTCATATTTAACTCTGGATGAAATGACGCAATGAAATATTTAAATATGACATTTTTAACTATGACATATATTAATATGCCGTATTTAAGTATCACTTATTTTTAAAACTAGCCTTAAATGTAAGATATGGTTGTTAAAAAAAAAAAACAAGTAAACGCTAAAAAAATATCCAATTATAATATTAATTACTTCCTTATAAAGTCTAAAGAATAATTTTAAGAATCCAACAAAAATTATTTGGAATTGTCACATTCTTCTTTGTCACTCATCCGGACCCTATGGAAACGGAGGACTAGAGACCACCCATAAGCCTGGATTGTATTTATGAGTTAAAAAACAAAAAAATTCAAAAATTCAACTTTGAAATTTTTTTCGTGTACTCTATGGGACTTTGGCCATATTTAGACAGATCCTTCTTTGTCACTCATCCGTCACTTATGTTTTTTTTCGAAGAAACGTTTAAAATAAGATGCACTATGAATTCGGATGAGTGACAAAGAAGGATCTGCCCAAATATGGCCAAGCATCCGACAAAGTATGGGCGAGGTTGGTAAAGTAGGAGTAGCACGTCCTGTATAAAGACAGAACGGCAGGAGCCAAAGTTTCCAAATTTTGTACAAGTATCTTGGTTATCAATACACAACATCCGAGGTGATTGGAGAAGTCGGCCAGGCACAAAAAAAACCATTATGAAGTGTAGGTATAGCAGTATTGCTTGTTTTAACAACATTAATTTTTATTTAAAACACAAATCGTCTTAAATCCATAATTGAATAATGAACTAAAGATGAAAAACTTCATAAAAATTACGTTTCTATGCTAAAGTGAATTCGATTTAACAGAGCCGAATACAACACTCTTGTTTTTAATAAAACCGTTTGAAAATTGATACCAAAAAAATTTTAATCTGATCGTAGGGTTAATTTGGAGAAAAAAAAATTGTATGTATGTTTCAATCCTACCATCGTAGTATTAACCAACCAACCGAAACAAACGGATCTACAAATAAACAAAAAACCAAGTAGTCGCAAAATACTGAAAGCAAAAAAATGTGACCGCCCGCCCGCACATGGGAAATGATAAATTTCGCTGGAAATCGATACCCAGCTTTTAATAATGAAGCACCGCATAAGCTTATTCCATATTTAATACTTTGATGAGACAAAAACCCAAACATGTCGCCCAACAATAAATACACATGTGTGTTAATATGTGTTTATCAATATGTGGATATGCCTGGTTAACATACGGATGAACAAACCATTTAATGACCAAAATCCGTGTAGACCAATGCGTATAAAAACCACAAGCATAAAATTTCATACACACAAACATGCCTGCCCACTTCAGGCGCTTAGTCTGTCCGTCTACTCGTATGCCAAAGTGTTGATGTTATGGCTTTTGTAGTAATTAAACATAGTGATACGATGGGACGATGATCAACTTATTTACCAATTTTCGTTAACGACCACAAAAACTCACACTTTTGTTTTGGATACGAAACACAAAGTTTGCCAAAAAAAATGTGTGTACCAACAAGGAAAACGTGCATATTGATTTTTTATTTAATAAATAACAAAACAATAGAACTATCAAAAAAAACCATACATATAAGATTAATAAATTCTTAAGCTACGGTGGTCAAACTTGGAAAATATTTGACAAAAAAAAAAAAAAAAAAAAACCGTTGCCTGGTGGTCAACTTAAGTATAATTAGCTTTTATTGCCATATTTATTTTGATATCTTATACAAAGTTATTAAAAATTTCTGTTTATCTTCATAACGGTTACAGTAAAAGTTTTCAGATTTGAAACCAACAGTTTGCTTTTGAGTATAAAACATGTATCAAAGTGAGCGTAGAACCTCTTATACGGACAGTATCAATGTCTTAATATCTCAAGAAGGATTACAGTAGACGTGTTTTAATTTGGTACAAATTTCTTTGTTATCAACGCACGAGATCCGTTTAAAAAAATTTACTAATTCTATATTAATGGGGTTGACAAAGCGCGCCGGGTAAAGCTAGAGCACAGCAAAAGTCTTGCCATTTTTTTTTCAATTAAACCATTGATCATTAATAAAATCATTTATAATTAAAAATTTTATCAAGTGAATTAATAAAACGTTTGCTGATATCAACAACAATGCTGCAGACAATGTTATTAAGTAATATCAACAAATATTTAATTGATACTATTAATTTGTTTACTGGTGCAAATTTTAATATTTTTATCAGGCTAAAGTTCATTTCATTAAATTTTCATTAAATTATTTTTATTACTAAAAGAATTATACAACATGAAATGCATAAAAATTTATTGACAATTTTTCATTGATGACTGAGCTGGGATTCGAATCCAGGTTTTCACGGACAGGCTGCCCTTACATGTTTCAATTGTAACAATACAATCTCTTCAGAGGGGTTTGGCGTTTAACACTCACGGCCATTGACGACGGCTGGCAGTCAATAGTCAAACATCAATTTTAAAACCAACTAAAACTTGGTAGATTTGCTTTTTTATTTTTAAATAATAATTAGTATTGTGGTTATTTTATCGAACTGTTTATGGTTTTTAATCCAAATTTTAATATTTTTTCAGGCTAAAGTTTCTTGAATTAAATTTTCATTAAATTATTTTTATGAATAAAAGAATTTTACAACATGACATGAATTAAAACTAATTGCTAATTTTTCGTTCTTGGCTGAGCTGGGAATCGAACTCAGGTTTTCACGGACAATTATCCCTTACATGTTTCAATTGTAACCACACAATCTCTTCAGAGAGGTTTAAATAAAAAAATGCCAATTTCATGATGTCTAAGAAACGCTTTCTTTGGCACAAATACATTTGAAACAAAAACAAAGTTTTTAGAATATGTTTTTGTTTGAAATGAAGTTGTCCGAAAAAAGAGTTCTTTCGTTTTAAGTGAAATAGGCAGTAAATTACAGACAGCAACTTAAGGAGTTCATTAAAAAAATATCTGATAAGGGCAACGCCAAAGTGTTTAAGCAAAAAATATTTTAACGTTTTCTTAACCCTTAAATTATAGCACTAAAAAAGCACTGTTATCTATGCGAAAGTTTATGGAGGGCGCGATTCTAGGTCAAAGCTAATGGCAAAAGAAGTAGCGCTTCCAACGTAAAAAAACAGTCCATTTAAGAATTTTTTTTTGGAATAATTTTTATCAAATATCACTTCTTTTAAGAAAGATAAATATTAAAGAAAACATACAATAAAACATTCTCACATATAAAAAATTACATTTGCACAACTTTGCAGTCTGATTTTTCATCTAAGTGAACAAATTTATGGGTAAATTTATAAAGTTAGTCAAATCTAAATATTTTTCTTTAACAATATCGTAAAATAATCAGCTCTTAATAACTTTTTAATTTTCGGTCACGGTGGACCTTTTGACGAAAATGTCCATATGAATATGAACCAAACCATTGGTAGTTTTGACCATAGTATGATTAATTTTGAGCATATTATGATTAATTTTGCCTACAAACATAAGCATTGTTAAAACCTGCTGCTCTTAGAAAATGGTTTCCACTTACCATATTTTTGTCTGAGTTTAGAGTATTGTAACCATATTGTTTGAAAAGTGTGACAGACCTTAATATTGGATATATATAAAATTGGCTTGAATTCACTTAATTTTTAATGGAACATTGGTCTACATTTGGGTCCATAACTCCATTCATACTAAAACTATTATACAGAGTCTTAATTCCAATTTAAAAACGACTAGAAAACAATTCAACATAGGATTCATTCTTTTTAGTTGAGCCGTTAGGAAGTGAGAGTGTTTCCAACAAAAATACGGACGGACAGACGGATATAAAGTACTTAAGGAACTAGAAGGTATATACTTCCCAATAAAAAATGGAGCTTCCAACGAAGCAGGTTTGTAAGGGAGCAACATAAAAGTTTCGCTTACCATTGCGCTTACGGAAGACATGAATTTTATATGGCGAGTTCCCACTTTGAAGCAATACATTTTTGACACAAAAAGCGCATTATTCAGCGCACATAAAAATTGTTAGATGTAACGATCAGCTTTACACACTGAATGTTTTGATACCGTTATTTTTTAGTACTCTCCCTTACAAACCTGCTTCGTGGTAGCACTTGAAATGTTATTTTTTTTAATAAAAGTTGTTGAGAGTTCTTTCACTTACTTTACTGCATTTCTGTATGTCTTATTGCGTAGCGCATATTTGTGGGCTTATTTTTTAAATGTAGTGCTTCGCAAAATGATAAAATTTTTTACTGGGTTCATGGTTTCTTAGAGGACAATTTTTTGTAGAAGTTGTACATGGAATGACAAAATGTCTTCTGTATTTTAAAACTTTTGAAAACTTTTACCAATTAAATTTTTTTCTTTCATTTTTTAAAATTTTATAAAACCTTTTGAAAATAACTTTTTTAAGTGATTCCTTTTTTTCTTCTTCTGTTTTCATAATGCCTAAAGGCTTTATTTTTAACACGAGAACATAAAGTTTGAAACAATATTAAATCATAAAATAGAGTTTAATCCTTTTTGCGGCAAATTTTAGAGTGTAAGTGACGGTTGGCGTTACTCAAATGACTCTCCATTGATTTACGATTAAAAGTGGGCGTTTTTAATTATATTTTTGACTTAAAAGTGATTCTTTTTAAAACGGTCAAAAAACAAATTAAGATAATTTCTTATTAAGCCAGAAAGTAAAACTGAAATAAAAGACAATAAAGAGGAGAATATTTTGTTTGGTTTCATTAAAACCGCAACGATTAACTACAAATCGTTGAATGTCAAGTATTTTAACATGGGAACGTGCGATGTAACAAAAGGAAACATTTTGTTTAAGACGACTGCAAAAAAATTTGCATATGACGTATAGTTTTTTTTTAACAAATAAGCCATAAATAGTCTTATAAATATTTTACATATTTTCACGTTGTTTACACTAGTTTCGTTATTGGGAATATATAATTATGTATAATTATATACAAAAAATAAGATAACAAAGCGAAAACCAAAAAATTTGCAACAAAAATGTAGACGATAAAACTAATCGTTGTTGTTATTTTTTTCCCATAATTTTTTAACAATAAAATGATTTTATGGCCAAGTATAATTTCTTTCTATGGACAAAAAAAGGCCAAACTGGAACCTTTTTTTTTTTTTTTGAGAAATTGCAAATAAAGTTTTTTTCCTATACATTTCTATTGCTGCGACCGCATGTCCAAAAAAAGTAAATTTTTTTTAAATTGGAAAGTTCGGCGGTGCGCAAAACGACCCCAGGAAATATGGCCCCAAGAGGAAAATGAAAAACGGCCCCAAAATTTTTTTGGGGTTATTTTTCATTTTTTCGTTAGGGTGTTTTTGCATTTTAAGTGGAAAAAAAATGACCCCAACATCAAGGAATGAAAAATGGCCCCAAATTTAATCACAATTTTTACTATTACTATTTTTCGTCTACTAATAAAAAAATGCAAATTTTAAGAAATGAAAAATCACCCCAAACATTTTTACACCAATTTTATAAAATTCTTTGTAAAAGTGTCTAGGGATAGTATAAAAAACCCGAATTCCTATACCAAAGTAGAGAAAATCCTTGCCGGTTATGCAGAGATGCTTTCGTTTTTAATACCACAGAGGAAAAAATCCTTGAGCCCCTCCGAAGGCCGGCTATGCAGTGAAGCTTAAGTTAGCGAAGCCAGTGTTCGTTATACCAAAGAGAAGAAAATTCTTTTACCCGGCCGAAGGCCGGATATACAGAGAAGCTTTAGTTAGCGAAGTCAGTGTTCGTTATACCAATTAGAAGAAAATCCTTTCGCCCGGCCGAAGGCCGGATATACAGAGAAGCTTTAGTTAGCGAAGCCAGTGTTTGTTATACCATAAAGAAGAAAATTCTTTCGCCCGGCCGAAGGCCGTCTATAACGTGATGCTTTAGTAAGCAAAGCCAGTGCTCGTTATACCATAGAGAAAAAAATCCTTGCGCATGTTCGAAAACCAAAACTGTTTAATTTTTCGGATTTTGAAATCGGGATTCTAAATTTGGGATTTTTAGTTTCGCGCATATGAAGTCCACCCAGCATTTTTAATATAACTTTTTTTATGCTCTTTTTTGGGGTTAATTTTCATTATAAATTTTGAGGTTATTTTTCATAATGAAGAATAACCCTAAATTTAGGGTCATATTTCATTTTATTTTTAGGGTTATTTTTAATTTTTTTGGGGTAATTTTTTATTAAAAAAATGGGGCCATATTGCACTATGAAAAATAGCCCCAAATTTGGGGTCAATTTTCATTTATTTTTTGGGGCCATATTCCTGGGGCCATATTTCGCAGCGCCGGAAAGTTCATTTATTTTTTTTACTTAAAATATCATCAGGTTACGGATTTGAAAAAATTTTGCTTAAAGGAGCAAAAAAGGGCTATGTACGTACTTTTTGTAAAAATCTCTTTTTTTTAAATATTTTGTGCAAACTTGAAACTTGTGTTCGTTAACATAAAAGTAGCAAGCAAAAGGATATATCTAGATACTATGTGACAGCGCATAGAGAAAGTGACCAGTAAGGTAAAGGGAACAGTAAAAACCAACTACACAAAACAAGAGGTAGGGACGACCTTAGCGCGTTTTCAAGGTTGACCAACACGTTCCTGACGTCATGAGATGTGTCGCTTTCAAATGAGACCAATACCAACACGCTCAGTGATGGTACACCAAAGATACACGTATTTAAATCTTTAAAATGGCTTTCCTGAACAAAACTCTTAGGTCCCTTTCTATTTTGCGCGTCACATATATAAAAGTGTTGCGTGAGTGACCGACTCATTCATCATCGCCCAGCCCAACCGCTGACCCTAGAAACTTGAAATCTGGACAATCGATTGGTCACCCCCCAAATCGATCCACTAAGACGGAATTTTTGGAAATTCGAATGTTTAGGGGATACAAAAGGTAAAAACGGGAAAATTCGGTAACGTTATACATATCTCCAAAACTAAAAAGAGATGCAAAATAAATGCAGTACTTATCGTTGTTCTTAAGAAAAATAAGCGGACTGGTATCTGGTACTTTTTGAAATTCGGCCCTATTGGGGAGTAAACCGGTAAAATCAGAATTTTAGTACTTTTTTGCCACCCCATCTATCTCTTGAACCAATAAACATAGAAACACCACATTCGAAACTTATCAAAAAAAAATACGTATACGAATTTGGTACTTATTCAAAAGTCGAACATTTAAGGGGTAAAAATCGTAACTATTTTTGGTACTTTTTTTCTACAAAACGTTTTCCTCCATTCATTGACATATTCGTACTAAATAATGGGTTCGCACTACAAAACTGAAATTTTTGATACTTTAATGGGGGAAAAATATGGTACCAAAAAAAGGAAATACAGTTGACGGTCAGACATTCGAACTTTTAGAAATTCGAATTTCCAGAAATTCGAATCAGTAATTTCATTACATTTGGCGCTCTAAAATTAGAATCCAAAATTTGAATTTTCGAGTGTTTTTTTTTTTATTGTAAACACTAAAATGTTGACAATTTAGTTTAACCAAATACAAAGTAAAAAGGGGAATCCCATTTTAAAAGATGATTTACAGATCTTGTCGATGTTGTTCGAGTTTAAAAGTCAGTTTTTTGGTGAATGTATTACACATACTAAATAAAGTCAAATGAACTGAATTGTTATTTTTTGTTATATTTCGTTAAGTTTTGTATAGTTTTTATGTTAAATAAACTAAAATTAAAAAAAGCATGGTTTTTAATATCTTTATGGTCAAATTTACCTAAATTTTTGTATAAAAAACAGTAAAGGAATTCGAATAATTCGGAAATTCGAATCACCCTAAAATAGGGTAGCCAGATTTTAAATTCGGAAAAACAGTACATTGAATACATAAAAACAGTACAATCAAGAAAAAACAGTACATTTTTTTTGACGACAACATGACCATTTGTTTTAATAAGTAACCCCCAATTTCACCAAGTTCAGCTATAATAAACTATCAGTTCAAGCTGTCAAAACATATTGTAAGTAACCCCCAATTTCACCAAGTTCAGCTATAATAAATTATCAGTTTAAGCTGTCTAAACATATTGTAAGCTGGAAGTTGAAGTAATAGTTAGTTTTAACTGAACTTGGTGAAATTGGGGTAAATATTTTAAACTTTTGATTGAATATGCAACAACAATTATATAAAGAAAGAAATACACTTAAAATGTGTAACGTCAAAGGAATTATTTCCAGTTTATGGCATTTCATAAATATACATATGAAATTACTCCATTTGCGTTTAAAAAGCAAACACCACAAACGAAGCATTTGGCCAGAGAAAAGCCTTACTTAGCTCAAAACAATCAACTCATTGATTTTGTAAGTACGATTTTCTTTAAACATATTCGTATTTAAAGCAATTTTCACTACACACATAGTTGCACAAATCATATAGAATTTGAGAAAATGTTTGTTTCCTAAATTAATTTTCCAATTTTAAATAATTTTTAAATTATTTACGGCTAATTTTACCAAGATCAGCTATAATTAACTATTACTAAAACAATAGGTTTTTTGACTTTTATAATGAAAGTTAATTAAACCTGGGGGCAAATTATGGCAGTCGTTATCGAATACTTTTTAGATTCGAAGGCAATGTTATTTCAGTTGATACTGAACGAATCGTTATTATTTTTTCAGTGTTGTGAAAACTAAAATAAATGATATACAATACTAAAAAAATAATTTCGATCCGTTCAGTATAGACAGAGAGAATTAGAAATAAAATTGCTTTCGAATCGAAAAAGTATTCGATCACGACTGCCGTAATTTGCCCCCTGAACTTGGTGAAATTGGCCATTAATCTATTAAATCCAAAAAAAATAGTTTGGTTTATTTTTATTTCACAAAATCTGAAAATATTTAAAATCAAGTGCAATTGAAAACGATGAATATTTTCAAAAAAATGTTTGTAAAAATTTTCTTATCTTTTTCTTATTTCAGTAGTTTAGGTAAAGAACAGTGGTCCTCAAAGGTATTATGTATTTTTATAAATTTTGAACACGGATAATTTTCCAAATTTGTTTGTTTTCAATTTTACGTGATTTCGATTTCCAGAACATGCCCGAAAATTAAAAAAGTTCTAAAAATTAACGATAACTGTTTTGGAATAAGTATTTTTTAGTACTTAAAAAAATTAAGATTTTATTTTTGTCTTTCTCAGGTGTGGAAAGGGTAAAACTATTGGAAAAGGTAGCCATAAAATCATAACAACACGAAAATATACCACTGCTACGAGCCACCCATTATAATTTAGATTTCTACTGTGTATTTATGAAAAAACAATGACCAAAGCGTAAAAACTCTTATTATTTTAGAACTTTTTTTTTAACACAACATAATTTTTTGTAAGCCAGTTCTGTTAAATATAGCCTGAGCAAAAAAAAAACAGTACAAAAAACAGTACAAAGTGTAAAAAACAGTACATTTGCGTACTGTTTTAGGAGTTGTGCATAAAACAGTACAATTGCAAAAAATCAGTACATGTACTGCTTAAAACAGTACGTATGGCAACCCTACCCTAAAAACAAAGTGGTTCGAATTTCCAAGCGTGTACTGTACGGGGAATTTGATATTTTTCTTAAGCTTTTTGGTTCTACTAAAGTAGTGGGTTAAATGCTAAAATTTAAACAAGTTTAAACCTAGAAAAATAAACTTTGGCATAAAAATATGTCCACGAATAAAAAGAGGACGCTAACGAAGTAGCGGGTATATGCTAGTGTTTATATATAATATCTTGTAATGGGACATATGGGTAAAAAAGGAATTTTATTATTCGGTGTAATAAACATTATTAAGGCTAAGATAAGCAATATACGAACTCAAAATTGGTTTATCTTCAATAATTAGTCTTGTGGTTGTTTTGTTGAACTGTTTATGATTTTTAATCCAATTTTTCATATCTTAATAAGGCTAAATAAAGTTCTTTAAGTTAAATTCTCATTAAATTATTTTATAACGAAAGGAATTTTTACAACATGAAATTAATTAAAATTTATTGATAATTATTTAGTCTATTTTCTTCGACCTTATAATTTTATTTCTTCTTATTTATAATTCAAGCTCAAGGTCAGGTTATGCAAAAAAAAAAAATATAATATTTTATTGTTTATCCAATATTTCATTCTGCACTGACGATGGGTTCGAACCCACATCCAAAGACAGTTTGGTCTGACATGTTTCGATAATTATTTTTGCTATCTCTTAAAGTATAGATTTAGAAAACTTAAAATTGGTGGGACAAGCAAGGTAAAATTTTGTACTTTAGGTACTTTTTGTTAAAAAAAAAGTTTTTTTAAAAAGTACAATACCAATCAACATCAAGGCACAAGACTATTTTAAAGGAAATGTAGAAGAGAAAATATCTTTAACCCACCCACGCCTAATTTTACGCTCACTTTAACAATTTTTCTCTGCGTGTAAAATACTATTGATAAACATGAATTTTGACTGATTAAATATTTTTAATTTACGTGTGTGTAAAAATATACTTTTTGTTTAAAATGGGCGTAGAAAGAGAAGTATATTTAAATTTAGAATTTGCAAGTATGATAACAAAAAACGTCAAGGACTTTAATGATAAACGGCTACGCACTATTTTAATAGGACAAATAAAAAAGGACTGATGTTGTTATTTTTTAAATTCAAAATAAAAGCCTGACTTATGGCAATTTTCTCATTAGGCGATTATCTTTTGTCCCAATGAAAAACTGCACATTAAAGAAATTTGGTTTTCTCAATGTCTCATTTGCTTCGATTTTATCGCAAAAACCGGCACTCATCTGCCAATATTTTATTTTCCTTTTATTTGCCGTACAGATAAATTCAATCAGCTGACTCCCAACTTTTACATGTATTTTGAGTGGCGTTGCCAGCTGAAAGCTTTGTTTTTTGTCGGTATATTGAGAAACCCAAAATCGTTAACGAACAGTTTATCGGCCCAATAAATTTATGTTGACATTAAGTAACAGACGGTTTGTCGATACATTGAGAAAATGGCCATTAAACTTACAAATTTTCATATAATATACTTCATTTTATATGAACTATATGAGTTAAATTATCCAAATTTAATTCTGGCCTACACAAATTAATTAACATAAAGATGTAACTCAAGTAATTTTATGAGGTGTTTCATTTATAGTGGGAGTAGCTGTATATGTATGTTGTATATTACACAATATAAATAATAGACTTTCCAATGAAATGTTAATATAACCTAACTATTTTAAAAAAGTAAAAAAATAGCTTTTAGAATTATAAAAATTTAAACAAAAACCTGCATTTAAATGTTATTTGGAAAATCCTTGGCAGCGCCGCTAGTCATTAATAGGAAAAGGTTTATTATTTCCCCTACCCGACATCCCAAAATCGCACTCAGATAAGCTTTAACTAAACTTTGCAGAAATGCTTATTAAATATAGAGTGGGGCATAAGTATTTTTTAGATTTCTGTTTTATTAATGTGACACTTAATTTACTCAAAACTCAAGTCACTTATAAGAGACTTTAACGTATGTCAGCAGTATGTGACACCTTATTTTGATTAAATTTTGGCTTTATTTCATTAATTTACTCAAAACTCAGGTCACTTATAAGTGACTTTTACGTATGTCACAAATATGTGACACCTTATTTTGAAAAAATTTTTTTTGGATTTTTGTTTTATTTATGTGACACTAGTTTCACTCAGAACTTTTGTCACTTATAAGAGACTTTAACGTATGTCACCAATATGTGACACCTTATTTTGATTAAATTTTGGCTTTATTTCATTAATTTACTCAAAACTCAGGTCACTTATAAGTGACTTTTACGTATGTCACAAATATGTGACACCTTATTTTGACAATTTTTTTTTTAGATTTTTGTTTTATTTATGTGACACTAGTTTTACTCAGAACTTAAGTCACTTATAAGTGACTTTAACGTATGTCACAAATATGTGACACCTAACTTTGATTAAATTTTGGCTTTTTTTCATTAAAAAAAAACTTAGACATAATAAAAAAGTTTATTATTTCCGATACCGCACATGCAAATATCCCAACCAAATAAGGTTTAACTAAGCTTAGTACAAATACTTATTTTATATAGGGTGGCGCACAAGTATTTTTTTTATGTTTTTTTTATATAAAATTTAAACTATTTAATGACTCATATTTGTGCCACCAATTTTACTCAAAACTCCTGTCACATACAAGTGACTTTAAAGTATGTCAGAAATATGTGACACCGTTTTTAAACTAATTTTTGAATGTTATTTCATAAAAAAGAAAACTTAGGAATCAAAAATCTTTTTTTCGGGTTTTTGCCTCAAACACTCTTATGTGCGATGTCTCAAATTATAATAAAAAAACCAAGCTTCAAATGGGCTGCCCTTTCGCAAGGTTATTTCTTCGTCTTAATTAAATATATTCCACGTTCAATTATACGCTGTAATGAAGTAATTGAGTTTACTTTAAAATAAAAAACTCAGGACTATTCAAACAATTTAGTTACTTTTAACTCTGTACATATAATTTACGGGGTAAGGATATCTTTTAATCTTTCAAGTGGATTTAAAACCCTCGGTCGCCTTTTAAATTTAATAAATTATCACTCAAAAGTAGAGTCAAAATGCTTATAACTTTTGTTAAGAGGTCAATATATTTACAAGGGGTTTTGTTATGAGTTGGTATTTTTATGTTCCAATGATCGATGCCAGTGTAAACAGTTTAAGTACCTAAAAATATCTTGCCATATACATAAATATTAAATCTACCCAACGCAAATATGAAAAACCTCAAACTGACAATGAAAAAAATATGAATGTACTTGTATTTTGTAATTTAATATTAATATTTAAACAAGTACCATAGAAAAATTTAGCAATAACTAGATGAATGCAGAGATGTTTTCATAGCACATTTCTACTGATTGTCTACTAAAGCAGGGGTTCCCTACTTAGTCATTAAAAAATAAAAACTTTTTTTACCAAAACTTAAAAATAATTAGTATTGTGGTTATTTTGTTGAACTATTTATGGTTTTTAATCCAAATTTTTCAATATTTTTTTTTAATTAGGCTTAAGTTCATCAAATTTAATTTTCATTAAATTATTTTTTTATGAAGAAAGGAATTTTACAACATGAAAATTAATTAAAATTGTTATTGATAATCTTTCATTCTTGACGTGACTAGGGGTTGAAAAGAGAAAGATAGAATGAAAAAAACAAACAAAAAATGTACTTGGACTTCAAGAAAAATTCTTGACAAAGTACGAAAAAACAGAAGTAAGGAAAAAACATGTAAGGTCAATTAAAATGGATAATCATTCAGTAAAAAAAGCAAATTTCGATCTACCAAAAGAAAGTGTTAAAAATACAAATTTGGTTTAAGGATTGATATTTGACTACTGACGTCAGCAGCCTTCGATAGCTGCGAGTGTAAGACGGCAAAACTATCTGAGGAGATCGAGTGGTTCCGATCGAAACATGTCATAGTAACCTGCCGGTTCAACCCCTAGTCACGTCAAGAATGAAAGATTATCAATAACAATTTTAATTAATTTTCATGTTGTAAAATTCCTTTCTTCATAAAAAAATAATTTAATGAAAATTAAATTTGATGAACTTAAGCCTAATTAAAAAAAAATATTGAAAAATTTGGATTAAAAACCATAAATAGTTCAACAAAATAACCACAATACTAATTATTGTTAAAGCTAAGGCACGAGCTCTATGTTTACATTTGTCCTTCAAGTTGTGCTGAAAAAGGTCAACAGAAAAGAGAAAGATAGAATGAAAAAAACAAACAAAAAATGTACTTGGACTTCAAGAAAAATTCTTGACAAAGTACGAAAAAACAGAAGTAAGGAAAAAACATGTAAGATCAATTAAAATGGATAATCATTCAGTAAAAAAAGCAAATTTCGATCTACCAAAAGAAAGTGTTAAAAATACAAATTTGGTTTAAGGATTGATATTTGACTACTGACGTCAGCAGCCTTCGATAGCTGCGAGTGTAAGACGGCAAAACTATCTGAGGAGATCGAGTGGTTCCGATCGAAACATGTCATAGTAACCTGCCGGTTCAACCCCTAGTCACGTCAAGAATGAAAGATTATCAATAACAATTTTAATTAATTTTCATGTTGTAAAATTCCTTTCTTCATAAAAAAATAATTTAATGAAAATTAAATTTGATGAACTTAAGCCTAATTAAAAAAAAATATTGAAAAATTTGGATTAAAAACCATAAATAGTTCAACAAAATAACCACAATACTAATTATTGTTAAAGCTAAGGCACGAGCTCTATGTTTACATTTGTCCTTCAAGTTGTGCTGAAAAAGGTCAACAGAAAAGAGAAAGATAGAATGAAAAAAACAAACAAAAAATGTACTTGGACTTCAAGAAAAATTCTGACAAAGTACGAAAAAACAGAAGTAAGGAAAAAACATGTAAGGTCAATTAAAATGGATAATCATTCAGTAAAAAAAGCAAATTTCGATCTACCAAAAGAAAGTGTTAAAAATACAAATTTGGTTTAAGGATTGATATTTGACTACTGACGTCAGCAGCCTTCGATAGCTGCGAGTGTAAGACGGCAAAACTATCTGAGGAGATCGAGTGGTTCCGATCGAAACATGTCATAGTAACCTGCCGGTTCAACCCCTAGTCACGTCAAGAATGAAAGATTATCAATAACAATTTTAATTAATTTTCATGTTGTAAAATTCCTTTCTTCATAAAAAAATAATTTAATGAAAATTAAATTTGATGAACTTAAGCCTAATTAAAAAAAAATATTGAAAAATTTGGATTAAAAACCATAAATAGTTCAACAAAATAACCACAATACTAATTATTGTTAAAGCTAAGGCACGAGCTCTATGTTTACATTTGTCCTTCAAGTTGTGCTGAAAAAGGTCAACAGAAAAGAGAAAGATAGAATGAAAAAAACAAACAAAAAATGTACTTGGACTTCAAGAAAAATTCTTGACAAAGTACGAAAAAACAGAAGTAAGGAAAAAACATGTAAGGTCAATTAAAATGGATAATCATTCAGTAAAAAAAGCAAATTTCGATCTACCAAAAGAAAGTGTTAAAAATACAAATTTGGTTTAAGGATTGATATTTGACTACTGACGTCAGCAGCCTTCGATAGCTGCGAGTGTAAGACGGCAAAACTATCTGAGGAGATCGAGTGGTTCCGATCGAAACATGTCATAGTAACCTGCCGGTTCAACCCCTAGTCACGTCAAGAATGAAAGATTATCAATAACAATTTTAATTAATTTTCATGTTGTAAAATTCCTTTCTTCATAAAAAAATAATTTAATGAAAATTAAATTTGATGAACTTAAGCCTAATTAAAAAAAAATATTGAAAAATTTGGATTAAAAACCATAAATAGTTCAACAAAATAACCACAATACTAATTATTGTTAAAGCTAAGGCACGAGCTCTATGTTTACATTTGTCCTTCAAGTTGTGCTGAAAAAGGTCAACAGAAAAGAGAAAGATAGAATGAAAAAAACAAACAAAAAATGTACTTGGACTTCAAGAAAAATTCTTGACAAAGTACGAAAAAACAGAAGTAAGGAAAAAACATGTAAGGTCAATTAAAATGGATAATCATTCAGTAAAAAAAACAAATTTCGATCTACCAAAAGAAAGTGTTAAAAATACAAATTTGGTTTAAGGATTGATATTTGACTACTGACGTCAGCAGCCTTCGATAGCTGCGAGTGTAAGACGGCAAAACTATCTGAGGAGATCGAGTGGTTCCGATCGAAACATGTCATAGTAACCTGCCGGTTCAACCCCTAGTCACGTCAAGAATGAAAGATTATCAATAACAATTTTAATTAATTTTCATGTTGTAAAATTCCTTTCTTCATAAAAAAATAATTTAATGAAAATTAAATTTGATGAACTTAAGCCTAATTAAAAAAAATATTGAAAAATTTGGATTAAAAACCATAAATAGTTCAACAAAATAACCACAATACTAATTATTGTTAAAGCTAAGGCACGAGCTCTATGTTTACATTTGTCCTTCAAGTTGTGCTGAAAAAGGTCAACAGAAAAGAGAAAGATAGAATGAAAAAAACAAACAAAAAATGTACTTGGACTTCAAGAAAAATTCTTGACAAAGTACGAAAAAACAGAAGTAAGGAAAAAACATGTAAGGTCAATTAAAATGGATAATCATTCAGTAAAAAAAGCAAATTTCGATCTACCAAAAGAAAGTGTTAAAAATACAAATTTGGTTTAAGGATTGATATTTGACTACTGACGTCAGCAGCCTTCGATAGCTGCGAGTGTAAGACGGCAAAACTATCTGAGGAGATCGAGTGGTTCCGATCGAAACATGTCATAGTAACCTGCCGGTTCAACCCCTAGTCACGTCAAGAATGAAAGATTATCAATAACAATTTTAATTAATTTTCATGTTGTAAAATTCCTTTCTTCATAAAAAAATAATTTAATGAAAATTAAATTTGATGAACTTAAGCCTAATTAAAAAAAAAAAAAAAAAAAAAAAAAAAAAAAAAATATTGAAAAACTTAAAAATATTAAAATTGTTTTAAATGCACAAATGAATTAAAACTTTTAGTAAAACTTCATTTAAATTTTATTTTTAGGTAATGGTACGTATGAACTTGAAGTTGGAAACCACACTATTGTAATATCAACTATGATTGCTATTTAATACTTTAACTTATCTGTACGAAAATATCTTTGAGGTAGTTACTCAGGCAGTTGTATGCACGTAAGTATGAATGTATGTTTTGTATGAACAGGTATTAAAATACTACTGCAATCGCAAGGTATTCAAAAGCAACCTTATAAACATGTCAATGGTTTGTAGCAATGACAGTCAGACTAGACCGACTACTGTTTTGTTTAATGTTTTTGATTTTTTTTCTGTTTTTTTTTCATAAAGAAGACGAAATTCCTTAAGTGAACAACAATGATTTTGAATTACTTACAAATCAACATTGAAATATAAACTATAAAAATTTCTTGTAAAAAGGTAAAAAAAAATTAAATAAACCTAAAACTTACTAGGGTTTCAAATAGAGTTGCCAAGACGAAATTGGGTAAAAGAAAAATAGATTTCCAAACGTATATTCACTTGTGGTGTGCAAAGGGGATATTAGTCCAAATCAGTGTTCGATACTAAACCGAATATTATGAAGCGTACAATACACACACGCAGAAACGATACCTATTTTTTTTAGTGTTTGTGTATTAGTACACAACTCTTAACACCGTACATAACTATTTACAAGAAAGAAGCAAACATTATAAAGTGTTTTGTTACAAAACAGCACTATTGTAGTGGTTCTGGAGACCTACATAATATTTTAATGTTCTGTAGTGTTTTTTTTCACATTGATGAAGGAATGAGCAAACAAATCTAGCAACGCTTCTCACTAGTGATGTTGTAGTTGCGTATGTTCCTCTTATTCTTAGCTTTGCGTAGTCGCGCTTTTACAGCATCATTTCCACAACATTATTTAAAGATTTACAAAGTTTTACCTCGATTTTTCCTCAACTGTTAGATACGGTATGCTCTGTGTTTATTCACGTACCTGAGAATGTTCTTTCAAATATCCCTAAATAAACAATTCGGAAGCATGTTTATCCAGCAAACGCGGCGAGCAATAAAAAGAACCGCTTCTTAAAATTATACACCTACCGAAAAATTCCCTTAAAAGCTCTAATAGTTGCCTATTTGTATGCACTGATCCCCCTCGCTAGACCCCCGAGATTGTTGATGTCTTCTTAAGAAGCATCTTGCCTTTCCATTGCACTCTCGGTGTAAAAAGAAGCATCTTGTACGGCGCTTTACATTCGCAGAACTCCTAGGGGTTGGCCCCAAACACTACCGTTCTTAAAGGGACGCCCGGTCTGATGGCTGGTGGGGACCTTACGGAATAAACGGTAGTAAAGCGTGATGTTTGAGTTGGCATTACTGCTTTATTAAAGAACAGATTTAACAGCTGATAGTTGCTTTTTGTTAAGCTTGGTTTGAAATTTCATTATGAAACGACTTACACTAGCGCAACGTGTGCAAATTATTGAAATTTTTGATCAAAATAGTTCGACCAACTCATCGTGCACTTCTTCCATTTTATGGCGCACATAAACGTCCTTCCGAGCGGCTAATTCGAAGAACAATAGATCGTTTTCGGACCACATTTTCTGCAGAATGTTACTTATAATGTGCTTTTGTCGAAACACCATCACACCCACAGAATATTACCGTTTGGTGCGCTTTATGGGCTGGCGGAGTTATTGACCCATATGACATTAAAAACGATGATGAATGCCAGAAAGTTACTAATTCAAAATTTTTTCTTACCTTGATTACGTGGCATTAATCTTGCTGATATGTGGTTTCAACAGGACGGAGCCACATGCCACACAGCGGGCGCTACAGTTGATTTATTCAAAGAAACTTTCGATGAAAAAATAATTTCACGTAATGGCCCAATTAATTGGCAACCATGATCATGTGATTTTACCCCATTGTATTATTTGCTTTGGGGTTATGCTAAGTCACTTGCCCACGTCGAAAACCACAAGCAATTGAATAACTTGAAATCAACATTCGTTATCGGCGAAATACGGCTGCAAATACTGCAACAAGTTGTTGAAAATTGGTGTTCCAGCTTTTTACGCGCCACTCATGGCGGCCACATGACAGAAATCATATTTAAACATTCATTTCATACAATTTTCTTTCCAATAAAGCCCGTTTCATTGATATTCAAAATACATTTCCTTGTTTTATTATGATTTAAACTCTACAAAAAAAACCCTTTAAAAAACCAAATTGGGGTGAGACAGATCTTATAATACCATATAAAGGGTAGATTGTCGCTCGTAGCCTAGTGTGATATTCGGCCTGCTGGTAGATCTACCTGTGTGCTGTTGCCATTCACTAGATAGTGACAAACATTGGAGGTTGGATAGAATCGATTCTTAAGTAAGTGTCGATGTACGTAGTCTTGGCAGCTAAGAACTAAAGTACAAGTACAACAATAAAATCGCATTGACAAAATAACGTTGATATATCACTTGTTTTGCCTTGTGTTAAGATCTATGTTAGGTCAGGCCTATTATGACAGGCACTCACGTTAACCTGGATCAAAAATTTATGCGCTGTGGTGTAATCCAGGCTCCATCTTGTGGATGGCTTCGAAACCTTCTTAAAGCGTGAACCACTTCAGAACTAAATGGCATTGGCTGACGTTTCCAACTGTAAAAGAGTCTCTAAGCCAACTACTATTCGAGAAATACCAAAAACAAAATGCCTTCCAGATTTTAAAAAACCCTTTAGTTATAAAATTTGATTGCGTTAATTTTCATATTGTGCACTACTCTCAATAAGTGAGCTGATTACTTGGCAACTCTTTTCGTATTCTCCCTTCTTGCAGAAGGCTCTTCAACTTACAAAAACGAAAACTAAACGTGACGCATAATAAATTCCTTTTAACATGCTTCAATAAAATTCAAACGATCCTCGAACATTTTTTTTCTTACGAAAACATAACGTTTATCAAGGATCGTTTACGAAGGAGCAGGAAAAAACAAACTAGTTTCAAATTACCAAAAGGTTGAAATACTGATTTGCATAAAAGGTTTCAGGAAATAACAAATCGAATTTCTTTGTTAATTTGCTAAAGAATTGCTGAATTTTTTTTGTTTGGCGTATTATTTATTCAGTAATTATGAGTGTTTAAAGTTGATCAACAACTACAGATTCACTCAAATATAAAATACAATAAATTATGCTGGTATATTTTTACTTATACCGCTTCTACACTTCAATTGAGAAGTAAATATGAATATATTTTCTTTGGTTATTGCTTTGCCCCCAGATTTCAATGTGTCAAAACTTACACCTACATGTGTCTTGAATGTCTATCAATGTTTAGTATTGGCGACTTCTTACACGGACCTGTTATGAATTCTTGATTTAATTTTTTTTTTTTTTTGCTTATCTTCCCCTGAAGCAACAACCAATGACAACGTTTTGTGCTGTTAAATTTGTAAATCTAAACGACTACAAAATACACTTGTCTGTCTCTCACTCACTTAATTCAAATGTCTCCTTTAATGGTTTGTTTTTCCAGTTGTTATTATTTGAATTTAATTGTTTATTAATATGCTCTTAACATGGTTTATTTTAAAAACGCGTTGTGAATTTGAATGCTGTCTTATAGTTTAATTTTGATAAGAATCTAAAATATTTACTTTTGGTTTGTTAAGTAAAAGAAAAAAAAAAACGATGTGACTCGAAATCTATTACGAGTATTATTTCTATTACGAGTATTAGATATTTATGTCTTTCCAAATTCAATATTCTTGTAAGGTCTAGTAGCTCTTTAACTGTAAGTCAAAACTTATAATACCAAACCGAATGATACAGGGGACAGAATAAAATTATAGAGAACCCAAATCAAATATCTGTGAGTTTTCCTAAACCCCTGCTTGCATGTGCTTGTATTGATTTTGAGTAAACGATGAATATTTGTGATAGAAAACAAATACTTTCTAGGTGCCAAAGGCGAATTCATACAGGTGACCGCATCATGAGATAGCGTTATGCTAGCTATCCCTTTTTTTTGGAAAAAATACTATGTATTTGTTTTTTGTAAAAAGTTAGAGTGAATGTCAAAATTATTTGTTGAAAATATAAAAAAGGGAATGTTTTTGTTTTTGAAGTATACACTTTTGCTTTAATAGTTAAACCTTTTTCATGTATTGGAAATTTATTGTGTCTTCACTTATTGCTTAAGCCTTTTAAAATCGTTGTGTTTATATTTTATGTTCACTTTTTTGTTTTATAACATTTAAATAATTTTTTTTTTTCAAGTATTTAGATTTTTATTGAATTTTAATTTCTAACAAATTTTTTCTCAAAATGCAAAAAACGCTTGACATTCAGTATACGCCACAAGGAAATAAACAATAAACAGATGACTCGAAAATGTCACCTTTATGATTACGCCTTGCTAGGTTCAAGGCGAATTAACTACAGGTGGTGTCGAAACGGCATCTGATTTTGACAGTTTGAGCTTATTTGTTTTGATTTGTTAGTGTTTTGCTAATAATGGTTGACATTTCAAGCAATAACAATTCAATGCAAAAAACCTTATGTTGTTTCTGTTATTTTTTGATTGTTGTAGTTCCGACAACACCTGTAGTTGAATTCGCCTTGGCTACACAGAAAAAATTATTGCCGAATTATTTTCAAACAAACGCGCAGGGAGGTTACCGCGTATTTCGATTCGAAAGAAATCATTTACGGATTCGAACAATTTGTACTGTGTATTACGATTTTCGTAATCGTTCGAAACGATGACAGAGGTTGCATTTTTTAAAAAATGGGAAATTTGATGGACAATTTTTGTTCGTTATAGAGAGTGGCTTTTAAGAAAGTGATTTTTTGTTTTCAATAAAGTATGAAAAACGTCTGTTTATTCAAACCCAATATTACGAAAGTCGTAATGCACAGTACAAATTGTTCGAATCCGTAAATGATTTCTTTCGAATCGAAATGCGCGGTAACCCCCCAGGTAAAAAAACGTTTCACTCAGAAACAACAACAACATGATAAGAAGCAAAATAAATTTGCGGTTGGTTTCAAAGTTGGTAAAAAAAAACAAAATCCCGTATTCAATTTGTGCAAACTGTTAAGTAAAATACATCAAATACAAAAATAGAATAATGACGAAAAACATATCGAGTCGGTCTGCCGCCGTTTTTGGTTACATTTGTTCTTCTTTAGCAAAGGAAAGGATACAGCAACAGTGAGTGATGAAGAAAAACATTGTGTGTATAAATAATGGTGTTTTCTTTTCTGACAATAATGTTCCATATATGCTACCATTCGTGTGGGTTTTTGTTTCATTCTAAACAAATTTGTTCCATTTCTTACCCGCAGTTATAACTGAGTGTGAAAAAATACCCTTTTTTGCATCTGCGTAAAGTACTTTTTTATGCAAGCAAGTACTTTTTTTTAGTGTTGAGTGTAAAACGTAGCTATTATTTTGTTCCATTGTAGTTTAGAAAAATGTATCACGTTGTAAGGGTTCGTGTAACCTAATAAATATATTACACAACTATTGAAATAAAATATTTGAGCTCGAGGCCTGGAACTATAATGCATCATTATTTTTTAGAAAAGAAAACACCGTAAGACTTCGTTCGAAAATTATTCAATAAAAAAAATGTGTCTCAAAGCCAGCCGGCCGCACTGCTCTGCCTTTATCTTCTCCTACAATGCTTGCTTGTGTGCGCGTCATTGATTGTTCAAAAACTTTTTTGATTGATTTAGTAAAATTATTTGTTTGAAATTTATATGAATTGCAGTAAACTTTTGGTTTGATTCAGTTAAATTATTTGTTTGAAAAAATCAGTGTTTTTTTTTTTTCAATAAACAAAATGCAAATAAATTGTTTGAATATGCAAATTTGTTTATAGGACCGATTTCAGACAAAAAATTGTTTGATTCTACAAATTTTTTGTAGGAATTGGAAAAATAATTTTTTCTGTGTAGGTTCTATAAAACAATAATTTTTATCCATGTTTGGTTCTTCTATTTCTATGCAATTTCCTTTAAGTTATCAACATAGTTGTGCGTGTATTCTCTTGAAAAAAGTTTTCCTCCTTCTAATATGGATTTTTGAACTTTGGCAATTGAGGGCGACCATATGGTTGTTTGGTAATAAAAAGTATTTTGCAAGGCGCTTTCGAAAAAATTTTTTTTTTTGCCAAACGTAGTACGAACAAAGTACATACACTAATACCCCGGTTTGCGTCGCTTCAATTTGCGTCGTTTCGAAGTTGCATCTTTTCAAAATTTCTGTGATTTCGAAGTTGCGTCCATTTTTGTTTCAGTTTGCGTCGCATGGCACACAGAAAAAAATTTTTGCGCCAGTAAAAGAATTAATTAAAAATAAAATCAGTTTTAATTAAATATTTAATCAGGTGAATTAAAATTTTAATCAAGTGTATTTAATGTTTAATTGACAATATTTCAATTAAACGTTTAATTCACTTGATTAAATGTTTAATTAAACTGATAAAATATTTAATAAAAACTGATTTTATTTTTGATTAATTCTATTACTGGCTCAAAAAATTTTTTCTGTGCATGCATCGTTGATATAAAATTGTTTGTAGTAAGCTTAAACAGAAGAAGGGCCGAAGGAAAGAAGCGGACCTTTTAAGTCTAGTGCAAATATGTTAGTATGTGATGAAGTAGTAGTTTCAGATTACATTTGCTGAAGTTAAGTTAAATCTTAATATGTATTTTGAAACAATCAGTCCAAACAGAAACCAAATAAGTTTAGGACAAAAACTGAGGATTTTGGACTAGCACCTGCTACAATAAAATCCATTTGTTGTTTCAGAGATGTTGACAAAATTAAAAAATTTGTTGAAATCCCAACACAGTGACAATGTAGTGACAACGTAAACAGGGTACCAAAATGAGAAGTCATTTATTACAAAAATTTGAGCCACTTCTTATCATTCGGATTGAAGATCAAAATCACCGAAGAATGCCCTTGAGTCAAATTGTAATTGAAAATAGAGCTTAAACTTTATTTGAAGATCTATAAGAAAATCATCCGTTACCAAGTCTATCAAGTCAAAATTAATTAATTAATAAGCTAATATTATAAATCTCGGAACAAACTTTATTAAAGTCAAAAGAAATGTATGGAAAATCGTGTTCGTTTTGCAACGTTTCGATTTGCGTCGCGTTTATCCCGTCCCAATTAGCGAAGAAAACCGGGGTATTAGTGTATCCTGGAAATTTAAAGCTAGCAAAAAACAATAAACTTTTCCTAATGAAATAATTTACCATATGCCCCATATTTAGCCCACAATTTTTTAAAACCATGGCAAATAAAGATATTGCGTCAATTTTGGTCCATTTTATGTTTATGTGGCCAGAAGTAGCACCATGCAATTTTGAAAAAATCGGTCTGTAGTTTACCGTATTTCCCAAATAAAGCAACCTTTTGAAAAATAATTTAAAATTAATAAAACGGTCAAACAAATTGGACTACTGGGGCCAAATTAAGGATTGAATTTCGATCGAAATTCCCATTTAAATTGTATTGTTGTTTCATTCGGCACTGAGTGCCATAATTGGCCTTGTATTAAAATTTATTTGTATTAAGGTTTTAAATGCCAAAACTCACTCTACAAAAGTTTGTGATGATTAAACTTAGGTTTGATTCCTTGAGAGATGGAAGGTTTTGGGCACAATAGTCATTCATATTCCTCACAGAACTCATTCCTAAGAATTTCAGTCTAAGTCATATTTTTCCAAAAGCCACAAATTTTAATATGAAAAAATTAATAAAATAACAAACAAGTTTTATTTATCTATATATATATAAAATAGGATGTGTGTGTGTATGTGTGTGTGTATGTATGTATGTATGTATGTATGTATGTATGTATGTATGTATGTATGTATGTATGTATGTATGTATGTATGTATGTATGTATGTATGTATGTATGTATGTATGTATGTATGTATGTATGTATGTATGTATGTATGTATGTATGTATGTATGTATGTATGTATGTATGTATGTATGTATGTATGTATGTATGTATGTATGTATGTATGTATGTATGTATGTATGTATGTATGTATGTATGTATGTATGTATGTATGTATGTATGTATGTATGTATGTATGTATGTATGTATGTATGTATGTATGTATGTATGTATGTATGTATGTATGTATGTATGTATGTATGTATGTATGTATGTATGTATGTATGTATGTATGTATGTATGTATGTATGTATGTATGTATGTATGTATGTATGTATGTATGTATGTATGTATGTATGTATGTATGTATGTATGTATGTATGTATGTATGTATGTATGTATGTATGTATGTATGTATGTATGTCTGTATGTATGTATGTATGTATGTATGTTTGTATGTATGTATGTATGTATGTATGTATGTATGTATGTATGTATGTATGTATGTATGTATGTATGTATGTATGTATGTATGTATGTATGTATGTTTGTATGTATGTATGTATGTATGTATGTATGTATGTATGTATGTATGTATGTATGTATGTATGTATGTTTGTATGTATGTATGTATGTATGAATGTATGTATGTATGTAACGTATGGACTCCAAAACGGCTGGGCCGATTTTGATGAAATTTTCAGGGAACCTTCTAATATTCGGGAGGGTGACACTGTGAAAATCCAATTTTCATTTTGCACCACCAATGACTTGTAAATAATTTGAACGATTTTTTCTTTAAAATGGTCCATCTTAGGTTTTAATGGAAAGAACATTTTGCCCCGCCCACTTTTTACGATTTACCTAAAATCAAAAAACGGATCCACCGATTTGACTAATTTTTCTTTTAAATGTTCGTATTAATCCATTTTACGTTTTCATCGAAAGAAAAATGTACCACGCCTACTTTTACGCCCACTTTTTCTATTAAGCGCATAACTTGAGAACGGCTTGACCGATTTAGACGATTTCTTAAACATTATCGCCATGGTCCATGGTTTTTACGGAAAGAAAATTTTGCCCGCCCAATTTTTTCGAGAAAACGGCTCCATCGATTTGACTAATTTTTCTTTCAAATGTTCGTATCTTTTTAACGGATTTTAAAAATCGAACGCAAACATTTTTCCTAATTTTGACAGGACAACGTCTGTCGGGTCAGCTAGTCAAGAATAAAAATGGGGAATTAAGCACGACAAACAAAATCTTCTTAATTAAAAATTTTTATATTCCCACAATTCATTCGTAACATAAGTTTTTAATATTAAAAAAAATCGATAAAAATGATTATCAAAAAAAAAAAAACTTTAAATTTCCCATGCGATATTTTCTTAAATATTTTTTATCGCATGCGATATTTCAAAAGAATGTATTTAACTGTTCGTATATATCTTCACACACGTCGAGCATTTAGTTTTTTTTTTTTTTTTTTTTTGGTGTAAAAATTAGAAAAGTTAATTTTACTTTAAAAGTAAGAAACAATTTAATGCAAGAACTTGTCACGTTTTCGAATTAAGCAGCTCTTTTATTGAATATTTTTAAATAACTTTGTATTTTTCGACCACCGTTTTTTTTCAGTTGTTCAATTATTTTATTGCTTTATGTATGTACAAATGTATATTAATTTAATTTATTGATTCTGATTCATAAAAGCAAAAAAATTCTTTTAAAATTTCTTTCTCAATAAAAATAACACACACATTTTCATAAGTAAAATAATTATGCATAAATTATTTAACTGGTAAAACGTTTAGTTGAAGTTATTTGAGCATATTTTGTACAACGTAAATAGTTTAAAAAAAAAGCCAAATATGTATTCATATTGTAAAAATGATTTAACTAGATTCAAGCACAATGGCAAATATATATTTTTTTTTAATATTTTTATGTTTGCGATGCAAATGTGAAATTTAATATCGTTTTGCAATGTTGCTTGCCATGGCTGCTATTGAAGATAATGTTACTTTCTATTAGTTTTTGTAGTGCGAAATAATTAGTGTCTTCCGTTTTAAATGTATCTTTTGCAGACATTCAGTTCTGACATCATCCTTATAGAATATAATATGAGTAGAAGAGTATTTATAACACGGCTGTAATTAAAAGTATGATCCACAAATCATCCTTATTTTTTAAAAAATATGTTTATATTTCACGTATATATGTAAGCTAACAAACAAATAGTGGCAGGCCTTTTTAAGGATGCCTTCTGGAATGTATAAATTTATTTTTGAAAATGCTTCCAAAATATTCCTTCTTTAGGAAAGGAATGAAGTTGTTATTAAAGGCAGAGTGTGGAAGAGGTTGCTCTCAATGACAACCTGTGTTTAAAAATTAATAAGTATGGAATGCGGAATAAGTATGAAGGGCTTGTGTTTGCTAAATAAGGCATTCCATTGGGATTCTTTACTCATTCCAAGTTACAATTAAGAAGGCATAGTCGGTCAAACCCGACCTACACCACAGAGTAGTTACAGACAAATTTATAAAATTGGCATGCAGGGGCAATCATAGACCCGTTAAAACAAATTTATGATATGGGTTTAAAAATACCTTATATGAACCTTTCTGCCGAATTTTATCTAGATAACTCCATCTTTATTAGTTATTTGACGCATGGTCAATTCGATATCTAACGGCATACAGTTTTGCCATGACATTGAAACTATTCTAAAGGCTTTGTAAAGGTATCATCGATAAATTTCATTGCCATACCTACATTTATAACACCCAGTCTACAACTGGCATTAAATGCTTATCATTAACATTAACACTAACATGATATTTATGTTAAGTACAGACTCATCTTGTTAAAGTTTTCCTCATGTCTTAACAAGGTTGTTAATGCATATGTTTCAACAACGCTTTTATAACTTCATGTTCAATATGTACATATATATTGACCGCGATCCAATATCGCGATATTAAACGTGTAGCATGCAGTATTGAGGGATCCATACCGCAGAATGGCTTATTTTATGTGATCCATTAATCCATTAAAATTCGATCGCGATCCAAATATCACATATATATTGATACATTGAATATATATTGAACGTGTAGCACTACTTTAAGATATCATCTACTACCAAGTATAATATGCTGAAGTTACCAGCGTTCACAGATCATCCTAATTCTCTATTTGTTAAAACCATTACTGCCAAACTTATTTTTGCTGATTCTTTCTGTAAATTTTCAAAGGCTGCATGTGAAATATCGCAACGTTCCTCCCATGATGTCGATATCATCGGAATATGTACAGAAAAAAATATCTCAAGAAAATTTTTACAACACAGTTTGTTAAAAATAAAACTTTAGGTCAACAAACTATTTATTTGATTCAATGAAAAAGTTTATCAAAATTACACTTTGCAAAATAGCACTCAAGAAAACATATTAAATGATGACCCATTTTTATATTTCTTCATACCTATTCAATAAAAAAAATATTTGAGTCAAAGTTAAGACAGTATATTGACAACTTTTGTGCATATTTTAGCTCATAGTTCTCATTCGCTTTACAGTTTTAGTTGAATAATATCTTTAGTTTTTCCAAAGTCTTTTTAAAAAGGTTTCCTGATGATCTGGCCTAAGGACCCAGCGAAATGCGCAAAGGAACAAGCTTCTTACCCATAATTAATTTTAGTGTACATATTTATCAAAGAATAAAAATTAGGAATTTAGCAACTCATAATAAATAAATAAATAAAGATTCGAGTAACATTTTGTTTGATTTGTTCAACATTTTCAACAATTTATATTAATAAATCGCGTAAAAATGTTGATAAAAAAAAGTATTTTGGGCAACAAGTTTTTTGTTGACTAAAAATTCAATAGCAATACCTACAAACTTTTTTATCAAAACCGCAAATATCGTCATCGCAGAAAATTCAAAAATGTTTATAATCAAATATGCGATTTTCGTATTCAAATAAGAAAATTATTTTTTTCTGTGATGCGAGCTGTATGTGGTTTTTGCTAAACCGCGTCACGTACGACCGTCTCCAAAAAATATATTGAAGAGGTCGCATGACATGGTGTCTCCTGGCTTTAAGCCGCGTTGGTTGGTGATTGATTCGAAAAGATCCTTTCGAAATTTCAAAGACAGCTAGTACAATTTTATTAGCTTTTCAAGAATGCTGAATTCAGACATGGCCTCAAACACTTTTCACGTATCGGACTGTCGAAAGCGGCCTTGTAATCGACGAATATGTGGTAACTGTCGATATGTTTTAAGAATTTTCTCTTAAATTTGACGTAAGGGTTAGTCCACACTGATAAGAGTCAATTATTTTGTCGAATTTTGTTTTAAATTTTTCACAATATACGTGACAGTATCTCGTACCCGATGGTTAGAAAACTTATCCCTTTATAGTTGATGCAGATTGTTTTATATCATTTTTTGTGACGGGACATAACACGCTAAGGTTCCAATATTTAGGCATGAATTTTTACAGCCAAACTTCCGTCGGTCTTAAACAGCTCCGCCAATAATCCATCAGCTCTTTATTAATTTATCAATACAAGTGGATTGAATTTTTGCTCAATGCTACATTCATATATCGTCTACCGTTTTCAAGAAAAGAACGAAACATAATTTTTCCACATGTACCGATTACACTGTGCAAAAAAACCAGCCTCAACATTTGCAACGCGAAATGAAAAGTTAACCTTCTAACGTGCCGTTTTAGTGTAAAAGTTAAAAAAAGGACAAAAATAACCCCTGAAAATGAGTGTTAGAGGGTTAATTTATTAATTGAAAAGAATCGCCATACAATTCTACTGAAGACATCTGAAATAATCTTTTAGGTCAGAGGTACATTAAGTATATTTTTTTGACTTGTACCGAACGCCTTTTCAAAAAATTCAAAAATTTCAATGCCCTAAATTTCGAGAATTCGTTTTAGATACATTGCATGAACTTTTAGTCTTTGAAGACCCCTAGTGAAATTTGATGCAAAAAATATTCGTAGAACATTTTAACCCTTAAAAGTGCCGTTTTAGTATACTTTTGTGTAAGTGTTGGGAAAAGGACAAAAATAATCCCTTAAAATGAGAGTTAGAGGGTTAATAAATTCTAAGACAAGAATCGCCTTACGATTGTACTGCAGACATCTGAAATAATTTTTTAGCTCAGAAGTACATTTAGAATATTTTTTTGACTTATACCAAACGCCTTTTCAAAAAATTTAAATATTTTAGGGGCCCATATTTAGGGAGCTCGAGCTATTTTTTCAAAACCCTCTGGCAGATTTGCTCTACTAGTAGTCTACTTTCATTTCGCTTTCCAAGTGTTGAGGCTAGCGGCGATGACACGAATTTTGTTGCACAGTGTTATAATCGCATTCAGAATATATCCTTCGACCGATTTTATCAGAATTTTACACAATATTTAGCACAAATAATATTGGCTATCAGGTTTCGTTAATAAACGAAAACTCCTTCAGTATATGAAATCCAAGCACAGTGCTTTGCTTTGTTATTTTAAAGTATTTCAAAATTACACAGTGAATAACACTTGATTGGGGTGGCGCTTGTTATACTGAATGTTTGCTGTAGATTGGCCTTCCAACTACATGACCTCATTTATTTGAAAATATTGTTTTAATAGCTTTTTCACAATAATTTAAAATAATAAAATTATGTTTTTTTGAATTAATTTTTAATAATATTCGTGTGTTAAATGCATAAAGTTTTATAATGGTTTATTAATATGCTGGTATTTCCAACAACGAACAATGAGCTGTCAGTACTGTTTAAATAACAATCAATATGAAATTTTAAAACAATATAAAATAAACAAAAAAATTAATTATAACTTTTGTTCATTATTCCATACATTTGAATAAACAAGAGTGGCTCTTAAAATAACAAACAAATTAAATACTAAAAGAAGTTAAAGAAGGGACTTAATATTCTAAACAGCAAATATTTTTTATGTAACTTAGAATTAACTATCTATTGAAAGTGATCAACGGATCTATTGTTAAGTTTCTTTTTTTTTTTCTTTTATTAATTTTTATTAATAAAAAAAAAAAAAAAACAACTAACATACCGAACTCGCACACATCGAAACATTTGGGTGGTCGGTTGACTAAAGGCAGAAACTTTGAAAACAAAAATAGAAAAAAAAAAACTTAAGAAAACTGATAAATGAATAATTTCTGTTTGAAATAAATTAATGGAAACTAAAGACTGTTTGTGCATAAACAACAATATCTTGTACGACAAACTAAATACATGGATACGTATAACAAGCCAACGAATACATGAATGAATTGTATCTTTTTTTTCTACTACAGATTCATTGACAAGATTAAAAACCAACCAACCCAACAACGACACCAGCTCGTGTGTCAATATCAATAACAATTTTTCCTAAAAAAGTGTGTTTTTTGTTTTCTTACATTAACAAATAAATAACGAAATACCCTACAACATGTTAATCAGCCTGATATTTGAATAATCTTCTTTCATTTTAAATGGATCACCTTCAAAGCTCATTAAGATTTTATCTAAAAAAAAAAAAATACTAAAACACCGGTAAATACAATCTAATAAATAGAAATTAGTTTCATGTATATTTATACATAAATAATCAGAAATTAAAGTTTAAAAAAATAATCTCTTTTCAAATAAAATTGTAATCCGCACTAGAGTATTTGAAACCCGAATTTCTTCGTTTTAATTTTTTTTTTCACAAAATTTTGGTACAAAATCGTAGCATATGCACAGGGCAATATTCTCTAAGATAAATAATAAAAATTTTCTTTGAGATGTCTTCAGAAAAAAATACAAAAAATGTGAATTATAAATCGATAAAAAAGGTGACCCTAGTCCAAAGCTTATGTACCCTGCAAAGTACTAGTCAAAGTACTTTTAAAAGCCAAAAGTTCATTATATAATGCAAAGGGATATAAAGGGGAAAGTTTGTTATATTTTCGACAAACATCTCAGTGCTGTTAAAATAATACCAATGCCAAATTAACATGGCGCAGTGTCGATTTAAAATCATGATTTTCAATACTGCATAGTAAATTTTTGCAAAACATTGTCTACAATAATGTATCATTATTTCATGTTAATTTCAAATGAAAAATGTTAAAATAACATTGTTCAACATGGAATCCATACTATCCTCTTTTACGAGTTTCGAGTGGAAACAACAACAAGAAGAAAACATACATTGCTTTGTTTTCATGTTTTAAGTAGTAAAAGTATTTTAGTAGAAAAATTCCTGTATTATTTTTATTAAAATTATTTAGTTAAATTAAAATTATTCAATAACGTTATTTAAACGAAAAGAAAAAAAAGAAAAAACAAATGTACTTAAGTTTTCAAGACAAATTTTTGACAAAAAGTACGAAAAAGAAACATGTAAATAAAAATGAAAATGGATAATCAATTACAGAAAATTTCGATCCACCAATACAATTGGTTAAGATTGAAGCTTAACTATAGACTGGCAGGCGCTGCAGTGGTGCAGATGATGGGAATGTGATTATTCTCGAAACATGTAAATTCGATCCGAGTTCAATCCCGTGTTCAGTCAAAGTTAAATTAAAAAAAAAATATCAAAGTAGTTTTTGGGAATACAAAATTTTTAATTAATAAGATTTAGCTTGTCGTACTTAATTCCCAATTTGTATTCCTGATAAATACGCGGAAATTTATTGTTGGATGATTTGCTTGTTTCTATGCGATTTCACTGGTTGATTTGGTCAGATCATTAAAAAATTCTAGAAAAGCCAAAGACAGTAGCAATGAAAACTTTAGAGTGAATGAGAATTGCAAACACTCAAAATGTCTTATTTGCAACGATATGAAAACTTCAACAATATACCAACAATAAACAGTGAGTTTATCTTTTCTTACATTTCCTACTGCAATGGGTTGGAATTCTCCCAACATTAATTGTAGTTGTAAGTAGGTTAAGTAAAAACAAAATTAAAACAAAAACAAATTGGTTTATTGTTTTCGGAAGAAAACCAAAATAAACGAAGTTTCCAGTTTAGTTTTTTAAGCCGTGCACTTGAAAATTTATTCTCAAAGTAATTTTAGGGAATAGAAAATGTTTAATTAATAATATTTTGTTTATCGTGCTTATTCCTAATTTTTATTCTTGATTAAAACACTGAAATTTATCTGGTTTTTCTAAAATTTTGTGAGAGAATGTTTCCTGATGATCTGGCCTAAGCAACCAAAAAAAAAAAAAAAAAAAAAAATGCGCATAGAAACTAGCTTTCCCCTAACAATGAATGTCACTCTTTTTATCAAGATTAAAAATTGGGAATTAAGCACGACAAACAAATTCTTATTAATTCGTAGTTTCAAAGCATTTTTAAATGAAAAATGTAAAAAACAACATTGTTCAAAACTGCATCCATAAAATTCTGTTGTACGTGTTGTGTATAAAAACAACAATACGACTACAAGTAGAAAATCATCCTTTTTTATTTTCATAATTAAAATAATTAAAAAAAAAGAAACATTCCCGTATTCTTTTTGTTTAAATTGTTAAGTTAAATACATCAAATTTTCGAAGTAGAGCCTATGGGGCCATTCTGCTGGTGTCTTTTTATTTCGAGTGCTTTTGTAAAAAAGGGAAACATGTTGTAACAGAAAACAAATAAGTAAGTATAGTCGGTCAAGCCCGACCATATGATACCCTACACCACAGTTTAAAAAACACATTATGCTTATATGTCCATATAAATATGGATTTATCTATGTCTACAAAACTCATTAACATCGGGTTAAACATTTGTGAGGGGCCCCCTACCTCCCCTTGTAGTCGGTTTGATAGTTTCTGAGAGGAATAAATTTCCCCCTATCTTCCCTCGTGGTCCTACGATTCGGCCCATTTTCAATAGGCTTCGTCCTTGCGCCACTAAGAACTTATGACCCAAATTTTATCAAATTATCTCCAAAATTGCGACCTGTACTTTGCGCACAAGGTAACATGGACAGCCAGCCAGCCAGCCGGACGGACATCGTTAGTTCGACTCAGAAAGTGATTCTACCATGCTTGCAACCATGTCTACATGTGTATGAAACCATGGCTTCCTCAACGCTGTGTTTCTCTTCAACATGATCTAACTTTGGCGAGCTAGCAATAAATAATGGACAAAATAAACTTTCGAGCGTTCCCAAAACGTTCTTCTCCAAGGCAGAGCTCTGCAGAAGAACGAACCCACTAAGCAAAATTACTCCAAGAAAGTATTTCGTTTTGGGTATATTCACGCGCAAGTCTCTATTCTTTTGTGATGCATACCATTTGTCTCCATCCTTTATATCTTCTACTAGCTCATCATTGAATAAATGATACAAAGAGAATTAGGATTACGCGTATCTATTTCGAAGCCCTCCTCAGGATTTTCAAGGTGTGCAAGACTATCTTCACATAGTGATATTTTTATTTTTCTTAATTTTTTTTCGCGTTTTTAGACGAGTTTTCTCTAATCTCTGCCTCCTAATTACTAACATTAATTAAATTGAAATACTTTTGAAACCATTTTTTTTTTTATTGATAAAAAACTACTGATAATTTTTTCTGTGCTGGTTCCGGGGGTAAGTTTTTTTTAATTATTCATATGTATGTCTCTAAAGCTTCTTATCACTTTTTTTTCAACTCAAATGAAATTGATTCCACATGAAAATCAGGTTGCTTCAATTTGACATATCTTTCATTCAAAGTGACTCGTAGTGTTATTTCAATGTCAATGTCATTTTGCTCTTACTTTACTAAAATGTTAGAATTATAGTTATTTTAAAAGAAAACAATGTTGATCGCAAATTATTGTAAAATCAGGTTAAATTATCTATGATAAAAATTGCTGCCGAAAAATGTAATATTCAACATTTTCTTCGACTATTTAAGATTGATTTTTCTCTGCGTGCATATTTATTTCTTCTCAAAATACAATCCAGCGCAAATAACTCTTACAAGAGTCAAAACCTCTAAACGTAATGGTTAGTTAAGTGGTAGGTCCATAATAGGCCAACCCTCCCACTTAAGATTATCTTTAAATATAAAAGAGTTGCGTGAGTGACTGACTGACTGACTGACTGAATCATTCATCATAGCCCAGCCCAAACCGCTGACCTTAGAAACTTAAATTTGAACTAGCGATTGGTCACTCCCCAAATCGATCCACTAAGACGGGAATTTTCGAAATTCGAATGTTTAGGGGTAAAAAAGGTAAAAACGGGAAAATTCGGTAACCTTATATCTCCAAAACTAAAAGAGATGCAAAATGTAATACTTATCGTTATTATTTAGAAAAATAAGCGCACAGGTGTCTGGTCCTTTTTTGAAATTCAGCCCTATTAGGCAGTAAACGGGTAAAATCTGAATTTAAGTACTTTTTTGTCACCCCATCTATAATACGCATACGAATTTGGTACTTTTTCAAAATTCGAACATTTAAGGGGTGAAAATCGTAACTATTTTTGGTACTTTTTTTAAAACACATTTTCCTCCATTCATTGACATATGCGTTCTAAATTATGGGCTGCCACTACAATACTGAAATTTTTGATACTTTAATGGGGGAAAAATATAGTACCCAAAAAAGGAAATACGGGAAATTTGATATTTTTCTTTAGCTCTTTGGTTCTACTAAAGTAGCGAGTTAAATGCTAGAATTTAAACAATTTGAAACCTAGAAAAATAAACTTTGGCATACAAATATGCCCACGAAGAAAAAGGAGACGCTAACGAAGTAGCGGGTATATGCTAGTAATATATATACATATTTATGTAGACATATCGCACACTAAATCATCAAAAGGCAAAATTCAAAATATGAAGGAGAGGCAGGAAACTGGCTTCAAAAACCTGTGACCATGTTCTGTAACTCTCGCGTCGAGAAAGTTTTCGATTGAAATGTGTGAAATGAAACAAAAATGCCATAAATTGAAACAAACAGCTGGTTTTCTCACTAAACTGTGTCTGTAAATTTTTTGGCGAGTACAAGCTGTCACGTAAGGAAATTACTCGCCAATTTACAGAAAAAGTGTGTCTGTAACATTTTGGTGAGAAAAGTTCCCGCTTTGGACTGTCAAATAAACTTACGAATAAAAATGGGGCGAGAAACATTTTTAACACTTAAAAACAATTAAAAATGCAAAGAATAATAATAATATTATTTTGTTCTTGGCACATTTTTCATTGTTTTATTATTTTGCTTTTAACATTTTAATAAAATATACGAATGTCTTCAAAGCTCGTTTGCAAACAACAAACATTAAAGTCGCTCTTTACACAATTTGGTATAGCCGACAGTTGTATTTTCGCCGCCGTCGTTGAAAAATTTTCAATTTTAGTTAATTTTGGTAGCCGGCAACGATATGTGCTACTGGCGTTCTGAACGTCTGCAATGTCACATCGGCTTCGAGTGCAATGTTATGACATTTATAACGTAACGACGTAATCTCTTTTGATAGTTTTCGACATGAGTTACAGACACACATTTCTCTCACTTTTCGAGAAACGATGGAATATTTTGTTTCACATCTTTTCGATGCAAGAAGTTCTCACTTAAGTAAACATGGGTACTGGTTCTCATTTTTTACATGGTGAAATTGGCCGTAAGTAATAAAAAATCTTTTATATGAATTTCCAATAACTGCAGATTTGAAGGGAATTTTGAAAAATCTAAAAATTTCATGTGATCTATTCAAAAAGAAATCATTGTTTATTTTGTCATATACATAATGTTATTTAACACTATTTTTAGATTATTACAATAGGGTGAACTACATATAGCTAAACTATTTCCATTTGCTTGATTTGCCATTAAAGCTAGAAAATTTTACTTAAATTTCCTTGTCGGCAAACAGTCTTTCCATCTACAAGCACTAAAATGAATGCAATCAAGAGTGAAACTAATTTAAAACTAATTTTGTAAAACGCTGGTTATTATTTGTCAAACGGAATATACCACGAGACATATAGCACATGTTAAAATTGTTTATTTTATAATTTCTTTATTTAAAACAGCATATTAAAGCTACTAAATTGTATATTCCATGTCGGCAGCTCAACTCCAAAACATGATAAGTCGAAAAAGATGAGTTTTGCAGCAGAAGCTTTTTAAATTTAAGGGCGATATAATATTCAGTTGTTTGCCAACTACTTTTAATTCATAACGTTAAGACCATCAATTTAAGAATTACAGAATTTAAGTTTAACGTTATAAATCTTTAAAAATTAGCAAACTAAAAACATGCTCAACCGACTTGGCATGTTTTGGAATTGAGCTGTCGATATTAATTAGTCTATATTTAAACCATTTAAAATGGCTTTTGTGTAAATAGATACATCTGAAAAAAGTTAAGTATAAATATACAAATACTATAGTATATATACATATAAAAGAAATGCTAAGCAGCTTTCATCCATTGGCAGTTTAAGTCATTGTTGTAAAAATGTGTTAACATTTCCTTTAGTGGCCATGCAGGATTGCATGCAATATTTAAATGGAATAGTTTAATTAAATTATTATTTACTGTAACTTTTGCATATGCAGAGATAGTCGTGGTATTCATTACATGCAATATTTGTTTAAGTAGTTAATAGAAGACTTAAATGGCTAGTACAAAATTACAAATGATTAATCCTAACTTTTATTCAAAATGTTCTTCCTAAATTTATAATTGTTACGTTCTGATTCATTAAATGTGCACAGTCGCTGTCAAACCAACTCATAAAGCGAAAAGTTGTACACAAATTTTCGTTTTTTGTTCGGCAGTTTTTGGTTTCGACTGCAGTTTTTTAAACGTTTTTGCATTTCAGAAACACGCTTTGGTTTATTACCTTTAGGCCCGTTTTCACAACATACCGATAGCTTAAAGTAGACTTTAACTTGCCTTATAAAAAGTGTTCCATTATTAAAACTTAACTTTAGCCTAAAGTGAGCGAAAAAGAAAATTAAGGTTCATCCTAACTGGTAGGTTAAAGTAATGTTGTGTTAATAGAACACTTTTTACACGGCCGATAAAATCCTACCTTTAGCTATCGGTAAGTTGTGAAAACGGGCCTTATTTTGCGGGAGAGAAAAATAAACGTTTACATTTTTATTAATTTATTTGTGCATACATTAGCTGCGTTTCTTTACCCCAAAATTTGCGCACATTTGTACTGGATTTTACTGAAATGCGTTCGCGCACACATAAATTTGTAAAATTTTCATATTACTCAGCCACTGGATTTTACTGGGATTTAACTGGTAAAGTAAACGAACGCAGCTTTTTTTATTAAGTTTTTTGTTTACAATCAGTACACAACATCCGAAGAAATGTGGGCGGGATTAGAGAAGTGGGCGTTAATTAATTGTGTTAGCTTATTTCTTAATTTATTGTATAAAAACATAGATACATGATTTCTGTTTTAAACGAAAAAATGTATTCAGCATATTTTTTTTTAAATAATTTTAAATTCTGTTTGATAATGTGTGTTAGAGGAGGGACGGGGGGGGGGGTGGGAGGATGCTTATTGCACAATTGAATGGGAGATAAAGCCATAATGGCCTTATTGCCCAATCATTGAGAGGTAAGGTCATATTTAAAATTTTGCGAAATGAGAGATATAGCCATATTTTTTTTTCGCAAATGAGAGATAAAGCCATATTTTTGCAGAAAATTGTTATGCATGGTGTAAACATTTTATAAATGGGAAAAATCCTTTGTTATCATTGAAAAACATTTTTTATGTCCGCGTCCTACTGGAGGAAAAAACCCCTAAGCACGGCCACAGGCCGTCACGCAGAAAAACTTTGGTATGCGAAGCCAGATTTCAATACTTAACTATACTGTCTCCGGAACTGAAATTAGAGATAAAGCCATTTTCTAATATTGCTAATGTGAGTTAAGACCATGATGGCCTTATCTCCCATTCAAATGAAAAAAAAAACAAAAAAGGCTTTATCTCTCTATTGAATGAAAGATAACGCCATCATGGCCTTATCTACCATGGTATTAAAGCACCCCCCGTTAGAGGATGAGTTGTTTAAGATGCTACATTACCTTAGATCAGTGATAACCAAGCCCCGAACGCACGCACACAAAGATATTATGTGCTTGTGTGCGGTCGCAAACAGAAGCTGCAGTCGCTGCCGAATTGTACAATGTGTAACAATCTAAACCCGATCTTTATGAAATTTTCACAGTATATTACTGTCGAACAAGAAAGACAAGTAGGCTATATAAGGTCAAGCTTGGGCAAAGGGGCGTGGTACCTCCCATAAAATTTTTTTTAATAATTATTTTTTGTCGCATTTTGCTAATTGCTTCAAACAAATATAACATTGCGGCTTCCTTTCACGATTTTCAAAAAAACATCAGTTCCCAAAAATTATTTAACATTGTTGCTCTGTGTGTTCTTGCGTTGATTACGAAAAAAAAATATTCCAAACAAGCGTGAGAGGTGTTGCTTTCACAAAGCTTGACCAGAGCACAAAGCATACAGAGATGAAAAAAGTTACGTGTGCAAAATGCCTAAATCATTTGCGAGGGCAGCTTTCGAAGAAAGAGAAAGAAAATGTTTTTTGGTTGCGAAGTGGCAATGTGTAAAAACAGGCCGCTACCATCAACACAAATTGCGAAATCAAAACAAAAAATGTAAAAAGGGCAGCTTTCGAAGAAAAAGACAAAAAAAACAGGAGATTTTCTGGCTCGTGACGCCTCTGTGTGCTCTGTGACCAGAGACTGATGATATACTGATGTTTTGAACGAACAAAGTTGTTGTATACATGTGAATTGCCGAACGTGTCTGTGTGAAAAATATGATTATTGACTGCCTCGCGAGGCTATGGAGTGGCTATCACTGCCTTAGATGAAGGGTAATTTTTTTTTTACTTTTTATAAATTGAATCATCATTTCGTAAAATATGGCCGAACCTTAATTAATCAAATATTATGCTAATTATTTAGTTAGTGTCCTGCCAATCGCCGTTCACATTGGTTTTTAGCGCTCTTCTGATAGGAAAACTCCTGCCGTATCTCTTTTCACTAGCGCAGTTTTGATGTAAAATACAAAGTTTATTACACTTTGAGTTTCTGTTTTCCCTCCATTATTAACCAACATGTTTAACATGACACGCAACATGCCAAAACGTTCTTAAAAAAAAAAAAGAATTTGAAAAAATATCTAAATTCAAGCATTCATTTATGTATTTTCTATCTACTTACAATACAGAAGATACTCATTAGCTTTTCTTTAAAATGCAACATACATTTATCATTATTGTGTTGCACTGTAAAATGTTTTGTTCCCAAAATTAAGGCATGAGACCAATTTTCAACAGTACCGATTTAAAATGTCAAATACACTCACGGAATCAAGTTGGTTGTTTAAAATTTATTTCATTTATGTTAAATCATGCAATGTGTAGGCTGGTCATATTTACTTAACATTTTATTTGATTCCCCATTATATATGCCTCATATTTTTTCTCAAAATCATGTGTGACATTCATTGTTAATGGTCTTTTAAAAAGCCATAACAAATTTAATCGTTTTTATACATTAAAAAAAAAAAAAAAATAGTTAAATTTTTTGAATTCAAGGAAAGAAAAACTGATTGCATGAATATGTTTTAACAATTCATCAACACTTCATATTTCATATCTGACAATTTTTATCAAAAAAGAATAGAAAAATTATTAGAAAATGTTTGCATTTTGGAAAAAAGTCTTAAGTAGAAATAGTTAAATAGTAAAATAAAATGCGTGGTCACATATTTTTTTTTGTTTAATTTTCTAGCATTTGTAAAGACAATGCATTTTTTCTACTTTTGTTATACAATTTCATAGATATTCATCTCTTACTTTTATTTTATCTTTTATTCTTGATTTAATTTCTGTGTAAAAGAAAACAAAGACGTTTGATTGTCTGTTATTCAAACATTCATGCATGCATGATGTGTTTGTTTGTGAGTCTGTCATTCCTAGCATGCATTCTTACATCCAGGGGATGCTCATCACATCGTGAAGATAGTTTATCATGGTACTCATTAAATCATTCAACTGTCACTCAAAACTTCTTTTTTTTCATATGATTTTCTCCTGTGGTCTGTTTTCGTGAGTGACTGGACCAAGTTCATTGTAAATTAAAACTAGTTGGAATCGTACAGTGTTTTAGTTTGTAAGTGCCGAATTTGTAATACATTCCATCAAAAGTTATATATAATAAAGTTTATGAGAGTATCTTATTATAAAATATTCTACATAAACATTTGGTGTGTGTGTGTGTAATTAAATGAACTAAACTAAATGAACTAAAACTTAATTAAATGAACTAAGCGAAATAGCAGTTATTTTTAAACTCTTATACGCCAAATGTGCATCAAATCGGTCAAATTTATTTTCTTTTGGTTTAAATATCTACAGACCAGAAATTGTTATATTAATTGTGGATATATTGGATTAAAAACCATTTTTCCGTTTTAAAAATTTTAGGGTCAAATGGTTCCCATGCTCGAATAGGGTTAATTTTCTATTTTTCAGTTTCAAAAATGTTTGGTCCAATTTAAGCCATTTGCTTCTATAGACAAAACTATTGTTGTTTCAAATTGACAGATTTTCAAAGTTTAAAAATTTTAGGGTAATTTTGACCCCGAGCGCATTTAAGGGTTAATTTCCATTTTTGCACTCTTTTGTCTTCGTATTATTTTAAGATATATTTTTTATCCAATTTCATAAAAATCATCAAAAATTATTATACAGTATTTCAGTTTAGAAATTCCAAAAATTTAAAAATTTGACCTTTGACCTTCATGATTTTAGGGTTAGTGTCTGTCGCTTTAAGTAAAACCTTTTTCAGTTAAATTAAAATTACCTGGACTTTAACATTCTGACTTAGGTTTAGTTAAAAATTATAGCAGTAAGAAAATCGGGCTCATCCGCCAAAATATGGCCAAAAAATTAGTTTCTCCCGAAAATCGCAAAATTAAAATCGCAGGTACGGAAAAACTATGGGAGTTATCGACATAATTTTTCACATTTGTTTTCCCTATTATATTCCAAATAAACCCCAATTTGAAAATCAAAAAATTCTAAAATTTGTTTAACAAAATTTTTCAAAATTTGAAAATGGAGTTTTGAAACTGCCGTTAAAAAAATTATTTTTTTTTTGTCATACCTGCTAATAGTTTAACGGTATCCTACGAAAACAAAAACTCACAAACAAATAATTACGCGTGTGTTCAAAGAAAAAATTAGCTATTTTTAAAATACTTCTCAAGAAATGTTAATTTAATTCCTACATTTCCTGTTCAAGTGGACTGAGACACGTTATTGGCCTGGAGAAACTTAAATAACTTTAAAAAGTTTTAACCAAATTTAATTTTATATATTTCATTAGAAAGATAATTTCATACACATTTCGATTTTCTCACAGTTAATTACAAAAGTAAATTTTAATGGTAAAATTTTTACAAAAATTTAACAAAATTAATTTTTCCCCATTGTTAATGCACCTTCAAACTACAATGTAAAGGGTGGTTAAATTGTAAGGGCCGATGTTGAATGTGAACCACACCTAAACGCCAAGTTTTTTTCCGAATTTTATTTGACATTTCTCTATTTCCGACTTACTCAATTTGAACCATGGAGAGATACACAATCCAACAACGTGTTAAAGTTATCCAGACTTATTATGAAAATGGGCGTTCAAATCAAAATGCATATCGTGCACTTCGTGATTTTTTTGGTCAATTTGATCGTCCAAATGTGCGTACAATCGCAAAAATCGTGAAAAAATTCGAGCAAACCGGGTCTGTAGAAGATGTGAGAACACCAGTGCATGCTCGTACAGCTCGTACTGCAGAAAATATTGCTGCTGTTCGCGATAGTGTGGCTGAAGAGCCGTCCACCTCAACTCGTCGTCGTGGCCAACAATTGCACCTCTCACGCTCGTCGTTGATGAACATTATGCATAAAGACTTGCATTTACACGCTTACAAGGTGCAATTGGCTCAAGAACTAAAGCCTCTTGACCATTCCAAACGTCGTGAATGGGCAGAATGGTGGCAAGAAATGGCAACAGTGGATGATCAATTTTCGAAGAAAATCATCTTCAGTGATGAGGCACATTTTCACCTCAATGGATTCGTCAATAAACAGAATTGCCGCATTTGGGCGAATGAGAATCCAAGAGTGATTGTCGAAAAACCAATGCACCCACAAAGAGTGACTGTTTGGTGCGGTTTATGGGCTGGCGGCATCATCGGGCCGTATTTTTTTCAAAATGAGGCCGGTCAGGCAGTTACTGTGAATGGTGTTCGCTATCGTGAGATGATAACGAATTTTTATGGCCCGAATTGGAAGATATGGATGTGGACGATATGTGGTTTCAGCAGGACGGTGCCACTTGCCACACAGCTAAAGAAACAATGGCTCTTTTGCGCAACAAATTCAATGGCCGTGTTATCTCACGTAATGGCGATGTCAATTGGCCGCCAAGATCATGTGATTTGACACCGTTGGACTTTTTTCTTTGAGGTTATTTGAAAGAAAAGGTGTACGTCGATAAGCCAGCAACAATTCAAGAGCTAAAGGATGAGATAATTCGGCACATTAACGGCATAGAACCTCCATTATGCCTCAGGGTCATCGAAAATTTGGACCATCGGATGGAGGTGTGCCGCCGTGGTCGCGGCGCCCATTTGGCCGATATTTTGTTCCATACATAATTGAGTAATACCAATATATCATAATAAAATAAAATTACAATAATTTCCTAAATAGTTTGTGTATATAACTCATACTTTGACGATTACCACTTTCCTCAACCTCAACAACTTTTGAAATCAGGAAAAGTTATGTTCATTTTACAAAAATTTCAATTACATTAGGGGTGGAATAGTGTTATACGGAAATCCATAGCAGCAAGATTTCGATCTTTTCTTAAACGAAATTTTATTGCTAAAGCGTTTCTGAGTTATGCGAACATATATTGTGCAACTCCGCCATTTTTTAAATTTTTGTATGGGGACCACCCTAATGATTAAAGATGGAGACTAGCTATGTTCAGCAAAAATGCTCGAGTAGCAAAAATATTGGTGGTCCGTCATATATTTGACTCCTCTAGGGGCACTCTGGGGCTAGTTAGGGCGGTGGCGGGTAATTTTATAAAAAATAATATTTAGTATGGGAGCCCCTTTCAACGTAAGGCAGTGTTGGGTACCTAGACACTGCATGGTTGATGGAAATGAGGTGCCTGACGAACTCGCGAGAGGGGGTTCGAATCTGGACTTAGCGGTAAGGGACAGGGTGGTTAAGCCCCCTATGTTACTACTATGGGGTGATACGGGAGAAATTCCGTGATGACGTTAACCGGTCCTGGAGGGACGGAACGGATTGCAGGGTGTCCAGGGCACAATGGCCCATATTAGACGCAGGGGCAACCAGAGTTCTACTGGTATTGGATAGGGGTAGTCTTAGAGCACTTATAGGGTTATTGACGGGTCATTGTCCTGTCAGGGCTTTTGCGGGCAGACGCCATACCGGACGCCAAACGGACTTCTGCAGATTGTGCGATGATTCGGAGGAGCTGGAGACGATCGACCATGTACTGTGTCATTGTCCCAGGATGCAGGGTCTCAGGCAGAAGTGGCTAGGAGAAAGGTTTCAGGACGAAGTGGGGTGCATCGCTGGATTTAGTCCGGCTGATCTACTGGGGTTTGTCAGGGAAATAGTGCGGCTGTTTCTGTTGAGGGGACTGTAGAGAGTGCAATAGTTCTACGCGAAATGTTCTAACTTTCTATCTTTCTTGTTTCTATCCATCTCATACTTCTTTTCTGTCTATTCTTAGTTCTTTTAATTGAATTGATTCACAATGGACCATATTGGTCTCCGAGTGGAAGTGTGCCCTTGGGCGCATAACCCTTCTTAATCTAACCTAACCCATGGGAGCCCCCTTAAGGAGCACAGATAGGGGGTTAGTATGTTAATAAAAAATGTAGGGGGAAATATTAGTGGGAGTCAGAGCGAGTCAGGGACAGTTGTGAAGCTTTTTTTGACTTTTGTATCGTTTTCCCCTAGCTTTGACCCCGATGAGGAGCCATTTACACAATCCCCCCCTAATTTTTTGGCTCGTGCGTTTTTTTGTACAAACATCACAAAATTGGGGGTTCTAGCATATCGAAATCAAAAAGTCATGCACTATTCCACCCATAATGTACATTAGGGTTTAAAAAAACTTTGCTGTGTCTGTATATTCCTAAACGGAATTAAAGGAAGCAATAAAAATATGTATATTGTAAAAGTTAAAATTAGTTTAAAGAAATTTTGCTTACCGGTTAGTTAAACATTTAAGTGCCAGAAAGTCCTAAAAAATTTTCTGTTAGAATTAATCCGGATCGGCTCATTCATTCGTTTTTAAGAGTTATAAGCCAAAAACAACGACTGCCTTTAGCTTTTAACCACTAAACAGCTGTGTTAAGCAGTTCATAAATGGCCAAGTTATAAGCATCAATAGTGAACACACCATGTGAACTGGGAGTGAAAAATTTGCCATAGTTTGTAATCTAACATTTACAAACTGCGTGTAGTTGGCACAATTTTTATTTTCTTTTTTTATTGCAAGCAAATATGTATTTTATGCGTTGCTAAAATAAACATGTTAAGAAAGTTAAACAAACTTCTACTTAACAAGAACGAAAACTAAAGACAACATATTTCAACTTAAGTGTGTTTGTAAAACCTGCCTAAATATTTAACTCAAAACCTTGTTAATATTTAACGTTTTTTTAAAGATGTGCTTATTTTAACAAAATGTTTGGCTGAACTAGTGTAACGTTCTGCCGTTCTTTACATCAACAAATTTTTAACCTAAATTTTGTTTTTTCTTTTACTTAAAATGTGTTACTATCTTAGCCATAATACAAATTTACTTTTAGCTACTTATCTTTAACTATTTAGTAGGTAGAGGTAGTATGTGTGTGTGTATTTAACAAATTCACATTTTTTAAGTTAAAAGAAAATAAAACAACTATTTGAAAAACTTGGAGACACCTTGCAGGGTTGTGTTTGAAAAGAAACAAAAAAAAAAAAAAAACAAAAATAAACAACTAAAACATCCATTTATACTGCTTTCATTCATACTACAAAATGTATCTAAAAGTGCATAAGTAAACATACGGGGATACGTTTATGTACATTATTTGTATCTGTATCTCGGGTGCATTTTTGTGTTTGTTTTCGTACACAACAACAAATATCAACTAGAAAACCTTAAGCTTATTACAGAATAAACATGTAAAAAAAACTAACTAACTGTCAACATGACAGTTAACTGTATATTTGGATGATGGAAAAAAATATATAAGATATGTAATAGTTACTAACTTACGAATGTTTTGCAGAGGAACTCTAAAGGAAAAAAGAGAATAATAAATTTCTATGTAAGACAAAAGTAGATAGATTTACCTCAACTGTGAGTATTATTAAGTTACTGTTATTTTGACAGTTCTGGTAAGAAACTTTCAAAAGTTTATATTATTTTTAATTTAACGCTATTTCAAAAATGTCTTTTCGAATAAAAGCAGTTTTCAGCTTTTGCCAAGAACATTGTTTTGAATTATGTTAAAAGGTCGTAGTTATATAACTGGTTACAAAGTAATGTGTAGAAGTTACCCTAGAGGGAAGCGAACTGACACCAAAGTAGTCCCGTGATAGGTCTTTGGTGGTAGAGACCGGTTCTAGTTTGAAAACTTTCTATGAATAAGACCTATCACTTTTACATGGGGTTGTCATTGGAGGGGGTCAATTGACACAATTTGACCAGTCACAAATCTATTCTCAATGGACGAGTTAAGTGACAGTTACTAAAATGTAGTATTATTTCAATACGATGTTGTATTATTTCAATAAAACAAGTCCTAGAATTAAATTCAAGAGCCAAATTTTAGAAAGTCCCAAAAAATGTATCACACCACCGGTGAAGACTGTACTGTAATTCATTACTTTTTCTACATTGATTGGTACATGATTGGTTCTCCTTTCACTGGTCATAAGTTTTTTCTTTGTGTACCTGTTCTATTTTTACAACTCCCAGGACCAGTCTGTTTGACCAATTGACACAAATTTCCCGCAGGGTATTTATCGTAGTAAGTTGGAACTTTAAATAACGACTTGCTTTTAATACGTACGATTTATAAATGCATTACCTAACAAAAGGGGCCTAATTCTTACAAAAATTTATATGAAATAAAATAAAAAAAAAAACTCTCTTTTGTAAAGTTTGATTTTTGGCGCTTACTTAATTTTCGCGGTAAAGGCTCGAAGTAAACTGGGGCCCGATTCGTCCGTCGTGATTGAGTACTTTTCGATTCGAAAGCTTTTTTATTTCTAGTTCTTTCAGTCGATACTGAACGAGTCGAAATTATTTTTACAGTATTGTGAAACTCAAATTAATGCTTTACATACAGCACTGAACAAATAATTTCGATTCATTTAGTTTTGACTGAAATAATTTGATATTAAATTGCTTTCGAATCGAGAAAGTACTCAATCACGACGGACGAATCGGGCCCCAGTTTACTTCGAGCCTTTACCGCGAAAATTAAGTAAGCGCCAAAAATCAAACTTTACAAAAGAGAGTTTTTTTTTTTATTTTATTTCATATAAATTTTTGTATGAAATTTATCACTTACGATAAAAGTTGTTCTTGCTATAAAATCGCAACGGTACCTTATGTGACCCTGACATTTTAGGAGATGATGCAAATGTTGCCAATAAAGTCATTTATTAAAAAAAAAAAAAAATTGAAAATGATGTCGCTTATGATATTAACGCGGTTAGGTTTCGATAAAGTACACAAAGCCATTCTTAAGCAGCACATCACAAAATATCAAGGTTTCGTTATAATGTGCTTAATTCCCATTTCATACTATTGACAAACTGAAGTTTATTGTTGATGGGATAAACTATTCCTATGCGCATTTCACTGCTGGCTTATGCCAGATCGTCAGAAAACTTCATCCAAAGATTTTAGAAAAACTAAAGATGATATACAAATAAAACTGTTAAGCGAATAAGAATTATAAGCAACAGTTTTACTTGTAACAATATCAAAGCTTAAATAAAAACAACAACAATAAACAGTGAGCTTATCTTTTCTTACAGTCGCGACTACAATTGGTTGAATTTTTGTCAACTCAAGTTTCTTTATTTTATTTTGCCAGTTCAGTTTTATCGTTACTTAAAATAAAATCGAATTTCTCCAACCAAACATCGTTATCACTTTTCCAACCACCCCTAACCTAAAATGATTTCAATTTAAAATCAAGCAATTTTAAATTAATTAAAAATTCATTTACCTTAAAAACTTATTCTAGTGACATTGTTCCATTCAAAATTTAATTTAATTAAAAGTATACATATCACATGTTTAATTTTAATATACAGAAGCGGCAAGTAAAAAAACACATTTTCAGAATTATTTGATATTCGGAAGAAAATTTTAATTGGCCAAATTTTATACGCATAATAAAAAAAGGTTGAGTGACCAGCAATTATTCATTATTGTTAATTTTTTATGAGTATTTATTGTATTAATTTGTTTTCATAAATATCTAAAACATACTTCAACTGGTGCACAGTGGGAGACCAAAAAAAATAAATTCAATATCTAGTTTCTAATCAAAATTTCAATTCTGTTAAATAAAAAACGTAGAAATTTAATGTAGTTTAACTGCCTGTTTTTCAAATTAAAATAAAAATTTTCGATAGGGAATTTATATTGAAACAACAATAAAAAACGCATCTTTGTTTTTGTATTTAATATAAGTTTCTAAACAAAATTTTATATTAAAAAACAGACAGTTAATTTTCAAATTGAAACCTTTTAAGGGTTTGCAATACAGATTTCGGTGAACAACGCAAAAGGCAACCAAAGTTTTTAACAAACCAAAATCGGTTCGATGCACTTTTTTATAGTAAACCAAGCAACTAAAAAAAAAATTTATTTCCTTTTTAAATAGTTCTTCTTATTAAGCTGCAAGAATTTAAGTATTTACATACAGACAGTAATGAACTATTTCTGCGATTCTGATTATTTTTTATACATTTCCAGCTTCTTGAGTCATTTATTTTTATACCAAACTCACCATAACGTAGGGGTATAATGCGTTTGTGTTGATGTGTATAGCTCATACAAATATTGGTTTTGACCCACAGAATCACATCCTAAGTAGATCTAACGCTGTCCATCTCGCTGGGTAGTAGGCTGGTTGTCTATCTATGTAAAATTTTAGGTTGTATTTTGCATATAATTTGATAAAATTTAGTACAGTAAATACCGGATATAAGAAACTTTTAAAATTCCACAAAATTTGTTTTTTATATGCAATTTTTTCTTACAAGCAATTAAAAATTTCTCTTATAAAACCTTTTTTCATAAAATATAAAAAATGCTTAAAAAATGTTTCTTAAATACGATTTTCTTTTATAGAATATTTTTTCTAAGGAAAGTACAAAAAAGCATGGGGAAATAGGTCCACTTTATACTAAGCGGTTATTTCTCTTATATACGATGTGCTTACATCCGGTATCTACTGTACATATGCCATAATTTCTTAATTTCAGAACTTTCTTATAAATAATGGTACTTATAAAAACTTTGGCAACAATCTACATACAAATATAAAATTGCAACGTTAATGACTTACTGATTCATCATCGCACAGCCAAAACGCCTAAGGCTAACTTTAGTACTGGAGGTTGGTCTATCCCCTTTTTTTATAATTTGAATGTTTTGGGGGGTAAAAAGGGTAAAAGCGTATACATTTGCAAATCTGACATTTCTTGAACTAAAAGAGATGCAAAAATTTTATACTTAACATTGTACATTTAAAAGTAAGAGAACGGGTATCTGGTACCTTTTTATAATTCGGACCTTTTAAGGAGTAAACGAGTAAAACCAGTATTTTGGAACTTTTTCTTTAAGAAATAAAAATTGTATCACATTCGTAACTTTTCTCAAAATACAAATATAAATTTGGTTCTTTTTCTAAATTCGAACCCTAAATTGTGTTTTTTTTTTTTGGTACTTCTTTCACGGAACATTTTGCTCTATTCATTGACATATACGTATTAAATTATTGGCTCCCACTACAATATTGATATTTTTGATACTTCATTGGCGAAAAAAACTGCCAGAGAGGAGCAATACGAGAAACCAAAGTTTTTTCATTTACTTTCCCGTTCTGCATTAGGTGCTCTTTGAGTGAAAAAGAAAATATGAGATGAAAAATGTTGGTAGTTGCTTCACTGAAAAAATTTTCTTCCCAGATCCAATGAAATTTACATTAAAATTCAACCTATGTAACCTTTCATTGGATTAATGAAGGATTAATAAAATCAATGACAAAATTTTCATTGATTTTATGAATCCTCATTGAAAAAATGGATAAAATAAACGTTTGTCATTAAACTAATGCAAAATTTTCATTGATTTTATGAAACATTTCATTAATCCAATGAAAGGTTACATAGGTTGAATTTTAATGTAAATTTCATTGGATCTGTGAAGAAAATTTGTTCAGTGTTGTTAAAGCCTAGAAAAATAAACTTTACCTTATATACATGTCCACGAAAGTCAGGTAGACGTTAACGAAGTAGAGTGCTAATTGGTAGTAATTGATGAACCAGAAACTATGTAATGTCAACATAAATCCTAAAATCACTTTAAGATTAAAAAAATCTCATATAGATGTAGATATCGAGATTATAATCGGCACATAGAACTCTTATATGAATCTAACCCTTATAATATAATTTTGCTTTGGGGCCTCCATTATTGCTCATGGCCCCAACATTTTTCTGTAAATACTGGAACAGGAAAATTTTGTTACAATTTCTCAAAATCTTTTGAAACTTAAAGACTTCCTTATTTACCTTCCCCTGTAAAGCTCTCAAAAAATTTTTCTGTGTAACACCCTAATGAACATCTGAATTTTTTAAAATTCACCCACTGTGCGTCGCGCTACATTACAATCATACTCTTATACGAGAAATTTTATAATGCTTTTTCTTTTTCTCTTTACGAGTACTTCTAAGCGTTTGCGTTATTTTAATTAATTTGTATGTATCAGCGTGTGTTTGTATGTAAATAAGTACATACCATAGATTTTAATACAAGGATACATACAAAGCTGTGTTCATGGAAGAAAAAAATTGAACTTCAAAGATTAAATGTTAATTGATTTATGAGCCAGAAAGATGTATTGAACAGAAAAAGACAATTTATGATAATACTTAGGATGGTTATGGGTAATAAAATGAATTTTGTATTACAAAGCAATCTCCTCCTAGATCTATTGGGAATATGACTCTGTTGTTAATAAATGCCTTTAACATTTAAATATTCGTATTTGTTTTTAAAACCAAATAGTTAAAAAATATTATTAAAAAATGGCATTTGTTATACAATACGCTAACACTGTTAGGGAGGATATATAAAATTATTGGTCTAGGCTTAGAGTTACCAAATTTTCGACAATTTCCGAAAACATAGATAAAAAAATCGGTTTTCGGGTTTTCTTTATAAAAATCAATTGAAATAAACGATTTTTCAGGTTATTTTTCCTTATTAATAAGAATATAGAGGCATTACCGCTAAACAGCTTAAGCGACATGATTTTAATTTTTTTTTTTTTTTTTTTTAATAAATGACTTTATTGGCAACACTTGCATCATCTTCTAAAAAGTCATTGCCACATAATGTACCGTTACGATTTTATAGCAAAAACAATTTTATTGTAAGCGACAAATTTCATACAAAATTTTAATGAAATAAAATAAAAAAAATCTAACCCTGCAAAATTTTGGATAAAAATAAAGATTCGTAGAATTAAAAAAAGGAAAGAAATATGGTCTTCCGAAAAGTTTTCCGAATAGGCGGCCACCCTTTTTATTGTCCTAACTGACACATAATCATTTTGAAGTTGTTCATCTGACTGGGCGTCTGTCTGTTTGGGTGTTTCTGTAAACCTTTAATTTTAACTTTAAACAATATTTCTTCTGATTTTTGACAACCAAGATCCTTAAAGCGATAAACATATATATGGGCATTTCCGTCGAAAAGTCTACAAGTGTACTTTTAGTAACGCTACGCCAGCAAGCAATTACAGTTGTTTCTCAAAAAAAGTGATATGTATATCGACCCCTAACCGCGAAAATAACGTAAGCGCCAAAAATCAAATTTTACAGGAGAGAGCTTTTTTATTTTATTTCATATTAATTTTGTATAAAATTTGTCGCTTACAATAAAATTGTTTATGCAATAAAATCGTAACGGTACCTTTTGTGACCATCACATTTTAGTATATGATGCAAGTGTTGCCAATAAAGTCATTTATTAAAAAAAAAAAAACGAAAATTGAAAATCATGTCGCTTACGTTATTTTCGCTGTTAGGGCTCGATATGTACTTGTTTATATATTTGGTGTAAAGGCCAACAAGCACTACATTAAGTAACAAAAGGTAAAACATTTGAACGTCATGGGCCCTAAATACAAGCAAATAATGCTGGCGCTACGAAACAAAACGTAGACTTTTAGCTGGAAATGTATCTAAGACCTTCTTTAAGATCAAAATAAACTTAACAAGCATTTTGATAACAATAATTTGTTTGTGTGAATATGAAACATTTATAATATTTACTCAAACATGTTTCATTCTTTTTCCATAGGTTTGTTAAACAGTTTGTGTGGTTTATTTGGCCCTTTAGGGACCACACTTAAGCTAAAACACTTCAATTTGTAAAGATTTTTCGAAAAGATGATTCATTTTTTTATTTCACAAATCTTTACGTAGGGCGCCAAACTTAAAAAAAAAAAAACTTGCTTCATTTTAATGAGCTATACAAACAATAAACCCTAAGGGCGAACATCTTATAAGAAAAAGCAATAAATAACAATTGTATACACAATTTAATAATTATTTTAAAGATTATGTGAAGTAGCGAAAAGAGTTGTGCGTGTGCTGTTAATTTTTAGTGAATACTTTAAATATTCATCACGCGTAAGGGAGTGAGTGTAATTGCAAGCGCATAAAAGTTGGTAAACATTTTTGTAAAAATTAAAAAGATCTTATGATTTTTTACGAATAATAAACATTCAAAAAAAGTAAAACTTTAAAAACGTTGCCGATAAAAAATGGAGCTTCCAACGAAGCATTACAAACCTGAAACGTTAAATTTTCGCTTACCATATCGCTTACAGAAGAAATGAATTTTATATGGCGAGTTCCCTCGCTAAAGTAATACATATTTGACACAGAAAGCGCTTTATTCAGCTCATATAAAAATTGTTGAATGTAATGTAATAATTTCCCTTATAAACCTGCTTCGTAGTAAGGGAATGTCGAGGCTCTTCAAATGTTATATCCCAGTAAAAAAATTGGGGTTTTTTGAAGCACTTAAGGGAAAAAGCGCATAATCGAGCGCTTCAATAAAAGAGCTTTTATAAAGCAGTAAATGATATAGAATAAAATATACAAAAAAGCTGCTATTTTAGTGCTGACAACGAAGAAGGTTGCAAACCGAAAAAAAATAAAAATTTGCGAAAATTATTGAAAAAAGGCATTTAAACAAAAGTAAAAGCAAAACATGAATGAATATGTTAATATAGTAAGCCCCTTAAAAGCCCTTTAGGAGTGCTTTGTTTGCATGTTAAAAGAAGCGCTTATCGTCAGCAGAAAATAGTCCTCTAAACCGGGAACACCCCATACAAAAATCAGGCATCCCATCAGCAGGTTTGAAGCGATTTGTTCATATACAAAACCTGCTCCTTTTGGAGCACATTTTTTACTGGGATATATATATATATATATATATATATATATTATTTAATGCGTTAGTAATTCGTTCACTTACTTTACTGCATTTCTGTATGCCTTCCTCCCCCATTCACCTCAGGTGGAAAAGAGTATATACAAGTTTGTCATTCCGTTTGTAATTCCTACAATATTGATCTTAGACCCTATAAAGTATATATATTCTGGGTCCTTATGAGGAGAGAAGTTGATTTAACGATATCCGTCCGTCTGTCCGTCTACCGTTTGATATGCGTTTTCCGGAGACTCCAGACATGATAACGGCTAGGTTGTTTTACATTTATGTCACATATAGTCCACCATTTCTTGCAATTGAAATTCAGCCAGATCGGTGCAACAATGGCTATGATATCACCAAAAAACCACGACTGCCTCTAATTTTTCCAAAAAATCCCTTGTGGTTGTTGTGATTTCCCTGGTTCGAATCTTGGTTTTTTAAAAAGAAATTTTTTTTTTAATATTTTTATGTTCCTAAAACGATTTTAAAAAAATATTTACCAGTTTTCGCTTTTTAAATTTCATTATTAATGAAGTTTTAAGTATTGTAAATATGTATGTATATGTAAAAATTATTTAGCTGCTCTGTATTCTGCTCGCACAATGGTGAAGGGTATATAAGCTTTGGCAGAGCCGAATATAGCACTCTTACTTGTTTTTGATTTATTTTATAATTAATGAGTAGAAAACTATCAAAGAAATTTATTGGCATCAAATTTAAAAACCAATTTTAGTTTACAAACCGGCAGAATTATACACTCGCCTCTTGTTTAGGAGCTGACGCTTTTAGACTTCCGCTGCATTAGAATAGTTGGCAGTATCTGTTAAATATCGCCAGCAAGTAGGGAGATCCGCTCACAGGCCTAACTTTCCCACAAGTAGTAACAAATCTGCCCTGGAAATAAGATTTCTTTTGCGCGAATTCAGGTATATTTACAACTACCACGCGATTCCCGAAAGAGACTCAGCCAATAGATCGTCTGGTGCATTACCATCAGGGGATACTGATTTCATTGGCACCAGATTTGGTCTCTAGTCATTCGCGATCTCAAAAGATCTGTCAATTTTGAGTTGAGGTTTGATACAACATACCCACACTGAGAAGGACAAATATACTGTAATGCAACCCACACAAATTAACCCAAGTTAAGAAAAACGAAAAAAGCCAAAAACGTTGTTGCCTCGCTGTCTGATAACTGGTTGTCTTTTAGGACGAACTCTTGAAAATACTTTTTTTCGTGTGGGTTATCATTAAACAAGTGTTTTTGACTATAAAGGCCAAAACGTTTTGTCTTTTGTAAGTGTGGGTTCATCATTAAGTTTTCTATATTCTGGGTTCTTATGGACAGCGAAGTTGATTTAAGAACGCCCTTCTGATTGTCTGTCTTAGGGCGGTTATTACAACTTGCTGATAGGTCAAGGTACGATTTTGTCTAACGTATATAAAGTTTTCCACTATTATACAGGGATGTCATGGAAATCGAAAACGTAAAACGAAAGAATTTTAAGAGTCGTTTTTCAATAAGATTTTTGTAATAAAAAAATTTTATGACAATTATTATACAAATAATGCTCTATTAAACAGAATTTTTTAACAAAAATTGTAAAAATTAGATTAAAAGTTTAATAAGAGAACTGCCAAATTCTTTCGTTTTACGTTTTCGTTTTCCATGACACCCCTGATAACTTTGCTTTAAACTAAAGTGAGCAAGATCATTCTACCGGTTAGGTAAAAGTTAAGTTCATAGAACAAATAACTTGCTAGATTTCTTACAAAATCCTACCTTTAACTAACGGCAAGTTGTAATAATTACTTTACTAATTTAAGTTTCCTTAAAATTTATAGACTTAATTTCTTCACATTCTTCTTAAAAACAATATGTAGAAGAGTGGTAGTGAAAATTGACAAAATCGGTCCATATATGAGCGGCTTTAATACAATAGCGCCCATACCATTTGAGCTCGAAGGACTATATTTGGTTCAAACATTTCCTGTATTTAAGAAGTATTAAATATTAAAAATGACCCAAATGATTATATTATTTCACTTGGCCTCCATATAAGTGTCCTTCCGAATTAAGGGCTTTCGTATTATTTTAAACTCAAATATTATGTTTTTGTAATTGTTTGTTAAGATTTGCGCCCATAAATATACTCTCGGAATACGGAATTTTTACACGAAAGCGCTCATACCCCATGAACAATGGACCATTTGGGTTTTAAATATTACTTTGAATGGTATATAAGATTCGGCATGAACCAATAAAGCACCTTCATTATTTTTTTCGTTATTGTGCGGTTTTGCAAAACACTTTTGTTAGTCGGTGTATGTGATTGCGATAATTTTAAAATTGTTCTACCCTTGTGAGCGTGCGTTATCGTGAGTCAAAAATAAAACACGCGCACAGCACTTTTTAAAACTCATACATTCCACTGTCTCGCACAATTAATGTTCAACTAAACGCCACAACATAAATGATGACACTTTTTACAGAATCGAAGCGTTAATTTAAACGCTTCTACTTCTTCGAATTTTTGCACTCAAATGTTGGACACTTCATGATTTTTACGCCACTATTAAAACGGCAAAATAAGATCAATAAAGGCAAAATTTGCTTGCAGTACCATCATGAACTTTTCGCACAAAGTGGGTATAACAAGATTTCAATGTGTTGTGTACGAAGGCCACTTTTTACTTTAATACACATTTTTGCGTTGTTTTTATTGTTCCTTGTTATTTTTTTTTTTTTTTACATATTCCGCGAATACTCATATGGAGTATCATAAAATTATAATTTATGATCGACAAACTGACATGCATTTCAATGATTGAGTAGTGTGACTGGTCCCCTTTCAATTTTGTTTTATTATTATTACTTTTATTAATTTTTTTTTTTTGTTTATCTTATTGAAAAAATCTACAAAAAGAAAAATGTTCCATATGTGCAGGAACACGATGGGCTCCTTATAAAAATAAAAATGTTTTTAAAAGAATCTTTTTGATAAAAAGTTTAGCTTATAAAAGAATGGGTTCTTGCAAATTGTTTAATTTTTTTTTAAACTGAGATTGAATTCTGTCAACTTTTTTGATTTTTACTAAAAATTAATAATTTTTGAAGAGTTCAAATGAAAATTAATGACGAAATTGTTAAAGACAATTTAAACTAATTTTATATAATGGAGTCCAAAGTACACTACGAAGAATTTGTATCAATTGTTCCCAAAGTACTTATACCGTGACCAGTAAACACAATGTTATAATCGAAAGCAACGAATTGTAAAAGGTGAAAAAAGACATATCACTTAAATGCTAACAAGTGTTTAGAGTGAATTTACTCCAGAGGAAATGTAATTGATACAAAACTAGGTAGTGACTTGATTTTGTGCGGGCTGATGCTGTCTGCTTGTATTACTTTTTATGAAGAAGATCTAACTTATTAATATAGTTCACACGGGACAATATTTGAGACAGGCATTATTTTGACTGGATTTTGTGCGGGCTGATGCTGTCTGCTTATATTACTTTTTATGAAGAAGATCTATCTTATTAATATGGTTCACACGGGACAATATTTGAGACAGGCATTATTTTAACCGAAATTAGATGTGTTCACACTTGGGTTTTTTCAGTGATCTGTTACAAAGTGTCAACATGTTTCTAATTAACCCACTCCTTGGACATTGCCATATTACAAGTTCCTTTCTATAAAAATTTAGAAATAGAACCGATTTCTACAACTTTAGAACTGTCGGTTGACAAGTTTAGTGTTACTTCCCTTTCCCCTAGGGTTAAATTGCAATAAGAGTTGTATGTATAATAATATTAGGTATATGAGCACTGCGGCTGTTCTTAAAAAAGCATATTCTGGGCGTCTGATCACTTATATCACTTATAACACGAACATTTTTTACTGGCTTTTGAGCATAAAACAATTGACCTCACGTTGCCCCATAGAATGTAATCTATATTTATCAAATCCCACGACCATGAAGGCCAGTTGACAGGTAAATTTCTTAAAATAAACTTGTCGCCAAATTTTGGTTTCAATGAGTCGATGGTTGTGGTTGCCTTTTTTTTATACACCCATATATCAAGTCCTTGCCGCAAAAATACTTAGCGACCAAAACACAATTTACTGGAGAAGTTTTATTTTTATTTTATTTCATTAAAATTTTGTATGAAGGTTGTCGCTTAAGTTAAAGTTGTTTTTGTTATAAAATCGTAACGCTTCCTTATATAACCATGACATTATGATTATGCAAGTGTTGCCAATGAAATGATTTATTGAAAAAACGAAAATTAAAAATGATGTCGCTTAAGCTATTTTCGCGGTACGGGCTCGATATATTAAAATTTAATATAAAATATTTTTTTTAGAAATCAACCACGCAGAATCTAATTTTTAAAGACTTTATTGTACTAAAGGCCCAAATACACTTGTCAAATGCTTGTTCAGCCGGCGAATTCATCGTGTACGTGTGCTTGACGTAATATTCGCCGTCATATCTAAATTTTTTTATTTTCCATCCAGCATCGTCGGTGTGACACATACAAACATATTTTCACTAATACTTCCACAATGCTTGATTTTGATCAATGTATTTGGGCCTTTACTCGAAGTACCCAGCGGTAAATATTGAAAGGACCGCAAGTGGCAGGCCTTTTTGAAGGCCTCTATACTCCTTTCCAAAAGATTCGCTTCGCATGATATCCTGCCTTCAGAAGTATGCCTTCTAGAAGGTATAAACTTCTTTTTAAAAGACCTTCTGATATATTCAGTACACATTCGCTACTCCCTTCTTTAAGAAGGGAGAAAGGAAGGTGTTCAGTTTTATTTACTTATCGAAGTTGTTTTTAAAGGAAGTGTGGAAGGCTTTGCGCACAATGACAACCTGTGTAAAAAATAAATAAGTGTGGAATGCGGCGAGAAGGGCTTCTGACTGCTAAATAAGGCCTTCTATTAGGCTCATTCTAGTTACCGCTGGGTATAAACTAAATTAACCTTTAAAGGGCAATCTTGAGTTTTGCTGTTTGTGCTAAGTTTTTTGGCTTTGATGTAATCTGATAGTAAAATTTCATGGCCAACATTTCTGTAGAACATTTCATCGCTGCCCTCCGCCTCCCTGGGGGAGCTTTTAACGGTTTTTAAGAATAGAACCAAAAATTACCATTAGAAATGGGAGTTGGAGGGTTAATATCCCTAGAGGGAAGCGAACTGACACCGAAGTAGTCCCGTGATTGGTATTTGGTGGTAGAGACCGGTTCAAGTTTTAAAACTTTCTATGAATAAGACCTATAACTTTTACATGGGGTTGTCATTAGAGGGGGTCAATTGACACCATTTGACAGGTCACACATATATTCTCAATGAAAGTGTTTAGTGTCAGTAACAACAATGTAGTTGTACTTCTATACAGTGTAGAATTTTTTAATTGAAACAAGTCCTAGAAATTAATTCAAGAACCAAATTTTCGAAAGACCCTTAAAATGTGTCACACCAACCGTGAAGACTGTACTGTAATTCCCCTAGAGGGAAGCGAACTGACACCAAAGTAGTCCCGTGATAAGTCTTTGGTGGTAGAGACCGGTTCTAGTTCTAACACTTTATATGAATAAAACCTATCACTTTTATATGGGGTTGTCATTGGAGGGGGTCTATTGACACCATTTGACCAGTCTCACATCTATTCTCATTGAAAGAGTTTGGTGTCAGTTGCTACAATGTAGTATTATTTCAATAAAACAAGTTTTAGAATAAAATTCAAGAGCCAAATTTTTGAAATTTCCAAAAAATGTGTCACACTACCGGTGAAGACTGTACTGTTATTCATTACTTTTTTTTACCGTTTTGTTCCTCATACCCCAGTTAAATGACTGGTTCTCCTTTCACTGGTCATGAGCTCTTTCTTTTGTACTTTTTCTATTTTCGCAAATCCCATGACCAGTTTGTAGGACATATTGACACAAATATCTCGAAGGGATGTTCCACGAAAATATTTGCCATACTATTTTCTACAAAGTTAATGCAAATACGTTATGCCTTAGATGTAAAGAAAACAAAGTTTTATTTACCGATATACATAAGTACTGCAGGAACATACCAAAAGGAAAGGAACATACCCAAATCCATTGTCAAAGCCCCGTTATTTTGGAAAAATATCGAAATTGTTGTAAATTACGACAAAATACTTAAAAATATTTAACTGAATTCTTTACTGTTGAGTTGTTCGGAAGTGACTGAGTTTTCAAGAAACGCATTTATCTACATCAATTAAAAATTACTAAGATACTTTTTTCAGTCTTGCTTAGATGAATATCGAATAGCAAACTTAATTTTTATACTCTGAATTAGAACTCGCTGGAATGAAGGATATAAATATGTGAATTTTTAGAAGTTAGCCTTTAATGCGATTTTTAAAAAGGTGCCTTTAAAGCTGAGAAATTAGCATATAAGATAAAAATTTTGTAGTGGGTTTAATTTTTTTCCTATTTCGTATACCTCTCTAAACATACATATGTATGTACATAAATGCTAAATATAAAAAATAAATAATATAAACAAGATGTTGGAGACAGTATGAAGATTTCTCCATCTTATTATTTATGATAAGCCCATTGATTTTACCAGCAACAGTACAAGCGAAATGAATAATGTGCAAAAACAAAACAAAAAGAAAAAAAAACAAGAAACATTGTGCCACATAAATTGAAACTAACACGCACACACCCACCAAAGTGTTGCATTTTTGCAACATGGGGGTGCAATTGTTCCACTTCAACTCGTATTCATAAAAGAAGATGTATTTATTGCCGTTTTGCTCCTTAAAGAAATTCTCACTTCTTTTAAATGAAACAAGAGGCAACAATAAGTTGTATACTTAAGAATTTCTCGGAATTGTAGCCGTGGAGCAACATTGGCTTCTTCTGCTTTAGCTTGTTGTTTACCAATATGTAGTTTCTATAGTTGTTGTTTATAGCTTAAGGCAATTTAACAATATTTCAATTTATTTACTCAGCCGTTTCTTTACAGTCATTGTTTTTATTTATTTTTTTCCTTTTGTGTTTTAGAGATTATTTTTTTTTCTTTTACCCCTTGAAGAATATTCATACCCATAATAGTGGGCACTTTGGAGGATATGGAAGCACTTCGCTTGTTTAGTATAATTTCTTTGTTTATTAAGGAGTCTTTTTAGGTTCAGCATCATTCTTTCCCACCTAAAAGTAATGCGTTGTTCGATAGCATTTTGTGTATTTTTTTTCATATTTTCTTTCGATTTTAAAATGTTTTGTATAAAATGTATGTAGTTTTCCTGGAAAGTGGCGACAGTTAAAATGGCTGAAGTCGTTATTACTGTTGCGGCTTAATGGATAGACGAAGCAGCACGGTTGTGACTATAACCCGAATTGAGAGTTCAAATTAAAGTTAATTAATTGTTATTAAAAATGTAATTTAAATGCAAATAGAAGATTGAAATTCTAAATTAAACCAACTGAATATTTTAAGATTAATACCTACATATCGTCACCTAAAATGCAAAAGAGCGTAAAAACACTTTTTATTTATTTAATTTGTTTAATTTTGTAGGATCATGTAATTAAGTCTAGTGCATCATAATCAATCAAAAACTCGATTTGGAAATTTTTTGTTGTTGCGCCCCTTTGCATTTTAGGTGACGATATGTATGTAGTTAAGTTGACAGTCTCCACTCCTTTCCCCACAGAAAAATGAAAAACCAATTTCAATTAACGTATTTGTTAGAAATTTGTACTTTTTTTCCGCCAGCAAACAAATTGATCATATCAATTAAAACGTTTGTAAGTTTGTGCTTTTCTTGGTTCAGTTTCAATCAATAGGTTTAATTAAAATGTGACCACCAGCAACAGGGGCTAAATAAAACGTAAACACAAATTAAAATATTTTTCTCAATCAACACAGTTAATTGAAACAATTTAAAATTTTTTTGAAAATTTTAAATATTTTAAAGTTTGTGTGTATAATTAGTATTGTGGTTATTTCGTTGAACTATTTATGGTTTCCAATCCAAATTTTCAATATTTTTAATTAGGCTCAAGTTCATGAAATTTAATTTTTCATTAAATTGTTTTCATGAAGAGATGAATTTTACAACATGAAAATTAATTAAAATTGTTATAGATAATCCTTCATTCTTGACGTGGCTGGGGCTCGAACCCCGGCCGGCAGGTTACCATTACATGTTTCGATTGCAACCACTCAATCTCACCAGATGGATTTGCCGTCTTACACCCGCAGCCATTGACGACTGTTGACGTCAATAGTCAAATCAATCCTTAAACCAAATTGTATTTTAACATTTGGTAGATCGAAATTTGCTTTCCTGAATGATCATCCATTTTAATTGATTTTACATGTTCTTTTCCCTACTTCCGTTTTTTCGTACTTTTGTCAAGAATTTTTCTTGAAGTCCAAGTACATTTTTTGTTTTTTCATTTTGTCCTTCTCCTTTCTGTTGACCTTTTTCAGTACAACCTGAAGGACAAACGTACACATAGAGCTCGTGCCCTAGCTTTAACAATAATTAATATTGTGGTTATTTCGTTGAAAAAACGGAAGTAGGGAAAAGAACATGTAAAAGTAGGGAAAAGAACATGTAAAATCAATTAAAATGGTTGATCATTCAGGAATGCAAATTTCGATCTACCAAATGTTAGAGTACAATTTGGTTTAAGGATTGATGTTTGACTAGTGACGTCAGCAGTCGTCGATGGCTGCGGGTGTAAGACGGCAAATCCATCTGGGGAGATTGAGTGGTTGTAATCGAAATATGTCAGGGTAACCTGCCGGCCGGGGTTCGAGCCCCAGGAACGTCAAGAATGAAGGATTATCAATAACAATTTTTGATTAATTTTCATGTAAAATTCCTTTCTTTATGAAAATAATTTAATGAAAAATTAAATTTCATGAACTTGAGCCTAATTAAAAATATTGAAAAGTTTGTGTGTATGTTTTCATATTTGCAAATATACACACATACATTATAATTTTTATTTTCAATTAAGGGAAATTAATTGGAACAATTAATAAAATTGTTTGAAACAGCATTTTTGATTTAATTGAATGAATACCATTTGATTAAAACTAAGACATTGGTTATTTTAATTAAAAAAATTGCACCAGTAAACAAATTAATAGTATCAATTAAATCTGTGACATTTTGACAAAACATCTTAAGTCGAGATAAGATAGCAAAACAAATTTTTTTAAAAAACCTGGTGATAAAAAAAAATTTTTTTATCAAATTATGAAATGAAACAAAATTATAGAAACATTTCGTTAATAATACAAATTTTTAAAAACGTAAACGTAAAAATGTTTTTTGAATGAAAATTCGTATGATTAATAACATTTTTTTCAACTTTTTAAATCTGACTTAAGATGTTTTGCCAAAATGCCACAGAAATATTTTTTGATATTAATAACATTTTCAGCAGCAATGGTAAAAGTAAATCATTGAAGGGCACAAGACATGTCGTCTCACAACAAACACTATTTAACAATGACATGGTCCATGCTTGCATTACATCGGACCAGTCCATGGAGTAGTCCATTTTATCAAAATGGATCAGGTGGTCCAATTTTATTTGCAGGGTTTCTGCTGCTTCGCACACAAGAGTAAATGTATGTATAGTATAGTATGTGTGTTGCCCTTCACTGAAGTCAACGTTTAATTCACTTGATTAAATTTTTAATCAAAACTGATTTTATTTTTTATTAATGGCTTAATTGAAATCAAAATTGGCGAGAATTTATTCGGTGTACAGAACTTTAAATGTATGTAGAAAACGAATACAAATTCCTTAAACATTTCAAAAACATTTTCTTAAACTTAAATTAGATTTAGTAATTGTGGGGTTTCTATTTTGTTAAATGTTTTTGTAAATTTCCGCAAAAAGTGTAATTTGAAATTCATGGAAATTTTAAGGCGGGGAATTTAAAGAAGTTTTTGCTAAAGTTATCGACATAAATTTCAGATTATGTAGCAGTTTAAAAATTTCAAAAGAAATAATAAAAAACCATTTGACCAGAGCAAATGTTATCACATTCAAGCGCAATTTGAAAAGCTTAACTTTGTGTGAAAAAACATAATTACACTGGGGATGGACCTAGCACACAGTGTAGCACAATGTTATATTAATAAGTTGCAAATTTAATTAGAATAATAAGTTAATGTGTAGCATCATGACCACGATATCAGTCGAATGGGATCTTTTGTAAAAAGTTCTTACTTTAATTAAGTCACATAAAAATAAATACAAAAAAAAAACCAACTGTGTAAAAAAATAATTTCAATTTAACTACAAATGTTACCTCTGCTAACGACTTTAACATAAAATTGAGATTAATATCAAATATTGTGACACTTTGCTCCACTTTTAACAATTCAAAAAAAAAAAAAAAACAACAATTTTACTTACTACAATTTAAAGAACATTTAACATCTAATTAAAATAAATAAACAGAGGTAACAGTTTGTGACTTAGTCAAACAAGTTGTTTGCTACTCCAACAACAATTCAGTTTCGAAAACACGCAATTATGAAAAAAGTTCAGAGATTTTAAAACAACCCACTCGTAAAACAAAAAACTTTAAATCCCACAAAGTGAAAAAAAAACACAAAAATCAACTCATGAGATACACTTTATTCAAACATCACCTTTTGAAAAAAAGAAGTACTTAAAAAAAATTCATATTCTGTAGATAGAGACAAACTGACGTGTAAACAACAACTGTTATTTGACGAATATTTGAGCCCCTAGTCTGTAAGCGATCATGCAGAGTTGTTAAAAAAAACGTAAAATCACTGAATATTTAAGCCCAAAAGAACTTAAAATTGTAAAAAATAGCACCAAAGTAAAAATTTTTAAATAAAAATATTTATTTTATTCAAATGATCTTTATATGGAATTCAAATATAAGAACATTCTGAACGTTTTATTCAATTTCGGTACACTTTTTCGAACATCTCTGGCCTTGTGTTACAAAAGATAACGAACAACATTCCCCTGCAAGGCGCCAATTGTTGGTGGCTCATCAGCAAATACCACTGATTTCAAAAAGACTCACAGAAAATAATCGTGGAGGCAAATTGACAGGTTAATTTCTCGAAATGCGAAGGGCTTATAACACTGTGCAACACAAAACACCAGCCTCAATAATTGCAATGCGAAATGAAACTAGACTACTGGTAAAGCAAATATGCTAAAGCGTTTTGAAAAGTTAGCTCGGGTTTTCGAAGTTTTTGAATTTTTTGAAAACGGCGTTTGGAATAAGTGTCTTCAGTAGAATTATATGGCGATTCTTTTCTTAGAATCCTCTAACTGTCAGTTTAAGGCTGGCGCCAAATTTTGATTTGACATCTAGCGCCATCCATCATTGCTCCATCGGATCAAAGTCATTCATGCTTCAAACATAAAATCACTGTTCCTGGTGCAGTTGCGACCTCCATTGACCGCTACGCGAGATCCGGCTTTATCTTTTAAGTTGATGCAACCAAACGGTGCTTTTTTCTGGATGTATTTGAGTCGGTATGGTCTATTGTCCATTGGTCTCACACAGTAATTGGCAATTTATTTTATTTACAAACCCTATTCATTATGAGTTGCCAGAGTACATTGATCATAAATGTCAAAAAGTGAGCGCAGTTTCCTTGTTCGTTTGATAGCTAACCCTTTCATAAGTTTATAGTGCTGAAAAATTGAAAAAGTTACTTTAATTAAAAAAAGTCACTGAATGCCTTACATGGCAACACTGGTAAAATTGGGCTAAGATTTATTTATATCCTTGATTAAAGCTTAATATACCCTAAGTATAATTTTACTTGTTGCATGTAATAAATATTTGTTCATATGATCACAGTTTAAAAGTCCAATTTTTTTACGAAAAAACTTTCAATCATACTCTACTCAAACACAGAGAGGGAAAAACCCCGTCCAAAGATAACAAAATAGAGACCAGTTTTTGAAAAAAGTAAGTTTAGCAGTATTTTTCTAATTTTCTGAACATCCTGTCACAAAATTTTAAGATCAGTTCGTTCTTATTTTCTTCTCAATTCCTCTTTTGTGAACGCATTGTTCTCCTTTTGACAGCAAACTGTGCTTAATTCGATAAGTAATTGTTCTAATCTTGTATCCAAGCCCTTGTCATTTTGAGAACGAGTTGTTCTTTTTTGAAAACCATTCGTTTCCATTTTGATAATAATTCGTTTTAATTTCGTAAATCAGCCCTTGTCATTTCAGAAATAAGCCGTTCGCTTATTGAAACAAATAACCCACTATTTTTTGAACGCGTGGTTTTACTTTTGAACACTAATTGTTTTAAATTCGATAAGTTATCGTTCTTGTTTTGAAAACAAGCCCGTGACTTTCGAAAACAAGCCGTTCTCTTTTTGAGAACCATTCGTTTCCATTTTGATAACAATTCGTAATTGTTTCATAAATCAGCTGTTCTCGTTTTGAGAACGAGCCAAGTAAAAGAAACCTGTAATTTTTTTATTATAGTCTAGAATTGGAATTAAATACTTCATAATATGATTCAAGATGATAATAATCATTTAATGAATATGTCTAAAACTGTTCCTTTAAATTTTTTTTTGTTAATTATAGTATATTTTTCCTGCTGTTATGAACTTATAACTTTAAGGGCCATTATTATAACTTGGCGTTAGCTGTTATCCGACAGTTAACAGACGCTTTTTGACAGATAACACATTATTATCTGTCAATTTAATCTTAACTTTAGCTAACTTCAAGTTGTAATAACGGTCCTAAGCCAATGAATCAAATAAAAATGATAAGTTTTCAATATTTTAGAGATAAAGGTAGTTAAACAAAGATAATTACACTCAAAATAAAAATCAATCAAATCAATCCGAAGCGGTATTAATAATACAGTGAGTACGGATTATCTTGAATCAAGACGGATTTTCAATCGCAAATTTATTAACTTATCCATATTCTATCCCGAAATCGTTCTTGAAATAATCCGAAAATGAGATTGATTAAAGTAAAGCTAAGATGGAATTAATTTGATTGATTAAATCCGGAATTTATAATTAAAATAAACCAAACGTGAAATTAGAAGGATGAATTTACTTACTTATCCGTTTTACACCTTACAGAATTTCAATTATACAATACCAGCATCATTCTTGATATGGTTTTCACTTTTAAAACTTAATGTACATAAATAACTGAAAGAATTAACTAAATGAGAAGCAAGAGTTCTCAATTTTACTTTTGAAACATGAAAATAATGTGTTTTCGCCTTGCCCTTCTGTTTTTATTGTTTCCACTCACAACAAGCGAATCGCTTTTTAGCTACTTGTGTGGTGTTGTTGTAGTAGTCTACAACAAACTTTGTTAAATGAGATTGAAACGCTCACTTTGTAATTTCACTCTCAGAGTGGCACTACCACCGAAAAGTTTAATCTTTTTTTTACTTGGTTTAAGCATTTTGTATTTATTTTAAGAAATTCCGGGATTGATTTTCGACAGAAATCCCATTTAGGATTGTTTTAAGTTCGTTTTAGTCTTATTCGTACTTGAATTTTTGAGTACGATTCGTACTTAAAGTAAGTATAAAAAAACTTTATTTATCCCGAGTGTTTTTCTTTCTGTGTAGCGACAGTAAAGGCACGGGTCGTGCAAACTGTGCGTTTGCAAAGACGCCGAAATTTGACTTTGCGAAAACCTTTAAAAATACCAAACGAACCTTTCATGCATTTTAAATTTGTGTTAAATGTAATAGGATGTTCATACTTAAGACGGCACAATTAAATGTAATTGAAATATCATCACATTTTTTATGTTATTGAACAAACTAATTAATTAGCCCCAATATTTATGAAAAATATTTTTGATATATGAAAGGTTTAATGAACGAATTTCCTATGAAAATGTGTTAAAAAAAATTAATTAATTTTAATTTTAAAAATTAACCCCCAAGGCGAATTTACACAAGGTGAACTTATCTTGCTTCGTAAGCAACAGCTGATTACTAACCTTGTGTCAAAATGGTATACCGTCCTGTTGGTTCTGGGGAATATTAACTAAATTCTTTAATTTTCGATTAAAATTGTGAAATTTAAAACTTTTTTAAGTTATAAAATTCCAAAAAAAACACAATTTAATATAAAAACAAAATTAAATATTTCTTTGAATTATTGACACAACGTTAAAATGTTTAACAGTGTTGTAAAACGTTTTCAAAATAAGACCACCTTGTATGAATTCGCCTTGTTAACCCACATATAATTTTTAAAAAATCTTTGTAATAAAAACTAAATGTTAAAACTAAATTGTATAGAGTACATTTAAAGAAACTACAGCAAAATGTTGAAGTTATTGTTAACAACTATTTCTGCAGCTACCTGTAAATTTCAGACAGAAGAAAAAAATTAATGGAGATAGTTGAGTTATGAACAAACAAAGAAATAGACAGACAGACAAACCGAAAACCAACAAACATGTTGTGATGTGCTGATGTTTATTTGTTAAGTAGTTTGGAAGCTTAGCTACTGTCTGAGTAGCACTAAGCAAATACAGTGGGCAACCTTTCACTTCTCATACCAACTTAAAAAAATCTCTTTCTATTCAAAAGCTTTAAAAAATAGAAGAAAAAAAAAAATAGTTTTTGTTTTGTGATTATTATGAATATGACAGCTACATTTTAGAAATACGACTGCATTTATCTAACAAAAAAAAAAAAATCTTAGATTAAACTTACCAACAGACAAGTTGTTGCTACATGCCAGTACAATGCCCACTTAAATCTAGATGCTTACAAAAGCTACAGATATAAATGAAATGTTTCCTAAATGTTGTTGCAAGTTATTTGTTTGTTGTCAGTTGTTTAGTACTACATATGTAGTGGCGGCATGTGTTTAGTGTATAACAAGGGGCACCACATAAACCACACGGTAGTAATTCTTCATATTTGCGTAGGTTGAACTGTAAAATACATACATATGTATATATTTTTTCTCGTTTAGTTTTGTTGCTTTAAACCACAACAAAAAAGTAATATTTTTTTTCTTTGAAAAAATATCACAGAAACAAAGAGGTGTTTTTATTTTCCCGTCTATACGTCTGTTTAACTATCTTCCATTATGTAGCAACACTTTGTTCTTTGCAGCATTTCTTTTTTTTTTAAACAATTCATATACATAGAAATACATTGTTTGTTTGCATTTCTCTGTTTGTTTGATGTTTTTGGATGTACATACATATTTGCATAAGAGCAGAGCGCGTGAAAAGTTTTGTATGCACGCTTAGGAGGATCGAAATTAAGTCACATTTAAACCACACACGCTTTCAAAGAAAACTTTGTAATCACACTTACTAAATATATTATTAAGGAATATTCTTTTATAAAACGAGGTGGCGCAAAAGTCATCAACTTGTTGGAAGGTGCTATAATTTTTTGTAATAGCGGTCAATGCGATATGCTTTAATATTTGTAAGTAAACAGAAATAAGAAATACAAGTTTATAAGAAACTAGCTCAACCCTGTGCGCTTCGCTACACTGCTTTAACCACTTCTTCAGTTGAGAGATATTTAATATATGCATCTTTTGTGAGGTATTTTCCCCCTGCGCCTATCCGCTTTATTTTTATTTCCAAGAGTGTTGTGTACAATAAGAGTGACTTCTACAAAATTTTAACATTCTTACTGTAACAGTTCTTAAGATATGCGATATTAAACATTGGCGCCCTATGGGGGTAACACTTCCCCCGCTGCCATTTAATTTAATTTTTATTTTATTTGGGGCTCAGAAGATCCTACTGCCAAAAGTTCAACAAAATTCGTGCAGCGGCTCTAATCTATGAGGGGTACTGCTCCTCCTCTGCCTACCACGCCCATTTCTTATTGAAATTTATATTTTACCATAATAGTAGATTTAACTACGTTAGAAGACTCTCACTTTAATAGTTCTTCAGTTGAGCGATATCTAATATATGCATCCTATGGGAGGTTTTTCCCCTCCTGCGCCTACCCGCCTTATTATTTTTTTTGATAGTGAAATATACCATAAGAGTGACTTCTACAAAGTTTGAACATTCTCACTATAACAGTTCTTAAGATATGCGATATTAAACATTGGCGTCCTATGGGGGGTACCACTTCCCCCGCTGCTATTTTATTTAAATGTTGGGGCTCATAAGATCCTACTACGAAAGTTCAACAAAATGCGTGCAGCGGCTCTTATTAATATTTCTACCAATGAGGGGTACTGATCCTCCTCTGTTTACCCGCCCATTTTTGTATTGAAATTTATAGTTTACCATAATAGTAGCTTTAACCACGTTTGAAGACTCTCCCTTTAATAGTTTTTCAGTTGAGCGATATTTATTATATGCATCCTATGAGAGGTATTCCCCCCCCTGCGCCTACCCGCTTTATTTTTATTTTCGATAGTGTAGTATACCATAAAAGTGACTTCTACAAAGTTTGAACATTCTTACTATAACAGTTCTTAAGATATGCGATATTAAACATTGGCGCCCTATGGGTAACCACTTCCCCCGCTGCTATTTCATTAAAATTTTGGGGCTCAGAAGATCCCTCTACAAAATGCGTGCAGCGGCTCTTAAGATATGCGATATTTAATATTGGCATCCAATGGGGGGTATTTATTTTCATTAGATCGTCCGATTTATCCGCTCCAGACTTCTTTTTGTGGGGTATCTTGAGTTAACGAGTCTATGTCAACAAGTCTCAGACTGTTGAAGTCCTCAAGGAAAACAGCCGTTTGTAATGCGGGAACCTTTTGCCGGAATTTCTGGCAAGAATGATGGAAAATACAATGAATCGGTCCCGTATTGGCATCAATTTTGGCGTCGGCCCCTTAGACGACATCATTTTTCTTACTAAGAGAAAAAAAAAATAAATAGAATTAGGCACCAATTGAACACAGTCCAAAGTAAAACTAAACTTCTCCTTTGTTAGAAAAAAAATTATAATCAAAGAACTTTGGATTGCAACTTTTGCGCCACCTTATAGAAAACAAAAAATAAATTACTTCTATTAAATTTTTATAATAAAAGCGTGGTATAACCAAAACGCACGATGATAATTGTAAATAAAATAAAAAGTTTTCAGATAATTATCTTAATATTTTTATTACTATAGAAGGTTCTATGACAATTATGTGTGAAACAAAATATGCTCGCCACGGCTCAATCCGATGGTCCATATTTTCAATGACTCTGAGACATAATTGTTGTTCAATGTCGTTAATGTGCCGAATTATTACATCCTTTAGCATTTAAATTGTTCTTGGCTTATTAACGTAGACTTTTTCTTTTTAATATCCCAAAAGAAAGATGTGCCACGGTGTCAAACCGCATGATCGTCACGGCCAATTAACATCGCCACAACGAGAGATAGCACGGCCATTGAATTTCTCGCGCAAAAGAGCCATTGTTTCGTTGGCTGTACGCCAAGTGGCACCATCCTGTTGGAACCACTTATGGTCCAGGTCCAAGTCCTCAATTTCTGACCAAAAGAAGTCCGTTATCATCTCGCGACAGCGAACACCATTGAGGTTAACTGATTGGCCAACCTCATTTGCGAAGAAGTACGGCCCGATGACGCTGCCAACCCCTAAAACGCACCAAACAATAACTCTCTGTGGATGCATCAGCAATTCAACAAACTCGTGGACTCTCTTTATGCCAAAATTCTGCTTGTAAACGAATCCACTAAGAAGAAATTGTGACTCGTCGCCGAAGTTGATTTTGTTTTGTAAAGCCACAAATCAATTTCGTCTGTCCAACGAACCATTTGGCGAATTGACACATTTGTTTAAAAAAAAAAACATTGTGCATTATGGTTGGACCAAACTTTATATTCCACTTTAAATTTTCACGGCAGGTTTTTCGGAAATAGTTTAAAGGTCGCTCAGGTCGAATTTTCCCAAAAATCGGGCAGGATTTTCTATTAAAAATTTGTTTAATTAACCCTTTACACACCTGTTCCTTTTAAAACTTAGGGGGCTACAATTTAAACAATTGTATTAAAAATATTTTTCAATTTTATTCTGACAAAATTATTTTTGGATTCAACATTTTTTTAACAAAATCTTTGTGAGTCCGTAAGAATTTGTGCGTTATTTATGAACGCAGGACTTCTATTGCGATCACTGTCTCACCAACAAAACACGTCACGCGCTCATCTCTCATTAATATTTTATTTGTTTAACAAATTCATTGTAACAGGTTGTTTTTAAGAGAACTTTATTAATTTGATGAAATTGTTTTGTTCGTTTTACTTTTTTGATGAGTTTGTTGTCTCTGTTGTTGTTGTAATACAATAAAAAGAAGTAGGTATGTTACATTTTTTAATCAAAATGTTTAAAATTAGAGTAGTTTGTATTCATATGTAGAACAAATAAAGTAACTGTTAACATAATAGTTATTCTAATAAGATCAATATTAAAATTTTGTTCTCACATTTTCAATGCACTGATAACACTATGGAACATTTTTGGGATTATTGTCTGGGGGGTGAGAAATTCCAAGTCAGGGTGATGGTACTAGGTCAGTATAGTAAAACCCTCAAAGGGTTTGGCCTTCGTATGTGTAAGTTTTTTTTTATGACATTTTAAATTTTTTCCTTATCTTGATGTTTTTTTGTTTAACATAACTCGAGAACCACTTGTCCGATTTTGCTAAAACAAACTCAAAAAAATTTAGAATTACAATTTCTTTAATCCGTTCATATAACGTTTTTCTTTATAATCAACAGTATTTCCGGTAAAAATAAATTTGTGGAGAATTATAATTGATAAGTGCAAAAAAATGTTCAAGCCTGGATGTATGCAGCAGATTTTATCACAAACCTGCACTGAAATTTTTGTGACTTTTTTTAAGCGATCGGTGAAAATCGTCGGACTTTTGTTTGTTATTTGAAAGAATACACCCACATTCAGTGATGCCAACAGTAGGGGATTCCCCTTTTCTAGGGAGTTTTTTTCGGATCACAAGTTTTTTTCATATGCGTTTTGATAGCATTTCACGTGAAATGTTGAACAGAGTACCAGGCTTTATGGACGGAATGATGTTTGCAAATATTAGGAAGCTAATAGTGCATTTACACTTGTAATTTTCAAACTAGTTTACGATCGTAAACTACTTTCATAAACTATACCGTTTACATCAGCATTTTTGACAGTTAAGTTGTTTATCTTTGACAAGTTCTTAGCCCCAACAATAAAAAAAAAAACGTTGATGCACATTCATACGAACATATAAACAATCCTTTTATTTCCGTTGTCCATCTAAAAGAAAATATGTAAAAAAACTAACATTTCTTATAAATTTGGTATTTTTTTAAACATTTTCTTTGTTTATTTTATTTTTCTTACTATTGTTTTGGCTTTTTTTACAGATAAAAGTAAATTCTTTTTACTTTATTTTTTTTTATTTTTTAAGGAAATGTCAAATACCACTAGCATTGCCAGAACAAAATTTGAAAAACAGAGTTGCATTAACAAAAACTGGTTGTTTGTAACTAGTTTATCTCAAAAGCTAGTTACAAACGTGTTTATAATTTGTATGGATAAACAAGTTTCTCAAACTAGTTTATCATCATAAACAACTTATAACCTGTTTATGGCGTAGGTGTAAATGCACTATAAGATTTCGTTTGAAGTCTATCTTTTTTGCAAATATTAAGAATGTGTTTTTGTTATACGAAAAAAATTTTCGCGCTGTGACTGTTAATACAAGAAAAGAAAATTTAAATGAACAAGTTCTTTTCGTGAAAAAGTCTACGCGATATTATGTCTTACGTTAAATTCAGTATTGATAGAAGCAGGGACAAATCCCTTAAATTAGTTTTCTATTAAGAACATACTAATGAAGCGGTATTTATTATTAAACATAAACATAGTTTCTTTTTAAGGGTGAAATGAACAGACATTTTTCGGTATTGTAAAATATTAACTGCAGCCGGTTAAGAATTTCGTCAATAGTGGACCGCCGCACACTGGGGATTTCGCGGAAAAAAGTCAAATTGTCAACATAGTCTTCATGCAATATGCAGTGATATGTTGCAATTTTAGACTAAATGGTACAATCAAATCAATTTCAGTATACTAAAATTGAAAAAAAGAAATCTGCAGAGATTTAAGTTTTTTTTTGTGTATTTTTATGAACATATAACAAAAATCCCATTTTTCTCCAAACATTTGGACCTGCAATTTGATCTTTACTTTTCTTTAGTTTGAAATCACTACTAATACATTGTCTTATATCTGTTTTAACATTATTAATCAATTTCAAGTGCCACCAGGTGCCACCTCTCAATTTTTTGCATTACACAGTACAACATTTTTCAGCTGATTGATTCGGGACTCAATTCTGATAAGGCTTTTTTGTTTAACATAACTCGAGAACCACTAGTCGGATTTTGCTGAAAAAAGTTTAGAAAAATCAAGAATTACAATTATGTACTTTCATCTGTTTATATAACATTTTGCTACATAAGCAACAGTTTCGCAGTTATAAATAAATTTATGAAGAAAAAAAATATTTTTTGCCCAAAAAATTAAAATTTTTTAGTTTTAATTCATAAAAAATCCAAAACAGTAAAAAAAAGTTTCAAGTCCTATTACTTTCACGTGAAGTCGCATAACCTATGAAATAAATGAGACAAAAATCATGAAAATCGATGAACGCGTTTCGCTTTTATTCACAATTAAGTGAAGGTATGCATTTCAAAAATTTGCTCGAGATATGCACAAAATTATTTGCAAAAACATTTATGACTTTTTTATGGTTCTCAGAATTAAAAAAAAAAACTAATAAACAAAAGGTTATTTGATTTTTATGATTGCGGTAGCAAAGTAATAAACGGTAATAAATGTGCGTGGACAATTGAAAGGGAAAAAAGGAAAGTGCACTTTTTTAATTGTTTGGGTTTTTCCGTTGGCTACCTGTATTAAGCTGATGGAGTGTCTTTTGCATGTAGCTTACAATATTGAATTTAAACGTGGAAGAGTCGACTCAAATACTCGTCCGATAAAAGAAGCCCAAAAATGTTTGATAAAGCGTGAAATTAAAGAGAAAATTGGAATACAGGTTGATACTGTTAAGCAAGGCTCTGGTACGACAAATTCAGGAAATACGTCACGAAGATTCTTTGCTAATCCTGTTTTGATTTCCGAAATCTCGGGTCTAGATGAAGACATAATCAAGAGGTTTTCAACAATTCTCGAAGCTATAACAATTACCGAGGCACTAGATCCGAAAAAAATTTGGTGATTTTTGTCTAGAGACGGCAAAAAAGTTTGTTGCACTGCACGAGTGGTACAATATGCCACCAACACCTCACAAAATTCTGATTCATGGAAAATATATAATTGAAATGTGTATTTTTTCTGTAGGCTTACTAGCCGAAGAGGCTCAGGAAAGTCGTAACAAAGACTATAAAAAATATCGCCTTAGACACTCCAGAAAATGCAGTCGAATTGCCACGAACGAAGATATTATGCACCGAATGATGGTAACATCAGATCCCATGATCTCACACTTGACTCCTTCATTTAGCCAGAAAAAGCATAGTGATATAAGCGACGAAGTTAAGGCTCTTTTAGAATAATAAATTAAAAAGTAGATTTAAAATAAATAATAAATTAAAAATTAAAAAAATCATTTAAATTTTTTGTTAGTTAGGGCTTTTTACATTGTAGGTAACGATATACATTTGTCTAGCTTTCTTTATTTTGATTACTTTTGTATATAACTATATAAATAAAACTAAGTTTGTGATGAAATTAAAAATAGATTTAAAATAAATAATGAATTAAAAATTAAAAAAAATCTTTTAAATTTTTTTGTTAGTTAGGGCTTTTTACATTGTAGGTAACGATATGCATTTCTCTAATTTTCTTTATTTTGATTACTTTTGTGTATTACTATATAAATAAAACTAAATTTGTGATGAAATCATTATATTTTTTGACAAATATATTTTTTTCCTCACCTCCATACAAAAATCCCCAGTGTGCGCCATAGCTGGCTTTGATTTCTGACAGCTTTTTGTTTTCATAATAACGTCTGACGGTTTGTTAGAAGAAAATAGAGTACGCTCTAATTGAAATTTGGCGTTACATATGGGCATTACAAAATTTTTTAAACGTTAGTATAACATCCTTTAGCTACTTTACCCATGTACTAAATTGTATAAAAAAATTATAAGGTTTTGGCCAAAACCGCCCACTGTGCATTTGCGCAACAAATTCATTCCAACCATTTAGATTTGTAAAACATCATCACTCTGCACTTGTGGTGAAGGGTATACAATAAATGAATAACCTGTCCGTGAAAATCTGGTTTCGATTCCCAGGTCAGTCTCGAATGAAAAATTATCAATAAATTTAAATTAATTTCATGTTGCAAAATTCCTTTCTTCTTAAAATTATTTAATGAAAATTAAATTTGATAAACTTTAGCCTGATAAAAAACAAAATTTAAAATTTGGATAAATGAAGTATATTTATTAAACGTAATTTAACTGATATGAAAATAAAAAAAAGTATAGACTCCTAAAATTCTTTTGTTTCTCTAGGACCAACCATTTTATTAAAACTGTCGACCTAAATTCCATTTTTAATCTCTTCGCTCCTTCCAACTAAAGTATTTAATTTTTTGGAAAACTTGATTAGTTTGAAAGCAGCAACTCAATTTGTATTGCACTGCAATGACATAACAAACTATTATTATAGAAGTCGTTATTGTCAATTGTGGTATAATTATTCTAGATTAAGTGTTTCATCCCTTTTTTTTATTGTTACTCGTTCAAACAACATGAAAAATACGTTTTGTTTCTGTCGCAATTTTCTATTTTGAATGCAAACTACTTTTGTATGAATAAAAATGAAGAATTGGTGTTTTGTAAACGAACGGGGGGGGAAAAAGTTATTAGTTTGAAATGTAAACATTTACAATTGTGATAATTGAAAATCGATTGGACTGTGGGAGGGTCTTAGCATTTTACTATTGTTGTTTTGCTGTTTTTACTTTTTTGCATTTAGAAAATTAATATTGCGCTTTTGTTAACATGTCGCAAATAGGGTTAAAATAAAAAGTGATATTAAAGTATTAAATATGCACTGGTCACCAGGGACAGTTGTTCAATTATTAAACATTATTTTAACTTTTTTTAAGGGGTATAGAAAAGGAAGTTGGCTTTTTTAATCACTTTCTGACTCGATCTACATTGTTTGTATGGAGATAAAGTTGAGAACGACCAACTTTTTCGTAAGATAAAACCTTTGTATAAAATGTTAGGTAAGTAATAAATCTTCCAATATTCCAAAAATAATCATTACGCTTACTCTTGTTGGAAGGTATTAAGTATTTGTTAGAGCTTAATAAATCAGCCCAAATTGCCATGTTTTAATAAAATTTATTATGCGTTGTATTTCTGTAAAAGTCCTTTCCGCAGAGTAATAATTTATTTAAAATATCTTAAGATTTTTTAATATTCTATTCGTAATGTTGGATTTAGTTTATTTATTTTTAATATCTTTGCCATATCAACGTAACCACTAATTTGTTAACATTTACAATCATTCAACTTACCTCCGCTAATGACACTGTTGACAACTTCTTTGCCATTTAAATTATGTACCGCGGGTAAACAAGTACCATCAACATCATGCTTGTCTACCAGCTAAAATAAAATTTGATTAATGCAGATGTAGGATTATAAGTAGTTAGTTTAGAAAACAACTCGTTGCTTCTATAGATCGCATAACGAGCTGAATGGAATACACATACACCATGTCGCAATGATGTTTTTGTTAGACAGAATACACTAATGTCTTGAACGATTCGTTTTGTGTTTTTTCGCTTTGATGCAGAGTTGTCGGATTAGGTGATTTAACCCTTATTGGGGGTTTTAGTTCGAAAATGGTGATAAAAAAAATTTGATTTGGAGATTTTTTGTTTGGCAGAGTTTTGTGTCAATTTTGGGAATCTTTGGCTTGCATGACTATAATTTTATTTCTATTTTTATAAAAATTTTATTCGCTTTCACTAAAAAATCAATTTGCCCCCATGACACTTTTCATAATAGTGATATCAGCAGGGTTTAAAAAAACCAAAAACTGTCGAACAAAAAACGATAATTTTCGCTTTTTTGAGTTGTTTTGACAGCGACTGTATACATTTAATGAATCAGAAGTAAAAGCAACAGTTTTTTTTTGGTCAATGGCAGTGGAAGAAATTACAGTTTTTCTAGTTTGACTGCAGCTTTTAAACGCTGGATATCAGCATTCATATTACGTGTCCAAATTGTTATTAGGGTCAAAAATTTAAATTGTGTCATCAATGGGTAACACATCGGCAGCATAGAAATTAAGAATAGGAGTCACTTTAATAAAGCATATCATCAGTCCGATAATTCAGTAACATCGCAGAAAGGACTCATTAGACAGTTTAAACTGTTGGCCAAACTGCCGTCGACGACATTGTCATCAACAATTTAGGCACGACATGTCTTCTATCACTTAGGATTTCTGGAAGACAATTTTGAGGAAAAGGTCATGGACGACAAAATACTCGACATTGTCTAGTGCACTGTCTTTTAAAGAAGTTAATAAACGACGACATGACCGACACTGTCTTTCAAGTTGTCTTTTGTTAAAACTTATCCACGACAACATGACAGACATTTTCTTGTAAGGTATCCTCTATCAACAACTATACACGACAGTATGAGCGACAGTGTCTTGTAAGCTGTCCTGTATTAAAGTGTATGAACGACAACATGACCGACAGTGTCTTATAAGGTGTCCTTTATCAACTTCTAAGCACGACAGTATGAGCGACATTGTCTTGTAAGCTGTTTTCTTAACAAACAAAAATAAGTCGTTCCCAATAAAAAATAAAAATAACTGTCAAATAACGATAATAATAATAAAAAAACAACCAAAGCAAAGTGAAGAAAATCAGTCAGTCAAGTCTGAGAACTCAAAGACTAAGGTATGATTTTAAAAACATATATGTGCTATTGTATATTTTTATTGATTCATTTAGGTTTATAGGCGACATTGTCGTGTAATCTGTAACTCGTGCAACTTCATCGACATTGTCCTTTACGCAGTCGTTGACGTCAAAGTAGAATCCATTGTGGTATATATAGTCATCAAAGACAATACAAGTGACAATGCCTTTCATGTGGTCATTAACGACAGGCTGAGCGACATTGTCTCTCTTTGTGTTGAAAATGTCATCGACGATTTGCATTAGTTTTCCCTTACGTTTCGTGCAGGAATTAACATTGTCATAGCCAACTGGGTTGTCATAAAATTGAGTCATTGGTATTGACTTAAGTCAAAGTGATAGAATATTATTATTTACTTATCCGTTTCTCATTTTTGTTTCACTTTTGTTGTATTCCAAAAGAACTCTCAATTATAAGACACCAGCAGCATTCCCGATATGGTTTTCGTAATCATTGCACTTTGAAAATTTGATGTATTTAACTAAACTAGAGTTCGCCTCATGGTCAAAATTCGACCATAAATTTTTATGAATTTACATGTTTTGAGCATTTATTTTTTCTATCTTAGTGTATCGATTTGTCGAGGGACCAAGGTCCGGTTAATATTTTATCTTAATTAAATTTTGTAAGTTCCATATAAAAAATATCAGAAAATATCAATTGAAAAACCAAAAGTATCCAAAAAATCTACTTTATAGATTGTCATCTACTCAGGATATTACATGTTTAATTTTATTTTTCTATGTCTAAAGCTCGGTTCACCCATGCGCTCCTAACATTATTTTTGTCCGGAAAAAAATTTTTTTATATTGAGTTTGACGGCTTACTCCTGAGAGAGAGAGAGAGAGACATTTTTTGGTTCGGCAATTTTTTCTTGAAATGGTTTTATTTTAATTTTTGTTCAGAACAAAAAGAACTGAGTTGCCACTTTTTTTCAATTTGTACATAAAAGTTAAAACCAGGGACCCGAAATAACTGTTATTATTTTTTAAATAGCCAATAGGTTATGGAAAAATTAACTGAAAAAAAATTGGTCCTGTAATAATAATTATAAATTACCTGGAAAATTATAGCTCTGCCATAAACATTATGAAAGATTATTATTTTTTTGGTCTTTGATAACCGTTATGAAAGATTATTAATTTTTTTGGTCTTTGGTAACCATTATGAAAGATTTTTATTCTTATTGGTCTTCTATAACCATTAGAAAAGATTTTCATTTTTTCTGTCTTCTATAACCACGCTACAGTTCGCAAATCTTAAGACTGACTTATATTTGCACAAGGACGAACTCTTTTTTTAATGATTTTGGTAAGGATCCGCAAATTTTTTGATATCTTTCTCATATTTGGTAAATAGAAACCAATTATGCCACACAATCATGGTGCTCCAGTTTTAGGCATTATTTCCCGATTTTTTTTTAAATTCAAGAAATTTCGCACTAAAATTGTATTTATATACATTGAGTAGTCAGTCGTTTCGAACGATTACGAAAATTGTAATACACAGTACAAATTGAACGAATCCGTAAATGATTTCTTTCGAATCGAAATACGCGGTAACCCCCCTGGCTCGAGCCACCAAAAAAAAAAACATTTTTCAAAAAGAAATAATTATTTCTTAACATCCTCAACTAGCGGTTGGCTTGAGCGAACTAATGAAAGTAGTTTCTATTCTAAAGCACTTCAAATCTTGCCGTTTGGATGCAGCATTGAACTGTAGGTCTCGTCATGTATTCTAAGAATATGCAACAGACCTAATTACGCATGAGTGGAAGTGTCTATGTGAGCTGGCGAATAAAGTCGGCTGCCACCTCTACCTAACCGAAAATAACATTAAGTAGGCTTGTTCGACTATTTTGAACCCAAGTCGACTTCGGAACCATAAAAATTGCGGACCCAAATAGGTGTAGGATATTATGTGGTCGGTCTTGACCGACTTTAACTTTCTTACTTATTATTGTTTTTATTTCTTACATAGTCATTCTAAGTAACCAAATTAACCAATTGAATCGTAACAAACTGTATGAAATTTAAGCAGAAAATTTTCCTAATATCATTGAACATTGTTTGTAAAATTAAGCTAATTCAATTCAAATTTCAGCTAAATTCAAAGACCGGTTTAAGCTTAATTAATTTTGAATATTAACTAATTTTTTTCTAAAATTTAGCTCATCTAAATAAAGCAGACAATGATTCTTTCCTTCATTGATTATTCTACAGCTGAAAATAGTGGTGCTGTTATCAGTTATTTCTGCAGAGTTTTTCGCTATTTCTACTGACATTTTTTTATGAGTGTAAACAAGCTCTTAAAATTGATGAAAATCTCATCGCTTCTAAAGTGAGGATGAAGAAATCTTAAACAAAAATTACTTTTATGAAACTGTTTCATAGATTCTATAAAATGCTTCATAACCTGGCGATTTATTGTTTCTGTAAAGAGTTTCATTAATTCTATGAAGCTTTTCATAAACATTTACTGTAACGAAACCTGTTTCATAGATTTTATTAGGCGTGTCATTGGCTGAACACCAAATAATATTTTCATAAATCTTGTGTGAAATTCGATATGGAAGACCGAAAAAAATAAAAATCTTTTGTAATAGTTATGGAAGCCCCCCAAAAAAAACAAAAACAAACTATAACGGTTATCAAATTATTCAGAGAGCAAGTTTTAAAAATTCGTGATAAATTATTATTTCAGGATTTTTTCAAATATTGGTTATAACTGTTATGTCCCTGGTTAAAACTATTGTTTTTTGCTAAATAATTGAATAAAAAAAATAATATAATCAAAAATAAAAATAATGTAATTAAAAATAATATTTAAAATCACTTTCCTTTTTTCGTCCATTTTCTTTTACACACTTTTAGAAAACAATTAAAAATAAGTAGTTTGCTAGTTCTACTGCCATTTTGTATAATTGTTTACATATGTAAACCATATGGTAGCTTTTTTTATTTTAACGAAAATTAATCAAAGTACCAGATGTTGAACGCAAAAGTACCAATAAGCTCCCCTTCAGTGTTCTTATTCACCCAGTTTAATGTATAATTTTATGTTTATCGGTCGAATATTAATAAAAATTCAAAAAGTACCAGATGAGAAACAAAAAGTACCAACATTTTTTATCTTATAGGTTTTCATTCATTCTCAGGACCCTGCACCTATAATATTATGTTTCTAAAGCCTAGATTAAACCATCTCACAAGTCTTACGTATTCCATAACACTTTGTGAGATAGAAATCTAATGTGTTTTGTTGCAACTGTCAAAAATTCTAATTTAACATAACAGTTTGTGTTCACACCATCACACAAAGTATAAACACTCACACATGATATAAAACGCAACCCTGGTCCAATGAAAAGTATTTTTGTTTAGAAATTTTTCAAAAAACGATGAAATCGTATGGGATGTCAAACCGTTTTCATAATACTTGTCATTTTCGTGACACATGACACGTGACACTTGTCATATTACTTGAGTTTTTGACATGTATTAATACAAAGTATAATAGTGTAATCTAGCCTTAAGTTAAATATTATAGAAAATTTAAAAATTATCAATCACATGTAGCTCGGAAAAATCAAAGAAAGAAATTTATATAGTCGAAATATTCGATTCATCTTATTTGTCATAACATTGATGTCACATTTCTGATGTTAGGGCATCATCAATTTGAAGATGCATTTTTCTATTAGCGTAGAGTGAAAGAGAAAAATTATGTTATGAGGTTAAGATTCGTGTAAAAGTTCTTTGTGCCGAATATTATTTAGATAGCTTCATTTGTTTTCCTTTAAGTAATTTTTGGATGATGATTTATATATGGGACCTATGGTTACGTGAGGACCTACCAGCACAATATTTTGCCATGATATAGTTGCTATCGTAAAAGTAATTTTTGCCAATTTTTACTTCCATAACAACAAGGAAGTTATGGACTTAAAATCTATTTTAGGGAGTAGTATTTCTATGAGAGCTACAGTCAAATATGGACCGATTCCAATAAAATTTAGTAAAATGATTAAATTGGCAATCAAAAAAGTTTGGAGCAAATTTATTCTAAATACCAACATTATAAGATGGGTATAAAGATACTATTCCGGAAATAATCTTGTGTTGATGCTTTGTGCAATTATTGACCGATTCTCTTAATAGGCTTGGTCCTTGTGGAAATTATAACTTCTCTACCGAATTTCATCAAATTATCTCCAAAATTTGCGCGCAAGGTTAACATGGACAAGCAGACAGCAAGCCTACCAGACGGACATCATTAAATCGACTCAGAAAGTGATTCGAAGTCCATCGTTATACTTTAAGGTTGATTTAAAACCATTATTTTAAAGTTTTTTCACTGAGTTTTTTAAAAACTTTTTTGCTATCTTATCTCGACCTAAGATGTCTTGTCAAAATGCCACACATATAAGGCGGTTGCGCCTTAGATCAATATCTTTCTGTGATCTCCTGTAATAAACCGCTTTACTTGTACGTTCTAAATATATAAAAAAAAAATTCCAATAATTTCATTAATTAGTTAAGTTAATAATTGCTGTTATTTGCCATTAAATGTTTATACTGCTTATATCACCACAAAAATTATTTAACCGTGTAAGTATGACTGTCTGTATGTCTTTTGGTTTATAAATGGTTTCCTATTTAAAACTTAAATTATAATAAATTATACTTTTACCCTAATAACATTAAATGTTTACAATCAAGATAATTAAATAATATGCATATTATAGATCTTAATTAATTGACATATTTTATTAGTGTTTTATTGATTAATAAAACAAGACGCCAAAGTCTAATTGTCTAAATGTAATTGTCGCCATTCGAATGCTCTAGACCCGTTATTCACTCATCCCAATTACTTTAAGTATAGATATCTCATTACTGAATTTTACACTTGTTCATGGGGAAATGAAGTGGTTGGGGGGGGGGGGGGGGGGCAAATATCTTTACAGTTGACTTTTTACATTGTTTATTTTGGTGTAATAACAAATAAGTTCACATACTTAGGAAATTAGAATTATGACCGCACAAAGAAATGTTAAGCTCTCCTTGACAAAATTTCCCCCGTTTCAATTTCCCCCTCTAGATTTCTTTTATATTTTAACTTTATTTCCTATTATTTTGTTTTTGTAATAATTGGGTTCTTAGTCAGCTTTGAAAATTTATGGATTTTGTTATATAATTTATTTTTATGGTAATTAATAATGCATAAATTTGGTGTTTCTATGTGTGGTGATGAATTAAGTTTAACTCCTTTTCCAAATTTATATGTAATAAATAAGCAGCTATTGTTTTGCGATTATGTGATGGGTTTATTAGGGTGAAACTAAATTGTTAATACCAATTTTAAATATTCGGAAAAAGCAGAAGCTTTTGTAAATTTCTTATCAGAAAATAATTGCCCATAGGTCTTATAAAAGGCGCTCTGTGACCAATGAGCACTAAATTCTCCAACATTTTTCACCAATTACACAAATTTGCCAAAAAATTTTCAATTAAATAATTTATTGGTGTACATTAATTATTAAATTAGTTTTTTTGTTTGCTGCAATTAATTTTTTTAATTAAAACACATAAATTTAAATGTTTGCGCATAGAAGCTAGCTTTCCCTCAACAAAAAAATTCAGTGTATTTATCAAATATGAAAAAATTGAGAATTTAGCACGTCATACAAAAATCTTAATAATAAGTTTTGTATTTCCGAAAATGACTTTGATAAAATGTTTGTGTATATGGTGTGTATTTTTTAATTAATGCAATTAATTTTTAAATTGACTAAATTTGTGTCCCATGACACGAAATTACAAATCAAAGGCGAATTCATGTAAACGGTGGTGACGATACTACAACAAGTAACAACGCCTAAAACACAACATTGTAGTTTATTTGTTGCTTTCGTTGGTCGATATGTCAAAAACTCAAATAACTTTTGACATTCCTCTCTCTAATTTAGAAAAAAAAGTAGCACAGCAGTGCTTTCAACGCCACATGAAAAATGAATTCGCCTTGTACAAATCCGTTAATTGATATGATCAATTCTTTTGCAGGTGCAAAAAATTAGTAAAACATTTAATTGTCTGCACGAATTGTTTAATTAAAGTTGATTTTCTATTTTTACTGTGTAAGGCAATTAACAAAAATAAAATCAGTTTTGATTAAACGTTTAATCAAGTGAATTAAACGTTTAATCAAGTGAATTAAACGTTTAATTAAATGAATTAAAAGTTTAGTTGATACTATTAATTTGTTTATTGCTGCAAATTTAATGAATTTTTTAATGAATATCAAAAATTATTTAATTGAAATAACTTTTAATTTTTTTCTGTGTTGAATTATTACATTTTTTAAATGTTGGAACTCTTAAATATTTTAAGATGCTCTTGCAATGATTGCACATTAGCAGAATTCAGATATGTATGTTTTTTATGAATAAAGCATTTTTATCATTAAATTAAGATACCGTTCATTTAAATATGCTAATGACTTTTTCAAAAGGTTTTTAGTTTTTTGACATGTCTCGAATAGGACTTAAGTTGAATTTACATTTCTTTTACAGTTTTGTACGTCAATCTAGGCTATTTTATCATGATGAGTTACATTTCAAACATGCTTGCAAATTACTAAAATTATTAACACTCGTTTACGTTCTAGTGCTACTACGTTGCTTGGACTTAAGGTACAATTAGACGTAGCATAAACATAATGCCATAACAAACCCACATTTGGGTTTTACTAGTTTAAGCACATGACATTTTTCTTACAGCTGTATCTAAGGGACCAACTCAAGTTTTTTTCCTGTCTTCACCACAATTGTAGCTAAAGACAAGGAATAAAAGTGTTAGTCCCCATCAACATTATACGATTTTTGCGGTTGCGATTATTGTCGTTTCTTCTTTGAAGTCAGTCTGATATTTACATTGTTCGATTTTTGTCGTTTCAACTTTTTCTGTGCTACCGAACTTAAATACATTTTTCGTCAATTGAGAGAACGAATGAGCGAAAAAACGAATCGAAGAGTACACCCGCTTGGGATCCCTTTTAGTTCCTCTCTCCCATCTCGCCTATAAGGTAAGAATCGCAACGACAAAAAATTGGGACTTATACGAACTAACCCAGAAAAACTGCATCTAAGGCCTTAAAAAAAGTGTTCCAAAATTTACATTTTATTGAGGCATACCCGCAAAAAAAGGCTAAGCGACAAAAAAAAGTGAAAGTTTTTTTTATTGTATTTCATATAAATTTTGTATGCAGGTTGTCGCTTACTACAACACTCTTTTTACTTTAAAATCGTAACGGTATCTTATGCAATCATGATATTTTAGGAAATGATGCATGTGTTGCCAATAAAGTAATTTACTAAAAAAATGCAAATGCCTCGATATACTGTTGTTTAGTGTTCGGTACAGTAGAAATATGGAAAACACAAATACTTATAGTAAATAACTTTCAAAACACGTTTCTTTTTTATGATCTTCGTACACAATGAAAATACTATACTTATATAACTCTTAATAAAGTGGAGAATATTTCATTGCGTTAGGGTTTTTGTAAAAACCATAACCTTCGTTGTGTTCGGTTCGGCACATTAATGTTCATTCGCTTTAGTTGTGCTTAGCCCCCTTTTGGCTGGTAAATACAACAACAACAAAAATCTTTACAAAAAAAAAAAATATGTATGTGTTTTTAACGAAAAAAACCATGAAAAATTTTTTACCAAAACAAAACAAGTACACAATACAAATACTCATACAGGCTATTCCTGGTGTGGTCATACAATTTGTAGAGAGAAACGTTGTTAAATTTTTTTGTTTGCTCATTCCTTCACCAATTAAACAAATAATACCATACTTAAGAACATTAAAAAATAATAAATGTCTTTAGAATCACTACAATTGCACTGTTTTATAACGTAAAACAGAACACTACATAATGTTTGTTACTTTTGTGAACATAGTTGTGAACGGTATTAATGGTTGTGTACTAATACACTAACAAAAACACTAAAAAGAAAGATAACGTTTTTGTGTATGCGTACCGTACCATACGCAAAATAATGTTCGTTTTTTTAACACTGCTTGCAATTGCTTAAATGTCGAAAAATTTTATTTTTTACATTTCCCCCCCATTTTTTGTCCCTTCGCAGCCAAAGTGTGGGCACTGCAGTCAAGTAGTCTTCAGAAAAAATATTCCCTATTAAGAAACTCATAGTTCTTCAGTACATTATTTTTTTTAAAAAATTGTCCAGCTGTATTTTATACCTAAAATTCGAGAATTGTATGAAAAATGGAGCAAAAGTCAACAAAAAAACATGATACAGTTGGAAACGGGTACAAGAAATTAAATGGGTGTTTGTCAATAGCGAATGAAGACTTCGTTCGCATAACTTACATGTAAAACAAAAACAATATTTTATAATTTGTTTTTGTTTTAAATGTAATTTATGCGAACGAAGTCTTCATTCGCTATCGACGAACAGGCTTTAAGAAACAACCAAGGAAATGTTTCTTATAAACGTTTTTTTTTTTCTTTTAAGCAATTATTTTTTTAAAATAAATTAATTTCTTATAAAAGTTTTTACCCTAAAAGAAAACAAAAACTTGTAGTTTAACACGTGCATGCAAATGTACACACTAAATTGGGTATTTTGTGCAAGCAACTTTGTACTACGAACGCACATCATTGGATATTTGGCGTTGGCAAAAACAGTATTGCCGTGTAAAAAAATTTCTTATAAAAAATATTCTGTGTACGTATTTTGATTATTGGTGCATGGCAAAATATTTCTTATATCAATTTTTTTCTTATACAGAATACTCTTGATGTTGGCACATATGAAACAGATACTTTCTAAAAGGCGATAGGAGACGATAGGCGATAAGAATAGGATGTTCTTATATCCGTTATTTACTGTTCTTATTGATAAATTCATGTTTGCACTCGAAATGTTGCACTGTGTGATACGGAACAAAGTTCCAATCGTAATTAGATACCGCCTTAATATTAACACATTAAAAACTTCAATGCCTAAGAGTTTATTAAATTTATGACATTTGCATGTCTATCGTTAATATGGCGCCAATGTGTCGTCAATAGTTCTACGTCTATTCTTTACATTACATACTCTCTCATTTATTCATTCATGCATTCATTGATTCATGTTCATATTGATTCACACAATTCAATAATTGCCATTGAATAAAGTGCTTTGAAATTGTCTCTATAATTAAATTGTACATTTTTATGTTTGGTTATGCGTTACAATGTATTCGATAATGTTAAATTGCTTGAAAAACTTCTGGTGTCACTTGTTAGAGACTCTGGAAGAATTCTCTATGTAGTTTTAAATAATAATTTTATAATGAAAGTATTGAAAATTATTTTGAAAAATGTTAATTAGGAATTGTAAAGATAATTAAAAAACATTGTTTTTTTAGGTAAATCTTTAAGATTTTCTTTAGAAGTTATAAATAATTTTTCAATTATTAACCAAACTACACACATAAATCTTAAAATACACAATTTTTAATTTAATATGAAGGTTCCCTTTACGGTTTATTTTTTCTTCAATCGTAAGTTTAAGACCACGACGTTAAAATCTGGTCTCTGTAGTTTCTGTTAGTCAATTTAGAAAATCCTTAGCCTTTTACAAAATCTAAATTAACAAGGAAAAAAAATTTATACAAAAAACCTTTCAAAATCTGTTGATATTTTGTGTGTATGTTTTTGAACGACCTCAAACTAAAGCTAGAAATCTGCCACCTCCTTCAAAACACAAACCAAGCGTAACAATTGCATTTGCTGTTAAAAATTTATGGGCCACATGCAATTATTGAAACGCAAATATGTTACACAAAAACGCCGATACAATATGTATCCTTCATGTGTGTAAATATGGGCATACGATATTATACGTGGTGCCATTTTTAATTCATTTCCAATGAAGTTTGTAAAATTTTAAATCAAAACTATTGTAGTAAAAGTACACTTATTTTCACAATCAGGCCAGAACAAATTAAAAACTTTTCTACACTTTTCAAGACTTCTAGTTCCGACGTACTCCCTCGTCTTAAAATTAGCATTTTTAAAAGAAAAACTGTTTAAAAAAATATTTTAAGAAAAAATTTTAGTCTTTTTACTTATTATTTATGTATTAACCATTTGTTTAATTCTTTTTAAATGGTGTCACCATTTTGCATTGGCAAAAGCGCAACATTATTGCTTCATACAAAGTATTTGTTACTTCCATATTTCCGTTCTAACATACACAAACATAACCTTTATTTACTCCACTCTTGCACAATGGGATGGCTTCATACATTTGTGTGCATAAACAGTAAGGAGTGGCCCATGATCATTTAAATTTGGCACAGAGCAATACATTGAATACATTTAAAAAAAAATTAATGGCAAAGTTCTGACATTCGCACGATGTGAAATCGCAAAACACCTGATTTATTTTATGCTGTCCTGTAACTCGTACGTTTTGCTTGCGATCTGCCACAGTTTCTTAAAATTATTCTAATTTCGTTAAGCATACGTTTGCAATTTCAAGTTGCCAAACTTCTTGCTATTGCGGTTTACAGAACACCTTTTATGCGATTTCACGTCACAATATTAATCGTTTTGTGATTGTCAAAACATGTCCGTAAGTTTTATACAAATCTGCCACGCCTAACGTATACTGCACGTCCAATAGAGTAACTACACTTTATCACCAGTACAGCGATGTGTCTTGTTTCCAATTACAATACGGTCAATTTTTTATAATATTCTGTTCACTGTTCACAGAACAATTGACACACATTTCCCGCAGGATAATTACCACAAGCGACGATCTAGAAAAATTATTAATTTTCTCCGAAACAATAACAAAACCAGCTGTTAATCTTGTGATGCCCTCATGCCCTTTTAATTAAAATGAATGTAAAAGATGTCACATTTTTTATTTTTAAGGGGAACATCATGAGAAAAAAACGGGTTATACTTTTAAAATAGCACATATTTTTCAGAAAAGAACATAAAGAAATGTTAAAGGGGGAAAAAATGGTGGCATGTCATAACGTCCAGTGTCATAGTGTCCATGGACATTATGACACTTTCAAAAGTGTCATAACGTCCATCAAAGAAATGTCATAGCGTCCGCGGACGTCATGACACTTTGTAGAGTGTCATAATGTCAACAACATGCTAACAAATTAAAACAAGCAGCGGCTTCGCTAACTAAAGCTTCTCTGCACAGCCGGCCTTCGTCCGGGCGCAAGTATTTTATCCTCTATAGTATAACAAACACCGGCTTCGCTAACAAAAGCTTCTTTGATAGACGGCCTTCGGCCGGGCGCAAGGATTTTCTCCTCTATGGTATAACAAACACCGGCTTCGCTAAGTAAAGCTTCTAAAATCTGCCTTGTTTCCGAACGAAGGCCGACTACGCAGAGAAGCTTTAGTTAACGGAGCCGGTTTTTTTTTATACCATAGAGGAGAAAATCCTTGCGCGCTATGCTGAGACGTTTTAGTTAGCGAAGCCGATGTTTGTTATACCATAGAGGAGAAAATCCTTGCGCACGGCCGAAGGCCGGCTATGCCAAGATGCTTTAGTAAGCGAAGCCGATGTTTGTTATACCATAGAGGAGAAAATCCTTGCGCCCGGCCGAATGCCTGCTGTGCAGAGAAGCTTTACTTAGCGAAGCTGGTATTTGTTATACTATAGAGGAGAAAATCCTTGCGCCCAAAAGTGTTTTCGTTATATATTTAATATATACACCCAGAGCAGCAAAACCATTTTTAAACAATTTTAACTATATTATGTTTAATTTAACCAAATCATTGTCACCGACAACCATATTATGGTTAAATTAGTTTCTTTAAAAATAGTTTTATTGGTTGCGACCATAATAAAACATGTTTTCTCTGCGCATATGCAGATCTTGTTTTGTATTTAACTTCTTTAGTAATTATGGACACTGTGACACTTTTGAAAATGTCATAATGTCCATTTGCAAAGTGTCATTATGCCCACGGACATTATGACATTTTCAAAAGTGTCATAAAGTCCATGGACACTGTGACACTTTTTGGAGTATCATAACGTCCATGGACACAATGACACTGGACGTTATGACATGCCACCGAAAAAATGGAGAATATAAACATTACTCTTTTTCAAATTGAAAATAAAAAATTAATTATTTTTTCCGAAATAATAACAAAACCATCAACATGTTGTGCTGCCCTCATGCCCTTTTAATTGAAATGAGTGTGAAAGATGTTACATTTTATTTATATTTAGGGGAACATCAAAAGAAAAGAACGCGCTACACTTTTAAAATAACGCTTTATTTTCAGAAAAGAACACAAATAAATGTTAAAGGGGGAAAAATGCAGAATATAAACATTGCCCTTTTTAAAACCTTTTCTTTAGCTTCACTTCGGAAAATCAAATCTTGTAACGTTAATTTAACCGCCTTATACTCAATGCAAATGGATGAAACTTTGCAGGCATACATATTCCCGATGACAATACCCGAAAAATTGGGGTGACGCCGGGATAAAATCTAGGGGAGGAGGGGGGTCAATTTTTTTTTTTTGGTAAAATGATTTTTTGACCGCCTTTTACTCAATGCATATGGATGAAACTTTGCAGGCATGCATATTCCCGATGACAATACACAAATACATGGGTGTAGCCAGGATAAAATCTAAGGGGGGGGGGGGGGGGGGGCAAAATATTTTTTAAATTTTCTTTTTTAAGAAAAGCGTTTCTTAAAAAATTTTTTTTTTAAATGTTCTTATTTTAGTTGAAAATAAAAAATAAGTTAATTTTTAGGGGATCATAGATAGTGGTCCATACTATCCCCATAATTTTTTAAATTTCTCCCTAAATTTATGCTATATTTTTCGAATTTACTAAATTCCAATGATGTTATCAAGAACATTGTTCGTTTAATAGCGCCTATCGAGGGGAATATATATGGACAACTTAAGTGCATGAAAATATTATTTATTTCTGACTTTGCACCCTTTCATGGATTTTATTTAAATTTAAAAAAATAAACTTTTTAAAGAAACATAAATAAACACACATTTCTTATACATATAAATATTCCTCTACAAAACCAGCATTGTTTGATTTTGGAAATTGAGTAATTGGTAATTAGGGTTTTTTTAAACAAAATTCCCAATGTGCGTTGTATGGAAAGGTTTTAAGTACATATGTACTCGTATGATCTGCAACATTTATAGACGACACCTAATTGTATTTTGTCGTGACGCAGAGCGTTATGGTTAAGGCTCTTAAAGCCGACGATTGAGCGAAACAAACCAAAAGTAAAATAAAAAAAAATAAAAAATCAACAAAAACAATAATAACGTCATTCGACCATGGAACGAGGACATGGTATTGCTACACTTTTGTGTGTGTATTACACATGGATTTTTCAATTTTCGAACTGTGTTATACAGTTAGTGCTAAAAATAAACATAAATATTCATATTTAATAAGTTTTTTTTTCTGTTTTAAGCAGATTTGTCGAGTCGCAAAAAATAGTTCTAACTCTGACTTCAATCGCTAAAATTTTTTAAGTCCAACTCCTACTCTAAAATTGATGTGTAGTGTATATGAGACTGTTGCCTTTTTGACTTTACACTCTTGTTTAAAGCAGTACCTTTTAAATGGTACTGATTCTGTAAAACTTTCAAATCAATATTTTAAATATTGCATCGCAAATTTCAAGGAATTTTTATTTTAGAAAATATTAGAAAATTTTTTTAAATTTTGTGTGCCGAAAAGTTGTGACATCGGAGTCCCCAGTTTTTGTGGGTACTTCGACTCCGACTACCGTACAAAAAGTTTAACTCCGACTCCACATCCCATGTTTAAAGGAATCAAAAAAATCTAATTTTTTTAAAGTAAGTAATGTCGCAAGACTCTAAGATCGGCACCTAGAATAACTTTACTTGTTTGGTATTGAAAAAGGGTAAATCAGTCTATCGACCATTTTCAAAAGATCGAATTCCAGTGGAATTTGTTAAATTGTTAAAAAATAACTTTAGTTTTTCCTGGTTTAAGCAAGTTCTGGTAAAGATAACTGGTACTCAAAGTATACATTTTTTAAATGGACGTTATGACAGTTAAAGCTATTTTCGCGATTGGTATTTGTTTGGGAGCTTAAACAAATTTTAATAAAACGATTAAGTCTGCAAGAACTAATTTTAGACTTAATACCAACGTAATAAAAAAGTTTATGGGAACAAGTTTGTTTGGGGCTATTGCGATCTGTACTTTGCGCACAAGTTTTACATGGATAGACAAGCAGACAGCCAGGTAACAGGTCAGCCAGCCGGACGGATGGATAGATGGAAATTGTTGGAGCAGCTCAGAAACGGATTCTGAGTCTATCGGTATACTAGAAGTCTAGAATTAAAATTTGTATGTGTTACATACATCAACAAAAACTCATGGTGTTGCTATTCAAAGGAATATTTTTGTATACTTGTTAAAAACGGTCAGTTTTAAAACTTGTTATATTTGACTAGCCCGGCCGAAGACCAGCTATGCAGACAAGCTTAAGGGTGCGTACAGAGTGGCCGCTTGTTGCAGAGTCGAGCCGACTGACTCTTATTGTGGGAACCAATGCGAGAAAACTGGTACTATACAAGTTAGTACAAATAAGCGCGAACAGGCCATAGTGGGCGCCGAGCTGGTCAGAGCGCAAAGCTGATTAAATGCGAGAAAAAAGTTCTAAAGCGTATTTTAGCGACGAAAACATTGTTTATGTTATGTTGTTATGATTTTAACTTTTTTGAAAAACATTTTAAAAAAATTAAAAACCAAATTATAGAAAAAGCAAGGCGAATTTATTACAGGTGGTCTTAAAAGCCCTGCTGACATTAGCTAAAATCACTGTTGGATGTCAAAATTTTGTTTATTCTCTTTTATTTTCTTTGTTTCTGTTTTGTTTTATTTCTGTTTTTGACATTGTACAATGATTTTACAAAAACAAATTGCTTGTGGTTTTTGTACGAGTTGTACTTGTTGTAGTACCGAGATTACCTGGGATGAATTCGCCTTGAGAAAAAGTAAATAAAACATACAGTCAAAAAAATAAAAATTAAAATTTAAAAATAAAAATTAATCAAGAAAATAAAACTTCAAATAAATAATAAAAATTAAATTAAATTATAACAATTATAAAAAAATTTTAAAATGCATACAAACATACATAAAACACAAATAATAGATAAAAAATCAGCGCTGATTCTCGCATCTACTATGCACACTCAAACTTGTTTCTCGCATGAACAAATTCTCGCAATAAGCGTCAGTCGGCTCGGCTCGGCAACAAGGCGGCCACTCTTTACACACCCTTAGTTAGCGAAGCCGGTGTTTATTATTCCAAAGAGAAGAACCCCCTTTTGTCCGGCTTCCGACTTCAATTAGCGATGCCAGTGAGAAGAGGAGTGATAGAGGAGAAAATCCTTGCGTCCACCAGAAGGCCTAACCAAAACTATACAATTTTTCTGGATATCAAAATGTAGGATTTTGAAATTCTTGTTTTAAAACTTGGGGTTTTGAAATTTTTTAATTTGCATTCGGGATTTTAAGCTTCGGACATTTGTAATATAACTTTGTTCATGTTTTTTTTTTTTTATATAAACTTCTTGGTGGTAAAGTTTTATTAAACAATTTAAGGTTTTTTTCATAGTAAAGCATTACCCCAAATTAAGGGGCATTTCAATTTATTTTTAGGGCTATTCGGGGTCAGTTTTCATTTTCTTTTTTGTGTCCATATTAGTGCTGGGAAACTATCGATAGACTATCGATATTATCGATAGTCTTAAAATATCGAAAATATCGATAGGAAAAATACAAATATCGATATTTTTATTATTTAAAATACAGATATGAAGACATCTACACACACGGTATTTTGCCGCAAATTTTTACTTGCTATTATTAATTCGCGCTGAATTACAGCAATGAATACAAACAACAAGAATGGCAAGTGGTATGGATTGCTTAGCAGTGCTTTTTACTGCTAATTAAAGGCCTTTAAGTCGTAATTTGTACATGTTTATATAGGGACTGAAATGTCAAATAGTTTTTGTAATGTTGTAAAAAAAAAAAATACAAATCCAAATGCAATTGCAAGCATAGGACAAAACAATGAACGACCATTAGAGGATAAGTCCGCTAGATTGATTAACTTTTTGGGTTTAGAATAAAGAAAATTTTTTAAAGTTGCAATGGAGTACTTATCAATTTTTTAAAAAACTGCCATCTAAAATAACGTGCGTATATACATACATTCAATAAAGTGATAAAAACAACGGACTGTAGCCTTATAAAAAAATAATTAAAGTTTTCCTGCACAAGTACAAACATTCAGTCGATAGTAATATCGATATATCGATAGTGAAATATGAACTATCGATAAATATCGATAGTAGAAGATATCGATAGTATCCCAGCACTAGTCCATATGTACTGGTGTTTTTCCTTTCATTTCTCATATTTTGTTCTGAAAGAACTATTTTTCGGCAAATACTTAACTTCAAAAAAGTTTACCAACACCTACCAACTCGTTTTTTTTTTATGTTCATTTGAACATAAAATCGGAAAAAACAAAACACTCGTTGGGGACTAGAATTCTTCCTATTAGTGCGGAAACTGGATTTCCGGTTTTCGTGGATTTGTTGTTTATGAGGAAAAATTCGGGATAACGTAGTTGCTCTGGTGAAAACCATTATAGCGGTGAGGGAGATCTTGAGATATTGAGCCAAATGATCGTTTTAATTTGGTTCGTCTCCAAAACTGAGAAATTTATTTTTTTGTAAGAACAGGAAATAGTTCAACGTTTATTTCATGCATTCATTCTATTTAAAGTTACAAAGAATTCTTTATTATACAGTGGCCGCCAAATCGGTTTAATATCTATATTTATTCTCCTTAAATGAAATATCTGCTAAATTATATTCCCCTTCGCAGTAGTGCTCAGCTTGTAATAGAAGTTTGCACAAATTAATCACACGTGCACACTTTTTAGCATCTCCGGCTGTAAAATGTCTGCACCCACACACATTTACTTACCTTGACAATAATTGTGGGGTTTTGTCCGATTTTTGTTTTGTTTCTTGATCCCTTCAAAAACACACGATTTTGTGTTTTTTGCACAAATTCTAAACCGCATCCAAAAAAAATTTTTATTTCTTTTGCTCCCGTTGCTTTTGTTTGTCAGTTATTTTGTTGGTTTGTCTATATAAATACATATATGTATGTATGAATGCATGTGTAAATGTATTTGGTCATGATGTATGATTTGTTTTTTTAGTCGGCTACTGTCAATGTTTGCACCTTTTGTTGAACGAGACAAAGAAAAAACTGCTCTAACGATAACAATGCGAATCTACCTAAATAGTTTTTAGAAGTAAAAAGAGAACAAGAAAATTTACAATGAAAACTAAAAACAACACAAACGACAGTAAACAAATTGCATTGGCGATAACGCAGAATTTGTTACTGGAAATGAATTCCGATGTACGGTACAATTGGGTTGAAAACTATATCACAATTATTTTTTTGAAAATATATAGGCTATAAATATAAGAGCTATAGGAAAGTTAAAAAAACACATAAAATTCAGAAAAATTCATGAAATCTTTATTTGAATCGATAGTACGGTCCATATAATTTAATGTTTGAAGATTATTCCATGCAAATGTTGACGGGGACTGCGCCTCAAATGATCCATCCGATAAGTCCAATTTTGGCATACTCTTTCCAACATTTCGGCCGGTATCTCATGATTAAATGCTTCAATGTTGTCTTACAATGCGTCAATTGAAGCGGGCATGTGTGTATAGACATGAGCTTTAACATAGCCCCACAGCAAATAGTCTAAAGGCGTTAAATCGCACGATCTAGGCGGCTAATTGACCGGTCCCGAACGTGAAATAAAATGTTCACTGAACTCGCCTCTCAATAAGTCCATTGTTAAGCGTGCTGTGTAGCATGTGGCACCGTCTTGTTGAAAGCACATATCATGCAAGTCAAGCTCTTGCATTTTGGGCAAAAAAAAAGGGATATAATCTCACAGTAGCGCTCACCATTCACAGTTACGTTACGATTCGCATCATCTTTGAAGAAGTACGGTTCAATGATGCTCTTGTAATGCTTCTGGCTGATCTTCACTTCAAAATCGACAATTCTGCTTATTAACGTACCCATTGAGCCAAAAATGAGCTGACCATAAAATGGAAGAAGCGCGCGATGAACTTTCATAACAAGCACGCATTTTGATATGTAATAAAATTTAACAATTTGCAAGCGTTGTTCGTTTGTAAGACGATTCATGGTTAAATTATAGACCAAACTGAAGATGTTTGACGGTGAAACAAAACACGAAACGTGCGTCAGCTGTTTAAACCAGTGTTGCCAAAATGATAATAGCTAAAAAATCAGATATTAAGAAATTTGGATAAAACTATTGTATTTAGAAATTACATATCATATAAACGGGTAAATGTGGGTAAAAGGTTTAAATTAGGGTGGCCCTAAGAAGCCCAAAAGTAAGCCACTTGGAGCAAACTCAATATTTAAATTTTTCAATATTTCTTAAATCTAGATACGAATTAAAAAATGTACCTTAAATTGATTCTCTTTGGAAATACAGAAAATTCCTAGGGCAATTCTTCAGCCTCAGGTTACACTCTTTCAAGTGTACAATTATCTAGCGAACATTATTAGCGTACGGTACACACACCCAAAAACCAAATCTATTCTGTTTATAACTGTATACATAAAAGATTATTAAATTAAGCAAACGTTTATTAAGAAAAAGTTTCATAGAAAATTTGTTCCGTCCAACTTTATTAAATTCCAAATATTTTTATGAATACGGCAGTTAGTTTTTGTGTATTAGTACACAACCCTTAATACCGTTCATAACTTTTTTCACGAAAGCAAGAAACATAATGTTGTATATTGCTTTTCGTTATAAAAGATTTTTTACAATTGTATCGGTTCTGAAGACATACATTGTTATTATGTGTCCTTGTCGGCTAATTCATAGAAAAAAAAAAAAAAAACAAATTCGCCTGGTACAACTTAACCAATCTGTCAAAAAAATCTCACTAAAAACACAAAGAAGATATATAAAAATTGGACTTCAAGAAAAATTCTTGACAAAAGTACGAAAAAACAGAAGTATAGAAAAAAAACATGTAAGATCAATTAAAATTGATAATCATTCAGGAAAGCAAATTTCGATCTACCAAATGTTAGAATACAATTTGGTTTAAGGATTGATGTTTGACTATTGACGTCAGCAGTCGTCGATGGCTGCGAGTGTAAGACGGCAAATCCATCTGAGGAGTTTGAGTGGTTGCAATCGAAACATGTCATGGCAACCTGCCGGCCGGGGTTCGAGCCCCAGCCACGTCAAGAATGAAAGATTATCAATAACAATTTTAATTAATTTTCAATTGTAGAAATGTTTGTTTGAAGGGAACTAACCAAACCTGTCACGTGACAGTTCTATAGTGTTAGGGACCGGTTCTAGTTCTAATATTTTAGATGAAGGGGTCCTGTCACTTTAACATGGCGATGTCCTAGGAGGGGTTAATTGGCATCTTTGTGACACTTTGTTACAGGTCATTGAAATAACCTAAATGCACAACACATTCGATTTTGATTTAAATAATGTTTGTCTCAGATATTGTCCCATGTGAACCATGTTAATATGATAGATCCCCTTCATATAAAGTAATAAAACCAGAGATGATTTCTCTCACCTATCACAATCTGTTCCATTTTATTATAATATTGTGTTCACAGGTCACGCGGTAAGTGCTTTAAGAACAATTGCCACAAATGCTCCGCAGGGTTAATGTTTGCTAAATTTTATTAGATTATTTCACTTTCCAATTGCACAATATTTCAATTTTATCAATTTTAATTAATGCCAAAATGGAAACTTAAAAAAGTTTTGACAAATAGCCAATTTGCCTTAGCACAGCTGATGATGGTGTAGGCTAACGAAACCACCGATTTTCCAATTCGCCTTGCATTATATTTAAATGGTCTTTCGTATTTTTTTTAATTGAAAAAGAAATGAGCCAACAAAAAATTTTAGCAACGCTTTTCAAGGGTGTTATTGTTGCTCTGCAATTTACACGGCCATAGCATGTGTACATCTTTTGTTTTTGTAAAGAATTTTTGTTGGTGTTGTTTTTGTAAAAAAAAATTTTTTGTTTTTACAAACGAAAAGGGCTAACGAACATTGTGGTTTTTTAAGAAAAACAGAACCCAATGAAATGTTCTTATCTTTATGTTGAGTTGAATCAGTACAATATTTTTGTATGTACAAAGATCACAAACAGAGAAACGATTTTTTTAGGTATTTTACTACACAAACTCTATAAGCGTTTGTGTTTTCAATATGTCTACCGTACATAACACTAAAGTACAGTACATAATGTTTTGTTTTGAGCTCAGATCCGAACGATTTTGATTTTGATTATTTGAAATTCATTAAAGATAATTGTTTCAAAAACAAAAAACTTGCTAAATAGTTTTCTTTTACTGTATTTGCCCTTATACAATAAACATTTTCATACAAACATTTGAAGGTATATGATGCATATAATTCCTGCAAATATTCATTCATATGCAACAGGGAAGGCAATGCATATGCATATGAATAAATTTTAATTAATCTCTAAGCAAATTGAAAACGTTTCTTAAAAGTCCGTATGGGAAATCTTTAAAAAATCTAAGTCTAAGAAAAATTTCCAAAAAAAAAAAATCATCTGCCTTTTAACACTTTTTTCACACGTGCCTTAGATTTGTCATGGCAGCTTAAAGATTAAACACAATGTTGAACACTTAAAATTAGAAACATTTGTGAACGTATTCCCCTCCCCCGATTTCTTTAGTGATTCATTTGGTCTACACACTCATACAAAGCAAAAGTAATTGTGCGTAAAATGTATGGGTCACGTTTTGTCGCGATACAAGAGGCTGTTGGTTGGTTTGTCCATTTGAAGTTCCCAGCATTTTATTTAATCTAGTTTAGAGAACAAACTAACAAACGAACTCTTGGAAATGAAAAAAAAACTCTTTTAATGATCATTTTACAGGGATTAAAGTTGTTTATTAGTTTTTTGCATTTAACGGTTAATAAATATTTGTATTTACACACATTCGAGATACAGTCAAATGAAATCCGATTATGGGTAAAAGTTTATTGACATGAACACTGTTGTAAATTGTGGCCACAGGAAATGATGGACAATTAATATTTCTAAAATTGAAGTGTCTGTTTTTTTTAAAGGGATTTGTTTTTTCTTTAAGATTTTGATAGTTCTACGCTTAAGTTTGAGGTTAAATAAACTTGTCTAATGAATCACATTAAAGTTAAAAAAAAGAAATAATAAAATTCTTGTACAAATAAATAAGTTTACGGTTTAAAGTTTGTTATATAGAGAAAAGTAAAACTTAAAATTAAAACAACAACGTAGAATGCTTTATTCTACTATGTCGACATTTTTATACCCATTAGCAAGAGTTTGAAAAATATTGAAATTAAATATAAGAATTTATAGGAAAACGTGAAACTGTTGGAAAAACATGGTAACAAATCGAAAAACTTATTTTAAAACCTTCTTACAATAAGATTATTTGGTGTCAAATCAAAATGATGAATGGTGACTTTACAAATAAAATCGTCTTCAGCGACGAGGCTCACTTCCACCTCAGTGGATTCGTTAATATCCAGAATTGCCGCATTTGGGCAATTGGGAATCCACAAGAGACTGTTGAAAAGGCGAACTTCTTCGAAAATTAAGTCGGCTAAGCAGCTACTGTGAATGGTGTTGGCTATCTCTAGATGATAACGGACTTCTTGTGGCCAAAAACTTAAGATATGGACCAAGACGATATGTGGTTCAAACAGGATGGTGCCACTTGCCACACAGATAACGAAACATTGCGCGTGAAGTCAATGGCCGTGTTATCTAACGTTGTGGCGATAAAAAAATGGCAGCCACGATCAGGTGATTTGACGCCGTTGGACTTCAAGTCAAGTCCGACCATATGATACCCTACACCACAGTATTAAAAAACACATCATGCTTATATGGCCATATAAATATGGAATTTATCTATGTTTATAAACTTCATTAAAATCGGTTTGAAAGTTTGTAAGAGCCAGAAATTGTCCCCTACCTCCCCTTGTGGTCCTATTTTTGAAAAACTGTGTCCATATATATATGGATCTGTCTATGTTTTAAATTTCATTAAAATCGGTTTGAGAGGCAGAAATTGGCCCTATCTCCCCTCGTGGTCCTATTTTTCTTAAAAATACATCCCTTTTGTGTCCATGAAGATATGGTTCTATGTAAGTTTTTAATTTCATTAAAATCGGTTTGATAGTTTCTGAGAGGAAGAAATTTCCTCCTATCTTCCCATGTGGTTCTACGATTTGGCCCATTTTCAATAGGCTTGGTCCTTGTGCCAATAAGAACCTAAGTTCCAAATTTTATTAAATTATCTCCAAAATTGCGACCTGTACTTTGCGCACAAGGTTACATGGACAGCCAGCCTGCCAGAATCACTTTCTAAGTCGAACTAACGATGTCCGTCCGGCTGGCTGGCTGGCTGGATGTCCATGTAACCTTGTGCGCAAAGTACAGGTCGCAATTTTGGAGATAATAAAATAATAAAATTTGGGACATAGCTTCTTATTGACCAAGGACCAAGCCTATTGAAAATGGGCCAAATCGTAGAACCACATGGGAAGATAGGAGGAAATTTCTTCCTCTCAGAAACTATCAAACCGATTTTAATGAAATTTAAAACTTACATAGAACCATATCTTCATGGACACAAAAGGGATGTATTTTTAAAAAAAATAGGACCACGAGGGGAGATAGGGCCAATTTCTGCCTCTCAAACCGATTTAAATGAAATTTAAAACATAGATAGATCCATATCTATAGGGACACATAAGCTATAGTTTTTCAAAAATAGGACCACAAGGGGAGGTAGGGGGCAATTTCTGCCCCTCACAAACTTTTAACCCGATTTTAATGAGTTTTATAAACATACATAAATCCATATTTTTATGTACATATAAGCATGATGTGGTTTTTAATACTGTGGTGTAGGGTATCATATGGTCGGGCTTGACCGACTATACTTTCTTACTTGTTTTATTTACAATAAATATCGTGCCTTTTAAACATAAATAACCTTACACAATTATCTTTCTTTATGTTCCAGTGGAGATAACTGTACCAAATTTTTTAGGATTAGGTATGATTAGTAGCTTATGCCTTAAGAGGTTAAAGAATATGCCTAGTGGCTAGATTAACTAAATGACTATATTGGCAACACTGCTGTTTAAAATAATCTAGGGATAATTATACCATCATAGGTGTGAGGTATTATGTTTCCCTGCTGATGTGCCTGTCCGTCCGTCTGACTTGCCGGCTGCATGGACAAGCTAGTGGCCAGGGTTGTCAGATGGCGGCGAGATATTTGGTATGGCAATATGGCGATTTTTTTTCAGCGACATAACAAATAATTAGAGATTTTGTTCTCCATTTTTGTTAAGCTATGAATTTGTTTTGAGAATCATTATAGTTCATACGAAGAAATAGCTTATTTCTATTTTAGTATTTTTATGTACCTATTTTTAAAAACATGAGTTTTGGTATTTAAAGCTTACTAAATTTTTAATTATAAATTTTGTTACCACAAACAAAGTTTATTGTTTTTAAAAATATTTTTAAAATTTTTGACGATTTTTTTTTGTTTTTGGCGATTTTTAACTTAAAAGTTATACTAGCTTTTTTGTAAACAAAAATAAATTTTCAAATAATAAAAAAAAAATGACCAATTTTCCATTTGGCGACTGGCGAATTTTTTTTGGCGATTTTTGATAAGACTGGCGATTTAATTTACATTTATATTATTTTAGAGTTTTTTAACAGTTTGTATTTTTTGGCAACTTTTTCACATGATTTTTGTTTTGTTATCATTTTAAGTGAATTTTTATTTAGTCACTATTTAATTGTAGTAGTATGTATGCAGGGCAAAACACTAGTAATTAAATCGATGAGGCGGAAGTGTACGATCTCATAGACTTTTAGTTTTTTTTACTGAACATGGGCATTTCCCCAGAATGGTCTACCAGGATGAAAAAATAAAATTTTGATAACCATCGTCTTTTATTGTTTATTATTATAAAAAACAAGTTAGAGTGCTATATTCGGCTGTGCCGAATCTTTGATACCCTCCACCGACACTTCGAATGTTTTAGGAGTAATATCTGTATGATGTCTATTTATTATTATAATCTTTGTAAAAACAGACATCTGCATTAAAATTTGTTGCGGTTTAGACCTATATAAAATTATTGACCGACAATCAGAATCAAGTTTAAAAAGCTTGAGTAGAATATCAGTTTAAGCTGAACTTAAATGATTTTCAGGAGAACAAATTATATAAAAGCCATGGTAAGCTATGAACCAATCATCCCAAATTCTGCAGAATGATTTCTGGTATTAAAAAACATAAATTTCAATACAGCGGTGCAATTAGTTTAAGCGTTTGCAGTAAATTTCAGAAGGCTGCTAAAATGGAAAATTATGGAAATTGCATAACATTTTTTCTGGCCATATGAAGCTAAACTGGAAGAAAGTTTATCGCGTATTTAATTATTTTACCAGAGTGGGCTTTATATGAGGCCTATGGTAAGTTATGCACCGATCTTCACCAAATTTCACAGTGTCATTTCTAGTTCTATAAAACTGTGATGTATCAAATTTTGTTATGATAGCGTTATTTTTTACGTTTTTAGGCGTACTAAGCTGTTTTCCGGGAGTAAGGTTTATATGGGGCCTATGGTAAATGATGGACCGTTCTTCACAAAATTTTAAAGTCTTATTTCTCGTTCAATAAAACTGTGATGTACCAAATTTTGTTATGATAGCATTATTTTTTACGGATTTAGGCGTACTAAACTGTTTTCTGGAAGTAGGTTTTATACGGGGCCTATGGTAAATTATGGACCGATCTTCAGGAAACTTAAGAGTTTCATTTCTAGTTCTATTTAACTGTGACGTGCCAAAATTTGTTATGATAGCATTGTTAGTTAGGGTTTTAGGCTTACTATACTGTTTTCCGGGAGTAGGGCTTATATGGGGCCTAGGGTAAATCATGGACGGATCTGTAAGAAATTTTACAGCGTGATTTCCAGTTAAATAAAACGAACTGTTGCGAAATATTATATCACTCTGTGCATTTTTCCACCATTTATGTTAGTTTTTGTAACAAAATTATCAATTTTTTTTAGGTGGTGGTTCCACATTTTGATTCATAGCTCAGATCCTATTGAACCGATTTTGCTGGATTTCAATCCCAAACTGCTTAGGATAACTACAAGCAATTTGGCACCAAGTTTGGTTAATTCTTTTGAGTTTTGCGAAAGTGAGCGTGTTTTCAACAGACGGACAGACAGACGGACAGACAGACGGACAGACAGACGGACAGATAGACGGACATGGCTAAATCGACTTACAATTACTCAAGGACCCAGAATATATATACTTTATAGGGTCTGAGATGAATCATAAAAAAGTTTCACACGGAATGACAAACTTAATACTTCACAACTAATTGCGGTGGAGGGTATAAAAAGTCTATGATTTTATAAAAGAATAGTTTCATAGCATATATCAGCTGTTTAACTTGAGAAAATTGCGCTGGAAACTGGAAAATTTTATATTTTCTACTTATAAAGACATTTTTATATACCTATTTTACATGCAAGAAATATGTTATGTTTGCACTCTTTCCTCACAATCTCTCCATTACAATCAATGGTAACAGGACTATCACGTTTTTTTTTTGTTAAGGAAATTTTGATAATAAAAAAACATTAAGAAAAGTCGTACTTTCGCGACCCGTACGTTCGCGACCGGTACATAAGCCATTAAACAAAAACCAAGAGAGATATTTTATTTTGTAAATACTGGATGGAGACCTACAGTAAAACACTTTTAAAATATATTAATCACTTTTGAATATTCCGTTCCATTTTCCAGATTTTTAGATTTCACTACAGTCAGCCAAAGTTGACTTCTTTTTTGCGAACGTTCGTGACCACATGTTTACAGTTATTGTTATGAAAACTTAAACTCGATGAAATCCATCTTTTGCACTAAACATAGAGCTACCCAAATGCTATCGAATCGCAAAAAAAAATCGTGACCCCAGGAAACGCCCATATAAGGCTCTACATTTTATGTCATATAAAAAATATCAGAAACTAAACAAAATTTACTTTCGGCGAATTTGTTGTATTTTTTCTCAATTTTTGGCGCTTTTTGACTGAAATATTATATGAGGTTTTTTTTGTATGCAAAATTTAATTTAAAAAAAAAACAAAAATGTTACGAAAACTGAACAAATTTTTTGGCGATTTCTGACATCCGGTTTAACGATGAAGGTCAAAAATATCGGACAACCCTGCCCACAACACTAATTGTAAGCAAAACAAAATCAATTAAATATGGGGTATGTAAGAAAAGATTAACTCACTGTTTGTTGTTGGCGCTTTGTCTAGCCTTTTTAAAGAAATTAAATGTATGTTTAAATTTCCTTAAGGACCAAGAATGTTGAAAATTATGAGAATCGGTTCATAATTTTACATATCCCACATATAAACTTATTTCCGAAAAAAATTCTTTGGGGTTATAAGCCATCTTATTATGCTGATATTAAGACTGTAATTGGCCTCTAATCACCTTACCAAAGTTTATTGGAATCGGTTCATATTTGGCCATAGCTCCCATAGAAAAACTCCCGAAATGGCTTTCAGTGCCACATCTTCCTTCAAAGAAAACTTCCAAAAATTTCGCTGCGATAGCTTCTTCACACGCAGAGAAAAAGCATGCTTAAATATGGTCTACTTCAACAAAACTATTGTTAAAGAAAATTCTTAACATATTTTGTTTAATGTTACCATATTATTTTCACCAAAAGCCATATTATTGTTGAATTAGTCCTCCATCAACAAGCCACAACCATATTGGTTGTTGCCTCTAAACATGTTGTGGTTGATTATGACACTAATTTTTGTTTTAAAACTAACAATTATATTTTCCTCTTTTGCAAGAGCAACATGCTATGGTTGAAAAACAACCATGCTATTATAATTGTTAAACATATTTTAGTTATTATTAACTATAACATTTTTGGAGGCAACCATAATATGGTTGTAGCTTCTTGATGGACGACTAATTTAATAATAATACGGTTATCAGCGATAATAATATGGTTAAATTAAACATAATATGTTAAAAATTTCCTTTAAAAATAGTTTTATTGGAGGTGACCATATTTTAACATGTTTTTTCTCTGGATGTACTGGCGCCTATTTCATGAGAAAATTATGTGCTGGTAAGTTCTGAATAGATCTAATAAAGATGTAGATACATAGATATCTAGAGATTATTCGGCAACAAAACTCTTATGTAAATCATAATATAATTTTGTATTGATGGGATTGGTCTTAAAATACGGTACACTGTCAAAAATGTGTGCCCAAATATTGTGGTCTAGGGTATCATATGATCGGGACCAACTATAGTTTGTTAATTCCTTTACATTTATCGAGCGCTTACCGCAAAAATAGCTTAAGCGACATTATTTTCAATTTTAATTTTTTTTAATTAACGAATTTATTGGCAACACTTGATCATGTCAAGGTCACATAAGGTACCGTTACGATTTTAGCAATAGCAATAGCAATTTTAGCTTAAGCGCCAAACTTCACAAAATATGTTTATGAAATATTATTTAAAAAAATGTGTTTTTGTCGCTTAAGCTTCTTTTTTTGCATTAAGTTCATGCAAAAAAAGTGTTTAATATTTAAAATTTATTTACATATTTAATTTGCAAAAAGATCTTTTCAATTTACAGAAAAGCACAAGGCGCCTACATATATTTAGGAACATATGTAAATAAAATCATTAAAACTTCACAAGAGACTTACGCTTAAATAAATTTAACGCCTGCAATATTAAATTAAAGAAATTGTATGTTAATAAAAAAAAAATTTCAAATATTAAGGGGGTTATTTTCCAAGTCCCTTCATAAAAATTTTTTTGAATATATAAAAATGTGTGTATAAAATTATTTTTAAGTGAAATGAAGTGTTTTACAAATAAAAGGGTAAATGTTTTCATTAGAATTTGGAGAAAAAGTTAAGGTGTTCACAATACATCTTTTTTTAAGTATTTCTTAAGGTATTAAAATGTAACTCTAAAGATCTCAAGAACCGCTCGAAATGTTCCATAAATTTTATTCTTTTGTAAAAGCTGGCAGAATTGTGAAAGAATGGTAAACAAGAATTAATTCCCAATTTCTTTAAGTTTTGAATACCCATAATGGTTTTACTTAGGAAATAAGAAGTTTTAACAAAAACAAAACTGTTGCTTGGCACTTACAAAAATATTGCCAGAATAAAAAAAAAAAAAAAAAATAAAAGAAATGCAATACAATACAATATATGACATATTATTTCATTTTATTTTATCAACTTGACATTTTGCATATTAAGTCTCATATTTTGTGTGTTAAGTACCTTTAGGGTAAATAAGCTTTCGTTTCAGAAAACAAAAATTTACAAAATAAAAACAAATACAGATGTGAGCAAAATAAACAAGCTTGAAATCAACTTAAGTTTATTTTTTTTTTTTTGCTACAAAAGAAGCCACCAAATAAAAACAGGGAAACAAGATGGAAGGAATGGTTTATTCATCTGTGCCGAATTTTTGTTACCCCTCCACTAAGAATAAGATAGTTTTTCGTAGGTATCCCTGTATAAAGAATCTGTTTTAAATTATGAAACTATCTCTATAAAATCATCATCATCAGTATTTCTAGTTATATAAAAACAAGTTAGAGTGCTATATTCGGCTGTGCCGAATCTTTGATACCCTCCACCGACACTTCGAATGTTTTAGAAGTTATATCTGTATGATGTCTATTTATTATTATAATCTTTGTAAAAACAGACACCTGCATTAAAATTTGTTGCGGTATAGACCTATATACAATTATTGATCGACAATCAGAATCAATTTTAAAAAGTTTGAGTAGAATATCAGTTTAAACTGAACTTAAATGATTTTCAAGAGAACAAATTATATAAAAGTCATGGTAAGCTATGAACCAATCATCCCAAATTCTGCAGAACGATTTCTGGTATTAAAAACATAAATTTCAATACAGCGGTGCAATTAGTTTAGGCGTTTGCAGTGAATTTCAGAAGGCTGCTAAAATGGAATTTAAGGTAAATTATGGACCGTATATCACAAAATTGCATAACATTTTTTCTGGCCTTATGAAGCTAAAGTGGAGGAAAGTTTACCGCGTATTTAATTATTTTACCAGAGTGGGCTTTATATGAGGCCTATGGTAAGTTATGCACCGATCTTCACCAAATTTCACAGTATCATTTCTAGTTCTATAAAACTGTGATGTTTCAAATTTTGTTATGATAGCGTTATTTTTTACGTTTTTAGGCGTACTAAGCTGTTTTTCGGGAGTAAGGTTTATATGGGGCGTAGGGTAAATTATGAACTGATCTTCACGAAATTTCACAGTATCATTTCTAGTGCTATAAAACTGTGGTGTATCAAATTTTGTTATGATAGAGTTATTTTTTACGTTTTTAGGCGTACTAAGCTGTTTTTCGGGAGTAAGGTTTATATGAGGCCTATGGTAAATGATGGACCGTTCTGCACAAAATGTTAAAGTCTTATTTCTCGTTCAATAAAACTGTGATGTACCAAATTTTGTTATGATAGCATTATTTTTTACGGATTTAGGCGTACTAAACTGTTTTCCGGAAGTAGGTTTTATATGGGGCCTATGGTAAATTATGGACCGATCTGCACGAAACTTAATAGTTTTATTTCTAGTCCTATTAAACTGTGACGTGCCAAAATTTGTTATGATTGCATTGTTAGTTAGGGTTTTAGGCTTACTATACTGTTTTCCGGGAGTAGGGCTTATATGGGGCCTAGGGTAAATCATGGACGGATCTTCAAGAAATTTTACAGCGTGATTTCCAGTTAAATAAAACGATCTGTTGCGAAATCTTATATCATTCTGTGCATTATTGCACCATTTATGTTAGTTTTTGTAACAAAATTATAAATTGTTTTTAGGTGGTGGTTCCACATTTTGATTCATAGCTCAGATCCTATTGAACCGATTTCGCTGGATTTCAATCCCAAACTGCTTAGGATAACTACAAGCAATTTGACACCACGTTTGTTTATTTCTTTTGAGTTTTTAGAAAGTGAGCGTGTTTTCAACAGACGGACAGACAGACGGACATGGCTAAGTCGACTTAAAATTACTCAAGGACCCAGAATATATATACTTTATAGGGTCTGAGATGAATAATAAAAAAGGTTCAGACGGAATGACAAACTTATATACCCTCTTCACAACTAATTGTGGTGGATGGTATAAAGAATTAAACAAATTGCACTAAAGTTTAATTATTTGTTCGGTTTTTTTTTGCTTATTATAGTGTTTTTGGCATGAGAGGTTGATATAAAACTAAAGCTAAAGATCCATGCCACGAGTTTGTATGCTTTTCATAACAGACTGGCGTTCCACGTTTTAAAGTTACATGCAACAGTTTTTAAGCGGCCTCCAAGATGTCCGATTTTTCATATCTCTTTTGCATAAATCAGGCTGATTTTAACCGATGGCATGGATCGATGATTTCCAACTTCTTTTGACCTGAATTGGATGTTGTGAACACCAACGAAATGTGGTTTCAACAGCCAAAAATAGGCGTAATCGCTATATGCGCCATAAAAATCACGTAGTCGTTTATAAGTTGCTTTTATCGATTACTGATTTTCGAAGTAAATTTGAATAACTTTTTAGCGTTTTTCAAGCTTGAATTTATTCATGATAATTGCCAGGGTATATTGATCACGGCAAAAAGTAAGCGCAGTTCATTTGACAGCTAACCAGAAAACCAGAAGTTCTATTGGGTTAAAAAAAAAATTATCCTAAGTTTTCCAATTTTTGGGATCATAACACTTTTCGTACTGAACCGATTGCGCTGGATTTAAGCTCAAACTGCTTAGAGCTAAAAACAGTTTTGCCCCAAAATTATTAAAAGTCAATAGGACGTTTTGAATAGAGCGAGCATGTTTTTAGCAAACGAACGGTTAAATTGATTTAATTGTTTAAATAGGTATTTCTTGGTGTTACACAAACCAAACTTACCTTGCCTGCCTTTCACTACTCGCTGTGTTAAAGGAAAGATTATTTAATTTATGGAAAGATATTCGTAAGTAGTTCAAGGCACTGTTTTAAATGCAACAACTGCTTGCTACTTATTTAATTGCTTTAACTGTAAGTTCTGCTTCCAGATGTATTCTGTAGCAGTAGCAAACCCCTTTAAATATTTTGTAGTTATTTAGTTAAAAAACGTTAAAATCATGATGAACCAATAATAACTAAACATACTCCTGAGCTACCAAAAAAAAAAATCATTAACTACTTTTTTATTTGGAGTTTATTTTAATAATTTATGATTTTTTTCAATTTTACTTTTAAGTAGTTGGAATGTTCATGATCATTACCCATGCTCTGTAACTTTAGTGAGAACTTCTCGCATCGAAAAGATGTGTGTGTGTGTGTGTGTATGTGCTTATGGTACTTTATTGTTTAATCATAGGCTACTTATAATGCTAATTTAAATACTATTTTATTTCTATATCATACGCTGCTTCCAATGCTACTTTTTAAAATTCTATTGCTTCCTCACATTTTATTATACGGCTATTTATTTTGCTACCTTAACCTCTATTTCTTCTAGTTATGTGCTTTAGAATTTTTTCTATATATACATTTGCTTTAAAATATTTGGGCGATTTCTATAATAAATAACTAATCTAAACTAAACTACACAAAAAAGAAATTAAAATTGATTTTAATTAAAAAATTTGCGATATTTTAAAAACAATTTTAACTAACAAGATTTTGTTTGTCGTGCTTAGTTCCCATTTTATTCTTGATAAAAATACTGAAATTAATTGTTGATGGGATAAGCTATTCCTATGCGCATTTCACTGGTTGCTTAGGCCAGATCAGCAGGAAACTTCATCTAAATATTTTAGAAAAACTAAAGATATTAAACAAATAAAACTGTTAAGCGAATAAGAATTATAAGCAACAGTTTTACTTGTAACAATATTAAAGCTTAGACAAAAACAACAACAATAAACAGTAAGTCTATATTTTATAACATTCCCCACAACAATTGCTTGAAACTCTCCCAGCATTAATTGTAGTTGTAAGTAGGTTAAGAAAAAAACAAAAACAACTTTCTTTATTGTTTTCGCAAAAAGTAAAGCAAGTTGTCAGTTTAAATTTTTAATTGAATTTGTAGCAGTTAACAATTTAAAAGTATCAATTAAACGTTTAATTCACTTGATTAAACGTTTAATTTACTTCATTAAATTTTTAATTAAAACTGATCTTATTTTGATTAGTGCTATAATTGAAAAAAAAATATTGCGAGAATTTTTTATATGTATAAATAAAGAAGCAGCAAAGGAAACATAAGAACTTTGTATTACCTGGAGACTGTGACATCCTCAAAAACATCCAAGCAAAAACTTTACTTATCAGATAAGATAGCAAGCAATGTTGGAGAAAAATAAACACTACTTATTTTGCGGCCGAATAACTTCTTATATTTGTTCGAGGTGTCCACAAAATTCAGTACTTACTATACACTTGCTAGAACTCAAAAAATATCTAGTTGTTATTTAACCACGAGTAAGCTGAATTGTAAGTACTTCCAATATACTTACCAGAAGCCAAAAAATCACTAATTAATAGACCTAAAACGTATATAGTTATTAAGTACGTTACCAGTAAGTTTGACTTAGAATACACATTCGAATAATATGAAAAATTTATATAATAAATGTTACTCACCATGAGAAATAAATTCCCAGATTCTATTTGTTAAAATAATTAACGTGTGTGAAGATAAATAAAAAATATCGCCTGCGTATTATATAGAAAATACGACTATTTACACGAAATTTTACAGTTTTTTTTAATAAATCAATCATTTTTATTTAATATTTTACAATAATTAGATATTTTCTTATGGCCATTTTCTCATTAGGCAATTATCTTTTTTCCGAACGAAAAACTGCACATTAAAGAAATTTGGTTTTCTCAATGTCTCATTTGCTTCGATTTTATCGCAAAGCTAACCGGCACTCATCTGCCAATTATTTATTTTCCTTTTATTTGCCGTACAAATAAATTCAATCAGCTGACTCCCAACTTTTACATGTATTTTGAGTGGCGTTGCCAGCTGAAAACAATGTTTTTTGTCGGTATATTGAGAAACCCAAAATCGTTAACGGACAGTTTATCGGTCCAATAAATTTATGTTGACATTAAGTAACAGGCAGTTTGTCGATACATTGAGAAAATGGCCATAAGTCTTTTAATGTTAAAGTTTATAATTTTTGAAAAAATACGACTTAGAGTGAAATTCTCATGAAAGTGCTGTGTGAGGGATATGGCCACTGTGTCCAAGCCCTTCGATCTCAGGGAACCAAACCTAATGAAAAACAAGTAAGAGTGCTATATTCGGCTGTGCCGAATCTTATATACTCTTCACCATCGTGCGAGCAGAATACAGAGCAACTAGACAAAAACTAAATAAAACTGGCAAATATTTTTTTTTTAAATAAGAGACAACCGGTTTTGAACTTCGCTTTTCATAAGGGCCCAGAATATATATACTTTATAGGGTGTAGGATCAATATTGTAGAAATTACAGTTATCTTTTTTACCTTCGGTGAAGGGTATAAAAAGAGTAATTTTCGGGAATTCAGGGGCCTAATCACCGCATTCGATACTATCGTATCGAATAAACTATTGAATTTTTTTGCATACGATAGACGCTGGCGTATCGAATGAAAACTCGATAAATGTAATGTCGAGTTACTCGATGTCGAATGCTATTATTTCAAATTCAATACATTTTATTCGATATCGAGTTTCAAGATACCAAAATAAATAATTTCGATGAATTTTGCTCGATATCGTATGCGGTGATTAGACCCCAGTATTTCGGTTATAACTCATACAAATTTCCGACATTTTGGTATATAAGTCATATACATAGGACATATGGCAGCCCTAAAATTTAGGTTTTTATAACAATTTTGATGTTTTTAGCCCATTTTTGGAGTATTTTGCTCATAAATTACCCTTTGTCTAACCGATTTGATTTTGATTTTTATATACCGACGTGTTAAGGAAGAATTTAACTATTTATGTACTTAAGTTATATTTATATATAAACATTTATATAAACTTGTAAATATATATTTTAACAAAGTTAATTATAAAAAGAGTAATTTTTGGGGATTCAGTATTTCGGTTGTAACTCTGCCATTTTTTAACCGATTTGGCAGATTTATATAACGACGTGTTGAAGAAGAAATTTACCATTTACTTTAGTTATAAAGCTTGGACTCGGGAAGATCTATGGTTCCCGAAAGTGGGTATTTAAAAAAAATAATTTAATTTTGGTCATAACTTTTTTGTATCTGAACCGATTTTCCGGAGTTTTTTGTAAAATATGTTCTACTAAAAATTTCCGATACTTTGATATATAAGTCATATCCATAGAACATATGGCAGCCCTAAAATTTAGGTTTTTATACAATTTTTAAGTTTTTTTTACGGGAGGTACCACGCCCACTTCTCTAATCCCGCCCACATTTTGTAGGATGGTGTGTATTGGCAACCTAAATATGTGTACCTAATTTGGAAACTTTGGCTCTTGCCGTTCTCAAGATATACAGAAATAAAAATACAACAACAAGGGATTTTTGGAAAAATTTAGAGGTAGTCGTGGTTTTTTGCTCATATCTCCCTCATTTTTGGACCGATCTGGCTGAATTTCAATAGCAAACTTAAACGGAGTATATGTGACATAAATATACATCAACATAGTCCACATCAGTTCTGGGGTTTTCGGAAAACCCATTTCAACATACACACGGACAGACGGACAACCGGATTTGAACTTCGCTTTTCATAAGGACCCAGAATATATATACTTTATAGGGTGTAGGATCAATATTGTGGAACATACAAACGGAATGACAAAGTTATATATACCCTCTTACCTTCGGTGAAGGGTATAATGAAGACTATGGACAGGACTATGCAATGAACATGTTGCGGCTTTTTGTTGAACGTAACAAATTTGATTGCGGAACTCTACATACTGCAGCTATGATCATTATTGATTATGGTAGCCTTGTCTATTGTCTTTATTTTACATAGGCACCAGTATTGCAAAATTAAAATTTTGATATGGTACTGAACTTCAACTAAAAGGGTATTTTTCCCACCAAATGGTACTTTAAAAAAAAAAAAAAAATAATAATTTATGAAAATAGAGGAACAAAAAATATTTTATTGGAATTCATATATCAAAGTATTTAATAGCAAGCAGTATTTATATTTGAGGTACACGTGTAACTAATATTTCTGTTATTTATATGTTATTTGCCATTTTATTTCTATATTGCCCTATATTATTCAATAAGTGGCACAATGGTCTCAATTAAAATATGGCGCAACTCTTCCCAATAAAAAATTTTATCATATTGCGAAGCACTTATGGTAAATTTGAAAAAATAAGCGCAGAATTATGCGCTACGCAATAAGACATACAGAAATGCAGTAAAGTAAGTGAAAACTCTCAACAACTTTTATAAAAAAAAAAATAACATTTCAAGTGCTACGGCATTCCCTTACTACGAAGCAGGTTTGTAAGGGAGAATACTAAAAAATAACTGTATCAAAACATTCAGTGTGTAAAGCTGATCGTTACATCCAACAAATTTTTATGCGCTGAATAATGCGCTTCATGTGTCAAAAATGTATTGCTTCAAAGTGGGAACTCGCCATATAAAATTCATGTCTTCCGTATGCGCAATGGTAAGCGCAACTCTTATGTTTCTCTCGTACAACCCTGCTTCGTTGGAAGCTCCATTTTTTACTGGGTTATTAAAAAACATAAACTTTAAAGCAAAACAACTTCTTTTCGGATTTCGATTCCTGCTAATATATTGTGTGACCTTCGAAAATCACAAACATATCGGCAATCAAATTGAACCGTTCTATTACAAGTGAATGAGCCGTTTAAGGTACGTTTTTTAAAAAAAAAAATAAATAATAATAACTAATAACAAAATAATTTAAGAATTTTATTTTTGTCAACATAAATTTATAAAGAATTTACAATTATAGTTTAATTTTTATAAAGTTACATTATTCAGACTTTTAAATATTTAACATACTTAGAACTAAGTTCTAAAAAAAGTTTAAAACATTAATGTTTAAAAATAAAGATTTTAATTCAATGTTATAAGATAAAGCAAACAGCAACTACCAGTTAATTTTAATAGATATTTATTTTTTATCAAACTTGAAACAGTTTCTACGTGTAAACGATTTCTTCCTTGGCTTTTTACATCATTTTGCATTTGAAAATGTGCGTTCAATTGATGCTCAGAAATGTGGTATCGATAAAATACCAAAAGCAAGTTGTGAAAAGTCAGCAATCATTAGTTTCGTTCTTAATATTGGCTATATTTTTCCAAGAAATTTAAATATATTCGGTTCTGACATGCTTTATTTGTGAAAGATCCGCTAGAACAGAGAGAGAGAATTAATATTATTATAGTTTTCTTTATCGTTAGTAAATAGCATTAATAACGGGGGGGGGGGGGGGGGGGGTGCTTTAATATCATGGTAGATAAGGCCATGATGGCTTTATCTCCCTCCCTTTAGCTCACATTAGCTATATTAGGAAATGGCTTTATCTCTCATTTCAGTTCCGGAGACACTAAAGTTAAGTATTGAAATCTGGCTTCGCATACTTAAGTTTTTCTGCGTGACGGCCTGCGGCCGTGCTTAAGGGTTTTTTCCTCCGGTAGGACGCGGCAGGTGGCTTCGCAGAATAAAGTTTTCCTGCGTGCGTCACAAGAATAAGAAAATGTTTTTCAATGATAACTAAGGATTTTCCCTTTTACAGAAAGTTTACACCATGCATAACAATATTCTGAAGAAATATGGCTTTATCTCTCATTTGCGAGAAAAAAATATGGTTATATCTCTCATTTCACAAAATTTTAAATATGACCTTACCTCTCAATGATTGGGCAATAAGGCCATTATGACTTTATCTCCCACCCAATTGAGCAATAATGCCATCATGGCCTTATCTACCATGGTTTTAAAGCACCCACCCCCCTTTAATAACATCAGTATAACGCTATTGGTTTTTTCGGAAACATTTTCTGGAGTGAAGCTGATTATAACTTTTAAGGATTTATTTATGTTCAAAACTAAATTTAGTTGTTAATGTTTCGCAAATTGTCGAATAAAACGATTTCGCAGTTTCTCTTACTTTATAAACCATTTCCTTAACATTGCATGTTTCTATAAATATGGTTTTCATTTAAATTTTCCACTTACATTTTATCCAATGCATCCCTTTTTATAAATTTTCTTGCCACTTGTAAGAACAAATAACCCATTCTGGAAAACAAAATATGAATCCTGGCGTCCACGCTTTGCATTTCAATATTAACGTCGTTAATTATTTTTAAAATACAACAATATAATTTTTGCAACAAACACATGAGAACCTAAGCCTGCTATCGAAATCATCACATCACATTTAAAAAGTTAAGAGTTAAAAAGCTCAAAGAATAAAAAAGTACTGAAAACAACGCGGGGGTACTGCGGTATTTTTAATTTGAAAAAGTACTGAAAAAAGTACCAAAGTACTGAATTTTTCAACACTGATAGGCCCTATCCAGTTATAAGATACGAAGAATGCTGACGAAGGCCGTAGCGGGCCAGAAAATGCATTACATTCTGCTGGTATCTAACAGTTGTATAAATTGTCTGTATAAGTTAATTCATTGTTAGCCAAAGGATAGCTAAAGTAAGCCTCGTAAAAGAAATATACAAACGAAAATTCTTATAGTGCGTAGAAAAAAAATATTGAAGAAATAAGACTATTAAAGTATAAAAGCTTTTTTTTTTTTAAATGTAAAAATTAAGAAAATAATTGAAGTAATAAGTAGTTGCTGAGGTAATTACTAGTAAGTACATACTTATTGAAGTTTTCAGAATAATGACAATTGTAATTACAACTACTTACCAGGTAACGCATGAAATAACTACCGTCTATTACTAAAAATCAAAAATTTTTTCCAGGGATATCATTTGGAATTCGTTTTGCCGAAAACAATTGATATTTATAGGGCCATGTCACAGAGTACAATTCCGTTCGGAATTGAAGAAAACTTATTTGTTTGTTGATGGAAAGTGTATTTTGATAGTTTTCTGGCCTTTCAGATACAGACAACTCCCATACCGTTGATGAAAACAAAAATGGTTTCATTCCGAAACATTTTTTCGTCATTTTCTGAAGCACCAAAATACGGAATGAATTCCGTTTCCGAACGGAATTGTACTCTGTGACATGGCTGATAAATTTACATTATTTTTAATAGTTGTTTTTTTTTAGCTATTTAAATGATTTTTTAACTTCTTTTTTTTCTTTTTTTTTTTTTTTTTTGCCAAAACTTTGCATTACACTGTGACTTTTATTTAATACAATAAAAGCCTTATTATTATTATTTTTTGACAGCCCAAGAGACCAACGATTTTATTTTCTTGCATTTGAAAATAAAACTATAATAAAGTTAAAAAAAAAAGAAAATAAAAAAAGAAAAATTTTATGACAGGTCCCTTAAGGTTTTTTCATCCACTCAAATATGTACTTACATATTTACGAGGGAGGTACAAAAAGTTGGGCGCTGTTAAAAGAAGACAAAGTTTAGATGATAAGTATATCTGCTGACCGGTGCTATTTGCTAATTTAACGCGATAATCTATAATTTATAAAAAAAATGTTGACTAACGGCCAATTCCGTTAAAAATAACTATTGTTTTAACTTCGAGTTAACCATATGTTTTGACACCTTTAATTGATAGTTAACTATAACTGAACTTGGTAAAATCGGCAGTAAGTTTATTAAGTGAGAAGTGTGCTTTGCCTACATTCTAATTATTTTTTTTAAGCCCTTTATATTCATACTTATACAGAGCGCAGTGGTCGGGCGAAAAATAGTTTGACATAAATCGATCACTCCTCGATGTTCTTAACAATTGGGGCTTTCTTCAACGTCCAATTAAATTTACCGCACGGCGGCTCCTGGTAACAGCTGGATATTTCCAGTTGGCTAAGGAACATGGTTAGAATATTATAAAACTATACTATTCTTCCCAGGAGGGATAGTAAAATACTTAGAGGATTGAATTTTACCTCTTTGATAAAATAGCTAATAATTATATGAAAAGTCTAAGGACTGGCTATACATTAAAATGAATTTTATTTTTAGTGAAAGCATGTTGCATGGACGATAATCAGGAAATGGTCACGCCTGGGTTCCGCAAGGAACCAAAAGGTGGCCTATATCAAGATACACAGTAAAGTGCTTGGGGATGAATCCACCCTTGCATAACTGTCAATTGATTAGAACAAGCTTGACAAATGAAAAATTTATATGAACATTTCCCTTGTGTGAATTAAATGAATTTGTGAATATTAAATGAATTATGTACTGGTAACAGTGCGCTCATCATAGATAAGCCGCTTGGGGATATCAGAAGAAAAGTATTTCTTTCCTGCAGTACAATCGTTGCCATGGAGTCTTTCGGGACTAAGAAATGGTAGTGGCTCGAGGGGCAGGGCTGGACTATTTCTGTCGTGTTGATATCTTCATTCGGATTTTAAAAATCTATGGGAGCACTCTGGCTGATGCATGCCACAAGGATGCCAAAACATCTGAAATGACAGGGCTCTAGAAGTTTTCGGATTTCTTTAGTCAGGGGTTGTTCCCCTGAGCACCCTTGCATAATGTTATTCAGGTGCCACGGAAGTCATACACAACCCGGCATGACTGTATGGTGAGGTCTCTGCTTGCTGAGTACACGTGGTGGCTGTGGTTCTTGATCTTAGGATTGTTGTGAATTCTCTTTTTTGAAACTGCTTGGATCAAACTATGCAGTGGAGGACTAGATAGCTCCAACACCTAAGCAACGAGTGATATTAAGATTTTGGACTTATATCTAAATTGCAACCTGTGTGTTATTGAATGGTCCTACACATGCAGGGGCATTTGGTAAATGTAAATGAATCACCATGTGGTTAAGATCCACCGTAAGATTTTGTGCTCATCTAGAGGTACTCACGTAAATCTAAACCATTTGCACAATTTAAATAAATTAAGCTTTTCATAGCTTGCGCTGATTTTGCAATTATTGTTGTCAGGTTATGTTGAAGATATATTCAATGCGGATCTAATTAGATCAATTGCAAATGGGGCTGAAAAATTTTAATCGACATCTGTATGCGTTATATAGTGGAGACCTGTAATTTTCCATTTATTATTACCACTCTTTACTCTCTTTAAAAAATATATGTATATATATTTGAATTTGAAACCATATATATTCTGCTTCAAAAGTATGGGAGGTAAGTGGAATCTAACACCTTGGCCTTTATAAACCAGTGAAGCAGGAGAAAACTAGAGGCAGTGATCGTTTTTTTTTTTTTAATCACAGCCATACATAGACCGAGTAAATACAATAAATCTTCTCTAGACTATGTGTGACAAAATTTAAATGACCCAGGGCCCATTATTTCCCTGGTCTTTGGTGAATTGATAAAGTCAAAAGAAATAAAGTCAGAATTCTTCTAAAAATTCTGTCTCATTAAAGATATAAGATCTTACAAGGTCCGCGCAATGATTAAAATCTCACCACCAGTCATGCTGGAATTACGAAATATAAAAAACCTGTTTCAATATGGTTGCCTCCAACAAAACTATTTTTAAAGATAATTTTAAGCATATTTTGTTTAATTTTACCATATCATTGTCACCGACGACCATATTATGGTTGATTTAGTCATCCATCTAGAAGCCACAACCATTTTATGGCTGCTTCCAGACATCTTATCTTCTGGTTTATAATAACTTAAATATTTTTAACACTTATAAGAGCATGGTTGTTTTTCAACTAAAGCATGTAGCTCTTGGAGAAAAGAAAAATACAATTGTTAATTTAAAAAAAAAAATTATTGTCAACATATTTAGGGTATTGTTCCATATCAAAACATGTTTTTTCGCTGCGTATATGTGTCTTTCAATAGGGACTATCGAACTTTTATAATTGAAGACAAATCTGACGAATTGGATGTCCTTTATTCAGTAAATTTTCGGTGCTCTGTTCGGGCAACATTCAGCATTCTTTTATGATACAAAAAAAAATTTGTTTTTAAAAGTTTATTAAAAGCAATTTGTGTATATTATATTAAAAAAACTCAACAATAAGGTTAAATAAAATATTCAATATAAATTAAAATAAACTAATCTTTTTAAATAAGCAATTTATGATTTCCTTGTGAGGCAAATTTAGATAGTACAGTCTATGTTCAGTTTGTCATTGTTGATCCGAGCCATGTTTTTATTCGACGAAGGGCAGGAAATGACCACTCGCATTACTTACGAGCATTGAAACGAAAATTTGAAATATTTTTCTTAGATTTGGGTAGATATCTTCATCACAGTTTATTAAAGCATCTACAACGTTATCTGACAGATTTTCAGATAACTTCCATGTTTGTTGCCAATGCTACAGTTCAGGCTCAAGTTTAGATGTTAGTAAGTGTTTACCTCGAGTTGTGGTTTTAAAAGTTTTATATCTGTATATGACTTGATTACACTTTGAGTAGAAGTTTTGGTATGTTCAATACATTAAAGATATCTATTGGAAAGGTGTTTTGAGCTCTTCTAAAATAAATTCAATAAGAGAATGAAACCTACAACTCGGTAGAAATCTTCAACATTTTGGATGTAATTATTTCGTTCAAATCTTGTTTTTTAGGTTGGAACCTCGATTTGAACGCAAATAACTTTACCTTTTTTAAAAATCACTTTAAATTGTTCTTTGACTTTATTTCTTTTTTCTTCAAGGCACATGATTAAAGTTTTGATAAGGCTTGATCCTTTTTGAAGATCTATATCGTGCTTTTGTAAAATGATACTAAGCGGCTGTGTTACAATAAGTATCACACTTAATATGTTTATTCCGCAAATAAATTCAAAAGTTCTAAGTGAGTTCCTTAATATAAGGCTCTTGATGAAGTATCTCTACCTTTCCACTCAGATATGTTTTCCAAAGCTTCTACTCTATGATGTACACTTGTTGCAAAGTGCAAAGCTGAGTCGTGACGGTCCACCCATCTTGTCTCGCATAATGTAGAGAGTTTGGCTCCCAAATACTTTAGTAAAAACGTGTTTTGCCTGATTTACGGGAAATAGCAAGGCGTTTGTTTCGCATTTGTCGCGGTTTCCAGAATTTTTAAACAGCTCCATTTTCTGCTGACATCAAACGACACCCATCAGTTTCAACTCCTATACAGTTTTTTAGGTCAAGACTAAAATTTGTCAAAGTTTTAAGAACTGTTGATGTTAGTGCCATCGCATCAATTGACACATCAGCGTCATTATCAATATCCTGTGAAGGCTCTTCAAATGCTTTTACAACAAAGCCAAAACAATTCTTCCTTAACAACTTTTTGTTGTATGTTGAAATATTTTAAAGATAAGGAAATCTGGCTTTTCCCCGACAAATCCTTGCGTTCGTCAAAAATTATCAAATAGGAATTTTTTTCATATAACTCATATATATGTATGTACATAAATATTACAAATACTAAGGCTTTTTAATAATTCAACCGCACGCATTATCAAGTTAAACGTTTACTCTTTGGTTATACATAGATGGCACCTGCTGGGATTGAATGTAGAATAATAACCCAGTAAAAACTTCGCCTACTTTTTCAAAATGAATAGCTTCTTTAACTCATTATTTTGTAGCTTTCTTCTATAACTACATTGTATAACAACTTCTATAACTACTTTTTCTGGATGTGTGCAGGTAAAAAAATAATGACTTACTTTTTAATGCGTTCACTTTGGGACATCTCTTGTAAAATTCATTGGTTCTTTCAGTAGAATTGTAAGTAGTGCTCTTATGTTTTTCTGATTACTCAACAAATTATTTGGTAGGCGAAGTTTTTACTGGGAAGTATTTGAATACATTAAACTAGATGTTTCATTGAAAATATCTAATAAATAACTATTAGGATGAAGATTTGGATACTTATTGAAAATTTGGTTAGAGATTCAATAAAAAAACAAAAAAATACTTATTGAAAATTTCGTTAGAGATTCAATAAAAAAAAACAAAAAAAAACCTAGCTGGGATTTCCAAAAATTGTGTACATTAAAAAAGATAATATTAATGGGTATTCCTGTATTATCGAAATAAACAAAACATATTTTTATAATTTATTTCACCCCCCCTGAATCCGCGCCTGCATGAACTTAAGTGTGTTCCCTATCTAAGAGTGTGTAGGAGAACCCGATTTTGCTATAGGTTTTGCTAAGATTACCAACTTCTTTGACTGAATTGAATTGGATATAATTAACATCAGCGAATTTTCGTTTCAACAAGAAGGCGCTGCGACACAGCTGCTGCTGATTTTGCACTAGCGATTTGAAGGCATGGCCATCTGTCGTGAAGATAACGCGCTCTGGTCAACAAGATCGTGCGATTTTAAACCGTTTTACTTTTTCTTGTGTGATTTTCTTCAATTTCTAATTTTTGCAAATAAGCCGTAAGCCACAGCGACTCTTAAAGCCAACATCACTCACGATATCGGTCAAATTCAGTTTTATAAACCCTTTGTATTTTGCTTGCAATATTTTACGAAAATAACAAAAAATCCATTAAACAGGGATGTGAACTCTATATATGATATGTTCTGAATCGAATGAAACTAGTTTGGAATCGATTAAAGCAAATTAGTGGTGCAAAATTCCATTTTTAAGTTAAAGTCTTTGAAATTAAACTTTTGAACTGTCCAGACAAAATTTGTGTTTTTGGCATGCAATTTCTTTCAAATAGGACAAAATACCAAACAGGAACATGAATTCTATAAATAATACGTTCTGAATCAAATAAATTAAGTTTAAATTAAATAAGAAAATTACGGCCCATTATGCGCTAAGTTCAATTTAACTACAAAAACAAATCGCGAAATTCGTATCGCTGTGGTTGAGGCGAAAAAGTAATGTCTAAAGTAAAAGACTACATTTTGATGATTATGATGTGGTTGAGGCGAAAAAGGAAGGTCTGATGTAAAAGACTGCAATTTCGATGATTATGATGTGAAATGAAGTTGAGTTGTAATTAAGACAACTGGTTGTGATCAGTTGTAATTTTTATTATGTTTTTGTTCACCGCAATATAGCAAAGTTGTAAACCATAATACACAAATTAAGAAACTACAACTCAAATGAGTTGAGTTGTAAACCGTAATAAGGGCCTAAATAATAAATTAGTAAAATTTTAAATAATAATCATACGGCGGTTATTTTTACGATCTTATATTCCTTAAATATGGCCTTGCAAGGCATTTTAAACGGATAAAAAGTTTCGACGATATCTCATGGCGGTAGTATGAAATTAAGTTTTGTCCTAAATTCAAATCAAACAGTTACGAGCAGGGAAACCAGAAATATGCAATTGCATGTTTTTCCTGGTGCGACCAATGAAGGCAGAAACAATATATTTATCCATTTTAGAGCTTTTTATGAATTTCGGCATCGATTTGTTTGTGCATATTTTTGCATATTTTACCATTTGCAACATTTTTATGCATAATTTAGTAAAAAGAGCTTTTTTGCAGCATTTTTTTAATATTATAGCGCATATTTTGCCTTTTTAAGGCATATTTTGATACAATTTAGATTTTTTTTGGTGCCTACAAGAGCTTTCGCAATAAAAAAAAAATTGTTTTTTTGAGCAAATTTGTTAAACGTACTAAGGACGAAGTCTATGTAAATGGCGAAAATAGGTCTAAAATTTCACATATTCCCCATAAAAACTTCTTTCTAAATAAGACTCTTTGTGTCCCTTAACCATCTTATTATGTTGGCATTAGATTGAATTCGCCCCAAAAATCTCAAAAATTCGTCTATAAATATTATGCAGTTTGGGCTTTACCGATTATAATTTTAGGATTGTTTTTATTAAATGGAACTGTTAATAAATTGTTGGGTGGCATGTCATAACGTCCAGTGTCATAGTGTCCATGGACGTTATGACACTCCAAAAAGTGTCATAGTGTCCATGGACATTGTGACACTTTCAAAAGTGTCATAACGTCCTTGGACACTATGACACTTTGCAAATGGACATTATGACACTTTCAAAAGTGTCATTAGGTCCATAATTACTAAAGAAGTTAAATACAAAAAAAATGATCTGCATACACGCAGAGAAAAACATGTTTCATTATGGTCCCAACCAACAAAACTATTTTTAAGGAAACTAATTTAATCATAATATGGTTGTCGGTGACAATGATTTGGTTAAATGAAACATAATATGGTAAAAAAAATTTTTTAAAGAAGGTTTTGCTGCTTTTTCTCTGGGTGTATATATTAAATATATAACGAAAACACTTTTGGACGCAAGGATTTTCTCCTCTATGGTATAACAAATACCGGCTTCGCTAACTAAAGCTCCTTTGCACAGCCGGCCTTCGGCCGGGCGCAAGGATTTTCTTCTCTATGGTTTAACAAATACCGGCTTCGCTAACTAAAGCTTCTCTGCACAGCCGGCCTTTGGCCGGGCGCAAGGATTTTCTCCTCTATGGTATAACAAACACCGGATTCGCTAACTAAAGCTTCTCTGCATAGTCGGCTTTCGTTCGGAAACAAGGCAGATTTTAAAATCTTTACTTAGCGAAGCCGGTGTTTGTTATACTATAGAGGAGAAAATCCTTGCGCCCGGCCGACGGCCGGCTGTGCAGAGAAGCTTTAGTTAGCGAAGCCGGTATTTGTTATACCATAGAGAAGAACATCCTTGATCCCAAATTTGTTTACATTCTTGCTTGTAAGAATTTTTGGCATTGTACTTACTTATTTTGATATTTCAAAACAAATTTTACACATTTTAATATTTTTCATTTTAAGTTAAGTTGTTTGAAAAGTGTCATAACGTCCGCGGACGCTATGACATTTCTTTGATGGACGTTATGACACTATTGGTGTTTTCTTTCTACAAAAAAATGTGACATTTTATTTAAAAAAATGCAATTTGGTGTCTGTTTCTTAAAAATTTTACTTCCGAAAAGGGTGAGTTTTTTAGAATAAAGCAAGCCACCTTTTACGGGAGCAAAATTTTTATGAAACATACACCTAATTGCATTTTTTTTTAAATAAAATGTCACATTTTTTGTAGAAAAGAAAACACCATATGACACTGGACGTTATGACATGCCACCAATTGTTGAATACCTATTTTGTTTTAAAATTAGCAATTTTAAATTTTTTGCGGCATAGTTTTAACAGTTTTTAAGTTTTTACTGCATATTTAATGCGCATAAAACGCTTTTTTTTAGAGCACATTTCTGATTTTCCTGGTTACGAGTTGTTTATGCAACAGTTCTATACCCCTTTTGCAGTGCTTAAATTATTTTCAAAGCATTTGATACGCAACTGACCACTGTTCGGTATTATTATTTTGTTTCTTTTTTCTTGTCAAATATTTATAAGAACTGTTGTTTTGGCTCGCTCGTTTATTTTGTCCTTTATTTCGTTATTTTTACTTACGCAACAGTCTCATAAATCTTGTTTGTTTTCACTTTCCTTCTTTAATAATACACATTTTTTGCTCAACCCTAATTTCTTTTATTAACTGTGTTATTTTTATATACAAAATAATTTATTCTTTGTGTTTTTATTTAATTTTTATTCCCATCAAAAAAAAGGCTTTTGGCGAAATTCCCCCTTTTAGTTTTTTATGTTTTGGCATTATTGGTCGCCTGTTTTTTTTTTTAAGTACCAAAATGAATGAAAAAAAAACTTAAAATCATAAAAAAAATTAGGAAATTATTTCTTTGGCAAAACAAATTTTGGAAGTTGTTATTAAAAAAGTCTCATTTGATAAGTGTGAGTATGTTTTATTAAAAAATAAACCGAAATAAAAATTAAAGCAAGTAACAGTGCGATTTTCTGATTTGTAGAATTTTATATACCCATCACCATATTAGTAAACATGGAATTCTTGAAAGTTTTAAATTTATTGGTTTTTTTTGGTTTGTTTTGCGGATCTAATAAACCCATACTTAATCCTAAAAAAAACTTCGTATAAGGAAAACATTTTAAACAAATTTTGATGACCTAATTCTTCGCTTCCGTTCACTAACGCGCTAATCTTTAATTCACAACTCATTTTGTATGGGCGCTCGGCGAAATAATTTATCGATTTGGGTAGTTTTGGAAACATAACAAATTTTTTAATATTTTAGCTTACTGTCATTTTAGCTTCTTTTATACGGACCCTGAATTCTGAAGGACAGTTGTATAGGAGGCTGGTGATCTGGATGATTTGGCTAAGTTTAAATACTAGATTAGCTTAGGTTCCTTGGACAGCCATCAAAAACTACTCAAGTGGGCCCTTCAGTGGTCCTTTCGCGATACCCAGTGCAAATGCAGATTCTACAGAGCAGCTACTCAAAATGCGTCACTGCTAAATTCGTATTCCTAACAAAGAGAAGAAGCAACCTTTGTTCTATCTAAGTTAGGTCATACAAGCTGACAAACACTGGTTTCCCAGATGTCTGTCTCTAATGCTCCGAAATCCAAGACACAGATATAGATGCATTTCTCTATATGGAGGACACAGAGCAGAGCTGAACCGAACCAAACCACTAGTTTTATTAAAAAAATATTTGCTTTTGAAAAATGTTTGGCTAGATCAAAAATTAGTTAACAGTTTCTAAATTACGTTATACAATTGAAGCCCAGCCGCGAATAACGTTGTTAAACACCACATTTTGCAAAAACTGTTTTTTGCAGATAACCGTTAACCTTACCCCCTTACACAGTTTAAACATCAAATCACCCAAAATTAATCACCTCAACGTCTTCAAAATGGCATACAAAGTGTCAGCCAGTGAAAGAACGTTGTAAGTTACTATTAAAATGATGTAACCGAAATGGTTTGCAGTGCGGAATAATGTTTTAAAAGCCTTTTGCATAAAAGCTTTTATTATCAATATTTTTAATAATAGAAAAAAACGTTTTTTAAAACAATTAATCCTGCCTATCAAAAAGCATTTTTTTGCTCTCCTGAAAAATTATTATTTTGTTACTTAAAACGTTATTCGCGGCAGTGCTTCAATTATCTTCTTACAAAAAAGCTTTGTAAATCAATAGAAATTGTTAATAATAAAGCTAAAGTTTGATCAATATACTGTTCATGCTTTTTTTAAAGATTTTTTCGTCAATTGCTTGTGAGATCTTTATTGTTAAAATAGTACCAAAAAAATGTACAATTGTAACAATTCTGTCAACCCTGGTTCTGACGGACCCATGTTGCCGAAAATTTCCAATTAAATGGTTTATTGTTGACGCTGTGGGTGCAAAGCGCTCATTAAAATGACGATGATATGCACGCTGTGTCAATACAATGGATTAATGGCTTGAAAAATAAAATTCATTTAGTTTTGTTTGTTGGTCGATTGCATAGTTTGTCATAATTTAACTCCCCAAGTCTTCTTTACAAATGCAACATTATAAAGAATTAGAACTATTTAGCTAATTCTGCGCCACCCTGTACAAGCACCTTGTCTCAATCATATCTGAGGTATTCGGAGAACCTTTTTCAACCAACACTCGGACAGATTTTTAAGGATCCAGAATATATATAAATTAGTTTTGTTGTAATACTTGCTATGCAAATCTTGAGTGTCAATTAGTTTTGTTGTCAATATAATTAAAACACAATTTAATCTCTGTTCATTTTCCGTTTATTTAAACAAATCAAAAATAATTAAATAACTTTATTTAAACAAATCCAAATATAACTATAATTACAATTACTTGCTATGCAAGTCTTGAGTGTCAGTGCTGAACTAACTTTTAATCTGAAACTATAAACTAAAGAACTCTACAACTTCTAGAGGAAGAAGAAGAAGCCACGGCAAAAATGCTTATCAGCATAAACGGACTCACATTTCATGTGAACGGAATTTGCAGGTAAGAAATGCAACGTAGCGTCTGCTATGAAAAAAAAGGTATTTTATTCAGTTATTTTGGGACGCGCGTGCAGCGCTAATTTTGAAGAAGTGTTTATTGTTGCAATTTTTTTATTTTGCACAATAGCTTTTGTTGCTGTACTTTCGTACCTTAACTGTTCCCCCCTTTAAGCATCGGACGTCCTCGTCTGATCATATCTGCTAAGAATATTGTTGATTTCAACCTTACGTTGCCTTTTGGCGAGAACGTATGCAACGCATATTATTACAATAAGAACAAAAAGAGAGGCTGAGGTGTAAAAAGTTCCTCTTACTTTCAAATGAAGGTGCGATATATGGTCTAGGTTTTCAATATTTAAATCATGAAGGTATTGAAGTGATAAGATAGCGGTATGATCAGTTAAGTTAACAGTGTGAGCTATAGGAATTTCGGGGCTTTTAAAAGCAATTTTTCGGCAATTTTTGAATTCCGTTGAATTAACTTTTAAGGTATTGTCAAAAGTTATGAGGTATGTACCCGTTTGTAGGGTTTTTGTTACATTCTCGTAAATCACTTTGGAGGGTTGATTATTTATAATAACAATGCCATCGTCAATCTCTTTCAGAGGTGGCATATTATGCGCGGAATTTGTGTTACAAGTTGCCGTGTTATTATTTAATAAAGTGTCTAGGCATGAAGTATTTTCAAGGTTAAATGTTTTACAAAATGAAGTTGTAGATTTCTTTTTACAATCTTTTAACATGATATATTTGTAGCCACATTTTGCTACATCACTTACTTTAAATGACAAAATTTTATTATTATGAACGACTGGAAAAATTAATTTTTTATTACAAAATTTTATAATTTTTGGAAATTTTATCAAAAACGTAATAACATTTTCGGTCTGCAAAATCTTTAGTTTTGAATTTACAATTATCTCAGTAATGCTTACATTTAAATCTATTTCGGATTTTAAAACAAAACTTACTTCCGAGCTATCTAACAGAATGGGATTGATCATTTGGAGTTTCCCCAAGGTTATGGACAAAGCTAGGTTATCTAGTTCCCTAAGTACTGCTCTATTTCTTTCGCCTAACAAACTATAAAGGTATCCTGAATCGATTTCAGTAGCCTTAGTTTTACTTACAAGTGTGTTCACAGTCGTAGTTAATTTGTTTATTTGCGATTGCATATCGGTGTTTATGATTATCTGGGCATTACTTGCAGTAACTAATTCATCTTGTTTGCTACGCACTTCGGTAAAGTCATCGTAATCTGGCGTACCAGCTATGTATTTCAGCGCGGTTCCAAGAACGTTAATGCTACGTGCGTGCCTGTGGTGTATGCGCAGGGATTCTATTGTCTTCTCTATTTGGTCCACATCTGATTCTAGCAGTTTTCTCATGTGTGATTTTGGTAGTAGGTCCGTTAGATTTCTGGTTTCTTCTGCTATGGTAGTAAAGTTTGTCAAGTCCGTTACATGGGCCAACATTCCATAATTTTCATAGATTGCAACATTTCCGTCTGCTACAGGAATATAGTGTGAAGAAGTATAGTCCAGGATGGTGGCATAGCTAGCGAGTACAAAGACTGCAAATATTAGGATGCTGTAATGAGGAAACGAATGTTATCTTTATGCACTATTTTGTCATCAATTTTAAGAGTTGTGCCTAGATCTTGTTGGACAGTCTTTTCGACAAAAAGTTTGCTAATTTTATTCCCCAATCTCTTATTAACTTTCACAAAAACTTTATCTCCAGGATTATATGTTTTAGTTACTGTCTTTTTGTTATGATAATCAAGGTCTGATTTTTGTTTGGCAAGAATTTTCGCACGAATATTTTCTTTCAAGTTTTCTGGAATTGATTGAATTATATCTATGGGCTTATGGTTAGTAGTAGAATGGATTGTTCTATTGTATTTTGCAGTTGCCATTAAGACAAGCTCTGTAGAGTCATCTATTGCGTACTCTAGTTTTAGGCATCTTGCAATTTCCGCAAGTGTTCCGTGGAAACGCTCGACTTGGCCATTAGAGGTACTATGCATGGGTGGAGTTGCGTAAATGTTTGCTCCGAAGTTATTCTTTATTAACGATCTTATGGTTTGTGAAGTTAGTGACTTTTCGTTGTCGCAAACTATTGTTTCCGTGCCTTTGTAAAAGTTAAGTATCTCCAGAAGGGCTGGTTTAACGTCTACTATCGCTCGAGAGGGTATAGGTTTTACAATAGCGAACTTAGAAAATTTATCGAGACATGTTAAATAGAATTTCTTATCAGTATTGTAAATATCGACATGGAGGATCTCGCCTGGGAAGGAGGGTATGGGGGTCTCAGCGATCTCATGTTTTTTTGGATGTCTTTGATATTTCGCTAGCCGACAGATTTTGCAGTTTGCTGTAATTTCTTTTAACTTTTTAGCTATATCTGGGAAAAAATAATCCTGAAGAACTTGTTTCGTATTTTCTGAAACAGAACGGTGTGCCCTATTGTGTTCATTTGTTAAAATTTCAATTTGATCACTTGCATTAAAGATATCTGTAACAAATTTATTAGCGTACCTGAATTTTACAGAAGGGAAATTCGATATAAGAAGGTGTTGGATTTGAGCAAGGGTATGTAAATCACAATTAATCGCGTTCACTACTTCTGGGTTTATGCAGTCCTTAATAGTATTTAAAAGATCGTCAATTTCTTGATATGAAATGCGATGTCGAATGCGATTTTTAAAAAGAATTTTTGTTTCTTTATTTTGTTCTGAACCATGATTGATTAAAATCTGGTTTTTGAAACAGTTAATTGGGTTTTCGACCGCGGGAATAATTTCGGTGAGTGACATCTCACTTCCACAAGCTTGTAGTGAGCATGTAGATGTGGTATCCATTGTAATGTTAACAAATTGTCTGGAAAGGGCGTCTGCAACAATATTGTCTTTGCCGGGCTTGTAGAAAAATGTTGGCGAGTACTCTTCAATGAAAGCTCTCCAGCGCTTTAATTTAGAGTTTGGGTTTTTATCAGATATCGAAAAGGTTAGGGGTTGGTGGTCGGTGAAGATGTTTAAATTATTTACCCCGTAAAGATAGTGTCTAAGATTTTTTAAGGCCCATACGATAGCTAAAAGTTCGCGTTCGTTGGTTGCGTAGGTTTCTTCGGCGGGTGACAAGGTCCTTGAAATCATGGTAATTGGACGACCATTTTGAGAAAGAACGGCGCCAATAGCATGGGATGACGCATCAGTCGTAAGGTCAAAAGGTCTATCGAAATTTGGATAAAGGAGAAGTACATCTTCGGAAGAAAGGATATTCTTAATTTTTTTGAATGAGTGAATAGCATCAGCATCAAGGTCAATTTTAACTTGCTTCGAATGTTTTGTCCCCACATGACCATTTTCTCCACGTAAATATTTAGTCAGAGGTTTCGCTATAGCCGCATAGTCTTTAACGAATTTTCTATAATAACCGGCCAACCCTAGAAATGACCTTAAGCTCCTTAAGGTTGTTGGCGTTTCGTAGTTGACTATGGTTTCAATTTTCTTTGGACACGTTCTGATACCGTCGGTTGAAACGACAAAGCCCAAATACTCGACAGAGGTTTTAAAGAATTTGGACTTTTCTAAAGAAACTCTCATGTTAGCATGGTAAAGTTTTAGTAAGATGTTTTGGATGTCATCTATATGCTTCTGCTCAGAGTCAGAAAATATGATGATATCATCGATATAGACGTGACATGACTTTCCGATTTCATCACGTAAAACATCATCGATGGCACGCTGAAAAATGCTCGGGGCGTTTTTTAATCCAAATGGTAAACGACAGAACTCGTATTTACCATTATTCACGCTGAAAGCAGTTTTTTTCCGGTCGTGTTCGGCCAAGTTAATCTGGTGGAAGCCACTTTTTAAGTCCAAGGTTGTAAAGAACTTAGATTTGCCAAGATTTGAAAGTATAACAGACGGATCAGGTATAGGATATTTATCAGGGATAGTTTTTGAATTAAGTTTAGTGTAGTCGAACACGAGGCGTTTATTGGGCTTGCCCAATTCGTCTGTGCCTTTCTTGTCGACAACCCAAACAGGGCTGTTATAGGGAGATCGGGATGGCTTTATAATGCCATTTTTTAAAAGTTCCTTAACCTCTTTATTGACAAATTCTATCATCGAAATGGGGTAGGATTGGTATTTAGAATATATGGGCTCCTGATCTTTTGTTTTAATTGTTGCGGAAATTTTCGTGTTAAAGGGTAAGGCTTCATTCGGGTTAGCGAAAACACCAGCATTTTCGTTTATTATTTGAAAAAATTTCTTTTCTACATTTTTTAGGATAGAGACATTTATTAAAGAATTCACTGCATCTAGCTTAAGATATTTCAATTTTTCTTCGCCGCCGTTATAATAAATCATGTCTTTTTCTGTGTTAATCACGCCCTTTATGCTTTTTATGAAGCTAAAACCTATGATACCGTCAAATAGAGACAGGTTCGGTAAAATAAAAAATGTTTCAGTATGATTTAGGACATTTACTAGTGTTTTGTTGTTGATTGTATCAGCACCATGAATGGATTTGACTAAAAATGGTTTTTCGACTTGTTTAATGTTTTTTAATCCGTTAATATTGGTGATATAACTTTTAGAGGCACCAGTGTCGATTAAAAGTTTAATGTTTTTGCCACCTATCATTCGCTCAATGTAGGGGAGAACTGACCCTCCCTTAAAAAATTAATCTCATCTTCGAAAGGTGGATCAGAAAAAGTAGGGTTTTCATACGGCTCTTGGTTACCAGAGAAGTTTGGCTCATCGCCGTAGTCATGTGTTTCCAAGGTTTCGAGACCTTCGTTTTGCAACATCTCTTGGCCAAGGTGGTTAATCCTTTGGACCTTCTGAGGGACCTGTCTTTCGGATGTTAAACCTCGCTTTTGTGTTTGAAAACCCTGAAAGTTGTTTGTTCGCACCGTACGCATGCTTACATCAGTGTCCAGGGATTGGGATACTGGTTGAGAGTCACTAGCTTGTTGGCCTACAGGCTGAAAAGGATTTTGGGCGAAATTTCGGAAATTCGAATTTGCAACATTATGGCGTTGTGATTGGTTAGATGCCTGTTGAGGGCGATTTTGATAAAATGGAGTAGTTTGTTGACCGACAAAGTTTTGCGGAGGCTGAGAATAGTTATTTTGCTGACCGAAGGAGTTCTGTTTAACACGCTGTATGTTTTGTCCTAAGGCTGTGTGTGTTGAGGGACTCATTAAAGCCTTGTTTAAACCATTACTGTAAATGGCAGCAAAATGATAGCGGTTTTGATTTGCTTCTAGCTCTTGTGCTAGTGCCAGAGCTGATGGCAAGTCTGCAGGCTTGCACGAAAACAAGGTGTCACATAAGGGCTTCCTAACTCCCGAAACAAAGACACGCAAAGCCTGTTCACGGTATTTTTGGTTCAGTGACTGAATCAAATTGGCATCTCCTTCATTCGACATTATAATTTTGTTCACAATCGCGGTTAACTTACGCTCTACTTCGTCGTAAAATTGGATAATAGTTTTCTGTCCCTGCCTTAAAGTGGAGAGCTCTTGCTCTAACGTAAAGATGGATTTTTTATCCATGTAAGTAAAATCAAGCCGTGCTATAATAGCCTTAAAGTTAAGGACTGTGTTATAAGTGCTTAACGCAGCGTCTGCGTTACCCACGACTTTGTTTCTCAGAATAGCTACCGCCTGGTAGTACTTTGAGCTTCCTACATAAGGTTCAAATAATTTATGGGCTGTTGTGGCGGCCTGACGCCAAGAGACATATCTGGTGGGGTCGCCTTTAAATTCTGGGACAGATTTAATTATGTCTAGAGTTTCCTCACACGTCCTATTGGGTACTATTTCTATTTCCTTATATGCTTCTACGGCAGAAGGTGGCTCTAAGGATTGGAGTCGCCTAGTAAGGTCGGCAATAGTTGCTTCAAAGCTTTCTTTTGTTCTTTGGACTGCTTGTTGGATAGCAGTGTCCAAGAGAACTTGCAAATTTTCAGAATTCATTTCCTCTTTGTTCTCAATTCTTTTTTCAGAAATTAATAGTGATTGTAGCCTAGCTAAAATAACGTCAAACTCTTCAGGATCTTCCTGTGGTCTTGACATGAACTCTAGGGAAAAACCAAAGATCAACTCAGAATTCTTTTCACGTAAATTTCACTTTAAATTGCAAAGGTAATAACTGTTACAATAATAAAAATAAAAAATTTTACGAAATTTCAAAAATTTAGATCCGATTTGTTTTTTTTTAAAAAAAAAAAAAATTTTATAAAAAATAATAGATAGCAATCAATAGTAATAATAAAAAATAGAATTCTTACAAATAAATCATCACGGCTTTGGCTCCTTCTGGTTCTAAATGCAACTTTTCTGGCTGGAATGTAACTGCTCAAGACTCGGCTTCACTAAGGGTCCTTTGCAACTGCTCACGGCTTGGCTTTTCTAAGTTGTTGATTGATGGATTAGTTTTTGTTATATTTTTTGCTTTTTGGTGATGAATGCTTTTTATATTTTTAAGAATTGTATTAGGTTTTTAGCACCAGTATGGTAGTAATTTTTTAAATTTTCAATAAGCAATGTAATTTTTATTCACAAGTATGGTGAATGTCTTTGTTGTTTAAATTTTAATTTTTTCTTAAACACTGTTTTTTATTATAAAAAAGTTATTTTTCTTTTCACTTCAATGATGACTTAGTTTTTATCTGCTCACTGTATGGTGATTGTCTTTGTTGTTTAAATTTTAAATTTTTTTTTAAACACTGTTTTTTATTATAAAAGGTTATTTTTCTTTTCACTTCAATGGTGACTTAGTTTTTATCTGCTCACTGTATGGTGATTGTCTTTGTTGTTTAAATTTTAATTTTTTTAAACACTGTTTTTTTTATTATAAAAGGTTATTTTTCTTTTCACTTCAATGGTGACTGTTTTTTTCCGTTGGGCGCCAATTAGTTTTGTTGTAATACTTGCTATGCAAATCTTGAGTGTCAATTAGTTTTGTTGTCAATATAATTAAAACACAATTTAATCTCTGTTCATTTTCCGTTTATTTAAACAAATCAAAAATAATTAAATAACTTTATTTAAACAAATCCAAATATAACTATAATTACAATTACTTGCTATGCAAGTCTTGAGTGTCAGTGCTGAACTAACTTTTAATCTGAAACTATAAACTAAAGAACTCTACAACTTCTAGAGGAAGAAGAAGAAGCCACGGCAAAAATGCTTATCAGCATAAACGGACTCACATTTCATGTGAACGGAATTTGCAGGTAAGAAATGCAACGTAGCGTCTGCTATGAAAAAAAAGGTATTTTATTCAGTTATTTTGGGACGCGCGTGCAGCGCTAATTTTGAAGAAGTGTTTATTGTTGCAATTTTTTTATTTTGCACAATAGCTTTTGTTGCTGTACTTTCGTACCTTAACTTATATAAGCTTTATGAGTTCTGAAATCACTTGATTAAAATTGTAAAAATTACAAAGAGAATAAGAAACTCATATTTTTACTTAATACTTTTCACCTGTGGCAAGGGGCATACAAATATACATTTTAATAACAAACACACATACCCTCAAGAGACAAATCAATCCAACCCTACTTAAAGCAATTCGAAGCGATTTCAATAGTACTGTAAGTACGGATTTTCTTGAATTAAGTACAGAAAGATTGATTGAAGTGCGAATTCGTACTTGAAATAATAAGATAAGGAGATTGACTTAAGTAAAACTAAGATTAAACCAATCTCAAAATACGCTTCATTCAAGTATTATAAAGTTGATTTAATCCTGAATTCGTACTGAAAATAATCCGAAAGTGAAATTAGATTGATTGTAACCTAAAACACTTACCCCAGAGCCAGCAGAGAATATTATTATGATTGCTTTTACTTACCCGTTTTATTCCTTACAGAATTTCAATTATAAAACACCAGCATATCTTCTACTTAAAAAATTTGATGCACATATTTAATGGCGTTTTCTTTTCTAAAAAGAAGTGCTGCATAAGTGTTACATGTGACTCGACAGCATTTTTAAATTTTTAAGAAGTGCTTCATATTTTACGTTTACAAAAGACCACAAATTTCGGCATTAAAGAATAAAGTACAACTAGCGCAAGTTAAATTTAATTACAGGTGTTGGCAAGACTGCAACAATCCAAAGCCAACAGAAACAACAGACGTTTTTTTGTATTGCATTGTTAGTGTTTATGGCTCGAAACTTACCTCCACCTTGTACTGAATTCGCCTTGATCTAGTGCTGCACTCATGCCCCTTTATTTAAAATGAGCGTTGAACATTTTTTTATTTTAAAGGGAACATCATCAGAAAAGAACGCCTTACACTTTTAAAATAACGCATGTTTTTCAGAAAAGAACATAAAAAAATGTAAAAGGCAGAATAAATGCAGAATTTTACTTAGAAAAGAAAACGCCATATTTTTATTTTGCTTTTTATTTTACTTTTAAAATTTGAAAATAATGCATGTTTTTCTTCTTATTCTGTTGGTTTTTGTTTTTGCTACAACAAAAAACGAAATCGTTTTTTGCCTACTTGTGTGGTGTTGTTGTAGTTTCTATAACAAACACACGTGTATAAAATGCAATGCTGAGAAATGACACTAATAAGTAATATGAGATTAAAACTCTCACTTTGTAATTTTACTCTCAGACTGGCACTACCGGCGAAAAGTTCAACAGCGGTTTTCACTAGGGTATTCATTCGGTTAACCGTCATTCGGTTAACCGATTAATTACTACCCGATTAACTGATCGGTTAATTTCAAATTGGCTTTTTTCGATTAACGATTAAACCGGTTAATTTCAGTCGATTAACCGATTAACCGATTTAAGAAAATTTTCAATATTTTGTAGTATTTTTTTGTGTGTTTAATTATTTGTTTCGTCTCATATACAAAATATATGTATGTGTTAAGAAAATATTTTTTTCAAACAAACAAAGAAAGTGTTCAGTGATCTTCATTTTAACCCATTTTCCACCGACCGGTGACATAAATTACAATTTTTTTTTTCTTCAAAACTAAGGAAAAGAATCGCTTTGATCCTAAACATTTAAACCAAATTACTTTTCTAAAAGATTATTTTATAAGATCTCCTTTAACAATTGAAATAACTAATAAAGTTATCTCAGTTTCTTTTTTTATAAACACATATTTGGGGGATTTACCAAGGTAGTCATAAAGTCTAATGTCATAAAATAATTACAAGAAGTAGATATCGTCGGCTTAATATGCAAACCGGCTAAATCCTTTTTTTATGTAAATTGAGATTTTGATAACGTGCGGTAGAGAAAGATACGCCTCGTCGACCAGCATGTAGTTAGTTTATCTTCTATTTTAGTCTTGAAGTGTGCAAAACTAAACTATCAAGCAAAAAGGAAAAAGAAAAAAGCTTTTTGTCTCTCCTGTAAAAGATGCTGAAAGTGAGTTAGCAGGTTTTCATATTAAGCCGACGATATGACTGTTGTGGGCTACCGCTTATAATTTAGATTTCAACTGTACAGTTATGACGAATTAATGAACACAGCATTAACATTTTTATTTTGTTTGAAACACAACAACATTTATTTTAAGCAATTGCAAAATATTATTTGGGATATTATGAGGATATGACTTGATAGCACACCTTGTGTATTAATTGAAAAATGCATAGTACATATTTATGTTTTTTGTTTGTTTGCTCGTTTTAGTTCAAGAACTGCTTTGTTTGGTATATTTTTGTTTTTTTTCCTAATAAATTCCAAATAATAAACAATTAATGCATTTTTATATATTGAAATTACTTTATTTATAAAAAAACGTTATTAATCGGTTAACCGATCAGAAGCAAAATTAACCGATTATTAACCGATTAAATCAAAACCTCGGTTAATTAGTCGAGCGATTAACCGATTAAAGCAAAAGGTCGATTAAATGAATACCCTAGTTTTCACCCTTTGTATTAAGTGTACAATTTTGTTTTACTTAATACGATTTTATACTACAAAGCGTGAGTGTATTTTTTGTAATTATTGCTAAGTAATGAAGTAGCGGAGTGAGGGAGAGGGACAGATATAGCATCTTAAACTGTTTTATTCTGGGTTATTGAACAAACGTGTTTACTACACCTTTTTATTGGATTTTTCAACCACAGCCTAGTAAATTTTAGTCTAATACATTTTGTTGTTGCAGTGTTGTAAATCTTAGTACTTTAACTAAATTAATAAGATTTACAAGTTCTACAAAGGACTTTACTATCAAGGGTGAAAACCGCTAATACATATTTTATTTTTACTTTTCTTAATCATTTTACACTTATTTTATGAAACTCCGTGATTGGTTTGTTATTCCAACTTTAATTTTTCAATACAAGTCGTTCTTAAAGTAAGTGTAAAAAGCTTAATTTATTCCGATTGTTTGTGTTTCTCTGTACATACATGATTTGTCGCTTAAATAGAGCAATATGTTTAAAACGGATAAATGTGCTCAACATATTTCTTTTTTTTCATAATTCTGTTTGATAATGTGTGTTAGCGGGTAAGTGGTTTAAGACACTTAATTGCGTTAGGTGAAGGGGTTTTAAGATTTGGTACAGGCGAATATATCACTCTTACATGTTTTTTTAAGGAAAATTCATTTTACAAAGCAACATCAATTTAAAACTCAAAAAAAAAAAATTATTATTCTTTAGCGCAGGGTAACAAAAATTCGTTGAAGAAAAATGTGTGATTGTAATTACTTTTAAAATATTTTTAATTCTCAGCTTATTTTGCCGACTTTATTACTAATAAGAAGAAAATCATACCCCTACGCTGTCAGGCTTTACTGTTTTATCTTGATTATTGTAGCTTTTTGTTGTTGAATTTCTGTAATTTTTTTTTTCTATAAAGAAATCGTTAAAATTTCTCTTAACAATTTTCTTGTACACTGAAAATAAAACATGCTTCCTAAATTTTACGAAGGCATTTTTCTAGCTAATTTTTTCTGAATACATATTTTGAAATTTTTCGAAACTAACGAAATCGTCTAAATTACTAACGAAATCGTCTGTAATCCAGTTTTGCGTAAATAAACAGTTTAAAGTTTTGCGAGAAAAAATTTCTTTAAATCTTTTTATTCAAGCATATTTGTTTCTTTAAATTCACATTGGCTTAAACATATTAAGTACACTATTTTAAATTCTTTACAAAGACTGTAAAGTACTCGTATTGTTTACAGTGTAGATAATTTATTTCGTAAATCTCGTGCTTTCGCACCATGTTTTCTACAGATTCTCGTATTTCTTTTTTTTCGGTGTAGTGTATACCCAATTTTTGTCTCGCTTCCTTTTATGCTGGTGATTGTAATTGAGTATATGTGAGTATTCCTTTTTTTATTTCTTTAGTTATGCTGCACAGTGTCCTGAGAGCAGCTAAAGATGCTAAAACATATAATTAAAAAGAAAATAAGAGCAAATAAAGTAATTTGAACTATATATACTAATATAAAATAAAAAAAAAAATGTTTCTATTTACGTTATAGCAACTTTGTGAAGATGGTTTAGGGCTTTATATTTTTTCAAATCTAGGACCACGAGGGGAGTTCTGCATCTCCGAAGTTTGCCAAAATGTTTTATTGAAGTTTAAAACATAGATACATCCCTACTTATATGGACACATAAGCTATACATTATTTTAAGAAATAGGGCCACAAGGGGATAAAGGGGGCAAGTTATGCCTCTCTTTAACTATCCAACAGATTTTAATGAAATTTAAAACATAAATATATATATCCCTACTTATATGGACACAGAAACTAAATAATTTTTTAAGAGATAGGACCACAAGGCGATTAAGGGGGCAATTTATGCCCTTCCGAAGATATCCAACAGATTATAATGACATTTAAAACATAGATAGATCCCTACTTATGTGGACACATAAGCTATATATTTTTTAAGAAATAGGACCACAAGGGGATTTAGGGTGCAATTTATGCCTCTTCGAAACTATCCAACAGATTTTAATGAAATTTAAAACATATACAGATCTCTACTTTTATGGACACATTAGCTATACATTACTTTAAGAAATAGGATCACGAGGGGATTTAGGGGGCTAAGTCTGCCTCTCCAAAACTAGCTAACAGATTTTAATGAAACAGAGATAGATCCCTACTTATATGGACACATAAGGTATATATTTTTTTAAGAAATAGGACCACAAGGGGACACATAAGCTATATATTTTTTTAAGAAATAGGACCACAACGGGATTTAGGGGGCAATTTATGCCTCTCCGAAGATATCCAACAGATTATAATGACATTTAAAACATACATAGATCCCTACTTATGTGGACACATAAGCTTTATATTTTTTTAAGAAATAGGACCACAAGGGGATTTAGGGGGCAATTTATGCCTCTTCGAAACTATCTAACAGATTCGAATGAAATTGAAAACATAGTTAACCAAAACTCTCAATTAATGAAATGCGTATGTATTGGATAAGATAATATTGCCCAGCAAACACAAAACTAAGCATTGCAAATGTAATGAATTTTACTTTTAAAGGCAAAATGGAAATGAAGTTTGAAAAAAAGTTAATAAAATTAAATACAAAATATGCCTCAGTTTTTACAGAATTAGGGCAATTTTTTCACACATATCTGATTGGTCGAGTTTAATTTACAATTTAAACTTAAAAAATTAAAATTAAGTGTATTTAGGCATTATAAATTAAGTTTTCCAAAATTAAGATTTTGTAACAATTTCTAATTAACAAAATATATTTTAGAATTAAAGAACTTAACAAAAATGCCTATCTTCCATCATACTATTTTGTTTGCTGGTTTATTTTGAAATTAAATCCAAGCTGAAAAAAGCAGTAAGTATCCGCACATGCGCACTCTTTAACACTCAATTAATAACTGAAATAAAAGAGAACAAGCATTGGTGTGAGTTTTTTTATTGTTTTTGTAGCACAATTGTGCACAGAAAATGAAGATTTGGATAACACTGATTTAATACATAGATAGATCTCTATGAACTGCAAGAAGAGTGGAAACGTAGTAGCACACGCCGGGTATCCGCTAGTTTGATATAGAATTGTGAATATTTATAAACAATTTTGCTTTAAAAAAAATCCTTCAATTTTAAGCGGTTCGATAACTAAAATAATAACACTGTGCTTTCTGTAATAAGCTCAAAGGAAATACAGAAACCTTTTTAATTTATATTTTAAAAGAATCTTTTCCTTCCTTTTTTACTCATTTCATTTTCGCATTGAAAGAAGAAGGCAAAGAAAAGACAGTTCAAGTGTAAAATACTGTTTCATGGTTAAACTTAAATAGTAAAAATGAATTTGTGTTCAACTGCGTACGAGTGTGTACTGTAATATTTGTTACTTTACGAGTGCAAAATTTGTAACACTCAGTATATAAAAATACACTTGTGCTTAATTATTTTTCATCTATCTTTTCTTTTGGTTGCTTTCACTGCTGGATGTATGTATGTATGTATTTCAACGACAACACCAACCAACCAACAATCATGATAAGGGATACAAATCAGAAAATTCAAAGGAAGACTGTGTCAACGTTGCTATGGAGTACCGTTTAAATTTAATCTGTTAAACTTTAAATAATTTCAATTATTTGTAATAGAGGTTGGTTGTATCGATTTCTTAATGTTTAATTAAAAATGAAGCGCAGAACATTTCAATTTGTTATGAAATTAAAACCAACAATAAGTATACAGCTCTTCTAACCGAAATCACTCTCCCTTTTATAAATTCCAAAAAAGGTGTTTGAATTTAAATAAAATTGGGCTCGAAATAAGTTTGTGCGTGCCAAAATTTATTTTTAAGATTTAAGGATTGTTGTTATTAAAACTCACCTTTTATTAAATTGTTTACTTATATTATTAAGCTTGAGGTTTACTTTTTTATATTAAAAATTATAACATTTATTTAATTTCTTTGCCCAATATTTCGCGACATGAATGTGTATCATCATCAAGGAAAAGATAACAATTAACAATAGGTCTGTTCAATTATAGAAAACTACTGATAATTTTCAATAACTGTTCACGTTCTCGTAAAACTTGCAAAGAGGGTATGAAAAAAATTATTTCAATTGAGAGATAAACAAATTTCTGAAAATTCTGATAAAATTATAAAACTTCGTGGGTATTTTTTTTGAATTCTTCAAAAAAAGAATTAATTGTATTGCCTTCGAATCGAAAAAGAATTCAATCAAGACTGCCAGAATTAGATTATCGGGCCTTTTCTGAAAATCACGTGCTTTTGAAATCACACGAGTTATGTTGTGTTACTTTGAAAGTCATTCCGTTTTTCTTTGTTTCTGGGTGTGATTTCGGCAATTAAAGATTACACCAAATACACTAAAACGGGACACTAAAATATCACACGTGTGAGTTTAGTAGGCACAGGTGATTTGAGTTAATGTGATTTTAAGAACAGGCCTGTATAACAGAATTCTTGGAAATTTAAAATTAATGCCTACAGTACCCAACAACGTGATAAAATGATCGAACTTTTTTTTTGTTCATGTGATTGAACAATTGATTGATTTGACGCTGCGAAAATATTGTCAATATTTTTATTCGCTCGCACAGCCAACATGATTAGGTATTTAATAGGCTGAGTTAAGGAACGCGGTTCCAAAAGCGACTGTCCTAGAAAGCAAATGCTAATCGAAATGTTTTGATATTCTTATACTAAAAAAAAAGAATTTCTGGCAACCCTGCATACACTCAATTTATATGAGGGCTTTTTGTTTGTGGACAAACGTTATGGAGAAGAAAGAGGGGTAAACCATTAATAAGCAGGTGACATCGTTACGGCAACAAATACAACATTACAACAAAAATGGAAATTATATCACTGTTTAAGTCAAAAAATACTTTAAACAAAAATCAAAGCGTGCCGCTGAACGTAATGAAATAAATTAATTTTTAGCCAATTTTTATTTGATTATGGTCAATATCAATTATTAGTATTGTGGTTATTCTATTGAACTATTTATGGTTTTTAATCCAAATTTTTAATATTCTCAATTAGGCTTAAGTTCATTAAATTTAATTTTCATTAAATTATTTTTATGAAGAAAGGAATTTTACAACATGAAAATTAATTAAAATTTATTGATAATTTTTCATTCTTGACTCAATCTGGGCTCGAACCCAGGTGTTTACGGACAGGTTACCCTGACATGTTTCGATTGCAACCACTCAATCTCCTCAGAGGGCTTGCCGTTTATCTTTTTTTTTTAATTTCAAATTATCAAAAACTTTAATAAGATACGATAATCACAGCACAAAACGTGGACTTATTGTAAACATAAACAAAACATTGACATAAACCTAGACAAACAATGCAAGATCAAAAAATCTTCATCTGGCATAGTGCTGCCACCTGTTTATTTCACCAGGGGGTAAACAAAACAAATCAGCTTGTGTTTTTCATGTCGTTTTTTATATTTCTCTTTAAACTTTTTCTAGTTACGTTTTATTCTTTTTCCTACTTTGAAGTGTGAGGTTGAAAATACAGTGAGACCTCGATAATCGATAACAGACGGGACCGGGAGCATACTTGATAATAATTTTTTTTGTGTGTTTCTTATTTTATGTTAATATAAACTGTATTCAAATATAATCTAAGAATTACCTTTCCTTGTTTACTTAATTTTTTATTTTTTTTTTTTTTTTTTGATTGTTCAAAAGTAAACGAAGAAAAGGATAACTTGTTAATAATTTCCAATAACAGAGGCAATGTCGGTTAATTGATGCGGCCGGTTAATCGAATTACGAATAATCAAGGCCATACTGTAAATAAAAAAAAGACATGCAACCCAAAATCAAGTTGCTTCAAAAGGGATACAAGAAAAAACGACGTCGTTAAAGTCCTCATGTAAAGTGAGTGATACAAGTTCACACGATAATTCGTATGCAGTTCCTTTAGCTTTAGTTTAAAATTAAATTTAAAAACTAACAATTTAAATAACACAATTTCATAAATAAATATTTGAAACAGAGAAAATAACAAAAACCTTTTATTTTCCGTTTTCATTGTAAAAGCTGGGCCAACAGCAAATCAGCCATGCAAAAAATTTTTCTTTCTCTATTAATTTTCATTTAAAGGTCATGTGTAACACTCGGAGATTTTAATATGTTGTAACAAAGTTCAGGTTTACAAAAACAAAAAAAAAAAAACTTATTTGTACTAAAAAAATAAAAACGAAAACATACAAAACTATGGAAACAAATTTTTGTTTTATTTTAAATCACACATGACAATGGTCATTCAATTGAAATGAAAATCACACAAAACTGGAGAAAAAAAAGCATAAACTGAAAAAATCTGACACAACAGAACTCTAATGAAACAAATTTAAAAGTTTACTTAGATTCAGTTTTATTTTATTTTTGTTTTGTTTTTTCTTTCAAAGGTCATGTATGCAAAATTGTCCATATGTAAAAATATTCTTTTGTTTTAATACGAGTATTCGGATTTTTAGCAAATGTTTTTGCAAAAAAAAAAACTAAATTAATTTCAATTAGGCAAATAACTATTCCGGACAAAGAAATTTATGTACTATATATGGATTGTTTTAAGTCAGCACAATTTTGTAACTTTTATCGAAAAAATTAATCCTTTCTTCACATTATCAAGACAGTATTTGCCTTACTTAAATTTTTTTTACTTAACTGAATTATTTTCGATTGTGTTAATATAATCAGCGTTATTACGGTTGTCGTTACAAGTTGTGTGATACTTAAATCTTTTACAAAAAACTACACATTCGCTTACGACAACCATATTATGGGCTCTGCAATGGCTATAAACAAACTTGCCTATTTAACATACAGACGGACAGAAGGACATCGTTAAATCAAATTCGCTAATCAGTGTTTAAAAGACTTTTCAATTTTTGCCTTTGTTCAGTTTTATATTGATTTTACTTTGTACTATTGCAGTCTTAAAAAAACTGACAACAGCAAAAAAACCAAAGTTTAAATTTGTATGCTGTTGCTTTGCAGTAACAGTCTTAAGTTCAATAAGAAACTTTTGCTTTCGCTACTGCTGTACAAATAAATATCAAGAAACAATTCCTAAAAAAAAATAATAAAAAATCGGGACGACATTTGTTGTACAAATAACAACAAAATCGTTACACTGATCGTAAATAAGAAAGCAAAGCAACTGTTTGTGTTCTTCCAACCAGTGTTACCACCAGCAAAATTCAAAACTACACTTGAGGTGAAGCAAAATTACCCGATTTAAATGAAATTACACCTGATATAAAATTGAAGTTTTATTAAAAAAAAAAAACATTTACAAAGAAGCAAAAACACAACAAACTCATTAAAAGAAGATCAATATTAGTCAAACTGTTAATTTTATTTAAATTAATAAAAAATAACATTTAAGACTTAAAAAAATCAATCAAACTGCTAAAATAATGAGTTTAACTTCCACCTTTGGTTGATATATCTTGGGAACGTTTAAAATGTCCCTTGTCATTGCTTTATAATGGATGCTTTTTAGCCCCATAGAGCTTGCGAAGGGTTAGCTGTCAAAAGAACTGTCATACTGTTTTCACTTTTAGATCAGGCATATCATAATTAATAGATTCATGCTTGAACAATGCCACCAAAATTTTTTTCACAAATGAAGGCGATGTGTTGATTTAAAGAAAATAAACTGGCAATTAGACTTCAAGGCCGTACGATGTGACGCTCATTGATTGTTTTCCGTAGGGCTGTGAAGTCAGTGGTTAATGCTGATAAACCAGCAACAATCGGTGTCATGGAGGTCAACATTGTTCATTTTATTCGAAAAGGAGAAACAAAATTGGATGTTTGCAATGCGTTTCGTCAAGGACAGGCGTGGTGCCTATTTCTTTTAAATCAGTTTCAATTGGTAATGCCGTGTATCAATCTGCGATTAAAATAAATTTTTTTTTGTGTTGGCTACCAGTTTAAGTTTCATGGTCTTAAAAAATACACTTTATATGTTATTTAGTAAACAGAATGCCTGCAGCGTTTTATACAACTGTCCCTTTCGTGATTAAGTTTTACAACTATTAAGGGCGTTAAATATTCTTCAAACTAAAGCATTAAAAAGTAGCAAGATACAAATAAAATCAATTATATGTTGCAATAAACTTCAGGTTCTAAACCACTATGATCATCTTTATCCAAATCTAAGGGTCCATCTTGCGACATTCATCACCAAACATTTGAACGTATATGTATGTTTAATGATTGAAGTCGTTTCTTAAAAAGAAACCGAGACTTTGGTTCAGAAGGCTGTGCATTTCTAGCAACAATATTTAAAAAGAAATAAATGTCATCACTGAAATCGAATCTTGATTTTATTTGGGCACCTGAAGTAAAAATTTCAAATTACACCTGAATTACACCTTAGAGCAATTACCCACGCTCTACCCACGATCGTAAAAATTATACCAAATTCGGGTAATTACCCAAAAAGTGCCAACACTGCTTCCAACTTAAAGCCGTGCTTAACATACTGTCAAAAACCAACAAAAACGCTCTCAAATGGATTAAAAAAAAAAAACAAAATCAAAAACATTCGTCGCAAAAAAGTCGCACTTTACATTATTTGATATAGTCGACGGTTGTTTTTTCGCCGCCGTTGTTTGAAATGATTAAATATTAGCAAATTTTGGTTTGCGTTAACGATACGCAATTTCAAATCGGCTTCGAGTGTAATATTATGACATTTATAACGTAACGATGTAATTTCTTTTGCTAGTTTTCGACATGAGTTAAATAAACACTTTTTTCTTACTTTTCTAGAATATTTTGTTCTTACTAAAGTTACAGAACATGGGTACTGTTTATCGATTTAGAACGTTAAACATGCAGTAAATTAACAAAATGAGGGCGGAATTATAGAAGTGAGTGTGGCACCTTCCACACAAATGCAAAATACATATATGTGTATGTAACGGATCACAGCAGCAGAAATTATCAAATTTGGTACAAAAAGCTTCGATGTCAATGCATGACTTCTGGCAAAAAGTGGGCGGTATTCGATAAGTGGGCGTGGCACAAACTATATTTCTTTATATCTGAAGAACAGTAGGAGAAAACCTTTCCTAATTTGGTAAACTTAGCGTGGTTCTCAATATACAAAATCCGTCAAAAGGGGTTGATATGGCGTGGCACCATCCATTGGTTGCTGCATATCTGGAAAACTTCAACAGCTATAGTTTACCAACTTGGCTCTCATGCAAAGATAATATAGACTTATATATATTTATTATAAGAACGGTTACAGTAAAAGTTTTTTAACTATTAAAAATCTGTCCAAAAGCGGGCTGGATTGGAGAAGTAATAAATAAATATACCATAAAGATTTATGTATGTCTGGAGATCGGTAACAGTAAAATGATCTAAACTATCTATTAAATTTGTCTCAATTGGTCTAACAGACTGCTCCTGGGATTAATGAAAATATAACCAGTACAAAAAGAAAGAACTCATGACCAGTGAAGGGAAGACACATCATCATTAAACTGGTTTATGAAGAAGAAAAAGGAACTTTTGGGACTTTCTAAAATTTGGCTCTTGAATTTTGTTCTAGGACTTGTAGTAACATTGTAGTAACTGACACTAAACATGTCCATTCAAAATAGATGTGTGACTGGTCAAATGGTGTCAAATAACCCCCTCCAATAACAACCCCATGTAAAAGTGACAGGTCTTATTCATATAAAGTATTAGAACTAGAATCGATCTCTACCACCAAAGACCTATCGCGGGACTTCTTTGGTGTCTGTTCGCTTCCCTCTTGGGAATATACAAAATTTTTAAATATTGTATGATTAGTTTTAAAAATAATATGTGTGAAAGAAACAAATTTGTGGTTGTTATACCCACACCACAATAGTGGAGAGGCTATTACGAATTTGTGTAGATGTGTGTAACGTCTAACGGTCTGTAACGGTCTTACACCCACCTTAAAGTATACCGAACAACTCAGAATCACTTGCTGAGTCGAACTAACGATGTCCGTCCGGCTGGCAGGCTGTCTGTCTGTCTGTCTGTCTGTCCATGTAACCTTGTACGCAAACTACAGGTCGCAATTTTGGAGGTAGTTTGATAAAATTTGGGTCATAGCTTCTTATTGGCACAAGGACCAAGCCTATTGAAAATGGGCCAAATTGTAGGACCACGAGGAAAGATAGGGGGAAATTTCTTCCTCTCAGAAACTATCAAACCGATTTTAATGAAATTTAAAACATAGATTAAACCATATCTTTATGGACACAAAAGGGATGCATTTTTAAAAAATAGGTCCACGAGGGGAGATAGGGGCAATTTCTGTCTCCCAAACCGATTTTAATGAATTTTAAACCATAGATAGATCCATATCTATATGGACACAGGAGGTAGGGGACAATTTTTGGCTCTTACAAACTTTCAAACCGATTTTAATGAAGTTTATAAACATAGATAAATTCCATATTTATATGGACATATAAGCATGATGTGTTTTTTAATACTGTGGTGTAGGGTATCATATGGTAGGGCTTGACCGACTTTACTTTCTTACTTGTTTTGTTTTCTGCAGTAGGTGAATGCTTTTATTCTTATTGCTTGGTTTGCTTAAAATTCTCACATTGTTTTTTAAAATTCAAAAAATTACACTGCGCTAGTTGCAAAACTGAAAGATGGGGCGCGCGGCGGGTAAACCTAAATAAAGTACGCTGAATTCAGTGGTGCAAACCGTTTTTTTGTTAGGTTAGCTCTTGTTTTCGAGATATACCGTTATTTCAAAAATGGAGAAGGTTGCACAACATATTTTTGCGTAACTCAAATAATACCTTTAAGTAAAGCTCAGCTTTTTAATCGGCGCAGTGATTTTAGAAATAGGTCCCATATAAACCCCCTTCAAAAAATACTTAAGAGCAAAGAAATCTTATATTTTTGAAAATATCTAATAAATATTCAGCACAAGCAACATTAACATTAATCTTAAACTCGTAAATTTGTTTTTCAATACTGTTGTGTAGGGCATCATATGTTTGGCCTGTGCCGCCTATACTTTCCTGCTTGCTTTTATTGCAAAGATAAATATTTTAACTATGTTTTCATTGCGAAATTGTAAGTGAGCTATCATTGCTAATTCTAAAAGATAAACTTTTAGTCAAAAGCAATATTTTTCCATTAAACTTATCTACTTTCATATTTAAAATGCAATTCATAAAATTTTAAATTCAAATGCAATCAATTGGTTATTGGCAACTAACGAACATCTCTGCCCACATTTAGGTGACATCATTATTTTTATATTTATTTTATCTCAAACTATAAATCTGCACCAAAAATAAAAAGACAAAAAAAAAATAAAGCAAGAGAACCTGAAAAGTACATGTATCAAGTTGTACAAACTACAACGAATAAAATGATAATTTGATTTGATAATATTTTGCTGCATTGACAACTTGTGAACACTTTTAGTTCAATACCGAAAAATAAAAAGCCATAAAATAAATACGTTTTCATAGAAAAACCACACTGCAAATGTCACATGCAACCGCAAAAAGGTCACGTACTACTTTAGTACATTTTCTTCTTATCCCTGCGTCGATGATGATGAGGATGCTGGTAGGTTGTGATCTTTGACATGGTGTTGAAATAAAGTCACTCTTTAAATATATATAATGCGACATTGAAGTCACAACGTACATAGATATTTATCCCTAAAAAGTATTTATCTACCCCTAGTTACACGGCATGTATGCATGCATGTAGTATTTTAAAATCTTTGCTATGGAATAATAATAAACTAAATTTTGATGATGTTTAATATTTTATAGTGATTTTGATTTTTAAATTCCACTCGCACACACACACACATATTTAGTCATATTGAGTCACCTATGGAACTCCTGCCGTATGATTTTTAATATTTTAAATCTTTTAATGCTGGTGGTTTCACTAGAAATGTTTTTGAATGATTGAAAGAGCCAAAAAAAAAAAAAAATTTATTTCAACCGAAATACATTTTTAAAACAATTTAATTATTGTATTTTATATGGTAAATTTTTTGGTGATAAATGTGAAATCATTAATTATAACACAGTTGGAGTTTTAAAAACGTTTTTATTGTCTTTTGTTCAAGTTGAAAATCATACCAAACTCACTATTGTATGAATTGTGGGATCAGGAGCGTATTGATCAGTAATAATTTGAAAGGGGGTTCTTAAATTTACTTACAAAAAGTTACAGTGTTTCTGATCTAACAAAAAAGATATAAAATTTATCAAAATAGATATAAAACAAGTAAAAAAGCACAGTCGATCTAGGTTGACCCTTCGATACTCTACACAACAGTATTTATATAACGGCAAGTTTTTGAGAGTAAATCATATCTGGGACCCATGACTAATCACTGACTCGGCATAATAGAACTATTGTATGAGATTGAGATTCTAAAAGAGTTCTTTGTGCCGAATATTATCTAAATATCAACATCTTTATGAGATTTGTTGGTATTGAAGCGATTTTTGGGAGGGGGCTTATAAGGGACCTGTATTCTTAACCTACCACTACAAAGTTTTGCGGTTCTAGAGTCGGTTTTCGAGAAAATAAAATTTTTCGTATGGTGATCATATGGAGGGTTGCAGATGGAGGATAAATTTGTTCTAGAGAACTATTGGGGATGTAAAAGTAATGGGGGTTGCCCATACATTTTACATCTCTAGGGATGACTCCTCAGTAGTTACGGGCGGTTTTCTCTCCATTTAGCCCGAATTTCGTTCTCACAGATTTCAATGCGCGTGCGGCACGGCATTTTTTAACCGATCGAGCTCATATTTTTACCAAATTTTTCTTACCCAAACCTAACACAAAACTGGTCTACTTTTTTGGAAAATCGAAAAAAAATTTTGGACCACCCTAATATCTATACAAACATTTATAAGGATTTTATGCCATTTTTAGCTATTTTCGAGAGCGGCTATAAGAAAATTTGGTAAGAGGATAATACAAAACGTAAAAGAAGAATTTTCGAGCTTAATTTCATAAAAATATTAACATACTAAGATTGGTTATGGACACCAAAGCTGTTCCGGAAACAAATTTGAAAGGACCCATGTGGATTAATGTACTGATTCTCGTTATTTTCAACAGAATTGGTACTTATGACAATTAAGTCACATTTCACAAATTTCACCAAATTGTCTTCAGGCGGACGGATGGACAGACGGCCATCGCTATATCGACTTAGAATCAATTTCGGTATTCTTAAAAGAGGGTCTATGATCAATTTATATTAGTAGAATACACGTCAGAACAAACGAATAATACCCTCTCCACTACTGTGTTGTTGTTGTTGGGCAATAAGGTACCCCTTATTTTTCAACTTGAGAAAATATACTGTTACTCCCCCTAGAAATTAGACTGATCACATACCGCAAAAGCATGTCTCATCCGCCCTTAAGTTTGGAGATGCATTTACAAGGGGAAAACAATCAGCCTTATAACGGTTATCATTGTCGGTAACACCGTAAGTCTAATTTTGTAGTAGATTAAAGAACACAGGCTGTTTGTTACCACACCACGACCACAGAGTCGTCTTCGACATCGAGAACCGCAATAAGGCTGAATATTCACCCTTATCGTGGTTGGCGATTTTAAAATACGCCTTCGACTGTTTTGTAAAAGATTAAGGGAAATAAGTTCACGTTCTCTTTAGTCTATAACCAAACAGTCGCAGGTGTATTTTTTGTAAAAGAATCGAAATGAGTACGTAATTATCGTGCTAATTAGCCTTATTACGGTTCTCGTTGTCGGTAACAGCGTAAGTCCAATTTTGAAGCAGTTTTAAGAACACAGGTTGTGTGTTACTTTAATCTAAAATAGAGTCGTCTTCGACATCGAGAACCGTAATAAAGCCTTATCAAACATAAAAGACATATTTTGGCTAAACAATTTTAAAGTTATTTAAATTTCCCCAGGCCATCAACGTGTCTCAGGCCAGTTGAACAAGAAATGTAGAAACAAAATTAACATATTTTAAGATATATTTGAATAAGAGCTAATTTTTACTTAAAACATGACCGTGTTTACTTGTTTATGAGTTTTTGTTTTCGTAGGATACCGTTACCCTCTTCGTTGGCTTATCAACATTTCTTAACGGCAGCTTAAAAAATCCATTTTCAAATTTTTAAAAGCTTTGCTTAACAAATTTTAGAATAATTTTTATCATCAAGCTGGTATTTATTGAGTCTACAATAGGAAATGAAATTATGAAAAAATTATGGCAAAAACTCTTATAGTTCTTCTGGACCTGCGATTTAAATTTTGAGATTTTCGGGAAAAACTCATTCTTTTAAGGCATATTTTGGCAAATGAACCCAATTTCCTTACTCTTATGAATTTTAAGTAAAATCTTTTCAAAATATTAAAGTCCTGATCATTTTTAATATACTATTGAGGTTTACTAAACTGGGAAAAAATTAACCCTAAAATCATGAAGGTCAAAGGACAGATTTCGACATATTAAGAGTTTCTAAAGGAAAGATAGCGATAAACTGTATATTTTTATGCCGATTTTAATGAAACTTGGGAAAAACATTCTCTAAAACGAAGACAAAACAGTGCAAAAATGGATATTAACCTTTAAATCCACTTGGTGTCAAAATTATCCCAAACTTTTTAAAATTTGAAAAATCTTTAGGAACTGTGAAAAAAGATCTCAGGTTGGTCTACTTGTTTTCCAGTTAAACTATTGAAAACTGAACACACAGAAAAAAATCAATGTAAATTCATTAAAACAATGTTGATTTTACATTTTTCAGTATTGATTTTGCTTCATTGTTTTTTCATGTTAATTTAACATGATTTTAGAATAACTTGTGAACAACATTTTTTTCTTTTAAAATTACTATAAGTCATGTTTATTTAACATCGCAGTAAAGTTAAAGCAAAATGTCATTTATATTGAAATAACAATCCGGATCACGTTGAATGAAAGTTATTTCAAGTTGAAACAACGTGAATTTCATGTAGAATCAAATTGGTTGGAGTGTGATATAACACTTATTTGTATATCCTTTGTTAACAGAAGCGTTTTAACTAAATAATTTTATTTAAAAGAATACGGGAATTTTCTTCTTTTTATAACATATTTTAAACATGAAATTAAAAAAGTGTACATACTTAAGTATGAATGCATGTTAATTTAACAAGATAAACTTTTGATTTAAATATAAAACTGGTTTTTTATGGTTTCAATATTGAACAATGTTATTTTAATTTGAAATAATGATAAATTTAAATAAAGGGCATACTTTTGCAGAAATTTACCATGATTCTCAATCAACATTTCGCCATGTTATTTTAACATTTTCTGTGTGAATAACATTTCAAAATTATTAAAGAAAATTTAAAAAATTACAATTACTAAAGAATAATTGTAGTATAAATATTTATCAGTGTGATTTAAGAAATTATTGCTAACCAAGGCAAGTTTTTATATGTATAAAATAAAAAAACAAGTAAGAGTGCCATATTCGGCTGTGCCGAATCTTTGATACCCTCCACCGACAGTTCGAATGTTTAAAGAGTAATATCTGAATGATGTTATTATTATCTTAAACTGTGACGATTTGTTATTAATTATGGTTTAAGGCGACTAAACTGTTTTCCGGTAGTAGGGTTTATATGGGGCCGATCATCACGAAATTTCACAGCGTCATTTCTAGTCCTTTAAAACTGTGACGTACCAATTTCTGTTATGATAGCATTATTAATTATGGTTTTAGGTGTACTAAACTGTTTTCCGGGTGTAGGGTTTCTATGGGACCTAGGGTAAATTATGTACCGATCTTCACGAAATTTCACAGTATCATTTATAGTCCTATAAAACTGTGACGAGCCAAAATTTGTTATGATTGCATTATTTTTTAACGGTTTTAGGTGTACTAAGCTGTTTTCCGGTAGTAGGGTTTATGTGGGGCCTAAGGTAAATTAATTATGCACCGATTGTCACGAAATTTGACAGCGTCATTTCTAGTCCTTTAAAACTGTGACGTACCAATTTCTGTTATGCTAGCATTATTAATTATGGTTTTAGGTGTACTAAACTGTTTACCAGTAGTAGGGTTTATATGGGGCCTAGGGTAAATTATGGACCGATCATCACGAAATTTCACAGCGTCATTTCTAGTCCTTTAAAACTGTGACGTACCAATTTCTGTAATGCTAGCATTATTAATTATGATTTTAGGCGTACTAAACTGTTTTCTGGAAGTAGGTTTTATACGGGGCCTATGGTAAATTATGGACCGATCTTCACGAAAGTTAACAGTTTCATTTCTAGTCTTATTTAACTGTGACGTGCCAAAATTTGTTATGATAGCATTGTTAGTTAGGGTTTTAGGCTTACTATACTGTTTTCCGGGAGTAGGGCTTATATGGGGCCTAGGGTAAATCATGGACGGATCTTCAAGAAATTTTACAGCGTGATTTCCAGTTAAATAAAACGAACTGTTGCGAAATCTTATATCATTCTGTGCATTTTTCCACCATTTATGTTAGTTTTTGTAACAAAATTATCAATTTTTTTTAGGTGGTGGTTCCACATTTTGATTCATAGCTCAGATCCTATTGAAACGATTTTGCTGGATTTCAATCCCAAACTGCTTAGGATAACTACAAGAAATTTGGCACCAAGTTTGTTCATTTCTTTTGAGTTGTTCGAAAGTGAGCGTGTTTTCAACAGACGGACAGACGGACAGACAGACGGACATGGCTAAATCGACTAAGAATTACTCAAGGACCCAGAATATATATCCTTTATGAGGTCTGAGATGAATAATAAAAAAGTTTCACACGGAATGACAAACTTAATATACCCTCTTCACAACTAATTGTGGTGGAGGGTATAACAAAATTGAAACCATTAAGTTTAAAAGAAACGGAGAAATAAGTATAAAAGCATAAATATTTACACTAAAAAAATAGTGATTTTTTTTTTAAATACAAAATATCGCTCAAATCAGTGGAATATGCGAAAGACATTCTTTTAAATTTTAAATTGGACAAAACTGGACAGCAACGTTTTTGATTTGTAATCAAGTATAAAACCATACTTTTGAAAACAAACGGCTTGCTAAAATACAAAATATGCAAGCATAAATATGCACAAATGTTTTTCCATCCAAAATTTGTGCGCAGTATTTTAAAAGATTCCCTGCTGATTACTATTCTCTAGAATCTATTTATCCACAAATAACCTCGGTTATTTGTATTAAACAAATTCTTAGAATTAACAAATAAGCCCTGTTAACAACGATAATTAAACTTGTTTAAAACTATTTACATCATAATTATCGAGGATTTTTAAATAAACCAGTCAACTTTTAGTAAAGGAACCCTCATTATTTGAATACCCCAAGCAATAGGAGAAATCACAGGAAGCCATATCTAACAACAGTGAACCTTTTAATTTCATTCAAAGCCCAACAACACTATTAAGATCACAAGATACGAGTACAGCATTTTTATTTTTTTTTTTCTTCTAGGAATTCTATTAAGAAGACAATAATAAAACCCCAACATTTATTCGACTATATCAGAAAAAATAATAATAGAAAACAAATTAAAATCCCATTCAAAAGACAAAAAAAAAAAAAAAAAAATTTAAAAGCAATGAAACTTAAATACAATGATCAAACGTTAAAAAATACTGTTTATTTTTAAACTAATAAAAATAAAAATATCTTAAATCCTAAAGATACACTATCTAAATGTGTGGTCTTTAAAATGTAACAAAAATACATAAACACATTTATTTAAACCCATACTCATGGTCAGGGTTGTCAGATTTTTTTGAGCTCCATCGCCAAACCGGATGTTAGAAATCGCCAAAAATCGCCAAACGTCGATTTTGTTCAGTTTTTGTAAAATTTTCTTTTTTTTTAATTAAATTTTGCATACAAAAAACGCTAGTATAATTTTTCAGTCAAAAATCGCCAAAAACTAAGAATAAATACAAAAAAGTCGCCGAAGTAAATTTTGTTTTGTTTCTGTAATTTTTTTTAAAATTAAATAAAATGGAGATTATATTCATATGTATTCAGCTAAAAACTTAAATTAAATTAAATTAAATTAAATTGGAGATTATATTCATATGTATTCAGCTAAAAACTTAAATTAAGTACACAAGTCTATAATATCGTACACTTCAGCCTCTCCGATTTCATTACTGGAGTTTTGATCTACATACTTATAGAATTAAATAGTGACTGAATATAAAATTCACTTATTCGTGGTTATTCCAAAATACGCGTCGAAGAAGTGAACATTTGCATGAAAACAAAAACAAAACCAAACCAAAGTGACGAAAATTGTTTTTGTTATCTATACAATTCTAAAATAAAATTAACGCGAGAGTTATAACCAGAGTTGCCAATTTAGCGCCTTTGGCGCTAGATTTAGCGCTTTTTAACTGTCGAAAAGGCGCATATTTTTTCCTTAGCGCTTTTTTAAAAAAGAGCGCTAAATTAGCGCTTTTATTGATACCCAAAATTTTTGTACTTTTATTTGCAAACATTTAAATCAGACACAAAAAACCAAAATTTGTTTCCGTTTTTTAAATACTTATACTTTACTCTGAAATGCATACTATACAAGGAAAGAAGTTTATTTTCTAAAGTAATCCATTAACTATTTTTGTTTGTATTAAGTAAAACTTTCTTTAATAAAGAAACCTTTTGTCATGCTCAAAAGTTCATGTTTTTGGTATATGATCAAAAACTGCATTCAGCCTTTATTTAATATTAGTCTCATTTTCTTGATATTTTAATAGGATCGAATTTCTTGCATCAAGAAACAAATGCTACCGATTTCTTTAAACTTTTCAGAAAATGCTCAAGAAAACTTGGTTTGATTCAATTAATTTTTATTTAGATCGACATGTTAACATATCAATCAAAAAATTTTCTTATTTTTTTATTAAGTTTTCTTAAACTACACTTTTTTATGAAAAAATTTCAGGCTTACAATAAGAAATTTTTGGCTTGACGAGAATGGTACAAAATTTTCTTGGTTCAAGATATATTTTCTGGTGATTTAGTAAATAATTTTTTTAGGGTATATTTGAAATTATATTACTTTACTCTTCCTGAAATATCAGAAAAGCCTTTTTAAAAATGTTAATGTTTATTAACACTGCACTGCAAAAAACAAATAAAGTCGGGGTAGAGAACTTGATTATGCGATTTTAATTTAGCGTGCTGATTTTACTGATCTTCATGATTTCTCGCCTTATTGTATTCATAATGTACCTAGATTTCTGATAATTGATAAAAAAAAAGTGTACATACTAATTTGCATGAAAAAATGGTCGCCATATGGTCAAAAATAATCATTGTAAAAGATCAAAATCGCACAAATCTTATTTTATATATTTTTATTTCAAACGATATTTTTTGACGGCCAGTGTAAGTAATTAAACTTGTTTCTTAAACATTTGATTAAGTTTTTTATTTAAATTTTATTTAGCGCTTTTTGATTGGGGCCACGGCGCTTTTTAATTAGAAATAGTTCACAACCCTGGTTATAACGCGTTTCTTTCTCTTTTAAAAACTGTAAATTTTCTATGATAAACAAAAACAATTGTTGTCAATTTGGTTTTGTTTTGTTTTTGTTATAATGTAAATGTTCACTTCTTCGACGCGCATTTTGGAATAACCACGAATATGTTTTTTTATATTAGTAATGATAACAAAAAATGACAAGTTGTTAAACAAAATCGCCGAAATAATATAAATGCTAAAAATAGCCAAGTTAATCGCCAGTTATATCAGAAATCGCCATAAAAGTCGCCAGTCGCCAAATGGGAAATCCCATCGCCAAACACGTTTCAAAATCGCCACGTTTGGCGAGAAATCGCCATATCTGACAGCCCTGCTCATGGTACCAGTAGTTGAGCACATTTAAGGCCACATTAAAAAAAGGTCCAAGACAGAAATAACACACACACACACACACCATTAAACATTTCTTTTATTTGGGCCGAAAAACTGGGGTTGAAAAAGGAACGTCAACTTGAGGGAGAGACAAACCACAACAAGAGAAACCAAATGTAGCAAATAAATAACAAAATGCGACAAGTAATAAAAATGACTTAATTTATTTATTTTTTGGTTTTTTTTATTATTTAAATAAATAAAAAATACATTTCAATTAATTATGAGAACAACAACGATAACAAATCAGATTCTGTAGAGTACCTTAATTTGTTTGAATAAAAAAAAAAAAATCATGGGAATTCTACTCGAGTTTTTTTTTTACTTTTATTAAGAGAAAAACAATTTTATTGTTTCGTTAAGCTGTTTAGCAACAATAATTATTCGTGAATTAAAATGGAGTTAAGTGATCCAGTCAACCCCACTCCCGATAAGGGTTAATTATAGGCGATGATAAAGATTAAAGTGCAAAGGAAAATTATAATGTATCTTATAATTGTGATGCATAACACTTTTTAATTTAAGTCCTCTAACGGTTGTGGCTGCTAATGGCTTCGCACTCTGCAAATCAAAAAGTCGAAAATGTTAAGAGAAGTCTTGTAATTGAGATCCGAACTCAAAACTACGGAATTTTTAGCAAATTTTTAAACTTGATGTGAACGAGATTTACATGGATACCTGCCCGGGAGGCCTTTTTTATGGTTCTCATCCACTGACAAACAAAGCGTTTTCCAACCGTTCCTGAGATTGACAGCAACCAGCACATACAGGTAGCAATTTGAGTACATAATCAGAAAAGATTATACACTCGCCCATTGCTTAGAAGCAGGATCTATCTGAACTCCGCTGCTTCAAGAAATGTACTAGCAGAAATTGTTGAATAACAACAGCACCTAGGGATGATCTTGCCTCAGGCCAAACTTTCCAACAAGTGGTAAAAAATCCGAACTTTTGTGGATTTTTCTGGATATCCCTTTCCGAAGCATAAGAGTTAAACCATAACCACCACGGTATCCCCGAAAGTACCCTTGGCAAAAATATTTGGGAAAGCAAGTTTTCATTGGGCGAAAGAGCAGCATTGGAAGTACAAATTAGCAGAAAAGTTAAACTTCCGCAAAGACAATATTTCTGAAAGTCTGAAAGCATTTCCCTCAAGAAATATACTTATACTTAACCAATAGCCGGTATTATACTAGAGCACCAGGGGCTAGCCACTTCCATGGTAACAGATAAGAAATATGCTGTGATCTGTCAAATCTGGATATTTGCCGAATCCCATGTTTTGTCTGCTATGGAGGATGTTACACCAAATGGTGAAATATCCTTAAGATGATCCCTACAGCTCGTGGAGGAACGTTGGTATAATATAAATTTGTTCAAAGAGTTGGATGTCGTTACCAGTGTTGCCAAAACTTGAAGACCAAAAATGGCAAAATTTACAGAAAAAAATGGCTAAAATTTTTTTTTTAAAGTAAAACACGTTAAAATCCAATAACAGAACAGAAACCATTCATTAAAATTTTTTACAATAAAATTGTAAGTTGAGATAAGTTTTTTACATAAGAGTTAACGGAAATAAATTTTTTAGTATTTAAAAATCAACATCATCTCATAGTTTTTAATATTTTGAGGGTAAATCATAATCATGACAATATTATCCAACCTTTTGGGTCCAAATCTACAATAAAAAACAACTAAAAAAGTATAATCGGCCAAACCCGACTACATATATATTACCCTATACGACATTAGAAATTTTATCAAATTATATCCAAAATTGCGACCTGCTTTTTGCGCACAAGGCTTACATGGACAGCCCGTCGGGCGGACATCGTTAATTGGACTCAGACAGTGATTCTGAATTGATCGGTATACTTTATTTTAATGTTTTACAAACATCAGTAGAAATGCATATTACCCTCTCCATTAAAGTAAAAAACTTTAATTACTTCCACTTCTTCTTTTGTCATTGGCCAAGAAAAAAGCGGTTGCTTTTACTTCTGATTCATTAAATGTGAATAGACGTTGTCAAACACACTCAAAAAGCGAAAAGTTGTACACAAATTTTCGTTTGTTGTTCGACAGTTTTTGGTTTCGACTGCAGTTTTTTAAACCCTGGCTGTGGGTATAAATATTTTATTGTTATGGTAAAAATATTTCCCTTATCGATAAAATCGAATTAACGGTTGTTTACTGTAATCCATTCCTCAAATTACTTTTAACGATGTTTACTGGACTTCTTAGTAAATTCTGTGTTGATCCATTTTATAAATTTAATATTGAAATACTGTTCTTTTATTCTAAAAGATGTTTCATCGTCATCCTCTATAGCGATTTTTAGCATTTGAAAAAGTTGTGATTTAAATTAAATGCGATATAATTGTTAAAAAGGTTTATTTTACTTTTATAAATTTCTATATGAAAATAAAAATTATTATTTTAAAAGAAAAAATGGCAAAAAAAAATTGTATGGCTAAACAAGTTGAACAATGGCTAATGGCTAAATTAATTTTTTAATGGCTAGACAAGGTGAAAAATGGCTAAATCTGGCCACTAAATGGCTAAATTGGCAACACTGGTCGTTACCTAAGCTTTTTCATCATAATGTTCGTGTTCAAAAATGCGTATTCCAGTGAGTCGGACGGAGCACTATCAGAAATTTAAAGCAAGTATGGAAAAACTTTCCCATCTCCCTTTTATTAATAGTTTTAAAATAGTCTTGCGACATGTGGCTGAGATTCATGGCTGATCGCTTATTTCAGGCACGTTTTTCAGTTTGAGGCTTAATTTTAAGTTTTAGTACAGGTCGCCTGTAATCGCTTGGCTCAATTTCAGTAGCTTATAAAAAATGGAAAGCTTCTGATCCCACCAAATACAGAGCATTCACTACAGAGGTATTCTGCTTAGGCTTTGATATGGCTAGTTGAACGGGCATAGCGTAGGATTTATTGTGCTCCAGGTCAATGATTTTATCACTAGCAATGATCCTATATCAAAATAAATTAACGAATAGGATCTGGGAATTTAATTCTGATAGTGCATAGAAAAATATTCCTGAAAAAAGATTGATGGAATATCCCTTTTTAAGTATGAAGGCTTTATGGATTGTAATTTGACTTGGAACACACATTTCAATTAATATGAAAATTAATAATAAAAATTAATTATTTGTAGCAGAATTTCTCTCATGAGAAATTGTCTTTAAACACGTCTCGACTTCAGCCCAAATCACTTGCTTTTTAATTTTCTTCTTTTAATTTTGCAAGCACTACTTTAGTTTGCCGAGAACTTAGCCCTAAATATTGAAGTGTAGGGTACCATATGATCGGGCTTTACAGATTATTCTTTCGTACATATTTAAAACGCCGATAGACATTTCCACTTTCAAGTTAACAGCTTTATGCTTATCTTTGCCTTCCATGTAAATCATCTTTAATACACATAAATCCGACATAACTTTTTTTCCATTATCAATATTTTTGTTATACATACAAATTGAAAAAAAAAACATTATTAAATCAATATTCACGCAAAACTAATTAATATTCTGCTACCTGGACCAGAATGAAAACACAGCATCATTGAAATGTAAAAGGACATTTATCCCTAAATGAAATGACAGTGCTTCTAACGGATCTTCTTACTTAAAATCATGTTACATGTTTAAGTATTTCTCTTGCTAATGTAATCATTGACCTTAACATCTCCTTTACAACCTGTAATTATAAGACAAATATTGCTTTTAGAATTAGGGGCACAAGAATTCAAATGTTTTTTTAATGAATTCAAATCTGATGACAGAATCTTGATAATATACTTACCAACTTACTTACACACAGAAACAAGTACACACAAACAAACATACACACACACACATTTAGTCCATTCAAAATCAAACTGTATTATCTCATTTTTATATCATGAGACACCTAAAGGCACAATCACAGTTTTAGAGACAGACACACTTTAAGGAAAAAGTCACAAGTACTATTCTTGAGACAGGTAGGAAAAGAGATGAAGAAGAAACAAACGAAACAAAATAACAATAAAATCCACTTAAAATAATAATAATAATGGAATTTCGACTTTTCTCAATGTACGAGAGATTGTCTTCCCAAAAGTGCAATGAACTGCTGCCTTAAAACCAAAAGAATCATATAAACAACGAAAAAGGAAGAAAAAGCCACTTCAAACAAGCGATTTATACAAATTGATAGTTAGTTATTTTTATAAGTAGGGTAGGTTTTTATATATGTATGTATAAAAAATGTTAAAATATGTTAGCACGAACGGCTAACAAATCTGAGAAATGTGCTTAAAAATATGCAAAACAAAGCTTTTGTATTCATATGAAAATGTAATTTAAATGTTATTATTGTTTTTATATCCTCTAACAGCATACGGAATGAGTGGAGGTATATGAAGTTTTTCATTCCTCTTGTAACTGTAACAAGTAAGAGTGATGCATTCGGTTTAGCCGAATCTTATGTACCCTTCAACATGATGCGATAAGAACCAAAAGTTCCATAAATACCGTTTTTAAGATATACCAAGCGGCTTTTACCTTATTGCAAACTTTGGCTTTTGCCGTTCCTTAGATATACAGAACCCTATAATGTCTTTGTATGGAAAATGCCATGCCAACTTCTACAATCACGCCCATATTTTTTAGAGATAGCTCAGCTTTGTCCAGCAAATTTGGAAATGTTTTCACTAACCGTTCTTTAGATATAAATAAATATATATTTTGTGCCCCGCCCACTTCTCAAATTCCACCCAAATTTTGTCGGAGGTTGTGAACTGATAACCAAGATGCGTGTACCTTAATTGGAAACTTTGGCTCTTGCTGTTCTCTAGATATACATAAATATATAATTTCTTCGAACTGGAGATGCCACGCCCACTTCTCCAATCCCACCCATATTTTAAGAGATAACCCACCTATGTCTATCAAATTTGGAAATGTTTTCACTTAACGTTCTTAAGATATAAACAAACCTATTTGGTTCCACGCCCACTCCCGCCCACATTTCTTCGGATTGCTAACCAAGATGCTTGAACTTAGTTCAAAATTTTTTGGCTCTTGCCGTTCTCCAGATATACGGGAAAACAGAAGGACAGACGGACATCGTTTAATCAACGCAAAAAAGTCTTAAAAATACAAAAAAAAAACCCACTTATAGCTTGTTACTTTCGGCTTATCCCGGCTCCAATTCAGAATATTAGGAGAGATTCGGACTCTGCTAAACGGAGGAGATCAGAGGCGTTTTGGGAAAACAGAAGAACGTGCAGGGTTTCCAAGGTAATGTGGGGATCCTACGATCCGGAGTCGACGAGAATTCTTCTGTCGCTATCGAGAAGGGACTGTAGACTTCTGATAGGTTTTATGACGGGTCATTGTTGGACTTCGGTATACGCCCATAGGGCGGGGCGGTTGAATAGTGACAATTGCAGATTTTGTGGGGTACCAGGGGAAAAGGAGACGGTAGAGCACTTGCTATGCTACTGTCCGGCACTCGTGCGCTCCACGGGGAACTGTCTGGGTGATCATTATCTCCAAGATCTCGGGAAAATCTCTGGAATTAAGTTAATGAGACTCCTGGCATTCGTCAAGAGAGTGTGGGGTACTCTGGGTACCATCACATCTGACTGACCTTTTTACTGACTTTCTTCTGCGGGTTATCGTACAAGGTTGTAAGAATAGGGACCTATTTGGTCTATGCGGGGTCTTGTGACCGGCCACTCTAACCTAACCTAATCTAACCTTGTTACTTTCGGTGATGAGCGTAAAAAACAACAACACAAAATTTTATGAAAAAAAAACTTAGAGGCGGAAACTTAGACGGAAATCGTTAAATCAACTGCAATGCATTTTTTTGTGTAAAACGCAGAAAAGTCTTAAGATTAAAAAAAGCCCCACTTTGTGCTTTAGGTCATGAGTGTAAAAAAAAAAACAACAACACAAGATTTTATGAAGAACAAAAAAATTAGAGGCAGTTGTGGTGTTTTGCTCATACCTCAGCCCTTTATAGACCGATCAGGCAGAATTTTAATAGCAAAATTACAAGCACCAGATATGACAGAAATATATAACAACTAAGTCACCATGATATCTGCGGTCTTTCGAAAACCCATTTTAACAGACAGACTGAAATCGTTAAATCACCTTCTCTACTCATAAGGACCCATATTTCTTTGCCATATTTCTTTAATAATCGCAAGTTTTTTGATACAAATTACACGGTGCTACAAATGAGAACTTTTTTTTACTTGTTTTAGAAGGACTTTTTTGACACGTAAACAATTTGGGGTGAGGATCCGTCGAATTAAAAATGAAGCCTCTGTCAAGCCATGAACAACGATATGCGATTTGATGAGATCAGACTTTAAATGGCAGCGCTACATATAAAAAACCAAAAGGGCTGTATTTGGTGGCGTGGCAGAAAAAAATATTTCCTGTTTTAGAAACTTTATTGGCATATCTTTTATTCTACGGGCTGACTGGCATAATTTTTTTTTTTTTTGTATGGAAGTCGACCCGGTCTATTGATCAATATTTGTAAAAGCTAAATTTTTCACTTTTGAAAAAACCTAATAACTTTTTTATTTTTTATTCGATTTTATTAAATGAAAGCTGGTTTAACTCAAAACTAAATTAGCTTTAATAAAACGTATACATAATGGTATGTTTCTAAACAAACTAATTTAAAAAAATGGCACCAAAGTTGAAAAAGCGAGTAAAATTAAAATCAGATATAATTAAGAATATCACTAGAAAAATTGTATACATATACCAAAAATATGTATACATTTAGAAAGGCAAATGTCTCTTCTTTCTGAAACCATTTAAAAAATAAAAATAGGATGTAAATCAGCTGAGCTACGTGTTCATAAGTACTTGAACCTACCCGAAAATGTTTTTTTCGGAATAACTCCGAAATTTGAGGGTGTTTCCGAACATTTTAAAACTCATTTGAGATCTACTCAACAAGGCCTTCAACTTACACTAGGTAATTTGCCAAGTATATTGTAGCACCGTGTTATCAGTTATCACACAGATCAATTAATTTTTTGAAACATTCGCTCAGTATCTTTATTGATACTTATCTGATTTTCTAGGCAAAAAACCTTTAAAAACAATATTTTAGTTTTGAAAATGTTTAAAAAAAAAAAAACAATACAAAATTAATTTTTACAAAACTCTTGCAAATAAAGCAAAAACTTATTTTTTAACCCATAAGCTTTAAAAACTTACCCTGTTTATCAGTGATTTTAAATCAGTTTTTTGATTTTAATCTTAACATTTAAAGTGGTTTTTTGCCCCTTTAATTTAAAGCATATTTCGATTGTTAACATACAATTCGAATTAATAACGTTACGAAAATATAAATAAATTAAATAGCAACAGCTTCAACGAAATATAAAGCAGAATGCAAAATATTTATAAAAAAAAAAGAATAAAAAAATTGCAAAAATTTCTTTGAAGGGTTTTAAATTAATTGAGGAACATTTAAGAACGTTTTGTTTGACAAACCCGTCTATATGATGTCTAAGAAGTCGTGTATGTGAAACAAAATTTCAAGTTTAAGCAAAAAAAAAAAAAAAAAAAACAAATGTACTTCAAACAAAGGATTTCTTAAGTTATATTTAAGCTTTTGAAGATTGCATTCCGATTGTGAAAATAGTAATTTGTGAATAAAAATAAATAATAGAATATTTTTCACATGACGCTGTATCTCCACGTAGCAATTTATTTTGCTAAACACAAGCAAAACCGTCGGCACAACAATGGCGCAATAATTGCTAATTATATTGCTGTAGACCACGTGAAATTGCTTTGTCCTAAACAAACGGACAGAGAAATGAAATGTCAGATAAATGCCAACTCATTTTACAGCAGATTGCTAAGCAATAATTGCTCAAGCAATCAGAAGAGCAATCATTGCGCAATTGATTGTCACTAATCACAATATGCGGTCTATACGTCGCAAATTTAATGGAGCAAATTTGACGTTTGGCGCAATAAATATTGCTACGTGGAGACCCGGTGTAAGGCAGGCATTATTCGTGAAGCGGACATACAATAAAAAAAAAAAAATTGTTACCCAAATTTCTTCATATTTGGCATAACTTAATTCTAGTAGATATGAATGTGAGTGCCAAATATTTTCTTAGTGATGTTTATTTGTCGAGACATGTTGTCTTTTTCGAAATCGGAAGTAACCAATTTAAATTAAATATTTTCTAACCTGTGCCCATGTTCTGTAACTCTCGCGTCGAGAAACTTTTCGATTGAAATGTGTGAAATTAAACAAAAATTCCATAAATTGAAACAAACAGCTGTTTTTCTCACTTAACTGTGTCTGTAACTTTTTTTGGCGAGTACAAGCTGTCGCGTAAGGAAATTACTAGCCAATTTACAGAAAAAGTGTGTCTGTAACATTTTGGTGAGAAAAGTTCCCGTTTTGAACTGTCATATAAACTCACGAATAAAAATGGGGCGAGAAAAAATTGTAATACTAAAAAACAACTAAAAATGCAAAATGCAAAGAATAATAATAATAACATTTTGTTCTTGGCACATTTTTCATTGTTTTATTGTTTTGCTTTAAACATTTTTATAAAAAATACGAATGTCTTCAAAGCTCGTTTGCAAATAACAAATATAAAAGTCGCTCTTTACACAATTTGGTATAGCCGACGGTTGTAATTTCGCCGCCGTCGTTGAAAAATTTTCAATTTTAGTTAATTTTGGTAGCCGTCAACGATATGTGTTACTGGCGTTCTGAACGTCTGCAATGTCGCATCGGCTTCGAGTGCAATATTATGACATTTATAACGTAACGCCGTAATCTCTTTTGATAGTTTTCGACAAGTGTTACAGACACACATTTTTCTCACTTTTCGAGAAACGATGCAATATTTTGTTTCACATCTTTTCGATGCAAGAAGTTCTCACAAAAGTTACAGAACATGGGTACTAAATACATTTTTTTCTCTTATTTTTTAACAAAATTAGCCTACGTTGTCCTAATTATATTGCAAAAGTTTTGAAATGGGATGATCTCTATACGCAGAAAAAATTTAAAATTGTCTCAAATCACCAAATTCTTAGAATCAATCAAACAATTTGTTGATTTTGCACCTGTTACCAAAATGATTATTTAGATTGCTAAAAATTGTGAAATTTTCTAATTTTAGATATCGAGGGTGGTTAAATTTTAAGGGCCGATGTTAAATATGAACCACAACTAAATGTCTAGTTTTTTTTTGCATTTTATTTGGCATTTCTTAATTTCAGACTAACTCAATTTGAACCATGAAAAGCTACACAATCGAGCAACGCGCTACAATTATTAAGGCTTATTATGAAAATGGGCGTTCAAATCAAAATGCATGTCGTGCATTTCGTGATTCAGTGATGAGGCACATTTTAACCTCAGTGGATTCGTCAATAAACAAAATTGCTGCACTTGGTCGAATGATAATCCAAGAGTGATTGTCGAAAAACCAATGCACCCACAAAGAGTGACCGTTTGGTGCGGTTTATGGGCTGGCGGCATTATCGGGCCGTTTTTTTCCAATATGAAGCCGGTCAGGCAGTTGGTTCCTACATAGTTGAACCATACCAATATTGTCATAATCAAAAGAGATGACAATAATTTCCAAATAATTTTTGTTTTATTCTAAATCAACATCGGCCCTAATAATTTAACCACACTTAATTTGTTCCACATATGGGTAAATCCAAAGTGTTAAACGTGACAGGCGTACGCATCAAAAATGCAATAACATTTTAAACAACAAATATTTTTACGTTCTCTTAATCCTTAAATTATAGCACTAAGAAAGCACTGTTTTTTATGTTTAAGTTTATGGAGGGTGCGATTCTAGGCCAAAGATAATGGCAACAGAAGTAGCGGTTCAAACGTGAATAAAAATAGAAGTAGTTTTTGTGGCCATGTATAAAAAGGCTTAATTCAGCGAAACCTGGCACAATTTCCTAGTCAAACTACTTTCAGAATTTTACGTAGCAATGTAACATTAAAATGTCTTTGGTTTGATTCCAAACTTTTCTATATTTTTTTTTTAAGCCAAAATCTGGGTCGATACGTGACATTACGAACGTGAAATTTTTTCCTTAATAATTGAACTGAATAATGATTAAAACAGAATAAAAATTTACCGTTAATCCGAATAACATATTGATTTTTGAACTCTTCCTTAGATTATAGACCAAGTAAGAAAATTTTTTTTTGGAATATTTTATCAAATAACGCCTCTTTTAAGGGTTAAAATATATAATTAAACATTCTCACAAATTACGTTTGCACAACTTTGCAGTCTGATTGTTCATCTAAGTGAACAGAAATGAAAAGTCTTGTTACGCCCTTCTGTATATTAAGTGACGATATATTGGTTTTCCATGAAAAGATTCGATCGCCGAACGAGTTCTTAATTGTTTCAAAAAATAAGTGCTATTCATTAGATTTTTAACATTAAGAAGACTTATGCTCGTTTTCACAACTTACCAATAGCTAAAGGAAGGATTTTATCGGCCGTATAAAAAGTGTTCCATTATTTAAACTTTACTTTAATCTACCAGGTAGGATGAACCTTAATGTACTTTATCGCGCACTTAAGGTTAAAGTAAAGTTTTAATAATGGAACACTTTTTATAAGGCCGAATAAAGTCTACTTTAACTATCGGTAAGTTGTGAAAACGGGATAAAAAGTTAGATAGCACTCTCAAAAAATTTCTTCTTATATCTGGTGATTTTTTTGCTATTATGTTTTTGGCAACACTGGTTTAAACAGCTGACGCACGTTTCGTGCTTTGTTTCACTGTCAAACATCTTCAGTTTTGTCTATAATTTAACCATGAATCGTCTTACAAACGAACAACGCTTGCAAATTATTGAATTTTATTATCAAAATGCGTGCTCTGTTAAGAAAGTTCATCGCGTGCTTCTTGTGTTCAGCGACGAAGCTCATTTTTGGCTCAATGGGTACGTAAATAAGCAGAATTTTCGATTTTGGAGTGAAGATCAGCCAGAAGCATTGCAAGAGCTACCAATGCATCCAGAAAAAGTCACAGTTTGGTGCGGTTTATGGGCTGGTGGCATCATTGGACCGTACTTCTTCAAAGATGATGAGAATCGTAACGTAACTGTGAATGGTGAGCGCTACCGTGAGATGATATCCAGCATGACATGTGGTTTCAACAAGACAGTGCCAAATGCCACACAGCACGCTTAACAATGGACTTATTGAGAGGCGAGTTCGGTGAACATTTTATTTCACGTTCGGGACCGGTCAATTGGCCGCCTAGATAGTGCGATTTAACGCCTTTAGACTATTTTTTGTGGGGCTATGTTAAAGCTCATGTCTATACACACATGCCCGATTCCAATGACGCATTGGAAGACAACATTGAAGCATTTATTCATGAGATACCGGCCGAAATGTTTGAAAGTGTATGCCAAAATTGGACTAAGCGGATGGACCATTTGAGGCGCAGTCACGGTCAACATTTGCATTAAATAATCATCAAACATTAACTTATATGGACCGTACTATCGATTCAAATAAAGATTTCATGAATTTTTCTGAATTTTATGTGTTTTATTTTAAACTTTCCTATAGATAGCTCTTAAAAAATCACCCGATATATTCAAATATTTCTTAGTTCTTTTATAGAAAACGTAAATACACTGAAAATATGTAGTATTCCCCTAAAATTAACTTTTATGTGCAATTTTAGTTGCATTATCAAAGTTGTGTTTAAATAATTAAATACTTCGTTCCGTTAATTACTAAGCGTTGGTTCCAAATAGAACTGCAAAAAAATATATACTTATATTTATATGTATAAATAAAATAATGCAACAAAATATAAAACGCGCATTGCAGCATTAGATTCTCTTTCATGATAGAAATTAACTCAAAAAAGTAAAAAACGACAAAAACCTAAATTAAATGGACATCAAAGCCAAAAGAATTTACTGGGGTAAAAGGCAAAATAATTGTAATAAAAGTTTAGAAAAGGCTCAAAAAGAGAATAGAAGACTAAAATTACAACAACAAAAAGCATTTTTTTCAAAGAAAAATAGCACAAGTTTCCTAAAATGGTTAAATTATAGATAATAGCTGGAAAAAAAGCATTGTTAGACAACTTTTTACTTTTGTGTGAAAAGAAAAAATAAACGAAAATTAAACGAGTTTTTAAGGTAGAAATGAACAAAATTATTCCGTTTTAAGAGGTCCTTAACCTGCTGTCAGGATAATCACAGGTCAAATGTTGAGAAAAAAGAACTCAAAGAATTAAAAAAGAGAAGAATTAGAGGAATTTTATTGTTAAGGTCATAGAAGTTCAATTTAATTTAGAGATAATTAAAAAATTAAAAAAAGTTATTTATATAAGTTAATAAAATGCTAAATTGGATTTAAAATCTATTTTAAGGAAAATTTGTATGGAAATTTACTTTCAAAATACGTATGAAATCTAAATTATTGTTTGGATCTCTGTTGTGCTGAAATTTAAAACACAGATTCTAAATTAAACAAATATCTTAGTCTGGGTTCAGACTATGAATATTATCTTTCAGAAAGTCTGAGTTTATAAGGTAGAGAGGAGAGGAGGAAAGCATTTTCTCTTCACCTCTCACACACAGAAAAAAATCAAGTTAAAAACGTCGAAAACAAGGTTGATTTAAATTTTTTCGGTGGTGATTTTGCTTCATACGGGTTTCATGTTAATTCAACCTGATTTTACAATAACTGCGAACAACATTTTTTTCTTTTGATATAACTATAATTCATGTTAATTTAACATTGCAGTAAAGTTAGAGCAAAATGTAATTTATATTGAAATAAAAATCGGAATCACGTTGAATGAAAGTTATTTCCAGTTGAAACAACGTGAATTTCATGTAGAATCAAATGGGTTTGAGTGTATTTTAACAGTGTGAAGAAGCTTCAGACAACATTTGCATTTATGTACGAATAATTCAAAACCCTGTAACACATGTTTCACTTATTTTGTATTCTCCTTTGTTAACAGAAGCATCAGCAGAATCGCCCGATATGGTCATCATTCTACTTTGAAAACTTGATGTACTATTTAAATAAACAATTTTAATTAAAAGAATACGGGAATTGTCTTCTTTTTATAACATATTTTAAAAGTGAAAATAAGAAATGTACATAATTAAGTAGGTATGCATGTTAATTTAACAAGATAAACTTTTGATTTTAATACAAAACAGGTTTTTATGGGTTCAATATTGAATCCAGATTTATTTATATTTTAATATTTTATTTTTTTTTTATTTTTTTAACAGTGAATAATATTAAATAAACGTAATTTAAGGTTATTTTGATATTTTTTATTAAAAATTAATATGAAATAATGATAAATTTAAGTAAAGAGCATAATTTTTCTGAAATTTAACATGATTCTCAATCAACTTTTTCCATGTTAATTTTACATGGGTATTTTTTTCTATGTGCACCAGTAAACTTTCTTAGCTTAAACTTAAAATGACAACAAAACAAAAATCATGTGAAAAAAGTTGATAGATTTTTTTTAACTTATTAATAATAACAAAAAATGACAAACTGTTAAAAAATCGCTAAATAATATAAAAAATCGCCAAAAAAAATCCGTCAAATGAAAAATCCCACCGCCGAACACGTTTCAAAATCGCCACGTTTGACAAGAAATCGCCTAATCAGTTCTGTTTGCAAATGGTATTGATAATAAATATACCGGAAGGTCGATGCGCACTAAAAACTTTTGTCACAGTACGCTGATTTTAATAATACAGCTTACATAATTTGGTAACGTAATTGCGGTGTGAGTGAGTCTTTCCATGATGAATTTTCAAAAAAAGTACTGAATCAAAACAAAAGATAATCTATGAAAAAAAAAAACAATTGCAAACTAAAATCTAAATGGTGCACCCTTAAGAATTAAATAAAATAATCAAAACTACAAAAAAGTAAAATTTTATAATTTTGTTACGAAACACTTCATGCGTTAAAATTCAAATAGATTGAGTCTACTTTTCAGAAGTGTTATATAAAACAAGCTGACCCGACAGACGATGTCCTGTCCAAATTAGGAGAAATGTTTGCGTTCGATTTTTAAAATCCGTTAAAAAGATACGAACATTTAAAGGAAAAATTAGTCAATTAGTGATTTTAGGTAAATCGAAAAAAGTGGGCGTTAAAGTGGGTGGGGAAACATTTTCTCTCCGTAAAAACCCAAGTTGGACCATGGCAATCATTTAAAAAAAAAATCGTCCAAATCGGTCAAGCCGTTCTCAATTTATGCGCTTAATAGGAAAAGTGGGCGTAAAACTAGGCGTGGTAAATTTTTCCTTCGATGAAAACTTAAAATGGATAAACAAGAACATTTGAAAGAAAAATTTGTCAAATCGATGGAGCCGTTTTCTGATTTTAGGTTATTCGAAAAAAGTGGGCGGGGCAAAATGTTCTTTTCGAATAAATCTAAGTTGAACCATAGCGATCATTTTAAAGAAAAAATCGTCCAAATTATATTGATGTCATTAGTAGGGCAATATGAAAATTGGATTTTGGCACACCCCTCCGCCCGCAGACCGAAAATCAAAAATCAGAGTTCACAGTGTCACCCGCCTGAATATTCTGAAGATTCCCTGAAAATTTCACCAAAATCGGCGAAGCCGTTTTGGAGTCCATACGCTACATACATATATACACACATCCTGTTTTATATATATATAGATCAGTGAAGAGCACGCACATACCATCGCATTTATGCTTGTGTGGGAAGCAGCAGAAAACGAATGACGCTCATCAGCAAGAAATGACAACAAAGCAACAGCCGAACGTACATTGTCACAGACCACACGAAGAAGTTTATAGTGTACATGTGTCTACGTCACACAAGCAGCATATTTACTTCTGTGCACGCGTAAATAGGATTTGCAAAAGTGCCCTTCACTGATATAGATAGATAGATAGATAGATAGATAGATAGATAGATAGAAGAAGATTATTAATACAGGACATTTGCAAATCGGACAGACTTGCAAATAAAACCTTTCACAAAGTTGCATTTTCCTATAACACTCTCCTAATTTTTGAGCACCAACGTTCTTTTTTCCCACATTATCCGACTTAATACGATAGTAAATAACGTCCTTAAGCAAATTAGAATTTAAGTACAATACAATCGGTTTATTAGACAAAGAGTTATGGACCAGAGTATATATCAACCTCCGTAAAAAAATTTATATTTCGATTCTGTGTATTAACTTTTTTAAACCAATGGGCTCTCATCCAGATCCCTTAGTGGTCTCTTTGTGTTACCCAGCGCCAATGACTATCCTATAGAGCAGTTACTCCATATGTGTCACTGCAAATTTCAACCAATTCGTTTTCCTAATCAAAAATAGAAGCAACCTAATTTCATAGATCATCCAATCAGGCAAATGCTGGTTTTCGCAGTTATATTTCCCTTATGTCGTGAATTCCAAGACACTGACTGACACATAAAATGAAATACTGTGTTATCTTCCTTCTCGTCGTGATAACTTCTGCATCAATCATTCAATTCAAGACCCATACTAATCTCATGAATCCCTTTCGACCAGTGTCCAGTTATCAACGAGACCATTGTTCTAATTTATTTCCTATTGAACCTCAATTGAGAACTTGTCCTCCGTGCATTATGATCAGGCCATTAAGCCCTTACTTAGCAGCAGGCGGATTCACGATTCAACCCCAATGTCTGCAAGTCTATATGACTCGCGCTGAATAAGCGACTTAAAGTTGAAAATCTTAAAGTTATCCGATATACTGCACAGTATTCGCAAGGGCTTCAAGGGCAGCTTTGCTATCAGTAAATGTACATATTTCCCTTGATATACGGCAATATTTTTACAGAAAATTTTGAATTGTGCAGGTCACTAGGTTGGATCATTATGGTTGGTTCTGGGAAAGACATTTCGATAAACAGCTCATTTCTGAATATCGCATGAGCTGCATAACTTGCACCGATAGAAGGTTCCGGTATGCAGTAGTCCACCTCGCCAGAGAAAATTAAATGATGGAGAATCCTGGCGTGGCCGTCATTCAAGTTTTGGAATAGCATTTTTGATTTATATATTTTTATTAACTATAGCGGAGATAAGCAAAATGGAATCATATTTAGTTATGCTTGTACCCAAGGTTCTCTATTTCGATATCCACTAGGAACGTCCAGTTGAAAGTTGAAACTTATTGATAACACAACCCGACAAAATTAAAAAAGATTTTTACTTCTTTGAATTCAAAACTGTAATCAGTTTGTCTCTATCAGCTTTAGTTTTCATGATATAGCTTTTTCATACCTTCCACTTATGACCGTAATAGCGGCCTACATTTTAATTAAACCTTTTGTTTGAAACTGAACAGCAAGAAAAGCTAAAACTTACAAAAAAGTTGATTGATATGATCGATTTGTTTGCAGGCGGAAAAACAATACGGAATTTATTTAGCAGTACAAATTGCTAATTAATATGTTAATTAAGGTCATGTTTCTGTAAGTTGGGGTTAGGGATTACCTGCAAGAACCCTGATGATGAGATACATGATTGTTCTCGAAACAACGTTGTCAGTACGAATGAGTTCAAACCCCAGTTCAGTCAAGAATAAAAATTATCAATAACATTTCAATTTTTTCATGTTTTTTTTTTAAATTACTTTTTTTATTCAAATAACTAATGGAAATTAAATTTTATGAACTTAAGCCTGATTGAAAAAGCGATGCTCTTCAATATGTAAATGAAATTTTTTTAATATCGGATCTCCCCATAAAACAGTGATTCGCCTTTCCCTTGTTTTAAATCAGCAATCATTTTTTTATTGTTAAGTTGATTAAACGATACATGTCTGGCTATTGAAATGATGTTTTTGAAGACTTATTCTTAGTTTCCTATTGAAATTCCGCCAGATCAACCCAACAATGTCTGAGATATTACCATAAACCTTTACTTTTAAAGTCTTCTGAAATTCTATGAACCCAATTTATTTTCTTCTCGACATTAATTAAGTGGTAGTTAAAATTTACAAAATCTTCTTAACAGTGACTTTTTTCTACCCAAAATATTGGCGCCCATACATTCATTCCTCGAATTTGGCTCAAATATTTCTTCAACTTAAGGAGTCTTAAATATTGAAAATGAGCAACGTGTTCCATTATTTCACCAGGACTTCAACAAGTGTCTTTCCGAATTAATGTTTATTAAATTGAGCTCAAATATTCTTTCTCTATAAATGAGATTAATTTGGTTTTAAAAATCTGCGAAATCGACTTATTCAGCCCTATTATGAATAACAATTCCCCAGGAGTTTTCTCCCTTCTCCCATTTTCCTATGTTAATTCAATTGTTAAAATGGGAAAAGGAAAAAAAACTCCCGGGGAATTTTTATTCATAATTGGGCTGATTATTTCACCTAAAGTCCATACTGTTGTTGTAGTAAGGATATTGACACGATAGCACCCATATCAAAAGGGCAAGGGACCAATTGGCTTTTCAGTACTTCTGGTAAGGGTATACAAAATTCAGCACAGCCGATTATAGCACTCTTTATTTTATTTCTAAGATAATCTTGAAAAGATAATTTTAAACCGAACTGTTTAAAGTTTAATCGTTTACACTAATTTTTTAAAACATTTTCAAAATTTCCAACAAATTAAAAATAAAAACTTAATTAAAATCTCTCAAAGCAATTAAATAAATAAAACACAGACAAATATTAAAAAAGACATTTAGTTACCTGTTTACATTTACTTGCATTCCCTTTAAAACACAAACAAAAAATGATATAATCTTCTGTACAAACATTTTATTAATATTTTATTATAAATTTTATATGCACTAAAATTACAAATTGTTAGTTTATTTTTGGGGTTTTAAAATCTTATCTCTAAAAGTTGCTTATCTAAGTCTCAGCTACCATTTTAACATAATTAATTCATTTCTTTGGAATTTTTTTTTTCTTATCCCAAAAATTACAAGATCATTGATAATATTTTTTTTTTTTTTATAACTTCATTAGATCCACTTTCCTCTACTCATTTTTACTTCTGCATGTAATTTCTAGTACACTGTCCAGAAGAAAAAAAAGTTGTCATCGACAGAAAAATTCCTTATCAATTTTAATGAAGTTATAAATGTGGAAAAAAAGTTAAGAAAAAAAAGAAAGAACAATTTAAATCAAGCCACCTGCCTAATCAAGACATCAAAGTAAAATCAAGTGAGACACTCACACAGTTGGATGAGCAAGAAGAAATTAAAGAAACGAAAAAACTATAAAATCACAACAACAAAAAAACCCACAGCAACAAAATGTGTAACAAAGAAAAAAATGAGTATAATCATTCCAATAGATGCAACGAATGAACACTTACCTAAAAACATAAAAAAATGTGTAAAAAGGATTCGAAATAAGGGTGAGCCGAAAATAACAGCCAGTAAACCACAACAGCAATTTGTGATGACTTAACGCAAGAACTAAAGTCGGCAGAATAACTGCGTCAAATTGCCAATGTTCAAGCTAATATCTTGTTAGAACATACACAGAAAAAAACAAGTAAGAAAGTGTAGTCGGTCAAGCCCGACCATATGATACCCTACACCACAGTATTAAAAACACACATCATGCTTATGTGTCCTTATAAATATGGATTTATCTTTGTTTATAGACTTCATGAAAATCGGTTTAAAAGTTTGTGAGAGGCAGAAATTGCCCCCTACCTCCCCTTGTGGTCCTATTTTTAAAAAACTGTATAGCTTATGTGTCCATATAGATATGGATCTATCTATATTTTAAATTTCATTAAAATCGGTTTGGTAGTTTCTGAAAGGAAGAAATTTCCCTCTATCTTCCCTCGTGGTCCTACGATTAGGCCCATTTTCAATAGGCTTGGTCCTTCTGCTAATTAGAACCTATGTTTCAAATGTACTTTACGCACAAGGTTACATGGACAGCCAGCCAGCCAGACGGACGGACATCGTTAGTTCGACTCTGAAAGTGATTCTGAGTCGATCGGTATACTTTAAGGTGGGTCTACGACCAATATTTTAAGGCGTTACACACATCAGCACTAATGCATAATACCCTCTCCACTGTTGTGGTGTGGGTATAATAAAAATTGATTTCAAGGGCGGTATGAACTAAGTCCCCAATGAACTAAGTCCCCAAACGAGTGTATGTGAAAAAACAACAACGATATTTTGGGTCTTAGTTTACGTTTTTGGGGGCAGCGTTCATTTTATTGTTTGAAGAGTTAGTACATATGAACGAAGTCCCCAAAAAGTAGTAATAAACTAAACCCCTAAATTAATTTTTGGGGACTTAGTTCATTTCCTAAATGTTTTTCAATTTTTGCAATGAGAAATAATTTTATTGCAAGGGACCCTTATAAACAAAAAATTTGTGTACTCCACTTCTATTGAGTGAAACGCGGGAGCGCGTCCGGCGGGCGATCGCGGGGCGTGCGGCGGGCACGTCACAACATGCTCACAAACTCCAAAGCATAGTCGGCCTTCGGCAGGGCGCAAGGTTTTTCTTCTATATGGTATAACAAAGACCGGCTTCGCTAACTTAAGCTTCTCTGCATAGCCTGCCTTCGGCCGGGCGCAAGGATTTTCTCCTCTATGGTCTAACAAAGACCGGCTTCGCTAACAAAAGCTTCTATGTATAGCCGACCTTCGCCCTACTACAACTTATTAACGTTTGTAGTAGACTAAGTTTGTAGTAACTACAACAACACCATACAAATAGCTATAAAAAGATTTGAAAACACATTATTTTTATGTTTAAAAAGTAAAATTGAAAACTCTTGCTTCTCATTTAGTTTATATTTTCAGTTATTTATGTAAATTTAGTCTTAAAAGTCGAAACCATATCGGGAATGATGCTGGTGTTTTATAATTGAAATTCTGTAAGGTGTAAAACTGGTAAGTTAATCAATCATAATAAAATTCTCTTTCTAATCCCACTTTTGGTTTATTTCACATGTGAATTCGAAATTGAATAAACTTTATAATTCTTAAATCAAGCGCATTTTCGGATTGATTCAATCTCAGTTTTACTTAAATCAATCTCAAGGTTTCGTTTAAATTTGCTAAATTCCCATTTCATACTATTGATAAACTGAAATTTATTGTTGATGGGATAAGCTATTCCTATGCGCATTTCACTGGTTGCTTACGCCAGATCGTCAGAACACATCATCCAAAGATATTAGAAAAGCTATCTCAGTTTCGGATTATTTCAAATACGAAGTCGGGATTGCATATGGATTGATTGATTCCGTACTTGAATCAATCTTTCTATACTTGATTCAAGAAAGTTCGTACTCAGCCGTACTATTAATACCGCTTCGGATTTTTTGAGTACGGTTTCCCTGGTAGTTAGAATATTAATTTTTTTTTTTTTCAAGAAAAAGTCTTAAATAATTACAACATTTTCTAGATAAACATTTTTATTTTTAATCAAACTTTTATACAAAATGTATAGAAAATTATGTAGGAGAAGCCCTTTTTTGCCGTAGGATTTTTCATTGCTTGAAAAAGTTTTCACGCCACATGATGCACATTCTTGTTCCTGTAGTCCAATCATTCCTGATAAGGTAAACTATCCAATAAAATTTAACATAGCTCAAGTAAAATCTGCCATAGAAAAAGTTAATGTGAGAAAAATATCCCGGACCTGACCGCATCACAGGGTCAATGATGAGAAACTTACCATCGTCTGCTTCTAGAATCTTGCTGCTCATTTTTAACGCGATATTAAGATTCGAATACTTCCCAACCTCATGAAAGAGGTCTATAATTGTTATGATTCCCAAGCCAGGAAAAGATGCTAGCCAGGTTGCGACGTACAGACCGATTAGCTTATTATCAATCCTATCGAAGCTTTTCGAAAAATATTCGTTTTAAGTATAACTCCTCATCTAAATGAACACGACATCATCCCGGATCACCAGTTCGGATTCAGAGCGAACCATGGTAAAATAGAACAAGTGCATAGAATTGTCACCCTAATTAGATCAGCGTTTGAGAAACAGAAATACTGCTCAGCCCTGTTTATAGACATTTCCCAAAGTTTGGCATGATGGGCTACTCATCAAAATAACATGAATGCTTCCTCAAAACACTCACAAGCTTTTGGAGACTATTTAACAGGCAGAACATTCATAGTAAGGTCGCAAGATGAATACCCCACCATAAGAAAATTACTGCTGGTGTCCCCCAGGTAGCATATTAGGACCGCTACTATATATAATATACAGAGCGGATATGCCAACAAACCTGAGCACGCATACCTCTACATTTGCAGACGACACAGCATTTATTAGCGTTAACCATGACCTAAAAGTCGCATCGCAAATTCTACAGTCCCACATCAACTAGAGGCCTGGCTAGAAAAATGGAAAAAAAGGTTAATCCGGCTAAATGTGCTCACATAACTTTCACGCTCAGAAAACAGACGCGCCCAGCTGTAAAAATAAATAACATCACTGTTCCGGTAGAAAACCATTTAAAGTATGCACTTGGGAATTCATATAGATAGACGCTTGACCTGGTCTTGTCATATTGAAGCGAAAATAACGGCTATGAAACTTAAATCAGCTCAACTACATTGGCTAATCGGTCGAAACTCAAACTTGTCTTTAGGCAACAATATGGATATATGGCATCCAATAATGGGGTACTGCGTGCGCATCTAACATCCAAAAGCTTCAAAGAAGACAGTCTAGAATATTTCGACAAATTGTCTGCGCCCCATGGTATATACGTAATGATATTATACACAGAGATCTCAACGTCCCAACTATCCAGGAGGAAATTAAAATATATTCAATAAGCTACATAGATAAACTAATGGCCCACCCTAACTACTTCGCTCGGGGTCTGCTTCAGTTCGAAGGTCACCAGAGGCTAAAAAGAACCGATACTTTGAGCCTAACTAGAAGACATTTTTAAAATTTGAATACAGCAGTTTGTGGTTACATTGGTAACAACTAATAAAAAAACAAGAAGAATTAAGATTTGAATACATATTGTAAATTACGATAAGAAAGATTCAATAATAAAAAACGGCAAATCCATCTGAGGAGATTGAGTGGTTGCAATCGAAACATGTCATGGTAACCTGCCGGCCGGGGTTCGAGCCCCAGCCACGTCAAGAATGAAAGATTATCAATAACAATTTTAGTTAATTTTCATGTTGTAAAATTCCTTTCTTCATAAAAATAATTTAATGAAAAATTAAATTTTAATTTTTAATTAAAAATATTAAAAATTTGGATTAAAAACCATAAATAGTTCAACAAAATAACCACAATACTAATTAATAAAAAATACATTTCAAAAAAAAAAAAAAAAAAAAAAAAAAAAAAATAGCTTGTGTAGGTTTTTGAGAAATAGTTTTCTGCCAGCACTGTCCTCGCCTCCTATTATGGTATATGATCAAACAAAAAAGCCTTTCTTTAAGGCTATTTTTTACATGCACCGGACACCCTATTTCTTATTTTCGAACTAAAGTCAAACTAAAAAAAGAAAACAAAAATAAACCTGTGACAAATGCCATCGTTTTTATTATCTATCCTATGGCTAAATGAAGTTAATCGTTTTGATTGGGAGTTTGTTTTTGTTGTGTTACTTCAGAAGAGGCAGCAGATACAAAAAAAAAAAAATCAAATAAAATATACCAGCAGTCATCAAAGTGTATTTAAAAAACCCTTGATATACAAAGCCCACTACGTTTTCATGCGGGGCGTTCGAGTAGGGAGATATAAAAAGTAACACAGTCATAAAAACAAATCAACTTTGAAATTCTGAAGGATGGCAGAGAGAGAGAGAGAGAGGTGGTAAAAGAAAGAAATATCATGGAGTAAAAACTATATGAAATTTACGTCTTTTTATGGAGTTTATTAATCTGAAAAATGTTGTAAATTAAGGTCTGCTCGACTACCTTTTACTAGTGGCGTTTTCAAGCCGACTAAGTGAAGGGCTCATTGACTTAAAGATTTATAGTATATACTCAATTAGAGTGTTAAAGGATTGAATTAACTGGATGAGTATCATCTACCTTCTTTTTTCTTCACAAAAAAAGGAAGGCAAATTTAAAAGCATTATTAAAAAGCATTTTAATTAAAAGAGTTTAAAATGAGTTTTTGTTTTTTTATTAAATTCAAATTCAAAAGCGTTTGTAGTAGCGAGATACTCGAAAAACATTTTGTTTGCCTTTTAAAATAGAAAAGCATTTAAAGGCGTTATATTAATTTAAAATTGATAGCAAACTGACAAAATTAAATTTAAAAATGAAAATAATTAAGAAAAAACAAAAAAGTTTCTTTTAATGGCCTCAAAGAATACAAACAAAACGAAGAAAAATATAAACTTAAACATGCAGTCCAGTCCATAAGCTTCCGCCAGATAATGATAAAAAGCGAAATACTTTAATTTGGGATTAAGATAAATTAACTTAAATATTCATTCCAAGGTGAAGCAATCACCACCAGCCGACAACAGGCCAACCGAAATGCTGGTCTGATAATTTGATGTGTTGTAAAGAAAAAGTGTTGTGTGGCAGACAACGGCACCATAAAATAAATGATGATTATTAAATTAAACATTTCATTTTAAAGACAAAGAAATTAAGGGACTTTAAGCTGAGTTTTACAGGTAATAATTTAAACTTAATAGATTTGTGCTCACAGATACTAAAAATACATGCAATATTTATTGTTCATTTGATTGACTAAATAAATCTTAACAAGTAAATGGAATAAATTTCGAAAGTCAGTGAAAATTTGCAAGCATTTGTTTATAGTATCAATTAAGCCTTTTAATGATTTGTAAAAGAAACGTGGAAAGTAAATTGAGTTGATTAAAGAAAATCAAAGGACAATCAAATGAGAGAAATAACAATTGAGAAGGATATTTTAGGCGGTACTGAATCTATGATACCTGGAGAAAAACCTTTGTAAAGGTAAATATTTTTTACACACCTGCAATGAATTTTGTCATATTTGTTTAGCAAACAAAGCGCATTATTAAACGAAAATCGTTTCATTAAGTACGAAATTGTCATAAACACAACGGCATTTGGTCATTTATTTTATGACATAAATTCTACAATGTATCATTGTATCAATGAACTTGATGAGTTCATATGATGTAAGTTGGCATTAATGAAATGAAATATTGTAATGTATCATTAACACAATGAACTTACACATGTAGTTCATATGATGTAACTTGAAATGTTACGTTATTTCATATTTTTATACAATTATCAAAGCAATTTTTGGGAATACATAATTTTCATTAATAAGATTGTATTTGTCGTGCTTAATTCCCGATTTTCATTCTTGATAAATACACTGAAGTAATAATTGTTGGAGGATAAGCTAGTTCCTATCCACATTTTACTGGTTGCTTAGGAAACCTTAAGCCATAAACTTTAGAAAAGAGTGAGTTTACCTTTTCTTACATTCCCCACTACAATTGGTTGGAGTTTTCCCAACATTAAAATTAAATAAGCAGGTTGAGAAAAAACAAATTGCTTTGTAGTTTTTGGAAAAAAATCAATATAAAGCAATTTGCCAGTTCAGTTCTTTATTCACGGGCACTTGCAAATTTATAATCAACGTTATTTTTGGGTAAACATAATTTTTCATTAATACGATTTAATTTGTCGCGCTTTTTAATTAAATGTTAAACATAATATGGGTCTTTATTTTAGCCGTTTTTGCGTTTTGAGTTGCTGTTAAGTTATTTTGTTTATTTTTTCATTCCTGTTTAAAATCAAGTTATAATTTTATTTTGTTTGTATATTCCTGTTACATCATGTATGTTCCGCTTTTATACAACTGCTACAAAATGGCAGTCAGTCGTTCGAGGGTGGCCTACCCTGTGCTATGGGATTTTGCAGTGTAAAATTTTGCATCGAAGATGTCAAATTTCATGCACACAAGAAAGAATTTGTAAGAAGTTTAATTAGGGTAAAAAAAACAGCGAAATCAGCGCCATCTAAATCAACGTTTAGCTGCTAAATGAACGCCAAATTCGAATATACATGGCGCCAAGGAAAATCTCTGTATTTGGTGGGACTGATGGGTTGCATCTACTAAAAGCTACTTAAACCAGGTCAGACGATGATCGAGCATATAACTGTGGCCAGAAATCAACCAAACATAACAAACCTGCGCAACGTGCGGAAAAACTAAACTGTGGAAGACCTATCAGGATGAGACTTATCTCATTTTAAAGATAATTAGACCAAATTTGTTTTCCATCAGTTTTTTGTTTTTACAAGATTAACCAGTGGGCTGTTTTTTTAAAGCCTTTTTTATGTTTTAAAATATTGCACAAACTCTCTGAGGGATTTCTGGCCATTTTTATCGCGGTTGGAAAGTGTTGCCTTAAACTTCTTGTGCTCTACATCTTGTCCCGTCCGACTACGATTTGCTGCAATCGATGCAAAACGCTCTTAATGGAACTGTGTACACATAGCATATGGAATTTATTCGTTTTTGGCTTAAAAAATTACCAAAATTTAGATGCTGTTAAAGAAAAAGGTCATAACGATGGCCAATACCTTAAATAAGGTTAAAAAATTGCCAAAAATCGCAAATCTTTAAAAGCATTTTTTGTTCATTTTGAATAGATTTTTTTTTCAATACATTCCTTAATATGGTAGACATAAAATACAACTAGTTTGTAAAAAAAAACTTTTCGTTTAATTGCATTAAAACCGTGTACCTGAACTTGTGAATGCACTGTTAGGTTAGGTTAGGTTAAATGGGTAGCCGCCACGACGACGACTCACTTGGGTCCTTATAGCGGTCCCTTTGTGATACCCCTAGCCAGTGACAAGAGTCAGCCAGTATTCACCAGACTATTCCCCAGAGGTCACTGCAATCTCGAACCAACCCGATTCCCTGCAGAACAAGGAGATCGATTTCAGTCCCGCATTGGGAAAATCCTCCAGACATGGCAATTCCGGTCTCCCAAAATGCCTAAACATAATGCCCCCCAGACCAGGGCATTGGCAGAGAAAGTGAAGCACCGTCTCCTCCTCATCATGACAACCCCTACAGTAGTCATTATACGCAAGACCCATCCTCCTAGCATGAGTCCCTATCACCCAGTGACCCGTTATGACCGATATCACTGTCCTCATACGGTCCCTGCCGAGACCGAGTAGTACGCCGCGTCATAGCCAGGCCATAGAGTCCTGGCCATCAAGCAGGTATGCTCCCCCTGCCATGTCCCCTGAGCCCTTCTGTACGACTCCCGTCTGATGAGAGTCCTGCAGTGGGCCATTGAAGTGCCAATCAGGCCGTCGACGAACATGTCGACCAAGAGACAGCCCCGTTTGGCCAGACTGTCCGCAGTATGGTTACCCAGGCACCCACTGTGCCCTGGTACCCATGTCAGCGTTACACTGGAATGTTTCGCGATCTCATTCCGAGACATCCGGCATTCCACTGTCAACATAGATGTCGTAAAGACACCAGCCAGAGCTGCAATGTCAGCCTTGCTGTCCGTAAAAATACATATATCCCTCGATATACGATAGTACCTCAGCCAGTTTGCCGCCCGCCTACTGGCAGAGATTTCCGCCTGCAGCACACTACTGCCATCTGGCAGCCTAAAAGAATGCACTGTTAAATAAAACAAAAAAAATTGTGAAAAATTTAATGAAAAATTACAAAAAATGTGAGATTTGTCATAGCCTTATTGAAAACATTACGTTTATAAACAAGTAAGAGTGCTATGCCGAATCTAATATACCCTTCACCATGGTGCAAAAGTTATATATATATGTATATACCATTCCTTATTTTGATTTGGAAGCTTTGGCTCTCGCCGTTCTGCAGAGATAGAGAAATTTTTAAAGCCTTTGTATAGGAAGTGCCACGCCCACTTGTCCAATCTCGACCAAATTTTGCGGATGTTGTGCATTGATAACCTAATTTGGAAAATTTGGCTCTTGCCTTTCTCCAGATATACAGAAATCTTACAAGTCCTTTGTACAGGAGGAGCCACGCCCATTTATTCAATTCCAGCCCTATTTTAAAGAGGTTGTGTATAAATATCTCGGCTATTTGTACCAAATTTGGACAATATTTATCTAACCGTTCTTTGGATTTAGAAACATTTTCTTGTGTCACGCCTACTTTCATTCACGCCCACAGTTTTTGTGAAGACGTGGAAGAACTTCTTCATTTGTCATTGGCCAGAAAAAAACTGTTGCTTTAACTTGTGATTTATTTAATATAAACAGTCGCTGTGAAACCAACTCAAAAAGCGAAAAGTTGTACCCAAATTTTCGTTTGTTGTTCGATAGTTTTTGGTTTCGACTGCAGTTTTTTTAACCCTGAAAAAAAAACAACAACAACAACAAGGTATTTATAAGTAAAATTAGAGATAGTCATGGGTTTTTGCTCATATCGCAGTCGCTTATTGACTGATCTAGCTGAATTGCAATAGCAAAATTTAAATGGGCATATCTGACATCAAAATATAACAACCAAGTCCCCCAAGTCCTCAAGAAAGCCATTTCAACAGACGGACGGACAGATTGTCAACGGAATTTGAACTACTCTTGTCATAAGGATCCAGAATATTTACTTTATATAGTCTAGAATCAGTATTGTGGATGTTGACAAACTTATATATGCCTTCGGTGATTAAAGCTTAAATCTTTCAAAAATTAACCAAAGATAGTGTTATTATAAAGGGTGTCCAAAATTGAAGTATCGTCTTAATTTTGCTGCCATTTTTTTTTTACCTGTAATTTTCAAAGTTATTATTTTCAAATTCTGAATACATTCCGGTTAGTAAATATGATAAGTTGCACGACGTAACAACGTGTTTTTGTTAAAACATTCTTTGAAAATGGCAAAGGTTTTCAAGATAAAAATTTAGAACAAAATTCGGTAGATAAAATGCTCCAACAAAGCGTGCCATGAAGCTGATGGTAGAAAAATTTGAAGAAACTGGATCTGTTCATGATAACAGAAGCAGAATTTAACAAATTAGTAGTGGGTCAACCGAATATGTAGCAGCTGTAAGCAGAAGTGTTGAAGAAGATCTAAAAACTTCCATTCGTCATCGTTGGCAGCAATTGTACATCAAACGATCCACATTTTGCATCGTGATCTCTATTTAATATGTTTATTTAATACTAGCGAACCCCTGCACACTTCGGAGTGCAAAAAAGAAACTAAGAAAGCAATTCGAATTAATTTAAATCAGTGATAAATTGTTTTTTTTTGTAATGCTCTCTGGTACACAACATTTCTTGTTTTTCCATTTTCGGTGTAAATATACAAAACCGATGGTTTGCCAACGCGCGAACAGACTACATACAACTGTCCATGTAAGAAAACTGGATACTCTAAATTCACTCCACAAATTCCTAATGATTGGCCTTGCGCCTTATAAATAGTAACCGCAAACCCAAGCCGGACAGGAAATTTGAAGTCGTTTGAATTCAAATGGCATATCAGACGAAATCATTGGGATGCGTGAATGAATACATATGCGCCTTTGAATTTTCCAGTTTAAATATTAGCTTCAATTACATAAGCCATCAACTTTTTAATAGCAACTCTTGTGGCATTACACAAACGGGGTAAATCCAACGAATTCAAAAATTCTGTTGGATAATTCACAACATATTCTACATTGGTAACAGTATCCACAGACTTGTACGAAACCAATTCGGCAGGAGTCTTTGATTGTGTAGACATATTTAATTCACTAACATCTTTGTTCTTTGCCGTTAAAATTGCCCTGTCACTCAACTGTTCAATTCCTCTTTTGACTGTACGCGCAAAAAGTATTTGGCAATGTTATCAATCCAGTGTCATCACAGGCATTGCACCATTCCGAATTTTCAGCAATTGCTTAGAGAACTTATCAGCAGATGGATCATTCTGCAACTGAACACGAACGTTAGTAGTGAATTTCAATGTTATTTTCAAATCTCTATAAGCATGAAGACTTTAAACAAGCGTTAATTTCATCGGCAGCTGTCGATCTAGGAATGACGGGAAATGTTTGCCTAAAATCGCCTGACAACAAAATCAAGGCACGACCAAGCAACTCTAAATTACCTCGAAGGTATTTCATTGTTCTTTCCAATGCTTCAACAGATTTCTTATTCGCCATAGTTTATTCATCCCAAACATTGATACCGCAACGCTTCAGATGTTTTTGAAACGTTACATGTTTCGAAATGAAAGCAGTGTTCACTTAAATGGCTATAACTGGCTATAACTCATGAAGATGTAATTTACAATACTTAAGTAGCTAAATTAAAGTAATGGTTTGACTAAAATCGAATTGTAATGAATTTAAAAACTAATTGAATTTCAGTTTTTCAAAATATTAAGTCAAATTCAAAAAATTTCCATGCAAAAAAATACATGTTTCGGAATGGCTATAGCTCATGAACCAATACACATTTGAAGACCCTTGATACATAAAAACCTTGGTATTGACGTAACCTTCCACGTGAACTTTGCAGAAACAAAATCGGTTCACGTATTACAGAGAACATCAATTACTAACACAATGCAACTTATTTTTATATATATAGAAGAGATGTGCTTTCAACAGGATGGTTCCAGTTGCCATACAGCAAGAGAACAATGGATGTTTTTTGAAAGAAAAGTTCGAAAATCGCATTTTTTTTTCTCGTAGAGAAGGATTGAAATGCCCACCGTGTTTTGTGGGGTTTTTTGAAATCGAAAGTGTACAGCAATAACCCCACTACAGTTTAAGAGCTTAAAACAACACTATCGAGCAGATATCAACCATTGACAATAGTTTATTGGAAAACGTGATTGAGAATTTTGGTTAAAAGATTTGGAGCTTGCCAAGCTATTAGGGGGGTCACACTAATTTGTAATAAACTAATACCTCAAAAAAAAACTCTGTTTTTTAAATTAAATTAAAATGCTAATCCAATTTTCAGTGATGCCAACTTTTTGAGAGCAAAAAGCACTTTAAAATTTAAAAAAAACACTATTTCGGGCAAACAAGAGCGTAAAAAAGCACTAAGTCATTTTTACAATTTAATTAAACACAAAACAAGTTGCATTCGGCTGTGCCGAGTATTATATACCTCTCTTAAAAAAGGCGACGGCGTTGATGGGGACCATTTTCATTTAAGATTAAATAATAAAAATATATTTACATTTGTATTAAACATTTTTAAATGTCCAAAATATCCAAATCATTTGGATCATCATCAGCTGAGTTTAAATTGGCCATAAAACAGTTTTAAAGTAATACAGTGCGAGCTTGATTTTCGTAACTCGAAAAAATCTGGCCTGTTGCAATTAACGAAAATTCCAATGACCGACCATTGTTTATAAAACTTAATTTTATCGTTTAAATAAATCTAAATTAAAATCGTGCCAAGCCTTTTTTCAATAGCACTAGAAGAAAGAAGTGCACAACACGTGGAAAACTAAAGCGCATGAAAAATTACAGGTCACACAACGCTCCTTATAAAAGTCTTTTCTGTCACATGATTTTAATTTATTTAACACTTTGCTTATACCAAGCTACGGCTGTTTTGTTTTTTTTTTAAGTCTTTGCGTTTTTTTTTGTACGGTTTCCGACTGCGTGTTTTTTAACAATTCCTTATGTTTTCCAAGCCATATTCTATTTTTGAAACAGTGTCTACATCTTGAAAAAAATGTTTACCAAAATACATCGTTTTTATTAAAAAAGTGTTCCATGATTAAATTTTTACTTCAACCTTAAGTGCTCGATAAAGTACATTAAGGTTAATCTTACCTGGCAGGTTAAAGTAAAGTTGTAATAATGTAACACTTTTTATACGGCCGATAAAATCTTACCTTTTGCTATCGGTAAGTTGTGAAAACGGGCCTTAATATGTTGTCAACACTAAAAAAGTGCAACGTTTCGAAAAATTTCCAAATTGATAGAAAGCCTAGCTCTAACCTCGTAAATAAAGTTTTTGGTAAAACGAATGCAACTTTCTTTTATCACTTTTTTATCATTTGAAATCTTAAAATCTTCACAGGCCTTCCCAAAATTGTACCCCAAATAGCAAATCTCATCTAAATCATCCTCTATATAATCGAAGTTTTAAAAATTGAAAAAGCACCAAGCTAGTGCTTGTTCTTAGTTTGGCACTATGGATAAAATTTTGGCGTTTTGAGGCATAAAAAAGCACCATAAATAGTGCTAAAAGCACTAAGTTGGCATCACTGCCAATTTTGGACACCCCACTGACGATTTTTTCAACCCATTTTACCTCGCATCCATGCTTTTGAACCTTTACTTTTTGAAGTCTTCCTAGAATTGATGATTTTTATACTCTTTAACATGGTAAAATGTTTGTCTAATTCTGTTTTCGCTTATTCAACGTTGAGCTTTTAAGGCAGGAAACTGTTAATAAGAAACTGAGGAAACTGTTAATAAGAAAAAAGTAAAATAATGGGCCGATAAAATATAAGTTTTTTTATAAAACGTTAATTTTTCATAAAAAAAAAAATTAAAATGATCAATAACGCTTTTACGATTTATGGTTTTAAATTTATTGGTAAATTTTAATTAAATTCATTTTAGATAAAATGTTAAAAAAGCTTTAGATAAAGAGTTTTGTAGGCTTTTAATCCTAAAGATATTTCATATAATAATGTATTTAGTTACCCAAAAACTGAGTTTTAAAAACGAAAAAAAAAAGAATTCTTAAGTATGTGAAAATTTTAGTGTCTGTTTTTGTGGAATTTCACTTTTTTTTTGTTCTTTGCTGTCTAAATGACTGGCGTTGAAACACTTTGTAGTCAGATTTTACGCTTCTTAAAGATAAATATCTTTATATTTTTGTTGTGGTTTTTTCGAGGTACATTTTTTTTGTAGTAAAAAAGAAAAAATTAATTAATTTTTTTATTTAACGCTACCACTGTCAAGATTAATTCCACGATTTAGAGTAAAGTGTAAACTGATCTGGGTGTTGACTTGAAATATTTAAAAGATAAATATGGACTCGTTGTGCTTTTTTGTTTCTTTTATTTCTGTTTTTTTACTTAAAATAAAGTTAAAAAAAAAATCTACATGGAATTTAAGTACAAGCCACTAAAGACATCATTAAGCTGCAAAGGGGTGTTAAATTTCAAAGAGATTTGTAAACTTGAATTTTCTTAAATAAATAAAACGAGTGAAATAAGAGTTAATTTTGTGTGATCATTACACCAGTAGTCCTGATTAAGCGAAACAAAGAAAAATTACAAGACTTTTTTCTGGTCATAAATTTGTTTTAAATGGTACAAGTTGTTTAAACTGTTTATATATAAAGGTTATTTATAGGTATAGTAGACATATTGGTTGGGTCTATAACCGATTCAAAATGAGTCGGCTTATGTGTTATTTTTTACGTTATTTCATAATTCTAAAGACAAGATCTTGCCAATCACGAACACAAGATATAAAAAAAAACAGTTAGAAATTTAAAGTTTTCCAATTTCAAAACAATAAACTTTCAAATGTATTGTAGCAATCGCCAATAGCTTAATGAAAACTGACAGGCTAATGAGTAGTAAATATAGTCTTAATGGATAAAACTTGTCCCCTGCAACCATGTTACGATCAAATCAGACCTTTATAAGGAACCAACAACCATTTTATTATTGCCTGCTATAATTCTGCGGTTTAAATTACCCTTAATATATTTTCCATAGATAATTGTATGGCTGTTAATCAATCACAAATGAAGTGGGTCTACTACCATGATAGTATTCTCAAGGGAGTTTCAGATCACAGGATTATGATGACCTTAGAAATTCGGTGTTACACCACCAGTGGTGTTCCCGAATAGGGAAGTTTGGCGTGGATCTAATGGGCTGTTTGAAGAGTGAGCAGTATTTACGGACGGATCCAAGATGGACGCTGGTACTTGTACCAGTGTTTACATTGCTGACACTGACTTCAAAAAGTCATGAAGACTCCCGGATAAGTGCAGTGTCTTCCTGGCTGATTTCCTAGTGTTCTGAAGGGCTACAGAGGTGATACTAGATCACATAGAAGGGGGCTGTGGTGACAATTTACTTTGATAGACCAGCTTTGCTCAAAGCATTAACAAAATATACGGTGCGATCGTGGCTGGTCGTACGGTGTAGGAATGCTCTGAGAGAACTCATGGAGGTATTCACAATAGGGCTGTGTTGGGTACCTGCAAGGTGGATGGTAATGAGGTGGCGGCCAAACTCGAGAGAGAGAGGGTTCAAATCTTGACTAAGAGGAAAGTTGGGGGGGGGGGGGAGTTACACCCCACCTTATGTCACTACTACGAGGTAATACGCAAGAGATTCCGCGATACCGTTAACCAGACCTAAAGGGATAGAACGGATTGCAGGGTGTCTAGAGAATTATGGCACGGAATGAACGCAGGGGCAACCAGGGTTACATTAGGATTGGATAGGAGTCGTCTCAGGACCTTTAAAAGGTTATTGACGGCTCGTTGTTCTGTTGGAGCTTCTGCAGGTTAGGCGAGGAGGCTGATGAGCTAGAGACGAATGAGCATGTTCAGTGCCATTGTTTAACGACGAACTGGGGTATATCGCTGGATGTAATCCAGTCGATCTACTGAGGCTCGTCAGGGAAATAGGACGGTTATTTCTGCTGAGGGGACAGTAGGAGTAGTTTTGTTCTTTCTATTGCCTACTAACTGCCTTAAATCATTATGTCAATTCTTTATTTCTTTACTTCTATATTTCTTCTTCCTCTATATTAAAGGGATTCACAATCGACCGCATTGGTTTTCGAGTGGAGTTGTGTCCTTGGGCGCATTACCCTTTCTAACCTAACTTTATCAACCACAACGTGTTGCTCTTAAAATTGAGGTATAATTTTAATTATAATAAAACAATTTTTTTTAAGGAAATTAAAACTATTTTAATTTTAGTTTATTACAAAAAGGTTTCGGTTTAAAATGAAAAATTATTTTGGTCAAGTGACCTCACCTAATGGCTCGGCAGGCTCCCAATCTTTTACCAAAATTCTCAATCACGTTTTTCAATTAACTGTTGTCAGTGGTTGAAATCTGACCGATAATGTTGTTTTTAACCTCTTGAAGTGTTGTAGGATTATTGCTGTACACTTTCGATTTCAAAAAAATTCCACAAAAAAGTCTAATGGCCATTTTCTTAATGTATCGACAATCTGTCTGTTACTTAATGTCAACAAAAATTTCATAGACCGATAAACTGTCCGTTACCGATTTAAGGTTTCTCAATACACCGGCAAAAACCATTGTTTTCAGTTGGCAACACCTCTCACATGTATAATTTGGGAATCAGCTGATTGAATTTATCCGTACGGCAAATAAATAATTGGCAGATGAGTGCTGGTTAGCTTTGCGACAGAATTGAAGCAAATGAGACATTGAGAAGACAAAATTTCTTTAATGTGCAGTTTCTCGTTGGGGAAAAAAGATAATCGCTTAATTAGAAAATGGCCGTAAAGGTGTCAAATCGCACTATCTTGGTGGCCAATTCACTTTTCCTCTACGAAAAATAATGTGATTTTCGAACCTTTCTTTCAAAAGATCTATTGTTTCTCTTGTTGTGTGGCAAGTGGCAGCATTATGTTGAAACCACATATTCTATACGTCTAAATCATCAATTTTACGCCATAAAAACCTTTGGATCATCAACCTGTTGACTTTGACCGATGATTTGGACACCCTTTAGATAAGTACGATATTATGCTGCGAATACATTAAGGACGGGTTTGCATAGTTGATAAGTGTTAATAAATGTAAGTAAAGTTTTTGCTGAGAAACTCACATTCCGTTCCTTTTAAATTCTCTGAACATTTTTCCCATAATAAAGAATGTCTTCTTTTCAAAATTTTTTATTTATAGGAATACACCAGTGTGCTTGTGTGTGTATTTATTTCTGATAACATTTTGATTCGAAGGAGTTTTTTATACATTAAATTTATATTTCATTGAGTTTCCAGCAGTATGAGTCCGCGTATTAATCTAACATGTTAAGGCGGTAAGAAATCAAACAACCTTAGAAAAGAATTTACATGACGAGATTTTTTATTTTTTCTTTTTTATTCAAAGGTTATGGTAATTCAAATAAGGTTATACAAGGTTTAAAAAAATATCCAAAGAAAGAAAAAAACTAAGGCTTAGAAAAATATGTTAAACAATTAGATTTGTGTTAGTGAAGTGAGTTAATGTGTAAGAGGTTTATATGAAAATTTGTGTGTAGGTATGTGTAAGGGATTAATTTATGATTGTTGTTCTTTTGAAATTGAAACATAATACGAAAATGTAACAACATTATTTTAATGTTGTTGCTGTTGATTTTTTATGCTTTTAAATTGATCCTTTTTTGTACAGGTTTTTTCTTTTCATAACAAATTATAACATATTCCTTACAATATATTTATTTTTTAGTTTCCCTCCCTTTACAACGGCCTCTGTTACACACTCCCATATAAAACAACAACGAAAAAAAACGATTATTTTGTTTTTCCTGTTCATAAAGAGTAATTAAATTGTTTATGGTTCAAAGGAATGGTGAGTTATTTGATTTGCTGCTTTGGCTCGCAAGTTTCCACTGTTTTCCGATAATGATGGTTTACTGTTGTTAGTGTGTTTTGCTTTTGTAGCACACCTGTGACCTCTGGTTTATTTAGAAGACGATAGCAGTCTTAAAAGGTTCTTTTGCTTCTCAAAGAGGTCTTTTAGGGGCAAGTTGTCTCTGATAAAACTGTCTTAACTACACAGAAAAAAATTATCAGTAGTTTTCTTATCAATTAAAAAACTTGTTTAAAAAGTATTTCAATTAAAACAAGTAAGATTGCTATATTTGGCTATGCCGAATCTTATTTATCCTTCACCATGATGAGGTAAGAACAAAAAGTTATATACATAAATAACGTTCTTAAGATAGGTATAAATAAATATTAATTGAGCCGCGCCAACTTTTCATTTCGTCATGCCGAAGAATATAAAAAAACAAAAGATTTATATATGTACCTAAGCCCGTGTCCTCTTTTGCCACAGTTGATGTTTGCGATTCGTTTTATAACAGGGATGTCAGCGTCATACACAATTGTGGAAATTAATTCACACACATTCTTCATACGCAGTATTACGCTCTTTCATTTAGTGCACGAGAGTACACAATTCAGTCGTCGATTATCAAGCGATGAGTGCACATGCGGCGAATGCTTACGTATTTTTTTATTTTTATTAAGAGTACTTGTCTCTTTATTCACTAATACTAATTTAAATCAATACAACCACAATTGACATCACTGTTTTATAATCTTAATATTTGTTTCTTTATTTGAGCGGCATATCATATACATGCATTAATGTGTATGCGTAAAATTAAACACATTACAAATAAAATCCACCATTTGTAGCGAAGGGTATAAAAAAACAACAAAAAAACCACATTACCAACACTGTATTACTATAGCCACTGTACGACCGTAGAAACCAAAATTTAATTGGTTTGTATGGTATGTTTATGTCGTTTTGGTAATACAGTGTTGGTATGGTAATGTCACGTCTAATTGGACCTTTAAAAGAAAAAATTTGAGGCATTCGTGGTTTTTTACTCATATCTTAGCCATTTGTGGACCGATCTTGCTGAATTTCAATAGCAAACCATTCCGGACCATATGTGATATAAATGTATAAGAACCTGGCCCCTATCATATATGGGGTCTTCGGAAAACCCATTTCAACGGACAGACTGACAGACGGACATCGTTTAATCAACTTCGCTCATCATAAGGACCCAGAATATACTTTATACTTTATAGGGTCTAATATAAATGTTATAGAAATTACAACCGGAATGACAAACTTAAATATACCCTTTTCACCATCTGTGGTGAAGGGTATAATAATGTGATAATGGAATCAATTGTTTTTTTTTTCTTTTTTGTTAAACCAAAATTAAAAACATAATTTAAGTTGTTTTGAAATAAATTTTTAATTAAAATATTAATTCAATAACAAAAAATCTTAATTGATTTTTTCGTTTAAAAATCCAAAAGATTCCAAAAAAACAATAACCGCTCATCATGACAGGCTTTTATTTTCCTCATAAAACGTAAGACTTGTGTGATAGTGCAAAGTTCTCATAAAAGCTGCTTTACACTTTCACACAAGTCTTACGTATTTTGAAAAATGCAACCCTGTCATGATAAGTTGTTATTGTTTTTTGTAAATTTGTTAACAACAATTAGATCAGAGATGCATTTTGCTCAAAATTCGAATGATTTGTGTGATAGTGTAAAACGGCCTTAAATAAAAGTTCATGACTTTATTTAAGTTTTGGAATAGTTGATACAAAAACATTTGAATAATACTCGTAGTAATAAAAAAGAAACAAACAATATTTTTAGTTTAAAAGCTTTTACAATCAGAGTTGCCGTTTTGGTTAATTTTAACCAAAACTGGTTACTTTTTTTCCAAAGTGTACTTGTGTACTCTTTTCCATTTTGGTTACGAAAATAACCCATTTTTTTTTTTGGAACAAGAACTACCCGCTCCGCTTGTTTGACCCTTAAAATTCCGTGTGGTGTTTGTGCATCTAAAACCAAAACTTATTTCATCTATTTTAAAAAAATATTTTTTTAGAAGCTTAAACTTTATCATTGATAGTCTGCTAACCGTGTAAGGTATATCACTTGAAGTGTATATGGCCATTATCTGCTATTGTTAATAATTCAAAGGTCTTACTGAAACACTTCTGTTAATAAATGATAAGGTCAAAGGCCCTTCAAATTCTATCCCGTTTAATATGATTATATCCACCCGGCAAAAAGCATCTTTAAATAAAAGATCTTCCGCAAAATTTAGCTCAATTTTGCACTTTGATACGATAAGGCAAAGCAAGACTTTTAAAGTTTTTCTTGTAAGAGCTCTTTATAAAAAAGGTTGAAAGCTCAAGCTCAAAAAGTTTTTAAAATTGACGAAAATAAGTGTTAAATTTGTAAAGGAGGAGCCACTTCCACTAACGACTTCGAAAAATTAAATAGCCTATTGTTCTTTCCAGAACATTTAATGAGCCTACACGATACAAGCAAACACTATTTTTTCTCTAGACACACAATTTTTAAACTCAGGTGCGAATGAAATAGTACTTTTCATACAAATTAATTTTGGTTACTTTTTATCGCTTTTGGTTACTTTCTGTTTAAATTTTGGTTACAAAACCATTTCTTAAAACTTCCAAAAAATCTAGCCCACAAACAAATGCGAACTTTTCCAATTGCCTTCGTATAGGTGTATTGTGCAGGCATGTGAAGGTATTTGTAGGGTTGATACATCCCAGCGGTAACTAGAATGAGTAAAGAGGCCTAATAGAAGGCCTTATTTAGCAGTCACAAGCAGTCAGAAGCCCTTCTCGCCGCATTCCATACTTATTTATTTTTTACACAGGTTGTCATTGGGCGCAAGGCCTTCCACACTTTCTTTAAAAACAACTTCGATCCCTTCCCAAAGAAGGGAGTAAGGAAGGTCACTAAAAAGCAGCGAATGTGTACTGAATAATTCAGAAGGTCTTTTAAAAATAAGTTTATACCTTCTAGAAGGCATACGTCTGAAGGCAGGATATCATGCGAAGCGAATCTTTTAGAAAGGACTATAGAGGCCTTCAAAAAGGCCTGCCACTTGCAGTCCTTTCAATATTTACCGCTGGGATAACATGTAGTTGATATACATAAATATGTACATAATTGTATGGAATCATTACTTGGTCAGTGAAATGAAGTTAAAACAAAAAAAAAAGGGTATTAAACTCGGTTCCGTTGTGGTGTAAAAACTATTAAAAATTTTTGTAGGTTTTAATGAATTAAAGTTTGTTAGTCTTTTTGATTTGTACACCCAACACTTGCAAACACGCAAAGAAAAAATAAATTTTTCAATATAGTCAACGATAACAAAACTATTTTTAATTACAAATTTTAAACATATTATGGTTTCATTAAACAGATTATAGTCATGCATGCCCGCCCGTCTTGCTGTGGTTAATAATAACATTATTTTGTTTACCACAAGTTTTTGTATAGTTGTTCGGTGACCATTAGACTGGTCGCATCTTGTATGGGATTTTATTTATTTTTTTTCTAAATTTAATTGTTTGCGCTGCTTAAAATATGAAGTTTGGTGTAAGAAATCATGATCTAATTTTTCAGGTCAATCCGACGGTGCCTAGACGTGCCGGGTGGGGCCCAAAGTTCCCCATATTATAAAAAAACATATTTTCTATCAGATCTTTATAAATATACTAGTTGAAAAGCCGAAAATCAAAAATATGGCTTCGTTACGATCCTCCGCAGTCGTTTTAGAAATATTTTTGATTTTCGGCTTTTCAACTAGTATAACTATAAAGATCTGATAGAAAAGATGTTTTTTTTATAATATGGGGAACTTTGGGCCCCACCCGGCACGGCTAGGCACCGTCGGATTGACCTGAAAAATTAGATCATGATTTCTTACACCAAACTTCATATTTTAAGCAGCGCAAACAATTAAATTTAAAAAAAAAAATTGCTTCCAGTCTAGTGACCATAATATCGACCAATTAGCGCGAAATTATCGTTTATGCCAATTTGTTTGAAATTGAATTTTTGATGCAATCTTGTTCTACATTCAAAGAGACGTCACCTGACAAAATATTGTAGGCAAATCTGGTTTTTGTAATATACGATAATTTCGGCGCAAAGGGGTCGATATGTTGCTCTAAAACGTAAAATAAAAATGTTGCTGTTGTTAAACATCCATACAATTATTTGTGATAATCAAGTTAACGTTATTATTTTTTATAAAATATTCAGAGACAACCAAAATGGGGCTGTGGCTTCTTTTATATTTTATTTTTATTTTGGGTGTCCGTGACAATAATATGGTTAAAGTAACCGATATATATATATATATATATATATATATATATATATATATATATTAATAATATTTTGTTAAAATAATTTTTGTTTAAGATGTCCATAGAGAAAAATATTATTTCTTTAAGTGTACCTAGAGAGGATATTTTAGGCTTGGATGATATTATACACTGAAAGAATTTTCTTCGCAATACCAATGAATTTTGACGTTAATCCCATGAAAAATTGCATTAAAAAGGAACCTATGCAGCGCTTCGTTAGATCGATGAAACCTGTTTCATTAAAAGGATTTAATATAACATTACATAAGATCTATGAATATTATTCATTGGATGAATACTTTCAATAAAGTAAAATTTTTTATATTTTTTAAAAATTTTTTTTTTTTTATTTTTTTTTATTTTTTCTTATTTTATTTTACTTTATTTTATTTTTTATTTTTTTTTCTGTCTTTGGCGGGATTCGATCGCGCAACCTCGGTGCTGATAGACTAGCTCGCTACCAGCTAGTCTACCGGAACAGTGTAGTTTTTGTATTAAAAAACTATGTTTTTTACTCAATTAAGAGCGTAAATATGAGATAAAATTGTCCATAATAACAATAACAACGTTGATTGAAAGTTTTTGTTTCATTACTATAATGACATTTTTATTGTCATAATGAAAATTTAAATTTATGAAGGCAATTATTGAAATATGTTGCTTTTATAAAAAATTTTTTTGATTTCATAAATTTAATGGCATACATGTAACATTAGATGTACGAAATTATTAAATCTTAAATTTTTAAATTAACAATTAAAAATTTTTTTAAGGAAACTATAATTTTGTATTAATTTATGAATATAGTTATGTTTGTATATTGTTTTTTATGTTCCCAATTAAAATTTTTTGTTTAACTTGGACAAACTTAAGTTTTCATATATCCAATGAAAATTTTTAACGTAATTACGAAATCCAATGAAGCGATTTTAACGAAAATACTTCATTATAACTATGAAATTCCGTTTAGACAATGAACATTTTCATTTACCCAAGGAAAGTTTTTTTATGAAAATGATTCATTAAATATATGAAGCATTTTTCTTTTAGTGTAGGTTTGATTCCCTGAATTGGAAGGATTTGGACACAATGGCCATATTTCTCAAGGAACTCATTCATAAGAATTTCAATCCAAGTCATATTTTTTGTAAAAACCATAAATTTAAGTATAGTAAAAAGACTGATAAAATGTCAAATAAGTTTGTAATATTGAATAAAAATTATTGATTTTTCCTTAAAACTTTAAAATTTTATTGGTCCCATGCGATATATTTTTAACACATTTTTTTCGCATGCGATATTTTAAAAAAATTTATTTAACTTTTCAGTTCTCTACACGTAGAGAAAAAACATTTTTCAATATAGTCACACAAAACATATAGTAAGTTTAGCCATATTGTTGTCACCGGCAACCATATTATGGTTGCCTCTAAAATTGTTATGGTTAAATATGTCAATATTTTTTTTAAATTAGCAATAGTATTTTCCTGTTCCAAAGGCAATATGATATGGTTGAAAACCAACCATGATATCATAAGTGTTAATCAAATCTTTGTTATTTTTAACCAGATGGAGGACTAATTTAACCATAATATGGTTGGCGGTTACGACAAAATGTTAAAACAAAACATTGTACGTTTAAATTTTTCTTTAAAAATAGTTTTGTTGGTGGTGACCATTTGTAAAAATGTTTGCTTTCAAGTTGAAATTTCTATGAAATGTCACATTTGGTTTGTTTTATTTAAATTTGAAGATAGGGGAGACTAAATATACAAATCCTACCAAAGAAAGAGGAACATTATTAGAATGCTATCTATGGCAGAAACGGGTACAAAAAGGTAAACGATTTTAAAATATTAATTGAATAGTAATGATATTTTCACTTCCTTTATTATATTACTGATATCCTGTTGTTCATTAGCTTTTCTTTCCAAGTAAATTTAGGGTTGATTTAACACAATAAAAAAAAATTTTTTGTAAACCCACCACTATTTTTATAGTGTAAAAAAAAATTATGATTGTCGCGCAATACGTGACATATTTTAAATTAACGATCTAGTAAAATTATGAAAATAATTAAATATAGCATTCGACCTCTGCCTCGAATTTTGTGTGGTATCGTACGTTCCACTGGGCACACAGTTAATTTTAGTCTAATTAATTAGTTCATAAAATTATTATATGAAAATATAACAAAATTGTTAATAAGATCTCTAATAGATACAGCATTTTTTTGTTAAACAAAACACTAACATTACACCGTGTTCAGATATGCACCTTAATTGAGTTTTACGCAATAAATGCCATTATTGAGCTCAATTATACATACAAATTTGCAATTTAGTTATTGCAATTGTTATAAATTGAAATTGTTATAAATATTGAGTAAAATTAAAATGCGACACTGTAACAAGTGTGTTTATTAAGCAAAACACAACTTAGGTAACAGTGTTTTGACATTTCGTCAGCTCATTACTGATTTGACCTACCGACCATTTTGAAAAAAAATGAGTTAGGTATGAGGAATATATTTTTTTAATACCCTCTTTTTAAATCAAAAACCTGTTTCGCGAAAATTTTTATGGTTTCTGAGATATAAAGCATTAATTTTGCTGCATATCAACTGTTTCAAAATTTTTTAAGTACTGTTTTGCTCTACAAGCCATTGTTTGGCGATTGCAGCAAATTCTTCATACAAAAACGTACAAAATAAATTTTACTGTTGCTTTGCTGTATTGCCGTAAGAAAAAAAAGTAGTTAAAGCAAAAGCAAAGTAAAATGACAACAAGAACATAAATTTGTGAAAAATAGTTTTATAATGGACCCAACAAAGTGTACGGTTTGCCATTATTTGTGTGTTTTAGCCTACCTAAGGGAAATGCTTCAAAATTTTACTACAAACGAAAATTAAATATGTTTAATTTTACAGCAACCATTATTATGTCATATATACCAACTTTTACTTATTGTGCCTTTTTGACGGAAGCTCAAAGTGGTCGGAGTGGTAACAATATTGCTAGTGCTTAAATTAAAATTTTAAATGAATTAATAAAAGATTGTCCACTTACTAAAACTTTGGCATTATGGAGAGATTCTTGCGTACCTCAAAATAAAAATCAAATTAACGCAACCGCAATCAAAATGTTCTTTAAACAAAATAATATTGATGCCGTAATACAAAAGTCTTCAGAACCAGAACATTCTTTAATTCAAGAAGTGGACTGTGTCCATGGTGTTATTGACCGGTACTTAAAGAATATTGAAATTCATAGTCCTCTTCATTTACTAAATATGCTTAAAACAATGCCAAATAATAAAACAAAACTTAAAGTTATGGAAATGCTTCCGGAAAATTTTCGCACATACTCGTTGGAAGCAAATAAAATGGACTTTCGAAAAGTCCCTTTTGCTAAAATTAAAGTACTTCTATACAGTTAAAATAATGATTTATGTATATATTATAAAACTTCTACCAGCGAGGAAAAATATAAAAATGCAATTTTGGTTAAGTCTGCATCAAAAAATTGTTTGAAAACTCCTGAGAATTTGTTGACGAATGTTTTGAAAATATCGAAACCCTCATTTATTTCCAGCGATAAAAATAGAGACATAAAAGACTTGCTTATTATTATAAAAATTTTCTCAATATTAAGTTTTAAATTTTCTTTTTACTTTTGCATTATTTAAGTTGTTTAATTTGTGGCTTTTTATGTAACTTTTCATAACAGTAGAACTGTTTTTTCTGTTTTTGTAAAGTAAAATCAAATAAAAAAACTATAAAAAAAGTGCATCTCAACAACAAGTTACTCAATACACAGCAATACGTATACGTATGCAGCACAATAAGCAACTTTTTTAATTTTTTTTTAGAAAAGTGGCGTATGCGGCACAAAACAATATTTTTCATTTTCAAAAAAATACTATTAAATTCTAACTTTATTCATGAAAGTGCGCAAAAATTTGAATTTTTCTTCAAAACATATACCGGAAGCAGTGGTAAAAATATAAAAAAATTCTATCTGGTACAATTTGAGAAATCTTCATGTAAATCTTCTTTGTCGTTTTTCTCCACTCCGACTTTTTGGCATATGCGCCAAACCAGTTCTGAGCTGACGATTTGGCAATTAAAATTACAACAAAAAAAGGCCCATCCATTTGGTCTGCGCAAAAACCAGATGTTTATTTCTTAAAGATGTCAAAAGTTGTTTACATTTTCTTATACATGTACATTTTTGTTTACGTTGAATGTTGTATGTTGTATGTAGTAGTAATATAAATTGAGTTAGCTAAATTGTGTATATGTGAACAGAAAGATAATTATGTCAATTAACCGAATATTGACTCAATAAAAAAGGTATATCTGAACACGGTATTAGGGCATTCAAAAAAATGCTGTTTCTTATTTTTATTTTTACACTGTGACATTTCCAACAATTTAAACTTTGGAGGACTAATTTAACCATAATATGGTTGTATCTGACAATAATATGGTTATATTAAACATAATATATTAACAATTTTCTTTAAAAATAGTTTTGTTGGAGGTGACCATATATAAACATGTTTTTTCTCTGGGTGTAGTTCCCATACAAATACAACTTTGCTTTTACATCCTTAGAAATATTGATAATAAAATAAAATTTGGGGCCGATAATCTTTATGCCAGCTACTATTTAAATTTTGTGTAAAATGGTTAAATCTTACCATTTAACGGATGGACTGATTTTTCTTTTCAGTGTATTAATCTATATATGTATATAAAATTGGATGTGTGTATGTATGTGTGTATGTATGTATGTAACGTATGGACTCCAAAACGGCTGGGCCGATTTTGATGAAATTTTCAGGGAATCTTCAGAACATTCAGGCGGGTGACATAGGGAAGTCTGATTTTTGATTTTCGGTCTGGGGGCGGAGGGGCGTGGCAAAAACCATAACTTGAGAACGGCTTGACCGATTTGAACGATTTTTTCTTTAAAATGATCGCCATGGTCCAGCTTAGGTTTTTGCGGAAATAAAATTTTGCCCCGCCCACTTTTACGCCCACTTTTTTCGATTTACCTAAAATCAGAAAACGGCTCCATCGAGTTGACTAATTTTTCTTCAAATGTTCGTCTTAATCAACTTTAAGTTTTCATCGAAAGAAAAATTTACCACGCCTACTTTTACGCCCACTTTTTCTATTAAGCGCATAACTGGAGAACGGCTTGACCGATTTGGACGATGTTTTTCTTTAAAATGATCGCCATGGTCTAACTTAGGTTTTGCGGAAATAAAATGTTGCCCCGCCCACTGTTACGCCCACTTTTTTCGAATTACCTAAAATCAGAAAACGGCTCCATCGAGTTGACTAATTGTTCTTTCAAATGTTCGTATTAATCAACTTTAAGTTTTCATCGAAAGAAAAATTTACCACGCCTACTTTTACGCCCACTTTTTCTATTAAGCGCATAAGTTGAGAACGGCTTGACCGATTCAAACGATTTTTTCTTCAAAATGATTGCCATGGTCCAACTTAGGTTTTTACGGAAAGAAAATTTTGCCCCGCCCACTTTTTTCGATTTACCTAAAATCAAAAAACGGCTTCATCGATTTGACTATTTTTTCTTTTAAATGTTTGTATTAATCCCTTTTACGTTTTCATCGAAAGAAAAATGTATCACGCCTACTTTTACGCCCACTTTTTCAATTAAGCGCATTACTTGAGAAAGGCTTGACCGATTTGGACGATTTTCTCTTTAAAATGATCGCTATGGTCTAACTTAGGTTTTGCGGAAAGAAAATGTTGCCCCGCCCACTGTTACGCCCACTTTTTTCGAATTACCTAAAATCAGAAAACGGCTCCATCGAGTTGAATAATTGTTCTTTCAAATGTTCGTATTAATCAACTTTAAGTTTTTATCGAAAGAAAAATTTACCACGCCTACTTTTACGCCCACTTTTTCTATTAAGCGCATAAGTTGAGAACGGCTTGACCGATTCAAACGATTTTTTCTTTAAAATGATTGCCATGGTCCAACTTAGGTTTTTACGGAAAGAAAATTTTGCCCCGCCCACTTTTTTCGATTTACCTAAAATCAAAAAACGGCTTCATCGATTTGACTAATTTTTCTTTTAAATGTTCATATTAATCCCTTTTACGTTTTCATCGAAAGAAAAATGTATCACGCCTACTTTTACGCCCACTTTTTCTATTAAGCGCATAAGTTGAGAACGGATTGACCGATTCAAACGATTTTTTCTTTAAAATGATTGCCATGGTCCAACTTAGGTTTTTACGGAAAGAAAATTTTGCCCCGCCCACTTTTTTCGATTTACCTAAAATCAAAAAACGGCTCCTTCGATTTGACTAATTTTTCTTTTAAATGTTCGTATTATTCCATTTTACGTTTTCATTGAAAGAAAAATGTATCACGCCTACTTCTACGCCCACTTTTTCTATTAAGCGCATAACTTGAGAACGGCTTGACCGATTTAGGTTTTTACGGAAGGAAAATTTTAAAGGCTGTAAATTTCGTTTACAGCTCAACTTAAATCGTCTGGTAATACAACACTAATGTTTGCTTGGGGCCAGCAACGCGGACCGGGTCAGCTAGTATTAAATAAAATGGATTTTTGGTTATCCTATAGAATTTGCTGCAAAGACTTTAATCGGTCCATAATTAAGAGATCAAAGATCCTTTAAAAGAAAAGCAATTTCATGTAATTTTCCCAATTGTAATATACACTTATGTAAAATAAAAAAAGCACACTTTGCTCGAAAATACTAATGAAAAAAGAAAGTGAATTATATTTTTTATAAGTACCGATTTTAAGTGTTTATCCACGTCACTTGTATGCAATTAGTATAAAAAGAACCTCAAAGTACATTTTTAATTTCACACACACACTACAAAACGATTTAATTATTGTATGGTAAATACATGTAATTAATTACAAGGGAGTTTGTTTGCACGTATTTCAGAGAATTTGAAATAGTACGATTTTAATGTAACATGCAAAAATATGTTTAAATTGGGTGGAACTAACGTTTCCAACCCAATTTATTTGCTGATTAGAGAAATGGGCAATAGCAAGCGCGTATGTAGAGGTGTGTCAAGAAATTGGCCGCAAAGAATTTAAATTAAGTTTGCCCAATCAAAAGAAAAATCAATCCGAAGCGGTTTAATAGTACGGTGAGTACGAATTTTCTTAATTGAACTACAGAAAGATTGATTCAAGCACGGATTTTCAATTGCGAAATGCTTAACCTGTCCATATTCAATCCCAAATTCGTACTCGAAATAATCCGAAAATGAGTTTGATTTGAGTAAAATTAATTAATGCGCGTGATTTAAGAATTATAATGTTGATTTAATCCCGACTTCGTACTTAAAATAGTTCGAAATTGAGACTGATTTAAGTAAAACTAATGTGCTGTTTACACAACACAAGTGACTAAACGTGTAGTAAAATTTATATGGAAAATACTCAAAAACCTGCGTGCTTTTCATATAAATTTCACTACACGTTCAGTCACATGTGTTGTGAAAATACGCTTGATTCAAGTTCTATAAAGTTGATTTAATCCCGAATTCGTACTTGAAATAAACCAAAAGTAAAATTAGAAAGAGAATTTTATTATGATTGATTTACTTACGCGTTTTCATTCCCGATATGGTTTTTACTTTAAAAACTTATTGTACTTAAATAACTAAAAATATAAACTAAATGAGAAGCAAGAGTTCTCAATTTAACGTTTTAAACATGAAAATAATGTGTTTTCATCTTGTTCTGTTGATTTTGTTGTTTCTACACACAACAAGCAAATGGTTTTTTTAACTACTTATGTGGTGTTTTTGTAGTAGCCTACAACAAGCTTGGATAAGTTAAATGAGATTAAAACGCTCACTTTGTAATTCTACTCTCAGAGTGTCACTACCAACGAAAAGTTTAATCTTTTTTTGACTTGGTTTACGAATTTTTTACTGATTTTAAGATATTCCGGGATTCATTTTCGAAAGTAATCCCATTTAGGATTGTTTTAAGTACGTTTATGATTTGGCTGAGTGGGCTCCACATGAGGCCTTTGGTAAATTATGGCATTTTAGCAAAAATATTCCTTCTTCTTTCCTTCTTTCATCATGTATGAGAAACCCTGCAGATTATTTAGTTTCTGAATTTTGTTTGTATACAAAAATGTCCCTAAGCATACAATCCACATATTTTTAAACAATCAACATGTAGACTCAACATAATAAATAAGAGAAGTTTTGCTTGTAAACATGTTTATTGAATTCTCTTCTTGCTATAAATATTGTTGCATTTTAACTAATGAAACATGTTGTGTTAACATACAATTGGACTTACAACAAAGGTTTTCTACCATTTAACTTCCATGTATTTAATGCAGCAAGCAGAGGAATTGCTGTAATGCTACACACATTTAAAGAGAATAAAAAAAAACTTATTATACAATCGTGTTTCAAACAATTAACTGCATTTACCTGCCAAGGTCAGAAATTTTTACCGTTTAAATCGGAAACATTTAGATTAGATACACATACTAAAATGTTATGTTTGTAATAAGATTACATATGTAAAGAATATGTACAAATAACATTATGAATTGCCATGAGCAAGTAATTTTGGTAATGTGTGCAGCTTCAATATCAAGAGGTCTGCTTTTCATAATATTCGCTGCTTCACTACCCTCCTGTAGAACTTCGTGGACTAAATGTTGACCATATTAACGTTGGTAATGAAAAGTAATTATTCTGCTAAAGAATTGACACAGCTTCAAATCTCCATTTTTATTTCTTAAAAGTTTTTGGAAACATTATTCCGAATTAAAGAAGCGGATTTGTAATTCTATACAATCAACTTGTCAGCCAGCCAGAAGGGCAAAAAGGCGTTGGAGTATTATTGTCCGACTACTAAAGCTGGAGGTCTTCATTACGAGTTCATGTATTAATGCGTTTATGCATCTGTCAAAAAAGTTGAATCAGTGTGACATTGTGTTGACAATTTACACAGCAAACGCGAATCGTTCCCTAAAAAAATTTAAGAATCTTTCGCCCATAATAATGAATTTTTTTAACCAAAAACAAACGGCCCTATCTACAAAATATTACGTCGCCTTGCAGCCATACCTTAACAAGAGCGGAAAGCATTTTCTAGCTGTCAAAAATTCTCATGCCCAAACAATTTGTATGAAGCATCCCTAAATAGCGCGGCGTCAACGCTTTACAATTGGAAAATCCGATTATTGTTAATCCGGTATTGTTAATAAATAATGGCAATTTAGCTATTTTTTGACAATCTAGCGGTTTTTTCTCTTCTTTTTATTATTATGTGGGTTTTATTAAACAAGAAAGCTAACACTACTGTTTGTGGCACAACGTTGACGCTCTTGTTTAGGTATGGCATATCAGCGTAAAAGAAAACGTTCCGCCTTCCGCTCCTGTTTAGGTACGGCTGTTAGAGTGTAAATCTGCTAACTAATTTATTTTTAGCAAATTTTGCAGGGCAGACAAAAAACTTCTAATGTTTTCTGCTTCCAGCTTAAGCAAACCTTTACTTTGGTTTTTTTTTTCTAATATTCTAAAGAGTCCTGAATTGAAGTAAATGTGTTTCTTAGTCGATGCGAGGTCTATTTATCTTTCGAATGTCACATAATGTAATGAAATGGACTTTTGCAGGTTTACACTCGAAAAATGAAAACTTATAGAAAAATGTATTTTCATATTTATGAAGCCCCAAATATCAGAATTGTGACATTAATGTTATAACAAATGGCACTAATGAGACACAAAGTTACATCAATCCAATGACGAACGTCTTCATAAAATGTTGTCATATTTTATGCGTCATCTATGCTATGACTACAGTGACATCAATTCGATGCCACATTTTGTGTGTTTTTAACATTATTTGTGTGTTTAGAAAGTAAAATAAAAATTCCCATATTCTATTTGTTTAAATTATTTAGTTAAATATGTACATCCAATTTTCAAAGTAGAATGATTACGAAAACCATATCGGGCATGTTGCTGGTATCTGCTCTTCTGTAGCAAAGGGCGGAATACAACAAAAGTGAAACAAACATGTGCAACGGGTAAGTTAATAATAATTTCTCACTTTGACTTAAGTCAATCCCAGTGACTCAATTTAGTGAAAGTTTGTCAATTTAATGACCGTTTTTCAATTTAATGGAAGTTAGTCAAAAAATTGAGCCTAATTAGTCCTTTCTGCGATGTTACTGAGTCATCTCTAGGATCACATTTTTTATTGATGCCGATGTGTCATTCTATTCATGACATAATTTCACCTGGTGACAATTTGGCCAAGTGATGTTAAGGCTGACATTACAATGATAAAAAGCATCATGCGGTCAAAAACGAAAACGCTTTTAATAGCACTGATGTCAACAAACATCAGTGTTATGACGCTTTTCTTTCAGTGTAGCAGCTTGTCAAAACAACTGGTAGGTTTTTCAAGAACAATTAAAGAAACATAAATTATAACTTTTAATTCATTCAGGTTATCCTGAAATTGATCAATTAACGAGTTGGAGCTACTTGTACATCCTTCAACATCTTTGTAGGAAACATCGACTAGTTATCTGCTCAATTAACTCATCTAACACATAACCTTCAATCTTCATTTCTTTAAAAATCATCATTGATAATGCATGATAATGTTTCAATAATGTTCGGACTCTGATACTTCTTGCATAAGCGTGATCATTCAACATTTTGTCGACCGAATAACTACATAAATAGAGGTCATTGCTTAAAATATATATTTTTTTTAGTAAAAAATTGACTTTATACAACTTATAGACCGTATATGACTGTACGCTGCGCACTCTTCGCGCTCTACCCCAAAAACGCCTGATTGTACGAAAAAAAGTTAAGACAAAAGTTGTAGAGAATTTTATACTCTAGAACTTTTATATAGGTTGCAAATCTCATTTAAGCAATAAGAAGCGAGATATTCGCGAAAACCCGATTTTTATGACCTTTGATCTTGAATATCTTAAGACGCTATCGTATTTGTGACTTTTGGACAACATTTAGAACGACAAAACAAAGTCTTATACCAAATTACAGCATATTATCTTTCATTCCGAGTTGGCCCCTTTTTTTTACCTAAAATGACTGGGCTATAAGCCGTTTAAGGGAATTTGTCATTTTAAATATTTTTTTGCTCCTCCTGTAAAATTTTCAAAATGTTAGATAGAGACTTTTGCGTTTAAAGTAGCGATAAACATATCGAACGTAAAGAACGGGTGGTGTGGACCTCCAGCTTAAATGTGAACTTAGGAGTAAAATTTTCAAATGTTTTTTTTACACACCCAAAGTGATGTAGTTCATAAAAATGCAGAAGCTGTGGGAAATTTTGAAATTCTAACAAACTAAGTTTTTTAATTTAAGACCAAACTTCTTGAAGGAAAAGTAATTATTAACCAAATTTTTACATGGACTAAAGAAATTATCTAACACAAAAGTTTTATCAAGAGCAATATTTTGTTAAAAAAAGGACTTTAACTAAAGACAAATAATAAATGGCTGTGTATTGATAATCTATGCATGTCTATATTAGCATCATGACCATTTAATAGTCCTTCAAATACAAAAAAACTTCCCACCTTGCCAAAGGTTTCCTAGAGATTAAAAAAAAAAAACCTTTACAATATATTTACTACACTTTAATGCACAAAACTCTCAGCTATTGAAATCCAACCGTAAGTTAAAATACGCATGATCCATGACACACTGGTCAGTTAATGAATTGTAAATAAACTCATTTTTTGTTAATATTCTCTTACATGTTGTGATATATTGTCACTCTCCTCACCACTTTTTTTTCTCATATTGACTCTGTTTACACATACAAATGTGTACAACTTGGCTAACTAAACTAGTTCCACAAAATTTTACACACACACACACCCCCACAATATGAGCAAGATTCTTTGTACAAGATTTGAGTGTAGCATAAAATCCACTTACAGTTAAATGAAAAATGTTATGCTCTCGGTCCAAAACTGAGTAAATAAAGGCAAACTTTGTGATGAGCGTGTATTTCGCTTGTATGAATAGGGATTTTATTATTGGGTGCACTGCAAACAAAAATTTATGCTCTACAATTTATACACATTGTATGGACTGTGTAGTGAAATGCACGCAATTCATAAATTTCGTAAGCAGAGTGAATTCAGTGTTGCCGGGATATTCAAACGATTTGGTACTCGAAAAGGTGTCGTTACATGTGTTTTTAACTTATACACCAAATCTTTTACGAAATCGTAGGGTTTTTTTAAAGCATAGAAAATATTGAATGAAACAAAAATTTCTTTAATCGAAACACAAAAAAAAAATCCTCAAACTTACATTTTCGTCAATTGTCGGGGTATTTGGAAAAACAGACAGATAAAAGAAAATTCGTTTGCATTTTTTTTTTTTAAGAAAATATAAAGAACGGGAATCGTAGTGATTCGGAAATTATTCAAATATTAACAAAACAAAAAAAAAAATTATTATTAACAAAAAAATTACATTAAAATTTTAATAATAAAAAAAAAAAAATTAATAAAAAAAAATTTTTAAAAATAATTAATAAAATTGCTTCTAAGCAAAAAGTTTGTTTTTGTTGTAAAACCAAAAAAAAAAAAATTGTTATAATTTACACACAAATTTAATGAAAATAATTAAATGTGCGCAAAGTGTTTTTATGTAAAATAAATATCTAAACAACGTTTTTAGAGCCATTAAAAAAAAAAATAATAATAATAATCTTTGTAAAATCAGTGCAAAAGTTAAATGCAAAAAATAATTTAAATTTATTTGAGTGTGCGAGTTTATGTGTAATAAGGATTAAAACAGAATATAATAAATATCTCCAGTAGAAGCACAACAACAAAAATATTTTTATCACAAATTTTCCTCGATAGCAACTACAATAACAACAATTTTAAGAATAAAATTCAACAGCAGAATAAAAGCACAACAATACAAGGATTAAACAAGGATTATTAAAAAAAAACAAATTCCAGGAAAAATAAACAAAAGTAATATTTTATGAATTTATTTATTTATAATTAAAGAGAAACAAATAAGAAACAAAAGACTGGAAATAGTAAGTCTTAAACGATTCATTTCCGAAATGGATTAAACAAGTTACATTAAATCGTTTAAAGGAATTATTCGTTTAGGGGGAATTAAAAATGTTTAAAAAGAAAACTAATAACAAAATGTTAAAATATAATACGAAATTAAAGTCGGCTTACACGATCATATTTTACGCTATACAACTTGCGACTGAAGACAGGATAATTTTACACACAGAAAAAATTTCCCTAAATTTTTTTCAATTAAACCATTCATTAAAATATAATCAGTTTTTATTTAAAATTTAATCAAGTCAAACAAACATTTACTTACATATATCTACAACATAACTGCAGAAAATGTTGTAAATATCAAAAAATATTTAATTGATACTATTCATTTGTTAACTGGTGCAAATTTTAATTAATTTTTTATTAAATTTTACAAATTTTTAAATTGAAATCAATTTTTAAAATTTTTTTTCAATTAAGCAATTAATCAAAAATAAAATCAGTTGTGATTAAAAGTTTAATCAAGTGAATTAAACGTTTACTTATATCAACAACATAACAGCAAAAAATGTTTTAATATCAATTAATATTTAATTGATACCATTAATTTGTTTCCTGTTGCTTATTTAATTAATAAATTGATTAATATCACAATTTCCTTAATTGAAATCAATTTTTTTTTCTGTGCGTATCTTTAGGCAACTGGTGGTAGATCCAAAGCCCATAAGAGTAGTTTGTGCCGAAATCAATATTAAAACGAAATTTATCAGATTAAAAGTGGCTGGAGTAAAGCAACTCTACTGAACTATTGTGAAATGGGTTGGGACCTTCTTTTATAATTTAATTTTTAAGTTAAAGTTTAACCCCCATATTCATAAAAAAAAATTTTGAATTTGGTTTGAAAATTTGTTTTATAAACCTGAAATGTTTTTTTTTTATTAATATGGGGATAAGTAACTATTTGTGCCAAAATTTGCTTGAGGCCCAGACATTTTTACAAGATTTATCCTTTCTGTAAAAGTGTTTTTCTAGGTAAGTTATGTAGAACCCTATTTGAGACAACCTTTATCTTAGGGATTGCTGTTCGGTTTTAGCCGAAATCGAAACCGCGGTTTTAAGTGCTTCAAAGCCGAAACCGAAAACCGACAAAAAACCTCGGTTTTCGGTTTTATTTCAACAATAAATTTATGCTTGAAGAAATTGCAAATTATACATAATAATCGTACTTCATTTACAAAAAAGTTATAGATAACAGCCTGCAACAATGACAAGGTATTTCAAAGTTTTTAAAATTCAAAAAAAGTACTAAGAAGAACAAATGTTACCTTTTTAATTCTTAAGTAGACACCGAATTTGAGTGGCACAAACTACCACCTGGGCCTGTCTAGGACCACTAGTATTTTGTATGGAGTTTTCGTGACAATAGAAAAAACTCACACTAACTAGCGCCTGGGCAAGGCTGGGACTACTTTCATATGTATGGAGTTTTATGGCTACAGCAGGAACATTTTGTTTGGAAATAGAATAATCCTTCGAAAAAAAAAACAGAAAAGAAAGAGTTATTGTATTGTGTATGCTTTTTGATACGTTTCATTTTGATTTTATTGGCCAGGCCAAGGTGGATACAACATTCACAAAATTTTCATTTGGCCAATTGCGACGCCCACGGTGTTTAAATTTACAATTTTTTCTCATTTTCTTGTAAAAAGCACTTTGATTGAGGAACACATAAAGTTTCGTTCTAATATACTTAATAATTATATAAAAAAAAAGCACTGAAAAAGTATGTTTTTGTATGATGTTTAACTTTGATATTTCAAAACCGAAAACCGAACCGAAACCGACCGGTTTTAATCATTTTAAAACCGAAACCGCGGTTTCACATTTTTACGGTTTTTAGCAAACTCTACTTTATCTCATACCAACACTATTAGGAAGTTTAGATTAGCTTGAAAATTATTTAAATGTCAATAGGAAAAATCTTTATATAAAGTAGGAAATAAAAGAAAGAATATTTTCATTATACCCATAACCACATTTTTCCCCAAAGGAATAACCTTTATACACGTAGAGAAAAAACATGTTTAAATATGGTCACCTCCAACCAAACTATTTTTAAAGAAAATTTTAAACATATAATGGTTAAAATAACCATATTTTTGTCAGCAACAACCATATTATGGTTAAATTAGTCCTCCATCAGGAACCCACATCCATATTATGGTTGCCTCTAAAAATGTTATGGTTAAATATGATAATAATTTGTTTTTAAATTTACAATAGTATTTTCCTCTTTATCCAGAGCAACATACTATGGCTGAAAACCAATTATGTTATTGTAAGTATTTAACAAATTTTAGTTATTATTTATAATTACATGCTTGGAGGCAGCAATAATATGGTTAGGGCTTCTTGATGGAGTCCTAATTTAACCACAATGTGGTTACCGCTGACCATATTATGGTTGTATTTAACATAATATGTTTAAAATTTTCTTTAAAAATAGTTTGGTTGGAGGTGACCATATTTAAACATGTTTTTTCACTGGGTGTACAATTGCGCAGTTCACAAAGTGTTCTATTGAATCATTTTGGCTGTACAGTCAAATCCCGATAATGCGTACCCCGATAAATCGTTATTCCCGATAATGCGTAATAAACTGTCGGTCCCTTGAAAAAATCTCGTTAATTCGTAAAATTTCCATACATTTTGGTCCCCTCGCTAATTCGTAATTTTTATTTCAAATAAAATCTTCTTTACCTCTAATAAATCGTAATTGTTTGCTTACTACCACTTATAATTCGTAATAAAAACAACAGAAACATGGAAAGAATGATTTTTGGTTTACCACTATTTTATTTCTGCGTGGGTTTTTGCTTGTGTGTGGATTTATTTTCTTAAGATCAGTTTGTTACATGAATAATTTATGTGTATAATTTTTATATATTTTATTTTTAACAACTGTTTTTTTATGTTTTTTGTATCGTTTTAGTTAATAAATTGAAAAACACCGTTTATTCGTATTTATTTTATTTTAACGCCGTTAAATCGAAACCCCGCTAAATCGAAAACCCCTATAATTCGAAAGAAATACCCGGTCCCTTGCGATTACGAATTATCGGGACTCTACTGTATTTGCTATAATTATATGAATGCATATTCAAAAAACCGATATGACACAACAGAGCACTTTGTGAATTGCCTAAATATTTTGCTTCTTTAAAAACTTTACTAAATACGAGCAAATTAAGTTAAAATCAAGAAATTATGTTTAGATTTAAGGCCTAACCATAATATGCGTAGCCTTGCTTAACCTACTGTCAAAAATTAACAAAAAGTCTCTCAAATGTATTTAAAAAAACAAAAACAAAATAAAAAAACTTTTGATTCCGTACGGAATGTGCGATTAGATTCGTACCTTGCTTAAGCAAATGACAGTTTCATTAAACTTAGCAAAAATTTTCCTTGAGTTCAATTTGGTTTGCCTCATTAAATTAACATGTATTCGCACATTTGATTAAGCCAACTTAAGCACATTGTGGTTGGGCCTTTAGAGCTTTAGAAACGAAATTGTTTATCTAAGGAAGTAAACATTTTTCCGTGTTTCATCTTCAAACTGAATACCCATGATTTTTTACATTGTTCAGACAAAATTTGTCTTTTCAACTTTCTTTAAAGCTTAATTAAGACTTTTGTTAAACACTCAAGAATAAACAGGCATTTGCATATTACTATTAATACCAACTATATCCAACCGAGAATGGTGTACAACTCTCGTGTTTGGGCCGTTGCTTTAAAGTTTATTTTGGTGCTTCTCGACCGCGTGCAGGAGAGGGCGAATGTTCTCATTGGTGAAAGTATGATATCCAATTCTGTTGACTCTCTTGACTACCGTTGCAATGTTGTTTGTTTTTGTAGCCTGTTTTATTGTTACTACAATGTTATTCGTTTTGATGAATTTAGGGATTTATGGTTCCCAAAACTTGTACGTTTGTTCGTAATACTTTTTTTTTTTTTTTAATTTATTTTTATTATTGAATCTTTCTTATCGAACTTTACAATATGTTTTCAAATCTTAATTCTACTTGTTGTTTATTAGTTGTTACCAGTGTAACCACTAACTGCTGTATTCAAATTTTAAAAATGTATTCTAGTTAGGCTCAAAGTATCGGTTCTTTTTAGCCTCTGGTGACCTTCGAACTGAAGCAGACCCCGGGCGAGGTAGTTAGGGTGGGCCATTAGTTTATCGATGGAACTTAAGGAGCGTATAGACGACATGTTTTTGTCATCTGACATGTCAAATTTCCCACTGCAAAACACATACATGTCGTGTGTTACCTTTTTAACTTTGCTTCTGTAAAAGTCAGACGCAAAGTCATCTGACAAAATTTCAATTAGAGCGTGCTCTATTTTCTTCTGACAAACCATCTGACTTCAGAAATCTATGCCGAGAAGAAACTGGCAGCGGCGTCAATTATTGACGGAATCATTAGCCGGCTGAAGTTAATATTTTACAATACCAAGATATGTATGCTCATCTCACCATTGAATAGATTTTATGTAAATATAAACATAAAAACCGTTTAATTATAAAATTCTAAATTGGTATCTTAAAAATAAAAGAAAAAATGTTAAGATGGCTAAATTATTTTACGACGCAAATAAATATTTTCGTGGCGGCAGCAAGCTATTTTGAAACCGAGAACTACTTTGGTTTCTGCAATAACAATGCGAAAAAAAACAGAGACAATGTCAGAAGCAAATTACATGTACGTTTGTGACCGAATATTATAAACCTTATGTAAAACAGCAATTTTGACAGACATGAACAATTAAATGTGACTTGAAAATTTGACATGTCAGATGACAAATACATGTCGTGTACGGGCGCCTTTATTGAATATTTTTTAATTTCCTCCTGGATAGTGGGGACGTTGAGATCTCTGTGGATAATATCATTACGTATATACCATGGGGCGCAGACAACTTGTCGTAATATTCTAGACTGTCTTCTTTGAAGCTTTTGGATGTTAGATGCGCATGCAGTACCCCATAATTGGATGTCATATGTCCATATTGGTTTTATGATGGACTTGTATAAGAGAATTTTGTTGTCTAAGGACAAGTTTGAGTTTCGACCGAGAAGCCAATGTAGTTGAGCTGCTTTAAGTTTCATAGCCGTTATTTTCGCTTCAATATGACGCGACCAGGTCAAGCGTCTATCTATATGAATTCCCAAGTACTTAACATGGTTTTCTACCGGAACAGTGATGTTATTTATTTTTACAGCTGGGCACGTTTGTCTTCTGAGCGTGAAAGTTAAGTGAGCACATTTAGCCGGGTTAACCTTTATTCTCCATTTTTCTAGCCAGGCCTCTAGTTCATTGATGTGGGACTGCAGATATTGCGATGCGACTTTTGGGTCATGGTTAACGCTAATAAATGCTGTGTCGTCTGCAAATGTAGAGGTATGCGTGCTGAGGTTTGTTGGCATATCCGCTGTGTATATTATATATAGAAGCGGTCCTAATATGCTGCCTTGGGGGACACCAGCAGTAATTTTCTTGAGGGGGGAGTATTTATCTTGCGACCTTACTGTGAATGTTCTGCCTGTTAGATAACTCTCCAGAAGCTTGTTCGTAATACGCGTTTTAAGAGACCATTCTTTTGTGGTCGAATGGTCGGTTCAGGGAAAATTTGTTCTTTGGTAGGGCTGTTCGTATGTAGAATAACCGTTCTGCGGAAGTCTTTCTTCGCACTTTCAAAATTATTAAGTTCAAATCGAATATCGAAAAGCACTACTCTCTCTATCCTCCTTCCCATAGCCGATTTTCCCACTTCCAACACAAAGCAATGCATTGGTAGCGGTCATCCCCTGAGTGCCGATTCTAACATTAAAAAAAAATTAGCCCTCATGCGACAATTATACTTGAGGTTCAAATATTTGTGTAAATTGCTGTAGTAAACATTTGTAAATTAAGAATTAATTATACATACATGCATGCATATCGCTGACATAGTTCAAAAATTACTTAAATAACTAAATTTTTCAAAAAATAAAAAAACGGGGTTTGATCTAAAAAAAAAATTAGTTTAAAACAAATCTTTAGAAAAATCCATACAGATAATGATCTAAAAACTTTAATTTCTTTTTAAATATTTATACCTACACTAGATAATGAAAAATTTTTGAGTTGTGTCATTTTTGATTATGTATTTTTTGCAAAAGTTACCGAATTATTTTGAGTTATGTCGCTTTAGCTGAATTATTTTCAAGTTTTGACAGTTTTGCTAAATTCTAAACTGACGCAAGTCTAATTAATACAACCTACAACAAAGATTAATTTTATCCAAAGGGTCACAATTCGAATTCAGACAATTTAGCAGTAGAGAAATAATATCATAATATTTTCTGACACAACTAAAAATAAGTCACTTTTGTCAATTGCAACTTTATACCAATGGAAACAAGAAAGACATAATTTTTTTTAAGCAACAGTTAACAACAACAAAATACATTGATATTTTTTTTTATTGATAAACAAGTGTATTGTGCATAGTTTAGGCATATAAGCCCGATGAATGAAAATTTTAAGTTAAGCCACTTTTGAACTAGTTGTGCGATATGTTTATATTAATTTTTACATAACATGCTACTAACTAACGGTAAAATTGGTGACCCGGATTGTTATCTGAACTGTAGGCTCTATTTTCTCCAAAGACTCTGCTTCCCTACACAGGCTGAAGATCTTCGGTTACTAGTTCTTGATGATTATTGCCACTCATAATATGATTAGGAAAAGCATCTTAAAGACTGATTGAATCAAAGAGGCATTTTCTGACAATCACAAAACACTTAACATTAGCGATTCTGACTTGAAATGGCAGTGTTCTGTAAATCGTAAGAAGTCTGGCTACTACAAATTGCAAAAGAATGCTCGTGAGAACTAGTATGTTTGTGAAAAACTATGGCAGATTTCAAGCAAAACGCACGAGTTTCAAAACACCACAAAATAAATCTGGCGTTTTTCGATTTCAGGTCTTGCGAATGTCAGAAAAGCCAATAATAAATGTAGTTGTGGTATTACTTCGTCCCATAAATTATTGTTAGGTTTAAATCTCTTAGTACTACTGATCATAGTGAATTTTTTTAAGTTTTATTAAAATTTTTAAACGAATAAAAAATGTTAAAAAAAATTACAATTAAATATTTTGACTTATAGATCAAAATCTAAAACAAGTCGATTGGCTGCCTTCGGTTAATGTTTTAGCATTATGAAATTGATTTTTTTTTCAAATGACAAAAAAAAAATTACTTTAACAAACTGAAAGAAAAACTTATTTAATAATTTTAATTGATTTGACAAAAGTTCATAAAAGTCAAAATATTTACAAAGAAACAAAATTAAATTATTAAACGTCGCCGATAACAGAAAAAAATACTTTAAGCAGCTTAGGAATCTTTTTATTTTTAATTAAAAAAAAAAAAAAAAAAAAACAGAAAAATCATATTAAACACAACGAATATTTTAATGACATTAATTGATTCAATCAAGGAATAACAAGAAGGGAAGATTTAAAAAATACCCCAACTCAAGTGTCAAATAAAAAAATGGTTTTAGATAAAATTTTTTATAGGTTTGAATATAAAAACAAATGGCACCAGGCTTTTTCAAAGCACAAAGTTTTATACTGTTTACTTTGATTTGATATTTCAAATCAAATCAGTAGGGATGAGATTTGCATGCACTAAAATATGCGCATAAAATATGCACTAAAAAATCCATTATATGCACTAAAAAAATAGAAAATATGCATTAAAAACTTAAAAAAATTCCATAAAAAATCGTTTTTGAATTTTACTAAAAACAAAAATATATAAAATTCAATCTTTTGTTATTCAAATATCTATAAAAACTTAAATAACTAATTTTAATTTTTGTTTGTTTAAATAAATAAGTACTGTTTGATTAAAAGTGAAACTTTGTCATGTTCTTAAAGAATGCCAATGCATTTTAGAAAACTTTGTTTGCAGATCCCACTTTGATTCCAGATCAGATCAAAAATATTTGAAATTTATTTTATTTTTTGAAATCCATAATTTTATTTTCTGCATTTTTTTTTTAATTTGTCGGGCTATTCTTCCTCCCACATTGTTAATTTTAATTTTGCGATATCAATTAATTTGACTTGAGTATTTAGTGAACTAAATCCCTCCTAATTAGTTATGGTTTCACCAACATATCCGTAATTGGAAAATACAAATGCTAATTGACTTTTGATGTTATTTAAATTTAATATTTCTTTTCTTTTTTTCAATTGCTCAATCATCGGCACCAACAGACTCTTCAAACACTTTTAAATTGCTCGAGGTTTTTTTTGAAAAGAATTCTGATGCGTCTAGCCAGGCCCCCATTTTGATACTACTGGCTGTGGTGGAAGGTGAATCAAGGGATACATTTAATTAAAAATTGCAATATACCGCTACAACGCGGTATAACCCATGTACCAAGCAAGTAATTTGTAACCCATTGGAAGCCTTAACGATGTAACGTGCTGAATCGGTTAAAAATATAAGCATATTTTGTCGAAATCTTGAAAATCAATCATGTATTTAAAGCAAAGCTCCAAAAGAATTTATTTATTATTTAAAAATGTTTTTTAGAAATGTTTTTTTGTGTATTTCAAAATAATTTTTCGGAACTTTTTTATAATATGGAAATTTAAAAAATCCCTCAAAAATGTCAAAATATGCAAAAATATGCATTTAAAACCTAAATATGCAAAAATATGCATTTTCACTAAAATATGCAACAATATGCAAATACAAATCGATGCCATTTTAACGGAAATTTAATGATTCGGAAAGATAATTGGTCGACATCGTTCTTAGACTATCGACAAAAAACATGCATTTGCATGGAAATCGCATCCCTACATATCAGTAACACAAAAACTTATATTTAAGTCCTTGAATCAAAAATAATTTCCAAAGACAGTAGATGCTCCCATATTTTTCTAATAACTGGACTTTTTTTTAAATAAAAATAAAAGTGAATCTGATCACTTAAAAGTCAACACAGAAAACAAATTTTACCAATTTTATTACAAAATTTCCTAAAATTAAAAATTTATTAGAAATTTTTATAATTCTCGTTTAGTTTTTTTTTTTTTTGCAACACAGAAAAAACGAAAGTAAAAAGAGTGTAAAAAATTTTAAAAATGAAAAATTTTGAATAGATATTTTGCCAGATTGAAATTACAATAAAAGTGTTTTTTATTTAATAATAGCTGTGTACCAAAGTTAAGTTTATAACTAGAATAGAATGAAAAGGTAAAATAAAACAATTTTAGCTTTCAACAAAAATTTGGGAAAAATAAATTAAGGAATTTGATGTCGATTGAAATTTGAATACAATTTAAATTGAAGTTTCGATTGATAGGGAATGCCGTAATATGACTTCTGGCCTTATGATTGTGCCAGTTAAGGGCCAAATAAGCTTTACAAAAAGCTTGCGAATTAATGAAACAAATATTACTAGCAAATTTTTTAATGATAAAATAAATACAATTTTTCAGTAAGTACAACAAACCGCTTGACAAATATTCGGGATGTACAAAAACCAACAAATTTTTGATTTTCTCTAAAAATATGTCCATTAATATTTTTCCACATAAGCAAATACTTCATTAAACAAGTTAAATAAAGCAAATGGTTGGAATAAACGTAAAATTTCGTCTTGTTTGTCAAGCGGTTTGTGCAGTATATTTGGCTCTTAGGAAATGTGTTTACTAGAGTGGTTTTTTTTTGAATAGGACTGATTATTTTTAAGAAAAATTAGTATGTCCTCAAGTCTAGAAATGTGCCGTTAAGTGTAAAAATCAAACTGCAAAAGTTTAAGCTCAAACGGACATTGTCTTCTCGTGCCGAAAGAGCCATAAAGTTTAAAAAGTTTACTGTTTTTCACGAAATAGCGCCACTTTTCTACTTTGACTGATGACTGGTAAAAATTTATTACCCAAAATAAACTATAAAGTGACAGTTAATCTTATACACTTGACATTGAGTTTATTTTTTTACACAGAAAAACATACCAATAGGTAAGAATATTAATATATGTCAACTATGTTAGACATTCTTTCAGTTTTTTTGGGAATTTTTAAAACCAATATTTAAATAAAATATTTGACAAATAACCGAACTAAAATTCCAAAATAAACTGATTTAAAAAAAAGAAAATACACAAAAATCATTTAAGTGCATATTCTTAGTTGGCTTAGCATCACTAACAGACAAAGTTTGATCAAGGGTACTTTCGAAAGTATCAGAATACCAACGAGGACATTCCGATAACGCCTAAAGTATGATCGTCTTTTGCTGCTTATCTTTTGTTAGAGTGTTATTGAAGTCTTAATTTTTCTTAACTCTTCTTTCAGCCGTGACGTTAAAACTACCTTCATATCTTTTTCCAAATTCGAATGGTCTCACAAGGTGGGGTGTCACAAAGCCATAGGACATAAAGCCATAATGGCTTTATGTCTCAATCCAAACGGACATAAAGCCATAATTTTGATATGGCCTTAAGTCTCATATCAATTTTAGTGGAATGGGACATAAAGCCATTATGGTGTTATGTCCCATTTGATGTGTTGCGTTACAAATGCTTTTATGGTATAACAAAGACCTGCTTCGCAAACTAAAGCTTCGCTGTATAGCCGGCCTTTGGCCGGGCGCAAGGATTTTCTCCTCCATGGTATAACAAACACCGGCTTCGCTTACTAAAGCTTCTCTGTATAGCCGGCCTTTGGGGGGACGCAAGAATTTTCTCCTTTATGGTATAAAAAAGTACCGATTTCGCTAAGTAAAGCTTCTAAAATCTGTCTTGTTTCCGAACGAAGGCCGTTTACGCAGAGAAGCTTTAGTTAGCGAAATCGGTACTTGTTATACCATAGAGGAGAAAATCATTGCGTCCGCCAAAAGGCCGGCTATACAGAGAAGCTTTAGTAAGCGAAGCCGGTGTTTGTTATACCATGGAGGAGAAAATCCTTGCGCCCGGCCAAAGGCCGGCTATACAGCGAAGCTTTAGTTTGCGAAGCAGGTCTTTGTTATACCATAAAAGGCCGGCTATGCAGAGAAGCACTTGTAAGAGTAACTTTTTCGGGTTTTTTCCATATATGAAAGACGTCCCAAAATTTAGGGGCTTAGTTCATTTTGGGTTTGGGGAGTTAATTCATTGGGGACTTAGTTCATACCGCCATTTTTGACATAAAACAGGGCGACATGAAACAACAAAGCTTTTTCTGCATGAAATAGGGTGAAATACAATCATTATTAAAAATATGGCTTTATGTCTCATTTTACGGAAAAAATTTATGGCGTTAAGTCCCATTATATTGAGACTTAATGGCATATGCTCTAATGTCTCAATGGAATGGGACTTGACGCCATATGGCTTTATGTCCTATGGCTTTGTGACACCCCACCGTCTAACAAACCTGGTAATTGGAATGTGATGCGAGCTTTTATAATTTTTAAGACCTTGAACTTCTCTGAAGTGCGCTCAATTCGGTATATATTTTTCGATTAAAGCTTTAGAGAGATAGCTTTGCTTGGTGGTTAGATGGCAGCTTGTGCCCGGTTACTCGTTGGGATGAATGTCAAATTAAATAAATCTAAATTTTAGCTCGAACATGAACATTAGACGAGATACTAGCCATTTCAGTGTTTTTAAATAACTGGTGAATACCTTAATCGTTTTAATATCGAACTGTTTACTTCACATAACAAACTATAAATAAACCAAATCGGGGATTCCCCGATTTTTACATAATGCATAAATAGGAATACAAAATTAGCTATAAGATGCCAGAAGCCGCGAAATAGCGAATAGTTTAAGTGTTTTCGTGAAAAATAAGCGAAGTTTAAGTGTTAAATGTAGTTTAAATATTTTAAACCTTCAGAGCACTTTCGGCACGGAAAGCAAAGTCCCATTGAGCTAAAATTTTTAAAATAGTATTTTTTCACTAAATGCCATAATTCTAGATGTGAGAACCACTAAAAATCGAGAATCGATTTTAAAAAACCACCCTGGTTTACATTATTGTTATAACTTTCTTGAAAGGGTTTTTACTCTAGTCGTTATCCTATGCAAATATCTTTGAACCCTTTCAAGCACTTGCTTTATGTGTAAACAATACTTTTTCAAAACAAATTTCTCATTTTTAACGGTAAATTTTCGGAAAGCAAAATATTACAAAAAACATTTTGTTGTCCCTTATTTAAGCTTTATCCTTAACTCTCAAATAAGTAAGTGCTTTTTGGGTTTCATATTTAGCTTTTGAAAAAAGCGGCCGTAAAGACGTTTAAAGCATTAAGGGTTAAAATGAAGTGTTTATTGTGTTCCTCAAGTGGTGTTAAAAAAGCTGTTATTGTAAAAAATCTTTATTCTCTAAATTAAATTCTTTATTCTCTAAATTTAATAATCTTAGGAAATGCTTTGGAATAAAATATTATAAAATAAATTTTAATTTATCTAAAAAAAAAAAAAACAATTCAAAATAAATTTGTTTTTTTTTCGTCATTCTTATAATTGGAGTGATGCATCTGAATAAATCAGAAATTTTAATTTTTGCAAATTGAAATCGAAAGCAAATGGAATAGTTGAAGAAGCTGTTTTAGTTTATTTGAAATTTAAATTTCAATTACAATTTTTTTAATTCAGAAGTCTTCGAAGTCAATTCACCTTGCAACATTTAATTTGTGATCACACTTAACAAATATTTGATACCCTTAACGTTTCCAATATTTTTATTTAACATTTTAATGATTTTACATAACATCGAATTGATGAAAGACCATTTATCAGTGTCTTAAGCTAATGACACACTTGTTAAATATTTGACCAAAATAGCGTAACCACTAATTTCGTAAATGGCAAAGCATAGCCTTGCCTAACCTAATATCAAAAATTAACAAAAAGTCTTTCAAATGTATTTAAAAAACAAAAAGAAAAAACTTTTGATTCCGTACGGAAGGTGCGATCAGTTTTGCACTTTGCTTAAGCAAATGACAGTTGCATTAAACTTAACAAAAAGTTTCCTTAAATTCAATATGGTTTGCCTCATATCATTTACATGAATTCGCACATTTGCTTAAGCCAACTTAAGCACATTATAGTTAGGCCTTTGGTGTGATTGAACATGGTCTAAATATCACACAAAAAACTTTTTTAATATTTTTTTCTGTAAGTTGTGACATCAAAATCAAAATAGATAATGGAATTATATTTAAGTTGACCTGTTGATCACTGGGGTTTCGTCAAATATTTGTCAAGTATGACCGTAGCTTTAATAACCCTAAACAACAGTTTCTTAGTTAAGTAAACCAATCAAAGAAAGTTGATAATTAAAATAGTAACAGTTTAGTGGTCCCGTTTTTTTCGGGTTTCATCATCTCCCCTATCAATTGCAAACTACTTGTTCCTTTGAGTGCTTTAGTTACATTTTCTCAAACGTATTTTAAACAAAACGTTTACTATTCATTTTTAAATACTATTAACATTTATTTGCACATTTTTTTTTCTTTTTTGTTTTATTGCAATCTCCCATGACAGTTGTCTTTACACTTTTTGACACATTTGTTAACTTTGAAGCAATTCAAAAGTATGAACGTGAACGCCAAAGCGCACAGGAAAAAGAACAAATGTTTGAAGAACAATTTGCTTAGAAATTTATGTGTTTTTTTTTTTGTAAATTTTAAAAAAACGGAATTATTCATTCATAAATACGAACAACTGTACAAAGAGCAAAGTAACAAACAGTAGGTATCCTTTGTAGAATGCATAGCACCAAAACGAATCTATTTCTATGTACACACATATGAAAATGAAAATATTTTTCTTATGTGAACTCACGTTTCAAGAAAATCTCCTAGGATTAAGGTACGAAACAATATCATCATGTGTTTAAGCCTTAGCACCAGCAACAAGAAAAAAATATATGGGCTACAACTTCATCAGGACTATTAGTAGCCATAGAAGATTGACTAGAACGGAAACTTTCTCTAAACAACGAAACAAAATAAAACAGTATCTCTCAAAATTACGTACGTTTGAAGTAATAATAAAAAAATAAGTACATTTCTTACTAACACAATCATAGAGATAGGTTTTTTTGACAGATTAAGGCTTAACTATATTATGCATAAGTTTGCTTAAGCTACTCTCAAAAATTAACAAAAAATCTCTCAACTACATTAAAAAAACAAAATAAAAATCAAAAAATATTTGATTCCGTAAGGAAAGTGAGATCTGTTTCGTACTTTGCCTAAGCAAACGACAGTTTTATAAAATTTAACAAAAAGTTTTCTTAATTTCAATATGGTTCGACGCATATGGATCACATGTATTCGCACAATTGCTTAAGCCAACTTAAGCATATTATAGTTGGGCCTTTAGTGGTGTTTGTCTCTCTCTCTCTCTTTGTATAGTAGTAGCAACAGACAATGTCAGTATTGACTCATTTCATATTATATTGACATTTGGTGTCGGTGATAATTTCTCTCGATTTATATCGAGATTTCTCAGAGATCGCACTATACGAGTTGTTATAGATGGGGTTTCGTCAAACGAGTTCAAGATTCATTCAGGAGTACCGCAAGGCTCCGTTCTTTCTCCTACCCTTTTTCTTATCTTTCTAAATGACCTTCTTTGTCAAACTTCCAACCCTATCTACTCCTTTGCAGATGACAGCAACCTTTGCCATTCGTACTCATTTGAATGCAGACCAAGCGTATCCGATGTCGGTGCTATGAGGCAGAATATGAACAATACGCTTGGCCGATACCTTGACATAGTCTCGGAATGGGGTCGTGCGAATAGGGTCAATTTGAATGCCCGAAAAGCCCAATGTTGCGTTCTGACGCATAAACGCGCGACAAACCGGGGTGCCTCATCTGTATATATGGGTGGTATAATTATTGAGGAATCAGAATCTCTTGATGTTCTGGGCATGAGGATACAATGTGATGTCCGATGGACAGAACATATATTTAAGGTGTCGAAAGAAGCATTCAAGTGCCTCGGTTTTCTAAGATATGTAAGATATTCTTCACTCCATTTGATCTCCTTACTATTTATTCCACCTATATCCGACCGCGTATGGAATACAACTCTCATGTGTGGGCCGGTGCTTTAAAGTCTATTTTGGAGCTTCTCGACCGCGTGCAGGAGAGGGCGAAGGTTCTCATTGGTGACAGTAGGGTATCCAATTCTATTGACTCCCTTGAGCACCGTCGCAATGTGGTTGTATTTGCCTGTTTTATCGTTACTAAAATGGGATGTGTTCTGACGAAATTAGGGATCTGGTTCCCGAAACCCGTACGTTTGTTCGTAATACACGTTTTTCCTCAAGAGCCCATTGACAGGTGAATCATACAACGCATTACAGAGAGAATTAGTTTTTTACCGGACAGTTCGTATGTGGAATAACCTTCCTGCCGAAGTGTTCTCTCTCACTTACAACATGATTAAGTGCAAATCGAATGTTCACAAACACTACTCCCTCTATCCTCCTTCCCACAACCTACTTTCCTAGTTCCAACACAATGCAATGCATTAGTAGGGGTCATCCCCTGAGTGCTGGTCCTAACAGCAAAAAAAAAATATTTTTAATGACTCTGAGACATTATTGAGGTTCAATGTTGTTAATGTTCCGAAGGATAAGATAATCCTTTAGCTCTTGAATTGTTCTTGGGTAAATGACGTACACATTTTATTAAAATGTTTTGTCCCTGAACTTTAGTAACAAGAAATCCTAATTTCTTTCAACCTATAAATTGTTTTATTTATTGACAAACAAAAACTTATGTCTGCAAATAATATTTGGTGGCTGAATTATGAAATGTCATGGCTTTATTTATGTCTACATATTCTTACTCTTTTTCCTTAATTATATAAGGTGACCATACGTACTCTTTTTTAGAGGACAATCCTCTTTTTTACCTGGCTGTCCTCTATTAAATTTGTGTCCTCTTTTATCATCTCTTTTTCATAATCTGTCATCTTTGTCCTCTTTATTTTTAAAAGCATGACCAATATTTGCTTTTATTTTTATAAATTAAAATAAAAATTTTATTTCACGGTGATCAACGGTTTTTTCTGTGCAATCGTATGGAAAATGTTGTGCCATGCTTTGTCCTCTTTATTTTTAAAAGCATGACCAATATTTGCTTTTATTTTTATAAATTAAAATAAAAATTTTATTTCACGGTGATCAACGGTTTTTTCTGTGCAATCGTATGGAAAATGTTGTGCCATGCTTGTTCTGTTCATACTCCTACTGGACTCTCATTAGGCTTGCCAGACGTACTGTTTTCAGCAGTACGCGTACTTTTTTTTACTATTTGTACTGCTTTCTGCATAACCATTAAAGAAGTACGCAATTGTACTTTTGTTTAGCTTTTGTACTTCATTTTGTACTTTTTTTGAACAAAAACAAAACACGTTTTCTGCATAGACATATATAAAGTACAACAAATTTTCGACATCAACTAAAGAGACTGCAAATCTGGAAGAAATGTTTGAATTTTGCGATTTTTAATGGTTTGAAATTCCGCGTCCTGCACCAACTCGATGGCTCGATTTTTAAAAAAAACTATTACAACTAACTTGTTGTTTCAAAACTGTTGTTCACCTGTATTGAGCAAATTTTTAGAAAATTAACTAGCTGAAGCAAACCTTGGCTTTTAAACAACATAGGAAATACTATATTATGTCTTTTAAAAAAATTAGATGCTAATGCCAACCTTAATTAGTAGACATGTTTCAGACAGCGTTTAAAAAGCTGCAGTTGAGATAGTAAAAGTCATAAGATTGTGCTGTAACTTCGACATCTTCATTTGTCATTGGACAAAAATAAACCGTTGACTTTACTTCTGATTCATTAAATGAAAACAGTCGCAGTGAAGGCAAAAGCAAAAAACGAAATGTTGTGCACAACCAGTGATGTTAACTTTTATTTTTTCATTACCGTACGGCCCTCTTAAAATTACCTTTTCTGGGAAGAAATTACCGTACGCAAAGGTTTTTTTAATTTATTAAAATTTTAAATATGTTTTATGAAAAATTTTCATGAAAAGCTTTGTTTTGAAATACATTTTAAACCAAAATATTGAAAATTTTTAATAATTACTATAGTTAAATGCATCACATTACGGCTATTTTAAATTCTTAAACAATTGTTGATTTTGAAACAACCAAAAAGTTAAAAATGCAATTAATTGTATACAATGAGTTATTTAATTTTTCATATTTTACACTTATCACTGTAACCTAAGCATTTGCAGAAACATAACATCTTAACTTTTTGTATTACATTCATGAAAATCGCATCTCAAAAGTTAGGATCATAAAGCCTTCATATGTATGTATGTATATGAATATCAAAAACCCAAATCTTGATATTACCGTTTTTTAAATTAAATTACCTTGCTACCTTTTGGGGCTGAAAATTACCGTAAAAAAGGGTAATTACCGTACGGTTAACATCACTGTGCACAACAAAGAACATCGGCAGTCAACATGTTCGGAAGTGTTTTGTTTGACCGACTGAAACTTTTAAAAAATCCCGTAGTTAACGAAGATGGGACGTTGCATTTGTGTTTTTGTTTCCATATTTTTTTTTAAATAATACATGCGTACATAAATACATAAATATGTACATACATATTTATTTATTTTAAAGCTTAACAAATCTTTTTAATTTTTTGAAATTAAATAAAACTTTAAATAACATTATCGCTTTCATATACATACAATGAACACAACGTCCCATCTTCGTTAACCTCGGTATTTATTAAAAGTTTCAGTCTGTCAAACCAAACACTTTCGAACATGTCGGCTGCCGATGTTCTTTGTTGTGTTCAACTTTTCGTTTTTTGCTTTTGCCTTCACTGCGACTGTTTTCATTTAATGAATCAGAAGTAAAAGCAACGGTTTATTTTTGTCTAATGAAAAATCAGAAAGTGGAAGAAAAAGCAATTTTTTGATTTTGACTGCAGCTTTTTAAACCCTGGTTTCAGATAGTAAGGCAACTTTGCAAAAAATTTAAATAACAAAAAATCAAGAATTTTATGGTTTCATAGCCGAACTTACAAATTTGCCACAGCTTCGATGATGATCAGGAGAATTGCCTTCTATCAAAAACGAAACATTATACACGAAAACGTTTCCGCCTAAACCCACATAAATTTAAAAAACTTTCCATTTTTTAACCTTAATTCAAACATGATGTGTAGAAGTAATGCAATTATTTTCTATAAATAAATTGACTTGAATATGCTTTTTGATGAGTTCGTATTACTGAAAGATTTTGCTGAAAATAAATTGAAGTGAACAAAGATTTTTTGCTTTAAACATTTAATATGAAATATTAAATTTAAAGAACTCGTATTTTGTGTATTATATGAATTACTATGCATTGAATTTAAGAATAAAAAAAATTGTATGTAGTACTTCTTTTTATATGATTGTACTGCCTTTTTTTTATCGATGTACTGTTTTTATGGATTTCATATCTGGCAAGCCTAACTCTCATACACTTGCAGTATAAAATTTTGAATAATTTTTTGCAATGATTATTAAAGTTTAGTTGTTTTTTTTTGTAACTAATTTTACTTAAGTATACATATGTAAATTTTTATACATCTTCGGCTTAATATGCAAACCTGCTAACTCCCTTTCAACAAATTTTACATTTTACCAAAAATATAGTTGATTTGACACAATTCAAGACTCAAAATGAAGAATAACTACATGCTGGTCGACGAGGCATACTCATTTCTCTACCACACGACATCAAATCTCAATTTACTTAAAAAGTGGATTTCGCAGGTCTGCATATTAAGCCGACGATATGTAATTCTTTTTAAATTTTTATTACATTTAAAAATATGGGAATGTAAATTTGTCTGTAAAAAATGTAAAAAAAAATCTTGAAGTCAAAAAATTTTTTTACTTTTTTTCTTTATGTCCTCTATTTTTATTTTCAAAATCTGGTCGCCTTAAATTATAATATTTGTAAAATGTTGTTTGAACGCCTTCTGTTTATTGTAAGTAAAATATTACTTATTTTATTTACACACATTGAATAAACATGCAAATATTTATATGAACCTGTCGTAAGTTTATAGTTATTTTTTATGCTATTAGATCTAATTTCTATCGACGAAAACATACAAGCTTAAACGCTCATTTGCGACACGATTGTCTTAACTCTAAATATGTAATTTTTTAAATGATAAATGACAATAATGTTTAGATGGATTATAATTTGTCGAATTAAGAATAAAATTAAAAAGCATTTAATAAGGGAATCATTCTTTGACATTAAATCATAAAACTTTATTATAACTGTCCTACACTGATAGAAAAGGCTACATATTGCTGATGTATTTTGACATCAGTACTATGACAAGTGTATTCGTTTTTGATCCCATGACACTTTTCATCATGGTGATGCCAACCTTAACATAACTTGGCCAAAGTTTCATCAGGGTGAAAATGAAATTATGTCATCAATGGGATGGACACATCGGCATCACAGAAATGACGAACATGTCCTCAGTGCGTTGACGCAGTAACATTGGAGAAGGGACATATTAGCATCAATTTAATTACAGTTTGTCATTAAGTCAAAGTCATTGGAATTGACTTAAGTCAAAGTGAGAGAATATTTGAATTACTACCTTTGTTTACAGCAGAACTCTCAATAATAAGACACCAGCACTATGCCCCCCCATATGGTTTTCGTAATCATTCTACTTTAAAAATTGGATGTATTTAACTAAACAATTTAAAAAAAAAAAGAATATAGGAATTTTTGCTCATGAAATCAGGAAAATAATGTTAATAATATACAAAATGTGGCATCGAATTGATGTCACTAAAGTAATAAAATATATGACACGTAAAAAATGACCAAATTGTACAAAGACGTTAGTCATTGGATTGATGTTACTTTTTGCATCATTGATGCCATTTGTAGTAACATTGATGTCACAATTCTGATGTTAGGGCATCATCAATAATGGAGATGCATTTTTCTATCAGTGTATTGTTAAACATAGGTCCCATAGAAAGCTACATTAAAGATTATTCTGGGCCACCCTTTTCTAAGTAAGTTAAAGTGATTTCCCCCTGGTTTTATTAATTTTATTTTAAGAAAATATCTGGCACTTTTTTACGAGATTAACGAGTGCTAAAAAAATTGAATTTCCCGAACTACCACAAGGAAAACCCTAGTTAGGCCATGTTTTACTTAACATTATTTATATTATTTTGTGTATTCAATTGTAGTCTTAATATGCGTTTTTTTTTTCATTTAATATTTATAATAAATATAAATGATAAATATTCCCTTAACATGCAGTCATGCAATTAACTCAATTTAATTCTTTTATATTTAACTAAATTTATATGGCTTGCAATGACGAGCTTTAGCAAATAATTATTTTTTAATTAAAAACTGGTGGCCAGTTAAGAGGATAAACTACAAGTCCAAGCTCAGGCCAATGATGTAAAAGAAATATTGTTTTGGCTTTTAAAAACTAATTAGTTTGAAAAAAAAGACATATTAAAAAAAAATTTTCAATAGAAAAATTAGTTTTCAAAATTCCCCTGTAGGAAGTCAAACACATTTATAACTAACTTCAAACTGGTTTTTTTATAACCACATCTAGTTGATTAAGTGACTTTTTTCCTTGTCGACGACTCATTATTTTAACATAGGCATGTCATAGGCAGTAGTCAATTGGCCATCTTTGCATGACTTTTTAACTGACTACTAACTACTTATTTTTCAACCTATTTGTAATCAATTAAAAGTATTGTCAGTTTATAATAAATTATTTAAATTTTAAATAATTTTTGTCAAAAAAATATATGTACATATGAACATGCATACATATGTATGTTTATATTTATATATTTTGTTATAGAAATAATTATTTATGAAAATTTGGCATTAAACTGCCCTTAATGATGATGTATAATAGTCCTGAAATAAATACGCCACATAATTGCTAGTACATAAACAGATTTGTATTGATTCATTTTTTAATTATTTTAAAATGTTTGTATATATTTTTTTCATTTGACTTCATGGCATGCTTGTTTTACTTATTTTGATTTTGTTTGTGTTTTACGTGTGCCTTTATGGTTGATATCTGCATGAGATTTAAACCAATTTGTAGTCATTTAAAAAAAAGTTAATTTATAGTTAGTGTTTTTTGCAACTGACTATTTTATTTACTACAGGGTCAATTCTCCTACATTTACATACATATACAAGCTTTTTTACTCACACCAACATAGAGAAAGGGGTAATATCCCAAAAAACACGAAGTCGAACCTTTGATAAGAAGTTGCTTTATCATTTGATTGCAAGCACAATTCTCAAACCTTTTGCAATTGTTTGATTTTAACATTTGAATTCAAATTGTTAATGATTTGAAAATAAGCATTTCATATTATAAATTGTTTTATCAATTTGATATAAAATTGTTATCAAATGTTGTTCTCAAATCAAAAATTGGAAACAGTCAAGCGAAAAATATATGTGTAAACATTAAAAAATGGCGGTTAAAGTTAAATGTGTTTTACAGTTAAAGAAAAATTACATTTTAAGTCAAGTGAATTTACCTTGAGAAAACTTTGATTTGATGTGAACAAAATTTAAATATAAATAGTAAGGATTTGAATAAAACTAAAGGTCCAACTATAATATGCCTAAGTTGGCTTAAGGAATTGTGCGAATACATGTGATTCATATGTGTAGAACCATATTGAGCTTAAAAAAACTTTTTGGTTTTATTTTACGAAACTGGCATTTGCTTAGGCAAAGTGCGAAACAGATCGCACTTTCCGTACGGAATAAAATATTTTTGATTTTGTTTTTGTTTTTTTAAAGTTTTTTTGTTAATTTTTAACGGTTGCTTAAGCCAGCTTATGTTATTATAGTTGGGCCTTACAACGGGAAAGTGAAGAAATTATAAGTTTGTTTTATGCTCTCGGTGCTTATCAGATCTATGACAATCGTAAGGAAAAAAAAGGAGCCAAGTATTTTGTCTTTTCAGAATTGAGGACGGAAAGAACGCTATTTCATATTTCCGCTATGGTGCCGAATGTTAAGCTGAAAGTTTATTTAAATAAATAATAAACTTAAACTAATAATAAAAAATTTTATTTTTCATTTATGTTCCACATTGTATTGCAATCCAAGTTTGATAAACATTTAAGAATAACGTTTGAAATCATGTCGAAAATAAAAGCATTTTTGAATTTGAAAATAATTTCCCGGTTTGTTGAGAATGCTGTGATTTTAAAATGATTATAAAATCATTGTTTAACGTTTGTCGTTTGAGAAAATGTTTGGTTGCAAATCATTTTCAATATGAAATTAAGCCTGCGTATTTGTTAAAATGTGTTTGAGATGATATGTGTAGCAAAAAGACAACTTTTTATTAGATGCACTTTTTAGCTAGCCATCTCCTCAGAATCATTTTTAAAACCGATCGAAGAATGCTCGTCCGTCAATCTGTCCGTCCATCCGGTTGGCTGGCTTTCCATGAAAACTTTTTGCGACGACTACAATTCGAAATTTAAGAGCTAATTTGACGGTGGTACATACGTTTTAATTGCCATACCGATTTAAAATGTGTGAGAATAGGATATTAGTTTAATAAAGCCGTTTTATGCAAACCTGTTTCGGGAAAAGTGTATACTTGCACATACGTTGGTACTTAGAATAAATTCCACCGAAATCTTTTTTATTGCTGTGTACTAAGTTTCAGGGGAATCGGCTTATATTAACCCATAGCTCTCATACAAATACCACTCCGGATAACAGCTTTTTAGCTTCCTAATAAATGTTGGTATTGAATATAAAATTTTGCGGTAATAACTTCTAAAAGAGGTACTGTGTCACGTTATTTGGGCTGGTAAATCAAAAAAAGACCAAAGATCATATAAAGGGTGTTTTTTAGAGACTCACAATTTTGAGTTGGCATCACTGCTTTATTTAAGCACCCATTTAACAGCTGATAGTTGATTTTTGCTTAGTGCTGGTTCACACACGTCAAGTTTGACTCGTCAAGTATTGAGTTTTTATGAGAGAGGGGAAAAGAAATGGCATTCTCTTTTCCCATCTCTCCTAAATGCTCAAGACTTGACGAGTCAAACTTGACGTGTGTGGAGCGGCACTTAGTTTGCTTTGAAATTTAATCAAATGGGTTGAAGCACAAATTGATATTGATATTAAATTTCCATTTAAAATTTTACTTGCCGATAAATACCATTTCTTGTTCAATGGGTACTTAAATAAGCAGAATTGTCGCATTTGGTGTGAGGAGAATCCACAAGCTTTTGTCGAAACACCATTACTGTTTAGTGGGTTTTATGGGCTGGCGAAGTCATGGTCCCATATGTCTTCAAAAACGATGATGGCCAGAATGCGAGAAGTTGTTGAAAATTGGTGTTCCAGATTGCGCATTTTACGCGCCAGCCATGACGGCCACATGTCAGAAATCATATTTAAACATTAATTTCACAAAATTTTCATTGTTATTAAAATATATTTCCTTGATTTAAACTTGTGTCAGTTTAAAAAAAAAATCACCCTTTATAAACTCACTCCCTAAAATCACCTTAAAGCGGAATATTTTATTTATATACACCCAGAGAAAAAACTTTTTTTCAATATGGTAACCTCCAACAAATCTCTTAATAACGAAAAATTTTCTGTTCGTACTGTGAAATAGGGTCGATCTTGACCGTCAGTACTTTTTAGTTAATTCGCAATTGAATATAAATTCAGTTTTGTAAATGTCAAATAAACTTTTTAATTATCCTTTAAAAAAAAGCCCGTTCTATATTTAGAATGAAAATAAACAAATTAAAATTAATTACTTTTACAAATTTTGGTTTATTTAGTATAAGAGAAAACAAAAAAAATTAATTAAATTTCATAATTATAGTTTTAATTGCAATTTTCGTTATTAAAAATTTATGATATTTGTTTGTTCAAACAAAAATTTTTTTCCTTGTACAATACAAACATTGATAAATTATTTAAATTTATGAAATGTTAGATTTTGTAGTTTTTGTTTTTCTAAATATGTTGTTTTCTTTTGTTTTAATATCATAGTTACATTATAAATAATTAATGATAAATTGGCATAATTAGCTTTACAAAAGTTTATTTGGCAATGGAATAAAGTTAATAAAAACTTTTGGCTATTATTTATTTAAAAATCTAGTATGGTTATAATTTTTTTGTTTTTTATCTTTTTGGAAATCTAATTTTTTCACATTATGACATTTAATAACTTGCAGACCACTAGGGGAATTTACAAGCTACAATATAAATGAGATACTAATTTTAAATCAACAGAATGTTAAGTTAAAGCTTATAACAACAAAGCAAGAGCAGAGCAGTGTTTTCTAAACAGGGAATTATCCCCAAATTGGGGTTTTAGTTCAGGAAATGGGTATAAGCGAAACTATTGGGCTAAGTTTAATAATTTTGGGAATTTCGATTTGAAATTTATTAATTAATTTAATTGCTGATTTATAACACGTTTTCTGTCATTTAAGTTAATCCTAAATTTCCATTGATTCACAATTATAATAATGGACTTACCTAGATGAATTTATTTCATATAAATTCTATATAAGAGCAAGTAATAAAGTATAGTTGGTCAAGCCCGACAATTGGATACTTTACACCACAGTGCATTACTCGGAAAGAATTATTAACTATATATGGCTTGAACCAAGAAAGTTTTGCATGATACTCGTCTACGCCAAAAGTCACTTATTTTACTCGGTTTATGCAAAATTTTACTAAATGAGAACAAAATAAATTAAAATCAAGAAATTTTTGACTTGGACGAGAATCATGTAAAATTTAGTAAAAAATTATTTGCGTGCAAGACAAATTCTTAGGAGTGTACTTTGTTTTAGACCCATTAGTAAGTCTATACCCGCCAGAACAAAAATCCATGTAAAAGTTCCATCCCTAGAGACCGGTTCTAGTTTTAACACTTTCTATGAATAAGACCTATCACTTTTACATGGGGTTGTCATTGAAGGGGGTCAATTGACACCATATGACCAGTCACAAATCTATTCTCAATGAACATGTTTAGTGACACTTACTAAAATGTAGTATTATTTCAATACGATGTCGTATTATTTCAATAAAACAAGTCCAAGAATTAAATCCAAGAACCAAATTTTAGAAAGTCCCAAAAAATGTATCACACCACTGGTGAAGACTGTTCTGTAATTCATTACTTTTTCTACCTTTTTGGTCTTCTTAAACCAGTTACTTGATTGGTTCTCCTTTCACTGGTCATGAGTTCTTTCTTTTTCTACCTGTTCTATTTTCACAACTCCCAGGACCAGTCTGTGGGACTAATTTCCCGCAGGGATGTATCAAAAAAGCACAATATTTTGTCATGCCATAGAAGCCATCGTTAAAGTTATTGTCGTTAATGTTTATGTCAATACCAAGATTAAAAATGAAGTTACACAGAAAAAATTATCAATAATTTTTTTTTTTTTTTATTTAAAAAAAAAAAAATATTCACAGTTTTAAATTTTTACAATTTTTAGTTATCTATACACATAATCATTTTGGTAATGGGTGCAAAAAACCCTAATTGGGTTAAAATTTTTCTGGATATGTTTTTATGGGAACTAAATGAAATTATCCACTGAAATTCCTCATTTTCAGTCTTTGAAAAAAATTTAGCATCACACCTAATCAAATTATATCAAAATGCGATCTCTACATTGATCACAAATTATCGGGATACCGTTTTTATAAAGATGTCGAAAGAACACTTTTTTCGCCTAAATGCATTTGAAACAAAAAAAAAAAAAAAAACAAAAAAAATGTGTTAAATTTAGTGGTGCTCGCAAAAGTGTTTTTTATAGAGTAACACAAGTTAAAATCCTAATAAAACAAGAAAATATATTTTTAATAGAGCTGATGGCCTATGCTGCCAACACTCACTCCCATATTTAGTATCACAATTTATTCTGTTGATTAACTAAATAATATTTTTAATATCAATGAAACGGGCTTTATTGAAAAGAAAATTTCATGAAATTAATGTTTAAATATGATTTCTGCCATTTAGAAGGCGCAATTTGAAACACCAATTTTCAACAACTTTTCGCAACATTTGCGGTCGTATGTCGCCAATAACTCTTCGAATGATGATTTCCAGGTGTTCAATTGTTTGTGGTTTATTGACATAGATAAGTGACTTAACATACCCGCAAAGAAAATAATCCAATGGGGTTAAATTGCACGATCTTGGTGGCTTCATCGGAAAATGCATACAAACTTTATAACAAGGGTACTAGATACTAGTGCTGGGAAACTATCGACTGATGTGAAAAATATCAATGCCGATATTATTATTAATTAAAATACAGCTATGAAGACATGTTACATCAGCTATACACACACAGTTTTTTCCGCAAGTTCTTACTTGCTATTATTAATTCGCGCAAAATTAAACGAATGAATACACACATCAAGAATGGCAGGTGGTATGGATTGCTTAGCTGTGCATTTTTATTACTAACTTAAGGCCTTTGTGCTGAAATTTTTATATGTTTACATAGGGACTGAAATGTCAGATAGTTTTATGATGTTGTAAAAATTAAATAAAAATGCAATTGCAAGCATAGGATAAAACAATGAACGACCATTAGAGGAAAATTCCGCTAGATTGATTTACCTTTTGGGTTGAGAATCAAATCCAATTTAGAACATTATCTAAAGTTGCAATAAAATATCTTATAGTCCCTGTTACATTGGTTCCTTCAGAAAGGTGCCTATCAGCATCACAATTTTGAAGAACTGTTATCTATAACGTGCGTACATGCATACGTCTCTTACATTCAATAAAGTGATAAAAACATCGAACTGTAGCCTGATAAAAAACTAGTTCAAGTTTTCCTACTTAAGTCCAAACATTCAGTCGATAGTAATATCGATATATCGAAAGTGAAATCTGAACTATCGATAAATATCGATAGTATCCCAGCGCTACTAGATACTAGTAATACAGAATTTCACGAAGAAAACAGGAAGAAGATAAAACATATATTACGCAAAAACGACTTTCCATACAAAACTTTAAACAGCTTGTTAGAATATGTTATAAATAAGCCTAGGTCAAATGACAACTTAAGGACGAAGGAACCACCAAAGATATATAGGTCGATAGAATATATACCTGGGCTGTCAGAAAGGATGAACTATTCAGACATAAACAACAAAGAAAATTACTTATTAGCAACGAAAACGAGCAACACAATGAACAGATTGTTTAATAACATGATATCCAGAATAGACAATTTAGATAAATCCAATCTAAATAGTATATCAGCTTAAATGTAAGGGGGATGAGACTGGCATAATATAATATGTTCACAATAAATAAAAATGGTATTTTTTTTAACGATGGGCCACACCTCGGAGCTTGTGATTTGGAAAATTATTTGTTAAAATCTTATTTAGTTCTAAGATCTATTAGACAGGAGTTTTTTTCATACCAAATAGAACACTTTTTTATAACTTTTTGTAAAAGATTTTTGTAAAAGTTTTTTAAAGAATAAATTGTGTTTTCAAACACGGGCTTGATTCTGGCAGTCGTGATCGAGTACTTTCTCGATTCGAAAGCAAGTATATTTCTAATTCTTTCAGTCGATACTGAACGAATCGAAACTATTTTTTCAGTATTGTGAAACTCCGATTAATGCTTTACAACACTGAGAAAATAATTCCGATTCGTTCACTATTGACTGAAATATAAGATATTAAATTGCTTTCGAATCAATAAAGTACTCGATCACGACTGCCAGAATCAGGCCCCAGAACTGCTTCTAGACCTTGTTATACCCTCCACCACAATTAGTTGTGAAGAGGGTATATTAAGTTTGTCATTCCGTGTGAAACTTTTTTATTATTCATCTCAAACCCTATAAAGTATATATATTCTGGGTCCTTGAGTAATTTTAAGTCGATTTAGCCATGTCCGTCTGTCCGTCTGTTGAAAACACGCTCACTTTCGAAAAACTTAAAAGAAATAAACAAAGTTGGTGTCAAATTGCTTGTAGTTATCCTAAGCAGTTTGGGATTGAAATCCAGCAAAATCGGTTCAATAGGATCTGAGCTATGAATCAAAATGAGGAACCACCACCTAAAAAAAATTGATAATTTTGTTACAAAAACTAACATAAATGGTGGAAAAATGCACAGAATGATATAAGATTTCGCAACAGTTCGTTTTATTAAACTGCAAATCACGCTGTAAAATTTATTGAAGATCCGTCCATGATTTACCCTAGGCCCCATATAAGCCCTACTTCCAGAAAACAGTTTAGTACGCCTAAATCCGTAAAAAATAATCCCAATAAAAAATTGTGCTTCGAGCGAAGCAGGTTTGTAAGGGAGAAATGTAAGAGTTTCGCTTACCATTGCGCTTACGGAAGACATGCATTTTATATGGCGAGTTCCCACTTTGAAGCTATACATTTTTGACACATAAAGCGCATTATTCAGCGCATACAAAAATTGTTGGATGTAACGAACAGCTTTACACACTGAATGTTTTTTACAGTTATTTTTTAGTATTCTCCCTTACAAACCTGCTTCGTAGTAAGGGAATGCCGTAGCACTTCAAATTTTATTTTTTTTTATAAAAATTGTTGAGAGTTATTTCACTTACTTTACTGCATTTCTGTATGTCTTATTGCGTAGCGCATTATTGTGCGCTTATTTTTTTAAATGTACCATTAGTGCTTCGCAAAATGATAAAATTTTTTATTGGGATGCTATCATAACAAAATTTGGTACATCAAAATTGTTTAGAACTTAAAATAAGACTGTGAAATTTCGTGAAGATCGGTGCATAACTTACCATAGGCCTCATATAAAGCCCACTCTGGTAAAAATAATTAAATACGCGGTAAACTTTCTTCCAGTTTAGCTTCATATGGCCAGGAAAAATGTTATGCAATTTTGTGATGTACGGTCCATAATTTACCTTAGATTCCATTTTAGCAGCCTTCTGAAATTCACTGCAAACGCTTACACTAATTGTACCGCTATATTGAAATTTATGTTTTTTAATACCAGAAATCGTTCTGCAGAATTTGGGATGATTGGTTCATAGCTTACCATGGCTTTTATATAATTTGTTCTCTTGAAAATAATTTAAGTTCATCTTAAACTGATATTCTACTCAAACTTTTTAAAATTGATTCTGATTGTCGATCAATAATTGTATATAGGTCTAAACCGCAACAAATTTTAATGCAGGTGTCTGTTTTTACAAAGATTATAATAATAAATAGACATCATACAGATATAACTTCTAAAACATTCGAAGCGTCGGTGGAGGGTATCAAATATTCGGCACAGCCGAATATAGCACTCTAACTTGTTTTTCGTACAATTTAACAAACAAATTTGTCGTAGAAAGCCGTCGTCAAATAAAATCTTTTTTACATTGAGAACGTTTTTTTAAATCTCTCACATAGAGAAACTCATACTCCCAACAATGCTACCATACTTTAGTTAAAAAATAAATGAGATATTTGAATTTTGTTATCAAAGTCTAAGCAACCAGTGAAATGCCATAGGGAAGAGCTTATCTCAGCAACTATAAATTTCAGTGTTTTTATCAAGAATACAAATTAGGAATTAAGCACTACATACAAACAAAATCTTGTTTATTATTTTAATTGTGTTTTAAGTGAAATGTGCGTTTTTTATAAAACATTTACCATTAAAGACTTAAAAATTATTTTAACCATTTTAGTGTTAATCATTTAAATGAAAGAAATTTCTTTTTTAAAACTCTTTTAAGTATAATTTATTTTTAGTTCTACCTCCTAATACTAAAACATATGTCATCTATTATTCCTATATATGAATCTCTCATTCTTGGCTTAACAGGTCATAGTTTGACAAACAAAGTTCCTCGACTTAAGTCCTTCTTTAGGTTTTTACAAAAAAACAGATTGTTCTCGGCTAAGCAGATCATAATTTGACAAACAAAGCCCCTCGAAGGAAGTTCTTTTTTAGGTTTTTACGAGAAAATTTTAACGCCTTCCTTGTGAACTCCATTTAAGTGTTTGTTAGACTATATTTTTTCAAGGTGCTCAAATTACGTACCCCCTAAAACGCCATTTATACTTTTCAATTGCATTTATTATTAATTTGTTGCGGGGTTCTTTTTTCAAAAAGTTCTTAAGTTTAAAAAGTGTTTACAAAAAAAAGTTATTTATTAAACGTTTTCATGTGTGAGAAGCTTAAACAAAAGAAAATAACTATATTTTATTGTATTTAAATAATGTAATTGTAAACAGGCATTATTTAATTTTTAATGACCATTTTCTGTTGTACTTTTTATTGTCTTTTAAAATCGATAAATAAAACACACATACAAATTATTTTTCTTATTGTGTCCACACAAAATGCCAATAATTTAAAATTTTATTGTCAATCAGGGAATTAAATACATGTTATTAAAGTTTAAAGGACTTTTACACAAAAAATATGTTTTACAAGTTTATAAAATTTGTATTAAACTAAATCTCTTTGAATATGATTTCAGATAGATTTTTTTTTTATAAAACTAAAACTATTTTTTATAATTATAAAGGTTGTAAATGTTTCAATTATTCAAACAAATATAGAACACATTTTTTGTCACACGAAATCCTTGAAAAAACTTCGGATACTTTTGTTTAAATCGAGGAAGAAGGCGGACAAGTTTTTAAAAATTAAAAACTTCTAAAAAGTTTTTACAAATTAAATGGTCTAATTAAAAGTATAATAAATACTTAAAATCCATTATCATAAATTAGAAAAAAATATAATTTATAATTTATAAATATAATAATTTAGAAAAAAAAGCTTAAAGTCGTTATCAAAGGGTTGATTGGGCATTATTTCTATTTCTTGAGGTCTTAGTAATCCGTGCTTCTGATCATAGAATTGGGGTTGCGTGCATAGTCTCCAGGGGGGCTGGCTTAAAAGCCATATGCCTCGTTTATAAAGCATACCGCTTGTCATATGATTCGTAGCCCGCTTTTAGCCGCCTCTTACAAGGCATGCATGCATTGTCACTTGGTGGCTCTTAAATATTTTAAATCGACAATCCCTGGCTTGACGAAACAGGTTTCGTAGGCATTAGGAATTTGTTAGAAGTCTGCTGCCACCCGGAGAACTTTTAAGGCCTTCCAACTAAAAGCCGTTGGCTGCCCGCGACTGCATTAGCAGCTTCAACGAATATCTAAGGAAGTTCCCACTATCCAAAACCTGTAAACGCGTGCGATAGCAATCCAAATGACACCACTCATAATTGCGGAAAAATTAATTCTAATAGAATTAAAAAAAATTAAAAATGATTTTTGTTGCATTTTAAAAATTTTAAACTAATTTTGACCCATAATCGTTGCGGCCAATTCAAAGGCGAGAACGCTAAAAACCGGCTTTACATAAGTGTATTAAAGCGTGAATTACATTCGATGCTTATTCGACCCCCACTTTGTTTACTGGGTATAAACAATTTAATTGAAATAAGTGTCGAGACAGAGAATTGTTTTTTTTATTATTTGAGACAAAGAATGCTCTTAACCATAATTTAAATAACAAAGGAAATTAATCGATATAAATTCGTTTTAATACCTGAAAGAACATTTAGGTCCCTGCAAATAAAATTGGACCACCTAATCCATATTGATAAAATGGACTACTCCATGGACTGGTCCGATGTAATGCAAGCATGGACCATGTCATTGTTAAAAAGTGTTTGTAGTGAGACAAAATGTCTTCGTTTTTTAACGACATGCTTTCGTTTTTAAACGACTTCAAAACTAATCCACTTGAGTATACCATGGAGTAGTTTTAAAACTACTCCTTAGTGGTCCAAAGGTGGGTTATATGGTCCTCTCCTAGGACATCGTAATGTTAAATAGTCCAGGTTTTTTCCATACGTTTGGCTTAGTTTTGGACTAGTCCTGGTCCCTTGTGAACTACTCTTTACACGCGTGTTTGGACTGGTCCTATTATTTGCAGGGGTGTAATTGGAAAGTAATTTCCCTTCATTTAAAATAATTGGCGCGCACTTTGAAGCAAGAAAATTGGGTGCTACAATGAAATAAATCGAAAGACTCCGAACGTTTTTCTACAAATTGTTAGTAATGCTTTGAGAATACAAAGCAAATAATTATTATTTTTTAAATATTTTGTCAGAGACATTCGTAACGAGTTTTATAGCGATATTTATATTTTTTTTACAATGTTTATTAAAGCAAAAAAAAAAAAAAAAATAACTTGCATAAATTTGACGGTCAAAGGGTTGCCAGATACCAAAATTCAAATAGGTATGTACAAAATTCACCTGGGGCCTAATTCTAGCAGTCGTGATCAAGTACTTTCTCGATTCGAAAGCAATTTTATTTCTTATTCTTTTAGTCGATTCAAAATTATTTTTTCAGAATTGTGAAACTCAAATTAATGCTTCACAACAGCTGATTCGTTCAGTATTGACTGAAATAATTATTCCCACACCACAATAGTGGAGAGGGTATCATGCATTTCTGCTTATGTGTGTAACGCCTTAAAATATTGGTCCTAGACCCACCTTAGAGTATACCGATCGACTCAGAATCACTTTCTGAGCCGAACTCACGATGTCCGTCCGGCTGGCTGGCTAGATGGCTGTACCTTGTGCGCAAAGTACAGGACGCAATTTTGGAGATAATTAGATAAAATTTGGGACATAGGTTCTTATTGACACAAGAACCAAGCCTATTGAAAATTGGCCAAAGCGTAGGACCACGAGGGAAGATAGGGGGAAATTTCTTCCTCTCAGAAACTATCAAACCGATTTATATGAAATTCAAAACATAGATAGAACCATATCATTATGGATACAATAGGGATGCATTTTTTAAAAAATAGGATCACGAGGGGAGATAGGGGCAATTTCTGCCTCTCACAAACTTTCAAACCGATTTTAATGAAGTTTATAAACATAAATAAAATGGACATATAAGCATGATGTGTTTTTTAATACTGTGGTGTAGGGTATCATATGGTCGGGCTTGACCGGCAATACTTTCTTACTTGTTAGATATTAAATTGCTTTCAAATCGAGAAATTACTCATCACAACTGCCAGAATCAGGCCTCTGGATTATGGAAAAATAATTGGACAATTTTAATTTACATTCATATGAAAGTTTACAAAAGCAACATTTTATACAATTAAAATTCATATCGTCACCTTAAATCTAAAAGTCTGTAAAGAACAAAAAAAAAAAAAAAAAATGAAATCGACTTTTTGATTATTTACGAAGTATTTTGGTTAATAACATCACGATCAATCAGATATATGTAACTATTTTGTATTGTTATTTACAGAAATTGCTAACTTTTGTTTAAGTTGTTTGCAAATATGTTTAATAAAGTTTGAAACTTTCATCAAAACTTAGTTGGTTTAAAATTTCAGAAGGACATTCTATAATATGTTATTTGTGAGTACAAATACTTTCATAAAAAGTATCGAAAAAACAAACGAAATCAATTTAGTATATAGTAAATGAAAAAAATATTAAATCATCAAGAATTTTTTTAAGCTGGACAAATTGTATTCGAACAGGCCGTCTGGCAGCCCTTATTTGAACTATGGGAAAACATTAACCTTCCACTAAAAAATTATGTTAAAGGCAGTGTTTATATTATCTGTGAAAAATTGTTCTACAATACTAATGTAAGACCCTATAAAGTATATATATTCTGGGTATTTTTGAGTAGCAAAGTCGATTTAACTATGCCCGTCTATCCGTTTGGATGTTGAAATAGGTTTTGCGAAGACCCTAGTTATGCTGGAGTCCAAAAGTTTATGCATTTATATTTCATATAGTTCGAAATTGTTTGCTATTAACATTCAGCAAGATCGCTCCACAAATGGCTGAGATATGAACAAAAATCTACAACTGCCTTTAGCTTTACCCATAAATTCCGTACTGTTTTTGTTGTTTTTTTTTTTTTTTTTCTTTATATCTGAAGAACGGCAAAAGCCAAAAGTTTCCAAATGAAGTACAAGCATCTTGGTTATCAATAGACGATATCCAACAATATGAGAGCGGGAGTGAAGAAGTGGTCGTAGCATCAAATAGATTTATTTAAATTGAAAGAACTGTTAAAGGAAAATTGTCCAAATTTGGTACACATAGCTGGATGTTTAATGCTTGTGCTTAAAACTTGGTGGGACTAGAGAAGTGGGCGTGGCACTTTTCCTACACAGTCATTGTAGATTTCTCTATACGTGTAGAACGGCAAGAGCCAAAGTTTCCAGATTAGGTACAAGCTTATTGGTGATTAATACACAACATTGAACAAAATGTCGGCTGGATTGAGAAGTGGGTGTGGCACAAAATAAAATAAGACAAATCGATATATTATTTCGCCTATCGTCGTTACAAATATCTTCCCGGAATAAGGATTTAGATACGATAGCGCCCACTTCATACGAACAATTGACTTAGACTACGGATGAGTGTAAATAGGATTCGGCTAAGACGAATACAGCACTCGTGTTTATTTTGCAAGACGAATTATAAAACCCTAAGCGTTTTTTAAGGGTTTGAATTAAAATGTGCAAATTAAAAATGTTTTCTGATAAAATATGGCCTTAACTGTGACCATATCGAGCCCTTACCGCAAAAATAGCTTAAGCGGCAAAATTTTCGATTTTCGTTTTTTTTTTAAATAAATGAATTTATTGGCATCAGCTCTTTAAATGTCATGGCCACATAACATACAGTCTACAACTAACATGAAATGCTTACAATTAACACTAAAATGATGTTAGTGTTAAGTATAGACTCGTCATGTTAGAGGTTTTCTCATGTTATAACAGGGTTGTTAATGCAAATGTTTTAGCAACGCTTTTATAACATCATGTTATAACAGCAAATCATGTCAGTTGTAGACGGGGAGTAAGGTATCGTTACGATTTTATAGCAAAAACAATTTTAGCTTAAGTGCCAACCTTCATACAAAAGTTTTATGAAATATATTTAAAAAAACCTCCTCCTGTAAAATCTTGTTTTTTTGTCGCTTAAGCTTTTTTTGCGGTAGGTTCTCGTTATTTAACAATATGTAACTATACATATCTATATAGACATAATAACGGGTGATTTTTTTTAAAGCTATAGGAAAGTTTAAAAAAAAAACACATAAAATTCAAAGAATGCAAGAAATCTTTATTTGAATCGATAGTACGGTCCATATAATTTATTGTTTGAAGATTATTTCATGCAAATGTTGACCGTGACTGCGCCTCAAATGGTTCATCCGCTTTGGCATACTCTTTCCAACATTTCGGCCGGTATCTCATGAATAAATGCCTCAATGTTGTCTTCCAATGCGTCAATTGAAGCGGGCATGTGTGTATAGACATGTTCGTTAACATAGCCCCACAAAAAAATAGTCTAAAGGCGTTAAATCGCTAGATTTAGGCGGCCAATTGACCGGTCGTGAACGTGAAATAAAATGTTCACCGAAGTCGCCGCTCAATAAGTCCATTGTTAAGAGTGCTGTGTGGCATGTGGCACCGTCTGGTTGAAACCACATGTCATGCAAGTCAAGTTCTTGCATTTTGGGCAAAAAAAGTTGGATATAATCCAGTGTTGCCAAAAGATTTTTTGAAAAATACCTACGCATACTAAAAAAAATCCGATTTTACCCAACACGTTTCAAAAATTTTCCCTACAAAAATCCCTACGCGTTTTAGTCATTAAAGTTTAAGAAGAAACAATAGTAATAAAAAACTAATTTCATTCGCATATGTTTAGTAAAGCTCTAACTAACAACAAAAATAAGTAAAAACAAACAAAAAAAATTATGTACTTTTTTTTAAATTTTAAAATCTTTTTATATTCAATGAAAAAAAAGAGGTTTAAAAAAAATATGTACCCCCGTATCCATAAACATTTATGAAGTTTACCAAGCCTTTATTAAAATAAAATTATTTTTATGAATACGGCAGGTAATCTTTATATGATCACTTTAATTTAATTCAGGTACAATAAAACTCTCTCAAAAAAATATTTCCTTTAATATACCTGAACCACTTTTGAATTCAGGAAAAGCTGCTTTCATTTTTACAATAATTTAATTAAGAATCTTCGTCGATTTCAATTTCACGTTATTTCGATTCCCATGACATGACCGTATATTTATGTATTTCTTTTGAACTGAATTTTCTAAGTGACCATTAATACATTCGAAATTAATGCAGCCTCTTCCGTTTTTGTTGCAAAAATGATCTTATAATACAAACTAAACTTGAAGTTGTGTGGCTCAATTTGTATCGCTTTCTTGTGGTCTCACTGCATCACCATTTGCATTGGGAAAAGCAAACAAAATCCGAACCAGTTTTGATAAATTTGGAAACACAACCTCACCATTATAGTTTTTCCATCTTTCAAAACGAATTAGTTTCACAATTTTAGAAAATTAATTTTATGCGATTGTTCTACACTCATACAAAAGATCATTGAGGCTTTAGTTAAATTGTACTTATCTTTTTTTTTTGTCCCAAAATATGTTCGATACTTAAGAATTCCATTTCTTTAAATATTAAATCATTAATTAAAATTAATTTTTTGCATTTATTTCGTATACAATGCAATATGAGGAAAATACCTACATTTTGGCGAATATAAAAAATCTGTCCGATTTTCCCTACGCTCCTATTTTAGTAACAAAAAACCCTACATGTAGGGATTTTTCCCTACTTTTGGCAACACTGATATCATCTCACGTTGTTGAGTAACAGAGGCCCAATTGCGGCGAACGGCGACGAATCGATAATTGATGGTCATCATTAACACTGGCCGATACAGCTGCGATATTTTCTTCACTTCGCACTCTACGTAAGCGTGTTGGTGGTTTAATGTCCAACAATGTAAATTTGGTGCGAAATTTAGTCACAATAACCCGAATAGCCGCTTCAGTGGGTCGATTAAACTGACCATAAAATGGAAGAAGCGCGCGATGAACTTTCTTAACAGAGCACGCATTTTGATAATAAAATTCAATAATTTGCAAGCGTTGTTCGTTTGTAAGACGATTCATGGTTAAATTATAGACCAAACTGAAGATGTTTGACAGTGAAACAAAACACGAAACGTGCGTCAGTTGTTTAAGCTAGTGTTGCCAAAAAGATAATAGCTAAAAAATCACCCATTATTATCTGGAGTTTTGTTTTTTTTTAAGGGAAACTGTTTAAGATTTCTAAAATTTATTACCTGTCTTTAATTTAATACAGCCACCATCTAAATTAATGAATAAATAAGATTATACTTAAATTATATTAAATTTGAGAAATAAGCCTATTAAAAAAGCTGTTAGATAAATGTTTCTTATTAATACTTCTTTAACTTAAAGTTTATTTTTTCCCCTGTAATTTCCATTAGAATTTATGAAAACTTTTTCACAAAAAAAAAAAAAAGTTAATAGATATTATAAATTATTTATGTTGATATCAAAATAAATTTCAGTTTTTATAAGAACCAACAAAAAAAAAAAAAAAAAATTAAAAAAAAAACTTTATTGTGTATTTAGACTAGTGTGGCGTGAATTTAACAATATTTTCCTTCGAAATGCCACAAGAGATTAAATGGTTTTAAAATATCACCCATATTTAACAAAAACTTAAGTGATAAAGAGCCAGTGCTGGGACGAACAACCTAAAAACAACAATATCCGTAGCACACCACAGCAAGAGATTCATGAATGGAATAATATTTTGGCTGTAACATTTTTTTAGCTATAGCGGCTTTCTTTGCTTGTATGGCAATAATAAAAAAATATTAAAATCTCTGGTGCCACAATATTTTCGTTTAGTGTTGTTTTTGTTTCGTTATTTTAGAGATTTAAGACTTTATTAAGAACTTAAATCCTAAAATTAAGGCAATTAATCCAAAGAAGAAAAAATAGCTTTTTTATTATACTTTTGTATTTGTGTGCATTAAATAAAAAAAATTCTTTTAGCTTTTATGACTCTCCTTAGAGCTTTTGTAGCCGTTGTGCTGGTGCTGTTAAGTTCATTTTGTTGTTTAAATGAAGACAAAGATTTTTGTCTTTTTGAATTTGGTAAAAAACATTTTTATTAGATTTGTTTTTTTTTTTTTTTTTTTGTTTTAAATTTTGAAACAATTTTCTAAAAGATTTTGTTATTCGTGCTTAATTCCCAGTTTTTATTCTTGATAAAAACACTTGAAATTTATTGTTGATGGGATAAGCTATTCCTATGCATTTCACTGGTTGCTTAGGCCAGATCATCAGGAAACTTCATCCATAAAGATTTTAGACAAACTAAAGATATTAAACCAAATAAAACTGTTAAACGTATAAGACTTATAGCAACAGTTTTACTTGTAACAATATCAAAGCTTGAACAAAATACATCAACAATAAAAAAGTGGGTTTATCTCATCTTACACTCCCCACTACAATTAGTTGAAATTCTCTCAACATTAATTGTAGTTGTAAGTAGGTTAAGAAAAACAAAATAAAAAACAAACAACAACTTACAAAAGATGTTGTCAATTAAGTGTTTTTTTAGGCCGTGCACTTGCCTGTTTATTATCAAAAAGTAATTTCAATTTTTGGGAATACAAAATTTTAATTTCAAAAGATTTTGTTATTCGTGCTTAATTCCCAGTTTTTATTCTTGATAAAAACACTTGAAATTTATTGTTGATGGGATAAGCTATTCCTATGCATTTCACTGGTTGCTTAGGCCAGATCATCAGGAAACTTCATCCATAAAGATTTTAGACAAACTAAAGATATTAAACCAAATAAAACTGTTAAACGTATAAGACTTATAGCAACAGTTTTACTTGTAACAATATCAAAGCTTGAACAAAATACATCAACAATAAAAAAGTGGGTTTATCTCATCTTACACTCCCCACTACAATTAGTTGAAATTCTCTCAACATTAATTGTAGTTGTAAGTAGGTTAAGAAAAACAAAATAAAAAACAAACAACAACTTACAAAAGATGTTGTCAATTAAGTGTTTTTTTAGGCCGTGCACTTGCCTGTTTATTATCAAAAAGTAATTTCAATTTTTGGGAATACAAAATTTTAATTTCAAAAGATTTTGTTATTCGTGCTTAATTCCCAGTTTTTATTCTTGATAAAAACACTTGAAATTTATTGTTGATGGGATAAGCTATTCCTATGCATTTCACTGGTTGCTTAGGCCAGATCATCAGGAAACTTCATCCATAAAGATTTTAGACAAACTAAAGATATTAAACCAAATAAAACTGTTAAACGTATAAGACTTATAGCAACAGTTTTACTTGTAACAATATCAAAGCTTGAACAAAATACATCAACAATAAAAAAGTGGGTTTATCTCATCTTACACTCCCCACTACAATTAGTTGAAATTCTCTCAACATTAATTGTAGTTGTAAGTAGGTTAAGAAAAACAAAATAAAAAACAAACAACAACTTACAAAAGATGTTGTCAATTAAGTGTTTTTTTTTAGGCCGTGCACTTGCCTGTTTATTATCAAAAAGTAATTTCAATTTTTGGGAATACAAAATTTTAATTTCAAAAGATTTTGTTATTCGTGCTTAATTCCCAGTTTTTATTCTTGATAAAAACACTTGAAATTTATTGTTGATGGGATAAGCTATTCCTATGCATTTCACTGGTTGCTTAGGCCAGATCATCAGGAAACTTCATCCATAAAGATTTTAGACAAACTAAAGATATTAAACCAAATAAAACTGTTAAACGTATAAGATAAGCACGAATAACAAAATCTTTTGAAATTAAAATTTTGTATTCCCAAAAATTGAAATTACTTTTTGATAATAAACAGGCAAGTGCACGGCCTAAAAAAACACTTAATTGACAACATCTTTTGTAAGTTGTTGTTTGTTTTTTATTTTGTTTTTCTTAACCTACTTACAACTACAATTAATGTTGAGAGAATTTCAACTAATTGTAGTGGGGAGTGTAAGATGAGATAAACCCACTTTTTTATTGTTGATGTATTTTGTTCAAGCTTTGATATTGTTACAAGTAAAACTGTTGCTATAAGTCTTATACGTTTAACAGTTTTATTTGGTTTAATATCTTTAGTTTGTCTAAAATCTTTATGGATGAAGTTTCCTGATGATCTGGCCTAAGCAACCAGTGAAATGCATAGGAATAGCTTATCCCATCAACAATAAATTTCAAGTGTTTTTATCAAGAATAAAAACTGGGAATTAAGCACGAATAACAAAATCTTTTGAAATTAAAATTTTGTATTCCCAAAAATTGAAATTACTTTTTGATAATAAACAGGCAAGTGCACGGCCTAAAAAAACACTTAATTGACAACATCTTTTGTAAGTTGTTGTTTGTTTTTTATTTTGTTTTTCTTAACCTACTTACAACTACAATTAATGTTGAGAGAATTTCAACTAATTGTAGTGGGGAGTGTAAGATGAGATAAACCCACTTTTTTATTGTTGATGTATTTTGTTCAAGCTTTGATATTGTTACAAGTAAAACTGTTGCTATAAGTCTTATACGTTTAACAGTTTTATTTGGTTTAATATCTTTAGTTTGTCTAAAATCTTTATGGATGAAGTTTCCTGATGATCTGGCCTAAGCAACCAGTGAAATGCATAGGAATAGCTTATCCCATCAACAATAAATTTCAAGTGTTTTTATCAAGAATAAAAACTGGGAATTAAGCACGAATAACAAAATCTTTTGAAATTAAAATTTTGTATTCCCAAAAATTGAAATTACTTTTTGATAATAAACAGGCAAGTGCACGGCCTAAAAAAACACTTAATTGACAACATCTTTTGTAAGTTGTTGTTTGTTTTTTATTTTGTTTTTCTTAACCTACTTACAACTACAATTAATGTTGAGAGAATTTCAACTAATTGTAGTGGGGAGTGTAAGATGAGATAAACCCACTTTTTTATTGTTGATGTATTTTGTTCAAGCTTTGATATTGTTACAAGTAAAACTGTTGCTATAAGTCTTATACGTTTAACAGTTTTATTTGGTTTAATATCTTTAGTTTGTCTAAAATCTTTATGGATGAAGTTTCCTGATGATCTGGCCTAAGCAACCAGTGAAATGCATAGGAATAGCTTATCCCATCAACAATAAATTTCAAGTGTTTTTATCAAGAATAAAAACTGGGAATTAAGCACGAATAACAAAATCTTTTGAAATTAAAATTTTGTATTCCCAAAAATTGAAATTACTTTTTGATAATTTTCTAAAAGTTTAAAAAAATTTGGAAGATTAATAAAAGACAGTTTTAATTTCTCTTAATTCATGCTGCTTTTATTAGCAACAAACTTTTTTTCAAGTTGTTTTAGAGAACTTTTTTTTTTGGTACATTTAAAAAATATTTTAACAAATAACACTTCTAAAAATTTATGTTTGCCATATTAACAACACAATAGAGAAATATTAGAAATTTTTATAAAATTCTCATTAAAAAACTAAAATTTGTTAAAAAGAAAAACAAAAATGTTTTAAAATTATAATTTACTCCATTAAATCAACAAAATAAAATTTTGTAAAACATTAAAAAAAAACATTTCTTTTGATGTTCCGAAAACAGTTGGTCGGTAAATGTGTTTGTAGTTTAACGTAACGCCGTCATTGTGCTCGCGACCTAACCTCACGCAAATCAACAGTGAATTTCAATAGTTGTCCACCACTTGTAATATTGCCTTTTTAAATTTGTTAGCTTAATTGACTTAACTTGTTTAAATTGACACACTCATTATAAATTTTGTTTCGAAAGAATTGATTGAAATATGTTTTGTTTTTTTTTTTTAACAATGTTTTAATAATTTTTATAAACTTACTAAAGCCATTAATCCCCAAAATAAAACCAGAAGCGATAATTAATAAAAAAAGTTTATTTTTCTTATTCATTGCATACAAAATACTATAAAAGTAACTGAGCTACCTAAACAAGAGCGGCAAGCGTTTTTTTAAACATGAACTTCTATTGCCAATGCATTTTCAATAAAATATAACGACTAAGCGATTTATCAAACAATATTTTCCAGACGGGTGGTGTTAAATTCACGTTCTAAATGTCTGTTTCGTATAAACTGTGTGAAAATGAAAAGTTTTGACATTAAACAGACGCTTGCCGCTCTTATTTAAGCCCTTATGCTGGGTACACACTATGCAACGCATTTACGCAATCTAGTGAATTAAATTCATTTTCATTAATTTCAGATTGCATCAACAGCAAAACGCTTTGATATTTTGAGGTTGCATTGAAACAGATTGCATGTAGATTGCACTGTGTGTACCCAGCATTATGACACTATATTTTGCATTCATTAATTGATACAGAATTGATAGAAAGAAACAGTAAATGCTTGAAAGAGCAAACTATAAAAAATGTTAGCAAAGTTTTATACAGCCATGTCACAGAGTACAATTCCGTTCGGAAACGGAATTCATTCCGTATTTTGGTGCTTCAGAAAATGACGAAAAAAAAAATTCGGAATGAAACCATTTTTGTTCTCATGCACGGAATGGGAGTTTTCTGTATCTGAAAGGCCAAAAAACTATCAAAATACACTTTCTATTAATAAACAAATATGTTTTCTTCAATTCCGAACGGAATTGTACTCTGTGACATGGCTATAGTCTCTTTTCTCTTGTTATGGTTTTGTTTCAGGGATGGCGTTGAGAATTTTTAAAATTGTACCAACAGCCTTTAAAAATTGTACCTTATTGTACTAAAAGATTTTTTTAGTTGAAATAAATTTTATTTATGTTCTAAAAAACACTACAAAAAGGTATTATAAATCTTAGTTTAAAAAGTATCAACAAAAAAGTACAATTGAAACAACTTAGCCATCCCTGTTCAGTTAATTTTATTAAATGCTGCCAACTTTTTGTTTATGAGAAACCTAAAAACTAAAAGCGGAATATCGCTGAATTTGCCTATAACCGCCGATTCAGCAACACTTTTAATATTTCAAGCTTGAAATGTCAATTTTAAGTTGAACTATTTAAAAATTTTTTTTTTTGACATAACTTCATTTTTTATCGATAACTTTAGTAATACAGCTGAACCCTTCGCACTTGGTAAATTTTTCTATTACTTTCTATTTGCACTGTTCACCAAAAATTGAAAAATGCATTAAAAATTTAGGTAGGGTGGCTGTTCTCAACTGGGTACAGTGGTGGGTCGCAGGAAAACACTTTCTAAATATTTTTTATCCATACATAATGCTTTTAAATATTTCTTGCATTGTCAGTGTTTTATGTTTTCTAGAGATGGTAAAAACGTTTTCCTATTCACTTTCGTACGAATTTGGTTTCTGTGACACTCTTGTATACCTGTGGGAATAAGGAAAAGTGCTAAGTCTTAAGCAGCAGTGAGTAAAATAACCCAGCCGACTCAACTGACCTCACTACATGCGGAGTTGCCAGATGGCACCAACATATCTAGTGTGATTCCCATAGGAAATATCTCTGCGTTTGCATGAGTAAACCGTCAGTTGGGGTTTCAACCAGTCAGACACCAACAAGTTTTTTTTAGTTTTGTAGGAGAGCAATTTTAAACTATAAAGCTGTTATTTGAAAACTTATTCCTTTTCTAATGCGATGAAGTGATTTCCGCGTTTATAGTTTTTTTTTAAAGATTTTGTTCCTAAATGAACCTAATGTCACTGATCGGAAGTAAACAAAAGTTTTTATGTTTTTATACCCACACCACAATAGTGGAGAGGGTATTATGCACTCAGAATCACTAACGGCGAACTAACGATGTCCGTCTGGCTGGCTGGCTGGCTGGACACATAAGCTATACAGTTTTTCAAAAATAGGACCACAAGGGAAGGTAGGGAGCAATTTCTGCCTCTCACAAACTTTCAAACCGATTTTCATGAAGTTTATAAACATAGATAGATCCAAATTTATATGGACACATAAGCATGATGTGTTTTTAATTACTGTGGTGTAGGGTATCATATGGCCGGGCTTGAACGACTATTAATCGTACAAAATAATTGAAGATTTGGCCATGTGTAGTTTTGAACGTAAATATCTCAAAGGTTCTATGAGCTCAAATTTAGCTTCAGTAAACTTTAGCACTTTTTTCGTTTTACCACAGATATTTTATACAAATTATTTTTGATATCTTTTATTAAAGAACGTTGTTATTACTTTAATTGCTTTGGGTGGGGAAGGAGCTCTCGCATAATTTTCATTATCTTTTAAGGGAAATCAGGTATGCCTTGTTTGTCTGTCTTATGAGATTTTGTCGTTTTATTTTGAAATTGTTTTTTTTTTTTTGTTTTGAAATTATTATTTGCATTGTCTAATGCTTTGGCGTCCTGTTACTGCAGCGAATTACAGTTTTAAGTTTTGCAAGATTAACCATGTGTACTAGTTTTTAAACTTACTTTTCTGATCTGGTCTGGCTGATGCTACGGTTTTCAGTTATGGTGCACTGTTTCAGACTCCAATATAGAAAAAATTCAAAGACGGCAAAACAATATTCTTCGATTCAGCAATCGAAAATTTACAAAGACCTTCATGTGCCATCAATTAAAACTATTTATGATTACAAAACATTAAAAAAAAACATTTAAAAAGGCTTGAACTGCTGCCAAATCCATTCTCTTAAGAAGAAGGGACACTGCTGCACTCTTCAATGTGATAAAAATTTTCGCCGCAAAATTGTGTTTAAAGGAGATGAATTTATTTAAATTGATCCCAAAAGTATTAAAAATATCGTTTTATGGTACATTAGTATTAATCGCGAGTACGAGCGCTAACTTTAAAAAAAAGACATTGAAATCAGCGTACTCGGGTTAGCTTCACCAGTAGGGTTTCCAGCTTATTAAAATTTTCTAATAGCACAGTGTTATTGTTAGCGCATATTTTTATTTTATGAACAAAAAAAATAGCTCTTCTCATCTGTTTGTCTTGTGGAGAATCATCCATGTACTACTCAATTTAACGTGGGGGAGTACCATTTAAAACTCAGGCCAGCTTCTGCAGGAGTACTTTTTCTAAATCACATTGATGAAAAGGAGCAGATTTTAGAAAATTCCAGCTTAATAGGCGAAGGCTTCGGTCGATTGATTGCTTTGGAGAAGGCCCATTCTTTATACACATTACAGTATAAAACAGATATAAGAAAATTATAAGATTTCACAAGAAATATTCTTGTAAGCGTGTTTTCTACACAGAAAAAAAAATTGATTTCAATTAAAAAATTTGTGATATTAATTAAAAAATTAATTAAATTTGCACCAGTAAACAAATTAATAGTAACAATTAAACGTTTAATTCATTTGATTAAACGTTTAATTCACTTGATTAACCGTTTAATTCAATTGATTAAATCTTTAATTAAAACTGATTTTATTTTTGATTAATGCTTTAATTGGTGAAAAATGTTGAAGAAATTTTACCGTGTAATAAAGGTTTATACTGTTATTAGATTTTTCTAACGACCGAATATGAAAGTACACAGAAAAATTCTCCAAAATCTTTCACCAATTAAAGCTGTAATCAAACATAAAATCAGTTTTAATTAAAAATTTAATCAAGTGAATTAAGCGTTTAATCAAGTGCAAATTTAATTAATTTTTTAATTAATATCACAAATTTTTTAATTGAAATACATTTTTATTTTGTTTAATTATACTAAAAAGTGAACTATTCAAAAAAATTTTAATAACTTGAGACCGATTCGCCTAATTTTCTTAAAATGGAATTTAGTAGAAAATAAGAAAAGGAAAACATATTTTTTTTTTTTGGTTTATAAGAAAAATACTCGAAAAACTGAGTGCTTTTTATATAAGTTTTACTGCACGTTCGATCACTTGCGTCGTAAAAACAGCACATCAATGTTCGTCAATATGTATTTTGACAAAATAAATAACTGCATGTTTTTGAAATTAAAATAAAAATTTTCGTTAAAAAATTTATATTGAAAACAAAAACAAATTTCAGTCTTATTTTTATTGTTGTTTTAATGTAAATTTCCAAAAACGAACATTTTTATTCCTATTTGAAAAACGGGCAGTTAATCAAAGGCTTTAATTTTTTAATATATTTTGTTTTGTAAATCAATTTACGTTGTGCTATTTATAGTTAAATATAGTTTTTTTAATAGTTAAGTCTAAATACTCAACAAAACAAAAACAACTGTTAGACAAACTCCCAGTAAATTAAAAAATAGAAAACGCTTCAAACAGCTACTCCTGTTTTCCTTAATTTTTTTTTAAACTTAGTAGTAAAACTAATCAAACACCCATCTACAATTAATAATTAAAATCCCCCAAGAACTTTTAATCAGGTATACAAAATATAAAATACAACAACAACAATAATACCACCGCAATTGACCAGAATTTAGATTAAAAAAACCAGGAATTTGCTTAAACTTATTAAAATCCACAGCCCATAAAATATTTTTGGGCAAATAGAATTTCAGTGCGGTAGATGTGTTTGCTATGAGTGTCTAAGAATTTCAGCTCATTCATTTATTTCGTACCTAATTCGTTTCCGTTTCCTTTTTTTTTTTTTTGCTCTCTGACCAAACCAAAAGTTTAACCAAATTAAGTTAATTATCATAAATCATCAAAAACAAAAGTGGTAGGGGCAACAGATGAATAAACAAAATTTAAATATTGTCGAAAAACAAGACCCACTACATCGTCTCTAGCAAATTAACATGGCTAAAAAATGATTTCAAAAGTAATTTCGGGTGTCTTTTTAGCTGCATGAGAACTTTTGATATCGATAACTATTGCTTGGCAGCTCAGAATGTCAAACTGTGTTGTTATTTCAGTTCAGTAAGGGGTGGCAAGTCATCATGAATCGTTTAACGAAAGGCTTATTCATGTAAATGGCGGCGTCGATACTACAACAAGTATTCTTTCGTTGGTCGTTATGTCAAAAACAAGCAACTTTTGACATTCCTCTCTCTAAGTAAGAAAAAAAGTAGCACAGCTGTGCTTTCAATGCCACCTGAAAAATAAATGCGCCTTGTTTTAACGTTTGAACAACGCTACCAAATTTCGGAAATTGACTTTGGAAAAGTAAATCTTTTGGCGAAGTTTATGGAACACTTCATCCACTCTACGAAGTTCATTTCTGGTTAAGTGGCTACATTAATAAGCAAAATTGCCGTATTTAAAACGAAGACAGCCCTTAAGACGTTAACGAATCACCACTAAGGAGCTGACGTTTGTTTCCAAAAATAATCAGCTAAACATCACTGACATTTGGTTGCCATACAACGAGCTTAACAACCGATTTATTGCAAAATCCATTTGAGGCAACTTATTTCCAGAAGTGATCCTCTTTACTGGCCTCCTCGTTTGTGAGATTTTACGTCTCTGGCTTACTTTTTATGAGACTACGTATCAACTAGAGGTACACACCACGCTTTACAGGCATTTTCGCTGTCTACGCAGCTGTCTGTTTAAAAAGTAGAATCTCTGTAGTTATATGTACCTAATAAGCTACATGCACAAAAGCGTAGGAAGCATTGAGGCGTTGAATGCAAAAAGTAAGTTTACTTTCTACTTTTGTAAGCGCCAAAAGCAGCGTTCGAACAAATCAGCTGGTTATGACAAATGAAATTTAATTTTTACTTGTGGTAATGCCTCATAAAAAGCTTTGCATGTAACTTGAAACGTATAAAAATCAAGCAATGCGTAGAGGCGAAAACGCGTGGGGTGGACCTCCAGCTTAAGGCATTGGTTAATGACGACAAAACAACAACTCTTGAAGAATAGGAAGCCAAAAAATTCAAGCTATAATTGACGGCATACGGCCAGATTTATTGGAAAAAGAAGTCATAAATTGAATTAATCGAACGGAACATGTAACATGTAGCCGCGGCGGCGGACACATGCCGGAAATAATATTTATAAAATTAACGCCATAAAATTATCTACCAGATTATAATAAAAAAGTTCATAAAATTTCTGCCTTTTTTATGATTTCAAGTTCTAGTGCAGCTAAAAAAAATACACCCTGTAGTTTATTTGCTTTATTTTATTTACCCCACATTTTGAAGGCGTGTTTTATTTATGTGGTCAACATGAAAAGCTAGTTTACTGACGCAATGGCCGGATAGAAAGTTTCTGGTAAAATATTTAACAAAAAAAAAAACTTACTGCCTGTTCAACAATTTCGAAGGTTAACGTAAGAATTTAATTATTTCTTTTGCTTTAAAATTTTTAAAATTAGAAAAATCCTGTAATTTCAAACTTCTTATTTTGTGTTTCGACAACTTTTGCGGATCTTTTTTTTAAATGTTTAAGTCCAGCAAAAGCCTTTTGTAAATTATAACACTGTCTAACAAATCAAAATTGGTGTTGCTTTGTGCTAATGTTTTGTAAGGCCAAGTATAATTAGTTTCCCTAACACGATCTCTCACAAATGAACCAGCATAAATTAAGAAAAACATTGATTAATATCGACAAGACTTATCGCAAGCGCGTTGAAATGGCCGTCAGTACTCATCAGATACACTTAGATCCAATGATCCATTGTGATACCTTGGAATTCTACAAAACTGAACTCCATCCCTTGAATCCACCCTACTACCAACGAAGTTCAATATATACTCCAGTTCAATGCCATTGATATCGTACAATCCGTCAAAACAGGCGGTTCTCAATCCAGCCAGTCGCCTTTTCACCAATACAAGACAGTGATATACATAGTTGGTGCAACACGTTTTCTTTCTCATTTTCGTCATGTCAGTTGCGGCAGTAATCATATGTGCGGTTTCCTCAATACAGGCAGGCGATTGATTGTGAAGTAGAAAGTTTTAAAGAAATTTTAGTACATAATCTATCGCCTTGTATTGTGGCAACCGCACAATGTGTTTCGCTCGCAGTTGCTGTGCTGCGAATAACTTTTATATTAACATCTATATATATAAAATAGGATGTGTGTATGTATGTATGTATGTATGTATGTATATATGTTTGTATGTATGTGTGTATGTAACGTATGGACTCCAAAACGGCTGGGCTAATTTTGATGAAATTTTCAAGGAATCTTCAGAATATTCAGGCAGGTAACACTGTGAAGTCTGATTTTTGATTTCGGTCTGCGGGCGGAGGGGCGCGGCAGAATCCAATTTTCATATTGCACCACCAATGACTTCTATATAATTTGGACGATTTTTTCTTTAAAATGATCGCCATGGTCCAACTTAGATTTATACGAAAAGAAAATTTTGCCCCGCCCACTTTTTTCGAATTACCTAAAATCAGAGAACGGCTCCATCGATTTGACAAATTTTTCTTTCAAATGTTCGTATTAATCCATTTTAAGTTTTCATCGATAGAAAAATTTGCCACGCCTACTTTTACGCATTACTTGAGAACGGCTTGACCGATTTGGACGATTTTTTCTTTAAAATCATCGCCATGGACCAACTCGGAAAGACTAATTTTTCTTTCAAATGTTCGTATCTTTCTAACGGATTTTAAAAATCGAACGCAAACATTTTTCCAAATTTGGACAGGACAACGTCTGTCGGGTCAGCTAGTAATCTATAGTACTAGCTTTAACCCGTGGCTTCATTCACGTGAAAATTAGAGCATTTAACTGTCCAGATGAAAAGTAAAAGGCGTCTTAACCCATCAGCGCCCAATTTTTATTTTAAGGATTGTTTGCTATTTTCAAAAAAGGAAATTTTATTTACTTAATTAATTTAATTATTATTTATTAAATTGTATTGTGCATGTTCCCAAATGGGATTATGGGGCGCTAATGAGGACATATTTATATACCGGCCTCTGGATCATATTTAATATGTATACCAAATTTATCAGAAAGCGAATTTGAGAAAAAGTACCATTTGGTATGGCCATATGCTATCTCTATTGCTAATTTTTCGAAAAGAGAAAAAGTACCAAGGATAAAAGAGTACCAGCTTTTCCTAATTGTAGGCCCCCAGAAAGTACACAGAATGCAGTCTTGGGCCAAATACATGCACAGAAAAAATTATTTTTTCAATTCAAACACAAAATTTGTAGAATCAAAAATTTTTTTGTCTGAAATCGGTCCTATAAACAAATTCGCATATTCAAACAATTGATTTGCATTTTGTTTATTGAAAAAAAAAACACCGATTTTTTCAAACAAATAATTTAACTGAATCCAACAAAAAGTTTACTGAAATTCATTTAAATTTCAAACAATTAATTTTGCTGAATCAAACAATAAAGTTTTTGCACAAGAAATGATGCGCACACAAGCAAACACTGTTGGAAAAGATGAAGCAGAGCAGAGCGGCCAGCTTGCTTTGAGACACATCTTTTTGTTGGAATAATTTTTTAACGAAGTCTTATTTATACACACAATGTTTCTTCATCACTCACTGTTGCTGGCATCCTTTCCTTTGCTAATGAAGAAGAAATGTGACCAAAAACGGCGGCAGACCGACTCGATATGTTTTTCGTCATCATTCTATTTTTGTATTTGATGTATTTAACTAAACAGTTTGAAAAAATTGAATACGGGATTTTTTTTCTTTTTATAAACTTTAAAACCAACCAAAAATTTATTTTGTTATTTATAATGTTGTTGTTGTTTCTGTTGTTTAAAAATAGTGAAAGGTTTTTTATACCTGCTATTGTTTTTGTTGTTTTTTTACTACAAACCTCGTCACGCTATTTTATCATTTTTCTTATTGCTGTACTTTTTTAAAGCGTCCAAAAATAGAATGCATGTGTTTGTTGTTGTAGTTCTTATATTTCACATAAAGAAGTGTTGCACACGATAAAATAAAAATATGCAAAATAAACGACAACATTAAGGAGCGTTAAATATTTCATACAAAATTACGAAAACTTAAAAACCAATAACGCGTTTATTATATTTTTGAATAGTTGTCAACATTTTTGTTGGTTAAATAAAAATCAAACAAAAATATTAATTGAATCAGTAAAAAAATTTGTAGAAATCAAAAAAAATTTCAAACAAAAATATTAATTGAATCAGTAAAAAAATTTGTAGAAATCAAAAAAAATTTCAAACAAGCATTTGTTTAAAAATAATTCGGCAATAATTTTTCTGTGTGGTTTGCTGTATTTAAAATACAAAATACTTGTATTTATTGTACGTATTTCAAATACAAAATAATTCCACGTCACGTACATGTATGTATTTAAAATACGAAATACAACATTTTTATTCAAACCAAAAAATATGTACATTAGATAAAACTAATTAACAAAACACTTGTTTCCCCTAATAAATATCAGATTTTTAAATGTAGCATCAGACAAACAGTTTCTTGCCGGAGAATAAATAAAACCTGTTGAAGAAAATAATCTTTCTACAGGTCCTGATGAGCACAAAGTTGTATGAAATTCTTTGAATACTCTTTTTATATTTGGATAGCTGTCAAGAGTTTGCTCTTGTCTCTGAGGAAACTGACCAATTCCAAATCCAAATTTGATGTCCTAGATTTACCATCATCCTTGTCTACGAAAACAACAAAATCATCGTCTTCTTACTGGTGTTTCTACTTCTGATATTTCCAGTTGGCATTTTAAGTTTTTTGTAATTTTCCTCCAGAGTATAAATTGCAAGATTTTGGATTCTTTGCCTTTCTTCTGTCGTTATGTTTTGTGGCAGCCAACGCATCTTATAACCAGGATAATAACAGGAGGCCAAAAAAGATCTATTGTGATTGTTTAAAAAAAACTTATCGAAATCTTTTTTCCAAGCTCTCTTTTAGTAGCGGTATAATAGGACTTAAATGTCTTAAATTGTTTCCATTCAATCTTGTTCTAACCGACATTAAAATCGCCAAAAGTTTTCCGTAATAACAGTTGTTACCCTGAAGGTAATCTTAAGCAGTGGCAATAGGTTTCAAAACTACAATGGTTCTTCTAAATATTCCAGTTCTATAGCCGCGAAAGTGCTCATACAAAGAGTTCCATCTGCAGAAATCTTTTATGATGTTTTCAAAATACAAAATGCTCCCATTTTGTATTGAAAATACAAAATACAAAATACTTGCTGGACATGTATTTTAAATATAAAATACTTGCACGTCATATATTTAAAATACAAATACAAAATACGTATTTGTATTTTAGATACTTATATTTCAAATACATGTATTTAAAATACTGCCCAGCCCGGACTGTATGTAAATGTAGACTATAGTCTGTAAGAATATTAAATTTATCGAAAAGAGAAAAAGTACCAATCTTTTCCCGTTTTTGCCTTTTTAAAAGTACTTATTTTGTCCATTCCAAATTTATCAAGAAGAAAATAAGTATCTATTGTTCCCCGATTTCCCTCTTAAAAAGTATCCTCAACATCCAAGTATTCAAGTATAAAAACTTTCGCATTTATAACATTAGTAGGATGTACAAAAAAGGTTTATAATTTGTACCTTTTTGTGTTATTTAAAATTAATACAAAAATTGGTTTAAACTTTTAGTAAAATTAACGTCAAAAAAGTAAAATTTTTAAAGGTTGTTGGTACAATTTTAAAATTCTCAAAGCCATCCCTGGTCGGCACAAAATTGTCTGTATTGTCCAGTGTTACCACCAGCAAGATTCAGAATTACACTTGAGATGAAGCAAAATTACCCGATTTAAATGAAATTACACCTGATATAAATTTAAGTTTTATTTAATAAAAAGACACGTACAAAGATGCAAAAACACAACAATATCCATATTAGTCAAACTGGTAATTTTATTTAAATTAACAAAAATAACATTAAAGGCTTAAAAAAAGTTAATAAAACATAAAATAAAACTGCTAAAATAATGAGTTTAACTTCCACATTTGGTTAATACATCTTGGGAAGGTTTAAAATGTGCATTGGCATTGCTTTATAATGGATGCTTTTTAGCCCCATAGAGCTTACGAAAGATTAGCTGTCAAACGAACTGTCAGACTGTTCCCACTTTCTGATCAGGCACATCATCATGAATAGATTCATGCTTGAACAACGCCACTAAATTATCCAAATATACTTTGAAAATCAGCCATCGATTTTATGACGCAAATTTTTTTCACAAATGAAGGCGATGTGTTGATTTAGAGAAAATAAACTGTCAATTAGACTTCAAGGCCGTGCGATTTCACACTTATTGATTGTTTTCCGTAGGGCTGTGAAGTCAGCGGTTAATGCTGATAAGCCAGCAACAATCGGTGTCGTGGAGGTCAACATTGTTCATTTTATTCGAAAAAGAGAAACAAAATTGCACGTCTGCAATGCGTTTCGTCCAGGACAGGCGCGGTGCCTATTTGTTTCAAATCAGTTTCAATTGGTAATGCCGTGTATCAATCTGCGATTAAAATTAATTTTTTTTGTGTTGTCTACCATTTTAAGTTTCATGGTCTTTAAAAATACCCTTTATACCTTATTTAGTAAACAAAATGCCTGCAGAGTTTTATACAACTGTCCCTTTCGTAATTCAGTTTTAAAACTGTAAAGGGCGTTAAAAATTCTTTAAACTAAAGCATTAAAAAGTAGCAAGATAGAAATAAAATTAATTATATGTTGCAATATTGGAAACATATCTTCCCCCGGGCTAGTTTTTAGTTTGATTAACTTTTTTCAATAAACTTCAGGTTCTAAATCACTATGATAGGCATCTTAATCCAAATCTTAGGGTCCATCTTGCGACATTCATTACCTTATATTTGAAAATATATACCTATATATGTTTAATGATTGAAGTCGTTTCTTAAAAAGAAGCCGAGACTTTGGTTCAGAAGGCTGTGCATTTCTTAGCAACAATATTAAAAAAGAAATAAATGTCATTACGGAAATCGAATCTTGATTTTATCTGGGCATCTAAAGTGAAAATTTCAAATTACACCTGAATTACACCTAAGAGAAATTACCCACGCTCTACCCACGACCGTAAAAATTATACTAAATTCGGGTAATTACCCACAAAGTGGCAACACTGGTATTATCTCTTTGTTTCTCTTAAAAATAACCAAAACCATGACTTTTTCTCTTTCTGCTGTTGCGATATTTGACAAGCAAGTACCCTCGTATAAGTGTTGTGATAGTAAAGAATACATTAAATGGGTCTTTGGGTTCTAATGTACTTTCAGATATGTTCTTGATGTTTGTTTCTTTTTTTGCTATTTAGCTTTAGGTATTTGCTTTTGGTACAACTTTTAAATGAAAACCTTCTTAAGAAGTGCTATCTTATATTCGTTTCTAGCTTCACAAAAATAATTTTATTAGCGAGAGGGTTTTTATTTATGTTTCTATAAATTTTTAACTTAAGCATAATTGCGGTTGTAATGCGGACGTAAAATATGATTTTAAAAGGGGTGTTAAATTATTGTGCATAGAGAAAATGTTGGCGAAAAGTTTAAGACATAAAAAAATTATGAAAGTTTAATAAATTGTAAAGAATTTCAAGAGATAAAAAGTTTACTTTTCTCCGTTAATATTTTCTGCAGAAAGTGATTAAAAAGTTTAATAATGTTTGAAATTTTGTTTATGTTTTTAGGTCTCTCAAAATATTTTATTTTGTAGGAGTACAATTTAAAAAAAAAAAATAATAAATAAAAGTAAATTACTGTTTTATGACTTCATATTTTGGTAAAAAAGAAATTAAAAGTTTTTAGACAGAATTTGTTTAAATGCCACAGAATTTAAAACATTTTTGGAACTTTCGGAATGAAGTCTTCAAGTTCTTAAGTAAAATATTTATTACCAAAAAAAAAAAAAAAAAATAATAATATCCAGTAACCAGTTCATTTTACACTTAATGGGGAATGTGCACTTACCCTCCCTCCCTCAAATTACGGAAAGATAAAAGAACATATCATGTAGATGAAGATGTCTAAATAATATACGGCACAAAGAACTTTTACATCAGTGTTAATAAATATACACTAAATATCGCTCCTTAGCGTTCGGTTCGGTACAATTGTGTAAAAAACACAAACGCTAATAGCGGTTGTGTAGAAAATCACGTTTCCCTGTTAGTCATCTTTCGAACATAAAAATTATACTGTTCTTAGCCAACTCAACAAAAGATGAGAACATTTAATTCCGTTCGGTTTTTTTTTAAATCCACAAACTTCATTGTGTTGGTTCGGCTTATTAATGTTGGTCCCGTTTGGCTGGTAAAAAAAATAACAAAAATTTTTACAAAAACAAAATACACATACGAAAAAAAAACAAAAAGCCAGCAAAATTATTTTACACAAACATAATCAACAAAATTAATAATTAACTGTCACGATTCAAAACGCTGGTGTCCGAGGTCGCACTCCCACACGCATGGATCGTGTGCACAAGATGTGGTCCTTGCTAAAATTTTTTGTTTCTTCATCAATGTAAAAAAGGAAACAGGGGGGAATGTAAGATGAGATAAACCCACTTTTTTATTGTTGATGTGTTTTGTTAAAGCTTTGATATTGTTACAAGTAAAACTGTTGCTATAAGTCTTATACGTTTAACAGTTTTATTTGGTTTAATATCTTTAGTTTTTCTAAAATCTTTATGGATGAAGTTTCCTGATGATCTGGCCTAAGCAACCAGTGAAATGCATAGGAATAGCTTATCCCATCAACAATAAATTTCAAGTGTTTTTATCAAGAATAAAAACTGGGAATTAAGCACGAATAACAAAATCTTTTGAAGGAAACATTATAGAACATAAAAATATAATGTTTGTCTACAGTACCACTAAAATTGTTCTGTTTTTTAGCGAAGAACAGAACACTATATGATGTTCGGCTCTTTCTTGAAAATAGCTACGAACTGTTTTGTTTTTTTGCTGTTAGGACCAGCACACAATTCATTGCATTGGGAGTAGTGTTTGTGAACATTCGATTTGAACTTAATCATGTTGTAAGTGAGAGGGAAGACTTCTGCAGGATGGTTATTCCATATATGAACAGTCCGGGAAAAAACGAGTTCTCTCTGTTATGCGTTGTATGATTCACCTGCCAATCGACCACATACGGATGGGTTTTGAGGGAAAAACGTGTATAACGAGCAAATGTACGGGTTTCGGTAACCAGATCCCTAATTTCGTCAGAGCACATCCCATTGTAGTAAAAATAAAATAGGCAAATAAGGGTAGTGTTCGTCTACATAATCACTAAAAAAAATATCGTTCTTGGGTGTGTGAGCTGAACGCTAAACCGGAGTCCGGTTTAAAATTTAGTTTTTATTCGCAAAAAAAATTGTTACGCTAAAACAGAAATCGTGATGTGCAAGATTAGTGTTCGATATCTCTTGGGTTTTTAAGGAATTCTAATACTTTTCAATGAAATAATATTTTCGGTTTTAATACTCTAAATACGTAAATATTTTAAACATCTGTAGACACACATCACTCTCGGTAGTTTTAGCCATTTTAGTGCAGTTACTATTTTATATTCACCACTAGAAATGTTTTGAGTATTTTGTTCTTAATCATTAAAAAAAGAAATATTTCTATTTTATGCATTAAATCAATTAAAATTATTTGTTATAAATGGAGTGGACTTTGTTTAATACATATTTATTTCATTTGAGATTCTTGTACTGAAAAAATAAATAATTTTTTTTCGAATGATAACAAATGGAATTTTAGGAAAATTTTCTCAAATACACCATAAAAAAATTTTAATAAATTTAAAAAAATCTGATATTTTATATATTATAAATAAATCGGCATAACAAAACCGCTGAGTTTCAAAACATCACAATACTTTGCAGTGAAGTGGCTGTGCTACCGTATCAAAACAAATCAAGCAAAAGTCAATTTCAACAGTTTATCATCAAGTTAAACGATGCACAGTTTGCTTAGTCATCGGTCAGACTAGCAATATTGGTTGCTGCAATTTTTTAAATTTCTGCTTTTAAATTGCATGAGTGTCCAGATTGTGAAATTATAGTTTGCGAATTCTTGTATTTTAATCTTGTGTTTCCTCTTCGCCTTTTTATATTTTATATATAAAAACAAATACACCTGTAGCCAACTTACCCTGCGGCCACACGTTCAAGTTGTTCTTGGTAGTCTTTTACATACACTGCTTGTCAAAATTTACATAAATTGAAAGCTGTGACGTAGGCTGCACTCAATTTGTAAGCAATTTACTTCCAAGATGTCAACAACAACAGAGACAAACTTGTACTCAGCTGTTAAATTGGAAGTAAATTGCCAAACAAATGGAAAGGTAAAATTGAAAGCCATCTCGTGGTCAATTTAAAAAGTGTGAGGGTGTTAGTAAAAAACTGAGAGTGTATTGCAAATTGAAAGGAATTTAAAGGCAAAACTTGATCGTGTGGCCACCAAGTTAGAGTAAAAAAGTGTGAGAATTACAGAACAAAACAGTATTGGAGAGTAGATGCAACTGAGTACCCCCCCCCCCCCCCCTCACCCCTTGAATCATCTTACTCCTCTCAACCAGTGATGCCAACTTAGCGCATTTGGAACAATTTATGGTGCTTTTTGATGCCTCAAAACGCCAAAATTCTATCCATAGTGCCAAACTAAGAAAAAGCACTAACTTGGTGCTTTTTCAGTTTTTCGTTAGTGCCTTTAGTGCTTTTTATAATTTTTATTTTTTTCTACCATTTTTTAAAACTACGATTATATAGAGGACTAGCATACACCCGCTACTTCGTTAGCGTCTCCTCTTTCTTCGTGGACATATTTTTATGCCAAAGTTTCTTTTTCTAGGTTTAAACTTGTATAAATTCTAGCATTTAACCAGCTACTTTAGTAGAATCAAAAAGCTAAAGAAAAATATAAAATTTCCCGTATTTCCTTTTTTGGGTACTGTATTTTTCCCCCATTAAAGTATCCAAAATTTCAGTATTGTAGTGGTAGCCCATAATTTAGTACGAATATGTCAATGTTCTGTTAAAAAAAAGTACCAAAAATAGTTACGATTTTCACCCCTTAAATGTTCGAATTTCGAAAAAGTACCAAATTATTATACGTATTTTTTTGATAACTTTCGAGTGTGGTATTAACTTTGTTTTTATGTTTATTGATTCAAAAGATGGCAGAAAAGTAATAAAATTCTGATTTTACGCGTTTACTCCCTAATAGAGCCGAATTTCAAAAAAGTACCAGACACCTGTCCGCTTATTTTTCTTAAGAACAACGATAAGTATTACCTTTATTTTGTATCTCTTTTAGTTTTGGAGGTATAAGGTTACCGAATTTTCCCGTTTTTACCCCCTAAACATTCGAAAATTCGTCTTAGTGGATCGATTTGGGGAGTGATCAATCGCTAGTTCAAATTTCAAGTTTCTAGGGTCAGCGGTTTGGGCTGGGCGATGATGAATGAGTCAGTCACTCACGCAACTCTTTTATATATATAGATGATTAAGATGTTATATAGAGGATGATTAAGATGAGCTTTGCTATTTGCGGTACAATTTTGAGAAGGCCTGTAAAGATTTTAAGATTTCAAATGATAAAAAAAGTGATAAAAGAGAGTTACATTCGTTTTACCAAAAACTTTATTTACGAGGTTAGAGCTAGGCTTTCTAACAATTTGGAAATTTTACGAAACGTTGCACTTTTTTAGTGTTGACAGCATATTAAGGCCCGTTTTCACAACTTACCGATAGCAAAAGGTAAGATTTTATCGGCCGTATAAAAAGTGTTACATTATTACAACTTTACTTTAACCTGCCAGGTAAGATTAACCTTAATGTAGTACAAAAAAAAAAAAAAAAAAGAGCCGATGCCTGGTATGAGGAAAGTGTTAAATAAATTAAAAACAGCTGACAGAAATTGCTTTTATAACGAGCGTTGTGTGACCTGCCATTTTTCATGCGCTTTTGTATTACTTTAAAACTGTTTTATGGCCAATTCAAACTCAGCTGATGATGATCCAAATGATTTGGATGATATTATTTTTATTGAAGATAATAATAATACATTTAAAAATTAGTATATACAAATGTAAATACATTTATTATTTAATCTTAAATGAAAATGGTATACATCAACGCCGACGCATTTGCTTTAAATTTTGGAGGTACATATATAATATTCGGCACAGCGGAATGCAACTTGTTTTGTGTTTAATTAAATTGTAAAAATGGCTTAGTGCTTTTTTTAAATTTTTAAGTGCTTTTTGCTATCAAAAAGTTGGCATCACTGCTCTCAACAATAACATATTGTGTACGCATAGAATTAATTTAAGATATACAAATTCTATTCCAATTTTCCCTTTTATTAAGTTTATAAAAGGGAATATGTTTATGAACTTTTGAAACAAGGTCGTTGTTCGGTTCGATAATATTTAACAAGGTTTTGCAGTTTTTTTAAATTTACAAGATTTTGTTTGTCGTGCTTTATTCCTAATTTTTATTCTTGATAAAAACACTGAAATTTATTGTTGATGTTATAAGTTATTCCTATGCTCATTTTACTGGTTGCTTAGGCCAGATCGTCAGGAAACTTTATCCAAAGATTTTAGAAAAACTAAAGATATTAAACAAAATTAAACTGTTAAGCGTATAAGAATTATAAGCAACAGTTCTACTTGTAGCAATATCAAAGTTTAAACAAAAACATCAACAATAAACAGTGAGTTTATCTTTTCTTACATCCCCACATTTTTTTAAATTTTTGTAATAAAATACAACAACTCTATTCTAATTTCTCATTTTTATATTAACATTTCTCTCCGTTTATTATTCATAATCTCTAGCGTCCAATACTTTTATTACTTTCCTATGTTTGCAAATGGTTTTAGAATAATTTTTTTAAAAGTTAAATTAAATACGCCAAGATAAAAATTCATTTACACTCTTTTCAACCTTAATAAATAATAAAAATACAACAATTTTCGTCCATTTTTTATGTTTTTGCTCTGTTCTTGTGGAACATGAAACAAAACAAAAAAGTTACACCGCCATAAGCGCCTGGGGATCAAAATACGTTGCATGTTCGTACATTTAAATGGGCGAAATGAAATACAATAAACAAATTCTAAAATGAAAAATACCTTTTACATGAAATATCTCCATAAACAATTGTCATAAATTTTAGGAGAAACAAAAAAAAAAAAAAAAAAGAATATAAACCATTTGAAAAATGTTTTTAGACAATTGCATACATACATATGTATTTATGTATGTATGGAGTCGTATGTACATTAGAGTGGTACAAAAATCACATTATTCCAGCAACATTTTAACGAACGGGTACCTAAAAATATTAAAGGTTGGTAATATCTTGTACTGATGTTACGAATATTCATATCCATATTCGTATTCGTATCGCCATAAATTCACCTAAATCTTTACATTCGTATTCGCCAAATTCAAGCTAATATTTCGAAAATATTTTGCGAATACGTTCCAAAAACAAAACTATAAGAAAAATCCTTGATGTGAAACCAAAAAAAAAATATTAATTTTTAATAATTTTATTTAAAAAAAAGCTGTCTTTTACGCAAAATAATAAACTTCTGTGAGTAAAGAAAAAAACAAACATAACATTTATATTTCAAAGCAGTAAAAATATAATCTTATATGTTCATATCATTCATCTTCCAAACTTAAAGTTTTGAAGCCTTTTCTCCTTCAAGGCTATTGAAATGAGGTGTGTAAATAAGTCCGGCACCACTAAGCATTCGCTCGGTCGGAACGCTCGTTGCTGGTGTCACGAAATATTGCCTGGCGCTAGGGAAAAGAAGCTCTTATCTATCCTTATTTGCTTTCCAACATTCCAGTAAGCTTAGAAATTTAAAAATGTTTAGTAGTGGCATTCAGATACAAAGTTGATAATTTCAAATCAGTCATCGGAATGTTACAATTCGTCGACGAAAATACGTTTCTGCAACAAATACGCCAACCACGATAAGCTTTTTATACCCTCCACCACAATTAGTTGTGAAGAGGGTATATTCAGTTTGTCATTCCGTGTGAAACTTTTTTACTATTCATCTCAGACCCTATAAAGTATATTTATTCTGGGTCCTTGAGTAATTTTAAGTCGATTTAGCCATGTCCGTCTGTCTGTCCGTCTGTCCGTCTGTCCGTATGTCCGTCTGTCCGTCTGTTGAAAACACGCTCACTTTCGAAAAACTCAAAAGAAATCAACAAACTTGGTGTCAAATTGCTTGTAGTTATCCTAAGCAGTTTGGGATTGAAATTCAGCAAAATCGGTTCAATAGGATCTGAGCTATGAATCAAAATGTGGAACCACCACCTAAAAAAAATTGATAATTTTGTTACAAAAACTAACATAAATGGTGGAAAAATGCACAGAATGATATAAGATTTCGCAAAAATTCGTTTTATTCAAAATCACGCTGTGAAATTTCGTGAAGATCCGTCAATAATTTACCCTAGGCCCCATATAAGCCCTACTCCCGGAAAACAGTATATTAAGCCTAAAACCCTAACTAACAATGCAATCATAACAAATTTTGGCACGTCACAGTTTAATAGGACTAGAAATAAAACTGTTAAGTTTCGTGAAGATCGGTCCATAATTTACCATAGGCCCCATATAAAACCTACTTCCGGAAAACAACTTAGTACGCCTAAAAACGTAAAAAATAATGCTATCATAACAAAATTTGGTACATCAAAGTTTTATTGGACAAGAAATAAAATTGTGTTATTTCGTGAAGATCGGTCCATAACTTACCCTGGGCCCCATATAAACCGTACTGCCGGAAAACAGTTTAGTACGCCTAAATCCGTAAAAAATAATGCTATCATAACAAAATTTGGAACATCAAACTTTTATAGAACTGGGAAAAAGACTGTGAAATTTCGTGAAGATCGGTCCATAATTTACCCTAGGCCCCATATAAACCCTACTACCGGAAAACAGTTTAGTCGCCTAAATCCATAATTAATAACAAATCGTCACAGTTTAAGATAATAATAACATCATACAGATATTACTCTTTAAACATTCGAACTGTCGGTGGAGGGTATCAAAGATTCGGCACAGCCGAATATAGCACTCTAACTTGTTTTTAAATAAATTTGGCAACTGTGTCGAATTATTTGTCGTTTTTGCATACCACGATACCATTTTTAAAAACGCCTAAAAGCCATACCTAAACAAAAGGGGAAAGCGTTTTCTAGCTGTCATGTCATTCTCATGCCCATACAATTTGTATTAAACATCCCCAAATAGTGCTGCGTCAACGTTTGCAATTGGAAAATCCGATTTTGACAGCGCGTTTAATAGTGAAGTTGGCCGCTATTGTTAATAAATAAAGGCAATCTAGCTATTTTTTGTCAATCTAGCGGTTTTTTCTCTTCTTCTTATTTCTAATATGTGGGTTTTATTAAACAAGAAAGTTAACACTACTGTTTGTGGCACAACTTTGACGATCTTGTTTAGGTATGGCATATCAGCGTAAAAGCTAAGCGGAAGAAAACGTTCCGCCTTCCGCTCTTAAAAAAAGGACATGGATTATCGTCCTTGAACACGATACGCAACTTGTATATGTTGGTAAGAAAACAGATTCTTAAATTAACAAAACATGCAAAAATATACCCTTTTTCAAACTGGTCCAGCTCACGAGAGGTCAAAGCTGGAGCCGAAATATTTAAAATGTCATCTTTAAAAAGTCCAAAGTTCTATATATAAACGTTTATGCTAAATCCGTACTCGAAAAAATAGTTGTTTTTTTACACAAACTTTGTTTGTTAACAACATAAATATCAAAATGAGTGCTCGGGTAGAGTAATTGGTAGTGAGCTAGTCTATCAGCGCCGTGGATGCGGGTTCGGTTTCCGCTAGAGACTCTGGTTTATTTCCTGCGGACAAGCGTAGAGTTTCGCGGGATTAGCTTAGGAAATTAAAAAAAAAAAAAGTTTTTAAATTAAAATCACAATCGAAACGCCCTAACATGTTTTATTCATAGTGAAAACACAGTATAAGACTAAATTTCCAACCGTTTTTTAATCTTTATTTAAAGAAATTTCTGATCACCCTTCTTTTTTTATTTTTCTGACACTCCCCAAAATTTTAGTATAAAAAAAAAATTGCAAATCATCAAAATCATAGACAAGGACCACCCAAATCTGATCATTACTGTCAAAAAAAATGAAAACGAAAACGAAAACGAAGTGTATACAAATTTCGTTTTAGCTGAATGCAATGCTGACATTTTGGTTTACAGCCGTTCAATGAGAAATAGATTTTCCAAAAAAAAAAATAAAAAAAAAAAAAATTTAGCAGGAAAACAGAAAACAGATATTACACATTACACAAAGATGTATATGTATGCACAAGTTAATGCTACATATGGTACGCTTGATACTTTTCTAGCAGTGTCGGTCTGTCTGTCTGTCTGTCGTGTTGAATATCACATGATGGCATGCCATTGTGTTTATAAATGAGACACAATAATTCTTTGTTTATACTCGAATATGAAAAGTGAAAGAATGAAAATGTAAAAAATTAAATAAAATTTCAATTTCATTTTGAAACACAAAAACAGCACAATAAAATGTTTGTTACATATGCACGCAAAATACAACCTCTGGGGATTATGGCAATATATAAAATGGGGTTACATTTACGGCAGAATCTAATTTGTATGTATATGTTTTTCTGTTTCAGTTGATGTTTTTTCTTCTTCTTTTATTTCAAAAAGCTTTTTATCTAAACAACATGACAGAAAATCTATGGCATTTATTTTCGGCCAGGATAGGTTGTGTATAAGACACTCTCTTAGTCAGTTCAGGCTGGTACTCGTTTAGTCTTTTAGTCAGTTTGTCTAGCTGACTAGTTAGAGAAAACCATAGTCCTGGTAAATGCCTCGAAATTTATTTCTGCGTTTGGTATTTTGGTTTGGATTTTATTTGTTTTGCCGAACAGCAACAAGATAAAATTGTGAAATTTTTGTTTAACCTAAATCCTTAGTGATTTGTAAAATGAAGCATATTAGAAACAAAGCTTATTTATTAAACAAAAAAAAAAAACATTTACTTAAATAACAGTAGCTAAAAATGCTGATAATGTAACTTTACATGTGTGTGCAGGCGCCCTATCCTGTTGAAACCACGTGTGTGAAGAGTACGATGGACGAGCTCGCAGGTTTGGCAAAAAGAATTCCGTAATCATGCGTCAATAATTTTCACCATTGACATTCGTCGCCTGGCCTCGAGAATTTCCGAAAGAAAAAAATGGTCCAATTATGTATATCATGCGCGGATAAGGCACTCTAACCAGTTACCCTGGGGCAATGCAATGGTTTTTGATGTTTCAATCGAGGGTTGCGGATTCTTGGAGACCAGTAACGGCAGTTTTGCTTGTTGACATGGCCGTTAAAGTAAAAAATGAGCCTCGTCGCTCCAAAAAATGGGATTTACAGTGCGAACATCATCGTTTCACAAAAATTTTTGCGTAATTCAAAGTCACTTTCTTTCAGTTCTTGAACGATTTGAATTTTAAAAGAATGGAATTATCAGATCCTTTTTTAAAATTTCATGAAAAATCGCTCTTGGAAGTTCCATTGAGGCTGCTCTTTTCCGTATTGAAAGTCGTGGATTTGCACGTAAACTGCTTTTAATCAGTTCAATGTTGTCGGGTAAACCTTGAAAATCGACTGTGCCTTTGCCGTGGGACATTCATAGCCGAAGAAGTGGCGCGGAATGTCTGCACCCATGAACAAATTAAATTTACAATTTAAATAAAATTTGAACATAACTGTCGACGAGGAATTACGTAAGAAGCATTAATTTTAAAAAATGTCTTCACAGTGAACGCGCATTGCTGACTCGACCACTGCGTCACCGGAACTGACAAATCCACACAATCGATACGACTTTTTTAAAAATAATCGTATTTAAAAATATATATTTGCCACCAGACACCTTGTGTTTGGTGCCACTTTTTAACCCTTTTTAGAAACATTACTTTCATTTTGTTTTTTGAAACAGCTTTTTCGTGCACAGCATTGCCATTGTGCCCCTAACGTGGAAAATTTTACATATTTTTGTTGAGGCCTTTGCCACTTTAACCCTCCGTCGTACAGATGTTTGGATTTTCCATTTAAAACACATTAAACATGGTTTGGTCAGACTCAAGTGTACGACGAAGGGTTAGTGCCCCCTTTTTCAAAGTACCCTTTTCTATCATTTTAAATCAATTCTCTTTTTAACCATTTTTGAAATTATGTCACGAAATTGTATCAATAATAAGTAAAAAAAAAAAAAAAAAAATACGAGAATGAATGTTTAAATTAAATTATCTTTAAATTGTTTCCGAATTCAAGACAGAATTTGTAAAGCAGCGGCTTTTGTCAATGAATTTAAGTTATAAGAAATTAAGATAAATAACAAAGTTTTAGTTTAAAATCGGAAATTTAAAAAAATAGATTTTAAAAATGATTTAGTAAAGTCTAAATACATTCGTTGAATTTATTTTTTCTTTACTCCACACAGAAAAAATTTTGCACCAGTAAACGCATTAATCAAAAATAAAATCAGTTTTAATTAAAAATTTAATCAGGTGAATTAAACGTTTAATCAAGTGAATTAAACGTTTAATCAAGTGAATTAAAAGTTTAATTGATATTATTAATTTATATACTGGTGCAAATTAATGTTGTCAATTAAACGTTTAATACACTTGATTAAACGTTTAATTCTCTTAATTAAACGTTTAATTCACTTGATTAAAATTTTAATTAAAACTCATTTTATTTTTGATTAATGCGTTTACTGGTGCAAAATTTTTTTCTGTGCAATGTAGTGCTTAACAGCTTAACAATTGCTTCCGAACAGATTCCAAAGAGAAACTTTTAACTCCATGTTTTCGTCTCCTAATTTTTTCGAAACGAATCTGAAAGAATGGACTTCAAGCGAAATGCATATTTGTAAAATTTATTTACGAATTCTCAATTAATTGTTCGATAGTAAAGTAAAAATTTAAATTTAAAATACAATTTCCCTAATAACGAAATTCATATACATTTTTGTTATTATACCCTTTCCCGCATTTTATACAGTGGTCTAATCACCGCATTCGAATAAACTATCGATTTTTTTGCATACGATAGACATTGACGTATCGAAAGAAAACTCGATAAATGTAATGTCGAGTTACTCGATATCGAAAGCTATTATTTCAAATTCAATACATATCATTCGATATCGAGTTTCATGATACCAAAATAAATAATTTCGATCAATTTTGCTCGATTTGTATGCGGTGATTCGACCCCTGGTATATATGGAGGGTTTCATGTCAAGTGAGCCAACTTTTGAAACCGATGTCTTCCAATCGGATGAAATATCTATCTAAGCTATTTGGTACAAATTTTGCTAAGAACAATAGGTAATAAGTTACATGGATGAGAACAAACACCTGGTTGACCAAAATGTTAAATTTTGACCCCCTATAACTCAAATCGAAACGGAACGAATCGAACTTTTTGCGGTGTTGTAAAAAATCAAATAAATGCTTTACAACACTGGAAAAAAAATCGGTTCATTCAGTATCGACTGAAAGCATATAAAATAATATTGCTTTCGAATCAAAAAAGTATTCGATCACGACTGCCAGAATTAGCGCTCAGATAGGTTGAGTAAAATACAGCAATTAATTCTTTTTTTCCCCCTTTTAGTAAAAAGTTATATGTTGGCATAATTTTTCTGAGTGTTTTCCTATTTTGTAACATTAATGTGGTTAATATTTTATGGAAAATTTAAAAAAAGGGATTGCTTTATATTTGTTTATTCTCCTTTCTCGTATTCAAACAATTGTGAAGCAAATATAACGCTGGGGAATTTTTTTTTGTAACATTTTGTTTAATAAATACATAAAAATATACTTATGAACCCTAAAATTTTTGTTTTTTATTTAACACAAATTATAATTGTGTTTGTTTAATTTCAAATGAAAAAAAACATGCAGAAAGTGTGAGCAGTGTAAACCTGTACTGCATGAGCAACTCTAATACTACAAATGGGGTATACAATTGTACTTTTTTTGCAAGATACTACAGAAATCGATCTAAGATTTTTACAGTGGTTAGATATGACCACTGTACATCGATTTCTTGCAACAAGTGATTTAAATTTAAAAATCATAAGTTGATTCTCTTTAGAGGAACCAGCGCGTGCGATATGTTCATTTAGAAAAACTTAATAAATTTTTAACAAAAAAAAAAAAAAAAAAAAAAAATAAATAAAAAAAAGTTCACTTGTTACGTTGGAAGAAAAAAAAAATAGAGCCAAATATTGCCTTTGTGCTCTAACAAAATTAAATTTATTCAGTGTGCAAAATTGTAGTCGCTTTCTTTTTTAGGTCTAGGGGGTACGCATTTGTACTTTTATTCATTTACCTTTAAATCACCCTTGAGTGAAAAACCACACAAAAGGAATAATTTTTACACGATAACAAAAAAATTGTTGAGCTACACTGAAGAAACTTCTTGATTTTGTTGGCAATATCAATTAAGTACGAAACCAGCATTTTTGGATTTAAAATATTTTTTAGTAACGAAATATTTCAGAACTTACGTAAGTTACCCTCGTGTGTGGTTTTCCACACATACGTAGATTCTACGTAATTTGCACTAGAGACTTAATTTTCTGTCGGCAAGTGTAAATATTTTTGATATTGTTGCGCACTGCATGCAATGTATGTGTTATAAAGTGAGTGCTTAACTATATAAAATGCACACATGCTTTGTATGGTTTGTTGTTGATCACCAAGGCCCGGATTTTTATGCAAATGCATAATTGTTCTCGTCAGTCGGAGATTACCATGTACAAAATATTTTTGCGAATCAAGAGATTTGCAGTAAAATGGCATCGATTCGTTAGTTCATATTTTTGCATATTTTGCTTTGAATGCATATTTTTGCATATATTGCATATTTTTTTGTTGCATATTTTGAAAAAGCTTGTTTTAATTGCTTTATTTTGCCATGCACCCTTCCGCAGAAGAGATAAAAGACAACTTCGATGATATTTATTTATTGATTTCTAATGGGAAAAATATTTTGTAAAGCACCTTCGCTTGTTGTCGCATATCAAAGAATTATCCGGATTAATGTGTAAGCAATAATGTATTATGTTGAAAACGTTTGCCAATTCAAAGATTAGTAAAAGGATTCAACAATTGTGAATTTACGTTAATTGATATTGCCATAAATAAGATGTACAGAGGAACTATCAGCATTTTATCATGCACCTATCACATCCATTTCATTTTGTTTTGAAAAACAGGCAGTAAACTTATATTTTGAATATATATATATCTCTAAACGCATTTTCAAAAACCAAATCAATAAACATTTGATTCGTATGATACTGCGATCAGTTTCGCAGTTTCAATATGTATTCGCACAGTTGCTCTAGCCTACTTATACATACTATAGTTGGGCCTTTACAAGTGAATTAATTTACATGATTGTCTAACTGTTTCTTTTTATATTTATGCTTTTCTTTATTTTAACTTCTACTTTTGTGGTTATTGTGCCTTACTTACGTTTATGAAACTGAATTTTAACGTTCGTAATGCTATTTTTGTTTTTTCTTGTTATTTAAACGTTTTTTTTTATCACTAATAAAAAAATTTAAGATAATTTTAACTGCATATTTTTTAAATTTTTAGCGCAAACATTACTATTTTTAGTGCATTTTTTATGCGCATAAAACGCGATTTTAACTGCATAAAAGTCCGGGCCCTTTTGATCACCAATGCGATAAATACATCATTAATGTTACTTAAGGTCCAATTAGACGTAACATAACCATACCAACACTGTATTTCCATAACCACTGCATTACCAATACGACATAAACATACGATACAAACCAATTCAATTTCGGTTTCTACGGTCTACGTTACGGCTGTGGCATTATGTTTATGTCACGTCTAATTGGACCTTCAAATCATGACATTACAAACGAACTAAGGTGCCAAAGCAAAGTGGACAGACATTGCATATGTGTGAAAAACCACACACGAGGGTAACTAACGTCAGGTTTTTCTGAGGGTGATTTAAGGGTTAAAATAAATTTAAATTAAATAACAGTATTAACAGATAAATATTTAATTGGTTTATTATTATAATTTTTCATTCTTATTTATTTTAAAACCAGTTTATTTTTTTTTCTTGTTTTGTAGTTTTAAGTATACTCAGCTTAACTGCGTGTTTTTCAAAGAAAATAAAAATTTACGTTTGGGAATTTTTTCATTTAAACAACCATTAAAAAATCTGATTCGTTTTTGTGTTCAGAAAAAATTTCTAAACGAAAATTTTTATTTGTTTTTCAAAAACAGTTGCCATTTTCTTATGCCCTTCTTACATTTTTTTATATAACAACACTTTCTGTAGTAATTTTTTTCATTCTACTGAATATTACAAACGGTGATGTTTGTTCTGGTTTTCTGATCAACAATTTTTCGTTCAACATTCCTCAACGACCAACACGTTACTTCTCACCATAATTCACTCAGTTTTTTAGAGCTAATTATGCAAACGCTGACCCTCTCAGAAGAATGTGTACTCAATTTAATGAGCTGTAGAGATTTATAGATTTTTCTTTAAATACTAATGTAACTAAAAGTAAAATAATAATTTTTTTAAATTCATAATTAATTATTTTATTTGAGTTATAAACATTTATACTGTATAAATATGCCCGTATTAAAAAAAAAAAAAAATTGGCGGGAATTTTTTTAGTGTAGCTAAACATCATTGCAAGTTAAAGTCTAACAATGGCGTATCTTGTTTGGATATCCTGCGCCACAGAATCCAAGTATTGACAACACCCATAACAATCATGTGAAAAAAAAATCTTAATTTCAAAAGATTTGGCTATTCGTGCTTAATTCCCAGTTTTTATTCTTGACAAAAACACTTGAAATTTATTGTTGATGGGATAAGCTATTCCTATGCATTGCACTGGTTGCTTAGGCCAGATCATCAGGAAACTTCATCCATAAAGATTTTAGACAAACTAAAGATATTAAACCAAATAAAACTGTTAAACGTATAAGAATTATAGCAACAGTTCTACTTGTAACAATATCAAAGCTTGAACAAAACACATCAACAATAAACAACAGTGGGTTTATCTCATCTTACATTCCCCACTACAATCAGTTGAAATTCTCTCAACAAAAATTGTAGTTGTAAGTAGGTTAAGAAAAACAAAATAAAAACAACAACAACTTACAAAAGATGTTGTCAATTAAGTGTTTTTTAGGCCGTGCACTTGCCTGTTTATTATCAAAAAGTAATTTCAATTTTTGGGAATACAAAATTTTAATATCAAAAGATTTTGCTATTCGTGCTTAATTCCCAGTTTTAATTCTTTAATTTAATTTAATTTAATTTAATTAAAATTTTGTATTCCCAAAAATGTAAATTACTTTTTGATAAAAAAAAATATTTTTATACCGTTTATATGTTCTGAGTTGTATTCTATAAAGAACTAGCAAATACATCCAACATATCCCTCGGGGAGAGAGAATTTACACCAAACTTGTCACGTGAAAGTTCAGAAGTGGTGGGAACCAACTCTAATTCTAACACTTAATATGAAAAGGACTCGTCATTTTAACATGGCAAAGTCCTAGAAGGCGGTAAACTGGTACCTTTTTGAAACTTTATAACAGGTCACTAGTATAATCCAAATGGACACATTCAATTTCGGTTAAAATAATGCCTGTCGCAGATATTGTCCCGAGCGAACCATGTTAATATGATAGATCCCCTCCTTTCAGTATGTTATGCTATTTAGCCCTGCTGTATAGTCAGCTTCAAAATAGCATTAAAAAAATTTCTTTTTCCTTGAAAACGTAAAGAAAAACGGGAAAAATTGTCTGGCCACACCAGTACTTGGTTATACATTCTTGTAGTAAAAGTTGGGTATAAGGACGTTCAGAAATCTTTTCCCAATCCGGGCTTATTGGTGGACTTATACATTCATTATTGTTGAAGTGTAAAAATCGTTGGATGGTTTCCAATCTGCAACGTACAAAATCTTGGCCAATAGATTTATTCCAATAATTTGAAATTACAAAGACATGTATATTAGGGTGGACTGCCACAATTTCTATGGCGAATTTCAATTTCAAAAAGCACTTAAATGTTGCATTTTATACTCAGGTACAAGGGAAAACTAATGAACAAAATTGGGAACTAACCGTTTTATATTTTTAGTTTTTTTTTTATCAGAAATACATGGAATTAAAGAAAACTTTATTTGTCATGTCATGCATTATGTCACGTGCGAAATTTTCTGTAACTTTAAAATCGGACACAGAGTTGCATATAGAATTCGCTTCAGCTGATGTTTTTCTATTCGATTTTTCTAATTCGCTCGCAGATTTAATCTAATTTCATAGTTCTTCTACATCTTTTCCATACATTTATAAAAAAGTAAAATTTTTAAAAAATAATTGCTATTTACAATATTTTGTTGTGCCATTGGTGTAGGGATCTTCAAGTATACCAATAAGACCATGCAAAGTGATAAGGATTCCAAACTAACTGATGTCTTAAGCGTTATGAAAGCCAGCTACTAATATATTATTAAGTAATATATTAGTAGCTGGCTTATTATTTATCAAAGATCTCATTAAAGTCCGATTAAAAAAAATTCTTATTCGAAATAGAGGGCATCATAGATTCAACACTGCCAAATTTATCATCCAGACTTGATTCATATCAATTTTCTTAACTTTGTCTTTTCTTTTAGAAATTCTTTTGTAAGAATTTCTACATTTAGTCTTAATTAAATTTGTATCTAGATTGTCGTTTGCCAAGACATACCACAAATTAAATTACTTTAAAATTTAATAAGAATATCTTAGTTTTCAAAGCTAAAAAATAGCAAAAAGAAAAAATCTCATGTCGTAAACATTGATAGGCCCATAAAATGTCTGGATACACACGGCACTTTTACTTGAAAAACATAAATTGTTGTTAATTACAAAAAGAACAGCTAAACGAATAAAAAACAACAACAAAAAAACAAGCCATTACCTAACCAAAGGAAATCATTTTACCTTGACAACTACCACTACAAACGAAATATCAAACACACATTCATACTCGTTTGTTTTCTTCCCCGCCTTTATACGCACAAGCACGCAGGATTTCTTAACAATTTTCATGTTGAAAAAATTAAAAATAAAGGAGTAAAAGTGAACAAAGTTTTAAGAAAAGTACAACTACAAGGCATTTACACGCATATTTTGCTTGTATATATTTAAATTGACACCGAGGACTTAGTTGACGGTCCTTAATACCAATTTGAAATTTAAAGGAGTTCTTAACTCTTTTGAGAGATGTTGGAAGTTTGTTTAGTTTAAAACGGGGAAAAAAGCTTTGCCAAAGAGTTTTTTTCAAAAAACTAGAAGACCATGTTTCCAAATAAGCTTACAAAGTAAGGTAGCCCTATCTTTAGGTAACACCTTAAAAAAAATATCCCGGCTTAAGCCGTTTAGATTTTTTTTCATTTGTTTATAGAAAGTTAAAAAAGCCACCGCTTCATGAGTTTTAGATGTTTAATTTCCCAAAACAACGAAACATTTTATAAATAATGAACAAAATGTGCGTGTGTCCTTTTCAGGGATGGAACATTAAAATTTTAAATGTTACGGAATCCCTACCAAAAAAGTACTTTTTAAAATATTTAATGTAAGTTTTTTAATAACGTTATCGCCTCAACCCTTTTTCTGAACCATTTTCATAAGATTTGTAACGACACGTTTCCGCTGATTGGCTGGGGTAGACTCAGTGGTGGCCAGGGTCGTAGGGGAGCGAAATAATGATACGCTTCTTTTAACACGTTATAATACGTATCGCTTTATTTATGTCAATTTACTCGGATGCTCAGTAGCGCCACCTGGTGCAGTGGGAGCAGAACCAGAGGCCAGCACGAGGTTTACCACTCGGGTGTTGACCAAAGCCTCTGCTACCACGCTGGAGGAAGGCTGAGGAAGCACACTGGGACGGCACAAGGTTGACCACTCGAGTGTTGTCCCGGGATACTTCTCTGCAGCGCAGGCGTTGTAAGTATTTGGCCGGAAAAGCCAACAGGTAATACTCACACTACCCTATATGCCACTGAGTGAGATCTAATAATTTAAAAACCAAGCGTATTTTGCGCTCCTAATTGTGGAGAGTGTTTTGTTATTAGACACTACTCTCTTAATAGTAGAGATGTCCTGGATGTTTCAGTAAGAACATAACAATTTCACAAGGATAGTCTTAGTAGCCCATTGGCGCTTGTAAAACACTGTGAATTGAATTTAGCGTGTCTTTAAAGCTCAGACTCTAGCCTTGATTCTTATTATGAGCAATGAGGTTTTGCTACTAATCAAGGTCCAAAGACATTTCCTCCACCATCTCTGTGGTTCCGCGACAAGTCAATAAAATCGACTAATTCGGTCCATTGAACCAGTACTGGCCGTCCTGTAACCAGAACTAGCCGTCCTGTAACTAGTTCTGGCCGTCCTGTCACCAGTAGTGTCCGTCCTGTCACTAGTACTGGCCGTCCAGTAACAGTTAATCTCTCTCCATGACATGCTGATAATTCGTTAGCAAATTGTATTTCGGAAAAGTGGGTTGCTGGCCCTCCTTTCTTAGATTGATGAAAGGGCTGCTATCTTCGTTTCCAATTCCACGATGCAGTCATGCTTCAGCAAATATTTATGTAATTTGCCTAATTGCCTGAGACGTTAAGATGTACTGCTTTAACTATTCATGCTACATGACTTTTGGCGCCCTATGCTCCAGTGAGAGTTAGACTTAAAACCGGCTTCGCAAACTAAAGCTTCTCTGCATAGGCGGCCTACGCAAACGAGGCAGATTTTAGAAGCTTTACTTAACGAAGCCGGTCTTTGTTATACCATAGAGGAGAAAATCCATGCGCCCGGCCGAAGGCCTGCTATGCAGAGAAACTTTAGTTAGCGAAGCCGGTTTTTGTTATACCATAGAGGAGAAAATCCATGCCCCTGGCCGTAGGCCGGCTGTGCAGAGAAGCTTTAGTTTGCGAAGCCGGTGTTTGTTATACCATAGAGGAGAAAACCCTTGCGCCCGGCCGAAGGCCGTCTGTGCAGAGAAGCATTATGTCGCACCAAAAAAGGACATAATGTCCATGGACATTATTACACTATATTGATGGACATTATGTCCGTGGACACTGTGACTTATATATGTCATGCTGACGCCTAAATGCGCGACGGATCAAGGTGCCTCATCTGTTTATATGGGTAATTTAATTATTGAGGAATCAGAATCTCTATTTATTTACTATTTATACCACCTGTATCCGGCCGATAATGGAATACAACTCTCATGTGTGAGCTGGTGATTCAGCGACTGTTTACATTTGATGACTGTTTACATTTGATGAATGTCCAATGGCAAATGAAGAAGTAGAAGAAATGGCAGTTTTTCTACTTTGCCTGCAGTTTTTTAAACGGTGATCGTTATTACAATGGGATGCGCTCTGATGGAATTAGGGATCTGGTTCCCACAACCCGTACGTTTGTTCAAAATGCACATTTTCCTCAAGAGCGAATTCGTTTGTGGTCGATTAACCGGTATATCGTACAACGCATTACAGGGAAAATTCTTTTTTGGCCGGAATAACCTCTTGCTAAAGTTTTCTCTTTATCTTTTAACATGAATAAGTTCAAATCGAATGTTCACAAGCACTACTCCTTCTATCCTCCTTCCCAAAACCTATTTTTCTTGTCCTATCAATGTGCAATGTATTAGAAGGGGTTCACACAATGAGGGCTGGTTCTAACGAAAAAAAACTAGTCCGAAGAGATGTTGTCCTGTAAACTATGCCCAGAACTATAATATGAACTCGGTCCTGGTTAAAAGAGTACCGTTCAAGGCCCCTATATCAAAGTCATCCTTTGAAGGTGCCAATTTTAAGTGGAAATACAAACTAAATATTTATGTATTTTCTTATATTACTTCTTTTTCTTGGCAATGCTTGTTAAAAAGTGCGTAACTACAGAAAGGCATTTTGTTGGAGTACTACGGTAGTTTTTGTTTTAAAAAATACAATAGTACTGAATTTTCCATACCTGATCCGTGTTCAGCTTTCCTTGTACTATTTTTGCTTCTTAATACACTATCAAGTACAAGTTGTTAATTAAAAATTAAACCTCATAACCTCAAAAACATGACAAAATCTAACGAAAACAGCACAGCTAAAGAAAAACTATCAACAACAACAACAAAAGCAATAATTATAACGGCAGCGCTAACAAAAACAAAAAAAAAGTAAAAACAAAGAAAACATACCGCCATCAAGACCACCAGCTAAAAAAATATGCCTACAGTTTCGTGTGCACTGTGGGCTGGTTAGTGGTTTTTCGGAGGTGTGCTATTACCACCCATTAAGTTTTTTTTTTTTTTTGTAGATTTTCCGCCCTAAATTTGGTGGGTTTTAGTTAAAGAACAATAGAGTTGAGCACTTGTAAGAATAAAAATAAACTTTTATAATTGTTATCAAAGAAAGTTAACAAGTTTGACATTTAATATAAAGTAGTAATGAATGAATGAAACAAACATTATTAGAGATAATTTTAAAACACTTAATTGTCTATGTTTCATGCAAGAAGCAGCAAATGAGTGCTTATGATTTTCATAGTCCCAACCTATTAAATGTCAAAAAAAAAATTATCCGCCTAAAATCCTACAAAACACTAATGTTTTTTATAGATATAAATAAGTTATATATGAAATCAAGCTGCAGTATGAAAAATTTAATATAATTTTTCTATATCATACTCCTCCAAAAAAAAAAAAAAAAACTTACACTTGTATGAACTCCTGAGAACAACGATACTGTGGTAAATTTTTTAACAAATCAGTTACCATGTTTTGTAACTTTGGTGAGAAATTCTTGTATCGGAAACATGTGAAACTTAATATGCATCGTTTTTGGAATGGGAGAAGAAAGTGTTCTGTAACTCATGTCGAAAACTATCAAAACTGATTACGTCGCTACGTTATAAATTTCATATCATTTCACCATTCGAAGCCGATGTGAAATTGCAGACGTTGAGAACGGCAATCACACGTATTCTTGACGGCGACCAAATTTTATTAAAATTGAAAAATTTTCACTGACGCCGTCGAAAATACAACCGTCGGCTATACCAAAAAATGTAAAGTGCGACTTTAATGCTTGTTGTTTATAAAAAAAAGCTTTGAAAATTGGCGTATTTTTTTAAAAAATGTTAAAAGCTAAATAATTACCTCCTCCATGTTATTATTAATTGCATTTTGCGTTTTGAATATATGTTTTATTGTTAAAGTTTTTGCTCACCCCGTTTTTATTCTTGAGTTTATTTAACAGTTCAAAGCGGGAACTTTTTTAAAAAAAAATTTATTGACACACTTTTTCTTAAATTGGCGAGTTATTTCCTAACGTGACAGCTTTTACTCTCCAAAAACGTTACTGACGCAGTTAAGTGAGAAAAGCAGTTTTTAATTTATTTTTATTTTTATTCTTGTTTCATTTCTGAAGCGGACAACCCAATAAAAAATGTTTCGGAATTCTTTTTATATTTGGCATAACTATAGTTCTAGCAGATATGAACAAGTGTGCGAAATAATTATTTCTATGATGTTTATTTGTCGAGTTATAGGGAGGTAAAGTTTTGCCGTGGCCATGCAAGAATAAATGGCAGCCATTTCAGGTAGAACCCGCGATATTTTCAAAATAACTTAAAGGCTCTCAAATAAAAACTTTACTTCCTCAAAACCTTTGAGAATCTGCAACGGCGATCTTGTGAAATCGAAAAACACCCATACACGATATATGGGTACACCATTCCTCCAACATGCTGTCGACAGCCGCGAACATACCCCACCAAACCCTTATGCCATTGTACTAGCCCCACCGAGAGGACTGATATACCTATAAACTCCCCTACTACAACAGAAATAAAAGGTGCTAATTGCGCCTTAAAACAGCACAAGGCTCCAGGGCCTGACAACATTAATCCGGAGCTTTTCAAAGCCGATCCACAAACAAGTGCCTTTTTGCTTCAGAATGTACGATGAATTGAAAGAGGGCTTGATCATAAACAATACACTCCTTCCTAAGCATGATCAACAAGATAATCGCTAATATTGTCCACGGAAGACTTGCTGTCTTTCTTGACAAAGAGTTTCACAATCAACAGGCTAGATTTGGAGCTCAGAAATCCTGCATAGTCCACATTAAGAGCCTCCATATAATAATTGAGCAATATGTGGAATGAAGAGCCCCGATCTATTCTCAAAGGTGAGCTAATCACGTTTGTGCTGGCAAGAAGCTGTTCTCAATTTGAAAAACAGGTGAAATGGAAAAATATTTTCTTATTTTTTTTCTATTTAACTTGATAACATTTCGTATTTGATGTGACAAGCTATGATATTAAGTATTTCTTCGTTTTCGATTTGAAAACGTTTGGTTATAAGTCTGACAATGAGTGTTGTTGAAAACATTAATAACATGTTATCGAAAAATGCTTAAACTTAAATAACATTGTAAAGAATAACGATTTATGTTTAAAAATGTTTTAATTATTTAGTAAGGAATCACCAAACTTTACTAATCGTAAAAATTTTATACTAGTCAATAAATAAATTAAGGTTAGATAGAAACGGCAGTCAGTTCTCAACTGGAATTCCAATAAATAAATTCTACCCAATTTGTTAACTTCAGTTGTTCCAAATGCTCTCAGGTATTGAGCTGACCTGAGATATGGTACACTATATTAATATCAGTAGTAGTGGATGCCATATCGTCCAGTCTCATCCTGGCCAATGCAGAACAGCGACACCCTTTTTACTGTTTGTTAAATTTTGTAGTTTTCGCATACGAGGCTTAAAATATTCAAAAGAAACGGGTTTATTCTTGAAAATCAAAAACTTCCACTTCAGTTTCAATAATGATATGTCCTTTTTTAATCTTTTGTTAAGATTAGAAGAATTTAAATAAATTTTAAAGTGCAAAATTTCCTATATATCATACGCATTTGTGTGTATTTACTTAATGGTTTTTATAAAAGTTTCCTTTTATTCTTGCGATAATTTTGTTTTTTTCTTTACCAAATGTCACACACAAAACACGTATCAGGGGAATATATTTGGAAAGGGGTATGAAAAAGAAATGTTTTTTCAAAAAAGATTTTCTTTTTAAGATTATTTGATGGGTTGATTTAACAATAAAAAGAATTACCATTAACTTAAACTAAAAGAGATTAAATGATATTGTTCATTATTAAGGGTATTCAGTTATTTGTAGAAAATTGGTCTGATATATCTTTTAATTTTCATAAAGACGTAACCTTTTGAAAATATTATGATTCGGTTTATAATTTTATCTAGCCCCATATAAACGTGTTCCGGGAAGAAGTCTTTGTGAACATAAACAATCTTATTATGTTTTCATATGAGTATTAAATTTAGCCCAAAAATATTTTATTGCCAATATTTTGAAGGTCAGTATTTAACCATAGCTACCATACAAAAGGCACTCCCTAATATGTATACATTTTAATGCCATATCACTGGAATGTAAATGTTTTATACAGAGTTAGAAAATGAAGTGTACACTAACGTAGTGTACTTCTTAAAACGCAATATCTAAACTTCTACTAGTGTTCGTAAATTTGTACATACGGTGCACAACGGTTGTGGTCTAACGAACACAAATACTAAGATAACATACTGATCTTTTTTTAGCGTACTTACTGTGTTCTTTTAGCATACGAGTTGCCTTTTTTAATGCGACCCCGTGCATATTCAATGTCATTCTAAAAAAATCCAAATGCATGCAAATTCGCGTAAAATTAAGCTATTTGCAGTTGACTCTACTCATTATGTATTGCTAGTGATCATTTGATAGAAGAGCAAATAAGATGTCGCGACCTTAAAACAATTTTTGTATACACTTAAACAAGATCCATACGTGATCTTAGTATTTGTGTTCGCCAGCTTAAAATCGTTGTGTACAAGTTCACAACCACAATTTCTTTTATTTTCTATTTTTCTATAGAATGTGTTTGTGCACTGTTTATGGGAAAATACGGTACGGTACGGTACACTAACATACCGTACCGTATTTTTTTCAAACTCTAGTTTTAAAACACTGGAAAACACAATAATTTTCCTTAGGCCTTTTATAAAGCCAATTCTAGAAAACGTTCCTCTAGAATGCGCCTTAAATCGCAACGAAGTCGAACATTTTGAAGTCAGTTTTTATTAAGATTGGCTTATAACTTATGGATTCCATACAAATCCCAGATCTGAAATATTTTAAGTCTCGGTGAACTTAAGATTCGGCGCTACCAAATTGATTTTATTTTAGTAACCATTTTATATGAGAAAAACACTACAAAAAGAGAGGTTACTGTTATTTTCCAAACAAAGAAATTAAATTTATTATATATTGCTTCCTCTTCCCTTCAGGAGGAGCGTAGGGTAGATTCTTTTTCTTACAGTTTTGGTAATCGGATTGTTTTTGAACGAATGATTGATTAGACCAGGGCCCTGTTTCTCAGAACAACAAGTTACATAGAGCACAAGTGGGTGACGTTGACGGCTGGAGAGGATTGGCTATGTTTACAAATGTAAAATTTCCCCCTTAGAGTTCCAATTTAATTTCAGTTCTCCAAGTTTTCTTGTTAAAACCCAAATTTTGTAAGTAATATAGTCCGAATTTTAAATATTTTCAAAAATATTTGGAATAAAAGAATAAAAAAAGCCCACAATGTCGACAAGAAAATTTCGTACGCATATTTATATTGAAAACAATAATAAAACACTTAAATTTGTTTTTGTTTTCAATATAAATATACGAAAAAAATGTTCTTGTCGACATCGTGGGCCAGGCAGTAATTTTTTTGAAAAATTTTTTTAGGGAATCCCGTTTTGAAAGGAAGATAAAAATCGGTTTTAATAAAAAAAAAATTTGGCAACACTAAACCATTGCATAAAGTATTCGACATTAGCTTATAATCTTTTACACAAAACAATTTATTCAACCTTTTCAAATTTTGCAAAGTTTTTTTTTTTTTGGTTTAAATCCAACCGAGGGATTTCTTTAAAGTAGAAATAAGTTTATTGTAGAAAAAAGTAAGAAATAAATAAAAACTTTTTGTCTTGTAAATTTCTACCTTTAAATTGGTCTAGAACAGCATTAAGGGGATTATCTTTTTGTAACTGCCTATTTAGCACACCCTCCCCCTCCCCAAACAACACCGGATAACAGTATAAATAAATAAATGGGTGATGGAAGATTTCATCGGTACGAGTATTTCAACTAGTCTATTACGCACATTAACAAATGAAAAACTTGTCCAAAAGAAAACTGGCAAAGAAAAAACCACCCAACAACAAGGCTGTCAATAATGTCAACTATTTTTAGGTTTGTACATACATACATACTTGTTGTTGGTTTTGCTGTTCATACCACTTTATAAACCCACAAAGGTATTTGGCATAAATAAGGACATTATTTCTTCTTTTTCAACATTTTCATGTTCCTTTGTCCTCTGTTTTCAGGACATTATTTTCAACAACACAAAAATCAACAACAAAAAAAGAGAAAAGAAAAGAGAAAGTGTATGGCAAACAAACATAAAAATGTATTTAATTACTTTCTTTAGTTGTTCTCTAAGGTAAAATGATAGATGACATGAATTTGGGAGAATAAATGTGTGTGTGTGTGGGTTTTGTTCGAATGAACTAGTTTCATTATAATGTAGTTATTCAAAAGCCCCAAGAGCTAATATTAAGAAATTTTTACCTTTGAATGCCAATTAATAAACTTCAATTATACTTTGCTATGGAGAAAGTTAATAAAGAAAAGTGGCATTTGGTTTAAAGTTTTGTTAAGAAGTTACTTGGATTTTAGCAGAATTCTAAATGCGATCTCTGATGATTAAACTGGCTTACAAAACTCAGAGTGTTTTTCGTTCATGAAATTAGGTGAGGCGAGCATAAATCTGACTTTTATATTCTTCTATTAGGTGCAGTTCATTTCAAAATGTCCTGTAGATTTTCCACAAATTTCACTAGAAGAAATTATCCGATTTGGTTAAATGAAAAACTTGAAAACAAATTAAATTGATATTTTCTTCAGCCTTTGGTAGAAGATTATTATACCCAAACCATAATTGTTGAAAAGGTATTATGCCTTAAATATTGGTCTTATAACTCATAATAACTTTTTGAATCGATCTAACGATGTCCGTCCGTGCATACGACAGCTAGTCCATGCAAAGTACAAGCTGCAGTTTTGAAAATAGTTTAACAAAATTTGGTACATAAGTTCTAATTGTAAAAACGACCATGCCCAATGAAAATGCTGACATTTAGTGAATAATTCCACAAAGCTCCACTAAAACTTCTTTCCGGAATAGAGTTTTTGTGATCATAATCTATCTTATTATGTTGGTACAATTTAGATAAAGTTTGGCTGAGACTTTTTTTATATCAGTCTTAATGATACAATTAAATATGATTGAAATCGGTTCCTATTTCAGAATAGCTCCTATATTTGCATTAATTTTGGCGAAAATAACTTTTAGGATAGCTACAATGTCGTAAGATAATGTTGTGCTGACAGGGCTAAAATTAACGATATGTCCCATATGAACGCCCTTCCTAATATTCGGCAGAAAGTACTTTTACATGAATCTTAACCTTATAATATAATTTTGTGCTGGCGGATCCATTATTGCTCATGGACCCCAAATAGCGTTCACTATCTTAATTCCTTGGTGTAGGGTATCATCTAGTTCGCCGTGACAAACTATACTTTCTTACTTGTTATTATTAGCTTTTCTGATTTGATTTTGAATTAAGTTATAACTTAAAAATGCGTGATTCACAAAAAAAGGTTTGTCTTTTACATAAGGATTGTGTCTTTAAAAACTTATTTAACATTTTGGTGGGAAAATATCAGTCTTGGTAAATGAAATAGTGCAAACAACAACAAATATTTTGTGTTAAAAACTTTTAATTTTGCACCATAAAAGCGTCATTTTAGACAGTAGCCTATGCTGACTTTATTCCATCGATTTCTACGTGCGACAGACTGTATGGGCGATTCCGAAGTGAGTATTTTGGTACGAAAGACAAAACCGCCCAAGTTGAAATAACCAAGTCTAAAGATGATAAATTGTAAGCCATCTTCCATAAAATTACTTTGACCGAAAGATTTGTAATATAAAAATAAAATTTCAAAGAAAATACTTCAATGTATCCATGATACTCTTGTATGATCTTTAAAAGGCCAGGGTTTCCAAATAGGCCTAAAAATCAACTCAATCAATATATATAATTTTACAAATTTAAATTATAATCTAACTTGTAACTTTGAAACTTCATCCTGTTGTAGTGACGCAGACCAGCATTTCTGGCAGGAATCTAGCCCGCAACCAGCGCTCTGATAGAATAAGCCAACCGGTTCACCCTTTTTAACTAAAATAAATCTAACATGAATGCTCATATTAAAATCTCCACAGCTACATTTCACCTAAGTCAAAATGTCCCTGCAACGTTTTGAAAAAAATGCTAACTCAACAAAATCTCGTTCATTGGTCTAAATCTCTAACAAGTGGTGCAAGCGATAAATATTGTTTTGAAAAAAGTTTAAACTATTTTCCAAAAGCATACTCGATTAACATGGAAATAGTTTTGAACATAAGTTAAATATGTACATAGTAGATGTTATTTACCATTGAAGTTGTCTGGAAATCTCTTGAGACAGACATTGGCAAGTGCTTAAATTGTTAACCTCTAAAAAAATAACTTAAATTAGCTCTTGAAAAATTTGCTGCTAAAGAAATCCCAAATTTCTTTTAAGAAATTCAATTTTAATACCATAATCAGCTTGAAAACTTTCATTTATTTTTGAGTTCGAAAAAGGTTTTGCATATCAGTGTTGCCGGACAGTGTTTTTAAGTAACAACATTCGTTTTTTCTCTACATTCCAAAAAGTGCAAGGCTTAAAAAAACTGAACATTCAACTCGCTCCATTTTGATTAACTTGCGAAAACAATAAAGCAATTTTTTTTTAATTCCCTAAGCAGGAAAGAAACCAGAGTCTCTGGCAGGAATCGAACCCGCAACCCCGGCGCTGATGGACTAGTTTACTACCAGCTAGCCCACCGGGGCAACCCACTTACAACTATACATAATTAATGTTAGGAGAATTCCACACTGTTTATTGTTGGTACTTTGTTTAAGCTTTGATATCGTTGCAAATAACTTTTTGAGAGTTTGCCACTTTCATTCACTCTGCAGTTTAGTTTGCTAATATCTTTGGCTTTTCTTAATTTTTTGGGAATATGTTTCCGGGTTATCTGGCCTTAGTCTGAGTTCATACGGCTCATGTCTTATTGACAAGATTCTTCCTTTTTCTTCTTTGAACATGAATTGGCGTTAATGCTGACGACTTATTTTTTATTTTGTTTTATTTGATATTGAAAACAAAAACAAAATTAAACACCGAATAAGAAAGCAAAACGTAAAGACAGTACATGCATCTGTGTACTCGTTTCTTTTCCCCTCGTCCCTCTCGCCAATAAAGTAGCAATCTTGTCAATAAGACATGAGCCGTGTGAACACAGACTAAGCAACCAGTGAATGCGCGTAGAAACTCGCTTATCACCCAAAAATAAATTTCAGTGTTTTTATGAAGAATAAAAATTGGGAAGGTAAACTTCTAAAAATGTGTTTGTAAATACTGTAGTGGAAGATATTTTATGGTGCTGCTGCAACGACTGTACTGTGCTTTTAAATAACAACAACGTCTAGCATTTCTTTTAATACAATGCTAATAATTTTAACCCTGAAGGGCTACTCATCATTTTAGTACATTAAGATAACTCTTTGTCGAATCGACGAACTATTTGAAAAAAAATTCTAGCGGAACGATTTGTAAAATAAAACATCAACAAACATTTTTTTAATTACTGCCTGTTCATCTAGTGTTCGTTCGAACAGGCAGTTAAAATTTTTTTTGTGAAAAGAAATAAAACTAAATAAAGCATAATAAATAACTGTCTGTTTAACGATTTCGAACGTCATCGTTCGCATAGAAATTTTTTTTAACGCTCGAAATCGTCGTTAAAAATTTTTTCTCTCTCTCGAATTGCAATACGAATTTGAACTTTTTTTTTGTACTTTTAAATTAATAAACTTTTAAAAGCTTTCGTCATCAGCTAAACTTGTTGAAAAACAGAGGGTATTTTGAATACACACAAAACGTTATATGCTTTTTTTTTTAAATTCCCTAAGCTAATCCCCGCGAAGCTCTACGCTTGTCAGCAGGAAAGAAACCAAAGTCTCTGGCGGGAATCGAACCCGCAACCCCGGCGCTGATAGACGAGCTCTCTGTCAGCTAGCTGCTTAAAGCAGCCCATACATGTTTCAATTCAATTGTCAACTGAGTCGGTTGTTGTCCAAATCAAAGCGGTATGGCTGTGTCAGTTGATTAGTTTGACAGTTGTCGAGTTGGTTGAAGAAAAATCAAAAGATTTAAATTTTTTAAAGTTGACTTCTAAGTCTTTCAATTGGATTGTACTGTGTCTGATCGAGTCTCTTGATCAGCTGTCGAAATTAATGTTTGTAGTTTTCTTTCAAAAAAAATTAAGTATTTTAAAATTGTCTGTTGTTTCATTAAATTTTAAAATTGATTTAAAATTATTCAATTCATTTGATGAAGTGATTGGCTAAGCATCAATTCAGTTGACAATTGAATTGAAACGTGTATGGGGCGCATAAGAGTAAATGAGCTTCGTCGATTCGACGTATAATAACCATCTAGGGTTAAAATGTATTGCACCATGGTACAATTTATACGTTAATCCCAAAAGTACAGCTGATTATTGTTTCGAACTTTTCACATACTGCCTGTTTAACTATTTCGAACGTCAACGTTCGCATAGAAAATTATATTTAAAACAAAAAAATCTGATGTTTTTGCGTTATTTTAAACCTGGGGTTACCCTAATAATTGTACGATGGCACCTGCAATTTTAAACATCTGTCCGACAGGTAGCAATTTTTCCCTACCTCTGGCAACACTGTTGTATATTGATACATATTTCCTTTTTTACAAATTGAAAAAACGTGTTTTATTTTTTGGGTTGTTTGTCAACAATTACAAACAATTTTGTTTTGTATGTTTGGAAAATTTAAGCATAATGTTACACAAACTCATGAATAATGTTTGAGGGAAATATTGAAAGAAAACAAATCTGATTTAGTTGTTGTTGATTTTTGGTTCGTTATTTCAAGTGGTTTTGAAAGTGTTTGTTGTTGGTTGGTTTTCCCTTAAAGGATTATTTGTAATGTTGCTCTGCTCTGCTATGCTGTGTTCAAGGCAACATTTATCCTTTTCTTATTATTTATGTAGGTTGTTTTTTTTTTTCTTCTACAAAAATCTTGCTAAGATTTTTGTTGTCTTTATTGTTTGTTGTTGTTTCTTTAATACACTTATGTATGTTGTTGGTTGTTAAGTAGAATTTTTTATTTCAGAAGAAGAAAAAAATGTAAAGTAATGCCTTTTTATTTGAGGTGGTTAGGGAGTTCTTAAATGTTTTCTCTCTTTTTACATTTTCCAGAGAACCGCAAAAGGAGGGAAGTATGTTCTTTAAATTATATTTAGAACAGATTTTTAAGCAGGTTTATAAAATAAATTTAAAGAAAAAGTTATACTTAACCTAAAAAAGGCAAAATATAAGAATGAAATACACACACATAAAATATGTACATTAGGGTGGTACAAAAATTCGAAATTCCGGGCATTGAAATTTTTTGAAAATCCGTTTTACATAAATTGCACGATTTTTTGGTCTTAAAAGCCCCTTGTAAAGTTTGATGCAAAAAATATTTGTAGAACATTTTAACCTTCTAAAGTGCCGCTTTAGTATACTTTTGTGGGGAAGTGAAAAAAGGACAAAAATTACCCCTTAAAATGAGTGTTAGAAGGTTAATATTATCGAAGAGAATAATCGCCATACAATTCTACTGAAGACACATCAAATAGTCTTTTAGCTGAGAAGTACATTTAGTATATATTTTGACTTATACCAAACGCCTTTTCAAAAAATTCCAAAACTTTAGGGGCCGATATTTCGGGAACGCGAGCTAAGTTTTCAAAACCCTTTGGCAGATTTGCTCTACCAAAAGTCTAGTTTAATTTCTCGTGGCAGTGTAATCGTAAAAACCTCCTAAAGTTGGGCCAGCAAAATAAAAAATTATCGACCTTTAAAATTTGTAGCTAAGTTGAAATTTTGTTTTTAGGCCTCCCTAATGTACATTTATAGAAATTTTTTTCAGGAAATTTTACATCTGTATGCAGTAAAAGCGCCATGAGGTACCATTCATAACAAATAACAGGTCTCGAATGAAATTTTGAAACACTGAAATAACATGAAATTATAATACGATGCCCCAGAGAAAAATTTGTAGTATTTCATTAAACGAAGTTTGTTAATTTTAAAAATGTACTTTCTTAAAAAACGTGAGAATTCCATATGTATCCGCCCATATTGTCTCTTTCATAACTACCCCCAGTAGTGAAGTAAGCTTGCAAGAGCCAACTTTCGCTTAGGGGATCATTTAGATAAATTTACTGCCTGGCCCAAAACATTCCTTCTGAATATTTATATTGAAAACAAGAACAAATTTAATGGCCTGTTCATCGATTTCGAACGAAAACTTCGTTCGCTTAACTAACATGCAAACCAAAAGCATTATTTTATAATTTGTTTTTGTTTTTAACCCTAGAATGTCATACTTCGTCGAATCGACGACGCATGATTATATTTCGTATATCTTCCCCTGTATTTGTGTTATTTTTAAACAGATTTTTCATATTTTTTTAGTACAATTTACAGTAAAATATTTTATGGGAAGAATTCAATTTAAAAATGTACCATCATATTTAGATGTCTTACGGACACAAATAGTCTGATTTGGAAAGAACTTTTTATGGGGAATTTTGTGAAATTATAACATAACATTTATCCTTAATGACAACCTGCTTTGTCTTACAATTTGAGAGTAAAAATTAAATGTAGTTGTCGAACAAAATTAAAGTAACTAATTTGGAAAAAAAAAATTTTTTTTATTTGTTGCGAAAGCTCTTATAGGCTTTAAAAAATGCATTTTTGCTGCATTTTTTAAAGTTTATAGCGCATATTTTGCCTTTTTTTAACTAAATTATGCACAAAACTGCTGCAAACGGTAAAATATGCAAAAATATGCTCTAACAAATCGATGCCAAAATTCATAAAAGGCTCGTAAACAGATAAATAAATTATTTGTGCATTCATTGGTCACACAAGGAAAATCATGCAATTGCATATTTATGGTTTTAATGATCACCATCCATTTCTTAGAATAGTGTTTCCATTTGAAAGGGTCTTATAATTTTTACATTATTTGAATAAAAGGACACGAGTTAAAATCCTTCATGGAGCACGAAGTTGGCAAAAGCCGGTACTGCCTACCACTAAGGGCGATTATTACAACTTGTCGATAGTAAAAGGTTTTCAATATTACAACTTTGCTTTCAATCAAAGTGAGCAATATTTTAAAGGCAAGTTCTACCTCCCGGGTAGCTTAAAGTCAAATTGTAATCATAATGCACGATGTTAATTGTGAGTCTTACCGCCTTAAGGTCATGTTTTTTGACCAACTTATTTGTCAAACATTTCTTTTTTGTTTCAGTGTTTAACAAATTCAAGCATGGATAGGTACACAATTGAGCACCGCATTAAGATTGTTGAAGCCTTTTACGAAAATGGGCGTTTAAAGAGAAATGCATTTCGTGCACTTCGTGATTTTTCATGGAATCGTTAAGAAGCAGAATTTCCGCATTTGGGGCAAATGAGAATCCACAAGTGATTGTTGAAAAGCCGATGCATGCACAATGATTGACTATTGGGTGCGATTTATGGGCTGGCAACGTCATCGTCAAAATGAGTTCGGCCAAGCTGCTACCGCGACGTTTGTTCGCTATCGCGAGATGGTACCGGACTTTTCGTGGGCAGAAGTTGAAGATATGGACCTGGACGATATGTGGTTCAGACAGGATGATGCCACTAGCCACACAGCCAAGAAAACAGTGGCTCTTTTGCGCCAGAAATTAAATGGCCGTGTTATCTCACGTCGTGGCGATAATAATTGGCCGCCACGACCCTGTGATTTGACTCCGATGGACTTCTTTCTTTGGTGATATTTTAAAGAAAAAGTATACGTTAATAAGCCAAGAAAATTTCCAGAGCTTAAGGATGAGATAATTCGGCATATTAAGGGGACTGAACCTCAATTATTCCTCAGAGTCATTGAAAATATGGACCATCGGATAGAGGTATGCCACCGAAGCCGTGGCGAGCTTTTGCCCGATATTTTAGTTTTATTTGCCGTTAACATTGTGCCAGATTATTCTAGTTCAAAATGGCATTCCCAAAAATATATTTTCTTAAATTGGACAAAAACACAAAAGACTAGAATAGTCACGTTTTGAAAAGAACCTCCTCAAGTATCACGTAATATCAAAAAAATATTCTGTGACAAATTTCCGGGCATCTTTTTCTATAAAGAGACTCTGTGTGCATTAAATTCGCAGTTTATTTACCGCTAAACAGCAGGTGCTGTTTATTATGATATTTATATTGAACACCATTATAGTTGGGAAGGGTGGTGTGAGTTTGTGCTTAAGCTTAGGACTAGGGTTTCCAATTTCCCGGACTTTTTCTATTCCCGCAAAACGAAACAAAAAACATCTTATTCCCGGGAATCCCGGGATTCTTTGAATAAAATAATGATTTCGTTAAATGAGTTCAAGACAAAAGTTTTTTACTTTTTTTAAAAGAATATACACATGTTCAACAGTCCAAAAAGCCTTATTAATTTCACAGAAAACCAAATAAATTGTTACATTCATATGTACATGCATATTATATATCGAGCCCTAACAGCGAAAATAATGTAAGCGCCATGATTTTCAATTTTCGTTTTTTTTAATGTACCGTTATGATTTTATAGCAAAAACAATTTTAATGTAAGCGACAAATTTCATACAAAATTAATATGAAATAAAACAAAAAAGCTCTCTCCTGTTAAAATTGATTTTTGGCGCTTACATTATTTTCGCGGTTAGGGGTCGATATGTTTGTATATAGGGGTGTCCTGGAAATCGAAAACGCAAGAATTTGGAAGTTGTTTTTAATACACTTTTAATCAAATTTTTATAATTTTTGTTAGGAAATTCTGTTTAATAGAGAAATATTTGTAAAATATTTGTCATAAAAATCATTTATCACAAAAATCTTATAAAAATACGACGTTTAAAATTCTATCGTTTTGCGTTTTCGAAAAAATTTTTTTTTGGTATTATAAAAGCATTTAAAAGCTCATCAGAGATTCTATTTCTAATCCTTGTTGATATGTATACTGCCTGATACCGAAAACGTGCTCCCGCTTTCTACAGGGGTTGGTTTTATAGTAAGAAGCGCATCATACAAAGATTATAAATTTATTGGCCTGTTACCCGTGACTTCATAGACGTCAAATTCTTTTTTTAAGATATTATCAGGCTTTTGTATTTTCTTTAAATTTATTTTATTGGAATGTGTTGATGGTTCATCATCTGGTATTGGTGATGGTGTATCGTGTACATTTTCATTCTCCACTTCAAGACGCTTTTTAGGCACTTCATTAAGAATTAAAAAGAGCGTTGATTTATTGGTGTAAGAAAAAAAGTTCGATTTGTAGGTTGTATTTAGTAATTTTAGTAAAGACTATATGTATTTTTATTGCTCGTTTCTGATTTTAACGATGCTAAAAAATTAAAATTTCAAAAAATAATTAGTATTGTGGTTATTTTGTTGAACTATTTATTGTTTCTAATCCAAATTTTAATATTTTTAATTAGACTTGAGGAATTTTACAACATGAAAATTAATTAAAATTGTTATTGACAGTCTTTCATTCTTGACCGTGGCCAGGGCTCGAACCCTGGCCGGCAGGTTACCATGACATGTTTCGATCGCAACCACTCGATCTCCTCAGATGGATTTGCCGTCTTACACTTACAGCCATCGACGACTGCTGACGTCAATAGTCAAACATCAATCCCTAAACCAAATTGTATTTTAACCTTTGCTAGATCGAAATTTGCTTTCCTGAATGATTATCCATTTTAATTGATTTTACATGTATTTTCCTTACTTCTGTTTTCTCGTACTTTTGTCAAGAATTCTTCTTAAAGTCCAAAGTACATTTTTAGTTTTTTCATTTTTTTCTTTCTTTTTTCTGTTGACCTTTTTCAGCACAACTTGAAGGACAAGTGAACACATAGGACTCGTGCCTTTGCTTTAACAATAATTAGTATTGTGGTTATTTTGTTGAACTATTTATTGTTTTTAATCCAAATTTTAATATATTTAATTTTAGGCTTAAGTTCATCAAATTTAATTTTCATTAAATTATTTTTATGAAGAAAGGAATTTTACAGCATGAAAATTAATTAAAATTGTTATTGATAATCTTTTATTCTTGACCGTGGCCGGGGCTCGAACCCAGGCTTCCACGGACCCTCTGAAGAGATTGAGTGGTTACAATTGATACATGTACGGGTAACCTGTCCGTGAAAGCCTGGGTTCGAGCCCCACGGCAGTCAAGAATGAAAAAGTACTTATACCAATTATATATGTTTATTTACCTAAGAATAAGTAAAAGGCCTTTGTTCTAAATTGCCCATTAGTTCAATAAGATCATATTCCGAAACTCACTTTAACTGATATAATTTTAGTGCAGATATTTGTATCTGGATAAATTTCGGTAAATTTATCCTTAACATTAGTACAAACCTTAGTTTTTGTCTTGGCGGTTGGACCCATAGCTCCGAATATAGGATGCCCTTCATTATTATGCGTACACTGATAAGTGTACGTGTAGGGTTTTATGTGGCGATTTGAGCCGCTATATTTTCTTACTTATTTTCTTAAACAGATGTTTTTTTTTTTTATAACAATTTTTTTTTATCTTTATGGAGGCATTTAAAATTATTTTTATAATGCTGTTGCTACAATATGAACAAATGTATAAATCACATAAATTTTCCAAATATTTTTTTTTCGTTTTTTTTTTTATTTAACAATTCCATAAATCATATTTTCCTTTTTACGTGGTAACTTTTGTTTTGATTTCTTAAAAAAAAAGCTTTTAAAACTAAAATAACAAAAGTAAAAGTAAACTGATTTTCTTCACGTTCTTTTTTCTTTTTAGGCAGGCCTAACAACAAAACACCCATCCAACTCCATTCAGCAATTTCTTTGGAACGTGCTTTTTAAATCAAAAAAAAAAAAAACACAAAGTGTTTGCAAAAATGTCGTGGTCTTTTGTGTTATGAAGTTTTCATTTAAATTTTTAAGATTTTTTTTCAAAAAATTTTAAATTATTTTCTTTTTCAACTACAAGAAAACAAAGAAAATTTTCTTTTGGTTTTTATATTTGAGTTGCCAGCAAATAAAATAAATATATGTTTCAAACATAATTTTCAAGAAATCTTATTCCAAAAATAAAAATTCAAATAAAAAATAAATAACAATAATGTATTGCCACACCTGGTATTATGTGACAATTGGACTATTTATAAATGGTTGGGTTCTTAAGGGATTACAAGCCGAACAGCATCCAGCGACAGCAGATGAAGGTAAGTGTCAATCTTTTATATACATATGTATATACATATATATTTTTATTACTCCTAAATATTATCCCTTGAAATCTTTACGAAAATTAATTATTCAGAGAAATAAATTACAGGTACTTTTTACACGCCATTTTCATTTAAATATTTAAATGCTTTAATAAATAGCAATTAAAAATCGTCAATCCTATTTTTTTATTTTATTTTTATTTTGCATATTTACTTAAGCACTTGTAAGCCTTTTGTAAATTTATATATATTGTAGTTGTCTATATAGATAGGATTTGCTTTTTATACCGTTTTCATTGTGGTTGTTAACAGCAACTGAAACAAAATCCCTGCTCAATGATTTTCAATTAAATGTATTTAAAAACATGAACTCAATTCAACCACTTCAGCAAATGGCACAAAACGAACAATGCAGCACTTAAATCAATACAATAGTTCTTTTGTTAGGGGACTAAATAGGAAATAGGACAAACGAGTAATGTAAATACGCTAAAGCTGGAAGTAAATCATTCCCAGTTACAGCCCATCAAATGCAATTTTTTTTTAGAATAAAAATTGGTGGGTCAGGAAAAAGAAAAATTGAGATTTTTGTGTAACTTTTAAGTGGTTATGAAACTTAAATTAAACAAGTTAGAGTGCTATATTCGGCTGTGCCGAATCTTTGATACCCTCCACCGACAGTTCAAATGTTTAAGGAGTAACATCTGTATGATGTTATTATTATCTTAAACTGTGACGATTTGTTATTTATTATGGTTTTAGGCGACTAAACTGTTTTCCGGTAGTAGGGTTTATATGGGGCCTAGGGTAAATTATGGACCGATCATCACGAAATTTTTCAGCGTCATTTCTAGTCCTTTAAAACTGTGACGTACCAATTTCTGTTATGCTAGCATTAGTAGTTATGGTTTAAGGTGTACTAAACTGTTTTCCGGGAGTAGGGTTTCTATGGGGCCTAGGGTAAATTATGTACCGATATTCACGAAATTTCACAATATCATTTATAGTCCTATAAAACTGTGACGAGCCAAAATTTGTTATGATTCCCGATCCCCGATCGTCACGAAATTTCACAGTGTAATTTCTAGTTCTAAAAAACTGTATCGTTCCAAATTTTGTTACGCTAGCGTTATTTTTTACGGTTTTAGGCGTACTGAACTGTTTTCCGGGAGTAGTGTTTATATGGGGCTTAGGGTAAATTATGGACGGATCTTCACGAAATTTAACAGCATGATTTCCAGTCAAATAAAACAAATTTTTGCAAAATCTTATCTCATTCCGTGCCTTGTTCCAGCATTTATGTTATTTTTTGTAACAAAATTATAAATTTTTTTTAGGTGGTGGTTCCACATTTTGATTCATAGCTCTGGTCCTACAGAAGCGATTTTGCTGGATTTCAATCCCAAACTGCTTAGGACAACTACAAGCAATTTGGCACCAAGTTTGTTCATTTGTTTGGAGTTGTTCGAAAGTGAGCGTGTTTTCAACAGACGGACATGGCTAAATCGACTTAGAATTACTCAAGGACCCAGAATATATATACTTTATGGGTTCTGCGATGAATAATAAAAAAGTTTCACACGGAATGACAAACTTAATATACCCTCTTCACAACTAATTGTTGTGGAGGGTATAAAAAAAGAAACAAAAAAGAATGTATAGTGGGCCAAGCCCAACCATAAAGTACAATCCACCACAGTATTTAAAGGACAAAGTTTCCAATGTGTTTAACCCAGTGGCCGTATTCTGTAATTTGCTAAAGCTAAATCTTTATCGCTAAAAATCTATAAAGTTGATTTGAAGATTTTTGGCTACGAATACAATACTGTTACGTGCATTGCTCGATTTAACAATGCCATAAAAATTTAACTCGCAGCAATTTTGACTTTTAATGTTATCACTAAAAATTTTAATATATGCATTCTCTAAGGCATTTTAGCGATCGAGATTAAGTTTTAGCTAAGCAAGTTATAGAATACGGCTGCAGGGGCAATCATTGACCCGCCAAAGCAGAATTGTTTTATAAGGTTAAGATTCATACAAGAAATCTTTGTGCCGAATCAAAATCTAAACAGAAAACCATAAAAATAGATTTCAATGAAAAAATTTGTGATATTAATGAAAAAATTAATTAAAGTTTGCCCCAGTAAACAAATTAATAGTATCAATTAATTTTTTTTTTTTTTTTGATATTAATAAAGTTTTTGCAGTAATGTTATTGATATAAGTAAACGTTTAATTCACTTGATTAAATGTTTAATAAAAGCTGATTTTATTTTTGAATAATGGCTTAATTAAAATTGGCTGGAAATTTTCTTGTGTACACAGAAAAAGACAAAAATTGATTTCAATTGAAAAATTGGTAATATTAATTAAAAAATGGGTGATATTAATTAAAAAATTAATTAAATGTGCACCAGTAAACAAATTAATAGTATCAATTAAACATTTAATTCACTTGATTAAACGTTTAATATATTTGATTTGATTAAACTTTTAATTAACTTGATTAAATGTTTAATTAAAACTAATTCAATTTTTGATTAATGCTTTAATTGGAGAACATTTTTTGCATTTTTTGAGCATTTTTTCTGTGTAGGTTTTATACCTTTCACCAGAGGTAAAAGGGTAAATGGGCTTTTCCGTCAAAAGGTCCACCGTGACAGAAAATTTAAAAGTTATTAAAAGCTGATTATGTTACGATATTGTTATAGAGAAATATTTAGATTTGACTAATTTTACCCATAAATTTGTTCACTTAGATAAACAATCAGATTGCAAAGTTGTGCAAACGTAATTTCTTATTTGTGATAATGTTTTATTGTATGTTTTCTTTAATATTTATCTTTCTTAAAAGAGGTGATATTTGATAAAAATTATTCAAAAAAAAATTTTCTTACATGGTCTGTAATCTCAGGATGTGTTCAAAGAGAAATATGTTATTCGGCTTAACGGTAAATTTCTATTTTGTTTTAATTATTATTCAGTTAAATTATTATGGAAAAAATTTCAAGTTCGAAATGTCACGTATCGACCCAGATTTTGGTTAAAAAAAAAAAAAAAAATACAGAAGATTTTGGAATCAGACTACGTAAAATTCTGAAAGTAGTCTGACTAAAAAATTGTGCCAGGTTTCGCTGAATTACGCCTTTTTATACATGGCCACAAAAAGTACTTCTATTTTTTTTTCACGTTCGAACCGCTACTTATTTTGCCAGTATCTTTGACCTAAGATTGCGCCCTCAATAAACTTTAGCATAGATAACAGTGCTTTCTTAGTGCTATAATTTAAGGGTTAAGATAACGTAAAAGTAGTCCCGTGACAGGTCTTTGGTGGTAGAGACCGGTTCTAGTTTTAACACTTTCTATGAATTAGACCTATCACTTTTACATGGGGTTGTCATTGGAGGGGGTCAATTTACCCCATTTGACCAGTCACACATCTATTCTTAATGGACGTGTTTAGTGACATTTACTACGATGTAGTATTATTTCAATACAATGTATTATTTGTATGTATTATTTCAATAAAACAAGACGTAGAATTTAATTCAAGAAACAAATTTTAGAAAGACCAAAAAAATTTGTCACACCACCGGTGAAGACTCTTCTGTAATTCATTACTTGTCTACCTTTTTGTTCTGCATAAACTAGTTACATGATTGGTTCTCCTTTCACTGGTCATGCGTTCTTTCTTTTTGTACCTGCTCTATTTTCACAACTCCCGTGACCAGTCTGTTGGACCAATTGACACAAATTTCTCGCAGGGATGTTATTGCATTTTTGATGCGTACGACTGTCACGTTCAACGCTTTGGAATTACCCATAAACATTTAAGTTTGTCAATCCGTTTGTCAATTCTTCAATATTATGATTAGCGAAGATGATTTAACGATGTCCGTCTGCACAAAAAATTAATTAAGAAGATAAATAAATTTTCACCAGTAAGCAAGTTAATAGTATCAATTAAACGTTTAATTCACTTGATTAAACGTTGAATTCTTATTTTTTATTTTTGATTAATGCTTTAATTGGTGAAAAATGTTGGACAATTTTTTCTGTGTGCCCTTGTGTATGTCAAAATGGGTTTTCCGTAGGCCAAATTATTTAGATATGAACAAAAATATCCTCTAAAATTGTTAAATAGTGTAAGCATTAATCAAAAATAAAATCAGTTTTATTTCAAAACTGAATCAAGTGAATTAAACGTTAAATCAAGTTAATTAAATGTTTAATTGATACTATTAATTTTTTAATTGGTGTAAATTTAATTAAGTTTTTAATTAATATTACCAATTTTTTAATTGAAATCAATTTTCTGTGCACACAGGAAAAAACCCCGACATTTGTTTTTAGTTAAGCCATTAATCAAAAATAAAATCATCTTTAATAAAAAATTTAATCAAGTGAATTAAACGTTTACTTATATTAACAAAATTTTTGCAGAAACTTTGTTAATGTATCAAAAAATATTAAATTTATACTATTAACTTGTTAACTGGTTTGAATCAATTAATTAAATTTTTTTTTCTGCATAGTTTCACGTTATATTCCACGAACATCGCAAATACAAATTACAATTTATTGGATCTTGGGCAAATACTAGTCAAATCGAAAAACTTTTATATTAATTCTAATTTCAATACAATAAAATAAATTTCTGAACATTTTTGTACTTATCTTTGTAGTATACTAAAAGCAATCAAAAAACCAAAACCAATCTTTATTAAAGAAAGAAAAATTACTTTTCTTTTCGCCATGTAAAAAACCAAAAAAAATTGTGCTATAAAAAACTAATTTTTTGTATAACAAGAAAAAAAATTACATATCAATACATTTTAGTGATGTTTTATTAATACTTGTTACAAACATGAAAATAGTCAATTGAGAGGGACAAATACAATAGAAATCACACACTTCCATCCAAAATGCTGGGAAAATATAAAAACGCAATTTTATTAATAACGAAAAACCATTCAAGTGCTACACACAGCTACAAAAATACACATTCACACATTCATTCATGCACATATCATTTGAAACACATTGAAACAATAAAATTTGATGGAAAATCAATGTGAACGCTTTTGCTCTATTGCCGTAAATTATTTGACTAAATGACAAACTAAATGAATGAGTGAATGAATGAATGTATCAAACAAACACATACGATGATGAACATTTGTGATGTATTAAGTATTGTTCGAATTTTCACTAAATACATTTCAAGTGCTTTTTAAAGTGGTTGAGAATTTTCTAAAATAAATGAAAAATGTTTCCAGCTCGCAGTTTTTGTAGTATGAACTTGTAGCGAAATAATTGAAAATAATCGATTTTTAATCTGATTTAAAATACTTAATACCAAAGTCATGTTATTTTATTAGTATTTTCCCCTATTTTTTCATTCTTTTTATTTTTTGATATTTGAAAATTATTGCTTTGACTTTATTTAGCAAAAATGATATATGAATGTACAAGAAGAAAAAAGCTATAAAGAATGGAACGAAGAAAAAATAAAAGTCATGAAATACAAACGACAACTGTCAATATATTTTTCCCCGAACTATACATGCATGCTGTATATGAAAGGCCACCCTTCAATTGAATACAACAACTGAGCACTTTGCTTGTCAAATATGTATTAAATGTAAATGAAAACTATGGTCTGTAGGAAAATTTGTCAGAAACTTAAAGATAAAGTAATTTATTTTTGTTTTACTATTTACTTATTAAATCTTCTTATTTTAAATTTTAAACTAGAAATAATTAATAAAATTTAATTTTAATTCTTAAGTCAACGTCCTGCCGATGCCGAACGAAAGTTATCCTAATCCCGTAAAAATTTTTGTTCAGCGCTTAAGCAAACACCAAACTGATTTTAAGCAAACGAACCCCAGGGCCTGGCTGGGACTCATTTTATTTTAAATGAGCTTTTTGTGGCTATAGAAAAATTCACACTAACGAACCCCTGGGCCTGGCTGGGACTACTTTTATATGTATGGAGTTTTATGGCTATAGCAGGAACATTTTGTTAGGAAAGAGAATAATTCTTCGAAAAAACAGTAAAGAAAGCATTCTTATGTGTTGCGTATGCTTTTTGAAACGTTTCATTTTGTTATTTTTTACTGCAGGACATATATAATATGTCAGGGCATGGCCAGGCCCTGGTGGATACAAAATGCACAAAATTTTTATTTCGGCAATTGTCACGCCCACGGTGTTAAAATTTACATTTTTTCTCTCATATTCTTGTAAAAACACTTTGATTGAGGAAAACATAAAGTTTCGTTTTAATATATTTAATAATTATATTAAAAAAAAAACTGGAAAAAAGTCAAAAACGACTGGCCAGGACTTGGTGATCGCTTAAGGGTTAAAGCCGGCGATGCACTATCCTATTCAGTCGTACGATTTGTCAAAAAAAGATCGTGTGTGCTCATAAAGTAGGATAGTGTGGCTTAAAATTGAATAAAGTGACAGATTATTTGTACAAGTCTGTCCGACTTGCAAATGTTTATGAAAATTTTAATAAAATGTTAGTTTCTATGCGATCAGAGTTGCATTTTCTTATAAAGTTGCTGAGTCATTTGAGTTGGCATGATATTTGTGGGATAGTGTGGCATTGACATTTTTTTTTGCATCGGATAGAATTTTATCAGATTTTCGTGTGAATGAACCATACGATTGTGTAGGATAGTGAATCCCGGCCTTAAGCCAGCTAAGTCTGGGTTCACACGATGAAAGTTTTCTTTCAGAAATTCTAAGTTTATTAGTGAGAAGGGAGAGAATAAAAGCATGTTCTCTTCCCCTCTCACCAATAAACTCAGACTTTCTGAAAGAAAACTTTCATACTGTGATCCCAGACTAATGAATTTCGTGGCGATTCAATCCTTTTTAAAAATTTAATTGAATACTTTGTGATAATATTTTTTGATAGCACATTGAAGTCTATGTAAATGGTCGAGTTTTTAATTTGAAATTTCGATATTTAGTTACGCTTGAGTTCATAAAATTTAATTTTCATTAAATTATTTTACTGAAGGAAGGAATTTTACAACGAGAAATTAAGTAAATTTTATTGATAATTTTTATTCTTGGCTGAGCTGGGGATCGAACTCGGGTTGAATTTACCTTTCAAGAATAACCACATTCTCATCATCAGCATTTTTTGCAGTTCTACCATTTGTCCTCCACCAGGGATGAAGTTTGTTTTGCCGCCTTTGGATTTTTCCTTTACTAGAGGCTGAGGAAGTTCTCCATAAACGTAGCATCAGATTGACTTTAAGATAGAGTTGTAAAATAAAATTTAGCAATCGAGACTTAGTACACTGAGCTTCTTCCAATAAGCCAATTCATTTGAATTGCTTTAAATTGAATTTGAGTTAGTTTTGCTTCTATATGACATTCCAAATTGGCGTGCCAATGGGCAAACGATCTATGATCTTCCGGCGGAGAAATACGCTTTCCTCATATAGGCTGGGAAATGTCTGAAGAGCAAGGCAAAGGGCTTGAAAATTATAGGTCGCTCTAAGAGCACTATCTTCTTTAGAAGAGAAGTCCAGGTTGGTCCTTAACTGGCTTGCAACTCTGACCTGTCGAAGGAAACACAGTGATTTGAATTGGTGTTGGGTACCTGGCCAGAGGCGATCGACGTTTCGTCCATTTATAGGGCCTTCATGCTGATCACATTAAACGGACGATTTTTACATCGTCCCAACATGCATTCCTTCACACATGGACGCCTTTTTCAGGATTGAGACAGTCCAAGAGATTTGTGACTATGTCCCGTGGCAATGCAGGTAGCCTACTTCTGCTTAAGAAGGGTGAGGTTGGGATACTTGTTGCCCTATTTACGGTGCACTGGGGTCTCAGATACCATCAGTTTATAATGCGTAATGTTAGTAACAAGATATGCAGTTTCTGTGAGGCTGATGACAAAACGTCAGAACAACTCCTTTGCTGCTATCCCGCCTTGTGGACCTCCAGACGGCATTTTTTCGGGGGGCTAAGTTTTTTTAATTTTTTCCCCAATATAGAAAAAACCCAATAAAAAAGTTTGAAAATATTCGGTCAAACTTAAAAATTTTAAAATCGCTTGATTTCCTACTGGGTATATTCCCTTTTTTGACAATATAGCACATGACTTGTTTAGAGGATGCTAAAATGTGACACTTGCAGTCATGTGTGTTACATAAAAGCGACATAATGACATTATGATTAACAACCAACCACTAAACAAATTCAAACACCCAAACTGTAACGAGAGACTGCAAGAGACACACCAGAAAAAGTAAAATATTTCAAAGCAATTTTTTCCAATAAATAAAACGAAATATATAATTTTTAAAACTTTAACTTTTAGAGGATTGAGATTTGAATTGAACCGCAAAAAAAATGAAATACACACACATACACAGAGCAAATAAAATAAGTACTACGCCCTATAAAAATAATCTTTTTTTCAACCCTGCCTTTCTCAGAAGTACTGGTGCGATAGTGCGAAGCAATTTGTATTTAAATTAAATCACATATTGAATAATTTTATATAATTTTATGGTCGTTATTGTTGACAGTCAATATTCTTGCGTTTGAGTTTTAAATGTAAATTGACATTAACATATGGGTTAATTTCAGGGTTTAAGAAACTGCAGTCGATACCAACAACTGTCGAACAAAAACCGAAAATTTGTGTACAACTTTTCTCTGTTTGAGTTGGTTTGAAAGCGACTGTTTACATTTAATGAATCAGAAGTAACAGCAATAGATTTTTGTTTTTGCCAATGAAAAATGAAGAAGTGCAAGAAATAGCAGTTTTTCTACTTTGACTGCAGTATTTTAAACGCTGGTTAATTTAAAAGAAAACTATTTCAACCCAAAAATTTTCGATAAAATAAAAAATCTGTATGAGTTTTAAAAGATTTTTCAATTTTACTAGGTCTTAGTGTAAAACAAATAATCGCCCTCAGTTAAAGTTTCAGGTTCATTTATTTATTTTGTCTGATGAAGTGAAGCTGAACGCTTTTATACTCACACTCTCTTTCGACCAAACAAATTCGGTACCACTGAAAAAATTTTATTTTCAATAGATGGTATTTGTCATTATTCATTTACTAGTAGGGTTTTTTTCATCCCAATCTTTTTAACAAACCGGGAAAACGAAAACAAATATTTAAGTTCCCGGAATGATCGATATTACCTACTTAAAAAAAATAACAAATTAATAAGATTGCATCATCATCAAAACGCTTTGATATTTTGAGGTTGCATTGAAACATATTGCACTGTGTGTACCCAGCATGAGAAATTCATAAAAATTCTAAATTTTGGGATGTTTTTGCCAAATTTAGAAAAATCCATCTCATAAGCAGATATTTAAGATAAATAAGACAACTCAATGGTGACCATGGACACCCGCATAATCAAAATCATGTCATAATGATAAGGTCCATTACATATTTGCGGCGAATATTATCTAGATATCTACATCTATATTATAAGATTTTTTGTTTTAAAGTAATTTTAGGGAGGGGGTTGATATGGGAATAATATTTTGTCTGGGCATAAAAGCTATCGTAAAAGTTATTGTCCCCAAATTGTATATGAATATTTACATTTATAAGAAAATTAAAGCGCTAAAAGCTTTTTCCAGGAGACGTATTTGTATGGGAGCTATGTTCAAATATCGACCGTTTCCAACGGAACTTGGTAGGATGTTTACAGTTACACTTAAATATATTTGGACCGATTTAAGTATTAATAGTAATATACCTGGTAAGATGGTTTATAGGCACAAATACTCTATTGAGGAGAGGAGCTTGTATTGGAAACGATTTTTAGGATTTTTAATAGACCATTAAAACAAATTAACCAAATTTCATCAAATTAACTCTTAAATTATGAATTTTAGGTAACGTTAGGTTTATTGGGAAGCCGACAAGATGACGGTTTAGCTGGCTTCTTATTGCGGTCCCTTTGTAGTACTCTGGGCTCAGAAGTCAACCAGTGTTTACCAGACGTCACCGCAGCCTCTAACGATTTTGATTCCCTGCAAAAAAGCAGATTGACTTTAGTCCCACATTAGATTTAGCATCCAAGCATAGCAATACTGGTCTTCCCAAATGACATATCCTAATAACTCTGTGACCGGGGCATTGGCAGGGCAAGTGAAAACATGTTTTCTCCTCACCTCATTATGACAAATTCTGCAGTAGTCTTTATAACCATACCTATCCTTTTTGACGATAAACGATGTCACCGTCGTTATCTGGTCCCTACCAAACTCAAGTAGCAGGCGGGGTTTCCCTACATCTTATTCAGGCCACAATGACCTTGTCATCGAACAAATATTCTCAACCTGACATTTCTCTCGAACACACCTTCTTGATGAAAGTTCTCTAGCGAGCCATCGAAATGCCAATAAGGTCGTCAACGAACATGTAGTCAATCAGACAGACTTGTTTGGCCAGACCGGCTGCAGTTTGTTGTCACAGGTACCCACTGTGCCCTGGTACCCATGCCAACGTTATCGTTTTCGCAATCTCATTAAGAGACATCTGGCATACCACAGTTAACTTTGATATCGTGAAGACACTAGATAGAGCTACAATGGATATATCTCTCGAGATACGATAAAACTTCAGCCTAAATTGCCGGCTGCTTTAATTACGATACTGACTTTATGTTTGCCTGGACAGCCAGGCGTTAGGACGAATATTGTTAGCTCGACTCAGAAAGTGACTGCGAGTCGATCAGTATACCAGAAGTTGAGTCTACAACCAATATTTTTACGCGTTATACCCCTGCAGGAAATGTCTCTAGTGAGTCTGTACTGATTCACTATTGACACAGTCACCAGTACTAGTGACTTCTTATACCCCTGACAATGTTATTTACTACAGTACTTTTCGCTTAAAGGCCAAAAACGGATATAAGCCAAAACTGTCATATTCACATGCAGATTTTTTCGAATTTCATACAAATTATTTGTCCTAAGGTCCATTTCGCTTGTAGTCCATTTTCGTTTAAAAGCCACATTTTTTAAGCATGCATATATAATTCTTCATGCAAAAATGTTCGCTTATAGTCCACTCTGTTTTATATATTTTAAATCAACTGGCAACATGTTTTAATTTACCTTTCTGGCAACTATTATAAATGCCAAATTTCGCAATTTATATTTCATGACAATTTTTTGTTAAATAAACGTCCAACTTCATAAAAAAAACGCTAATAAAAATATTAGAGTTTTTTTATATAGACTTTGACGTTTGGTATAACAAAAAATTGTCAGGTGAAGACCTTATGTAAAGATCCTATGAAATTGATATTTATGTTGTGTTTGATTTCATCATCCAAAGAATTAAAATAAGGCATTTGAATTAATTAATAAAAAAGATTTTTGTTTAACTATTTATGTATTTAAAATAAATCAATATTTGGTTATGTTTTAAATAAACTTTTCTTTTGTTTAAAAAGAGTGGATTTATTGAAGAAAATAATATTTATATAGTCCAAAATGTGTATTATACTAGGTTTCACTTATTATCCATAAAATGGCTTATAAAAAAAAATCGGTTATAGTCCAAATTCGCTTATAGTCCACAAAAGTTGTGCAACTATAGTAGTGGACTTTAAGCGAAAAGTACTGTATAGACATTACCCAGTAAAAAAAATTTGGTTTTTTGAAGAACCTTAAAGAAAAAGCGCATAATCGAGCGCTTAAAAACGAGAGCTCTTATGCAGCAGTAAATGATAAAGAATGAAATATATAAAAAGCTGCTTTTAAAGTGCTGACAACAAGAAGGTTTTAAAGCAAAAATATATAATGGTTTACGAAAATGATTGAAAAAAGGCATTTGAACAAGTAAAAGCAAAACATTAATGAATATATTAATATAGCAAGCCTTTAAAAAAGCACTTTAGGAGTGCTTTCTTTGCATGTTAAAAGAAGCGCTGATTGTCAGCAGAAAATAGTCCTCCAAACCGAGAACACCCCATACAATAATCAGGCATCCCATCAGCATGTATGAAGTGATTTGATGTATGAATTCATACATAAAACCTGCTCCTTTTGGAGCACATTTTTTACTGGGTAAACATGTGCATTTCATTGAAAATATACTGCTGACGTTGGCACTATTGACTAGGTAGTTCTTTTGGGTACAAATGTAGACATTGGAACCAGAGACCCACTAGTACATTTTAGTAAATCTAGTGTACACTTTTGGTACGAATACGAATTCATAACAATTCGTTTTTTATAATTGCGTTAGCTTTTATAGCAATTATACTTCTCAGTTGTTTTTTATATTATTTTTTTCATATTGAAGACAAAGATAGTGGCATATGTAGTGTAGTATAGACACTGCATTACCGATGTCACTAAAACAGTCGACAAAACTGGCGACTTGGAGAAACTTGCACCCAGGTTTGTTTCAGGGACTTTATCCATTTAGTTGGTGTGGGTATAATAATAATAATCGACATCGCGTTCTAATAATTTCGATATCAAGTTTGTTTTAACACCAAACATTGCTTTTTTGAAGAACTTTGTTTTGCACAAATTACTTACCCAATCAAAAAATTTTATTATTTTGCGAAGCACTAGTGGCAAATTCTAAATTAAAAATTAAGCACACAATTATGCGCTACGCAAAAAGACATACAGAGATGCAGTTAAGTAAGTGAAGGATCTCTTAACAAGTTTTATAAAAGAAAACACAACATATCAAGTGCTTCGGCATTTCCTTACTACGAAGCAGGTTTGTAGCGAAGAATATTAAAAAAACATTTGGTGTGTAAAGTTGAAAGCTGCTTTCACCAGTTTTTATATGCGTTGTATTAAGCGCTTTTTGTGTCAAAAATGTATTGCTTAAAAGTGGGAACTCGCCATATAAAATGCATGCCTTCTGTTAGAGAGATGGTAAGCGAAACTCTTACATTTCTCCCTTACAAAACTGCTTCGTTTGAAGCTCAATTTTTTTATTGGGTAATAACTAAAAATCGGTTAAGGATTTTGAAGTTTAAGTTAGTGTATTTAATACTTAAAAGTTTCACTTTTGATAAGTGAATGCTTTAAGCGATTGCAAATATCGGTTAGTTTTTGTCGGAATATGTACATAAGTGAGTTACATCAAATTTTAATACACAAATATTAGTTTTTTAATAAAAAAAAAATTCTCGGAAACAATTGAGTTTTCCGGGAATGGAATTTCGCGAAAAAAACTCTATTCACTAGCAGTGTTACCACCAGCAAAATTCAAAATTACACTTGATATGAAGCAAAATTACCCGATTTAAATGAAATTACACCTAATAAAAAATTAAAGTTTTATTAAATAAAAAGACATTTACAAAGAAGCAAAAACAAAACAAACTCATTAAAACAAGATCAATATTAGTCAAGCTCTTAATATTATTTAAATTAACAAAAATAACATTAAAGACTTAAAAAAAATTAATAAAACATAAAATAAAACTGCTAAAATAATGAGTTTAACTTCCACATTTGGTTGATATATCTTGGGAAGGTTTAAAATATTCCTTGTCATTGCTTTATAATGGATGCTTTTTAGCCCCATAGAGCTTACGAAAGGTTAGCTGTCAAACGAGCTGCCATACTGTTTTCACTTTTTGATCAGGCGCATCATCATGAATAGATTCATGCTTGAACAACGCCACCAAATTATCCAAATATACTTTGAAAATCAGCCATCGATTTTCGCAACTTAAAGGTGTCTTCATGATTTAAATAACGCAACTTTTTTCACAAATGAAGGCGATTTGTTGATTTAGATAAAATAAACTGTCAATTATTGATTGTTTTCCGTAGGGCTGTGAAGTCAGTGGTTAAAGCTGATAAACCAGCAACAATCGGTGTCTTGGAGGTCAACATTGTTCATTTTATTCGAAAAAGAGAAACAAAATTCGACGTCTGCAATGCGTTTCGTCAAGGACAGGCGCGGTGTCTATTTGTTTTCAATTAGTTTCAAATGGTAATGCCGTGTATCAATCTGCGTTTAAAATTGATTTTTTTTTGTGTTGCCTACCATTTTAAGTTTCATGGTGTTAAAAAATACCCTTTATACCTTATTTAGTAAACAAAATGCCTGCAGAGTTTTATACAACTGTTTCTTTCGTAATTCAGTTTTACAACTGTAAAAGGCGTTAAATATTCTTCAAACTAAAGCATTGAAATGTTGCAAGTTGAAAATAAAATTAATTATATGTTGGAATATTGAAAACATATCTTCCCCCAGTTTTGTTTTTAGTTTGAATAACGTTTTTCAATAAACTTCAGGTTCCAAATCATTATGGTAGGCATATTTATCCAAATCTAAGGATCCATCTTGCGACATTCATTACCAAACATTTGAAAATATATGTATGTTTAATGATTGAAGTCGTTTCTTGAAAAGAAACCGAGACTTTGGTTCAAAAGGCTGTGCACTTCTTAGCAACAATATTTAAAAAGAAATAAAAGTCATCACTGAACTCGAATCTTGATTTTATTAGGGCATCTGAAGTAACAATTTCAAATTACACCTGAATTACACCTAAGAGAAATTACCCATGCTCTACCCACGACCGTAAAAATTATACCAAATTCGGGTAATTACCCACAAAGTGGCAACACTGTTCACTATATATTGCTATTCCGACTATTATTGCTGAGGTTTCTCCCATTATTGACTCTCACATTTCTATGACGCCTCTTTCACTCTACCTCTCTATTGAAAATTAAAACATTTGTTACCTTTTTGTTGTGCCATTGTATAAAACGTTGTTTCGTTTAGCAGCTGTGCAATAACTGACTGAACTTCCGTAAAATATAAAGGGAGTTACTACTCATCTCTATCAAACCCTCTTGCCTCTTGCTCTCAGTGGACATTTATCGAATAGAGTAGTACAAACAGTCTATTATTTAAATTTTTCATTTGTAATAAATAATTTGAGGTTTTTCATTCAATGAAGAATTAAATGAATTGTTGTTGTTGTTTTTGTTTATTGTTATGGCAAGGTGTTAATGGTTCTATTTACTTTTCATCATCAGAAGGTTGACGGTTTTTTTACGCTCTCACTCTTGCTCTCTTCTGTTTATTTAGTGCTGACTGAATTCTTTTGTTACTCCAATTCTATAGAGCAGAAAATTTATTGTTATAAATAAAAAATTGCGTAATTTTTCAATATGATGTTACAATTATTTATTTAAACTCGATTTCAATTACGAAATTGAATTTGAAATGCTACGCGTGGTAAATGGTAGCGTCAATAAACAGAAATTTAAATAAACATTATTTGATATTTGTGCGGCAATTGGTTAAACAAATAAATAAATAACATCTTTGAGTGCTTTAAACGTAGAGAAAACGTATTTTTCCATAAGGTTATGGCTACCAAAACAATTTTAAGAGGCATTTTTTTTAACATACATATTTGGGGGATTCACAAGGTGACATAAAGTCACAAGTCTGAAAATAATAACATAAAAAACACGACTGTTGTGAACAACCCCTCATAATTTAGTGCGCTATTTGGAATTTAAGTCAGCTGATTTAAAACAAATAAATAATTATAATCCATGAATAAATAAGTTTAATTAGAACTCTTGCCTGACTATTTGCCATTGTTTAGACGCAAATCACAAAATAATTGTTTTTTGTTTGTTTACCAAACATCAGTGTCCTAAGCCGATAAAATTTGTCCCCGCAAGTGTTTGTTGCAAAAATTGCTAGCCGCAGGTTAAATTCGAATATTTGCCGGATAAAACTATACCATCAGCGGCGACGGCTACAAAAACTAATGCGGATCGGCTCAGCCGCTCAGCTCAGTTCTCTTCTGAATTTTTTACGACAGCATTATAAACATAGCAAGCAAACTTCTATTTATTTAAGTCACTTTTTGTTTACAAACAAACAACAATATGTTTAAACAATTGTTAAATGTTAGAACATTATGACAATATAACATGATAGCACACCTTGTGAATACCCCAATTATTTTTTTTTTTTTGTTAAAGATACAGTCGGGCCTCGATTATCCGTGATCCGGTTAACTGGTAACTCCGATTAATCGTGATGGCCAAAGATCAGTCTGTTGTTTTTTGTTTGCAATGTTTTCAAATTGTTTGCTTCGATTAACCGTGATAACCTATATTATCCGTGATGGCAGTTGAAAAATATTTTACATTACACGACTCTTTTTCAGAAATTGTACTCTTTTTTGCTTAAGGTCCTTTTTTGTCTCATGTTTTTAGTAGAAATTTTAATGTATTCATACTTATTTAATTTAATAATGTAGATAAACTTCTTGAACTAATTTTTTTAATGTAAATATGTATGTACACCGATGCTCACTTGTTAAATAATAAAAATATTGAAAAAAAACTGTATAATCAAAATTGTTATTCGATTAACCGTGAAAATCGATTATCCGTAAAGCTTCTAGTCCCGTCCATCAAGGAAAATCAAGGCCTGACTGTATTAGGGTTAAATTTATTCTCCATAAGAAAGCGACAATATTATGGTAAAGGTGGCCACATACCTAAAACTATTTTTTAATCAATTTTCTTTGATTTTTATATAATTTTTTGCGTCATTTTTACAATATACAGTTCTATTCGCTAAAATAATTCTCCAAAATTGGTCACCAATTAAAGCACTAATCAAAAATAAAATCAGTTTTTATAAAAAAACTTAATCAAGTGAGTTAAACGTTTAATCAAGTGAATTAAATGTTTAATCAAGTGAATTAAAAGTTTCGTTGATACTATTAATTTGTTTGCTATTGCAAATTTAATTAATTTTTTAATAAATATCACAAATTTTTCAGTTGAAATAAATTTTTTATTTTTTTCTGTGTTGGCCTTAAAAAAATACCCTTTAAAAATCGCAACAAAAAAAATCATATGTCAAAATGTATTTTTTCGAAAAACATATTTCTAATATTTCCAATTTTAACATTAATTTATTTCCTAGAAATGTAATACATTAGTTGCTAATTTTATTTGCATTAAATAACAATGACCATTTAAAACTGTAAAATTAACTCTATCTACATATTTTTATAACAGTTCAAAAGAAATCCAAATTGTATAATTTCATGCAAAATGGAAATTTTATATGGAACCAATTTCAAATTGGGAAAATAATCAACAAATAATGCCGAACAATTACAATTGAAAATGTGGCATGTTGCAGCTAATGTTATATTCATTTGTACATTTTCAAGTTTTATGGCAACATGATGTTGTGTGCAATATAATTTTAAAACAATATGTATACTTAAAATGTTTTAGACATTTAAAAAAATAAAGTATGCAAAATGTTAATAAAAACAGAAAACTTTATAAAATAAATGGTTGATTTTAATGGGTGAGTTGTTCACGAATACCAGGTACTGTATGGGAATTAATGTTACTAAAGAGATTTTATTGGTCAATGACTATTTGCAATAACAAGCAGAAATTCTAAATATGAAGGTCTACAGAGTTTCTAATACCCTCCACCGAATGTAGGAGTATTATATTAATATGGTATCTGGTCTCACAGTATTATAAATCGGTTATAAATATATTAAATGCCATTTCAAAAGTACGCTTTATATCTTATCTCTAGTTATATAAAACTTAATTTAAATAAAGTACCATGATTCGTTTTAGATTTAAATGATTCTCAGGAGGGTACTTGCATTAAATCTACGGCAAATTACACTGTGCAACAAAATTCGGTTCAACGCCGTCAGCCTCAATACTTGCAACGCGAAATGAAAATAGACTACTAGTAGAGCAAATCTACCACAAAGAGTTTTGAAAAGTTAGCTCGGGCTCCCGGAATATGGGCCCCTAAAGTTTTTGAATTTTTTGAAAAGGTATAAGTCAAAAAAAATATACTAAATGTACTTCTGAGCTAAAAAATAATTTTAAATATCTTCAATAGAATCGTATGGCGATTCTTTTCTTAGAATTTATTAACCCTCTAGCTCTCATTTTAAGGGGTAATTTTTGTCCTTTTTCCCAACTCTTACATAAAAGTATACTAAAACGGCACTTTTAAGGGTTAAAATTATCTACGAATATTTTTATAAATTTCACTAGGGGTCTTCAAAGACCAAAAAATCGGGCCATGTATTTAAAACGGGTTTTCGAAATTCCGGTCATTGAATTTTTTTAATTTTTCGAAAATCCGTTTTACATAAATTGTACGATTTTTTGATGCAGAAAATATTCGTAGAGCATTTTATGAGAGGGTTAAAATGTTCTACGAATATTGCCGTTTTAGTGTAGAAGTTAAAAAAAGGACAAAAATTACCCCTTAAAATGAGTGTTAGAGGGTTAATATATTCTTTGAAAAAATCGCCATAAAATTGTACACAAGACATCTGAAATTATTTTTTAATTCAGAAGTACATTTAGTGTATTTTTTTTTTACGTATACCAAACGCCTTTTCAAAAAATTCAAAAACTTTGGGGGCCCATATTTCGGGAGCCCGAGCTAACTTTTCAAAACCCTTTGGCAAATTTGCTCTACTAGTAGACTACTTTCACTTCGCGTTGCAATTGTTTAGGCTGTTTGTTTTTGTTGCACAGTGTTATAAGCCGATCATTACACAGTTCAGTAGGATGATTGCAAGTTTGAAAAGAAATTGGGTCGGTTTCAATTCGTTAACCCATTTTTTAACGTTTTAAAAGTGAAAGGATGTTAAATATGGGACTTTAAGCAAACCGATTATCTGAAATTTTCATGGTATTATTTTAAGCCAAAAAAGCCAAACTGGACCGAATTTCATTACAATATCAATACTTCTTAAGGCTTTTGTCGTAATTAAGTGTTTTCCAAAAATTGGATTAAATATATCAGTCCTGTGATAAATTATGGAGGTTAGTTTGGAAGGCTAGTGCAAAGTCAACTTCACACCCTCTCACCCAGGAACCAATGTGGTCCATTGTAATGTCTTTGTAAGTGATGGAATTCTAATAAGAAGAGAATAGGAGAATTTAAGAGTGAAAGTACAAGAATAAAATAAAAAAATATAAAAATCGGACAAAAAAAGCAAGAGCAGTCCTACTGAAGAGAAAATTGCCCTACATGTATTCAGTCCCCAGTCTCCTGCTCTGCAGCCAGACCATTCCCATAGCAAAACCCTTCAGATAATTAAGCCCACATCCCGCTACATCTTCCAATTCGCGCAAGAATCTACTACGTAGCCATCTCAGCCTGGGACAGTGACACAGAATGTTCTCAACTGTCTCCAACTCCTATGGGTCCCCACATAACCTACATATATCCGACAAATCCCATCCTCACCGCCATCCAGGCTATCATGCAATGGCCCTACTCCTGCCCAGCAGCGAATCCGAATCGGACTTCCTAACCACCGGCCACAGTGCACGCGATACCCTGCAGTCCGTGCGGTTCCCCCAGACTCGATTAGTCTCGCTCAGTACGTATTCCCTAATTCTTCCAAAATAGAAGCCCATTTGGGGCCTGACCGCCTGCAAACAGTCAGGATACTCCCACCATTTCTGAGCCCAGTCTCGCCAACTCATCAGCCATCTCATTGCCAGTGGTGTTGCAGTGACCCGGTATCCAACGGAGCCTCGCCACTTATTCCCATAAGATTAACCCTAGATCCCTGCTACAACCATTCACTAGCTTTAAGTTCACTTAACAGCTCATCAAGGCCCTCAGAGCAGCCTGGCTCTCCACATACATACTGAATTCCGAGCCCCTGTAATTTTGGATACTAACTAACTCCACGGCCCTCAAGATTCCTAGAACTTCCGACTGAAATACACTGCAGTCGTCAGGACGTCTTTATGACTTTCTGATGTCCAGATCCTCAATGTAGGCCCTAACACCCGTACCCTTCATCTTCAAGCCATTAGCGAAAATAGCGAATCCGCTATGCAATCTGCCCTGACCTGATCAGCTCTCCCTTTTGTCCCAAGGTGGCCCAATAGTAACTTATGGGCCCATTTCCACAAAATATTGAAAGAAGATTTCTGGTCATATAAAGCGAGTTTTTGCAAAATTTGATAACAATCGGTTTATTCCGCTACCAATTTATGTCAGTTTTATTAAATTTTTTTAGACAGGTTGTTCCACTTTGGGCTCATTGCAATTGTACTCCTAAACTTTTTGTGCTGGATATCAATTCCTAACTGATTAGGAGAAGTAAAAAAAAATTTGGTACCAATATCGTTCTTTTTTTTCGGAAGCGTTCGAAAGTGAATTTGAACAGACAAACTTACAGACAAACTGACGGACATGGCTAAATAAACATAGAATTACTCAAGGACTTTGATTTTATATACTTAATGGCCTTTAAGATGATTATCAAAAACCGTTTCATACGGCATGAGAAACTTAGTATTCCCTCATTCTCTACTAGCAGACGATGGTTTAAAAAATGTAACAGATACGAGCAATTATTATAAAAATGTTTGTAAACTTCTGGGAAAAAACAGTGTTGCATTTGAAGTGGTGCTAATGTTTTAACCCATTAAATATAATGGAAATAGGTTATGTCGATTACTCATAAATACCTGCTTCATACATACATCACATTTTCGAGTACTAAGTTATTTATATATAAACACATGTACTTAAGTTACCAAGTACATAATACATAAATATTCTACATACTCAGTAACAATATAAAAATTTATCTGCAAACTACACAAGGTAAATAAAATTATTTTTTATTTAAATTTTGTTCGTGCATTCTCTCTCTCTCGAAATTTTTTTTTTTTCATTAATTAAATTGTTAAACTTAAATATGTCATGAAAAATGATACAGAATTTAAAGGAAATTTATATGATTTATTAACGGCGCCATTAAAGCACACGTTATGAATATTTAATTTAATATTTCTTTTTTTTTAGATTTTTCATTTAACAAATGCTTAAAATCGCTAAAAAAAAAATTTAGTTTTTAAGTTGTTTTTTTTTTAAATAAACGTACGTGCTCTTTAAATATTTAAATTATTTTATTGGAAAAAAAAATAATAAATAAATGTAAATATTTATTTCCACAACAATAAGTGCTCTAGAATTAATATGTGTTATTAATACATACTTGACTTTCTTTATAAAAACAATGAAATAATGATTCTGGGAAAAAATACTTTTACAAAAAGGTTTTCTGGAATTAATTAAAATAATAATCATCATAGCAAACAAAAAGTCTAGAAATTCTTTTTTATGATATCCATTTAACATACATACATTCTCAGTGGTGCCTTACTCAAATTGTTTTGTAGCAGTGGTCAATATGTAACTTATCATATTTTCTGATATTTTCATACGACTTTTCAATTTCGAAACGCTATACAGACTAATTTTGTGAGGTTAAGAAAAAAAACCAAAAAATGGCTTGGAAGGTAGTAGGACAAGGGAAAGTGAACCCTCATCGTGCTCAAAGTGGGGGACAAATGTAAAAATTTGGCAATAAAACTTCAAAACAAACACAGAGTCACTCCAAAGGAGGCAGAATGTTGGAACGACTCCCCGTAATTTTTCCTTCCCGACATTTTTTGGCACATACTGATGGAGATGATAATTAAAGTTTGATCGGCTATACCCTTAACCCGTCCAGGGGCATCCTAGGAGGTGTGGGTATATCACAATTTACAATTTCGTAAAGTTTCCAACTTAGAATGGGAGCTCCCTTAAGAAATGGAGGGTGTGTCCGGGAAAAATGCCTAGAAAGAAAAATAAAGGGGTGCTTAAATTATATTTCCACAAAGACCAGGGAATTTTAAATACATTTTGGTGGTGAAAACATGTATAAGATATACAACATGTCCCCCTATCTTTTGCACATGGTTTGTGTCTCTAATAACTGATATTGTTTTTTAAGCGGCTCATACACTTGCAATAAAATTGTTCAATTTTACGTAAAGTACAATTATATCGCCAATGACGCAATAATGTGATATTCGAAGGTGGCACAATATATTGACAACAATCAAAAGACTTTTGATTTTTATTGCACAACGAAAATAAAGTGAAGTGAAGTGTGTTGGCAACATTGTTCAATGCTGTTTATGTTATTCGTATAGGTTATGTTCACCTTTTTATTGAAGGAAAGAAACTATTGTGCGACTTATTGTAAAATATAGCACAACATGGAAAAAATATGGCGAATATCATATACAATAATATTGCAAGTGTATGGGCCGCTTTAGAGGGTAAACATCAGTGATGGGCCTACACTTAATGGTTAGAAATCGTCCAACATGTTACATTTTGTACCAAAAAAGCATTATTTGCACCAATTTTAGTTTAAATTCTTCTTCCCAGCCCATTTTGTTGTGCAACAGTTATCAAGTCGAATAAAAAAAATTTTTAGTCACATTTTGCACATTTTCCTATCAATATTTGTTTTATTCTAGACTTTTCCCAAACTTTTATGTGGCAACTATTAATTTAAAATTCTTAAGGAAACGTGTAGCAAAAACAAAAAAAAAAACATACATTTCATAAAAAAGACCATTTTCAAACGATTACATATTTTTTCTATTAAGAAAAGTGTCACCAGCTAATGGCCCCATAAACTTAATACAGCATAAAGTATTATTTATAACTACACCTTAGATAATAAATGTCATATTTTATGAAAGAATGAAAATTTATTGAAAATATTAAAAATATTTTATATTTTATTATTTACGAACAATAATGTTTTTATTAAGGAAATAAAATAAAAGTATTTAAAATAAAAATAAAAAAACAACAAGTTTTAAAACAAAAATGCATATGAATACGTTTGTATATAAAGTTGTATTTGTTACTAAAAATAATAAAAACAGCAGGCAGAAATGCTGCATTCAGCTGTGTCGTATCTTGGATACCCTTCACCAAGAATTACAATTTTTTTTAAAGTCGGGGTTTCATGGGATCTGTTATAAATTATTATTTGTTAGATGTTAAAGGGTACTCCCTTTATAAGGAGGAAATAAAGGAGACAATAATCACTGCGATCAATTGAATCTTTGTACAGTTACCATATGATGAGTGACAAATCTCTTAGTTTTTCGAGTCCCAGACACATAGCCGATAGCCGAGTAAAGTCTAGTTCAGACTATGACTTCATCATCTGCCTGTTGTAGCCAGCAGAGATAACGAAAAAGGGCTCAGAACCAATTTATAAGCGGCAAGCGCCTCTATTTGCTAAACAATTTGCCCTTTCGTGGCCTAAGTGGCCCTAATAGGCGGGCACCCAACATAAACCTAAATCGTTGTGATAACCTAGATTGCCATTGAGGTATAAAGGTATGGACCACTCCAGATTTTACCTCATAAGAGGATAGAGCTCCAAGAGAAGCACCTCTTGGGTTTCTTCTCTCTAGTGATGCAGAATTGTTTACTATTTTTCCTTCATACTTGTCCAATTCACCAGCTCTGTCGTATGGCTTATCTATTAAAAAAAATACGATTTTTGTTTTCTTCTGCTTTAATAAAAGTTAAGGTTCACATCTAAATATACAAAAAGAAGTGTACATTTTGATGTCACCATTAGCTGCAAAAACGGGTAGACCGATTTCAACAAAAACGTTGGGGTACGTTGGAGATATTCTGTAGATGCTTTATGTAAAGTTTGCATGAAACCGGCTTAGTGGTTGCGGAGATATGGCATTTAGATTTTCCTATATGTTCCCATACAAATATCAACAAAATGTCCTCCATTTTGAACTCCTTCGAAACGGCTTGACTGATTTTTATGAAATTTGGATGTGTTTTTGTTAGGTAGGTGAATAGGTCGTAGAGTACATTTTTTATCGCTGGAGGGAGCAAAATATGGCATAAGCTCCCCCTCCCTATATCTAATTAGCTAATTAACCTATTTTCTTAAAATTTGGCAAGCAGGCACTGTACCATCAAAAAGTAAATAGGGAATAGGGCGTGAGATAGGGCAATAGCGGTAGAAGCTCCCTTTCCCTATATCTTTTAAACTAATGATCGGGTTTTCTTAAAATTTGGTATGCAGACACTGTAACATCTGAAAGGAAATAGGGAATAGGATGTGAAATAGGGCAAGAAGGGTAAAACATCCCCCTCCCAATATCTTCTTGAAATTGTGCAGGCAAATAGTGTTGCAGCTGGAAAGTACTTTAGCCTATAGTTTTTATTATTTAGGCTGTGAAGCAGAAGGGGTAAAAGCTCCCTTCCCTGTATCTTCTTAGCTAATCAACCGGTTTTCTTAAAATTTGGCCTACAAACACTGTAACATCTGAAAGAGAAAGAGCATGGAATAGGGCAAGAGGTGTAAAAAATGCCCCTCCCTAAATCTTAACTAATCAACTGATTTTCTTGAAATTTAGCGGGCAAATAGTGTTACATTTAGAAGGAACTAAAGCCTATAATTTGTATTACCTTCTTAACTAATCAATCGGTTTTCTTAAAATTTGGCATGCAGACACTGTAACATCTGAAAGAAATAAGTTATAAGGCAAAACAGCGTTTGCCGGGCCAGCTAGTTATTCTGTAACATGAAGTTAAACCAGGTATGGGAGTTTTTGTTGAAATTGTAAAAAATATTAATTGATAAGAAATTTTAATTAAGTTCGTTTAAAAATTAATTTGAAATGGGATGCTTCGATAGGCTAGTTGGTAGTGAGCTGGTTTATCAGTGCGGTGGTTGCGGGTTCGATTCCCGCCAGAGACTCTGATCTGTTCCACTTAAACGGGCTAGAGATCTACGTAACTATTGCTCGGTTAATTAAGTTAGAATATAATTTGTAATTGTATTTGCAATTCTTATTAAATAAATAAATTAAATTAAATAAAGGGGATTTAAAACACTGTCAAATTAAAAACTACAAAAAAGTTGATAGATACGTCCTCACTGCTTGTCATATTTTCATCAACAGTTGATGATCCCCTGAAGATGACCATCGATGTATGGTCGAAATATCGGATGAAAAATAAAAAACAAAATTAAAAATACAAAAATACAAAAATTTGTGAATTTTTAATTTTAATATGACCTTAAGCCAAGCAAAAACAACAACATTAAATAAAATAATTTGAAATCAATTAAACATATATTAATCATTAAGAAAAACTAAATTTGTGGTGTTATTATCACATTCTAATAAAGAGTTTTACAAATTCACCAACAAATCGAACATTTTCAGGCCTGGTATGAGTACAACATTTTTCAAAACACATATCGATCAATCGTTTAATGAGACAATACTTTTGTATGAAAACTACCAACAATTAAAATTAAATTTCTATAATTATACGAATATACAACGCATACGACGTTACAACGTGCTTGAATTGGATAACTGTATATAATCTTTATCTTTAGACCTTTTATACTTCCTTCTTTAAAGAGAATGTTCCCTAATTTTGCTAAGTGGTGCGAGCAGACAAAAAATTAACCCTGGATGTTTGCTGTTCGTCGAATCGATAAAGCTCATTTATTTTTTATCATATAAATTTTTTATATGTTTGAAAATAACGCTATTTTTTCAACAACGTTAGCTGTTTTTTTGTTTTCAGTTCGAATCGTATCGAATTTTGAGAGAGAAAAACAACTGTTTTTTACGCTTTATTTTTTTTTATTTTTAAAATAATCTTAACTTGACTAAGCAAAAAAATAATTTTTTGTTGATTTTTTACTTAAAAAATCGTTCTGCTAGCAATTTTTTTTAAATAGTTCGTCGTTCCGTTCGTTAATGTACCAAAATGAAGAGTTACCTTCCAGGGTTAAACACCTAGGGCCCTTTGGGAATTTGGACCAAACATACCGGCACCGGTATTGCTATTAGGTTGTTTCGAAATATCGATTAACAACACTTGATCTGCAATTTCTTGCCACCAAAATTGGTATGTCCATTGATCCCTCCCTATCAGCTAAAATGACATTAAAATTTGTTTTCAATTCTAGAGTTGAAAGCATATAATCACTAGTTTAAGTCACCTGCCTTATACTAAGTTCACACTTGGGGCTTTAAACGCGCTTAAGCAAAATGTTGATTAAGCTAATCAAAGCCGTTCACATTACATTTGAGATGATTAAGATGACAAATGATTAAGAAAAAAAGAAACACAACAAACAAATTTATATTTCTTAAAAGTGTTAAAAATTGATAAAAATACTTTTATAAAGTTATCAGACGATTATTTTAAACATATTAATGATGAAATTCTGAAAATATATGAATTGTTTAAAGAAGAAATAAAAACATTAAGCAGAAATCGTGGTGGGTTGTACAGGTTCATGTCGGCCGATTCTACGTTTGAGTTCTGTTCAGTGGATTCTATGGGATAAATGAAGTCATTTAGTTGTAATCATGGCAATTTGAAGTGATTAACAAATCACTTCAATGTAATCATCTGGATTTTGAAGTGATTAGAGCTTAATCACGTTCGAGCTGATTAAACGCGTTCAAGAACCCAAATGTAAGCATAGCATTAAATGCAGAGCCATGCGGTGATCTGAAAGCACTTCTGCAGGGACTTATATGTGAACAATGGTAAATTATGGACAACTCATATAAAAAATTTATATTCAGGCAAACCAAAAGTATGCAATTGCATGTTTTTCCTTGTGCGACCAATGAAGGCAGAAACAATATATTTATCCGTTTTCGAGCTTTTTATGAATTTTGGCATCGATTTGTTAGTGCATATTTTTGCATATTTTACCGTTTGCAGCATTTTTTTTTGCATACTTTAGTTAAAAGACCTTTTTTGCAGCATATTTTAAGTTTTTATGGGCATATTTTGCATTTTTGCGGCATATTTTGATACATTTTGTTAGATGCTTGCTAGAGCTTTTCAGCAAACAAAATTTTTTTTGCGAAATTTTGGCGGTCTGGCAAACGTTAAATCCTGTCCATGTTAATTTGACAAATTTGATAAGCACATTTTAATTGTACAAAGAACGAAGTCTTTGTAAATAGTGAGAAGCGGTCTATGACTTTACATATTCCCCACAAAAACTTGTTTCCAAACTAGACTCTGTGTCCGTAAAGATGGTTTGTATTGAGATTAAATTCCCAAAAATATTTTACTGCACATTAAATTATTTTCGAATCAGTTCACATTTGCCCAAAACTCCCAGCTATAAAAAGCTCTAACTTCCTTTTAAATGTTAGAGTTAATAAACAATTTAGGGACCGTCCCTAAAATTCTTTTAAGACAAAAAAATCTCATATGGATGTCAATATCTAGATAGTATTCGGCACATATAACTTATATGAATTTTAACGTTTTAACATAACTTTTTTTTCGGATTTACCGGTTATAAGTTTAGGATTGTTTTTATTAAATGGAACTGTTATTAAATTGTTGAATATTTTGTTTTGAAACTATAAATTTTTGAATTTTTTGGGGCATATTTTTAACAATTTTAAGGGCATATTTTCAAGTTTTTACTGCATATTTAATGCGTAAAATTGTGTTTTTTAGAGCATATTTCTGGTTTCCCTGTTTATATTGTTACTTCTAGTCATATAAACTTAATTAAACACACTTTCACTAAAAAGCAATATATATTTCTTTTGATATAAGGCATACTAAAGTAATTTTTGAAAAGAGGTCTTTTGTGATTTGCAACCAATTTGTGCCAAACAGGTTTTTTTTTTTTTGATAATGTAGCGCCTACCTAAGTAGTCAGTCCAAATTTTTTCCCGTGAATACATTAAATAAAGCACAATCTGGCAATCCCAAACTGCTTTGAAGATCTTCAAACAATTTTTAACCAAAATTATTATTCTCCTTGAAGCCGTTTGAAAGTCAGCATGTTTTCACAACAAACGAACAGACAAATCGTCTTAGAAATACTCAAGCATTCGGAAAACAAATGTATACTAAAAAGGGTGTTCGTTGAATTTTTGTCACTGGTACACGCGGAACGACAAACTTAATACAGCCTGATGTACCACTGGTAGTTGTAGAAGCATAAAAAAGATCATCATTAAACAAACATATTTCAAACATGTAGAACTGATGAAACTAATTTTTCTAAAAGTACTTAAATATCAAGAACAAAAAAAAAGTAATTTGAAATCTTGTAGATGTTTTTATTTTATGTTGTCGTGTGTCAATCTTAACTAAACAATATTTTGTTTGACATTAAAAAAAGAAAAATAAACATAAACATAACATGTTAAGTTTGAGTATCATTAATAACCACAACAAAAAAAAAAAATAATAGAAAGCAAAACTATTCATGACTAAAAACTTACGGCTACCCTATAAAAAGCAACAAAGTTGACTAACAACAAACCGAAATTAAAACCCAGCCAAACACCCTCCATTTAGATCATCAGCTGTTGTTATTAATTGTTAATCTTTAACACAAACAACAATAGCAACTGAAACAGGGGATTTACTTCCTAAGACTGTAAGTAACAGTAGCTGGCCAATATAATTAATTACTTGCATTAGAAGACAAATTCATTGCCGGAAATCAATCTTGTGTCATTTAAATGGAAACACTATCACAAACTAAAAACGAAAATTATCCAGTGATTTATAAAGATAAAACGACTGAAAATTAATTACAAAGGCGAAGCAACAAGACACAAAGTAGTTTGTTAAAAGAAATATATGTTAGAAACATAAATGTTTATATCATATGACATTAAATTGACAAAACAAAAACTGGTATCAGATGTACCAAAGGGGCTGATTTTGAATAATAATTTTCATAATTTATTTTCTTTTCTTTTAAGAAGGTATTATGCCTTTTTGCCAATGTGTTTTACACATTAAAACATGTGGGTCTTTTACCTTTTAGAAACACGCTTGACTTTTAATCACTTTTTAAGTTGATCTTACGGTGTTCATTCTTCCGTCCGACTGGCAGGCTGATTTTTTCGGATTTGGTCAATATTTGATCAAAGCTTGCACGCAAATGCTACTGCTGAAAAAAGCAACTCCGTCCTACTGCAAGCTTCCAGATGAAAAATTTATAAAAAAAAATAGCCGTCCGGTACATTTATGTCAAGTCGGTTGCTGTAATATAATTGATATAGCTGTGGTTGCTTAAAGAGATAACAAGCCCGTCGCTTTAGCATATCGCACTTGTTCAACAATACTGTATTAACACAAAGTTTAAACATTTTTTATTAAATCAAAAATTATTATATTAAAAAATTTTATGTCCATGATGAAGCAACTGTTTCAAAAAGCTCGTTACCTTAAAATTGTGGAAGTTGTTTCGAGGCTAACTTAACAAATATTAGACAAAAAACTAAAAAAAAACCGTGACCACTTATGCCATAAATAATTTACCTGGTTTTTAACAGTTTAACAGGATTTGACCAACTTAGTTTCTAAGACTTATAATCAGGGAAACCAGAAATATGCTCTAAAAACGCGTTTTATGCGCATTAAATATGCAGTAAAAACGCGAAAATATGCCCTGAATAATGTTAAAAATATGCCCTAAAAATTCAAAAATTTCTCATTTGAAGAAACAATCACCCCTATCCCAAACAACTACTCCCATGAAAATATTCCCATATTTTTTTATTTTGTATTGTGAATGATTCCCATGACAAATTTTTTGGGAATGAATTCCCAAACTTAAAAAATTTGGCATCGCCAATGTTTACTCCCGCGATTATTTTTACTAAATTAATTCCCAACAAGTGTTAATGTGAACGAGAAGGGAACATGTAAATTTTAATTTTTATACTAAAGTAGGACTCAGTTAAATTTATTTTTTCTTTTATTGAAGGAGTTTTAATTAAGAAAATGAACATAAACACTTCATTATTTATTTTATTATATTTTTATTAATATTTTATTTTGTATATTTTTCTTTTACAATACAAGCATTGACACGTTATTCACAATAGAGACGTTTGTTTATAAAATACTAACAAATAATTCACAATAGTAATTATAACTCCCAAAATATTTGCGATACCGATTTGTTGGGGAAGGGAATATAGGTTTGCTCCCATATAACATATTCCCATAACATTCGCGATAGGGGTAAATATTCAACAATTTAATATCAAAATTAAAAAAAAAAACCTAAAAATATTATCGCTTAAGCCCATATTAGGTTAAAATTCATATAAGTGATGTTTGCGCCGAATATTATCTAGATATTAACAACCATATGGGTTTAAAAGGGATTTTAGGTATGGTCGCTAAATTTAAAAGGAAGTTAAAGCTATTTAAAGATGGGAGTTTTGAGCAAATGTGAACCGATTCTAAAATAATTTAATTTGCATTAAAATATTTCTGTGACGAATTTAATTTAAATACCATCATAATTAGATAGCTTTCGGACACAAAGACTCTAATTTGGTTGTGAAATTATAAACCGATTCTCACCATTTGCACAGACTTCGTCCATATTGGATCAAATTATCTACAAAATTGGAACTCGTACTTTGCACACTAGGTAAACATGGACAGACAACTAGCCAGACGGACAGATAGACATCGTAAGATCACTTTTAAAAGTGATTCTGAGTCGATCGGAATATTAAAAGATTGGTCTAGATACAAATTACATAACATTTATCCTTAATGACAACCTGCTTTGTCTCACAATTTTGGAGCAAAAAATTAAATGTAGATATCGAAATTGAGGTTACAGATTTTCGAAAAAAAAAAATTTATTTGCTGCGAAAGCATCAATCTAAAAAATTTAATATTTATCAAAAGATGCCTTAAAAAGGCAAAATATGCACTTAAAACCGGTGGCATGTCATAAAGTCATGCAAAAAGGCTATTTTAACCAAAATATGCAAAAAAAAAAAATGCTGCAAACGGTAAAATATGCAAAAATATGCACTAAACAAATCGGTGCCAAAATTCATAAAAAGGTCTAAAACGGATAAATAAATTGTTTCTGCCTTCATTGGTCGCACAAGGAAAAACATGTAATTGCATATTTATGGTGTCCCTGCTTAAAATCCACTTAACTTTATGTAAAAAAATCCACTTAACTTTATGTTAAAAAATACGAAAAATGTTATGTTAAAAAAGGGGTTACGTGTGAAGGTGTCAAATATTGGTTAAGTGTGACTATCCGAAGCTTTTTATAACATATTTTCAACAAAATGTTAGCCATGAAGAATTATATTTTTTTTTTAAGAACTTAAAGACACTCAAACACCGCTTTGAACTTCGCCTTTTAAAGTTTTTCTCAAAGTGCTTTTAATCTTAAAGTGCCTAACCAAACATAATTTTTTGATAACGATTTAAATTTGTTCATTATCGAAGCTTTTGACCTTTAGGGGATGTATTTACATGTAATAATAAAATACTTATAATTAATAGTACGAGTTTTACAACATAATTATAAAACTTTTAGTAAATACTTCAATACCAAGAGAAAACAGAATATCAAGTGCTTTTGAATTATTTTGCTTTAGATGTCTCAATTAGGAGGAAGGTAAGAAATTAGACAGCTAGATAATTAACCCAAGGATTATCGTGTTGGCCTTTTTGAATATACATAATATATTTTATATTTTTTGAATATAACAAAATATCAAAAAAGCAGGACAGTGAATTCTATAAATGTCATGTGCTGAGTCGAATGACAACACTAGTAGCGTTTGTGTTTTCCACAAATCTACCGAACCGAACACTAAGGAGCGATATTTATTGTTTATTTATGCTGGGTACACACTATGCAACACATTTTCGCAATCTAGTGAATTAAATTCATTTTCATTCATTCCAGATTGCGTCAACATCAAAACACTTTGATATTTTGAGGTTGCATTGAAACAGATTGCATGTAAATTGCACTGTGTGTACCCAGCATTACGAATATTGGTTTCAACAAAACAAACCGATCTAAAGATCTGTCAAATGAGATTTTTCAACCAGGTTGTGTTGAAATTGCGTTCTAAAGATTTGTTTCGTATAAACTGTGTGAAAACGAGAAGATTTGACATAAAGAAAAAGCTTGACTCGTATTCTATTCTTATATTCTCTTATTTTTTGTAGGAAGGTATGAAAACAAATCTCGTATAGATGAACATACTGAAAGAATATTGGGCACAAATAATTTTTATCTTAACCTTAACCGCATAACATAATTTTGTTCTCGGCGATTCCGTATGATTGCCCAAATAGGCTACACTTTAGAAAATTTGTTATTTATGGTTAGCCTTGACCTATTGTACTTTCTTACCTGTTTATTTAATGTTTTTTTTTACATATTTTGACATTTCATTACTGTCACTCTGCTCCATCTTTAATTTTTATTCCCTGTGTTGATCCGGTATTAAATAACTTTGCCAAAGCAATGCAGCGTACAATTTGCTACTTATCGCATTTAGCTTTCGTTTCGAAATTACATATGCAACGGTCCCCTGTTTTTTTTAGCACCAATTGTCAAAAAATATTGAAATATGTATACAAATTTAAGCGACTATAAGCTCAATTCATAAAAACAGGTTTGACGCTTTTTGATTTTACTATAACTAATCTAATAGGAATTAATAATGGCTTCACAGTTCTTTTTCAGTTTCCAAGGTTAGACTCGTTAAGTCTTGAGCATTTGGAGGGAAGGGAAAAGAGAATGCCATTTCTTCTCCCCTCTCTCCTAAAAACTCAAGACTTGACGAGTCAAACTTGACATGTGTGAACCGGCACTTATTTATTTGTCGCCATTTTTCAGACAGAGTTCAATTTTGACTTTATGTACAAATGAAACTATTTAGTGTGACAATTAAACGCTGTACTCGAACGAGAACCAGTGTGGCCATATCCAAAAATATTTTACAGCTAAATCGGCTTTAAAATAATGCTAAAAAATGCTAAAAAAATCCTAAACTGCCCAAAAATAATGATAAAATTTAAATTGAATTATTTTTTTTTTTTATTTTAGTTAATATACCTTTATACATGATTTATTTTGCATAATTTTTCCCTATAAACTCACATTATATCAATAGATAGTGTCCGACCGAACGTTCGGGTTCGGTTACAGAGTTCGGCAAAAAATGATGTTCGGCCTAAGTTCGGCGTTCGGCGAAATTTTTACCGAACTTTACCGAACACCGAACTTTTTTATGAAATAACATAATAACATAACGAAAAAATACAGCGATGACTAAATAAAATTCTTAAGTGTATAAAAATGTCTTTATATGTGTAATTTTTATAAGACGGTAAAAAATACAACAAAAAAAAAACGGTTTAATTTTATTTGGCAAAAAAATACTCTATTTATATTCTGCGAATGGTAAGATAATCTATAGTTTTGAGTGAACCACAATCCAAACTTTATAGTATACATTGTTCCAGATAAAAATGTCATCCAATCCATTTCGGAGTTTTTTTGAAAAAAATTGAGCAAGCGCTAAATTCAAATGTTGCACCAAATAAATGTCAATGGGGAGTTCATTGCCAAGCAAACAAACTACCGCCAATTTTAAACGCCACTTAGAGAAAATACACCCCAACGAATTAAAAAAATACATTGTAGAGGTTTGAGTACCAATATGTATACTAGGGCTATAACCAAATTATTGGCATAGTACGACGGAGTGGCCAAGAATGTTTTAGTAATGAAAACACCTGTCTCCCGTCGTTTTGCGAAAAAACCCTCACGCAGCGAAGCAAATTTTTAAAACCTTCTAAGAAATTTTGAACCGCGATGAATTGTTAACCGTAGGAAAATTTTTAAATCTAAAGCAGTTGAGTATTTTAACAATCCGAAAAAATTATCATATTTTTTATTAATAACTTTTAATGTTCTACACGACTATACTATGCCGTTTTTGATTTTCGCAAAAAGTGTGAAAAAGTTATAGCCCTAATGTATACTGTATTAAACTTGAACTTTATTTTTTCTCTTAAAAAAAAGCAATTACTAATTATTTTTTAACTATAAAATAGTTTTGACTACTATAAAGTGCATGTTGCATCCTTCCAAAAGTGTAAATGTAATAATTTCCCGAAATTTTATCTTGTTTTAAATAAATACATTAAAAAAAGTACAATTGTTCAGAGTTATTAACAAAAAGTTCGGGTTCGGCCGAACTTGTCAAAATTTACCGAAGTTCGGGTTCGGGTTCGGGTTCGGTCTCAAAAAGTGCGTTCGGTCGGACACTATCAATAGAACAAACTGATTAAAAACTAACAATAAAATATTAATTAAACATAAAGTCTTAAAACTATAAAGGAAATATATTTCAGTCTTTATATAAGTACATAAAATTTTTTCAAACAAAAGGTACCATACCATAAAAAAGAATTAAGGGAACTTGACCCACAAATGGCTATTATTTAATATTTCAAAAAAAATTATATAACATGTTAAATAAAAAATTTCATTTTATAAATATACTTCTTCAGCTTCTGAAGAATCGATCGATACAATTTTTTAAAACTATCGTAACATTTTAAACCACACCTAATATAAAGTAGCGATTTCATAGACTTAAACGACATTCTTTTTCGAATTTTCAGTTTTAAGAGATTTATACCACTAAAAACCTATTTTAGCTTCCGCGTTGCTTAATGGCAAGACCAAGAACTTCATTGCAAAAGAAGCTAATTCACTGAATGGATTTTCATTTAATGCATTTTTATATCCATATACATTTATCCAGAAATGAACTGTTGAGTTCTTATTTGACAATTCATATGAATTTAGTTTCTGCCACTGATGTTCCAAATTTTTAAATTTTTTCTACAGTCAAATCAATAATTTTTTCTTTTAAATGTTCGCCTAATTTGCATTTATCTTAAACTGTTTTCTACACAAAAAAAGTTAGTAAATGTTAAATTATGAAAATGGTTTGGCAATCGTTGTTTAAGTTAACGTATTAATTTATCTTTAAAATCGAGTTTGTTTTTCTATTTCAAAAGTTATGGTATTTTTTTTTAGTTTCCAAATTTTTTGTAAATCGTAATTGAGGGAAAATCCGCTTAACAGGAATTTAATAGATCAAACTGATCAAATTTTAAAACCATTTGCTATGAAAGGTCTTTTAAAAGAGTGTACAGTTTCTAAAGTAAAAGAGTACGGACTTGTATGTGCATTCAACAAAACAGTGTGGTGGATTTTCAAAAAAAGATTATTTGAATATTCTTAAATTAAATAATGTTAAAAAAAATACTAAATATGTAGTTGAAAAATACTAAAAAAATGCTAGCTGCTAAATGAAAAATTTGCAGCTAAATCAGACAAAAAAATGCTAAATCTAGCTGCAAAAATGCCAAAATGGCCACGCTGACGAGAACACACAGAAAAACAATAAAAATTGATTTCAATGAAAAAATTTGTGATATTAATTGAATTTGCACCTGAGTAAAAAAATTAATAATATCAATTAAACTTTTAATTAACTTGATTTAACGTTTAATTAACTTAATCAAACGTTTAATTCACTTGATTAAATTTGTATTTAAAACTGATTTTATGTTTGATTATCGCTTTAGCTGTTGAACAATTTTGTAGAATTTTTTCTGAGTATAACCTCAAGATATTTCCAGGATTATAAACTTAAAAGGTTAATTAGCTTGCAGATACTCAACTTGAACCTGTAGAAAACAAAAATGTGCAGCCTAGTAACTAATTTGGAAAACCAACTGACCGCACAGGAACACGAAAACATGCTAAAGCTACATTTATATAATATTTCAAAAGTAAAAGTGTTTAGTTTTGTTTATTTTTTTTTGTTTTTCGTTTTCTCCTTTTATGTGTGTGTTATTTCAACAATTTTCCTTTTTTTTTTGCCCAAATTATTTCTAGTTTGCTGGCTCTTTTATGTACAAGCGCTGTTAAAAGTTAAGTTTACAAATAAAGTTAGTAAAATATTGGATAAGTAAAAGCGTACAAGCGAATAAACAAAAAATACCCATCTCTGCAGAAAAAAAAAGTAAACAAATACAACGAAATACTTGTGTAATTTATACAGCTTGAGAGCCTGAATATTTGTCCTTGCACACATGAGTAGAAAACACAAATTCATTTGAGTTGGATTGTTTGTTTTTTTGTTTCTTGTTTAGCATCCTTTTTGGTTTTACATCTAGTGTTTCTTAGTGTATGTCTACTTGTTTATTTTGTTGTAGTGTTTGGTTGGCTAGATGTACAAGTCGTGATGAGGTTTAACTTAAAATTTGTTTGGCTAAGAATGGACAATGTGTTTTAAATTTTTAAAAATGGTTTTTTGGTGTTAGAGTTTTTTTTTCAAACAATTTTCGCACCAGGATTTTTGCAATTTTTAATTAACTCCTTTTTCAAAATTAAATTCTTTTCAAAGATAATAAAAATGTTATAGACTTCAAAATTAATTTTCAGTTTAACCTCGTATCGAGTTGATTTTTTACTGTTGATTTACGAAAACTGTTTTATGGAATCCTTCCTATTAACCTTGTTTTCAGAATTTTTGTTCTATTTAGTTTTTTATTACGATTTCGTTTGCATTTGTTTATTTGATTTTTGTTAAGGAACATAAAAAAAGCAAAAACAGAATTTGTTTATTTGTTTTTTTTTTTTGGCTAAAAATCTTGAGAAAAAGAAAATCTTTAAATCAGCTCCGAAAAAAGGATATTGTGGTTGAGTGACTTTTTAAGTAGTTTTGTTGATTTTTGTTTTTAACATTGAGCTCGTAAAACATAAGAAAAGAGGAAAACGTAAATTTTTCCCTGTGTTCTTGCTGTTGATTTCTTTGTTGTTTTCTGTTTTTTTATATTCTATTTGTCATTTGAATGTTTCATACGCAGGCGACAGCTGTGTTTATTTGTTTGCCTGTTTGTTTGTGTGTGTTTAAGTGTGTTTGCTAAAGGAAACGGAAATGCCAGTAGGTTACGAAAAATGCTGAACAAGAGCTCGTATTAAAGTTAATTTTTTATGCATGTTAAAATTGTTTATGTGTGTGTGTGTAAGTGTGTTAAGTCCTATTTGTAGAAATTAGTTTTTGCAGTTAAAAAAACTAAAATTTGTTTATTTAGTTTTTTTTTTGTTGTTAGATAGGCTGATTGACTTAGAGTGACATTTTACAAAGTAGTCTTTGAAAAACAAAAGAAAATGTTGAAAAGTTTAATACACTTTTAGGCGTTTGAGAAACTCCAAATTAATTGTTAATGAGTTTGAAATTACTTTTGGAAGAAACTAGCAAAGAGTAGCTAAGGGGCTGATATTTTAACTAACACGAGTTTCAAATGATATTTCTAATTTGAGACCATTAAACTTAATTGCTTTCTTGGTATTTGAACTCTCTCACATAGCGTTTTTAAAGGTCATATTTTCATAAAAATTTTTTTCTTCAAAAATTCTGTTTTTAGCAATTTTCCTTATATTTATTCAAGTTAAATTAGAAAAGTATGTTAATATAATTTGTTTGGATTAAATATTTTTGTTTTTTACATTCACAATGTCTTGACATTTTTTTAAGCCTCACTACAATGGCTGGAAAGTGTATTATGCGTTTGTATTGATGTGTGTAACATATGAAAATATAAGTTTTAGTTTATCAAAAGAATCAGAATCACTTTCTGAGGATATCTAATAATGTCCGTCCATCCAGCTGACTAATTGTAATAAGGACCTCATACAATTTTCTATCCGAAATAGAGAAATAGTGAACATAAATCATATTATAATATTGATATTTAGATCACATCTGGCCAAAAAAATACCGTGACTTCGGCGGTACACCTCCATCTGATGGTCCTAATTAATCGTTAAGCTCTTGAATTGTTGCTGGCTTATCGACGTACACCTTTTCTTTCAAATAACCCCAAAGAAAGAATCACATGATCTTGGCGGCCAATTGACATTGCCACCACGTGTGATAACATGGCCATTGCATTTGTCGCGCATTTTCGTTAGCTGTGTGGCGAGTGGCACCGTCCTGTTGATACCACATATTCTCCACATCCATATCTTCCAATTTGGGCCATAACAAGTTCGTTATCATCTCACGATAGCGAACACTATTCACAGTAACTGCCTGACTGGCCGATGATGCCGGCAGCGCATAAACCGCGACAAACAGTCAATCTTTGTGGATGCATTGAGTTTTCGATAATCACTCTTGGATTATCACTCGCCCAAATGCGGCAATTCTGCTTATTGACATATTCACTGAGGTGAAAATGTGCCTGATCACTAAATTCCGACGGGCACGATATGCATTTTGATTTGAACCCCCATTTTCATAATAAGCCTGAATTCCTTTAACGCGTTGTTCGATTGTGTATCTTTCCATGGTTTAAATGAGTTAGTCTGAAATTGAGAAATGTCAAATGAAATGCAGAAAAACTTTTAGGTGTGGTTCACATTCAACGTCGGCCCTTAAAATTTTACCACCCTTTACAACTTCCGATGAGAGATAAATGTTAGTATTGGCTACAATGTAAAAATTTAGTTCTGTTGGCATCACAGACGACTTAAAGACGGCTAAAGTTTACATAAATCTTGAAATCTAGATTATCAGGCATGTTCTGACAATTGCAAAATGCCTGCACTCAAAAGAAAAATCAATCCATCCGTACTCAAATTAAACCGCAGCGGTAGAAATGGTACGTTAAGCACAGATTTTCTTGAATCAAGTACAAAAAGATTGATTCAAGTACGGATTTTCAATTACGAAATGCTTAACTTATCCATATTCAACCACGAATTCGTACTTGAAATAATCCGAAAATGAGATTGATTTAAGTAAAAATAAGATTGAATCGATCTCAAAATGCGCTTGAATTAAGAATTACAAAGTTTTTTTAATCCCAAATTCGCACTTGAAATAAACCAAAAGTTTACCCGTTTGACACCTTACAGAATTTCAATTGTAAAACATCAGCATCATTCCCGATATGGTTTTAACTTTAAAAACTTAATGTACATATATAACGGAAAATATAAGCTAAGTCTGGGATCACACTATGAAAGTTTTCTTTCAGAAAGTCTAAGTTTATGAGTGAGAGAGGAGAGAAAAAAGCATGTTCTCTTCCCCTCTCACCAATAAACTCAGACTTTCTGAAAGAAAACTTTCATAGTGTGAACCCAGACTAAATGAGAAGCAAGAGTTCTAAATTTTACTTTTTAACATGAAAATAATGTGTTTTCGTCATGTTCTGTTGTTTTTGTTGTTTCCACAGACAACAAGCAAATCGTTTTTAACTACTTGTGTGGTGTTGTTGTAGTGTTAACAACAAACTTTGATAAGTTAAATGAGATTAAAACGCTCACTTTGTAATTTTGCTCTCAGAGAAAGTTTAATCTTTTTTTGACTTGGTTTACGAATTTTGTACTGATTTTAAGATATTCCGGGATTCATTAGGATTGTTTTAAGTACGTTCTCGTGTTATTCGTACTTGAAGTTTTGAGTACGACTCGAAGTTAAATGAAGTATAAAAAATTTAATTTATCTCGAGTAATTTTCTTTCTGTGTAGTGTATCTTATAGTCAGGCTAGGCCAACTTAACTTTCTTGCTTGTTATTCATTGCAATATTTGTATTGTTATTGATATTTTTGTATGCCTTTTTGTTTTATTTTCAAATTTTTCCACGTTTTCTCTTTTTTTTTTTTTTTTGAAACAAATTCTTTGTTCGAGGTATGTGACTTTGCTCTTATTCTTTTTTTTTTTTTTTTTTTTTTTTTTTTGGCTGCTTGTTATTTTTACCAAGTCCTATTTATTTTACATATTTAAGGATTAAGTTTTAGTTGACACAGCTGCCGTTCTAATTTTTCTTTATTTCTATATTTGTATTTTTGCTATTGTATTTGTATAAGTTTTTAAGCCAAAAAAAAATGTCAACCAAACAAACAAAAAATATCCATAAAAATTAATACTTTTTTTCTTTTTTCGTGTTGTTATTTGTATTTTTTCGGTTAGCCAAATTAATAATGAAATTAGTACAAAACTAAAATAATAAACAATAAATGTTTACAAATATAAATTTTCTGTTTAACTAGCAGTAGAAGTTTTTCGTGTGACAGCCAGCGGATTATATTTGGCCATAAAAATCACTAATAACAGCTGCTAGTTAAATATGTTTGTAGGATTTCAGTTTTTCTTTTTGCTTTTCCTGTTCTAATTTAGTAAAACCAAAAAAAATTTTAATAAAAATCATATTAGCAACGAACAACAAGGTGGCCCCAAAAGATAGGAATGGGTTAAAGTGGTCAGTATTTATATTAGTTGTACATGATGTTTCTTTTATTCTTAAAGATTGCTGTAAAGAAGACCTGAATAACGAACTAAATTTATTGAATTTAATTTTAAAAGGTCAACCTTATTGGACCAACAGAGACAATCACAACTTTTCTGGTTGCATATTTCCCGAAAAAAACGGGCTGTTTGTAACCTTTTCCGAATTCAAATTTTATCCCCCATATTCATAAAAAATATTTCAGGTTTGTAACAGGTTTATGAAACGAATTTTTTATTAAAATGTGTTCAATAAACCTTTTATAAATCATAAATATTTTTTATAAAAATGAGGGTATATATTTGTACACCCTTTACAACATAGTTGCGGGTAGTGCAACAAAAATTGATTTAAATCAGCAGTGCACTATCACTAAATAAACCTGCAAAATTATTAGTTTGCAATCTTTTTTATCAGCTTTAGTAGTGATGATTGCTAATTTTTTAACTACCACTAAAAAAATTTAGTGATACTGCAAATTTTTTCACTATCACTAAACGCAGATTGAGTGCAAAAACTATGCACTCAATTCAAATAGTGCAAAATTTGAACTTGCAATCAAAAAAAGCTGCATTATACCATACTCTCACTTATCTTTCAAAAATTTTTAATACTTAATATAGTTATTTTCATTATTATTTTGAGTGAAAACTACAAAGAACAAAAAAAAAATCCTATATGATAATAATCAAAGAATTATATATATAATTATGTTATTCGGATGCAAAAATTTAACAATAGCAAATTCTACTAATCTAAGGCTTTAAGTTGATATCGAAAAAAAGATGAAAAAATTGTATCGTCCATATAATAAAATATTTTTTGCAGAAACTTTACTCAATTCTTTTTTAAACTGCATTTGTGTTCATGCTAGTGCTGGGAAACTATCGATAGACTATCAATATTATCGATAGTCTTAAAATATCGAAAATATCGATATGAAAAATATAAATATCGATATTTTTATTATTTAAAAAAAAAATATATGAAGACATCTAACAGCAGCTATACACACACAGTTTTTTGCCACAAATTTTTACTTGGTATTATTAATTGGCGCTGAATGACAGCAATGAATACAAACAACAAGAATGGCAAGTGGTATGGATTGCTTAGCAGTTAACTGCTAATTAAAGGCCTTTAAGTCGAAATTTGTACATGTTTATATAGGGACTGAAATGTCAAATATTTTTGTAATGTTGTAAAAAAATGCACATCCAAATGCAATTGTAAGCATAGGACAAAACAATGAACGACCATTAGAGGATAAGTCCGCTAGGTTGATTACCTTTTTGGGTTTAGAATTTAGAAAATTTGTTAAAGTTGCAATGGAATATCTTACTGAGCTACCTAAATAAAAGCGGAAGCGTTTTTTGTATGTCAAAACTTCTCATTTGCATACAATTTATACGAAACAAACCATTAGAATGCGAATTAGAAACCACCCGGCTGATAAATCTTATTTGACAGATCGCTATGTCGGTTTGTTGTATTGAAATTGTTTTTAAATAAAATATTCATGTTTAAAAAAACGCTTGCCGCTTTTGTTTAGGTTGTTCAGTAACTGTTCAGTAACTGTTACTTCGGTTCCTTCGGAAAGGCACTTATAAATTTTTAAAAAACTGCCTAAAATAACTTGCGTATATACATACGTCTCATACATTCAATAAAGTGATGAAAACAACGGACTGTAGCCTTATAAAAAAATAATTAAAGTTTTCCTGCACAAGTGCTGACATTCAGTCGATAGTAATTTCGATATATCGATAGTGAAATCTGAACTATCGATAAATATCGATAGTAGAAAATATCGATTGTATCCCAGCACTAGTTCATGCAATGAAACATTGTTTCGCGGTATTTAAGTATTGTGTATACCTTTTTTTTCTTTTTCTTCCTTTCAATAACAAACTCAAAAAACTGTTTGCAGAAGAAACAAAAAAACTTTCCCTTGGTCTATCCCCTTTCACCATTAAACTCAAATGTTTTGCATCATATGTTTCATAATATGGACGAGGACTGGAAAAAAGTTAAGCAAATGTTTTTAAAATATAATACGCCTTTGCCTTTGCCGTCCTCTGCTCCAGTAGAGCGCTTATTTTCTTTATGCGGAATGGTAGACGCTCCTCGAAGAATTAAATTAAGTGACAATAATTTTGAAATGCTTGTCAAAAAATTTTTAAAATCTGTTTTTATATTGTCCTCTTTTGTTTTTGAATTACTGTTCCTTATTTTGTTGTTTCTTATGAAGTTTAAGTTTTAAATTAGTGCACAACAATAAACTCAAGTCAATTTAAACCTGAAATTTAATGCAAAATTTTTAGTTGAACTCAAATGAGTGAAGAACAAAAAAGTTGCAATAAACTGATTATTGCATTTTTTTAAATCAAACTAATGTTTTTGAGTGCAAAATTTTTTAACATCACTATCACTCATGCTTAGTGAGGCTGCAAATTTGCAACTCATCACTCAACATAAAAAAAAATTATTGCAATAATTTTGCACTATCACTAAGTGTGTGTTGAAACTGCAAAATGAGTGAACTTCCCCCATCTATGCTTAACAACTTGTTGTGAAGAGGGTATACAAAGTTTTTAATAACCTTCACCACAGATGGAAAAGAGTATAAATAAAATTGCCATTTCGTTTATAATTTGTACAATATTAATCCAAGACCCTATAAAGGAATAAAACCTTAAGTCGACTTAGTACAAATTTGACTTAGTACTTTTCACTTCTCCTAATCTAACTTTTTTTATACCCACACCACAATAGTGGAGAGGGTAATATGCATATTTTCTGATGTTTGTAACACCTTAAAAAGCAACTTGACCCACATATTAGTATACCGGTCGACTTAAAGTCACTTTCTGAGTCGATCTAACGATGTCCGTCCATCCGACTGGCTGGCTAATCGTTTTCCCATGTAAACTTTGTGCGAAAAGTATAGAAGCAATTTTAAGGATAATTTTTAAGAAATTTTATTCATAGATTTTTGTTGGGAGATTCGGGCGATAGTTTTTATATAAAATTTTCAAAGATAACTTTTACAACAGCTGCTATTTTATTACAAAATTTTGTACTTATGGGTCCAGATTTGACCATAGGGTCCCATAATATATGCGAAATACTATATGGGCTAATTTTCAACCAGCAGTGCAAAAATTAAACAAAATTTTATATCAAAACAAAGTATATTTTAATAGTAGTTGTAGAACCGAAAAGCTAAAGCAAGAAATTAAGTTTCTTGTATTTCCCATTTTTGGTACTTTTTTTCTCCCCATTGAAGTATCAAAAATTTCATATAGTAGAGCCCATAATTTAATATGTATATATTAATAGGTAAATAGGTACGATTTTAACCACTCAAACGTTCAAATTTGGAAAAAGTACAAAAATCGTATTTTTTAGATAAGTTTCGAATGTGATATAACATTTTTTTTCTATGTTATTGGCTTAAAAGATAGATGGGGTGACAAAAACGGACCAAAATTCAGGTTTAACCCATGTTTTCCCCAAAAGGGCTGAATTTCAAAAAGGTACCGTGCATCTGTTCGCTTATTTTTTTTTAATAAACAACGATAAGGATTAATTTTTTTTGTTTTGTTACTCGTGTACTCCCTAAAAAAATTGCATAATTTTAAAAAAGTACCAGACACCTGTCCGCTTATTTTTCTTAAGAACAATGATAAGAATAAAATTTTTTATTTCTATAAAATATAAGGTTACCGAACTTACCCATTTTAACCCTTTTTTTAAGCCTTAAAGATTCGAATTTCACAAAATGAAAATTTGGGTAGAAAACTTTCGCAGGTTAGCAAAGTTATATTTGGGAATACAAAATTTATTATTAATAAGATTTCTGTATTACGTGCTAAATTCCCATTTTTTCATATTTGATAAAAATTGTTTTTATCTTCAGGAGTTAACGCTGTGTGATGATAAATCACTGAATCAGTCAGTCAGTCAGTAACGTTACAATTTTATATATATATATATATATATATATATATAGATGGATATCGTCACTTTTCTGAAATCCAAATCAAAAATCTTTATCTTTATAAGAAAATAAGTGGAAAACCGTTTAATACTATAGATAGAGATATTGGATACAAATGCAACCAAGTTCGAGCAATTGAAGACAGAAATTGCCGGATGAACAGCAAAATCTTATAGTGCTTAACAGTGATTAAGATAAAACAGTAAAGAAATACGTAGCAGATATAAGAATATTCGGATAAACCTTGATCTGAATCTTGGTTTAATCAGACGTGCAAATCAGCAGTCCGATCCATAGAGAAAGCATTCAGAAATTGGCGTGACAATAAAAACGCTAATACTGAATAGCTATGCAAAATGGCAAGGTCTTCCTGTGCCAACGTACTAAGTCGGAAAAAACTCTTCACGAGCAGCGTTTTCGTACTAAAGTACTTACTGCTCCCCGGGGCAGTTTAAGCTTCTGGTCATTCGTTAAAAGATTAAGGATTGCTGCCAGTTCTTCAATACCAACGATTTCAAAAGTATTCACGGAGCCAGATGATAAGGCTAATTATTTTGCCAAATTGTGTACAAAAAATTCTCACTAACTAGTTAGCAATCAACCACTTCCTAAACTCTAAGAAGTATCAATAACTCTGCCAAGAAATTTTTTCGGGCTAGAGCTGTTAAAAAGGTTCTTGCAGATGTCGACATAAACAAGTTTCCTCGGCCGGAGGGTATACTGGTCTTAAAGCAGTGCTCTTCGACGCTAGCTCGTCCCTTATAAAATCCTTCCATGCCGGGGAATTTCCCGCCCCAATTTTTGAATTCCTAAAACAGGAGTGGCTTATAACCCTGAAAATTACCGACCAATTGCAATTTGTTCGGCAGTTTCCACAGCTATGGAGAGTAAGGTTAATCGCCAGTATGGCTTTTGTAGAGGTCGCTCTACTAGAGACTTACTCGCCCTCTTATTGCAAAAATGGTGCCATTCTATTCAATATTTTGCTAGGAATTTGACAGAGTCTAGCATATGCATCCTTGTCAAAACGTGTTGCATTTCGTGTCTGCGATAATTTATCTTTATTTATATCGAGCTTTCTCAGTGATCGCACTATACGAGTTGTTGATGGGGTTTCGTCAAACGAGATCAAGATTCATTCAGGGTTGCCACAAGGCTCCGTTCTTTCTCCTACTCTATTTCTTATTTTTCTAAATGAACTCCTTTGTAAAACTTCCAACTCTATGTACTGTTTTGCAGGTGACAGCAACCTTTGTCATACGTATTAATTTGATTAAAGACCAAGCGTATCCGATGTTGGTGGCGGAACATGAATGATACGCTGGCCGAAATTTTGAAATAAACTCAGAAAGGGAGCGTTCGAAACTGCTCGATTTTATTGCCCGAAAGGCCCAATGTTGCATGTTGGCGCATAAACGCCAACAGAGGAATCAGAATCTCTACATGTTCTGGGCATGAAAAGACTATGTGATGTCCGATGGACAAAACATATCGTCGGCTTAATATGCAAACCTGTTAACTCCCTTTGAGCACATTTTACAGGAGAGACAAAAAAAAACTTTTTAAATTTAATATATGTTGCCAGGGCTTAAAAGACTGAAGTCGAAACCAAAAACTGTCGAACAAAACTGAAAACTTTTCGCTTTTTTGAGCTGGCTTGACAGCGCCCGTTTACATTTAATGAATCAAGAGTAAAAGCAACAGTTTTTTTTGGCCAATGACAAATGCAGAAGAAGACGAAATGGCAGTTTTTCTTATTTGACTGCAGTTTTTTAAACGCTGTTTGTAGCTTGAGAGGATAACCAAAAATATAGTTGGTTTTACACATTTCAAGACTTAAATTGAAGAAAACCTACTGCTGGTCGACGTTGCGGATCTTTCTCTATACCACGGCATCAAAATCTCAATTTACTTTAAAACAAGTAAGAGTGCTATTTTCGGCTATGCCGAATCTTTTATACCCTTCACCATGAGGAGATACGAACAAAAAGTTATAAACATAAATAGCGTTCTTTAGATAGGTATAAATAAATATTAATTGAGCCACGCCAACTTTTCATTTCGTCATGCCGAAGAACATAAAAAAAACAAAAAAATGTTGCCAAAGTTGATGTTTGAAATTCGTTTTATAATCTTAAAATCGTTTTTTAGAACATAAAAAAATTAAATAAAGAAAATTCTTTTTGGGATTCGAACTGGCAATATCATCAGTCTCAGGAGAGAACTTAACAACTCGGCTACGAATGCTTTTACTAAAGAAGCGTTAAATTAAAATATATTGAGTCTATGAGTTTGTTCCTTTATTTGAGCGGCATATCATATACATGCATTAATGTGTATGCGTAAAACTAAACACAATACAAATAAAATCCACCACTTGTAGTGAAGGGTATAAAAAAACAACAAAAAACCACATTACCAACACTGTACTACCATAGCCACTGTATGACTGTAGAAACCAAAATTGAATTGGTTTGCATGGCATGGTATTACCAAAACAACATAAGGTAATACAGTGTTGGTATGGTAATGTCATGTCTAATTGGACCTTTAAAGGAAACAATTTGAGGCAGTCGAGGTTTTTTACTCATATCTCAGCCATTTGTGGACCGATCTTGCTGAATTTCAATAGCAAGCAATTCCGGACCATATGTGACATAAATGTTTGATAACCTGGCCCCCATCATATATGGGGTCTTCGAAAAATCCATTTCAACGGACAGACGGACATTGACTTAACAACTTCGCTCCTCATAAGGACCCAGAATATATATACTTTATAGGGTCTAACATCAATATTATAGGAATTACAAACGGAATGATAAACTTATATATACCCTTTTCACTACCTGTGGTGAAGGGTATAAAATAGGGTAGAGCAGGTTCGCATATCAAGCCAACGATATATTCAAGGTGGCAAAAGAAGCATTCAAGTGCCTCGGTTTTTTTTTAAACGGTGTAGGATATACTCCCTACTATTTATACCACCGTCATCCATCCGCGAATGGAATAAAACTTTTATTAATATTTACAAGATCAAAAAAAGCTAATTATAAAAATGATTTAAAAGGACCAGATAATTTTTTTCCGACTTTCATTTATGTAATTTATTAACATAAGATTGTTAAAAAGTAGATTGAATAACAAATTTGCTTTAAATTTAAAGTTTATGTCGGAAATATATAATACAGATTTACGTCATGCTGTCCATGATATCAAAAACGAGAAAAATACTAAAAAAAAAAGAATAATAAAAATAATAAAACCTACATACATGTTTAAAAAAAATTTACAAATATAAAACAATAATAATATAAAAATAAAAATAATAAAAATTGTAGCAGATAAAAATCTATAAAATAAAAACACACATATGGCGTTTTTTACGGCAGCAAAAAAAAATCCTTCCTGAAAAAATAAAGACTATTGTTTTAATCAAACAAAAAATAAAAAAAAAATATCCTCATGAAATGTAATGAAGGTAGTTATTTGTTTTTAAATAATAATTTTCTACCAACCAAGTGTTGGTTTTTTTTTTTTAAGCGAAATTGTTGTTTTATTTTAAATCACAGGCAAAAAGTTGTCGCAATTAAAACAAAAACTTTAATTGAAAACAAGGCATGATATTTAACATTTGCTTTTCCGCAAGGACTCTGCGGAAGTTGTTTGTTAACAAAGTTTCATATGGTAATTAAAAAGTCATAAATAACATTAAATTTATTTATATTAAAATTTATTTCGTTATACAATTCCCATACTGTTAGGGAGTTGATATACATAAAGTAAGAATGTTACACTAGGCTGTGCCGCAACTTTATTGCCCTTCTCCAAGAATTAGAATGTTTTGTGAATGGACTTTGACAAGTTATGAAGCAATCTTAACAAAATATTTTTTTTCCAAAACAACCTTCAAAGTTAAAAATGGCTTTCCTCTAAAACTAGAAAAAAAAATATATATATTTAAGCACTTTTTCCTGATTGCCACAGAAATATGGAATAATGTCGCACACAGAATGCCTTACTTGGTTTAGCTTTATTGATTAATTAAAATTAATTCAATTTTCATTAATAAAATAAACTTTAACAAGAAAAACGTATAAAAATGGTTAATTTTGTTTACTACAAATAATGAATTTACGTTTTTTTTTCTTTCGAACTTCAAGGTTAATTTTTATTTATTAAATAAATGAGAATGCTAAATATATTGTGCGTAAAAAGTAACAAGGGGGTTTGAAAAATACAAAAGTGAAACGCAAACACTTAAGCAGGAAAATTATGTTCCAAACACGCACTTTTCTAATTGTCGATTTTACAAAATAATTAATTGTATAATAAGCAACTGAACAAAAAAAAAAACGAAAATACAAAACAAATTTAATCAAGGAAGAAACTAAAATTTAGTTGAGAAAGGATTAGGCATTTCGCTGAAAGAATTGTTTTTCCCAAACTTTACGATAAAATTCATAGAGTTTAGTTGGTTTAAAATAAATTTTGATATCCTTAACCAAGAAAAAAAAATAATAAATGAAATAAAATTTTCAAACTTTCAAGTATTTTTTGGGAGTTGTTTTTACATGAGAGCTTTGACCAGTTATGGATCCTTATGAAATTTTAAACAAAAAGTTGCAGGTATTTTACATTAAATATATTCCCGAGAATTTTTATAACAATATCGTTGTTATCGCTATTCTTTAAATGTAAAAGGCGTTATTTATATGATGTCTTTTCCGACATGCATGTTTTATTCATTCTCTTTTCAACGTGGCACCAAAAAACTTTTGCATTTTCTAGATGTCTTTCTATACATGACTGTTTTCATGTCTAATATACCGATATATACATATAAAATAACATGAAAATTCATTTTAGGGCGGCTTTTATACGATGTCTTTTCGGACATGTATTTTTTATTCATTCTGTTACTTTTGTAACTTCATATTTTCAATGAAACATGTCGTTAAATCAATGAAAACCAAATACAAAATACTAAAAGCAAACAAATATGCTCTTCCTAGAACTGTTGAAAAAACGAATTTTTAAACAGGCATGAAAATTTGTGAAAAATAAATAGTAAATTTTTTAGTTTCATAATTTGTGGAAAATAAAATAGTATATTTTAATGTTTTATAATAGAGCAATTCCATATGAAAGCGATCACCTTTTGGACGACCCCTCTCCGATTTTAAAATAAATAGTCTCAATCGATTGCCCAGCAAAAAATAATGTACCTACATATTTTTTTTTTTTTTTATAGTGACCACTGTCATGTGACAAAATTGAAGAATTCTTCATAAGGGACCTCATTGAAAGTTGTTTTAAAAAAAAACTACTTAAGCGATCGCAACGAGTGATAGCTCGTTGGAAAGGTATTGAATCAGGCTTTAATTGAAAAATAAAATTTTCCTAATTTTTCTTAGAAATTTACCTTTAAATTTTCCCAAGAAAATTAAATTTTCCGATTTTCCACAGAAGCTCCTAAATTTTCCGGCAAATTTTTTTTTTTTTTTGGATTCCTCATAATTTTTGCTTTAAGAATCAGCAATAAAAAAATGGGCCCCGACTCCTTGTTTGGACAGGAGAAGAGCATTTAAGAGACCACCTTGTTAAAAATACATTTTAAAAATTATTTTACAGTTAAAAATACATTTATGAAGAAAAAATCAATTTTTTTTTTAAGAGCCCCAAGTTGAGTGTGTAATGAATATGGTCTGCCTGCCTTCACAAGATCGGCCATAAATCCATGGATAATAGCAGCAGTGGCATGTAATGGCACACCAAACCCGACTGAGTCTACAGGTCATAAAATGTTTTGTAAATTTTTAAAATTACCAGGTAATAAATATTTAGCCTAAAATGACACGTGCAGAAACAAGTCATAAAACACGGATTTTCCATAAATATGGTGAAATATTTATTACCTGGTAATTTAAAAAATTTGCAAAACAGTAGTTCACGCAAATTTTCCTATTAAAGAAAAGCAAATATCGCTTATTTTTTTTTTACCTATTTTTTACCAAAAAATAAATATAAATACTTCACACACTCTGAGTCAAATTTCAGTTGAATACTAAACGTGAAAGTGTTAAAGTGTTTTTTTTTTTGTAAAGTAAAGAGTGAAGCTGTAAAGACAATTTAAAGTAAAATGAATAAATTTTGCTGCAATCCGTTTAACAAGAGTGGACATCGTTCGAAAAAGATAAAAGTATTAAAATTAACTGGTGTTTCGAAGCGATACATGAATGAATTAAATATACAATACGGTGAAGAAGCAGAATTCATTTGCCCCAAGTGTAAAATCGATTTGTCTCAACAAGCAAATGCATTGAAACAAATGCAGCCACAATCCGAGAGTGAAATGACAAGTGAACAAAATGTTTCATCTGATAGTGAGACAGACATTCCGATGGTCAATATGTCTTTGAGTCCTTTGAATGAGGCTATTACCACTTTAGGTGAAACGCCTATTAGAAAAAGAAAGTTGCGAAGTGAAACATACAGGAAAGAGAAAAAAGGCAAGGTTATGAGTGCAATCGCGACAATATTTGATGAAGGCTCTGATAACGAATGCAGTCAAGCAGATGACGTTGATGACGGCAAACAAATGATTGAGCAGTTGAAAAGAAAATTCAATTTAGCGACCACTTTTCCGGAGAAATATCTCATTTTATTTGTGCTGCCTCAATCATGGTCTATACGCAAGATTTCTGAACAGTTTCAAACATCTTTTTACATCGCGAGAAGAAGCAAAGAATTAGTTCGACAGAAGGGCATATAGGCGACTCCCACCAAGAAATTTGGCTCAAGGACCCTCAGCGAAGCAACGGTGAAATTGATTCAAGATTTTTACTGCAATGATGACAACAGCCGCGCCTGCCCAGGTACACGTGACTATGTTATCACACGTGAAGATGGAGAAAAAGTACACAAGCAGCGCAGATTATTATTATGTATTCTATCCGAAGCATACCATCAGTTCAATGAGAAATACCCAGCAGAAAAAGTGGGATTTTCTAAGTTTGCCATCCTACGACCAAAAGAATGCGTGCTGGCATTAGACAGGCACGGAACGCATTCAGTCTGCGTTGGCATGTTTCATCAAAACATCAAATTAATTTTCTTTCCATGCAAGAAATTGAAAGTATTTCACGGTGAAATTGAAACATATAGGGACCTCCTGTCGAAGTCGTTGTGCGCATACCCCACGGAAAATTGTCATCTGTCCAAATGCGACAATTGTCCGAAGATGGACGAGCTAGAGCAATATTTGGCGGAAAAGTTTGAACAGCTGTTAATTCAGGAGGTGCATTTCAAACAGTGGATAATTAGCAGCGGCAGATGTTCCCTTGAGACCGTGGTAAAGCAGATTCCGGAATTCATCGAGGAATTCGGATTCAAGTTGAATGAACTGAAGGCGCACCATTTCATATCCGAGATGCAATCGAAATTTCTAAAGGAAAGTAAGGAGAAATTAGCCCAAAATGAATTCATTGTGATAAGCGACTTTGCCGAGAATTACACTTTTCTCGTTCAGGATGAAATTCAGGCTTATCACTGGGCAAACGACCAGTGCACGGTGCATCCTTTTTGCATTTATTTCAAAAACGAAGATAACGAACTACAGACCGTAAGCCTTGTTGTTGTCGCGGAGAGTTAAGCTCATAATTATGTGTCCGTTTATTTATTTCAAATGAAACTGTTTGAATTCTTAATATCAAAATTCGATGCAATCGACAAAGTAACGTTTTTCTCAGACGGCGCGGCTTCTCAGTACAAGAATAAAAAAAATTTTTACAATCTTTGCATAATTGAAGAAGAACAAAACTGCAAGGTCGAGTGGCACTTTTTCGCGACGTCCCACGGTAAGGGCCCATGCGATGCGTTATGGGGAACCCTAAAACGCATGGCGACTAAGGCAAGTTTGCAAAGGCCATATACTGACCAGATCTTAAATGTACAACATTTGTTTTCGTGGATTCAAAGCAAGGAAATTGCCATTAACACAGTTTTATGCACTCAAAAAGAACACGATGCCATGGAGCGACGAATTCAAAACAGATATAATAATGTCAAAACTATAACTGGAACGCAAAAGTTTCATTGCATCATACCAAATATTTCTGATATGTCAATTAATGTAAAGACGTGCTAAATTTAAAGTTACTTTAATTTTATAATGATGCCAAGACAATTGAAATTTTTAATAAATATTGTAATTAAGTATAAGCAGCAAAATAAGAAAGATTTTTTCTTCATAAATGTATTTTTAACTGTAAAATAATTTTTAAAATGTATTTTTAACAAGGTGGTCTCTTAAATGCTCTTCTCCTGTCCAAACAAGGAGTCGGGGCCCATTTTTTTATTGCTGATTCTTAAAGCAAAAATTATGAGGAATCCAAAAAAAGGAAAATTTAGGAGCTTCTGTGGAAAATCGGAAAATTTAATTTTCTTGGGAAAATTTAAAGGTAAATTTCTAAGAAAAATTAGGAAAATTTTATCTTTCAATTAGAGCCTGATTCAATACCTTTCCAACGAGCTATCACTCGTTGCGATCGCTTTAGTAGTAAAACAACTTTCAATGAGGTCCCTTATGAAGAATTCTTCAATTTTGTCACATGACAGTGGTGTACACCACCACTAAACCAGTCACTATAAAAAAAAAAAAAAAAATATGTAGGTACATTATTTTTTGCTGGGCAATCGATTGAGACTATTTATTTTAAAATCGGAGAGGGGTCGTCCAAAAATTTGCCAATTTTGATCGTTTTCATATGGAATTGCTCAATACTAAAAAAAATCATTACAATAACGAAATAGTGATTTTAACTAAATATTAGTAAAAGGTTAAAAAACAATCAACAAGAAAGAAAAAACAATAGCAAAAATTCTCACATTCTCATTCCTTTAATTTAATTAATAACTGAAATACACAAAATTAAAAATATAAAAACGAAATAAAATTAATAAAGCTTGATGATTCGGAACAGGAATAAAAAAAACGAAATACAATTTATCTTAGCCCGAAACGCACTTTGAAAAAAATGTCAGAAATAAAAAACCATTAATATCTATATATAAAGGATGTTTTTTATAGAGGGACACAAGTCTAAATCATTATAAAATAAGGAACTAGATTTTTTATATCAATGAAACGGGCTTTATTGGAAAGAAAATTTAATAAAATAAATGCTTAAATATTTTTTCTGCTATGTGGCCGCCTTGGCTGGAGCGTAGAAAGCGCAATCTGACACACCAATTTTCAACAACTTTTCGCATTCTGACCTGACTATCTTTGTTTTTAAAGACATATGGGCCAATGACTTCGCCAGCCCGTAAGGCTCACCAAACAGTTATTTTCTGTGAATGTAATGGTGTTTCGACAAAAGCTTGTAGACTCTCCTAACTCCAAATGTGACAATTCTGCTTATTTTAGTACACATTCGGCCAGAAATGGGCTTCAGCGGAAAATACAATTTTGAATGGAAATTCAAAATCAACATCAATTTTCGCTTCAGCCCATTCGCCGAATTATTTTGATTTAAAATTTCAACAATTTGTCGATTCATAATGAAATTTCAAAGCAAACTAAATAAAAATCAACTTTCAGCTGTGAAATGTGTGCTCAAGTAAAGCAGTGCTACGGTGTTTTTAATTGAGCTCCTCCGAAAGGGGTATAAGAGCCCCTCCCTTTATATTCTTAGCTTATCAACTGGATTTCTTAAAATTTGGCATGCAAACACTGTCATATCGGAAGAAAAATAGGGAATAGGGCGTGAAAGAAGGTAAGAGGTGCAAAAGCTCCCCTTCCTTATATCTTTTTAATCAACCAATTTTCTTTAAATTTGGCAGGAAAATAATGTTACATCTGGAAGGAACTATAGCCTATAATTTTTATTATTAAGGGCGTGAAATAGCGCAAGAGGGGTGAAAAATCCCTCCCCCTTCATCTGCGTAGGAAATCAACCAATTTTCTTGAAATGTGGAACGCCGGCTCTGTAACATCTGAAAGAAAATAAGGATTAGGACGTGAAGTAGGGCAAGATGGGTTAAAGCTCCCCCTCCCAATATCTTCTAAATTAATCAACCGATTGTCTTGAAATTTGGTATGCATATAAAGTAACATCTGGAAGGAACTTAAGCCCATCATTTCTATTATTCAGGGCGTGAAATAGGGCAAGAGGGGTAAAATCTCCCCCTCCGTATATCTTCTTAACTAATCAACAGATTTTTTTAAAATTTGTAACTGTAACATCTGATAGGAAATAAGGAATAGGTCGTGAAATAGGGCAATAGGAGGCGAAAGCTCCCCCTCACATATCTTCTTAACTTACCAACCGGTTTTCTTTAAATTTGGCAGGCAAATAGAGTTACATCTGGAAGGAACTTAAGCCTATAATTTTTATTATTTAGGGCGTGAAATAGGGCAAAAGGGGTAAAAGCTCCCCCTCCCTATATCTTCTTAACAAATCAACCGGTTTTCTAACAATTTGGCATGCAGACACAAAAAAATTTAAAAGGAAATAGGTTAAGAAATAGGGCAAGAGGGGTATAAGCACCCCGTCCCTATATTTTCTTAGCTTATTCATTGGTTTTCCTAAAATTTTGCATGCAGACACTATAATATCTGAAAGGAAAAAGGGCAAGAAGGCGTGAAATAAGGCAAGAGGGGCAAAAGCTCCCCCTCCCTATATTGTTTTAATGAACCAATTTTGTTTAAATTTGGCAGACAAACAGTATAACATCTGAAAGAAATAAGTTATATGGCAAAACAACTTACATACGTCGGGTCAGCTAGTATAATTATAATAATCTTTAAAACAATAAAATATTGTCATAAATTTACGATATTTAGTAAATAATTGAATGAGTTGAGGTCACTGCGCAAATTAATAATTTTATTGAAAATATATTTTTATTGAAATAATGAAAACAATTGCTTTAAACGCTTGCCACTTCAAAATTATGATAAATAAATGTTTGATTACTGTGATTGCAAATAGTCATAGTTTAATTCCATTTCGTGCATTAAGTTAATACATAATTTTCATCAATTTTATGAAACCTTTCATAAACTCGGGGCTAATGAAACATTCTTCATTTATTTCATAGACCATTACGAAGGCTGAATTTTAATGTAATTTTTACTTGGATAAATGTCAAAATCTATTGGCTGTGTCAAGAAAATTCTTTTAGTGTTGTCCAAAATTTAAGTCAGTCTTTTATTACGTTACCAGCCAGCATTATTTAAGAAAACCACAATAATTTTTTTTTTATTATTATGAGTATAATTTAAACATTTCAAGTTTAAATTTTGTCTCGTTTTTTTTTATTAATTTTATATTATTTTTTTTTTATTCCTTTTGTAAATTTTATTAAATTTATTTTATGTCATTTATAAATCGGCATCTACTTGGGTTATACAAAATCATTTATCATACCATTAATCTATTTATCACTCTTAAAAGGAAAATGATAAATGTTTTAGATCTATTACAAACATACATACAAACATAAGTATTTAAATACGATGAATTTACTAACTAGAAAATACAGATTTTTTTAACGTTTTTGTTATTTTTTTTTAGAAGATATTTATATAAAAAAAATTTGCAAATGTTTTTTTTTCAAGCCACAAGTTTGACAAAAAAAATTTATCATGCCATTCAAGGATATAAGATTAATTTAAGCACTGGAATATTTTTTCCAAAACTGAAAAAAATTTATAAATAAAAATAAAAAGAATTGGTAGACAGTGGCAATTTTTCCAAATGACACAGCCAAAATAAAAAAAATTCTTAGGGTGATGTTTTAGTTTTAGATATGACATTCAAAAAACACAAAATTGTATACATTATGATCGAGAGTTTTTTTTTTTTTTTTTCTTTTTGGTCTGAAGTTGTGGTCATTGTTGGGATAAAAGGAAAAATTAATGGGAACATAAAAAGCCGTTATATTAATGGCCAATATTTGTTCAGTGGGCGGCATATAAAACACAAAGTATAAAATAAATAAAATGTTTTGTTGGCGTTTATAAAGTGCGACAGAAGGTAATATTTCAAGTATTAATATGAATTTAATCATGTTATTTCAAAAATGTATTTAAGGTACCCACACCACCAAAAAAAAAGTTTAATATGATAAATATGACTAACATATAATGATAGTTTTGTTTCCAAGTGCTTGGAAACTAGAAAAAAGCTTAACTAAAACTTAATCTACTTAAGAATCAGAACCTACACCCAGAGAAAAAACATGTTTAAATATGGTCACCTCCAACAAAACTATTTTTAAAGAAAATTTCAAACATAATGTGATTTATTTAACCATATTGTTGTCACCAATAACCATATTAGGGTTGAATTGGTAATCCCTCAAGAAGCCATAACCATATTATGGTTGCATCCAAACATGTTATGGTTATTAATAACTAAAATATGTTTAACACTTATAATAGCATGGTTGGTTTTCAGCCATAGCATGTTGCTCTTGGAAAAGAGGAAAATTCTATTGTTAATTTAAAAACAAATTATTGTAATTTTTAACCATAACATGTTTAGAGGTAACCATAATATGTTTGTGGCTTCTTTATGAAGGACTTATTCAACCATAATATGGCTGTCGGTGACACAAATATGGCATTATGTTTACCATTTTCTTTCAAAATAGTTTTGTTGGAGGTAACCATATTTAAACATGTTTTTTCTCTACGTGTACTTAATATTTTAAAATGCTAGATTATTCTACTCCAAGTAACTGTGTTTAAACACAGATGGTTTGCTTTGAATCAAAAAAACCTTTTTCTTTTATTTACACAGAAGCTCAAAGCATTTTTTTTTTTTTGTTAACCAAATCAACATCTTTCTCAAACTTGCAACATCTTTCATTAATTTTGTTTTTCTTTTTTTTTCGATAACGTATTGATATTTTTCTATTCCAACGGATTTGTTGATTATATTATCAAAAAATTTGTTATAGGTTCTCACATCACATAATATGAAAAGGGTAAAAAAAGCAACCACGAATTTAAATACACTTGTCAAAGCGTTTGACATATCACAACTTTTTTTATAGTATGCTAGAATTTAAAAGTAAAAGCTTTTAGAAAGTGAACACATAACATATTTTATAAACAATATTTTAGATAACACTGTGCTACATAGAAAATATACAAACTTTGTATTACAAAGGTTCACTAACCAATAATTTTGAGCGATCACTTGCTTTAGACTAGAGTTGTGTCTTGCGCAACGACATAGTCCTAATGAAAGATTCCCTTGTGGGAATGTCGCGGATTTAATTAATAGTTCCTCGTTTCGCAATTATACTCTGTTTCGCAATAGCAATCCGTTGTTTTATGACAAGTGTTTCTTGCACTTATTACTGTACACTAAGAAGAAGATTATTTTTTTGTATTACTGACTTTCGTTTATTTATATCGTGACATGAAAAATTTCGTAAATAAATCAATTGCAGATGTATTTTTGCAATTTATCACCCGTTCACCACAGGCAACGGCATGCAGGTATGCGTATATTAAAAAAGGTTAAAATTTACGAAATTCTTAAAAAATATTTGCAATTTATTAAAAAAGTTATTCACCCTTATTCTATTTGGCGTCGTCAAAAGTAAACAAAGCCGTTTTTTATGTTTTGTTTCAATTTCGTATTCCCGTTGGCAATATTGCCATATTTCGATGACTGTTAACATATTTTTGGTATTTTCTAAGAAAAAATTGGCGTTACTGTTGCCTTAAATTGCCCTTGATTTTGTCTTCGGCATTTTTAGTGTTGTCTTGTGCTGCTTTGGGTCGTGTTTTAAAAATTTTACGTTGTGGTTGGCTGCAATTTTGATTTCTACGGCGGTTTTGATATTTTTCTTCATTTGTGTTGTGTTTTGATATATATATTTTTTTGTGGATATAATTGAAAAATTAAAATAACAACTAAGTGCCAGTTCGAGAAGCTAGTGGAAGAGCTTGTAAAAAATCCATCACTAGCCAGAGGATTATGCAGGGTCTCTTTTCCTAAAAAATTAAATATCTTTTGCGGTTTAAGTAGAGATGGTGGTCTTGTTTTTTTTTTTTTTTTTTTTTTTTTTTTTTGGAGATAAAATTTTGATGTGGGTTCCGTCCACACAGCCAATTACACCTGGAAATGCTGCTTTTCAAAGAAATGCAACTTTAATTTATCCATTGTGGACAAAGTTCTCTCTTCATGACTTCCAGAGTCTCAGACAAAATTTTAAAACTAGTGGCTTGGACAGTCAAAAGTTGATATAATTTCCAACGCTGAGCTGGTACGATCCCTGGGCCAAAAAACGCAATATTGCTACAAATTCGTTCCCTTTTTTAAATGAGGCTCTATTATTTCCAACACATGTTTAAAAGAAAGTTTATTCAGCCGAAAATAACTTTCAAATCTTAAAAAGGTTAAAAAAAATCCATTAGGCACTTGGGAAAATTTAATAAAATAAAAAAAATTTTCATTTAACTTATAATTTGCACCAACAGCACAGAATTTTTTTTCTTATAAAAAACAATAAACAAAATGAATCAGCTGATTTTAATATTAGAGATGTGTGCTGTATTTTATAAACATTATCGATAAATAGTCAACGGCGTCATAATACTCTTACAAAATACCAATTTAACATAGAATTGATGTTGTCTTTGATAAGAAGTGCTGTTGCCTTAAAATTGCCGTTGTTATTGCCGACGCCAAATAGAATAAGGGTGATTATAATTTAAAAAAAAAAACTCATAATAATTCTTCTTAAGTTGTTACGCCACAAAATAAAACCAAGCAATAAGAAATGTTTGTTATTGACGTTTTAAGACTACGCATTCAATCATTGTTCAAAGTAAAAAACGGGAACGATGAACGAAAGGAACGCTAGTTTCTATAATCGTTCGGATCGGTCGCAACGATTCCACAAAAGGAACGATTTTTTCCAACTCTACTTTAGATTTTTATTGGTGCACAGAAACAAATTTGTTCACCAACTAAAGCATTAATCAAAAATAATATCTGTTTTAATTAAAAATTTGATCAAATGAATTAAACGTTTAATCAAGTAAATTAAACGTTTAATCCAGTGAGTTTTTGAATTTGTTTACTAATGCAAATTAATAGTATCAATTAAACGTTTAATTCACTTGATTAAATTTTTTAATTAAAACTGATTTAATTTTTGATTAATGCTTTAATTGGTGGAAATAATTTTCCGTGTGAAATAACGGCAATTTTCAAGTTACAAATTCAAAAATACATAATTTTGTATATCGTCCACCGCTACTGGTGAAAGAGGGTTTATACTTTTTTTATATTTATCTTAAATCCCCTGAAGTATATAAAATCCGGGTCTTTGATAAATTCAAAGTCGATTTAGTCTTAGCCGCCTGTCTATCTGTCCGTCTGTTGTTTCTAGTTCTCCCAAATAGTCTGGGGAAAAAAATCCAGCAGAATCGGTTTAGGGCTCATTGTGAACTCAATTGGAAAATGAAATATGGACTGAATTGTGAAACAGTCTCTATTACCATAACATACATAAATTTGTGGCGGTATGCAACGATTGTCGTTAAATTTGGCACAGTTGCGTCTTATTTAAAACTAGAAATTATACTAAAAGGTGGTTCAACCATAATACACGATGTTAACTGTGAGTAACACCTTAACTTCAATTTTTTTTTTTTTGAATTTGGCAAATCTTTGTTTCAGTGTTTGACAAATTCAACAATGGATAGGAACACAGTTGAGCAGCGCGTTAATATTGTTCGAGCCTTTTCCGAAAATGGGCGTTTAAATCAAAATTAATTGCGTGCACTTCGTAATTTTCTTGGTCAGCATAATCGATCAATTTGCCGTATTTGGGCAAATGAGAATCCACGAGTAATTGTTGAGATTCCGATGCATCCACAAAGAGTGACTGTTTGGTGCGGCTTATGGGCTGGCGCCGTAATCGGGCCGTTTTTCTTCGAAAATAAAGTCGGCCTAGCAGTTAACGTGAATGCTGTTCGCTATCGCGAGATTATAACGCACTTCTTGTGGCCAAAAACTGTGGATCTGGCTGATATGTGGTTCCAACAGAATAGTACCACTTGCCACACAGCCAACGAAACAATGGCTCTTTTGAGCGAGAAATTCAATGACCGTGTTATCTCACATCGTGGCGATGTTATTGACCGCCTCGATCATAGGATTTGACGCCGTTGGACTTCTTTCTTTGGGGATATTTTAAAGAAAAGTGTTCGTCAATAAGCCAAGAAAGTTTCCAGAGCTAAAGGATAAGACAATTCGGCACCTTAAGGACATTGAACCTCAATTATGTCTCAGAGTCATTGAAAATAGGGAATATCGGATAGAAGTATGCCACCGAAGCCGTGGCGAGCATTTGGCCGATATTTCGTTTCACACATAACTGCCATAGATCCTTCTAAAATAATACAAAGTATTAAGATGATTCTCTTAAAACTTGTTGTATTATTTACAATTAACATCGTGCATTTTGGTGCACCCTTAAAGAACAATTTTCGTGATTATCCATAATTTACCTTAGGCATCATATAAAGCCCTCGTTCGAAAAACACTTTGGTACGCCTTAAACTGTAAAAATTTATAATGTTATTGTAGCAGAATGTGGTCCATCATAGACTTAAAATCATACCCCCAAATTTCGTTAAGATCGATTCATAGTTAATAACAGATTTTACAAAGCTTCTCGAAATATTCTAGCTGAAGGTAAAATGAGGGGTATCAAAGATTCGGCACGTGTAGCGCTCTGGTTTATGTTTAAAGATTTCTTTTAATTCTTCCTTTGATGGAAATTTACAGCCTGGCCTACGAGGTCGAAAAACCGGTCACCAATATTAGCTGGATTAAACGAAGGAAAGGTGTGGTCTGTACACAATGAATCGATGAAGTATGGGGTGACAAAGTTCAAAACAAGACCAACACCGTAGTAGTGTGTTATTAAAGTATCCACACCAGAAATAGCTAAGAAAGTTCACAAAATGGTGCGTAGGCTAGCTGCAATAATAGGTTTATAAAAAAGAACCTGATCATTGTATATTGAGCGGAATTTTTTGACGAAAAAGCTGTTTTTAAAATTGTACCGCGCTTGTGCATTTTGTTTGACAATGCACGAGTTCACCCATCCACTACGGTGATGATCAAAAATCAATTAACTCTTGTTCGAATTGCTTCATCACGTACCTTGTTCGCCAGATTCAGCTAACTCGTATTATTTAATACTTTCAATCTTAAAAGAATAAATCGTTGGAAAAAAATTTAAATATGAAGAGGTGGAGTCTACGGTTGTTGGCTATTTTAAGGAGTACCCAGGGGGTACCAGGAGATTATGTTAAGAAACATTGAAGTTTATGTGTTTTTTTTGCATGGTCGACTTTTGTTAAGACCTTCCTTGTATCCATAGATTAGGGAAGTCTAAAATTGAGTTATCATTTTAATTTAAATAATAAAAAGTGGGTTTTTTTTAGATTTTAAAAATATTTTTACATCAGTTTTTTACAAATTGGTTCCGGTTAAAAATGAAAAATTATATTGGCCAAGTGACACTCCTACTGGCTCGGCAGGCTCCAAATCTTCCAAAACTATTGTCACTGGTTGATTTCTGCTCGATAATATTGTTTTTAAGTTCTGGAAATTTTGTAAGATTATTTCTGTACACTTTCGTTTTAAATAAACCCCACAAAAACTAGTCTAAAGGTGTCAAATCACCTGTTATTGGTGACCAATTCACTCCTCCTCTACGACAAATAAGGCGATTTTCGGTGGGGTGCTTTAAAACCATGGGACATAAGACCATGATGGCTTTATTGCTCAATTGAATGGGAGATAAAGCCATAATGGCCTTATTGCCCAATCATTGAGAGATAATGTCATATTTAAAATTTTGCGAAATGAGAGATAAAGCCATATTTTTTTTTCGCAAATGAGAGATAAAACCATATTTTCTCAGAATATTGTTATGCATGGTGTAAACATTCTGTAAAAGGGAAAATCCTTAGTTATCATTGAAAAACATTTTTTTATTCTTGTGACGGCCACAGGAAGACTTTATTCAGCGAAGCCACTGCAGGAAAAAACCCCTAAGCGCGGCCACAGGCCGCCACGCAGAAAAACTTTAGTATGCGAAGCCAGATTTCAATACTTGACTTTAGTGTTTCCGGAAGTGAAAACTATTAATCAATGTAAAATGCAAAAGTTCTTCAAAATTTAAATGAGAGATAAAGCCATTTTCTAATATCGCTAATGTAAGCTAAGGCTATGATGGCTTTATCTCCCATTCAAATGAACAAAAAAAATAAAAGACTTTATCTCCCTTTTGAATGAGAGATAAAGCCATCATGGCCTTATCTCCCATGGTTTTAAAGCACCCCACCGCGATTTTCGAACTTTTCTTTCAAAAGATACATTGTTTTTCCTACTATGTAGCAAATGGCACCATCCCGTCGAAGCCACTTATTCTCTACGTCTAAATGATACATATTCCATCACAAAAAGCTGCGGATCATCTCCCTACAACAATTTCCATTGTCTGATGATACCACAAATTAGGATACTCTTTATTTAAGAGTTGTTGACAAAATCGATCTTTTTCAGATTTCCAAAACGAAATAAAGGGGTTATCTTAAAAATCAATCATCCCTTAGAAGTTTTTATACTTCCATTAACTCTTAAAAAAAAACTGCTTTCATTCTCACTTTCATGTCTTAAGATATTAAACAAAACTTCGAAGTATTCTGTGATAGTTTAACAACCTAAAATAACATTTAATATAATTAAGAATTGGTTTTATTTCGACAATAACTTTTGTAGACATTACATAACTTTTTAAAATCGTTTGCAATAAATAAAAAATTTTATTTTAATGTTTATAATTTTATTAAACATTATGTTTGCGTTTAAGTTTGCTAAGGCAAATTTGTTATTCCTCTTTTTTTTAGTTATTATATTAATTATTATAAATCGCTTAAAGTTTTATTTAAGAATGTGTGTTTAACACGCACATAAGCGTTTTTTCTTTTTTGTTTGGTAAAGGTATACTTTTTCTTTAATTATAAACACAAACATATCAAGTTCGTTACGAAAAACTATCAAAAAAGAAATGAAACCTAATTATAAGTAACATTTTTGAAACACCCAATTGAAAAGAAGAAAATTTTGAGTGTAACATTTTAGTTTTCAATAAAGCACAGTGGCGTAAATTAAAAAAAAAAAAAAAACAAGAAAGAAATTCTGGCGAGCCCAAAAGTATTTTTATGTTTATGCAATTTAAAAACATGCTGTGGTTTACTCCCCTTTGAAATATTTTAATTGCAAATTAAAAATACATAAACATTTATTCTCTAACGATTACAACTTTTATTGTAAATCAAACAAAACCTTTCAGAATTTATATTTAGTTGCGATAAGGGCGAATTAATTTTTCAGGTGGCGTTGAAACTTTTTTTCTTACTTAGGGCTTATAAATCAGAGCAAGCCAAACTCTCTTTTTGGCTTAAAATGTGTTTAAACCAATGAATCTTTAAATCAGTAAACATATAAACCACCTTTAAACGCATAAAATTAGGCGTTTTAACTACCAATACAGACCATATAAATTTGACAAGACTTTTCGCAGTGCTGCCACATGTTATTTTTTTTAACTACACATAATACATGGGACACTGATTTATAGATGTTGAGTTTAAACTACATATAAATATAAGTTTAGTTCAACTAAACCAGCGTTTAAACTTTCACTTATTTATTTGCCATTAGAGAGAGAAATGTCAAAAGTTGCTTGTCTTTTTGACATATCGACCAACAAAAAAATACAACGTTGTGTTGTTGGTGTTGTTATTTGTTGTAGTATTGCCGACACCGTTTACATGAATTCACTTTCGTTGCGATCTTTACTTCAGAATGACTCAAACATAACTTAATTCAGCTGTGTTTGATCTGTTTTTATACCAAATCTTAAATCTCCTGCCATAGTAATTTAAAATCTTTACTAATTTAAAGCCGACCTTGTGGGTTACCAAAAATGTTGACAACAAACCACGACTGCCTCTAATGTATCCATAAATTCCTTCCCAGCGGCGAAATTTTTATACCACATCACATCTCTTCAATGAAGTGTGCATCACTTCATGTTCAATGAATTCTAGCTTACAAAGTGTATGACGGAAGTGTATGGAATTTACAAAAATTAATTTCGTTCATCTTTTATAATGTTCTGATAAATTCCGTATGGGTCCCGTTATTTTTCTTTTGCTGCTTATTTTTTAATAAGGAACAATCTAAAAATGAATCGCGAGTTAAACATATATTTTTTCAATTTATTACGAATGTCTGGTCTGATCTAACATTCGGAAATAACGCGAAAATCCAAAAAAGTCTACCTGCTTACAATGTGTGTGAAGTAGTGTGCAAGACGCCTTCCACTTGCCCACGAAGTAAGCGAGATTGTGAATAGACTGTCTACTGCCTGCTTACAATGTGTGAGAAGTAGTGTGCAAGACGCCTTCCACTTGCCCACGAAGTAAGCGATATTGTGCATAGACTGTCTACTGCCTGCTTACAATGTGTGTGAAGCAGTAATGAGTTTATATTTATTGAATGAACACTTCACTATCCCGCTTACTTTGTGTGCAAGTGGTAGGCGTTCACTCCACAAATGCGGCAATGCATTCGAAAAAGTGTACTAGGTTTTAATTCAGATGGTGTACATTACTATCTTACTCGTGTCTATCACATCATCGCTTCTGTAATCGACAAATTCGCCCCTGGGTTGTTGTTGATGTTGTCTTGTCTCTGAATATCTGGAGAACGGCAAGAGGCAAAGTTTCCTAATTAGCTACAAACTTCTTGGTTATCAATTTACAGCTGCCATCGGCAAAATCAGGGCGCCGCGTTTTCTCTTTTCTCTTTTATTCTCTTGTATGCTCTTTTATTACGTACATGTGCACACACATTGCAGAGAATTTAACAACATTAACAACAACATATGTAAAATTCGTACAACGCATATACTCGCAAAATGTAATAGTATAGGTTGCCGATGGCAGATTTACAGCATCCGACAGAATGTGTGCGGTGTTAAGGAAGTGGGCGTGACCCTTCCCATATAAAGACATTTATATTTCTGCATATCTATTGATCACCAAGAGTTTCCAAGTTAGGAACAATCATCTTGGTTATCAATATTCAACATCCGAGAAAACTAGGGCGGGATTGGAAAAGGAGGCATGTCACAACAGAGATTTATTTATATCTAAAGAGCGGTAAGAGAACAATTGTACCAATTTGGTGCACATAGCTGGGTTATCAACGAATATCCTTTATAAAAAAGTGGGCGAAATTAGTAAAGTGGGCATCGTCCTTCCCATATAGGGATATTATATATTTCTGTATATTTGGAGATCGCCAAAAGCCAAGGTTTCCAAATAAGATACAAGCTTTTTCATTAGATAACATCATACAGAATATGGGTGGGATTGGGAAAGTAGGCGTGCCACAACAGAGATTAATTTAAATCGAAATAACAGTATTTATATTGATTCTGTACTTATGGCAAGTCATATGAAGTCATAACTCTTTCTTGTTTCTATAAAAAAAGACTGTCTAAGTTATGTAGAAATTATGTCTTAGTTACAGTATTTTACTATCTGACACCACTAAGCTTGCCAACCGTACTTTATAATAAAGTATTGTACGTTATTTCGAGTAATAGTACTCTATACTTTATGAGAATAACAAAGTACGCGAGAATACTTTATTTCGCATGATTAGATTTATCTAGAATTCAAAATAGATTATGTTTCTAAAACATCTGCGCAAGTTAAAAAAAATTCAACGTTTTAATTAATTTTATTGTAGATTTTCGTTTTTTCTTTAGTTATTTCAATAAGCTGAACCGTTTTTGAACCGGTATTGGACTCATCGTACCCGAATTGGGCTAAAGCGCCAGTTGCCCGGCTTGTCTCAAGAAAAAAGTGTAAAACTCTAGCACAGTGTAATTGTTTGATAAAACTCGCGAAAAGCAGTAAAAAACGTTTTTAAATAAACCAATAAAAAGAAATTAATTGTACTTTATATTGATACTGCGTACTTTTTTTTCTTAACGTTTAATAATCAATGTATCGGGTGTTTTTTTTACAGGTTTGTTTTTCGAATAGAGATAAAACTGGCATTTTGTGGTCAAATCTGGCAACTCTAATGTCATTTATGTTCAGTTTGGTTTGTCATTTCATCATGAACAGGTTGACAAAAGAACAACGCTTGCAAATCGTGAAAATTTATTTCGAAAATAACGGTTCAGTTCGCGAAGTTTACCGCAAGCTCCGTCCATTTTATGGTCGACATAATCGTCCATCAGAGCAATTAATTCGGTTAACCATGGATCGTTTTCGCACTACGTTTACTCTATGTGATAATACGCATCCGCTGAGACGTCGAACAGTGCGCACCGAAGAAACAATTGCCGCTGTAGAGCAAAGCGTTGAAGAGGACCCGAATGAATCGATTCGCCACCGTGCACAGCAATTGGAGCTTTGTCCATCAACTTTATGGAAGATTTTGCGCAAAAATCTTGGCTTGCGACCTTACAAGATCCAGCTTGTGCAAGAATTAAAGCCGCGAGACCATGCAATACGTCGTGATTTTGGTGTATGGGCCGAAAATGAGATTGATCTCGATGGTGATTTTCATCGCAAAATTTTGTTCAGTGATGAGGCTCATTTTTGGTTGAATGGCTACGTCAACAAGCAAAATTGCCGCATTTGGAGTGAAGAGAATCCACATGAGACCCTTGAGACGCCATTACATCCACAAAAAGTGACTGTTTGGTGTGCTCTATGGGCTGGTGGAGTCATTGGGCCATACTTCTTCCGAAATAATGCTGGAGAGGCAGTTACCGTTAATGGAGACCGGTATAGAGCCATGATAACCGACTATTTTGTTCCCGAATTGGATGGCATGAATGTGGATGAGTTGTGGTTCCAACAAGACGGCGCTACATACCACACAGCGCACGCCACAATCGCTTTATTGAAGGAAACATTTGATGAGCACATAATTTCGCGGAATGGACCTGTCAATTGGCCACCAAGATCGTGTGATTTGACACCATTGGATTATTTTCTTTGGGGATATGTGAAGTCGCTCGTCTACGCCAACAAACCAGAAACGTGAGGGGAATTGGAAGCCAACATTCGTGGCGTTATTGCCGACATACGGCCCCATATGCTCGAAAAAGTGGATGAAAATTGGACCTGTAGAATTGGCTTTATTCGAGCCAGCCGCGGCGACCACATGCCTGAAATCATATTTAAACATTAATGGTATAAAATTATCCTTCCAATAAAGCCAAATTGATGGTCATTAAAACGATTTTCTTGTGTTTTATTTCAATTCGAAGTTCTATACCACTGAAAAAAACACCCGATACTTTAATTGCAACAAAAAAAGTTGGGAACCCTAGACACCACTGTACCACGACTGTTTTCTTCCTAATGTTCCATATGTTTATATGCAGCTAGAATGCATATATTTTTTTTTTTTTTTTTTAAAGCAAATATCTTAAAGTTTATATTGGAAATTATTTTTTGGAATTTATTATCTTATTGCACAAATTTTCCCCTTAAGGTGTTCCATAATTTTTTGCCACGTGCTATTTTATAAAATCAATAAAATCCTTAAAAGTTCGCATGTCTTTTGGCAGTTTATAACTAAGCAACTATCATTTTTTATTTGGTCTTTTTTGTTCTTAAATAAAAAATACCAAGCAATAAATTCTCCGAATCTTGTTAGTGGGTTGAATGTACTTCCAACTGCTTAATATATTAGAAATAATAATACAAAATAAAATATACAGCTTTTGGCTTCTGCTTGGCCTTTTTAAACTGCTACAAAAAAATATATATAATTATAATAAATAAATAAATAACTCCCAAAAGCAGGCACCACAAATACTTATAAGAAAATAATCTATCATTTCCTTTTTTGTTTGCCTTTTAGAGTTGTAAAGTTTGAAATCTATCTTAATATTTATGTATGAATATAAAATTAAAGTAAGAAAGTATAATCGGTCTACCTCAACCATATCGAGCATTTGCTGCAATAGAGTCATAACTCAAAAAACCAGATTTTTGAGCTAATGTACTTAATTCTTTAATTCCCAGTGGAACATAGGGTCGCATACTAGTTAATAAAGTGGAGTTAATTGCCACATAGTTTCTTCATATTGTCTAAAAATTTCGTACAAATATTTCATATACTCAACTCTAGAAAGAAGAATTAAATTTAAAGTTGCTAGAAAATTCAAAGTTGAGTTATGACTCTATTGCAGCAAAGGCTCGATGTGATAGCCTACACCACAGTATATTCGATAGAAATTTTATATTTGGGACTCATGAGTAGGGATGCGATTTCCATGCAAATGCATGTTTTTTGTCGATAGTCTGAACCGGTTAATTACCAAAAATTTAAACGTTGAAATTTTTGTTGAAAATATCAGGAACGTCTTATAATACCATTTTTACCATTTTCTGAAAAAAAAATTTTTTTTTCGACGAGTAGTTTTTCCGAAAATTGCCGTGTGTTTGACCACACGCTGGTAATGTTAAGTGTTTTGCAATCTTTTGTTGTGTACAAATTTGTTTAGTTATTTATGTTTTTTATGGTACGTATTCCTTGAACGTGTGGAACGGTGTTGTAAATAAAATTGTTTGACTTTGTGGAACAATTGTATAGGTGTATGTGGACGTTGCACTTCTCACACTAAAATATGGTGACTTTTGCTTTACACATAACGCAACGGCGACGACTGGTGCTTTTGCAAAGAAAGTGCAAGCTGTCTACCATCGAACAGTTTTGTTGCTAACGATTAGTGAATGAATCCTCTGTAGGCGAAGGTTCGAATCCGTCTATTGCATCCTCCGACGAAAGCAGCAGAGACTTGGACACCGAGTTATTGAAGTCAAACTGTAAGATAGGATTCGCGTTTTGCGAAGCTGCTATGAAGAAATGCAGTTTGGCAACCGCATTGCCATGTAAATCCACGCCACCCATATGCCCGTTGTAATTTTTGATAGCGAGGGGCTGTTAAACACGAACACGAAGTGCTACTACTGGATCGATTGCGTAATAATTATTTGCGAGTGTAGCTTTAGAATTGTCCGTCCAACGAATTACCAGAACGTTATTTCGTATATCGAATGCAAAGTCGGGAATTGTATTTTTTCAAGGCTTTTTTTACCAATTTTGAAGGGGCGCCGGTACCCTGGTTGGGTCGAACAGTGCTGCTTGCGCGGAATCCTCTCCCTTTCAACAAGTACAGCAAGTAATGGGAGGTAAACAAAAAATGACAAACTAGAATTGCTTTGCATTTTATGTTAACAATGTGAAAATAGTTCTATTATGGCGGATGCATCGAGTCTAAAACTTTTATTGAAAAAAAAACGGATACACGAGTATTGAACAAAAGGAAACATGTAGCCAATGTTCAAGCAAATCTCCCACAGTTTATATCCGAAACGGATTGTTTTTCACGTATCCGAATCACCGACAGTATTATCGGGGAACAAATAAATAGCAGTTTCAAACGCGAACGCTCTTTCACCTTGATGTTCATGTTCATCATCGCTCCAGTAGGGTACTCTTCACGTGACATTTTAGCCAATCTGACTCTTAATTACAAAACAAATTAAATAATTTCAATTGCTGTAGTTGTTTCTTTGGCCAGAGTGATGAATTTATGAATGTTATTTTTGTCAAGCTAATAAGGCCTAAATTTCTTCAATGTAAATAAAATTCAATTTTTAATTACAATATTTTGTTCCCTTCAATTTCAAATTAGAAGAATAAGTATTAAGGAAAATTGGAAAAAAAACAACATAAAATGCAGTCACACAAAGAAAATATAAGAAAATCTCTGTCGAATCAATCTCACTTTCAGTACCAACGTGTGGTGAAACACACGCTGGTATTTACTGCCGCCTAGCGGCACATATATAAACCAGTTTGAGGGGCAAATGGCCTTAGGTTGCTTTTTGGAGATATCGTAACACACGGCAATACATATATAATAATTCAGATTATTTTATATATATAATATAATTTATTTAAAAAGAGCCTATTTTTGGACACTTTTTAAACCCCCTCTTGTGAAAAGGGGGAAGCTTGCAAAAATTTACAAAAATATTTTTTTTTTTTGGTAAGACACCAAACTTTAATGTACACGCCACACACATTAAGTTTTTTATACTTATCTGTGATTTATAATTCCTTAAAGTTAAGAAATTATAAACGTGTGTTCAAACACACGGCGGTAAGAAATGGGTTAAACCGATGTCGACCAATTATCTTTCCGAATCATTAAATTTGCGTTAAAATGGCATCGATTTGTTTTTGCATATTGTTGCATATTTTGGTGAAAATGCATATTTTTGCATATTTTGGTTTTAAATGCATATTTTTGCATATTTTAGCATTATTGAGTGATATATTTTTTAGATTTTCATATTATAAAAAAAAGTTCTTCGAAAAATTTCCAAATTGTATAAAAAAACACTTCAAAAATTTTTTTTTTTAATTCAATTAATTAATTTTTTTGAGCTCTGCTTAAAATACAAGATTTCGACAAAAGATTCTTAAATTTTTAACCGATGCAGCACCTTACATGGTTAAGGCTACCAATTGTCCTAAAACAATTTATCGAAAACTGTTACATATGTAACATATGCTACTTGATTGGCACATGGGTTACACCGAGTTGCAGAGGAAATCAGATGTCAATTCGATAATATTGATTTATTGGTTGCATACAGGATTTGGCAGAAAGTAACATTAACATGTGAATGGAAAATAGCCCGAAAAATTAAAAAAAAAATCCAAAAACTGTTGCAAATAAAAATAAAAATAGAGGATTTCAAAAAATACAACAAATTTCAAATATTTTTGATCTAGAATCAAATGTGGGATCTGAATTAGAAAATTAATGTTCTTCAAATGTATTGGCATCCTTGAAGTATGCCTCAACTTCGGTTGACGTTGAGAGATCATGTTCCATGTACAAAAGCTTTTTAACAGACAAAGGCTTACTTTTGATAATATAAAAAAGTATTTATTTGACTATGCAATTTGAATGATGTAGTTATTTAAATTAACTGCCTGTTCATCTTTTTCCGAACGAAGATTTCGTTCGCATAACTTTCATTTAAAACAAAAACAAATTATAAAACATTGTTTTTGTTTTACATTAAAGTTAAGCGAACGAAGTCTTTGTTCGAAATCGATGAACAGGGGGTAAATTCTAAGAAATATTATACAGTAGAATCCCGATAATTCGTAATCGCAAGGGACCGGCTATTTCTTACGAATTATAGGGGTTTTCGATTTAGCGGGATTTCGATTTAACGGGGTTTAAATAAAATAAATACGAATAAACGGGGTTTTTCAATTTATTTACTAAAACGATACAAAAAACATTAAAAACAATGGTTAAAAATAAAATTTATAAAAATTATTCATGTAACAAACTGATCTTAAGAAAATAAATCCACACACAAGCAAAAATCCACGCAGAAATAAAATAGTGGTAAACAAAAAATCATTCCTCCATGTTTTTGTTGTTTTTATTACGAATTATAAGTGGTAGTTAGCAAACAATTACGAATTATAAGAGGTAAAGAAGATTTTATTTGCAAAAAAATTACGAATTAGCGAGGGGACCAAAATGTATGGAAATTTTACGAATTAACGAGATTTTTTCAAGGGACCGACAGTTTATTACGAATTATCGGGAATTACGATTTATCGGGGTACGAATTATCGGGATTTGACTGTACCTTTTAATAACGATACAATAAAAACAACAAAAGAGTTTTTTATTTTAAATTAAAAAAAAAAAAAAAACAAACGCTTTTTTTATTGAAAATTGCCAAGTTTTTAGTGCATACTTTTTATTTTTTTAATGCATATTTTGGAATTTTTAGTGCATGTTTTATGCGCATATTTTCGTTTTTTTAGTGCATGAAAATCTCATCCCTACTCATGAGCAATCATGGAATCTCCAAAACAAATTTATATTATAAAGTTAAGATTCATATAACAGTTTTTTGTGCCAGATGGTTGTCTTAAAGGCATTTTTTGCTTAAATTTATAAATTTTGTTACCAATCGCCTAAAAATTTCTTATTAACGTCTTGCCTTTGTAGGGAGGCATTAATATAAATCTGAAAAGTAAAACAATAAAGTGTTTAGTAGTAATTTTAAACAATATTAATATTAATTAGTTCATAATGAAAAAATTAATTATTCACTGGCTCAAAAGAAAACAATAAGAGCTGTAGAGAAAATTAATTTTGCTTTTAATCGTGATTTAATATAATCTTGATTATGAATTAAGAAGATACAATGTTCTAACAAAGACTGAGAAAAAGGGCATTAAAAGATAATAATAGGAATTATTAATTATTTATTATGAGATGAAGAGAATTGTGAAAATGTACACTTAGAGAAATATCAGAACTTCAAATCAATTTAGATCAAAATTTCAAAATTTCAGCTAAAAGATTTTTTTGATTATAATTAGAAAATTTATTAAATTGCAACAAATTAATAGTATCAATTAAATATTTATTTTGATATTAACAACATTTGCTGTAGTAATGCTTTAAATACAAGTAAACGTTTAATTAACTAGATTAAATTTTTAGTTAAAACTGATTTTTTTATATTTATTTTTAATTTAATTGAAAAAAATAATTGCGAGAATTTTTTTCTGTGCAGTATTTTAAAACGAATTTTTTTTATATAAAAGTTACATTGAGCTTGAGGATTTATTGTGAAGAAAGGAGGGGTTGCTTTGAATTTTGAAGTCAGAAAATAAGGTTCAGTCTAGTTTATATATGAGTAGTAGGTGAGTTGCAAACCTTGTTCGTTTCAAAAATTAAAAAATTGAGATAAAAATAGGTTTTGACAGATCTTTTAGCACTTTATGAGAATAAATATATAGATTGTATCGAACCATATTCTTTTCTATGGTTTAAGATGACCTAAAATTGCAGTTTGTAACAAAACTGTTTTGTGCTACTCACCAGACATTTTCAAAACTCTCTGTCTGCATTTTCTATAACAAAAACTCACTGGTTCACTATTAACTGAAGTCGTTGATGCAATGGAGTCGAATTGGGGAATTTAAAGTGAAAATTTTTTAACTAGTTCGCTTTGTCATATTTGTTTTTAATAAATCTTAAATTGAAAAGTATTTTTGTGTCGATGTTTATATATATGACTTGAAATCTGCTGTAGCTCCAGTGGTGAAAGCACTTAGTGAACTTCATTTGAAATTCCAGCCTTCAAAGTGAATGATAATAGAAAAAAAGGGAAAGGAGCTCGGAAAAATACATAACATTGGTCCACATATAATTCCCATCAATGTAGGGTTTAACCCGAAAAATGATTTGAGAATGGTGCGAAAATAGGGGGGGGGGGGGGGGGGGGGAGGGTGATTTAATACCATTTGAGATAAGGCCATGATGGCTTTATCTCTCATTCAATAGGGAGATAAAGCCTTTTGGTTTTTTTTTTTTTCATTTGAATGGGAGATAAAGCCATCATGGCCTTAGCTCACATTAGCAATATTAGAAAAGGGCTTTAGCTCTCATTTCAATTCCGGAGACACTAAAGTTAATTATTGAAATCTGGCTTCGCATACTAAAGTTTTTCTGCGTGGAGGCCTGCGGCCGTGCTTACGGGTTTTTTCCTCCAGTAGGACGCGGCAGGTGGCTTCGCTGAATAAAGTTTTCCTGCGTGCGCCGCAATAATATAAAAATGTTTTTCAATGATATTTAAGAATTTTTCCTTTTACAGAATGTTTACACCATGCATTACAATATTCTGAAAAAATATGGCTTTATCTCTCATTTGCGAAAAAAAATATGGCTATATCTCTCATTTTACAAAATTTTAAATATGACCTTACCTCTCAATGATTGGGCAATAAGGCCATTATGGCTTAATCTCCCATTCAATTGAACAATAAAGCCATCATGGCCTTATCTCACATGGTTTTAAAAATATACACCGTGTAAAATCCCTCTTATACAAATTATACAAGTAACAACAGAAGGCACATCTGCCTGTTTAAATACACCCCCCACCCCCCACGAAAATGGAGATTAACAAATTTATATTTTCTTGGACAATAATAATATTGATAGTGGACCGGAAATATCTTTACTTATTAAATTGGACTTGGTGTTCTTTACCTTCTATGATGGTATTGGTACTGTTAAATCCCTTGAAACAAACAGCACCAAGACCCACAATAAAACGTCTGCTATTTCCCAAAAATAATACAAGGCTTGCAACAATTTTTTCACCTTACTTTTCTCTTCAAAATGTGTTATACAAATTATAGGTGGGGTGCTTAAAAACCATGGGAGATAAGGCCATGATGGCTTTATCTCTCATTCGAAAGGGAGATAAAGTCTTTTATTTTTTTTGTTCATTTGAATGGGAGATAAAGCCATCATCACATTAGCGATATTAGAAAATGGCTTTATCTCTCATTTCAGTTTTAAAGAACTTTTGCATTTTACATTGATTAATAGTTTTCACTTCCGGAAACACTAAAGTCAAGTATTGAAATCTGCTTCGCATACTAAAGTTTTTCTGCGTGGCGGCCTGCGGCCGCGCTTAGGGGTTTTTTCCTCCAGTAGGACGCGGCAGGTTGCTTCGCTGAATAAAGTTTTCCTGCGTGCGTCACAAGAATAAAAAAATGTTTTTCAATGATAACTAAGGATTTTCCCTTTTACAGAATGTTTACACCATGCATAACAATATTCTGAGAAAATATGGTTTTATCTCTCATTTGCGAAAAAAAATATGGCTATATCTCTCATTTCGCAAAATTTTAAATATGACCTTACCCCTCAATGATTGGGCAATGAGGCCATTATGCGGCTTTATCTCCCATTCAATTGAACAATAAAGCCATCATGGCCTTATCTCACATGGTTTTAAAAATAGACACCGCGTAAAATCCCTCTTATACAAATTATACAAGTAACAACAGAAGGCACATCTGCCTGTTTAAATAAAAATTTATTTAATTTTCCTGAGAATGATTAACAAAGTAGGTCGAAATATTTGACTTAACAAATTAAATAAAATCAAAATGGCAGTGTTTTAATTTATCTATATTAAAAACAAAAGGCTTCACAAATTACACAAAAAGACTCCTAATGTTCTTTGCCTCTACAAATTCAGTGGTAAGTACACCTGATGCCCTTTACGTCCAAGCAAGTTGAACTTGGTGTTGTTTTCAACTTGTCTATCTCGAAAACTAAATGAGTTAATATTTATGTAAATTTACACATCGATTCTGGGGTGGCATGTCATAACGTCCAGTGTCATAGTGTGATACTTTTTGGCGTGTCCACGAACACTATGACACTGGACGTTATGGCGTGCCACCGATTCTGGTTCCAACAGTATAAAAAACGTATTTTGAAAAAGATGTAAATTGGTGTAGGTTATCTCTCCTCTACAGAGCTATTATTACATATGGATTGTAGCAAAACTCGTTTCTTTCGTAGCAAAACTCGTTCGTTTCAAAATTAAATGCATTATTTATCTATATTTCAGTTGGTTTCTATTTTTCAAATGTTGAGTTATGAAATAAGGAAATTTCTCCCCCGTAAATTTTTAAAATATGTTTGGTTAATTTCGATAATACAAAAATTCCCAATAATAATATTTTTTTAATGTACCAAATTTTTGGTAATCCCAGCAAGGTTTTTTTTTTGTTTTTTTGTGGAAGTTCTAACGAAATTTTCAATAATTATTTTTTTGTTTTTTTTTTATTGAATCTCTAACGAAATTTTCAATAATCCTAATATTTATTTAATAGATATTTCAAATGAAACATCTAGTTTACCATATTCAAATACTTCTTCTGCATTCAATCACAGCAGATGCCATATATATCCAAAGACTAAACGTTTGACTTGATAATGCGTGCGGTTGAATTATCAAAAAGCCTTAGTATTTGCAATATTTATGTATATATTTATGTGTTATATGAATCAAAATTCTATTCGATAATTTTTGACGAAAGCAGTGATTTGTCGGGGAAAATCCAGATTTCCTTATCTTTAAGATATTTCAACATACAACAAAAAGTTTTTAGGGAAGAATTGATTGGCTTTGTTGTGAACGCATTTGAAGAGGCTTCAAAAGATATTGATGACGTTGATGTGTCAATTGATGCGAAGGCACTATAATCAATAGTTCTTAAAGCTTTGACAAATATTGGTCCTGACCTAAAAAATTGTGTACGAGATGGAACAGATGGGTGTCCTCTGATGTCAGCAGAAAATGGAGCTGTTCAAAATTTCTGGAAAAGCGACGAATGCGAAACAAACGCCTTGATATTCCCATAAATCGAACAACTCAATTTCTAAAAGCAATAAAGTGCCATTAATACAAAAAGTTGTATCATTTGTGAAAGAAACGACAACATTTTTTAAATATAATAATCCCAAGCGAAAAAAAAGTTTTAGCAAAGTATTTGGGAGCCAAACTCTCTTCATTATGCGTCTTTGCAATAAGTGTACATCATATAGTAGAAGCTTTGGAAAAAATATCTGTGTGGAAAGGTAGTATCTCTACCTTTATATTAGGGAACTCACTTAGTACTTTTCAATTTATTTGCGGAATATACATATTAAGTGTGATACTTATTGTAAAAAGGATCAAGCATTATCAAAACTTTAATAATGTGCCTTGAAGAGAAATGAAATAAAGCCGAAGAACAATTTAAAGCGATTTTTAAAAAAAGTTAAAGTTATTTGCGTTCAAATCGAGGTTCCTATCGAAAAGACAAGATATGAACGAAATAATCACCTCCAAAATGTTGAAGACTACTACCGAGTTGTAGGTTACATTCCTCTTATTGAATTTACTTTAGAAGATCTCATAACAACTTTCCCAATAGATATCCCAAATGTATTGAACATACTTCTACCTCAAAGTGTAATCAAGTCATATACAGATATAAAACTGTTAAAACCACAACTAGCTGATAAGCTGATTATATTTGATAAAAGTGATAATCACCTACTAACATCTAAACTTGAGCCTGATCTATCAGATAACGTTGTAGATGCTTTAATAAACTGTGATGAAGATACCCAAATCTAAGAACTATATTTCAAATTCAATGCTCGTCAGTAAAGCTACGAGCGGGAGGTCATTTCCTACCCTTCGTCGAATAAAAACATGGCTCGGATCAACAATGACAGAAGATACACTGTACTGTCTAAATTTTTTCTCACAAGGAGATCATAATTTGCTTATTTAAAAAGATTAATGTATATTGAACTGATCTTATATATTATTTGACCTTTTTGTCGAGTTTTTTTTAATTAGGGTAATGACTTTTTTGGAAAAAATTTCTTCATCCCACCACGCGATGGGCAATTTAGTATTGATAATCAAAATAATTTTTTTAGGCCATTTTGGCCAAAAATGTTTCCGCACCAAATGCAATTTCTAAAGCTCCTCAAAAAAAAATTTTTTTTTAATTTCCATACACATTATATATGGTATATTTATTGTTTATATATGCTATAATTTTAGCCCCCATATTCATAAATGATTATAAAATTTAATAAATGTTTATTAAGGAAAATTTGGTTTTCAAGCCTTTATTTAATTTTAAATATTTTTATGAATACAGGCATAAATACATAAAATAAGCAACTGTTTAACAAAAAAGTAAAGCTATTTAGCTCATTCCGCGCATATATTACTACGCTGCTGAAAATTATCACTGTTTCATATATCCGCCAAACAACTCATCTATCACAACATCTATCATTTGCCATTAAAATTTAGTTTATTAAAAAAAACCGCGAAATAGAGTCACTACATTTTGTGCGCCCTTCTTCCGTACAAATGATTTATTCATATTCTTGTTATATTCATGAAAGTATTAGAAACTACTTAAAATTTTGTAATTAAATGTTAATTTTGTATATTAAGGAGAAAAATTGAAATTCAAAACTTTATCGCGTTTGGTGCGGAAACTTTCTTCACGATCGCGAAAAAGTAATACATCATTTCTTAATATTTTTTGACGGTCATACGGCTATGTGATGAAGAATTTGATATTCGCAAAAATTGCAAATACAGTACTTTTCGCTTATAGTCACTTCCTTAAGTTGCAACCATAACGTGGACTATATCGCTAATGTGACTATAAGGCTAATTCACATATCGTTACTTTAATATAGAAAAGCCCTAACTAACGTTTTCCTTACTTTACAGGAATAGTTAAAATAATAACAACATATTTCATAACTGATACCAACGGCAAAAACGAAGTTTTTACGAGTAGAGAGTTGATGACAAAAATTAAATGATTTAATTTATTCTTTCTTTGGATGGATTTTTGATTCGAAAACTAAAAAGAATTGAGTAAATTTTGCTAATGTGACTATAACGCTATTAATTTGCTTTACTTTTTCCCTTTGACTACTGTGGATAAATGGCATATATGGCAAATGTGCTTATATCGCTAATGGACTATAACGTAAATACTTTATATTAAATTAACTTATAGCGGAAAAATAAACAGATAAAATGGAATATATCGCTAATGTGACTATAAGCGTAGTGACTATAAACGAAAAGTACTGTAGTACTTACCCTAATACACATATTGTTATTTATAAACTTTTAAAAACAAATTTTTTACTTTTTTGTATCATACAAAATCCCCCCCCCCTAAGGCTCAAGCTAGATCCGCGCCTGGTAAGATAAAAGTTTATATGGGACCTATGGTTATTTTCGGCCCCACAGAACAATATTATGGCACGATGTTAATTGTAAAAAAAAAAACAAAAAGTTTAATATTTTTATGAGTTACAAACATGAAAACAAACGCATAATAACCGTGCAGTGTGGGTAAAATAAGTTTAAGTAATGTAAATTTTCTGTTATCGAAACGAAAACGACCAATCTTAAATCTATATTGCAGCTACCGTGGATATAATTTCTAGTTGAACATTGTTGATATTATTCTGAAATCAGTTTAAAAACATCCTCTAAGTTCACTAAATAATTTCATTTCTTTTTTTTTAATATTAACTAAGTGCCAAATAAAAGTATTTATAAAATTTTTTTTCGTTTGTAATTTAGAAAACTGTATTTATCAAACATAACAAAAATATTTTGTTTAATAAATTTTCACTTAAAATTATTCATATTTTTAATAATTTTTTCCGAAAACTTTTGCCAAAACAAGCAAAATCCATATAAACTACAAAGAATCTATGAATAATTCAGCATTCTTTGTTTTGAATATACACATTCATGTAATTAAACGATAATTTTCTAGTGCAAATTTTTGAAACAATTTTTTTGTTTTTATTTTTTTTTAATTTTCTTCACATGCTTTCCTCAATTTGATGCTTTTCATATTTCACTTGGAAATTTACTTTGAACTTGCTTTAATTTATACATGAATATATGTATAAATACATGTTTATGTGTATATAAAGAAACATTTTTTGGTAATATAAGTGTTCTTACTCAAACAAATATGTATGTACGTTTAAATTAACCCATTAGATCCCACTGTACTCGCTTGAGTATAGAAAATGACCGAATTATATGCCCTCGTAACAATATCGTTATTATATTTTTTGAAGAGCTGTTCGCTTAAAATATTACTTTAGAGTGTAGAGAGTAAATCTGTATCAAAAGAAACTAAACATGTGTAAGAGTGAACTAATATTCTAATATTCTTAAAAAGGTGATTCCCCGTTTTTCAGTATTTTGCACTTGTCATTGCTATTTTTTTATATTTTGCTAGTGTTGAGCTTGACGCGGAGAAGATCGCTTGAAATTCAAAGCTAATCTAACTAAATTTAAGTATAATTATTAAAATTTGTTGAAAAAGTGGTTAAAAGTGTTTTTTGGTAAGCATTATTATTATTGCTGTACTCGTATGAGTACAATGGGATAATGCATGTTATAATTTTCATATAATAATTGTAGTTATTTTGCGATGTACGTTAATATGTTTTATGGTAAAAAATTTTAAAATATTGCTGCTGCATTTGATTATGCTAAAGTAATAGGCACACGAATTTTGGCTTTACCATAATTCCTCCAAATGCCGATCACGAAACAAATGAAGAAGAAATTGACGAAGGAAATTTTGTACGTAATGATTTTCCACATTCCAGGGGAGTTAGAATTGCTTGGAGATAGCGACAGTGATGATAATGATGTTCCAATCTCAGAGTTAAGGAAATCGATGTTAGGGCCATCGGCAATAAAATGGAGGAAGAGATCCATGAATAAAGATATGCCGAGCTCTTTTGAAACTTTTAGGAGTAAAATGAACACTGCACTTGAATGCAAATCTCCTGTAGAAGTATTTGAAACAGTTGTTGATAATGATGTTGTGCATCTAATCATTGACCAAACTATGAAATACGCCTCACAACACAACATGCATAAGTAAAACATTACTACGGAAGAGCTAAAGGCATTTATTGGCATTCTTCTCTACAGCGGTTATCACTCCTTACCAAGAGAGCGCATGTATTGGCAGTTAGACGAGGATACGCACTTACCATTTATTTCCAATAACATGTCTAGAAATCGTTTCCAGGAAATTGAACGCTACTTACATATTCTGATAATTCTCGATTGGATTTGAGTGATAGAATAGCGAAAATTAGACCGCTGTCCAAAATGTTGTGATCTTTTAGATCTAATTTTTTATACACCCCATTTCCCCATTATACTCGTACGAGTACAGGTCAAAGAACACTCTTCAAAATTTTTTTTAAAATTTTTTTAATTTTTTTTCCTTAACTGAACTCTTATAAGCTCGATTTAATAGAAAAACGTGTGAATTTTTTATTTAGAAGAAGCTTGGGATCTAATGGGTTAATAAGTAAAGAAATAGGGTTCACCTTTTTTTAAAAGAAAGAAAAAATTTTTAAGTATATTTTTTTTTTTTATAAAAATCCCAATTAAATTGTTTGTTCTGAAATTTTATACGATAAAAAGAACTTTTGATAACATTTGTGTATAAGTTTTAAAAATACATACTTTTTTAAGGGTTACCCTTAAACATTTATAGATAACTCTTTAATGTACAGTCTATATGCCTTAACATATGCAGCATTGTTTTTAACTTTAAACAATGGCATACAATCACGTTTACCGTTAACCTAAATTCACTTAACTGCATGCAAGTAGAAAAACTCATACATCGACACGTACAGAAGCAGGATAAACCCAACAGTTTTGAAAGTGGGAATGTATCCCATGCCGAAAAGGCAGTTAACATACTTTAGTAAATTTTTTAATCTTTCAACTTTTTCATTTTATAAAAATTACTTAAAAATATTAAAGGAAATCGCTTAAAATTGCTGGTTTTGGTAAAAGCCATCAGAACTGTTGGTATGTTTGTAGATAAAACTTTTTTTTAACTTAAAGATATACTGCATATGCTACCACAACAAAACAGGAAAAACTTCCAACCAAATTATAAAGTTTGTTTTTAAAACACAAAACACTGTTTTTGTTTTTCTTGATTTAAAGAACAACATTTTATTTCAAAGTAATTAATGTACATTATTAATACTGCGTATTAAAAATAAAACTTTATCTTTGTTTTTCTTTCTTTACAGGTATGTTACGAATAACTTCTTCCCATTAACAACAAAAAAAGGTTAAGTAATACAAGAAAAGTTAATATATGTTTGATAATTTAATTAAGAAAAGGTTAAAGAAAAACTTTTTACAAAGCGGGTTTATTTAAAAGAGATTGCGCGAAACTCAATCTTTAACCAAATAGAGCATTTATTCTTAAACGCTGATATGGCAGCGCTGCCATAGTTAAAAAAAAACCGCCAATTAAAAAAACTGGTTACTTAACCAACTAGTTCTTATTTCTTTAATAACTTATCAAAACTTACTTCAGTTAAAAGGAAACTTAACTCACTAAGCAAACTATTAAGTTCTTTAAAAATACTGAACTAAGAAATTTGTTCATCGCCTATAATTTGATGTGTGGTACCACCCGGGTGGGTATTAATAAACAATGTACACAAAAGTCTTTGACAAGGCGAAGGTCAAACAAGTAAAAGTTAATGATAATAGGTCCTTCTCTTAATCCCCAAACTGATTGGGACAGGAAAATTATTATATTCTGTTTAAGCTTGAAAAGTGAACGTGTTTTTAACAGACAGACATACGGACATTGCTAAATCGACTAAGAATTTCTCTAGAACCCTGAATGTATACAAACTTTATGGGATCTTAGACAAATATTAAAACAGTCTGTTGGACCAATTGTTACAAATTTCCCGCAGGGTTTATATTAGGGGGATTTGTCACTTTAACCCTTTCGAACCGACAAAAAATTGCTGTAAATGCAATATTGGCACTAGGTGAACCTTAAAGAATAGAAAAAAGTTAATAACTTTACCACGCCAGAATTTGAGATTTCGTCACCAGAGGCGCTGGGGGCGCTGGGATATATAATCCCAGTCGGTGTTTTTAAATTAAAATTTGGTATATAATGTCCCAGCAGTGCACATATTAAAAAAAACTCACTAGAAAAAGTTTATCAATTTTATTGATTTATAAAAAGATTTAAATATGATAGGGTGTAAAACACTTAAAACATAGTGGAACTTCGAGGAAACAATTTCAAAAAAGTTTCCAATTCACTGGAGCCTCGATTTATATCGCAAAGCACAGACGGATTGTATTCGGGAGGTAATTCTTTTCGTGGCTGGGAACTGCCGTCAACCGTCCATATATTCTCAGTAGCAGGTGTTACTGCAATAAGGCAATCTTCTTCCACGTCGTCAGGACCGATATCGTCATCAGAACTGGACTCCATATCGCCTAAACACTGTTCTTCAGTTGTAGATGAATCGTTGTCCTCCGACGCTATATATTCAGATCCGCTATTTTCAAATGGCTCCGACTCACCTGAGGAATCGTAGAGGTAGAGTACATTTTCGATGTCATCGTCAGTAAGTCCAGCTCTCTTGCTGGTCATTATGCCTATTGGGTATAGAAATTTAAATTTAAAATTATTGAACTGATATGCAGTTAATATACTCCTGGGATATATAGTCCCAAGTAAAAATACTACTGGGACATATAATCCCAAGAACACTAAACCTTAGTTATATCACGAATTAGTGAATTTCTAAACTTGAATTGAAAACACATAGCACAAACACTATATAAATACACGGGAAAGACAAAAATATTTAACACTTACTGCTTTTTCGTAGTAATTCGTATGCTTTTTTGCAAAATTTTCCAACACGTGTTCACTTCTTCACTAATTACAAGCAACTGCAGCTTCAAAATTTCAAGCAAGCATCGACAAGATGTGTTGAATGTCATAAAAAACGAAAAAAATACATTTGCATTCACATTCTTCATCAAATATTACCAAGAGGTGTTTTTAAACTTTTTTGGGATATATTGTACCGACCGGGTCGAAAGGGTTAACATGGCGATGTCCTAGGATGGGATTAATTGGCATATTTTTGAAAGTTTGTAACAGGTCATTGAATTTACCTTAATGGACACATTAAATTTTGGTAAGACATAATTCCTATCGCAGATATTGTCGCGAGCGAACCATGTAAATATGATAGATTTCCCTCGTATAAAGTAATAGAACCAGATAGAATCTGTTACTACCCGAACAAAGTCCAGTCACATGAGTAACTACCCTAGAGGGAAGCGAACTGACACTAAAGTAGTCCCGTGCTAGGTCTTTGGTGGTAGAGACCGGTTCTAGTTCTAACACTTTATATGAATAAGACCTATCACTTTTACATGGGGTTGTCATTGGAAGGGGTCAATTGACACCATTTGACCAGTCACACATCTATTCTCAATGAATGTGTTAAGTGTTAGTTACCACAATGTAGTTTTATTTCAATACAATGTTGTATTATTTCAATAAAACAAGTCCATTTTTTTGGGATTTAATTCTAATCCCAAAAAATGCGTCACACCACTTGTTAAGACTGTACTGTAATTCATTACTTTTTTTTACCGTTTTGTTATTCATATACCAGTTAAACGATTGGTTCACGTTTCACTGGTCATGAGTTCGTTCTTTTTGTACATGTTTTATTTTCACCCATCCCAGAACCAGTCTGTTGGACCAATTAAACACACTATCACCAGTTAAGTAATGTGTCTTGTTTTCACCAATGACAATTCGGCGACAGCAATCAGATAATTTAAACAGAGATATTACTATATTTTCAAAAGTAATAGCGAAATAATCTCATCAAAGAACTTAACAAACATGACCAAATTGTTCGTTTGTACAAAACTTTTGCTTATTTGAAATGTTTGAATTTTTGAAAAACTTTTAAAGCTTTTAATTAACTTTTTGTCCTGCCTTGTGCTAACTTTAATCATTTTAGTGAACATTTTGCAGAGTGAAGAAGGAGAAGAAGAAACTTAAAATAATTTTACAAAGATTAAAATGTTTTTTAAGAATTTATTGACGATACACGGTACCAAACAATAGTTTGCAATTGTTGCATATAAGCTGCTCTTTGATTTTCTCTAGCCGAAATCCTACAATTTAGCTTGTTGACTTTGCTATTTAATAGAAAATACAATAATCTTCATCGCATATAATAAAATTGTGAATAGGGTCTGGATTTTCCTTAGCTTTTTTCAGGGAAATGAATTGTTTAGTTATTCTTTTTTAATAAAACTAGTGTTTTTGCCTAGAGGTCGCAATTCGAGCATAATTATGTATGCAAATATGAAGCAATACTTCAAAAAAGTATAAATTGGTTATTTTCGTCTTAGTGGATTGATTTGTCAAGGGACCAACCACCGGTCCGTGAATGTTTAATCTAGTTTTGTAACTTCAATAATATAAAAAAATTAGAAAGTACCCATTGAATTTACAAAAAGTACCAAAAAGTCTCGTCTTATAGTTTTTAAATCTCTCTGGACTCTGCATGTGAAATTTTATGTTTCTAGGCTCAGTAAAAATAAAAATTCAAAAAGTACCAGTTGAAAAACAAAAATGTACCAAAAAGTTCCCTTTTACAGATTCTCGCCCACTCAGGGCAATGCACGTTCTTCTTCTAGATCCAATATTTAAAAAAAAAACCAAACAAAGCACCAGTTGAAGAACGAAAAAGTACCAAAATCTCCTCCTTACAGATTGCTATTCACTCAGAAACATGCATGTTTCATTTTATGTTTTACGTCCCAATATTAACAAAAAATTAAAAAGTACCAGTTGAAAAACAAAAAAGTACCAAAAAGTTCCCTTTTACAGATTCTCACCCACTCAGAGCATTGCATGTTATTCTTCAAGAACAAATATTAAAGAAAATCAAATAAAGTACCAGTTGAAGAACGAAAAAGTTACCAAAATCTCCTCCTTACAGATTCCTATTCACTCAGAAATATGCATGTTTCATTTTATGTTTTTCGTCCCGATATTAACCAAATTTCAAAAGATAAAAAGTACCAACAATTTTCAATTCACTCAGGACCCAGCTCCTATAATTTCATGAATTTCAAAAAAGTACTAAACTTATATTTGTTACGAATTTATATTTTTGTTACTTATTTGGTATAATCTTAATTTCTGCGTTTATTGACAAAGTAGTCCTGAAAGGGCCAAATTTCAAAAAAGTATCATATCACAAACTTTTACGATTGTGAATTCCTTTCGTCTTGTAAACGGTATCACAGTGAACCATATTGTTCTCGGAGTAGACTCGATATCTTACCCTAACCTGGAGTGAAAGTTAAACGATTATTTTTCGAAGATTTCAAATATATTAACTGCCTGTTTGTAAAACGCGAGCGCAAAAATGACTCGTTCAACTTACATTTAAAACAAAAAGAAAATCTCAAAATTTGCGAGTCACTTTTGTGTGCGCGTTCTACAAACAGGCAGTAAAACAATGCACAAAAATTATTTTTTTCCATTTTTGAAAAAGTTTTTGGCCAACTTTTAAAAGTTATATATTACCAAGGCATTACAAAAATAGAAGCTTTCTTGAAAGTAGTCGGTCTCCTTAAACCTTCGTCCTTCTAGGGAAGACCAAAACCTCTAGAATTTGCTCCTGAGTAATATGGCTTTCATCAATAAATATAAGTTTAAATGCTACTCAACTAGTAATTCATTTGAGTTATAAAAGGTACTCCACCAAGTCAAATCGTAGTGTTACTTAGCTTTCCATTGGGTATATTGGTTAAGAAGTTGGGTTAAAACAATTCAATAATGTTGAAAACCGAAAATTTGTAAATCAGGACAATTGTACGACGCCAAGCCATTAGCTACTGCAAAATAAAACACAAAAGCACGACAGGTATCCAAACAAGGACGACCTACCTGGTATCTGCTTTCCCACCTAAATCAGTTTTAAGAACGATTGAATTAAAAAACAGGGTTATAAAAATAAATAAAAAAAAATTTTAAATATCAAGCCCTTACCGTAAAAATAGCTTAAGCGATATAAGTTTCCATTTTCGTTTTGATTGAATAAATGAAGTGAAATTTAATGATGTCATGAAGAGACACATAACGTACCGTTACGATTTTATAGCAAAAACAATTTTAGCTTAAGCGCCAACCTTCATACAAAATTTGTATGACATAAAATAAAAAAACCTTCTCCTGTAAAATTCTGTTTTTTTAGCTGAAACTTCTTTACGACAACGGCTCGATATGTGACATAAAAACTTATCAGAGCCCCAATGGAGTTATTTCCAAAAAAAATTTGTATAACAGAAATTTTTTGAGACTACAACTTTTACTGATTTGATGAGAAGGTTTTTGCGGCCTAAAATTTTTACAATAATATGATTTATTTTTACGGGTAATATGAAACCATTAATACTTCTTAAATTTAATTTTATTCTAGTACAATAAAAATAAACATTCGAACATTTATTCATTCAGTATTCGACAAGCAAAATAAAACTGAAATTTAATATATTGATTGACAAGTTATGAAGGTATTACGTACTTTTTCTATTTTTGTTGTATAAACCTAGTTTTTTTCTTAATCTATTGTTATCAATTTTTTTAAAAATGCGAAAGTAAGTTATTGTTGTTTTAGGAATTGTGACGTACTTCTTAAAGTATAGTGTCCGACCGAACGTTCGGATTCGGCTTCGGAGTTCGGCCAAAAAAGCGATGTTCGGCCAAGTTCGGTGTTCGGCCAAAAATTGGCCGAACTTGGCCGAACAGCCGAACTTTTTAATGATTATTTAATAAACAAATACAAATAATATACAACTGTGGTTATATTGCTAATCGATCATACTAAAGAAAATAGTTCTAAAAAATGCAACGTTGTCAATCATATATAAAATTATGTACAGAAAAAACAACGATGTTACAATATAAATATATATGTATGTGTGTGTGATAAAATTTTAAGAGAAGCCATCAAATTTTGAAAAGAAAATTCCAGAAACACATTCAAACGGTTAATAAAAGTTAGTGCCAAATTATTTTATGATAATATACGTATGCTTTTTCTTTTTACAATAAATTTTTATTGGTAAGTAATATTTTGAAAATGCATTGCTCTCTATTTATGAACATTTTACTTTCAGATAAAAATGGCTGCTAACAAAAACCCAATCTGGAATTTCTTTGAGAGAAATAAAGCTACTGCAAAATGTAAGTTTTGTTGCAAAAATTTGTCGTTGGGAAGTGAATTACCAAAAAAGCAAACAACCATAAGCATAAAACGTCATTTGGAAATATGTCATCCTGAAGAATATAAAAAGCTTTGTGAGGAGATTTCTCAACAGAAAATCGAAGCGCCAGTTCGCAGAAATCCTCCAGTAAGTGTTCAGCAAACTTTGCAAAACTGTTTAGACAACAAAGAATTTTGGTCAGACGATTCATTAGTGGCCAAAAATATTGACAAGTCCATTATGGACTTAATATTAGTAGATATGCTGCCATATAATATGGTGGAAGGGGCTGCATTCCAAAAGTTAAACTTTGCGGATCCAGAAAAGTTTTGTAAATATAAAAAAAAGTCTGAAAAATACTTCCGAACAACTCTTATGCCAGAAACTTACACAAAAATAAAGGAAAGGGTATTTCAAAAAATCCAAAACGCGGAATGGGTAAGCTTTACCACTGACATTTGGACAAACCCCTCGAAAAGTTGCTCTTTACTAAGTTTCACCGCTCATTTCATTGATGGGCCAAACAGACAAAAATTGATACTAGGTGCATCTGTTTTAAAAGATGACCACACAGGTCAGTATACATAACAAAAATTCTTTATACGATTTTATGTAATATTTTTTTATTTTTTGTAATTTTGTTATTTTGCAGGATCACATATATGCGAAAATTTGCAGTCAGTTATTAAATATTTTAATCTCGATAATAAAATACATATTGCCGTTTCTGATAATGCTGCCAATATGAATTCTGCTATGAGATTTGGGAAGTTTTTGTCTTTTGGTTGTACAGCCCATACTATACAATTAGTTATTCATGACAGCTTAGCAAAAAACTCGCCTTTAAAAGAGTTGATTTCAAAATCCCGATCTATTGTAGGCCATTTCAAACGATCTGAGCAAGCAAGTAGAAATTTAAAAGACATACAATTAAAATGCTCCTTGCCAAAACATCAATTGATACAAGACGTTGAAACAAGATGGAACAGTACCTATTTCATGATGCGACGACTCATCGAACAAAGAGACGCGCTATGTATATACGCAAGTAAAACAACAAAAATTAAAACTTTTTCACCCCAAGAATGGGACACAGTAGAAGAAATGGTAAATTTACTGGAAGGCTTTTATGAAGCTACCCTTGATCTGTCTGGAAATACTTCATCAATTTCAGTGGTTATTCCTATATACGAAATGCTGAAGTCAAAGTTAACTGACGATGAGTCAGAATCAGGTTTTAAATTATCTTTAATGGAAAATTTAAAGAAAAGATTTCAGTGTATTGAAACAAAGACCTTTTTAAGTGTTGCAACATTATTGGACCCACGTTTTAAAAAGAAGTATTTGACTGATGAACAGTTTAAAAAATCAAAAGAGGAAATACAAACTTTTTTGAAAGAAAATTGTGTTATTGAGACTTCTGATGTTGAAGAGATTTCTAAACAAACTGATAATTCCAAGAGAAATCGAAAAAAGAGCATAAAAGGTTCATCAATATGGGATAGACACGATGCAAAACCACACATTGAAGTGTCAGAACCAAATGGAAATATTCTGGAAAAGGAAATTAAAATGTTTATTACTGAACCTTTAAGTCCCAGAAATATAAACATATTTGAGTATTGGAATTCGAGTCCATTTGCAAACTTAAAGGCAGTAGCCATAAAATATTTATCAGCCCCACCAACTAGTGTAGCTAGCGAACAGCTGTTTAGCGCTGCTGGACGGCTGTATTCTGATAGACGAAGCAATTTACATGGTGTAAATGCAGAAAAATTGCTCTTCTGTCATTACAATATCAAACTATTTAATTTTAAATACTAAAGTATGAGTATTTTTCTATTTTAACTAAAAAATAGTTCAACTATTTAATATTATTTTACTAAAAAATATAGTACAAATATTTTCTAAATTTGTCAGACTTTAAACAGTACAACTGTTTTTAAAATAGGTATTTAAAAAAAAATGAATTTTTATTTTCGTTTATGTTTATGTTTATTAATTTTTTTTTAAATAAAAATCGATCTCAAAAACTTTTTATTTAAATAACTTATTTATTTTATTGAAATAAGAAAAAGTTCGGCTTCGGCTTCGGCCGAACATTAACATTTTGGCCGAAGTTCGGCTTCGGCTTCGGCTTCGGCCAAAAAAAGCGAGTTCGGTCGGACACTATTAAAGTATGAAGTAAACATTTCCTTAAACGTTTTCGTACTCGTATGTGGAATAAAGAAATAAAATGAATTGTTTAGTAAAATCCTTCGAATAAAAAAACAAAAAGAAAATCAAAGAATAAAATATTAACAAATAAAGAAAAAAAATTTAATACCACAATAAATAAAACGCCTATTGTCATATTGTAGGCTTTATATTGCCGATTGTTTGGGAACAGTCTTTATATTTTATGAAGAAATAACAGGAAAAAGAGGAGTGAGGAGTGTATCAAATTTAATATATACACAAAAGCAGCAAAGTGTCAAATTTGAACATTGACAAGTGTCTTTATACACAACATAGAAATAATAAAACTTATGAAACTCTTTACACATACGAAAAGGAATTTTCACGTTAAACAACAACCGACAGCAAGAAAACGTTTGTAATGGTGGGTTAAATTTAATTTAAAGCTAACATTTTTTTTTTTTTTTTTTCAATTTAAAGTTGTATAAAAGATTTTAATATCAATTCAGCTAGCTGAATTTGTTAATTACGAATTATTTATATGGTTTTACTATATATTAAGCATGTTTATGAAATATATAACTTACTTTGCTAACCATATAGCTTAATATCACATTTTCAGATTAAACAACAACCGACAGCAAGAAAACGTTTGTAATGGTGGTTTAAATTTAATTTAAAGCTAAATTTTTTTTTTTTTCAATTTAAAGTTGTTTAAAAGATTTTAATAACAATTCAGCTAGCTGAATTTGTTAATTATAAGTTATTTATATGACTTTACTATATATTACGAAAGGTTATGAAATATATTATGTACTTAAATCTGCCAAGCATATAGCTAAATATCACATTTTCACGTTAAACAACAATCGACAGCAAGAAAACGTTTGTAATGGTGGGTTAAATTTAATTTAAAGCTAATTTTTTTTTTCAATTTAAAGTTGATTAAAAGATTTTAATATCAATTCAGCTATCTGAATTTGTTAATTACGAGTTATTTATATGGTTTTACTATATATTAAGCAAGTTTATGAAATATATTACTTAACTTTGCTAACCATATAGCTTAATATCACATTTTCACGTTAAACAACAACCGACAGCAAGAAAACGTTTGTAATGGTGGTTTAAATTTAATTTAAAGCTAAATTTTTTTTTTTTTTTCAATTTAAAGTTGTATAAAAGATTTTAATATCAATTCAGCTAGCTGAATTTATTAAATACGACTTATTTTTATGACTTTACTATATATTAAGCAAGTTTATGAAATATATAACTTACTTTGCTAACCATATAGCTTAATATCACATTTTCAGGTTAAAAAACAACCGACAGCAAGAAAACCTTTGTAATGGTGGTTTAAATTTAATTTAAAGCTAAAATTTTTTTTTTCAATTTAAAGTTGTTTAAAAGATTTTAATATCAATTCAGCTAGCTGAATTTGTTAAATACGACTTATTTATATGACTTTACTATATATTAAGCAAGTTTATGAAATATTGTTAATGTCAAAATGCACTTCCCTGCATTCTTTTTCATTAACAACTGAGATGAGCAGAGTTTTCCCCATTTTCTTACTAATTTACATAAAAGCTGAAAGCTATGAAAATAATCCTATCTCTTTTCCGCATAAAGCCCAATTCCTAATGTCAAATGGCTTAAATGCCCAAAGATGTCGTTTCCGTTTTAGTTAAGTTAAGTTTTGCTTCTTGTTCTTTTAGCAGCTCATCGATAAGGTAACAAACCATTAATTTCAATAATTCAATAATTTTACTTTATTTTCTACTCTTATTTATGCTTAGTCATATAACATTTGTGTGTTATTTATTTATTTAATTTTCTGTTCCTTTTTTCTATATTCGACTACTTCTGGGAGGGCAGGGAATATTCCTCTAGGAGTCTCGAGTTGTTTTTTTTTTTACTTTTATTTATATACCTACTTCCGGTGGAAAAATTTAAATTTTAGATTTTAGTTTGCGTAAAGGAGGCGCGTGAACGAACCTATTATTCATATAACTCATTGGAATATAATTTTTTTTTCCCATAAGTAAAAGGTTAATGACCTTTTAATAATTTGTTCCACGGATCAGCTGATTGGCATTCCATGTACTTGAATCTGCGTATCCACTCGTAGATCAGTTATTTAAATGTATAAAATGTTCTAAAAAAAAAAAAAAAAAAAAAAAAAAATTTTTTTTTTTGTAGGTTTTCTAATGTAATAATTCTTTGAGCTATAGCATCACATAACTGGTCACTTCGAAGTTGTGTCTCTAGGAATTAAGTATTTTGGCGATTGTTATTAGAACCAATGCGAAGTTAATATCTTACGAATATTTTTTTTTTTGGTGATTTTTACATAATTTTTTTTCCTTTCCTTTCGTTATTTTAACAAATTCTCTCCATTGTTCCTTTTCATTTGTTTACCTGGTGACCCGTTAATAAAATTTGGAAAAAAAAAAAAAGAAAGAATTTTTTATTTGCTTTATTTAGTATCTGTAGTGCAGTTTTGTGCTTAAACTTGAAAAATGTCACTAGATCAATTTATACGTTTGGCTGATAGCATCGTTGAGTTCGAGGCTGACCTTAACGATAACCAATATCCTTTAACCTCTTTACATTCGCTCGAAGTTCACCGTTCGGAACTTCAGGCCGACTGGATTCGAGTTAAGGCAGCTTATGATAAATTTTTACTAGAGGCTGAGAAGGAAGCTGGCGAAAACGAGGATATAGTGGATATAGAGTCATTCAAACTTAAATACAAAAGCACATACACTACTTATTGTAATTGTATGACGAAATTGTCCGAGCTTGCTGATGCTCTGCGGAAAAAATCAATGTCGCAACCTGCAGTTGTAGTACCTACGGATGAAAATATCCCTCATCCCATCCCTTTTCGGGACGTAACCCTCCCGAATCCGGGGTCGCATAGCCTTCACTTGCCTCCTATTGAGATTCAAACCTTTCATGGGGATTACGCTTCCTGGCCAACCTTTCGGGATTTGTTTTCTGCCATTGTTGCGAACTCTAGGGCTAGCAACGTGGAGAAGTTGTTTTACCTATCGCAGAAAACAAAAGGTGAGGCTAAGGAAATTGTTCAAAAATGCCCACTTACAAACCAAGGATTTGATTTGGCGTGGAAAAATCTTTGCTTGCGGTTTGAAAACCGACGGGTTTTAGTAAATGGGCAGTTGAAGATCCTTTTCAACCTCCCGACCATCAATTCCGAATCAGGCAAGGCTTTACAGCAGTTACAACGGGATATTAATTCGTGTATATCGATTCTTAAACTCCATCATATTGACGTGGCCAGCTGGGACCCAATATTTGTATTTATATGTACGAACAAACTGCCGGAAAATACCTTGACACTATGGGAACAACAACTAGGGGATAAAACAGCTATTCCTAAATGGTCCGAATTAGACGAGTTCATTACTAACCGCTATAGGACACTAGAGTCAGTATCCGAAATTCGCGGACTTAACTCTACTAGGAATAGTGATAACAAGTCCAAACCTAGTGCTAGTTCTACCTCGACCAAAAGGGTATCCAGCTTTCAGGTGAACATTTCGGGTCCACTGTGTCAATTGTGTCCTAAGGACTATCATACTATTCGAAAATGTCCTAAATTTATAAAAATGGATTACCACCATAGATTGGAGGAAATTAAAAAAGAGGGCTTGTGTCTGAATTGTTTTTCGAAAACACACTCAGTCAGAAATTGTTCGAGCAAACACAGTTGCTTCAGGTGTCATAAAAGACACAACACTCTGTTGCATAAAGAAGTTGTTAGTCAGAGCCCTGCTCCTCCAACTCCTAGTTCAAGTAGTGTCTCAAGTCTTAATCCAAATTCAACTCCCTTTTCTCAATCTAATTCTAACAATATACAGTCCGCTAGTAGTTCAAATAGAGTACAGTCATGTTTCGCAACTCATTCTAAAAGTGTCTTATTAGGTACGGCCTGGGTCAACATCCATCATTTCGGTAACCAATACAAAGTGCGTGCGTTAATAGATTCCGGGTCGGAAGGAACTTTTATTTCTGAACGTATTTTTAAACTACTTGAGCTACCCTCTCAGTCCATTAATGCACAAATTTCTGGTTTAAATCAGAGTGTTTCCGCTAAGGTTCAATATCAGTGTTCTTTTATATTAGGTTCTCGTGGAACCTATGATATTGAAATTCCAGTTACAGCCCTTGTAGTTCCTCAACTATCAAGTAACCTTCCATCTAAGACCATATCAAATTCTAATTTTGTAAACCTTCCCGATATCCCATTAGCAGATCCAAAATTCTACTCCAGTTCAAGAATTGATATGTTGATTGGTGGGGACATTTTTCCTTCAATTGTGTGTCCAGGGATATTGCATAATGTTTGCGAATCTCTAATTGCTCAAGAAACCATCTTCGGATGGATTCTTACTGGTCCAGTTTCCAATAGTTCAAGTTCTAGTCTCACCATAGTATCAAATTTTTGTGAAATTTCTTTAGATAAAGAGATTTCACGCTTTTGGGAGGTGGAGAATCTTCCAAGGAAGAACTTTTTGTCGCCGTCTGATCAAGCTTGTGAGGATCTGTTTATTCGCACTACCAAAAGGAATCGTGAAGGTAGATATATAGTATCGCTTCCTTTTAAGGAAGGATTTCCGAACGCTATAAGTTTAGGTCATTCTAGGTCTATGGCTATGGCCCAGTTTTTTCGGAATGAAGCCAGGTTGATTCGAACTCCAAATTTAAAAAGCGATTACGATAAAGTTGTTATGGAATATGAAGAACTGGAGCACATGGTTAAAGTTTCTCCACCTGATATTTCCAAAGCATTAAATTCCTATTATTTGCCACATCATGCGGTTGTAAAACCGGATAGCGTTTCTACTAAAGTTCGTGTGGTTTTTAATGCTTCTGCTCCTTCATCCAATAGGCAAAGCTTGAATTCTTTGCTTCACGTCGGGCCCGTTTTACAGAATGACCTTACTTTGTTGATTCTGAACTGGCGTTTTTTCCGATTTGTGTTTAATGCTGACATTCAAAAAATGTATAGGCAGATCTTAGTTAACCCTGAACACACTCCATATCAACGGATTCTCTTTCGAAGTAATCCAAATAGTCCTGTTTGCGATTACGAACTTAAAACAGTTACTTTTGGGGTCAGTTGTGCGCCGTATCTTGCTATTCGAACACTATTACAATTAGCAGATGATGTTCAAACAATTTTTCCAATTGCTAGTGAAATTCTCAGAAAATCAATGTATGTTGATGATGTCCTTGCAGGATTTCACACAAAACAAGATTCCATGAAAGCAAAAAATGAGCTGATCCGAGCTTTGGAATCCGCTGGGTTTTCACTGAGGAAGTGGACGTCAAACTCCGCAGACATTCTTTCTGATATCCCACCAGATCATCGACTTCATGAAGACTTCTTGAAATTTGAAGATAGAAGTTTGGCAAAAACATTAGGCATTCGATGGAACGCTTGTTCAGACGACTTTTACTTTGTGGCGGATTCATTTTCAAAGAACTCTGAATACACGAAAAGAGAAGTGTTGTCCAAAATTGCAAAACTCTTTGATCCGGCTGGTTGGCTATCTCCTTGCGTAATCGTGGCTAAAATTCTGATGCAGAAAATATGGAAAGATGGTACTGGTTGGGATGAAATCCTTTCTCCAGACGCACTTAATCAGTGGAAAGCGTTCCAATCTAATTATTCTTTTATCAATACCATTCGAATTCCGCGATGGATTGGTTATGTTCCAAGTGCCAAAATCCAATTCCATGGATTCTGTGATGCTTCAGAAAAAGCATACGCAGCGGCTTTATATGTTCGAATAGTAGGTACTAATTCCATTTCAACGCACCTTATATCGTCCAAGACCAAAGTAGCCCCGATTAAGACAGTGTCAATTCCTAGACTGGAACTTTGTGGGGCTGTTCTATTAGCAGAGATGGTAGACAATCTCCTACCACAGTTAGATATAAAAAGCTATTCTGTTGTCTGTTGGACTGATTCCACTATTGTGCTATCGTGGCTAGCAAAGCCTCCATGTTGTTGGCTCACATTTGTCGCTAACCGAGTCTCAAGAATTACTGAAGTGGTAAACTATTCGCAGTGGAAACATGTAAACTCAGCGGATAATCCCGCAGATCTTGCTAGTCGGGGCATTTGTCCACAAGACTTGGTAGACAACGACTTATGGTGGGTAGGTCCCCAATGGCTTACGGAACCAGAAGTACATTGGCCAAATTCGGATGCATCCAAAATTCCTAATACGAATCTTGAAATTAAAGCGATAAAAGTTAATTTTTCTTACTTTACGAACTTTGAAGATATATTAGAACGCTTTTCCTCGTACAATAGGGCAATGCGGGTCATGGCATATGTCTATCGGTTTTTCTATAGAACTCATCCTCGTTTTCGTTCTAATTTCTTCAAAGACTCACTTACTTTGTCCAACTTCGAAATAAGCTCTGCTAGAAACGTAATGATTTCCGTTTGTCAAAAGGCGTTCTATCCAAATGAGTACAAAAATCTCTGTGCTAGACAACCTATATCCAAATCCAGTAGCATTTTAAATTTAAATCCCTTTATGGACGCAGAGGGAATAATTCGTTCCTGTGGTCGCCTTGAATCTTCTCCTGGCTTAAGTTATAATGAGAAACACCCAATTATCCTTCCATATCAGTCGCATTTTTCTAGGATCTTGATAAAGTTTATCCATGACATTAGCCTTCATGGAGGAAACCAACTAGTGCTTCGACTGCTCAGAACACAATATTGGATACCTAAAGCGAAAAATCTAATTAAAACAACAATAAACAAATGCAAAGTTTGCGTCATTTACAAAAAGAGGTGTCAAAAGCAAATAATGGCGGCTTTACCACCTGAACGATCGGAAATAAGTCGCCCATTCTCACACACTGGTCTTGATTTCGCTGGTCCACTAGATGTTAAAAGTTATTCTGGTCGGGCCTGTCGTATTTCCAAAGGATACGTTTGCATATTCGTGTGTTTCTCAACCAAAGCTATTCATTTGGAAGCAACGTCCGATTTATCAACCGATACATTTCTAGCGGCTTTTAACCGATTCGTTTCGCGTCGGGGATGTCCTTTACACCTTCATTCCGACAATGGAACTACCTTCGTAGGTGCTTCTAGGGTCATAGCACGGGAATTTATCCAAACCACACAACAACGCATCCTGGCAAATTACGCGCATCAAAACCTTTCGTGGCACTTCATTCCGGCAGGCGCTCCGCATATGGGCGGACTGTGGGAAGCGGGTGTGAAAAGTTTTAAGTCACATTTCCGAAAAGTAGCAGGATGTTACAAATATACGTTCGAGGAGCTTTCGACGCTATTGTCCAAAATTGAAGCGTGCCTCAACTCCAGGCCGATTTCACCTATTTCAACTAATCCTAGTGATTTTTGCGCACTTACCCCAGGGCATTTTCTTATAGGTGCTCCAATCCTTGCACCGGTCGATCCGCAGGTGAATGACTCTGCAGCCTCTGTAATAAACCGATGGCAAAAACTAAAGTTAGTACACCAAAGGTTTTGCTTCCGCTGGAAAAATGAGTACTTAAAAGAAATGCACAAAAGAGTTAAATGGCAAAGAACTGAAGTTGATATAAAAGTAGGTACGATGGTAGTGATCAAAGATGAAAACCTTCCCCCGAATTCTTGGCGTCTAGGTCGAATTGTAAAGACTTTCTCAGGTCAAGATAAACGAGTAAGGGTTGCGGAAATTAATACTCAGCGGGGCCTTATCACTCGTCCAATTGTCAAATTAGTTGTATTGCCCTTTGAGTCCTAGGACCCTTGATTCCAATATTGTTTATACTATTCCTATAAATTTTTTTTTTTCCAGATTAACATGCCCAAAATCTCCTCAACCTCAACCTCCTCGTCCACGAGCCACTTAACAAATTCTAAAGTATATCCATGCCGGGTCTGCAAGCGTCCGCATCCACTCCGAACCTGTCGAAAGTTTTTGGCAATGAATGTTTCCGAACGCATTCGTACTGTCCGGCACAATAAATATTGTCCAAACTGCCTAGCCCACGATCATTCCCAGGGCACCTGCTTTTCTAAGCATGGATGCAAGCATTGCCACAAATTTCACCACACCCTGCTTCATGTCAACCCTCGACGTGCCAAAAGCCGGTCGCCTTCGCGTTCCCGATCCCCTTCATTGTCACCAAATCCGCGATCCTCAACTTCTGCGACAAACCACGATTCCACAACTGTGCAGCCGCCACGGCGTTCATCTCCTCCAACAACGTCCAAGTCATTATCTTTGTCAGCGATACTAAGGCAGAACACATTAATTTTGCTTCCAACCGTGCTAGTCAAAATCGGATCCACCACCGCGCACGCCCGCTGTCTTTTGGATTCGGGATCGCCGATTAGTCGTGTTGCAAAACGTTTGGTTGACAAGCTGGATCTGACAGCTTATACTCTTCGTGAGGAAACTTTTTGTCCTTTAGTTTTAAAATCCCGGTTTGACTCCTCTTCCAAGGTTGAAGGCACTTTTCGGGTTGACAATCGGGTTTCCTTGCAGACTCCGACCCATTCGCTCCCTGAGTCATACAAGAAAAATTTTAAAGATTTGTTTCTCGCAGATTCCAAATTTTTTGAAGCGGCCCCAATTGACATTATAATTGGAGTTGACTTGTATCCTAAGGTCATGTGTCAAGGAGTGTTTACCAGGACCGGCTTTCCGACAGCCCAAAGCACTCTGTTCGGTTGGACTATCTATGGTCCGTGTAGCATCTAAAAAGCCATAAATGCACTTTATTATTTAAAAAGCAAAAAACAAGACGTTCTTATAATAATTGAATTTTCTTTTATTAATATCATTTTGTATTCCATTGAATTGTAAAATTTATAAATATGAAAAAAAAGAAGTTCAGAATTTACTTATTCATATTTGCATCCTTTATTTAATTTCTTCTTTCAGAAACTACATCCTTGGGATGGCCATTTGACATCATATATTTGTTCTTTGCATACATCCTGCAAGGCGGGCGGCAATGTTAATGTCAAAATGCACTTCCCTGCATTCTTTTTCATTAACAACTGAGATGAGCAGAGTTTTCCCCATTTTCTTACTAATTTACATAAAAGCTGAAAGCTATGAAAATAATCCTATCTCTTTTCCGCATAAAGCCCAATTCCTAATGTCAAATGGCTTAAATGCCCAAAGATGTCGTTTCCGTTTTAGTTAAGTTAAGTTTTGCTTCTTGTTCTTTTAGCAGCTCATCGATAAGGTAACAAACCATTAATTGAATTCAATAAATCCATTTGTTTTCCAAAGTCTAAAACTTCTTGTTTTTTATTCTAATTATCTTCCCTACATTTCCGTCTCTGACCCTTTGGTGTTATTTGAGAGAAACACAACAAAACCCAAAGGAATTTTATTTTGTCCAGCAACCGCTCGGAGATTAATTTTTTATATTTCTGCTTTCCCAAGAGTCACCATCAGAGCTTCAGCTGAACAAATATATTACTTAAATCTGCTAACCATATAGCTTAATATCACATTTTCACGTTAAACAACAACCGACAGCAAGAAAACGTTTGTAATGAGGGGTTAAATTTAATTTAAAGCAAACATTTTTTTTTTTAATTTAAAGTTGTTTAAAAGATTTTAATAACAATTCAGCTAGCTGAATTTGTTAATTATAATTAATTATAAGTTATTTATATGACTTTACTATATATTAAGCAAGGTTATGAAATATATTACTTAAATCTGCCAATCATATAGCTAAATATCACATTTTCTCGTTAAACAACAATCGACAGCAAGAAAACGTTTGTAATGGTGGGTTAAATTTGATTTAAAGCTAATTTTTTTTTCAATTTAAAGTTGATTAAAAGATTTTAATATCAATTCAGCTAGCTGAATTTGTTAATTACGAGTTATTTATATGGTTTTACTATATATTAAGCAAGTTTATGAAATATATTACTTAAATTTGCTAACCATATATATAGCTTAATATCACATTTTCACGTTAAACAACAACCGACAGCAAGAAAACGTTTGTAATGGTGGGTTAAATTTAATTTAAAGCTAATTTTTTTTTTTCAATTTAAAGTTGTATAAAAGATTTTAATATCAATTCAGCTAGCTGAATTTATTAAATACGCCTTATTTTTATGACTTTACTATATATTAACCAAGCTTATGAAATATATTACTTAAATCTGCCAACCATATAGCTTAATATCACATTTTCACGTTTAACAACAACCGACAGCAAGAAAACGTCTGTAATGGTGGGTTAAATTTAATTTAAAGCAAAATTTTTTTTTTCAATTTAAAGTGGTTTAAAAGATTTTAATATAAATTCAGCTAGCTGAATTTGTTAATTATAAGTTATTTATATGACTTTACTATATATTAAGCAAGTTTATGAAATATATTCCTTAAATTTGCTAACCATGTATATAGCTTAATATCACATTTTGACGTTAAACAACAATCGACAGCAAGAAAACGTTTGTTAATGGTGGGTTAAATTTAATTTAAAGCTAAATTTTTTTTTTTCAATTTAAAGTTGTTTAAAAGATGTTAATATCAATTCAGCTAGCTGAATTTGTTAAATACCACTTATTTATATAATTTTACTAAGCAAGCAAGTTTATTTAATATATATATTACTAAAATTTGCATAACCATATAGCTTAACTACTATAAACAAAATTCGGCGAAAAACTTATTTTTACAAGTAACAAAATAAATTCGTATGAGTAATAACGGGTTTTTCTACTTTTAATTTTGACTTAAGATGTTTTGTGAAAATGCCAAAGATAATAGTTTGTTATTTGTAAATTGTAATTAATATTAAAGTGAGACCCTAACAAATACATATATTCTGGGTCCTTGTAAGTAGCGAAGTTGATTAAACGATGCCCGGTTGTCCATCTGTCTATCTGTATGTTGAAATAGGTTTTCCGACAACCCAAGATATGATGGGGGCTAGGTTGTTATACATTTATGTCACATATAGTCCGAAATTGTTTGCTATTGAAATTCAGTATAATTGGTCCACAAATGTCTGAGATATGAGCAAAAAATCACGACTGCTTCTAATTTTACGAAAAAAAAAAATTCCTTGTTGTTATTTCTTATTTGATTTTTATGATGTATATCTGAAAAACGGTAGAAGCCCAAGTTTTCAAAAAAAAACAAGCATCTTGATTATCAAAACACAGGAGGGCTACTCTCTATTGCGCTGCGAAAGAAATTTGTAGCAAATCTAGCGATTGGTACTCTTCAATACGTTTGCGCATGTGTCTTTCGCATCTTTTAATTTTTTTTCTTTTCGTAAATCATTACTTTATTTTATTTAAGTTTTCCAATTTCAAATATTTTTACACACTTTGGCATTTCATTACTGTAAATCCGCGCCATCTTTAATTTTAATTGCCATTATCGCTTTATTTTTCAGAAAATTTTGCGAAAGTGATAGAGAGTACTAAGTTGGCATTTAGCTTTCGCATCGAAATTGTTTTCGCATCGCAATAGAGAGTAGATCCCCTGCATCCGACAAAATGTGGGCGAGATTGGACAAGTGGGCGTGGCAGTTTCCATACAAAGACTTTAAAGATATCTGTATATCTGGGGAACGGCAAGAGCCAAATTTTCTACATTAGGTACAAGCATCTTGGTTATCAATTCACAACATCCTACAAAATGTGGGCGAGATCGAACAAATGGGCGTGCCACTTTCCATACAAAGACTTTAAAGATTTTTGTATATCTGGGAACGGCAAGAGCCAAAGTTTCTACAATAGGTACAGGCATCTTGGTTTTCAACTCACAACATCCGACAAAAATGGGATTTTCGCACCATTGTGAAGGGTATTTAAAATTCTGCATATCCGATTGTAGCACTCTTACTTGTTTTTTTTTTTGCGCGTTAGCCTTAACGTTGTCTTTCACTTTTAAGACAAAAACATTTTGTCTTTTTTTAGTGTGGGTTCAGTCTAAAGGCTTAATTTCGAAAAGACATTTGTATGGAAGCTTTGAGTAATTATGTAACGACATAAAGTTTTAAAAGTTATTCAAAAGTTTTAGTTAAACTTTAATTGCCAAACAGACCCTTAAATCTCGATTGCCCGTCTGTCTTACCCTCTTTAAAAACCTTTACCTTCCCTTCTTCTGTCAGTGTCTTGCAATTTCTGTTGTCGGCAAATTTCTAAACATTTTCTCAACAAAATGTGTCTTGTTTATTTATCGAATGTCTCGATTGTTTAGTAATATTATTCCGCTCCTTCCCAGTTTTTGGTGGTTTCAATGCGTTTAGGTTGGAAAATAAAGTCATTTTCATGTTGTGAATTACTTATAAACTTTGACATGATAAACGCATATGTCAATTGAGTAAAACCAACAACAACACTCATATAAACAGTGCGTGTTATTTTATGTGTTTATGCTGTTATAAACACAAAACCAATTTTCTGTTGTTTATAAAACTTAAATGTCTGTATTGTATATGTTTGTATGTACTATATAATTTGATGTGTTCAGTTTCTTTTGGTTTTATTTTATATGAATTTTCTTATGGATTCGAATGAATTTTATGCCATACAAATTTCACACTGTTTCTTTCATTTTACACACTTTACATTCTACATTTTAGTTTTTTTTTTATGTGATTTGATGTACAAATATACATAAACTTACATATGTATGTATGTACGTCTGTCTGGCTGACATGCTGAATGACTGGGTAAAAAAGCATAAAAGTTTATTGAATTTTTGATTTGATGTTGTTAACAAAAATATATATAAAATACACTATTATTATACTGAATATTTAATGAAAAATATGTAACATATAAAAATGTTGCTGAGATTTATTGCTAAATAAAAAATTTGATTTTTTGTCTTAGAATGAAGGGAGAAAATACAATTTAGCTTGCTCGAAAAAGGGGTATTTGACAAGATTATTAAATTTTTATTTTAATAATTTATAGGGTTTTAGTATATTTAGAGCGACCCTATAAGCAAGTTGGAAAGAAGCTAGTCAATCAGTTCGGGTTTTAATGCCGACCAGAGACTCTGTTCGGTTTCACAACAACGGGCTTAAGATTTGCATTGCTGTTGCTCAGTAAATTATGTTAGCTTATAATTTGTAATTGTATTTGTAACATAACCCTGCAGACAAAGTAACTAGTATTTAGCTATTCATTTACTGTTTAGTTTTTACTTTAAACTAGTTGCACTTTTAAATTTTGTTTCATATGTCAAACTATCTTATTTAACGTTAGGTTGTCATAGAAGCCCAACTAGTTAATTTTTATGCATTTTTAAAATAGTTTACAGTATAAGTGTGTACTAATAAGAGTTAAACTAAATTTTACAATTTTCCTTAATATTTTTTTTCATACTTAATTATTGTTTTTAGTGTATGTTTTTATTTTAAAAGCCCAACTAGTTTATGTTTATTCATTTTCAAAATAGTTTAAAACTAGTTGCTTTATTTACAGTATAATTACCACTTAAGCTTATAAAGCTTATATTTTGGAGCATATCAAGACCATTGCTCTCTATAATGAATAACATTATCACATCCTCATATTTCCCAAGTTACTGGAAAATAGGAAGGATTATACCAGTGCCGAAAATAAGGACGCCCCGTACGGTATCAGATTATAGGCCAATTAGTGTTTTAAATACGTGTTCTTAAATTCTAGAGTTTTTATTAAAGGATCAGTTATAAGAACACGTTTTCTCAGTTAATTATATAAATAGGTTTCAATCTGGATTTAGGAAACATTATAATACTACAGGGTGCTTGATTTGGTTGAACAAATAAGCAGTAATTTAGATATAAGAAACAGTTCCGTCTTATGGCCATTTTCTCAATGTATCCACAAACTGTCTGTTACTTAATGTCAACATAAATTTATTGGACCGATAAACTGTCCGTTAACGATTTTGGGTTTCTCAATATACCGACAAAAAACAAAGTTTTCAGCTGGCAACGCCACTCAAAATACATGTAAAAGATGGGAGTCAGCTGATTGAATTTATCTGTACGGCAAATAAAAGGAAAATAAATAATTGGCAGATGAGTGCCGGTTAGCTTTGCGATTAAAACGAAGCAAATGAGACATTGAGAAAACCAAATTTCTTTAATGTGCAGTTTTTCGTTGGGAAAAAAGATAATCACCTAATGAGAAAATGGCCATTAGTGTTCTTAGATTTTAGCAAGGCTTTTGACTCCATTAATCATATCATGTTGTGCAACAAACTGTTTAATCAATTTAATCCCGGCACATCGGCATGTAAATTAATGTTTTCTTTCCTTAATGACAGATGCCAATATGTTGAGCATAAGGGCAATGTATAGTCCATTTTAAGAAGTCACAGGGGGGCTCCTCAGGGGTCAATTTTAAGCCCTATACTATTAATGGCTTACGTGAATGATTTGTATCAGCAGATTCAATTCTGTAAATTATACACATACGCTGATGACATACCAATACTAGCTGATGACAGGGGTATGCGAACTTCGTACTTACAGGACAATGTTAACCTTGACTTACAGCGCATTGTGGATTGGTCCAGAACACATTTTTTAAAATTGAATCCTTCGAAAACTCGAGCGATGTGGTTCTCTAAGAATATTAACATACCTTGCATAATTTTGAATAATGAACAAATAGATTTTGTGTCTTATTATAAGACTTTAGGTGTTTATATTGATAACGCGCTCAATTTCGATATACAAATTAATCAAATTACAGCTAGAGTGAATTACGTTATTAGACGATTGTATAGCATTGGAATGTATTGGCCTCATTTGGTAAGGAAGCAAGTTGCTCTATCTCTATGTCTGCCAATATTTTTGTATGGGTTGGAAATATTTTCGGGGGCATCACAACATAATATTTTAAAACTTAAACAAAGTTTTAATAGGGTCGTACGGTATATTTTTGGTATGTCATTAAGGGATCAGAGACATATGACTTTCTACGTGGTTAAGGTACTGGGTTGTGATTTCGAAGATTTTATTAAACTAAGAACTTTGTTACAATTTTATAAAATATTTAAATTTGGAGCGCCATCGTATCTTCTTGCAAGATTTAGTTTTGGCCGAACGCACTCATTAGATTTTCAAAGATTTTCAATTCTTGTTACACAGAAAAAATTTTCACCAAAATTTTTTCAATTAATTCAATAATGCTGTTTCAAATTATTTTTTTAATTGTTCCAATTAATTTCCCTTAATTGAAAAAACAAATTATAATGTTTGTGTGTATATTTGCAAACATGAAAACATACACACAAACTTTAAAATATTTGAAATTTTCAAACAATTTTTTAATTGTTGAAATTAACTGTGTTGATTGAAAAAAATATTTTAATTTGTGTTTACGTTTTATTTAGCCTCTTTTGCTGGTGGTGAAATTTCAATCAAACCTTTTGATTGAAACTGAACAGCAAGAAAAGCTCAAACTTACAAATGTGTTAATTGATATGATCAATTTGTTTGCTGGCGGAAAATCAGTACGGAATTTAATTAATAGTCCAAATTTCTAACAAATGCGTTAATTGAAGTTGGTTTTTCATTTTTTCTGTGTGAAAAGATCTTTCGTTGTTCGTGTGATAAGAATGTGGAATCTCTTAATTCCGTACGAGGACCGTAGGTTCAATAAGTCATTATCAAGATTTAAAAAAATATTGTTGTATAATTTATAAAAAAAAAAACGTTTCTTATTTCTACTATTTCAGGTGTTTTAGATACTTTAATTTTATCATTTTCAGTAATTGGGCAAAAAAAAAGTGGCGGGGGAGGGGGGGGGGGAGGGAAACGTTTTACATACATTATAATTAGAAAAATGGTTAATTTTTTAGAATGTATACTAATTACTAATATGTTAACATATACTTGTTTTTAAAAAAGTTATGTATTATCTTTAGTTTAGCTAAGCCAATTGTATCTTCCGGATTAATTAGCCCATTGGGCCTAATCCAAAATGAACAAATAAATGAAATGAAATGAAATGAAATGAAAGCAAAACTTAATTGGACAATTTCCCTCAGTATTTTTTTTTCATACTTAATTATTGTTTTAAGAGTATGTAACTATTTATTTTAGAATAGTTCTAAGCACTTAACCTTCGAACCAGAGAGAGAGAGAGAGAGAACATAATAATTTATTTTCCTGCTACACCATGTTTCAGTTTTGTTCAACTCCCCATTCTTTACAGAAGCTAGAAGAGTGCCCCGATATAGTTTTCGTCATCATTCTACTTTATAAATTAGATCTATGTTACTAAATAACTTTAACAAAAAGAATTCGGGAATTTTCCCTTATTTAATTTATTTTTTTAAAACATGAAAATAGTTTCTAAGATCTAAAACCAACCTAAATTGTACGTTTTTCTTCTTGTAGTGTTGTTGTTGTTGTTTCTACGACAGACAAGTAAATTGTTTTTATCTACTTTTATAGAGTTTTTGTTTTTCCTTCCACGAATAATTAGTAAAGGCTGGTTTCCACTATCACGCAAGTCTTATGTATTCCATACTACTTTGTGAGATACAAATCTAATGAGTTTTGTTGCGCCTGTCAAAAAATCTAATTCAACATTACAGTTTCTGTTTAAACAATCCCACATGAACATGCTTTTGTTAAAATGCCAACCCTGATCAAATGAAAAGTATTACTGTTTTGAAAATAATAAGCGTTGTTTACATTGCTCTGGTGTTGTCGCACTAAAACCTGATGATGATCTCAAAATTCTGAAGAAATAGAATCGCAAACTATTTGACACTAAAGAAAACGTCAAATTTCACCACTGTTGTATGAAAGTAAACGTAGACAAATTATCAATAATGAAGAATCTCCAAAATCGAGCACGAATAGATTCATTGACCTTTCTAATGAAGCTAACGATGGTATCAACATTTTGAAGCCCCCGAACCAAACCCCCCAACGTATAACACTAATGTTACAAATATAAAGGACATGATCAGATATTTTTCAACTGTTATTGCTGAAGATCAGTATTCATATAAGTCTTTAAAAGACGCCCAACTTGGAGTTATGGTAAAAACGATTAACGAATATCGAAAATTTTTCTCAAGCCACTATTATTTTTTTTATAAATTCAATTTCTTTTTTACTGTAATTTTTTTTTTTACTAAACATTTTTAGATTTTTAATTTATTTAATTTCATTTATTATATAATTTAATAACAATTTAATTTATTTTTTAACTTAATAATAATTTAATTTATATAATTTTAATAAACTAAGTAATTAATAATTTAAATCGAAAAATATTTCTTTTTGTAATCGATTACAAATATGACTGAAAAAAGGGTCAAAAAAGACTCGGAAACGATCAGATATACGACTAAAACGACTCATATCCCTGCGGGAAATTTGTATCAATTGGTCCAACAGACTGGTCCTGGGGGTTGTGAAAATAGAACAGGTACAAAAAGAAAAAACTCATGACCAGTGAAAGGAGAACCAATCATGTAACTGTTTTATGAAGAACAAAATGGTAGAAAAAGTAATGAACTACAGTACAGTCTTCGCCGGTGCACCGCGGTGGTGTGATACATTTTTTTGGAACCTTCTAAAATTTGGCTCTTGAATTTAATTCTAGGACTTTTTTTTTGAAAGAATACAACATCTAATTGAAATAATACTACATTTTAGTAACTGTCACTAAACACGTCCTTTGAAAATAGATTTGTTACTGGTCAAATGGTGTCAATTGACCCCCTCCAATGACAACCCCATGTAAAAGTGAGTGGTTTTATTCATATAAAGTGTTAGAACTAGAACTGGTCCTTACCACCAATGACCTATCACGCGACTATTTTGGTGTCAGCTCGCTTCCCTCTAGGGAAAAAGACTCGCAAATCGTTAAAAATATGAGTCATAAATGAGTCAAAACAGATCAGAAAAGTGGGTAATAAAAGACTCCTCAAAAAGTGTTGCAGGTAGGGTACCATTTTCTACCGAGAAAACAATCATTTATGATCAGAAAATGAGCTCATGACTATTTTAATCGCGCAGAGGAGTCATAAATGACTCGAATATGATAAATTTTTTTTTTCTTAAAATGCTTGTAGGGTGCATATGTATATAGAATCGTTTTATAACTTTGAGCCCAGCTGGCATTTTTTGAATTTTTAATCATGTTCGAGCCTTTTTTGACTCTTCACCGCGATAAAAAAAAACCAAAATATAAACATTTTAAGATCATAAATGATACTTTTGTTTCATTCTTAATGTTTATTATGATTTATTTTGATAAAAAAGCACGAATAATTTTTTGTCGATTTTTAAGCGTGTAAGTGATTAATCAGTTTTTAATCTTCAAAAGTACTCAAAAAATACTCATTCAGATGATTTTTTAAAAAACGATCTTCCAAATGCTAGCAGGGAAACATTTTGTTTGAATAAAACCGAAAATATAAAACCGGAATCAAGATTAGTAATTTAATCATTTCCCTTAAAATTTGTTTAAGCCCCATTAACTTAATCATGTATAAACTTTTAATTTGGGCTAAGTAAAATTAAATATTTAGATCAATAATCGTTAATTTATTTATAACAAATGTCTTAAAAACAAACTTTGTTAATTAAATAAAATAAACTAATCTTTGATTTTTATAGCTAATGATAATTTTATTTATATTCAGCTAGCTGAATTTTACAGACATCTTAATTAGATATCATTAAATATTTATAAATTTATTAAAACTTGTTCATCATAATTACAATTTAACTAACAGCATAAATTATATTAGATTCCTCTTGTTTAAACCCCAACCACAAATGTTTTCCAAATATTTTTATCGGATTTAAAAGATAAAATAAAAACTGGTTTGTTTTTTTTTTTTTTTTTGTAAAACAAGAAAAAGAAAACTGTCTCTGCGCCTGTCTTTACGTTTATAATAATGACATTTTATGATGAATTACAATTTTGTTAGGAAAATAGAAAATTGTGAAAAAAGAAATAAATAAATTGTTTAAATGTTTGTTTATGACATGATGTCACTATTAAATCCGTTTTAGTCTTTCAAATGTTTTTTTTTTTTTATTTCTTGTCTAATAAAGTCTGAGTTTTTCTGTTAAGTGCAGTTATTTAACCATAGAAAAAAACTTTTTTGTAGAGTGAAAAAAAATATGACAAATGCAATCTTATCGTAAAATAACCTAAATTGAATTTGAAAAAAGTAAATACAACAAAGACAAACTAAAGAAAATGTCTTCAGTTGTATGTGATTTTGAGTGCCCTACAATAGTGAAGGAAAGAATTTAACATTGCACTAGATTAACTCGGTGCGCTTCGCTGCCCTCCGTTGAAATAAAATTAGTAATACATATTTTTTTAAACAGATCTCGCGTATTGATATGATAACAAAGCAATTTGTACTAAATTTATTTTACTGTTACCAATCTTCAGATATACGGAAATCTTTATAGTGTTTATATTGAAGGCACCGTAACCACTTTTCTAATAAAATTTTTAAGCATTTTTGTAGAGCATACCAAGTACTTGTTCCAAATTCAAATCTTTCGCGCCCGAATTTTGGCGAATGTTTGCACATAATTTGGAAACTTTGGCCTTTCCACAGATATACAGAAATCTGTATTGTTTGTATGGAAGGTGCCACAGCCGTTTTCAATGTCAAAAATATATATAAACTATGTCTCCATCCACATCATCAGTAATGTACTGTAAAAATTTCACAAAGATCGACTCAGCGGTTTAGGCTGCTATAAACAAATAAACATCCATTCCTTTTTATATATACAGATTTGTCCAGTTTAACGTGATCATCGTCCGAAGACCCTTCCTCAAGGTAGTCTTAACACAGGGTCAAAACAATGCGTTGACCAGCGCCCCCTTTCTCCTTCGTCACAAAGCCGTTGCACCAGAGAAGGGGTACCGACTTCGAATCCATGTATTGGACACTTCATCCCCCTCGGTAAAGGGCGGAGCCTATCTTACACTCCTACCATTTAATGGTCAAATAGGAACCGGTTGCAATGCAACTCCACACCGAGCAATGACTAACTCTACCCGCGATATGGGTATTAAACCACTACGTTACTCCCCAAAAGGGGCCTCACCATAACTAGGTTGGGACCAAAGTCCCAAGGGCGTCCTGGTTCCCCTGGTACCGAATAAAGACTTTGGTCAGATTCGTAGCCAAAGCTGCTACCAGTTGGACCCCAAACGGTACCAGGACTGGTGGCCCACAGCAAAACAGCAGCACACGACGCCAGCAAACTGCAAACAGCGACACAGAGAACTGCAATACTGCAACGGCGAACACACATATACATTTAGGGACTATAACATCACCAATAGACAAAACAACAAAAACAATTTATTAATAAACAGCCGCTCTCACGAGTGACACTTTGGCCACCTCGTCGGACAACAGCGAAGGACATAAGACACAAACAATGACCACAAAAACCACAATAAACACAGTCACCCTCATGGGAGACTCAATGGTCACAAGTGGGTCACGAAGAGCCCACACCCACAGTCCGAAGTGTCCGACAAGACCCTTCTATGCAAAATGTATTGAGCGACCCTTATCCCGTCAGGCGCTCACGTACGAAGGACACATCGCGTATAAAAGCATACGTGACACTACCCTTGTCAAAAAAATATAATGGTTATTCAGAGAATTTTGCTTGTTGCATAGTGTAATCGATTCGAATAATGTGCCGAAATATCACTGCGTAGTGCTTTTCTTTTGGTATTTTCGCCCTTTTATTTCGTATCAGAACTTTGGTTGTAGTGTATTTCATTAATTTACCATTACCTATTTAAAAATACTGCATACATTTTGTATTTATTTAAACTTCGAATGCTTCTAATAAAGACTTCTAACATTTAATATAGCATTTTTGATCTTTTCACCGATAAGCTATGAAATTTATTTACTTATTTACAAAAAATAAAAAAAAAATTGTATCTTTAAGGTTCAAAATAAATTAAGAGACGCCATAAATTGTAAAATTTTTAAATAAACTGATTATATTTTATAAACATTTTCCAAACAATGTTTGCTCTATTTTCCTTAACGTTTGTTTTTTCTTTGCCTTTTTTTAGTACCGACAAAAAATAATAAAAAAAAACAAAAATATATTGACGAAAAACGTGACTTTTTTCAATTTCCTAATATTTATATATTTTTGTTGTGTGTTTTAAAAAACTTTTAAAAATAGGAAAACAAAATTTTATTTACTTTAAACATCACACCAAAAAAAAAAAAAATTTCTCCATTCTAATAAATACTTAAATTTTCTGTGCAAAATTTTACACAAAATTTTGTTTGCTTCATAGAAATCTTAAAGAACACGTACAAATATCATAAAAAATCACTTGTTTTAATATTTTTTTTTTACAACTTTAATACGTTTGCAAAACAAATTAACTTAACATTTTATATTTTATTTCTAAAAGGAGGTTCTCTGTGTACAAGCAGCAATTTTCCACCAAACACTAATAACATAATTTGCTAAAATGTAGCAAAGTTTAGGTACTTTATGCACTGCTTTAAAACAAAATATACTTAATTTACTATAACCCTGCTTTAGAAATCTAAAGTGTGTCATTATGGAAAAATGTCAACAGGTGATTCCCAAACTTTTTTCTATCGTATTATTTAATTTAGCTAGAATAAGTAAATATAAAACTAATTCTGTGGCAAAATGTATAACCATATTGGACTGAGATATCGGTCCTCACAAAATACTGGCATACTCATTTTCTATCTTATGAAACTTGTGTTTTAAGTTTTATAGGTATAATAATACTATCTAGGAAGTCTGTCTCTGCCCGGCACACAAATCCTGCATATTGTAAAAAACTCAACGGTTATACAATTTAAGAAAACATTTTTAATATTTTACTTTTAATGATTTTGTTCAACACAAAACAAAAAGCTTTTACTCTTAACTTTGTATGTGGCTACCCGTCTCCCTACTCGTTTACATACTAGATTTTACTGGAAGTTGAAATTTATGCCAGCCGCAGCCAACATTAATTGAAGAGAGTCTTACTATTGTGGTACCTTAGATATAGGAATAGTAAAAATTACTTTGTATAAGGAGTACCCGTCTCCCTACTAGGTTTTACTTGAAGTTGAATTTTATTCCAGAAGAGAGTCAATAGTAGTCAATGGTAACTCAGACATCGGAATAATATAAATAACTTTGTATGGGGAGTACCCGTCTCCTCCCTTGTATAAAACCTTGATTTCGCTGGAAGTTGCATTTTACTCTTAAAGCAGCCCACATTAAATTTAAAGATACTCACCATTGTAGTTCTGCAGATAAGGATAAATTAATAATTACTTTGTTTTCTAGGTTCCATATGTGATGCGCAAACTAGAAAGGGACCTAAGGGTTTTGTTCAGAAGAGCATTTCATCTTTTTATCTGTGGTGTACCATCACTGAGCGTGTTGGTATTGGTCTCATTTGACACATCTCAACCATGTTGGTCAACCTTGAAAACGCGCGTAGGTCGTCCCTACCTCTTGTTTGGCATAATGTTATTGTGGTATTGTTGCGTCTTGTTTTGCATCTCCTCATTTGTAATTTTATGTGCATTTTTATAAACATTTGCATGCCGGATGGTCTAGTCAAAAATACTTTATGATTACAAACGATTTTGTGAATCGCCGGCTTGAGAGGTTAAAAACATTTGGGATTATATATTTTTTTTAGAACTTCTAAGCAAACAATTTAAAAATAATTAAAAGAACTAAGACTATTAAAAACGACATAATTATTTACCCTTCACCACAGGTGGAAGGAATTCTCGTCTATTGTTGAAATGGTTTTCCGAAGACCCATTGTATGATATAGACTTGAAAAGTTTGCTCTTAAAAGACAAATATTATTTTTTTCCCTTAAATAATAATTCTAGCACGTTATCGCTCAAACCATATAAGTTAGGAGGACCAAATTTTGTTATATATATAGGGAGTATTAAATGTTGCAGATAAGCCAAGTACGTCTATTTTTTCATCTGGCCCTCATACAAGTACCCTTTTGTATTAATGCCTTTGGTACTAAAAGTCGCAAAAGGGTACAAAACAAGCCAGGCTGTGCCGAATTTTTGATGACAGTTCAATTATTTCAGGAGTGACATCTACATGATATCTATTTATTATTAATTTATTTTATAAAAACAGACGTCAGCAATGCATGCGGTTTAGATCTTTATTCAATTATTGACCGACAATCTTGAGTAAAATATCATGATTCGTAACAGTTTAAGCCGAACTTAATGGATTTTCAGGAGGGGCATTTACATTGGAGACATGGTAAGTTATGAACCAATCATCCCAAAATTCAGCAGAGTGATTTCTGGTATTTAAAACATACATTTCAATATATTTCAGTACAATAGTGAAATTTACAGTGAATTTCAGAAGGCTGCTAAATATGGGATCTAATGTAAATTATGTACCGTATATCACAAAATTGAATGACATTTTTTCTGTCCATATGAAACTAAGTTGGAAGAAATTTTACTACAATAAATATATCTGCTACGGTCTTAGGAGTATTTAATTAATTTACCAGAGTAGGCTTTATATGGGGCCTAGGGTAAATTATAGACCGATCTTCACGAAATTTCGCAGTGTCATTTATAGTCCCATAAAACTGTGATGTACCAAATTTTGTTATAATAGCAGTGTTTTTTACGTTTTTAGGCGTACTAAGCTGTTTTCCGGGAGTAGGGTTTATATGGGGCCTAGGGTAAATTATTAGCTGATCTTCACAAAATTTATAGACTGATCTTTACGAAATTTCACAGTCTTATTTCTTGTCCTATAAAACTTTCATGTACGAAATTTTGTTATGAAAGCATTATTTTTAGGCGTACTTAACTGTTTTCCGGAAGTGCGGTTTATATCGGGCCTAGAGTAAATTATAGACCAATCTTCACGAAATTTCACAGTTTCGTTTCTAGTACTAAACTCTATTATTATAATATCATTATTTATTACGGTTTAAGACGTACTAAACTATTTTCCGGGAGTAGAGTTTATATGGTGCCTAGGGTAACGATCTTGACAAAATTTTACAGTGTGATTTCCAGTCGAATAAAACAAACTTTTGCAAAATTTTATATCATTCCCTGCATTGTACTAACATTTATTTTAGTTTTTGTAACATAATTATCAAATTTTTAAGGTGGTGGTTCCACATTTTTATGCATAGCTCTGATCCTACAAAACGGATTTTGCTGGATTTCTATCCCAAACTGCTTAGGAGAACTACAAGCAATTTGACACCAAGTTTGTTTATTTTTTTTTTAATTTTTTCGAAAGTGAGCGTGTTTTCAACAAACGGTCAGGTGGACAGACGGACATGGCTAAATCGACTAAGAATTACTCAAGGAGCCAGCATATGTATACTTTATGGGGTCTGAGATGACCAATAAAAAAGTTTCACACGGAAACTTAGTGTACCCTGTTCACAACTAATTGTGGTGGAGGGTATAAAAAGCGAAATCGTCCTATTATATCACCTGGCGCCCACACAAATATGTTCTCGCAATTTGGATTTCGAAACTAAAACGCCCATACCACATTAGCTAGGGATCGATTAGCTTTTCAATGCTATGGTAAAGGGCACAAAAGATTCGGCATAGCCAAATATAGCAGTTTAACTGAATTTTCTACAAAAGTTATTGAAAGTTGAAGTATTTTTTTACTGGCACAGCACACTCAATAGACGAACTTGAAATTTTGCCAAAGTAATTTTTTTATTTGGCTTAAAAATCAATATTTTTTGATTTTACATACGCAATGACAAACTGATGTACAAATTGTTAAACTTGTATTGGCGATGATTAAAAAATTATTGAAATTAGCTATTTTAAGGGGCGTTAATTTGTATGTTATTTCGTTTATAAATGAGTTATTAAAGTTTCAATTTAGTCTTTGTCTATTTTTCTAAACAACTTTATTTACAAAAATATATGTGTAACTAAAAATTTTTAATCAATATAACAAAAAAGTTTAAATATGTATAAAATTTATGTAGATTTGAAAACAGGGTCTGTTGATTTTAATATTTTTGATGAATTTTAAAAGATTTTGTTATTCGTGCTTAATTCCCAAATGTTATCAGTTAAATTAAAATTTTGTATTTCCAAAAATTACTTTGATAATTTTTGATGAACATTTATTGTTAATTTTTGCTGCAGTGTTATCACTACTAATGGGCACTTTACGCTATCACACAAGTTTTTCGTATTTTAAGGAAAATACAACCTTGTCATGATAAGTTGTTATTGTTTTTTTGAACATTTTCACACAATAATTAGATTAGAGTAGTATTTTCGTCAATATGCGTAAGACTTGTTTGATAGTGTAGAACACCCATAAACTTGGAAGTTACACGGGTGTTCGGTTATAACTAGAAGAACCTGTATGAAACTTACACAAGTTTGTGCTGGTTTATTGAAATGTATCAGTTTTAGTCGCTCAGCGAAAAATTATCACCATTTTTTTTTCAATTAAACCATTGTTCAGAAATAAATTCAGTTTTAATTAAAAATTTAATCAAGTGAATTAAACGTTTATTTATACCTACAACATTATTGCAGCAAATGTTGCTTACATCATAAAAAAATATTTAATAGATACTATTAATTTGTTTGCTGATGCGAATTTAATTAATTTTTTAATTAATATAACAAATTTTTTAATTAAAATTTTTTTTTTTTTTTTTTGTGTAAACTAGTAATCGAATAAATTCTTTGAAAAGCCTTAAATATAACTTATAAAAAAGCTGAATATTTTGATTTTTTTCTACATTGATCACTTTATTCCACATTGCTGAAATTGGTAACCTCTGACATTAAAAGCTCCTGCTTGTCTGCCCTAAAGCCAAACACAAACCATTCAAAAATTCACATGTGAAAAAGTCGAAAAGTTTGGAATTTACAAAACGTATTTCATATACTTGTATTTAGAAAATTCTCATGCGTTTCTTTAAACATTGTATCATTTTCATTTCAAGTGTACCGACATGAACTCAGCGGTAAAAGGAATGAGTAAAGAGGCCTTAATAAGGCCTTATTTAGCAGATACAATGGCATCTCGCCACATTTCATACTTATTTATTTTAACCACAGGTTGTCATTGGGAGCCAGCACCTTCACACTTCCTTCTTTTTACAGGAATGTTAAAAGGGAATATGAAGAATGTCTTTCGTCTTTTGTTATTTGTGCGTTTTATATAAAATTATAAAAAACGCCATGTATGTATGTCGATAGAATGTTCGCTTTATCAATACGTAAAAACGTTTACGTAAGTGAAAGGAGACAAAAAAATAATAATAAAAAGAATTGAAGAACTTATTTCCCTTCCCAAAGAAGGGAGTAACAAATATCACCAAGAATAAGATATACAATTTAACAGCTTCTTTTCTTCCTTCCTAAAGAAGGGAGAAGCGAATGTTTAATGAACCTTTGTGAAGGTCATTCTTTCTAAAAGAAATGTATACTTTCTAGAAAGCATATTTGTGAAGGCATGATTGCATGGTAACGAATCTTTCAGAAAGTAGTATAGATGCCTTCAAAAAGGCCTGCCACTTGCCGTCCTTTCAATATTTACAATTGGGAAGGCAGACTTTTCCATTTAATTTTTTCTTTTCTATGTTTTATTTGAAGTCATTAAAGCATGATGTTAAATAACAAAAACAGAATGCTGATTTTCCTTAGAAATATCTAAAGAAAAAAGTCAGAGTAATAGGTTATAAAAACGCGAAAATATATAAATGCAGGATGTTAAAAAAATTTTTCAAAAACAAAAAATATTTCAACAAATGTGGCACAATTTCAACGAAGGCACATTTTACATTACAGAGGGTGATAATACAGTTTCATTGGAAAATATTACTTTTGTATAAATAAATTTTTTGGTATGCTTGCTTTGAAGCAAATCGGTAGGTAGATAGCAAAGCCCTGCATAAATTTAGTTGTAAATCAAACACAATACAAAAATTAAATTTGTGTGTACAAAACGTTTTTCTACAACAATGGCAAATGACATGCGTCGTTGCTCTTCCTAGCATAATTGAAATAGTGTTGTGAGGGTACATGAATTCAAAGGAATACACTGCAAACAGTAGTTGTTTTATTCAAGACCTTTAAGAACAGTTAACAATTTTTGCTTATAGTATTTATGTATTGGTAAGTGATAACACTTACAGCAATGTCTCTACTTCTGGAACTGATTTTAAGAATTTTTTGCAGGGCATAGAACTACACCCTAAGAACCGTAATTAATGATTTGCAAAAAGCAAAAGCAATACGTTTGATTTTAATTTGTTTGTTGGATAAGAGTAATAAAATCATAAACTGGGTACAAAGCTGAAAACCGCTATAACTCAGGAACGATAAGATCGAATTCAAAAATATTTATCTCTAAGTTATTTAGAACAAATTTATCTTTGAAACTGCATCGTCGGTTAGCTTCATTTTTATAAAAATTTTAAAAGTTCTAAAGCGCTATTTACAAAATTTATGGAAAAATTACAAAAAATTTTAAAGTAGTGTACCTATAAGAGCAAATTCATTGCAAAAACATTGCATACAAAAATTAAACTTGCAGGGCGATTCTATTCTATACAACTTTTAACATCAATGTTAAAATCACACTATTTGATACTTTTTTGATGCCAATTTAAAGTAAATTATCTATATTTTATAATAATATAATTTTTTTTTTTTTGACGTAAGCTTAAATATAAATTTGTGGTGCACTTCGAAGCATTAAGATTCATAGATTTGGCGCGAACAGAAAATTCATTGCATGTTGCACCCGTCATGGCTTAAAGAGCAAATTTCTTATTATTGGATTATATTTCTCTACGAAATTTGATTTGATAATCATCGTCTGATATCTCATCTTTTACAATAAAAAAGAATAATACAATAAAAGTTTAAAAATTAACAGAGTTTTTGTGGTATGATCTTATGAAAGTTGGCCAATTTGGTTGCACCCGTCATGCACTTTAAAGCTCTCTCGTGGATATTTGAACCTTTCATATAAATTCTTGTAAATAGACAACAATAGTATCTAAAGAAATGTTACCCCTTCTAGAAATAACTTAATTGCAAATGTGTTACTTTCTATTAGTAAAAGACGTTTAAAGCGTCTAAATGTTGAACCCGTCAGAATAGAATCGCCCTGCACATTTTTCTTTTAAATTATTTCCTTCAAAGTGAACAAACTCGTGGGTTTTGACAAAGTTATGCAGAAAACTCTAAAAAAGGCCGTGAAACTAGATTTACGGGAAAAGTTTTGACTTGAACGACCTCTAAACCTCTTCCGAAAAATCTGAAAAAAATTTTAAAAAAGACTTTACTCTATAAGCTCTTCAAAAATGCTGAGCAGCCATAAAAATCCAAAAAAAAAAAATTTTCGGGACACATTAGGGTAGTTCAAAAAAAAAAACAAAGTTGATACAAATCCAGATTTTTTTTTTTTTTTAATTTTTGGCCACGTCTCTGGCTACCGCCCTCAAATATTTTTGTTTACAACGTCGATCAAAACATATTGCATATCCTTATTCATGGCTTGCCTATGTCTTCATTTTTGCCTTTGGTGACTTTTTAATCCGACATCAAATTCTTGGCGCCACCAATGCCATCTCGGATCTTTTACCCCTAATGCTCAATGTTTTAATGTGGCAAGAAAGCCCTTTAAATCAGTGATCGAAAATAAACAGTACATTATTTACCGTTCGGCTCACACACCCAAAAACTATATATATTTTTTTTTGGTGATTGTGTAGACAAACATAACCCTTAATACCGTTCGTAACTATTTTCAAGATAGAGCCGAATATTATATATTGTTCTGTTCTTCGTTAAAAAAACAGAACAATTGTAGTGGTACTGTAGATAAACATTATATTTAAATGCTCTATAATGTTTCTTTTTTTACATTGATAAAGAAAAAGGTTAGCAACGAACGCACCACGAACAGCTTGTGTGTGTATTGTGTATATGTTTTGTTTGTGTTAAATTATTTTGCTGGCTTTTTGTTTTTTTTCGTATGTATATTTCGTTTTTTTTTTTAATGTATGGTTTTATTTTACCAGCCAAAAGCGACGAACCTTAATGAGCCTAACCGAACACAATGAAAATTTGGTTAAAAAAACAAAAACCGAACGGAATTATTTCTTCTCATCTTTTGTCGAGTTGGATAAAAACAGTATTATTTTTTTTGTTTAAAAGATGACTAACAGGGAAACGTTATTTTTTAATGATTTCTCTACACAAACACTATTAGCGTTTTTTGTGTTTTTCACAAATCTACCCAACCGAACACTAAGGAACGATATTTAGTGTTTATTTTCGAAAACTACTTTAAATACTAAATATGTCTAGGCTTTAATATGCTTACTGTTATGCCACGCCCCAAAAGTACGCCCCATTTTTCTTTTACACATACATATGAAATTAAGCCAGGCAGACCAACATGCAAAACAAAGAAAATTGCATTAGACAGAATGATATTTTATATCAATGAAGTTTCTAGAATTTTTAGCAATTCTAAAGAATAAGTGTATTTTTGGTTCCCATTTAAATTGCTGTGTGTACTTTTCATACCTTGTTAATTTTTCTGAGTATTTTTTATACCCGCACTTCCTCTTTTGTACAGCATTTGGTTTTTGATTCTATGCGTTCACATACTTTTCTTTAGTATTTTTTTTTTGTGACAGCAACACTACAATATAAGGTTTAAAAGTTTTTCAATTATTTGAATGTAAAAAGCCACATGCGTATTTGATTCTGACGTAATTTTGCCGTCATCACACAACACAAACTTGCTATTGTGGCTTTGTAGTGACGTCAAAATTACGTCAGAACCACATGCGCATGTGGTTTTTTACATTCCGTGTACTATAGGCTTAAGTATTATTATAAAGGAAAGGAAGGTTGGTGGAAAGTTAACATTTTACACCTCCTTCTACTCCACAGCTCTCTACGGTTCCATTGTAAATCCCTTAATTAATAAACGTAAGGGATAGAATAAGTAAAGGATAAAAGAAAAAACAAAAGGAAAAGACAATTTATCGTCAAAAATTATCGCAAAATGTGTTTTATTTTTGCGGGCGCAGTTATGTTTCTCTCTATCTCTTTCCATTCTTGTAGTTTTCTATAACCTAAGGGCAAAAACGAACTAAAATGCGTATTGTTGTCTTACCGGATTTTAAATAATTACTACCCAAAAATTTGATGACAAACCGTTTCTTCAAAAGTGTATATGTATGCTGTAGCTAAATTTCCTAAATAAGTTTAACATTATCCATCCATTAATTTATTTTGTTGTCTTAAGAAATTTATTTTTCCAAAAATTGCTACACACATACTTTTTTTTATTTTCCCAAAAATGGTAATTAATTAAACCGACAACTATCACTTTTTATTTTGACATGTATTTAGAATTGGATGTACATAATTCATGAAATGATATCTTCTAAATAAATTTCATACAACGTACGTTTGTATGTACATTGTGTACTCATAATTAATTACTTTCATTATGGTTTTACATTAAATGAATATTTTTGTTTTTAAAGAGTTTTACAAGAAAAACGAATCATTTAACAACCATTATTTAAGTAAACAATTAATTTTGTACGGTTTTTTGTTGTTGTTTCAACTTGTAAACAAAACAAAAACAATTACAAAATAAACAATCTGACAAAGTTTTATGAAAAATCACAGCATGTGTAAAATGAGGGTTTTTCTTAATGATTTGGCATCAAACATATGAAACAAAAAATAGATAAATGTGTTTACAGTAACTTTTCATTAGGCCATAATATTTTGACATTTTGGCTAAACAAGCAACAGTTTCGTATAAATACAGTTTTATTTTTTAAAGAAAGTGTTTATCTTGTGTGCGTGCGGGTTTGTGTCTGTTAGTATTGGCATTAAGTCAAAAAACAGGTCCATAAACGTATAATCGAAATATGAATACCATTTTTGTCAGAGTTTTTAATAAATTATTAGGAAAACGAGATTTTGTTAATTAAAAAACCCTGATTTAATTATTTATAGCAGAGTTCCCAGTAAAAATCTCGCCTACAAAATAATGTGTTTAGCAATCAGAAAAAACTAAAAGCACTACTTACAATTCAACTTAAAAAAACCGATTAATTTTACAAGGGATCTCCCAAAATGAACACATTAAAATGTAAGTCATTATTATCCAGAAAAAATAAGTTATAGAAGTAGCTATAGAAGTTGTTATAGAAGAAAGCTACTAATGGGTGATTTTTTAAGAGCTATAGGAAAGTTTAAAAAAAACACATAAAATTCAGAAAAATGCATGAAGTCTTTATTTAAATCGATAATACGGTCCATATAATTTAATGTTTGAAGATTATTTCATGCAAATGTTGACCGTGACTGCGCCTCAAATGGTCCATCCGCTTAGTCCAATTTTGGCATACTCTTTCCAACATTTCGGCCGGTATCTCATGAATAAATGCTTCAATGTTGTCTTCCAATGCGTCAATTGATGCGGGCATGTGTGTATAGACATGAACTTTAACATAGCCCCACAAAAATTAGTCTAAAGGCGTTGAATCGCACGATCTAGGCGGCCAATTGACCGGTCCCGAACGTGAAATAAAATGTTCACCGAACTCGCCTCTCAATAAGTCAATTGTTAAGCGCACTGTGTGACATGTGGCACCGTCTTGTTGAAACCACACATATTATGCAAGTCAAGCTCTTGCATTTTGGGGAAAACAAATTTGGATATCATCTCACGGTAGCGCTCACCATACACAATTACGTTACGATTCGCATCATCTTTGAAGGAGTACGGACCAATGATGCCACCAGCCCATAAACCGCACCAAACTGTGACTTTTTCTGGATGCATTGGTAGCTCTTGCAATGCTTCTGGCTGATCTTCACTCTAAAATCGACAATTCTGCTTGTTAACATACCCATTGAGCCAAAAAAGAGCTTCGTCGCTGAACACAATTTTTCGCGCGATGAACTTTCTTAACAGAGCACGCATTTTGATAATAAAATTTAATAATTTGCAAGCGTTGTTCGTTTGTAAGACGATTCATGGTTAAATTATAGACCAATCTGAAGATGTTTGACAGTGAAACAAAACACGAAACGTGCGTCAGCTGTTTAAACCAGTGTTGCCAAAAAGATAATAGCTAAAAAAATCACCCGATAAATAATGAGTAAAGGAAGCTATTTATTTTGAAAAAATAAGCGAAATTTTTACTGGGTTATATTTTAAAATTATGGTGGGTTAAAAATGCAGCCTGTTGTTTCGCAAATATGTTTATCTTTCGTAGACAAAGCTAACGGAACTTAACCCTTCTGCATTCCTTCGAACAATATGACCCAATTTTAATTTTCAACTCTTCTTTTTCATGTTGATGTTATAAAAGACCTTAATTTTTGTATCAGTAACACCAATGGAAATAACTATGTATGCTTTTAGCAGCAAAAACGTGTTTTTTTTTTTTTGTTTTTCGTTTACATAAAAAAAAGTGTTTTATACATTTGCAGTTGTTCTCGCAAATTGTATTGCTTTTCATTACTCAATAATAGGGTGTTCAATTATTCAGGTTTTAATTTTTATTCGATTAAACGATTAATCGATACTTGGCATTTTCAACTTATTCGATTAATCGAATAAAATTTTAAGATTAATCGATTAATCGAACAATTCTAAGTCAAGAAATTTTATAAATTCCGAGATTCTTTTTCGATAAGTTTATAAAAAATTTGCAAAATAAACATTCTTTTTTAAATAAAACTTGTCAATGTATCTCTTAATTGTTGCTTCACTTTCGGGCACTTAGAGTTTAAAAGAGTCAATATATCTTCTTTATTAAAATATTATTTCATTGGACCATTTGTAGGCCCCTTTGGTTTTGTTGGTGGCGCATCTTCTTCAAGTACTATGTTTTAGTCACTGTGTATGTGGTAAATTAGTGAAGTTGTTGAAGAACATTTACGTTAATACATTTTTGGACACCTGTTACATTTAGCATTATAAGATTTATCCTTCGTACAATATTTTAAAACCAAACTCATTCAAAAGAGAGAAACTCATGAACTATTTCGTTAGTAAAGACGGGCGTGTAATAGAAAACGAAATGAAATGGCTCTCTAAAGAGATTGAATGGTTGCAATCGAAACATGTAAGGGCAACCTGTCCGTGAATGCCTGAGTTCGATTCCCGCGGCAGTCAAGAATGAAAAACTATCAATAAATTTTAATTAACTTCATGTTGTAAAATTCTATTCTTCATAAAAATAATTTAAAGAAAATTAAATATGATGAAGTTTAGCCTAATTAAAATATCAAAATTTGGATTCAATTTCGATTTTAATTTATTTATATGAAGTGTCTTTTGCTGAATGCTTGTTACTTTTTTAATAAAATTTTCACGTTAAAAATATAATTTTTGGTCTTATTTTTAAACTTCTAAACTAGACAAAATTAAAATTATTCGATTAAGCGAATAATATCAAATTGTTCGATTAAATTTTTACCTAGAATAATTATTCGCACGATTAATCGATTAATACAAAACATCGATTAATTGAATACCCTAATAATACACAACTTACGCATTTGTCTTAGCTTATAAAATAGTGAAAGTTTTTATGAAAATGTTGCAAGCTTAAGGCATAAACAACGAGGCAAACGTTTTAAAATGTAAATCTTCAAATATTTAATAAATAATTATATAAATTATATCATTGTATAAAGTCATTTTCTGAAAAATTAAAGGAATAAGAATAAATATGTAATATAAAATACATAACTGAAATTTAGCTCATAGAATAAATTCAAAAAATAAAAAATTTTGAATATAATATAAAAGCTACCTTCGAAAGGAAATAATTCCCAGTTTCTAATTATATTAACTTAAATATAAAAGAATATTTTAACATTTAGTAAACAGTTATTATAATCACATTTTTTTGGGAGTTTTGGGTATACAGATTTCCAAATTGGGAATCAGACTTGAAAACCCCAGATGTTATGATACATTTCACACATTTACTTTCACAATCACTCTTTCGCATCCATACTAAGCAAACCATCTAATTAATTAATATGTTTTTTTTTTTCGTTGTATGTAGTTTATTTGCTTTAACATTTCGAGTTGAAATTAAATCAAGACACATTACTTTTTCCTAAGGATTCTTTCTACAAAGAAACACGAAGAAAATTAAAAGGAAAACAAACAACTGAAAATTATTTTCGTTTCATTATCATGTCATCATCTCATTTACTGCTGAACACATGATGAAGATCTATTACTAAGATTCGTTTCCCTTGGCTGATGTTTAATGGGTGTAATGATGATGGCGCCAAATTTTGTATCATTTAGATAAAGCAAAACTGGAAACAAGAACGATACCAGAAAAAAAAGGAAAGTCTATATTTGTTTGTTTATTGTTGTTGTTGTTTTTTGTGATGAAAACCCATAAAATCTTAGCTAACTGATGATTTGTGGTAGATTTGTAATACGAATACAAATATGTAAAAAGTAAACAAATAAATACGCATACATGCATACATACACATGTATGCATAAGTAGACCTACCCCTGTGCCACAACTACAAAATTTGACGAAAAGTATATGTAAATATTATAAATATAAATATCAATTATAAATTTGTTGACTTAGCAATAACATTGTTGACTTTTGGAGACACATTTATACGCAAAATTGTCTAAAAGAAAAATATACAAACATCTACGAAAACATAAAAGATTAGGATACACTTATTTAAACTTGTATACAGATACTTTTGGACTTGACATCAACACACATGTAAGCTCAGATGATACATTTGTTTTAAAAACATGTCCTTAGGCTCATTTTCTTTCTGTTAAGAATTTGTCTCATTTATTATTTTTTTTTTTGATACCCTACACCTCCCCGAGTGTTTAATGATGGTATATTAAGTTCGGCATTTGGTTTCTAACATAAAAATATTTATCTAGGACCCCATTACTACTCGTCTGCACTATCCATCAACTTGATAAAAACAGCATATCGCACATGAATTCTGCTAGTGTAGACTGTTCATGTGCATATTTCGTTTGTTGCCTAAACATATGTCTGATGGCGATTTCTTTTCTGAGAAAAATATGTTACAGTATATACATGTAACTTTTTTAATGTTACCTATAATCACTGGAAGTGTTACATGTTGTGCAATTTCAATAGAAAACAATTAGCTGCTTTTATTTACAACTATTACACTTTCATCATTAATGTACTTCATGAGCGATTTTTAAAGTTATTTGAGCGGTTTCTGCACGCTATTATGGCTTGGAAACAAATATTGACATCACTAATGGCTTATAAAAATTAAAACGATTATAATATAAATTGACTTTTTTTGATTTTAATGTGTAAATATATTTATATTTTGTTTTAAAACAATTTTTTTACAAAATTATGAGCGGTATGAATAATGACAATCAAAATAAAACATTGATTGTACAAACAAAGTTGTAAGTGCCAAAGTTGTAAAGCAGGACAGTATGAACACCTTAAGTAAAAGTAAGGGTAAAATATGCAACATGTTTTGCATGTTTTTCATCAACATATTCACAAAAGAACTTGAAAACTTTTCCCACAGTTGTATTTTTTGTACAAACGAACACAAAAATGTAGAACATGTAACATTAATGCAACATATTTTTTTCAGAAAAGAAATCGCCATGATGTTCGCTTTACAATGTCAATTTGTGTCTACAACAACACAACCGAAAAAATAAAAACATGCAAAAATCAGAACATGAACATCAACACGTATTCGGCACATACAAGAACATGAACAAATTTAATACCATTGCACTGCCGGTGTTATGTTCATGTCTTGTTCAAATCGAAAGCGCATTAAGACGTAGTATTAAGTATATTAGTTATGGGCGCCTTAAACACTTAAAACAAGTAAAGGTGATAAATTCAACTATGCCGATCGGCTTTAAATTCATAACTGATCCCATATAAAGCCTTCTCAAAAAAAAACCTTATTCTAGGCGAAGAGTATCAAAATTTCGTCTTAACCAAGTATAGAATTCTAACTTGTTTATGCATCTCATTCGTATTCTTTTAGCTTAATTCAAGGCTGGTAACCAAAACTAATTTTTGTATCAGTATCGTTTTTTACCATTTGTTATTTCGATATTTTAATTACAGTGGTATCGGTATACCTGCACAGAAACTTTTATACCGTCATATTATATCGCTTTACAATCTATTAAACAACACCAAAAAAGTCAAAACAACATAGAAGATGTCGAAACGACTTGGATGACACGTTTCTTAGATAGTGGTAATTATCAAAGACATTTCCTTTAAAATATTGTATAGTCATTGCAAGTTTATATTTATTTGAAATAAAAAAACTGTACAGGGTAGCAGCTAAATTCTCAACCAGTGTTCGAAAATAAACACTAAATATCGCTCCTTAGTGTTTGGTTCGGTAGATTTGTGGAAAACACAAACGCGTATAGTGTTTGTGTAGTAAATCATTTAAACAAAAATAACGTTTCCAAAAATAATATTGTTCTTATCGAACTCCACAAAATAATGAGAATATTTAATTTCGTTCTGCTTTTTTGTTAAACCACAAGCTTCATTGTATTCGGTTCAGCTCGTTAGTATTCGATCGTTTCTGTTGTTCTTAGCGCCGTTTTGGCTCGTAAAAAGAAAACCAAACATATTTTACAAAAACAAAATACACATACGAAAAAAAGCCAGCAAAATAATTTTACACAAACAAAACATATACAGAATTCACACACAAGCTGTTTGTATTGCGGTCGGTGCTAAAATTGTTTGTTTGCTCATTTCTTTATCAATGTAAAAAAAGACACATTAAAAAGATTAAAATATAATTTTTAATTAGGCTTAAGTTCATTAAATTTAATTTTCATTAAATTATTTTTATGAAGAAAGGAATTTTACAACATGAAAATTAATTAAAATTTATTGATAATTTTTCATTCTTGACTCAATCTGGGCTCGAACCCAGGTGTTTACGGACAGGTTACCCTGACATGTTTCGATTGCAACCACTCAATCTCCTCAGAGGGCTTGCCGTTTAACACTCGCAGCCATCGACGACTGCTGACGTCATTAGTCAAACATCAATCCTTAAACCAAATTGTATTCAACCTTTGGTAGATCGAAATTTGCTTTGAATGATTATCTATTTTTAATTCATTTTAACATGTTATTCCTTTACTTCTGTTTTTTCGTACTTTTGTCAAGAATTCTTCTTGAAGTTCAAAGTACATATTTTTTTTTTTTTTTTTTTTTTTTTTTTTTTTTTTTTTTTTTTTTTTGTACTTTGAACTTCAAGAAGAATTCTTGACAAAAGTACGAAAAAACAGAAGTAAAGGAATAACATGTTAAAATGAATTAAAAATAGATAATCATTCAAAGCAAATTTCGATCTACCAAAGGTTGAATACAATTTGGTTTAAGGATTGATGTTTGACTAATGACGTCAGCAGTCGTCGATGGCTGCGAGTGTTAAACGGCAAGCCCTCTGAGGAGATTGAGTGGTTGCAATCGAAACATGTCAGGGTAACCTGTCCGTAAACACCTGGGTTCGAGCCCAGATTGAGTCAAGAATGAAAAATTATCAATAAATTTTAATTAATTTTCATGTTGTAAAATTCCTTTCTTCATAAAAATAATTTAATGAAAATTAAATTTAATGAACTTAAGCCTAATTAAAAATATTAAAAATTTGGATTAAAAACCATAAATAGTTCAATAAAATAACCACAATACTAATAATTAAAATATAATGTTTGTCTACAGTGTCCCTACAATTGTTCTGTTTTTAACGGAGAACATAACACTATATAATGTTACGCACGGTATTAAGGGGTTTGTTCGTCTACACAAACACTAAAAAAATAGATATCGTTCCTGGGTGTCGAACGCTTAATAATGTTCTGTTTATTTTCCAACACTATTCTAAACACTTGTGCTTGCTAGTCGAAATATGTTTGTAAGCAACCGAAAAAAAATTCCGTTATCGGTATCAAAACCGGTATTAAACTATTTGTTATTTCGATAACAAAAGGTATTTAAGCGGAACGGTATTTATAATAGTATCGGTTGCCAACCTTGTTTTAATATATGGATAAGTTTGTATGCATAAACTTATGTATGTGTAATTGTTTGAATTTTCTTTTAAACAATTTTCCAGAAATTAATTAAATAATGTAAAATATTTGACATTTAGAAAATGTTACATACTAACATGCACATGTATGAATTTATGCTGCAAATGCCTATCGGCTGTCAAACTAATTATTTTAAATACATGACAAAGGTTTTATTAAAATTTGCTTATTGAATTTTAAGTTTCCTGTGGCATATACAGACATACATTTGTATGATTAAAAAGAATTTAAAAGATTAAGTCATACCTCTTAAAAAAATATAATACACCTTCATATATATCGCACACTTAACCATAAACAAACGCAAGTTAAAATTCAAATAATGTTTAGAAAAGGCAGAATTTAAAGAAGACAGTGACCCAAACCACATTTTCGTAATCGCTATAGATTTGATTTATGGACTGGTTCATGAAGAAAAAACGATTTTGATAAATTTTGAGTTGTGCCTGCTTATGATTTAGTGTGCGATTTTTATGTAAAAATCCCGGGCAATTTTGTTTATTAGCAATCCCGTTAAGGCAAACAAAAGCCTTTAAAATTTTGTGACATGGTAGCATTGTTCTGGATTTGCCAAAGTATACTTAATAAAACACCTCTTGGTTTGAAAAATCTAGTGTTAACAAAACAGAAAAACATACGAGTTTGACGCTGTCTCTAAACTGATTGTTATATATACATATATTGTACGTTAATCTATATATAAAAGAGTTGCGTGAGTGACTGACTCATTCATCATCGCCCAGCCCAAACCGTTGACCCTAGAAACTTGAAATTTGGACTAGCGATTGGTCCATCACCAAATCTATCCACTTAGACGGGATTTATCGAAATTCGAATGTTTAGGGGGTAAAAAAGGGACAATTCGTTAACCTTATATCTTCAAAACTAAAAGATATGCAAAATAAAAGTAATACTTATCGTTGTTCTTTAGAAAAATAAGCGGACAGGTGTCTGGTACTTTTTTGAAATTCGGCCCTATTAGGGAGTAAACGGGTAAAATCTGAATTTTAGTACTCATCTATGCCTTGAACCAATAAACATAGAAACAAAGTTAATACCACATTCGAAACATTCGAAAAAAATACGTATACGAATTTGGTACTTTTTCGAAATTCGAACATTTTGTAACTTTTTTTGGTACTTTTTTACAAAACATTTTCCTCCATTCATTGACATATTCGTACTAAATTATACCCTGCCACTACAATACTGACTTTTTGATACTTTAATGGAGGAAAAATATAGTACGCAAAAATGGAAATACGGGATTTTTGATATTTTTCTTTAGCTGTTTGGTTCTACTAAAGTAGCGGGTTTAATGCTAGGATTTAAACAACTTTAAACCTAGTAAAATAACCTTTGGCATAAAAATATGTCCACGAAGAAAAAGGAGACGCTAACGAAGTAGCGGGTATATGCTTCTTTCAAATATAAATTTATTATTTTGCATTTAGTATTTTGTATTTTTATATTTAATTTAATAAATTAAATGTATTTTGCATTTCAATCAATTAATGTATTTTGCCAAACCCTGCCTGAAGTATAATTTAATACAGTCAAAAGAAAAATCTATCCGGAGCGGTATTAATAGTATCGTGAGTATGGATTTTCTTGAATAAAGTACAGAGATATTGATTCAAGTTTGGATTTCGCGAAATACTTAACTTATGCATATTCAATCCCGAATCCCGTACTTGAAATAATCGGAAAATGGGATTGATTAATTATTACTAAAATTGCAATCTCAAAACGCGCTTGATTTAAGAATTATAAAGTTGATTTAATCCCGAATTCGTACTTGAAATAATCGGAAAATGGGATTGATTAATTAAAACTAAAATTGTAATCTCAAAACGCGCTTGATTTAAGAATTATAAAGTTGATTTAATCCCGAATTCGTACTTGAAATAAACCAAAAGTGAAATTAGAAGGAGACTTTATTATGGTTGATTTACTTACCGGTTTTACACCTCTCAGAATTTCAATTATAAAACACCAGCATAATCCCGATAAATAAATGAGAAGCAAGAGTTCTTTATTTTACTTTTTAAGCATAGAAATAATGTGTTCTCGTCTTGTTCTATTGTTTTTGTTGTTTCTACACACAACAAGCAAATCGTGTTTTAACGTTTTCTGTTGTGTTGTTGATGTGCCTACAACAAAGAAAGTTTAATCTTTTTTTTTTGCGTTAAGAATTCTGTACTTATATTAAAAAATTCCGAGATGGAAAACTAACTATTACTTTAACTTCCAGTTAACGCTATATTTTGACAGTTATAACTGGTAGTTAATTATAACTAAACTTGGTCAAGTTTACCGTTAAACAATATAATTTTTAATTATATCAAAGTTAGGGAAACTATAGTAATGATTTCGGGAACGGGTTTAATATGTAAGTTAAGGCAAATTCTGGCTCAAAAAGTCGAAAATGTGCCTTAAAAAATGTGACTGTTTATCAAAAAATGTTTAAATGTTATTTCTTTCCTCTTTTAATAATATCAATTGCAGTCGAATGTTCCTCAATTTAATTGATTTCTTTTAATTAAGATTTTTGTATGACGTGCTAAATTCCCAATTTTTCATATTTGAGAAATACACTGAAATTTATTGTTGAGGGAAAGCCAGCTTCTATAAGCATTTCACTGGTTGCTTAGGCCAGATCATCAGGAAACCTTTTCCAAAGATTTTAGAAAAGCTAAAAATATTAAACAAATAAAACCCTAAAGCGAATAAGAATTTTAAACACTCAAAGTCTTACTTGTAACAATATCAAAGCTTAAACAAAACACCAACAATAAACAGTGAGTTTATCTTTTCTTACATCCCTCTACAATTGGTTGGGTTCTTTCCGACTCGAATTGTAGTTGTAAGTGGGTAAAAAGAAAAAACCAAATTAAAAAGCAAATTGTTTCATTCTATTGTCTTCGCAAGAAAACAACAAAAAAAACCAATTTGGCAATTCAGTTTTCTGCACGGGCACATGCAAGTATATTATCAAAGTTATTTACGGGAATACAAAATTTATTATTAAGATTTTTGTATGGCGTGCTAAATTCCCAATTTTTCATATTTGATAAATACACCAGTGTTGCCAATTTAGCCATTTAGTGGCTAGATTTAGCCATTTTTCACCCTGTTTAGCCATTAAAAAATGAATTTAGCCATTAGCCATTTTTTTAGCCATTTTTCGACTTGTTTAGCCATAAAATTTTTTTGCCGTTTTTCTTTTAAAAGAATAATTTTTATTTTATTATAAAAATTATAAAAGTAAAATAAACATTTTGAACAATTAAAACTCCTTAAATTGAAAACACAACTTTTAAAAATGTTGAAAATCGCCATAAACTATGACGCTGAAACATCTTTCAAAATAAAGGAACAGTATTCCACTATTAAATTTATAAAATGGATTCACACAAACATCGCTTTTTCTTTCTGGTTGCAAGTATTTCAATAAAGGGATGAAGGCGGTAACAATTGTTTAAGAAATTTCAGAATTGACTATAAGGTTTCTCTCACTTCCATGGTGTAATGCTGAAGTAGAGAGGGTGCTTAGCCAAGTAAACATCGATTAAAGTAATTTGAGAAATAGGTTACATTAAGCAACCGTTAATTCGATTTTATCAATTAGGTAAATATTTTTACCATAACAATATAATATGTATACCACCACCACAACAGTGGAGATCGTACTATGCGTTTGTGCTGATGTCTGTAACATCCTAAAATATTGGTCGTTAGCCCACCTTTACGTAAACCGATTGGCTTGGAATCTCTTTCTGAGTCGAATTAACGATGTTTGTCCGGCTGGCTGGCTGTCCATGTAAACCTTGTGCGCAAAGTACAGGTCGCAATTTAGAGATTATTTGATAAAATTTGGTACAAATTGTAGGGCATCATAAAGTCTGGTTTAACCGACTATACTTTCTAACTTGTTTTTGATTGTAGATCTGGACTCAAAAGGTTGGGTAAATGTTGTCGTAATAATGATTTACCTTCAAATTATTTAAGACTTATGATTATTTGAAACTAATGAGTGATTCCTATGAGATGAACAATAACGACATCGAATTTTTCGATGATTTAATTCTTTAATATTAATTTATTTTAATATTAATTTACGTTTATTCTTATTAAACAAATTAATCTTAACTCACAATTTCATCATAAACAACTTTAAATAGTTTAATTATTTTTTGTTATTGAATTTTTATGTGATTTTATTAAAAAAAAGCTTTTAGCCATTTTTTAGCCCATTTTTAGCCATTTTTTAGCCATTTTTTTCCGTAAATTTAGCCATTTTTGGTCACCAAGTTTTGGCAACACTGAAATACACTGAAATTTATTGTTGAGGGAAAGCCAGCTCAACAATAAACAGTGAGTTTATCTTTTCTTACATCCCCCTTTTTTAAATTTTGTTTCTCTATGAGTTCATCTGAATCGAAGTATTTTTTGTTCGCGGGTGTTGAGGTTGAAATCAAATACATGTGTGGGCTGCTTGTAAAAACATTGCCCAAGCAAACTGTTCACTAGATGATTTATAATTCATTTAAGCATCTTTTAAAGTAATAAAACTTATTTCCAACTGACTTTTTTTCTAGTCTAAAATCCATATAGGTAATTTATGATTAAAGTGTTAAAAATTAATTGCTTTAAAAGTCTTAAATAAAGCGAAATTTTAAATTTGTATAAATCATTTTAAATGGTTTTTTGTTAAGGGATACTAATGTTAAGTAGCTTTCCTATACGAATTAAAGTTAATTTTTATTTCTAAAATTCAAATTGTTACCCCTTTAAAAGTTTTCCTTTAAAATATTCATGTTTTTCAAATTTTAATTTTACCATATGGAAAATTTCTTTTCAGATTATTAGATTTATGTGGTGTACTTTATACTTAATTACAATAAATCAATTATTGACCCTAATTTTATTTTGATGTAACGAAATGACTTTTTCCCTTTTTCTAACAAAAAAAAAAAAAAAAAAAAAAAAAACAAAATCTTTTCAGCTGTCTTTGCTAGAAATTTATAAATGATTATTGATTTCTGAATGGGACCAAGAAAACAAAACTTTTTCAATACAAAAAAAACTTTTTTCAATATTATTACGCAATCAATTTCCTTACCATTTTTATTATGAAAATCCATTTTAATACCCTTCACTTCTACGAGTGTTAGATAGGAATATATTAAATTGGTCACTCCGTTTGATACAAAAGAAATTATTCGCCTTAATCCACATAAAGAATGTCCGTATAACTCTGTTAAAGGCACGGTCTATTCCGGACTACTAGACAGAACAGAATGACGTATAGTTTTTTCTTGTTCGTCAAACAGCTTTGGGCTTGTCTACTTTGTGTGCGTTTCATTCTTTATTGGGTTACATGTAAAAATAAGTTTTATATACATTTCTGTGGCTTGGAGCTAACAGGGCCAATGTCACTTTTTTGCTCTTTTGAGTTAATTATTGCATTAGATTTGTTTTCTTGCTCTCTTTCATTATGGAAAACAGCTAAAGTCATATAGTGTTTTCACACTTAAGGTTTTAATACAAATTTTGGTTTTAACGATAAAACCAATCATTTGAACCTGGTTTTACCATACAAAATAAATTTTTGTAAAACATTTTAAAACCTCTTTTGATTTGGTTTTAAGTAGATTTTATGAAATACAACCATGTTTTTGTTCTACTAAATTCAGTACTACCAAGTTATAAAACAGCTGATAATGTTTTATCCCAGCTAGCATTTTATATCACAATCCAATACTTTAGGAATCAGCTTCACATAACCGCATATGAGCTAATTTTTTGATCATAAATGATACTCTTGTCGTGATAAAATACTTCACTACCGATGAATCACCTCAAAGAATCAATTCTGATGCAATTTTCTGATTCTTTTTTTTAACAACTTAATGGTAGTTTTTCTAATCATTTGTTAGTATTTATCGTCTCATTTTTTGATCGTTAATTATATAGTTTTTTTATATATCAAATAATTTTTTAATTGTCATGTTTTGACTTTTTTTCCCCGATAAAAGCAGCACGATTATGGCTTTTGATTATTTGAACCAACTTTATTTTTAACAAAACAAAAGAAATTGGGTTCTCGTAAAGGAAATTAAAAAAAAACCATTCGCACTGACACTTATTTTTTTGGGCTTCTTTTTTAGCCAATCTTTTTATTTGTTTGGCAGAAAAGAAAATTACTTTTTTTCTCTTTTAATTTGACGAGAATAGGCAAAAATACACAATATTTAAAAATGTTTAGAAATCATTACGAATCGACGCAAAAGGCTCTACCTAACATTTTGAAAAGAAGCAAAAAACTTTTTTAAATGATAAATTGCCTTTAACTGTTTATAATTTAGTTTTCTTATAAAAAACCTACAAGTTTTGTTTGGACAATTGACAATGTTGCATATTATGCACACGGTTAGTTTGGCTTTAAGCGTTTATCATTTAATGTTTTTTAGATTTAGATTTAGATACGTCAGAACCAACGAAAAACACGATTTTTGGTTAGTAAAGGCGATATATAATTTCTTTTTTCAATCGCTTGATTGAAAATTCATCAAATGGGATCTTAGAAGACCCATTTAGATAATAATTACAAGAAATTATCACACAAATGCTAGCTGGGATGGCACTCAATAAAAATAAATTAATTTTAAAAAATAAAAAAACGTCAAACCGATGAAATATTCTAAAATACACTTTTAATATAAAATTGTTTGATTTCCAAGCATTTTCGTGCATTCATTTCTTATACAAATTTAATTATTTCTGCGAGAAATGAATTTTATTTTGCACAAAACTATAAGGCAAACTGTGAGTTAAAACCGGATTTAAAAAACTTGTAATGTGAACGCAAAATCAGCTGTTAATAATTTTAATGTTAAAACCAGGTTTTAACATTAGGTGTGAAAACACTTATACTTAACCCAAAACAGCTTCATATATAAAATGCTGGCCAATGTCACTACGAAAGTATCTAAAGGGTGGTTAAATTTCAAGGGCCGATGTTGATTTTGAATAAAACACAAACTATTTAGGAAATTATTGTAATTTTATTTTATTATGATATATTGGTATTACTCAATTATGTATGGAACAAAATATCGGCCAAATGGGCACCGCGACCACGGCGGCACACCTCCATCCGATGGTCCAAATTTTCGATGACCCTGAGGCATAATGGAGGTTCTATGCCGTTAATGTGCCGAATTATCATCCTTTAGCTCTTGAATTGTTGCTGGCCTATCGACGTACACCTTTTCTTTCAAATAACCCCAAAGAAAAAAGTCCAACGGTGTCAAATCACATGATCTTGGCGGCCAATTGGCATCGCCATTACGTGAGATAACACGGCCATTGAATTTGTTGCGCAAAAGAGCCATTGTTTCGTTAGCTGTGTGGCAAGTGGCACCGTCCTGCTGAAACCACATATCATCCACATCCATATCTTCCAATTCGGGCCATAAAAAGTTCGTTATCATCTCACGATAGCGAACACCATTCACAGTAACTGCCTGACCGGCCTCATTTTGGAAAAAATACGGCCCGATGATGCCGCCAGCCCATAAACCGCACGAAACAGTCACTCTTTGTGGGTGCATTGGTTTTTCGACAATCACTCTTGGATTCTCATTCGCCCAAATGCGGCAATTCTGCTTATTGACGAATCCACTGAGGTGAAAGTGCGTGTCACGAACTGCATGATATGCATTTTGATTTTTTCATAATAAGTCTGGATAACTTTAACACGTTGTTGGATTGTGTATCTCTCCATGGTTCAAATTGAGTATGTCTGAAATAGAGAAATGTCAAATAAAATTCGGAAAAAAACTTGGCGTTTAGGTGTGGTTCACATTCAACATCGGCCCTTACAATTTAACCACCCATTATAAAAGTTTTTTGTAAAACTTTCAATTCCAATTTTCTCAAAAGTGAATATTTTGACATTGGTCCTTTTAGCTCCAAGCCACAGATTTGTAGCCCAACTGAATTTTTTCATTATTTCAAATGGCAACCACAAATAAAATTATGTTGATGTGTCAATATCAATTATATAAATCTTAGTGCCGGTTCATACACATCAAGTTTAACTCGTCAAGTCTTGAGTTTTTAGGAGAGAGGGGAAAAGATATGGCATTCTCTTTTCCCTGCTCTCCTAAAAGCTCAAGACTTGACGAGCCAAACTTGACGTGTGTGAACGGGCACTTACTTTCGGAAAACAAAAGACGTAACGAATAATTATACATACTGCCATACAGCTTGTCACACATCAGTTTTATACAATGCGAAGTAAGATCGTAAGATTTTACTTACGATTAGGTCATAAATTATCTCGCAGATGCATTATTATGCTCGCTCTCGAAAAATTCTAATTCTTAGAGCAGGGTATCAAAGATTCGGTACAGCTGAACACATTTTGACTTGTCTGACTTATTTTTTGTTTTTTTCCAGCCTCTGTAACGGACAAAGTTCAATTATTTTCAAATGAATGGACGAAAACAATTTTTGATGTCAGCCTGACGAAAAACGAACGATGAAAATAAAATTAAATATTTCTCAATTATATATTCATAAGTTTTATCGTTTTTCTATTACTTTGATCTCTTTAACCCAGATTGAGGATTTTTGTGTTTCGTTTTTTTTTTTATATGCATCCAAAGTACTTTATGTTTTGGAGCAACTTTTTTTTCGTCATTTTCTTAGTGATTGATGCATAATGACTTTGAATATTAAAATATTACAGTGATGAACATCTGGCTGGTGTAGTGGAGTGTAGAAAATGTAATGCAACGAATTGGGTGTAAAGAAACTGACGCAAACTTTAAGAAGTTATAAGGGAGTTTCTTTTGAATGCTAGAAAAGTACTAGAGTACACTTTTGCATATGTAAAGACAAAAAACAAAAGATCAACTTCAATTAATATATTTGTTAGAAATTTGTACTGCAAATTAAATTTTGTACAGATTTTAAGCCTGCAAAGAAATTGGTCATATCAATTAACGTATTTAATGAATAAAGTTTAGACCACCAGCGAAAGAGTTTTTATAACACGTATACACAAAGCAAAACATTTTTTCATTAAACACGGTTAATTGAAACCATTACAAAATTTTATGAGACTCTAATACATAAGAAAATATTAAAAAAAAAATAAAAATTTTTATTAAATTTTAAATTTTTATGTTTTCATATATGTAAATATACACACAAACACTATAATTTTTTATTTTTAATTAAAGAAAATTAATTGGAACAATGAAAAAATTTATCAAAAGGGCTTCACTTGATTTAATCGTAAAATTTTTAATGAAATTCTTCGACATTTTTCACCAATTAAAGCATTAATCAAAATAAAATAAGTTTTCATAAAAAAATTTAATCAACTGAATTAAACATTTAATTAGATGAATTAAAATTTTAATTGAAACTATTAAATTGTTAGCTGATCCAAATTGAATAAATTTTTAATTATCATAGCTCCACTATTCAAGCAAGAGTATTCATCCAAGGCCCAATAAAGTACATTTTGGTCCTTTAGATTCTGCACAGCCGCTTAAAGCATTATAACATGTTTTTACTTTTATGGTTTCGTATATAATTTCACAGTGAATTGTCCATTATTTCAGTTTTTTAACAAATACTAAAAGGCCTTAACGATTTGACAGTCAGTATAATTTAATTTGTCTTTTTTTTATGAAACACATGCAACAACCAAATACAGACAGAAAAGCCGCTTTGATTCTTGTTATAATAAAATCTGGCTAAAAGGAATAATTGGAGCATTATTAAATTAAAGAACCCTTTTTGCAAAATAAAAAAGTTTTTTCTGTTAGAGGCTGAGGTTTCACTTAAATATAAAAAAAGAATTCTTTTATACATATTAAAAGCTTTTTCATTTAAAGTTCTTAAAAAAACCAGTTTTATGCCGTTAAAATGTTGAAAGTAACAACAGAAAAAAAAAAAGTTAATTCAACTTGTATGTAATTTTTTTTACAAAGAAACAGTTTTCGTTTCATTGTTACAAATGTATTTGTATTTAATTTAATGCTAATTGATAAAGGATAAGGACAAAAAAAAAAAAGAAAAAAATATGGAAAAGAACATTAAAATTAAAATATCAAGTCTTTTAGACTTTATTGTAATAAAAGATTGTTAACTTGTATTGGTAGAATTTAAAATTATGTAAGCTGAATTAAGCAAAATGTTTGAAAATTTGTATCTAAAGATTTGAATTTAATGTATTCGTTCATGTTAGTGGCAATTCAGCTAGCTGAATAAGCTTAATTATATTTATAATACAAACATTTTGAGCTAAACTTACATTTCAACAAGCCTTAACTGAATTCAGCTGGTTTTATTATAAATTCAGCTATGTCAATTAAATACAATTTACATTAATTTATTTTTTTATCACGTTAATGACAATTCAGCTAGCTGAATTATTTTCAAAATAAACAAATTTCAAAGTAAGATTATATGCTTATATTCAGCTGGCTTAAAATAGCGAATTCAGCAAGCTTTGCATAATTTTAAAGTGAGCTTGGAAATGTTAAAAAAAAATTAAGCAAAATTAAAAAAAGTTATTTCGATTTCTACTTAATTTTATGAAAATTAAGCCAGATTTAGAAAAAATAAACTTAAATTGGGACAAAAGTCAAAATATATGAAAAAAATCTTTATGAAATAAATTTAGAGTCACAACAGCATAAGGCTGAAGGCATAAGCATATATGCGCAATTTATTTAATGTTAATTAAAGTTAGCTTGCTGAATTAAAAATAAAAACTTTTAAGTCTAATAAATTTAGAAAGTTTAATTCATTAAAAGCAATTTTTTAAAAGCTGAAGACATTTACTTTAATGAAGCTTGGCTTATAGTTAAATATAGAGTTATAATAGACCTAATAAATATTTATCCAACAAGTTAAAAAAAAAATCTAAAATAATTTGTGACGTTGAAAAAAAAAATAAAGATCCATACAAGTTTTAAATAATTACAGTTTTAATAAAAGTATTATAAAGTAACAATTCAGCTACACATTCAGCTATACAAAAATAAACATTTTTATAAAAAAAAAATCTAAAATTTATTATTTGTTTTATTTTATATTTTCTTATAAATTTATTTATCAAGTTATTTCATATACACATAAAGTTCGCTCAATGTGATTTTCATGTTAATTTCTAATTATAAATAACTTTTTGACTGACCACTACTGCCAGCCTACATTTTATTGCTTCCGCTTTAGGAAATGCACTAAATTTCATTTAGTTGTATAATTTTATTATTTTTTCGTTGAAATTTTTATATTCAGCTTCTCTAAGTTTGAGTTATTTGTTAAAAAAAAATCAATTAAATAACACCCTATCACCTAATTTCTGGCGCACGCTTTTCTAATAGAGATTTCAATTTTTTTCTTTTTCTCCCTAGATTCAATGTATGTAGGTGCTGACAAGCAAATATATTGAAAATATTGTAAAATTATGTTTTAACACATTCATGGTAAAAATTATATCAACACCCTACACTTTTTTTAAGCAGTTTGTCTTTATTCTCACAGCTTTTGAAATGTGGACTATAAATTATCAATAAAGCTGTAGCCCACGAAAATTTTTGAAACTTCACACTATAAATTTTTTATATATTACAATTTTCTTAAGCTTTGGCTTTACCAAATTTAACTTACTGCATCATTAGGTTTTTACAAAGTTAAAGTAGAAAAATTATATTTTTCCTCCAAAATACCTCGGTGTGCCGTCTTGCGCTGAATTTATTAATAATCTTGTAAGTATGTCTAGTTATTTGTAGGCCTTCGCCGTATAGTGCGTTACCAACTTTATGTTATTAAAACTGTTACACATTTAAGTTTAGTGACTGCTTTTAGGCATACCGAATAATTTGTCATGACATTTTTACTTGAGCAATATGTACAGTGGTTTTAACACTACACTTTTGCATAACATTTTTGTACTAGAAAAAATTTCGTAAGAGTTACAAAACGTCAGCGACAAAGAAATTCGCTTTTCTAAATGTATTTTGCAAAACCCCCACATTTTGCAATGTTATCAATTCCAAACTGCACCACAAAAATGTTAAACTTGTTACATTTTTAACTTTAACTGTAAAATATTATTCGGCTGCTGAGCATTTTGTAGCCCTTGTGATGCATCTCTTGGCAATAATTCTTGAGACAATTGAATTTTGTATGCGAAAACATTAGATCGGCTAATAGAATATATCGTAGATTCTGGAGATTCACAATTGAGTAGCACGTCGACAAGTGGACCACAATGGATCTATATGGACATTTCCTCTTAAAGCATTCTAGATCATCAGGAAACTTCATCCAAAGATTTTAGAAAACTAAAGATATTAAACACGCAAAGAAAAAATATGGTTGGGCATGGTAACGGCAACTACACTATGTTCATTATAACAATATATTGTTGTCGTACACAAATAATTGTTATTTTTATTTGATATCAGCAAAATTATAGTTACTGTCAACATATCAATGTTTATCGCAATTATAAATTTGAGTATTGTTGACTGGAAAATAATTATTTTTCTAACAACTTAATAATGATAACTTTCAAAACATATTTAACTGCTCACAATCATATTATGATATTAAATAGCAATAACATGATAACTCTCTTTAAGTTATCAAAATATTTTTACTCTAATAATTTATTGTTAGCCCCATTCGTTAAATAATTTTCCATCAGTTGTGACGTTTGTTTAACATATGCCTATGGAATTATTTGTTAGTGAGTGGTTCACAATTAAAAAAACAAAAAAAGAAATCGACGCAAATAAATTTAATGTTTTCATTAATTATTATGACATAACCACTGTAACATAATATAATTACTTCTAATTTTGTTATGATTAACATGACAATAATATGATAACTTGTAAGCTTATTATGATTAACATGATACTAAAATGATTGCTTCTTAATTTATTATGATTAACATGATAAGAATATGATTAAAGGAAAAATATTATGAATATATACGAATATATTTGGTCATAATATGATTCAATAATAATCGTAATATGGTGACTACAATCATGAATCTTATCATAATATGTTGCTCTTATAATATGTTTACCACAACCATGTTTTTTCTTTGCGTGTTCCAATTAAAGTGTTAAGCGAATAAGAATTATAAACACCAGTTTTACTTGTAACAATATCAAATCTTAAACAAAAACAACAACAATAAACATTGATCTTTTCTTACATTCCCGACTGCAATTGGGTGCTTTTTTTGTCAACTCCAAATGTAGTTGTAAGTGGGCAAAGAAAAAAACATAGAAACCTTGTTAATTAATTTTTTGAATCCCAAGAAAAACTTTGAAAAAAAATGGTTTAAAAAGTATTGCAGTTTGGTTAATGTGATAATTGAATTAATTATTTTTTTTTTTGTTAAAAGAAAATTAAAAAATTAAATTAATGTGATAAAAGAATCAACTATTTTTTTGTTGAAAGCAAATTAAAAATATAATTTTGGTTTAATAAACATTGTAGTTGTTTTGAAATATATTTTTAATTAAATTATTAATTAAAAAACAAAAAATCTTAATTGATTTTTTCGTTTTAAATAAAATAATTTACTGCCTGTTTTTAGATCGCGAGCACAAAAGCAACTCGTTTAACTAACATTTAAAACAAAAACCAAATTTCATAATTTTTTTGTCAAACTAGTCATATTTGCTCTCGCATTCTAAAAACAGGCAGATAAACTTTTAAGGCCCAACCATAATGTGCTTAAGTTGGCTTAATCAAATGTGCGAATACATGCAAATAATATGAGGCAAACTATATTGAACTTAAGGTATTTTTGCTAAGTTGAATGAAACTGTCATTTGCTTAAGCAAGGTGCGAATATAATCGCACATTCCGTACGGAATCAAATGTTTTTTATTTGGTTTTTGTTTTTTTAAGCACATTTGAGAAAGTTTTTGATAATTTATGACAGTAGGTTAAGCAAGGCTATGCATATTATGGTTGAGCCTTTAGAATTGTTGTTGGGAATTGTCAAAACCCGTGCTAAAGGTGCATGTAGACGACATGTTTTTTACATCTGACTTGTCAACTTTTCAAGTCACATGTAATTGTGCATGTCTGTCAAAATTGCTGTTTTACAGAAGGTTTATAATATTCGGTCACAAAAGTACATGTAATTTGCTTCTGACATTGTCTCTGTTTTTTTCGCATAGTTATTGCAAAAACCAAAATAAAAATGCCGCCACGAAAATTTTTATTTACGCCGTAAAATAGTTTAGCCATCTTAACATATCTTTCTTTTAATTCAAAGATACCAATTTACGAAAACGGTGAAACGGTTTTTATATATATATTCACATAAATTCTATTCAATGGTGCGAAGATCATACATATCTCGGTATTGTAAAATATTAACTTCAGCCGGCTAATGATTCCGTCAATAGTGGACGCCGCTGCCGGTTTCCTACCGGCATTGATTTTTGATGTCAGATGTTTTGGCAGAAGAAAATAGAGCATGCTCTAATTGAAATTTTGTCAGATGACTTTGTATCTGACTTTTACAGAAGCAAAGTTTAAAAGGTAACACACGACATGTATGTATTTTGCAGTGGGAAATTTGACATGTCAGATGACAAAAACATGTCGTGTACGGTCGCCTTAAATGTTATTAAATCAATTAACACATTGTTTGAAACAGCAAAGGTTTTTGAAACATTTTTTTTATTAAAATTAAAAATATCTTTTATTGAAAAAATATATTCAAAATTTAACATTTCTAGCAATTTTTTAGTAATCTAACATTATTGGCAATGGGTGCAAAATCAACAATTTGTTTGCTTGATTCTATGAATTTGGTGATTAGAGACAATTTTTAATTTTTTCTCTGAATTGATCGTCTGGAAACAGACGTTCTTTTGCATTGAAAATGATCACATTAAAAAATTTGTCAACCCTAGATGTGTTCTGCTCGTCGAATCGACGAAGCTTATCTACTCTTTATGGTGTATTTTTTTATGTGTATTTAAATTACGCTTTTTTTTAATATGAAAGCTTTAAAAAGTTTATTCATATCGAATTTTGAGAGATAAAAAGAACTTTTAATTTTAATTTTATTTTTATTTTTTTTTTAAGCAAATGCTTAAAAACAACTTTTGAAATTTTAATTTTTAATAATCGTTCCGCAATTTTTTTTTTTTTTAATAGTTAACAGTAACCTTAATATACTAAAATGAAGAGTAACCTTCCAGGGTTAAATTGTTGACTACCTGCAACAAAAGGTAAAATAAAAAAGTAGTGCAAATAATCCTCAATTAAAGTTAATTCTGTAATCGCCATTTTCTCAATGTATCGACAAACAGCCTGTTACTTAATGTCAACATAAATTTATTGGACCTGTCATGTGCACCCTGTTGTGTGTTTCAAAAATGGTTGGCAACGCCAACTCCGAAAGGAAAGGGACAGCAACAGTTATAGTTAAGAGAAAGATAGATATAAATAAATAAAGAACTAGAAGAAGAGAAGCAAAATAAACACATAAACAAATTGCTGAAAACAAAGTTTATGGGAAATATGGTTGGACGACATTTTGCTTGGCCGAGGCTTCTTGGTCGTCGAAAACCAAAATGTCGTTCCTTTTGCTTTTTGCTTTGACGAATGGTGAGTCCGGTGGCCGGAGTAAAAATCAACTAGAGAAAAAGTGGTTTTTTTATTGGCATTATTATTTTATTGAAGTGGAAACTAAAGCTACTTAATATCTAAACTTAAACGTAGTTTGAAATTTAAATTTTGAAAACGAAAAGTCCAAGTAAAGTTAAATATATCATTATAAAATTAAATTACACCATCATACCACTGCCACTTGCCACCGCCAGCTAGTCCGACTCATCCAACGCTGGAGCAGCTGCGTCAGCACTACCACGCCAGGGGTGCTTGGTAAAAGAAAAAGGTTTTGTTAGACATAAGAAAGTGCTAATCTGGACGACTCGACGGACCGGACAGAAATCTGAAAATAAAAAAAAGAAATAATAAAAAAAAAAAATAAAAGAAAAGGTTTAAAATAAAGGAAAAAAGGTTTTAGGAAATTTTATTTAGTTTTTGTACTTACCGCGGGTAGCCCAGTCCGTTTTGGGGATTTTGATGCCAAACGTGCGCGAAGAGTAGGTTTGAGCTCAGGCCGGGAAATCGTCGGGAAAAAAAATACCAGAATTAGTGGTTGAAAGATTAGAATATAATAAAATTTTCTAAGATTGAATACTAATAAAAAGATAAAAAAAAAAAAAAAAAAAAAACACCTAGAGAAAAAAAACCTGAAAAAAATACAAAAAAAAAAGAAACTTAAGAAAAGAAAATATTAAAGAAATACTTACCGGAAAACGCCTGGACTCGGACCTAGACGAACGACCAAAACCTTGGAAAAGCTCCATGAGCCGTCAGCCGTGGTCCGAAGAAGAGGAAAATAATTAGCAGTTAGCCATCGAGAAGGAAAGTAGTAGTTTCTGCCGAAGCTGAAAAGAAAGGTGTTTAGCAGTAAACTGGAGGAATTGTGAAATAAAAAGCACAAAAAAAAAATTGAGATTACAGATGGTAAAAAAAAAACCCAAATTAATGGTTAAAGTTAAAGTAAAGCTAAATATTTGATTGATAACTACCATTTGCTAAAACCTAAAAGGTCTGATTTTGTGAAATTTTTACATTGATTGATAAATATTCAAATGAAGTTGTTTTTAAAGGAAATCTTGTGTTTTGCGAAATAAATAATGAATTTTGTAATGTTAAAACGAAATTTTTAAGAAGTGTTGTCCTTTAAACATGATGGAGTAGATTTAAACAAAAAGCGGTGAGTAAGGGAGGGAAGGAAAAATATGTGAAAATGGTAAGGTGTAGTCTGTTTAGGGACATCCAGGTAAACCTCAAGGTAGGATGTACGGTGGGACTGAAAGTCCCAAAGGGAGGGCAAATATTAGGCCAGCCACCTGCCTAATTATATGTGTATGTGTGTGTGTTTTATAGAGTCGCAACAACTTTACTGCTTCGGGTCCCAAATATCTTTGTTTTATTTCGTATTAGTAATTTCTTGTAGCTGGTATGATTTTTTTTTGTGCTCGGGACTACTGCCAGCAAGTCGGCAAGAACCACCCCGTCCGGCGAGCTTAAGCCGCGCAATATGCCAGCATACCAGCGCCGCCGACAGTCTGGCCATAATTGCTGGTTGTTGGGTAAACCGCAACCAGTTGGTACTTTTCCCCGTCCCGTACAGTACAGACCGATAAACTGTCTGTTAACGATTTTGGGTTTCTCAATATACCGACAAAAAACATTGTTTTCAGCTGGCAAAGCCACTCAAAATACATGTAAAAGTTGGAAGTCAGCTGATTGAATTTATCTGTACGGCAAATAAAAGGAAAATAAATAATTGGCAGATGAGTGCCGGTTAGCTTTGCGATAAAATCGAAGCAAATGAGAAACCCAAATTTCTTTAATGTGCAGTTTTTCGTTGGGAAAAAAGATAATCGCCTAATGAGAAAATGGCCATAAAACTATTAAAAGCTTAGCTGCAAAAAAAGAGATATTTCTCAAAAATTTGATCTAGTTCGAAGAATGTAATCACAGGATGTAGGGTGTTATACGAATATGGTTCGCTTTAAAAATGCTTTTTATGACAATATTATGCACAATATTTAAATAAACAAAACAAAGAAAAGGTAATAAAACTAAATATATTGTAAATATTTTAACTGCTACAAGTGGGCGAATAGAGTTTACCTTATAATTCGATAAAATAAAACAAAAAAAAAAAAAAAGGAAAGATCCACACAAAGCCTATAAATTTAAATTGGTTCTGTTTATTTATCTGTCAGCATTTAAAATGACAAGATTGGGTGTCATCAAAGAGTCGATAATTTTTCAACACAATATTATTATTTTCTTTAATTTTAAGAGACAAATTTTAAACAATGGAAAAAAGAAAGACGTGAAATAAAATTTATTGGTTTTTCAGAAGCAAAGAAAAAAATATTATAAAGGAATTTTAATATGATTTCATTTGTTGTTTCTGTGTATCTGCATGTGTCTGTACCAACATGACTACGGGTGTCTTCATTCACTTGTCATCTGCCTATTTAAATGTGTTGTTGTAAGAATCCAAGAAAGAGGGTATGACTGTCTGTCTGCCTGTCCGTCTGTATGTGTTGGTGTATGTTTAAATACGTTTTTCACTTCAACTCATGTTAACTCATGCTCAGCAATATTGTGAATGCTTGTGTTGGTGGTTGCATTTGTATTGCTGTCATTTGCCACTTGTTGAGTGTTTGCAAATTGCAGTTATTTGCTTATGTATGCATGTGCAACATGCATTCCAATTAATTAAAGTGCATCTTCATCATTATCATCAACATGATCATCTTCATCGTCGCTGTAGTCTTCTTGTTCGTCATGCAGACTTTGATGATTGCATACTACGTACTCTTGAATATCTTACAGATGCTTGGGTACATACTTCCACTTAAATCTATGTTATAATAAATTGTCTATTTACATACTTATTGGATAGAATATTTTGCTCTCATGGATAGTTTGAAAAGATGTGTAAATAAAGATTTTTCTACAAGTTTTTTATTTACTTCTTTCGACTTTTTGTATTAGTTTTTTTTTTAAGGGAAATACTTCCTATTTTATGATAAGGGAAATATTGTAATTGTGGGTATAAAATTATATATCCCAGTAAAGAGTTTTTGTGTTACTAAAAAAAAAAATTTTTTTTCAGTGCATTATGGGTTATTCCGTATAACCACGAGTACGCCCAATTATTGTTCTTTTTAACGGTCAGAACGTTGTTCTAAATCACTTATTTTCTTTTTCATCGTGCATTATGATCGGACTACCCTTTATATATAGATGCTCCCGTGATTCCTTTAAGGAACCAGGTACCTGTTTTCATCCCAACTTTTTCTTAGCATCGTAATCTTCCGCACATACCCAGAAGAGACAGAGCTAAGACTGTCTCTTCTAAGTATCTGCAGGACGTCCTCTTCTACAGCTGCCTTGGGGGTTCCAACTCGATTACACTTCGGGATATATCCTCCAGTGCGGCAAATTTCTAGGGCAATTGATGATTGTTATGTGAGCGACAAAAGCATAAGGTTAGATATTGTACTCGGCCAAAAAGCTTTTTATTAAAACACCTGTTCGTAAAGACCTGCATTGCGTTAGGCATGCTTGACTTAAAGTTGTAGTGAAATATCTTACCATGAGAGGATAATCCTGTTGATCTCCACTCGTTGCTAAGGCGACCGAAGGCTTGATTTACTGCTGTTATTGTGTTTGCGATGTCCGCATCTGATGCACCGGATTTTGTCAATACACTGACATATTAAAATTATCTACTATATTTATTTATTGAAATTCTGATCAACAAGTTTAATAATCACGGAGCAGGAGTATTAATGATAGCTTCAATCTATTCCAAATTTTGTGTTGCTAAGTCTTTTGGGGTTTTACAAACGAGTGGAAGACAAGAAGCCTCCTCAATAAGAGTAAGTCAAAAGTTAGTATTATGTTGCGTATCCTAACCGTTCATACAGGACTACGGGCATACCTGCATCACGTTGATGCTTCGTCCTCCTGTCAACCTAACCTAACCTTACCTAGGTCTAAAATTTACCATAATTCCAATATAAATCTTGCCACTAAAGTAAGTTACTGGCGGAAATTTGTTCAAAAGATGTTGATATGTAGATGATATTCTACACAAATTACTTTTTTATAATTCTGAACTTAAACGCATAACCGGGTACCCGTGTGTCCACTTTAGCAATTTTAAACGTTTCTATTGAAACTTCGGATCTGGGAAATTTAAATATTTTTGAGTCGTTTTGTTAACCAACTATGAAATTCGGTTTAGCAATTCCATAACTATAAGCTTGCAAAGATGACACCCACGCAAGCACGTAACCGGCGTACTCGTTTAGCCAATAGATTTTATATGAAAAAAATTAGCAATAAAGAAGCTGTTTAAAGGTCCTTTTTATCAAATATATTAAATTATCTAATTAATTTTTCTTAATTTTTAATCAAAGGTTTCTAAAATTAACATTTTTCTTTTGGAGGTAAAAATTACAATGGGCTACAAGTGTCACAAATGTTATATGTTTGCGTTGTATTTTTTTTGTTTATTTGCCTGCTGTATGTATATTGATTTATAGCTTGAATTCATTTTTTTGTTATAATAATTAATAAACAATTAAAAATTTTAGCTATTTATGTATAAATGAAAAATGTTTGTCAGTTTGTTTGTTTGTATGTTGGATTATAGACTCCTAAACTACTTAACCTATTTTCCTGAAATTCTTACAGTAACATCAAGTGAGCCAGCCCTAAAAGTAGGCTACTTATTTTTTCAATAGGGGAAGGGGAATTGGTACCCCCCATAGGATGCCAATACGCACGCATTTTGTTAAACTTTTGGTAGGAGGACCCTCTGAACACCAAAATTGAAATAAAATAGCAGCGGGGGAAGTGGTACCCCCCATAAGACGCCAATGTTTAACATCGCATATCTTAAGAACTGCTATAGTGAGAATGTTCAAACTTTGTAGAAGTCACTCTTATGGTATACTTAACTTTTGAAAATAAAAATAAAGCGGGTAGGCGCAGGGGGGAAATACCTCCCATAGGATGCATATATTAAATATCGCTCAACTGAAGAACTATGAAAGGGGGAGTCTTCAAACGTGGTTAAAGCTACTATTATGGTAAACTATAAATTTCAATATAAAAATGGGCGGGGTAGACAAAGGAGGAGCAATACCCCTCATAGATAGAAATATTAATAAGAGCCCCTGCACGCATTTTGTTGAACTTTTGGTTATATAGCAGCGGGGGAAGTGGTACCCCTTATAGAACGCCAATGTTTAATATCGCATATCTTAAGAGAGGTATACTTCACCTTTGAAAATAAAAATAAAGTGGGTAGGCGCAGGGGGGAAAGACCTCCCATAGGATGCATATATTAAATATCTCTCAACTGAAAAACTATTAAAGGTAGATTCTTCAAACGTAGTTAAAGCAGTGTAGCGAAGTGCACCGGGTTAAGCTAGTCAATTATAAAAATTATAATTAAATAATTTGTTAGATTTTAATAAAACGGGTTTTAAATCAAATAGTTTTTTGCTGTGAAATTTTAATTAATTGAAAAAATTATTGATACATTCGGTGGTGTAGGGTATTGTATGGTCCGTCTTCAGTGACTGAAATTTCTTATTTTTTTTTTTTAAATGTCTTCCAAATTTTGAAAATTGGGTCATAATTTATCATAGATTCCGTCAAAGCTCCACTTACTAGCTTTAAGACTAAAGTTTGTATCAAAGATTTGTGTGTCTTAAGCTACGTAGCCTGAAAAAAAATTGAAACATTTTCAAACCAAATCCTATATTTTGAAGAGAAACTTAGATAAGAGAGAGAGATGTTGACATTTAAGTCTTGATATTTCAAAGTTCACTTTCTTATCAAACCTTAGTTAGCTCTTAGTTCAATAACACAAAAGAATGCACCCTTTTCAGAATACCAATTTGAAGTATTAATTAGTTTTGCATAAGCATCTCCTTACAATTCAAATAAAAGCCATAAAGACTTTTTACTGGGTACATAATTTTCACTTATTTCTTTAAAAAAAAAAAAAAAATTAAAATATACTTAACAACTACTTGTATTGGTTCTTCTTGGAACCCTGTTGTAAGCTTCGCTTTAACTCTTATAATAAATAATTTAATTCATATGCACATACTTTAAGCATTTAGTCAGACAAACATGCAGATATTCATTCATTTATGCAGTCATTCTCATTCGCTCATTCATTTATTCATTTTGTTCTCATTGTGTAGTGCATTCATACATTTCATTCATCTGACTGACAGCAAGACAAAAGCTGTTCCTGGTGTAAAATTCAAGTCAAGTCGTTGTTTTGTTTTGTTGTAATTTGGTTTTTGTCGTTTTTTTTGTTTCTTTTATTACTATTGTTTTTGTTTTATTCCTATATAAGAATTTTTTTTTTATTAACACTAAACAAGTGTTAAGGAACTACTGAACGCGTACAACATCGGGAAAATGTATGAAAAAAAAAACAAAATCAAGAAAGGAACTTGTATTTTTATCTCCTTTTGAAAAAGGAATAATAAAATAAAATATAGAATGAAAAAATAAATAATACCAGTTGTCACATTGATATGCTTTTGTACTGCGTGTAGAGTAGGAGGGTGGTGAAAAAAGTTTTCGGGTTTAATTTCAAATGATTTGGCTTAAAAACTTGTTACATCTTCGTAATAGAAATATGTAATTAGAAAATAAGATTTATAACAAAAATTTCAAATTTAATACGATAGATAATTTTAACGATGCTAATAAATAATCATTTTTGTTTTAAAGCCGTAAAGTTACTTTAGGAAACTTTTTATACAAGCCTCTTAATTCTAAAGAATTTTGAAGTGTGTAAGAAGAATGAATGCCCTGCAGTCTATCACTTGTTTGCAACTTTTTTCTTTCTTAATTCTATATCCGAAACATGTCTTTAAGTTTAAATATACACAAAGTAAAGTGATTTTGTCTTCTTTACCTTTTTATAACTACACTATAATACATGGGAGGGTATAGACAATTCTTAAAAGTGTTTGTAACGCCCTAAAATAACAGCCGCCTTTTGGTATACATACACTCAAAGAAAAATGCATCTTTATATTGATTGTGCGCTAACATCAGAGTTGTGACATCAATGTTATTACAAATGACATCAATGAAGCAAAAAAAATACATTAATCCAATGACGAACGTCATTAACATTTTTTTGTCATATTTTATGTGTCATCTATAACATGACTACAGTGACACTATGACAATTTGATGACACATTTTGTATATTATTGACATTAATTCCATGTTTAAAAAGTAAAATAAGAAGCAAAAATTCCCATATTCTTTTTCTTTAAATTATTCTGTTGAATACATCACATTTTGAATGAAGAATGATTTCGAAAACCATATCCGGCATGCTGCTGGTGTCTTAAATTGAGAGTTCTTTTGTAAACAAAGGACGGAATGCAACAAAAGTGAAACAAACATGCGTTACGGTTTGTAAATAATAATAATCTCACACTTTGGATTATGTCAATTTCAAACTGTCATTAAACTGAGTCATCGCACTGATGACATTTTTTTATTAAATTGACTCCAATTCGTCCTTTCTGTGATGCGGCTGTGTCTTTGCAATGACGACATTGTTTTATCTGATGACAATTTGGCCAATTGATGTAAAGGCGCTTACATCACAATAATGAAAAGTGTTATGGGGAATAAAAACGAAGACACTTGTCATAGTACTGATGTCAAAATACATCAGCATTATGACGCCTTTTCTATCAGTGTATTAACTATTGATCGTTTTTTGTTTGAATCAGTACGCAGAAAATATTCCAGTAATTTTTTTTTCAATTAAACCATTAATCAGGAATAAAATCAGTTTTAATTAAAAATTTAATCAACTGAATGAAACGTTAACTTATATCAAGAATATGACTGAAGAAAATGTTGTTATTTACAAAACAAATATTTGATTAATAATAATTTTTTAATTAATATCACAATTTTTTTATTGAAATCAATTCCTATTTTTTCTGTGTATTGTCCCGAAGTAATAGAGACAATTTGATAAAAAGAAAACTTAAGCTAAGTAATGAAAGGTGATCACAAATATATTCCAAAAGCTTGGCGGGTTAAGAGAACATAAAGTTTTTTGTCTGCCCATTGAACACAAAAAGGATTTTTAACAGATTTGCTTGTGGTGTAGGGTATCATAGAGTCGAGCATGACCGACTATAACTTTGTGCTGGTTATATTTACTTTTTTTTGTTATTTATAAATTTTATCCTTCATACAATATTCCTCTTTATTTGTTATCATTCTTTTGTGCCTCTCCCGACGTGCATCCTCAAAACAAACTCTTACTCTTCATTTTATGTCAATGATGAAGTGTGTCGCCTTCTACATGAACCTTAAAATGCGTGCAAAATTTACATCTAGCATGCATGAAAAACACTTGTCAGTAGATGTTTTTGTTTCGGTTCCTGTTGCAAATCGGGTTATTGCCTGATTTTGCCGAAGACAGTAACAAGAAGTCAGAGGGGATGTGACAGAAGGCACAAACATATAAACAAGATTTGTCCGTTTGTAAGCATGTGGGGAAATGTTGTATGTTAACAAGCTTTGCATAAAATAATGCCTTGTGGAAATTTGCTCCTTGTAGAAGTGGCTAAATTTTTTCAGAGATGGGTAAGCGTGATTGGTTTTGTATGGTTAAATTCTACTGAGAGTTGTGAATTTAATGACTGACAAGTTTGGAAATGAAATTGAAGTTTAATATTCCTCTGTTTATGAAATAGGATTTAAGGAAACGTAACCTTAGTAATAGAAATAAATAAAAAATAATAAAACAAAATTTTAGCAACGGCCGCAGCACGAACAGCTTGTGTGTATATTGTGTTTATGTTCTGTTTGTGCACAATCATTTTGCTGGCTTTTTGTTTTTTTTTCGTATGTGTATTTTGTTTTTGTAAAAAATTTTCGGTTTTTTGTATCAACCCAAAGGCGCTACGCACAACAGAAGCGAACCGAACACAACGTAGTTTGCGGTTTAAAAAAAAAAAACCGAAAGGAATTTAATGTTCTTATCTTTTTGTTGAGTTGGATAAGAACAGTATAATTTTTGTGTTCAAAAGATGACAAAAAGGGAAACATTATTTTTTTTAATGATTTTCTACACAAACACTATTGGCGTTTGTGTTTTCAACAAATCTACCGAACCCAACGCTAAGGAACGATATTTAGTGTTTATTTTCGATCACTGATATTTTGACATATAAATTCAATAAAATTACCGAAACTTCAAATATGTTCATAGATATTAATTATGAGAATAATAAAGAATAAATCTTCTTTATCCGCAAAACTTTGGAATCATATTTCTTTGAAAACTTATCACTAATCATGAGTCATTTTGACCTACAGCCTCGTTAAATTTCGGAATTTGCAATACCCAAAATAGTGAAGTTTGTGTCTTCCAAAAGGTCTACGCATTGATTGAGATGTCTAAGGTGCACAGTATAGTGGTTACAAGAAATCAATGTTAGATTTTCCATCGGCGCAACCCCCTTATATGTGCCAATAGCATAAAAAATGCGATTGTTAAAGTTTCAGCTTAATCGGATAACGCTAACATGTGCCTCATTGAGAATAAATTAAGGAAAAACAGCGATTTTTCACTAAAATTCGTATTTCCTTGAATTTATAACCGAAACCATTCATTCCAGGAACCTAAGTAGAGTCTTGTTTTATAGGAAATTTTATTCTTATTAATTTTGATATTGATAGTTTTGTTCCTTATACCAATAGATAAAGTGCTATTTAGCATTAATTAAGGACAAAGAACTAAAAATTTTAGTGGAAAATCGTATTGCTTTGTCCTTATTTAATGCTAAATATTTCTTTATCTTTTGGTATATAAAACTATTAAAATCAAAATTAATAAGAATACAATTTCCTATAAAACTAGACTCGACTCAGGTTCCTAGAATGAATGGTTTCGGTTATAAAGATAAAGATATACGAATTTGAGTGAAAAATCGCTGTTTTTCTTAATTAATGCTCAATGAGACACATGTTACCGTTATCCGATTGGGCTGAAGCTTCACCAATCGCATTTTCTATCCTATTGGCACATATTAGGGGTGTGCCCCGACGGAAAATCCAGCATTGATTTCTGGTAACGACCCTATTAGGTTCGTTACAAGATATGGTTAATTTTTTTTTTGGGGCTATCTTTTGGTGCTTCCCTCTTAAATGTGCCAAAAGCCTAGAAAATCCGATTGACAAAGTTTAAGCTTAATCGGATAACGCCAACACGTGCCTCATTGAGCATAACTTAGGGAAAAACAGTGATTTTTCACTAAAATTCGTATTTCTTTGTCCTTAATTTATGCTAAATATCAATTTATCTATTGGTATAGGGAACAAAACTATCAATATCAAAATTAATAAGAATAAAATTTCTTATAAAACAAGACTCTACTTAGGTTCCTAGAATGAATGGTTTCGGTTATAAAGGCAAGGAAATACGAATTTGAGTGAAAAATCGCTGTTTTACCTTAATTTATTCTCAATGAGGCACATGTTAGCGTTATCCGATTAAGCTGAAACTTTGTTAATCGCATTTTTTATGCTATTGGCACATATAAGGGGGTTACGCCGATGGAAAATTTAACATTGATTTCTTGTAACCACCCTAGTGCACAGTGACGATTTGTGCTTACTAGAAAGAAATAGGAATATTTCGAAAATTGTATGCGGATTACCTTTCTAGGGCTGCCTTTCTTGGGTTACCTTTTTTGGGTTAAAAATATTCATGATAGGAAATAACAAAACTATAAAAACTAACCTTTAAATACAGAATTATTTAAACATAAACAATTTTCAATGAAAAGAATCGCTCTTAAACCTTCTTTCAGTTTCCTGTCCCACAGTTTGTTTACTACTGCTTGATAAAAAAAAAAACACAACACGAACTTAATTATACACATCTGCTTTATAAATTCAGCATAATATTAATAAGTCTTTGAATTTGTTTTCAGCTTCTTTTCAATTTTTTTCATTTGTTGTAATTTTAATGTTGAAAATCTTGTTACAAAAAGTTCCAAATCTCAAGGGGGAAGGCACATACTATAAACTCAATGGAGCTTCTGAAGCCACCTTAATTGGTAGCACTTCATTTTTTTGCTGACTATCATCTCAACTATTAATTACTTATAAACATTTTGTTTGTCTGATTTATTATTTTGTTTTTTTTGGTTAAGCAAAAGAGAGAAATAAATAACTATAGCTTATACATCAACATGAAGATCAGCTTGTTATATACTTTAATACCCAGCCGGTTTAAGTCAGGCTTCTTTTCATGTTACACACACTTTACCTTCGCATAAATTGTTATCTTTATGGCGCTTGCTATAAAGTTAATTATTTCAAAAATGGCAAATAAAAGAAGAAAATATTTTTGCTGGATCCTGTTTTCTATGCTTAAGATAATCTTTTTCTGTTTGTAATTGAAAATTATAAAAACTGAATTGTGGTTTTCAATTAGAAAAATTTCCTAATAAAATTTTTTTTTTTTTTTTATAAAAATATTGTGATTATTTTATGATTTTAATGGAGTATTATCTAAATTGTATTAGATATTAATAAGAGATAAAAAGAACACCAAAGTTAATATGTATTATAAAATAAATATTTGACTTGGCTCAACTATGGAAATGTTAATTAAGATAATGATACTTTATGCCATCAGAGATGAGTTTGTGTTGTTATTTGTAACGCAAGGAACAGAAAAATCATTTCCATATGCATCTATAAAGTACCAATTGCCATGAAATCACTATGTTAGCTGATTAAGCGATGTCTGTCCGTTTGGCTGGGTGGCCAGCACTCAGGCTAGACTTAAAAACATTGTGCATAAAGCACAAGTCGCAATTTTGAGTTTTTATCTTAAGGGTCAAAAGAAAATGGAAATAATCGAATTGTTGAAAAAATATTTAAAAGCTTCTTATAGAGACTATCCGAATTGCTTTATACACAGAAAAAAATTTGCACCAGTAAACACGCATTAATCAAAAATAAAATCAGTTTTAATAAAATATTTAATCAAGTGAATTAAACGTTTAATCAAGTGAATTAAACGTTTAATCAAGTGAATTAAAAGTTTAATTGATATTATTAATTTGTATACTGGTGCAAATTAATGTTGCCAATTAAACGCTGAATACACTTGATTGAACGTTTAATTCTCTTAACTAAACGTTTAATTCACTTGATGAAATTTTTAATAAAAACAGATTTTACTTTTGATTAATGCATTTACTGGTGCCAAATTTTTTTTCTGTGTACACACTGAGTAGAAAACTCAATCCATCCGTACTTAAATCAAGCCAAAGCGGTGTCCATTGTACGATTTTCTTTTAATCAAGTGAAAAATGCTTGATTTTAGTAGGGATTTTTCAAGTACCCCCTTACCCCAAAATGGGATTTATCACAGAAAAAAAATTCAAAAATTAAATCAGTTTTAGTTAATCAAAAACTTAATCAAGTGAATTAAAGGTTTAAACAAGTGAATTAAACGTTTAATCAAGTTAATTAAACAACAATAAGGTATTTATGGCTAGGGTAAGTTTTTCACATACTTTTTCTATTGAATCAAGTGAATTAAACGTTTATTTGATACGATTGACCTTGAAATCAAACTGCGTAGATGGCGATGGATAGATCATACCCTCAAGAAAGATGTGAGAGAATCCTGCCGCACATCATTATGGTGGAACCCTCAAGGGACTATAAGTCAGGGAAGACCAAGAACAACATGACGACGCAATACCAACTATGACATCACCCAGATGAATAAATCCTGGGATGAACTAAAACAATTATCAAGAAATAAAAACAACTATCGATCTTTTGTTATGGCCCTACGCTCCACACGTAGTTAAAGGAAATTATATATATATATATATATATATATATATATATATATATATATAAACTTGTTTACTGGTACAAATTTAATTAACGTTTTAATTAATATCCAAAATTTTTAAATTGAAATCAATTTTTTAATTTTTCTGTGAATTAAGTAAAAGAGAGATACAAATTTATCTAAAACTTCGCTTGATTCAAGAATTTCCAAGTTGATTTAATCCCGAATTCTTATTTGAAAAAAGTTGAAGGTGAGATATTGATTCTTACCTAAAACACTTAACCCAGTGAACCAGAGCTAGACAAAAACAATATTTTATAATTTGATTTTCTGTTAGTCTGTGTTCATACGGCTCATGTCTTATTGACAAGATTGCTACTTTATAGGCGAGAGGGACGAGAGGAATAGAAACGTGTTTACAGATGCATGTACTGTCTTTACGTTTTGCTTTCTTATTCGTTTCTATTCGTTTTCAATATCAAGTAATACAAAATAAAAAACATGACGTCAACATGACCTGCATCACTTGAACGCCAATTCATGTTCAAAGAAGAAAAAGGAAGAATCTTGTCAATAAGACATGAGCCGTATGTACTCAGACTTACATGTATGTTAATCGAACGAAGTCTTCGTTCGAAATCGACGAACAGGTCATAATTCCATTCTTCAGTTAGTCAGTGGGTTATTAATGGGCCCGAAGTCTTTTATTAGAGTGGGGAGTAATTTTGCATCGACAGATGCCTCTGCTTTTAATAACTCCGGTGGAATTCCGTTACAGCCAGGCAAAAATTGATGTTTTTGGAAAAAAATTTATGAAAAACTTACCCTGGCTATAAGTTTTGCTAGGAACACAACTGGAACGAACGACGAATTATTCGCAACGAATATTCGTCATTAGAAAAAGAACACATTGGTGTATATGAAAGTACACACAATCATTGCGTAGACCGAAATTCGTCGTGCGTAACGAACTCTGCGATAGGTTTATTTATATTTCTTACGCAGACGAACGACGAATAAATTGGGAAAGGGACAGTGCAGCATGATATAAAAGTATAATATTTGTTAAAAATCGTGAAAGCTGTAAAGAATCACAGGGACAAATCGCTTCTATTGCGAACTTGGCTAAAATTCGCGTAAAATTGCAAACTTTGGTGAAATTGGTGAAAATTCACATTAATACCTGTAGTTTACGCACATATTGTGTCTCATATGACGAACTTTCGCAACGAATTCTTGCCGACGAATTCGTCGTACTATGCGAAGTTCATCGTTCGTCCCAGTTGTCTTTATACCATTATGTTGGTTATATGAACGAATTTGTACCTAAATTTAGTTATGAGGTTTCTAATTTTTTTTTTCTCAATAATATTTGCATTTAAGCAGCAAAAGCACTTAATTACAGATGTCTCTTAAGGAAGTTTAAAAACAGATTGCAATAAATTTTAAATACCAAGAAAAAAATTCAATACGTGCTTAAAATTAAAATCTTTATTAGTATTTCCTCAGATATCTTTTTACAACTCATATTTTATTTGTTCCAAGTTAGCAAGACCATCTTCTTTTCTGGACATTAATGAAGTTTTTTTTCTCTCTCTCTCTCTTCTTTTATACGAGTAAATATAGTTATGCTAATTTGTCAAAGTGCTGCATGGTCACTTGCCACTTGCTGGTGACAAAGAACGTGATTGTTGTGTAGCATGGCATGGTCGATTTTAGTTTTATTTATTTATTTTCCTATTTCTTGAGTAAATTTGCACCCATAACTCGTTGGTATATTTATTAAAGGAAGGAAGTTGTTAAAATTCGTTTAAATTTTTACGATTATTGACTATTTTGATAATAAATATTTAAGTTTGTTTAACTAAAATAGAAAATACTACAAAACGTTTACAATAAATGGCTTTTTAATGTGGAAAACAAAACAGTATCGAAAAATTTATTGAAATGACCACTTTGAGCCAGGTCACGAAATCCACGTTGTGTAAGTCAATTGATTTTTATTACAATTTCATAAAGTGTACGACAAGATGGGAAAGTTTTTGTGAAGAAATAATTAAAGGAATAATTTCTAAAGTTAAATTTTCAAAACAAACAATAAAAATTTATATTATTTATATTCAGTTAGCCAAGTAAAAATAAAAAAGCTTTTTAATAACGGCTATGAATTTAAATAAAAATAAAGAACCATGTTCTGACAATCGCATATTTTGAAATCGCAAGACGCCAGATTTGTTTCATGATGTTCTGAAACTAGTGCGTTTTGCTTGCGACCCGCCATAGTTTCTTAAATATATTGTAATGGGTGATTTTTTAAGAGCTAAAGGAAAGTTAAAAAAAAACACATAAAATTCAGAAAAATGCATGAAATCTTTATTTGAATCGATAGTACGGTCCATATAATTTAATGTTTGAAGATTATTTTATGCCAACGATGACCGTGACTGCGCCTCAAACGGTCCATCTACTTAGTCCAATTTTGGCATACTCTTTCCAACATTTCGGCCGGTATCTCATGAATAAATGCTTCAATGTTGTCTTCCAATGCGTCAATTGAAGCGGGCATATGTGTATACACATGAGCTTTAACATAGCCCCTCAAAAATAGTCTAAAGGCGTTAAATTGCACGATCTAGGCGGCCAATTGACCGGTCCCGAATGTGAAATAAAATGTTCACCGAACTCGCCTCTCATTAAGTCCATTGTCCACATGTCATGCAAGTCAAACTCTTGCATTTTGGGCAAAAAAAAGTTGGATATCATCTCACGGTAGCGTTCACCATTCACAGTTACGTTACGATTCGCATCATCTTTGAAGAAGTACGGTCCAATGATGCCAGCAGCCCATTAACCGCACCAAACTGTAACTTTTTCTGGATGCATTTGGAGCTTTTGCAATGCTTCTGATCTTCCCTCCAAAATCGACAATTCTGCTTATTAACGTACCCAATGAGCTTCGTCGCTGAACACAAGAAGCGCGCGATGAACTTTCTTAACAGAGCACGCATTTTGATAATAAAATTCAATAATTTGCAAGCGTTGCTCGTTTGTAACGCGATTCATTGTTAAATTATAGACCAAACTGAAGATTTTTGACAGTGAAACAAAACACGAAACGTGCGTCAGCTGTTTAAACCAGTGTTGCCAAAAAGATAATTGCTAAAAATCACCCATTAGTTCTCTTGATCATACTTTTGCGATTCGAAGTCAAAGTTTAAAGTCAGAATCGAAAATGCTAAGCGTTTTGCGAATGTCAGAACATGCCCGATATTTTGCTCGTTTAATTTTATACGAAATATATGTGTAGGAGAAAATATTGTTGAATACAACCGACTATATGATATTCCATAGCAATAGCTGTAGCTAATAAGAAACTTATTTTAACAAAATATTTTTGATATTTCTTCTATTACTGAGTTTAATATTTGTATCCAGTTAAACTTGTTCGGCTTGGAAAACGTTAAATAAAAAAGTTAAGAGTGTAAATGTATTTAAATATGGCACTTATTTTAAAGCCTTTAAGTACGAATGTTAGAACAATTAATGTGTTTTTATACCCTCCACCATTATCAGTGGCTAGTACGGGTATATCAAGTTTGTTGTTCAGTGTGTAACACTAAGAAATATTTACGTAAGACTCCATAAATTATATCCGATCAAGGCGTTTTTTTTTATAATACTTTGTCGTTTCTGCCTTATTCGCCTGCTTGTTAGTATGCCTGTTAAGAATACGCTTACATCTGAAAAGACTGATTTGTAAGTGTAATTTTTTCTTGTTTCTTAAGCAGATTGGTCTAATGCCAAGTTCACACTTAGGTTTTTAAACGCGTTTAAGCAAAATGTTGATTTAGCTTATCAAAGCCGTTGACATTACATTTGAGATGATTAAGATGACAGATGATTAAGAAAAAAAAACACACAACAAACACAAAAAAAAACAACAAACAAATTTATATATCTTTAAAGTATTAAAAATGGATAAAAACACTTTTATAAAGATTATTTTAATCATTTTAATGATGAAATTTGTGAAAATTTATGAATTATTTAAGGAAAAAAATAAAAACATTAAGCAGAAATCTTGGCCGGTTGTACACGATCATGTTGGCGATTCTACATTTGAGGTGTGTTCAGTTTATGAAGTGATTTAGTTGTAATCATATCAATTTGCAGTGATTAACAAATCACTTCAATGTTTGGGTAATCATCTCGATTTTGAAGTGATTAGAGCTTAATCACGTTCGAGCTGCTTAAACGCGTTTAAGAACGCAAGTGTGAACATAATATAACTAAGAAATAAATAAGTTTATGTATTTTCACGAGACGTCTTATACATGCCATATTATTCATGGAAACGCAGCAAGCTTATCGTCAATACAACAAAAACATTAAAAGTTCACTACGCGTTATCTAAAATATTCAGAACACGTACGCTAAAGGATCCCTCAGCGTACTCTTAAACAAAATAGGTACGTTTTCGTAAGGAATGTCTTATCAAGCTCTGTTTCTAACGATATAAAATTAATCCAATAAAAAGTTTAGTTATGATCGGTACACTATTAAATATAGGTCCTACGAGGACGGCCCTAAATTAGCCAACCTGACGTATAGATGACGACAGTAGTTTGAAAAAAATCACTTTTGTAAATGGTCCATATAAAAGATGTGTTTCAAGTTTCAAGCCGATCGCCCTCGACTATTGATATTTATAACCACAGATGGCACGCGGATGCAGAATTTCAAGGCAGTTGTGGTTACACATGAATGAAGGGCGTACCTTGTCAATACTATCGATTACAAAAGGGGATGGATCACAATTGGTATCAGTTTTCTGAGTACTCTGGGATCCAAAAACTATGATTAGTGCCACAGCTGTGATGACGAAAATGAGATAAAGGGTCTAGAGCACCTCCTATGTAACTGTCCTTCATTGGCGAAAAATCTACTGGTCGAAATGGAATTCGAACCCTTTGACGGCTTGTATGATATCTCTGGTACTACTGTGCGAGTTGTGTTTAGTGGAACTACATGACATTACAATGGATCATTGGATCTTAGTGCTTAAAATTTCTATTTTTGAGCCATGAAATTCGAAACATATTAGTTCTGAATCACCAGAAATTCCGAAGTCAGATTTTATGAAAATTGGTTTACAGATAAGCTCAAAACCCATATACTATAGTTTACTATAATTTTTATAACATGAAATAGCCTTCAACAATTTGGCTTCCAGATCCATAATTTTCCATTCATCCAATAAAATTTTCCCTCAACAATAAATTACAGTGTATGTATCAAACATAAAAAAATTTTAAATTTAGCACGTTAAATGGAAATCTTAATAACAACAAATTTTGTTATGTTCTTTAATATGTAATTTAACAATAAAGTAGAGGTTTTATGTCATAGCTCCGGCCGAACTTACCGGCAAATAAACCATACCAATACATTTTTTCGATATATATACAATTAAATATGTAATAAAACAATGAATTTACATTTACTAAATCCATTAAAGGAAACTTATTATGTAGTTTGCACTCATTCAGCTAGCTGAATTCACTTTAAATTTAAGATATTCGTAAAATACTGACAAATTATTATTATTGACACATATTCAGCTAGCTGAATTTTCTTTCAACAACTTACTTTATTAAAAAAAATTATATCAATAAAATAATATAGTTTGAACGAACTTATTCAGCCAGCTGAATAACATTAATGATTTAAATATTGAAAGAATTGGAACCACTTATTAGAATTAATTAAATTTTGACATTTCTCGAAATCAACTTATCGTCCAATTTCAACAAGTCGACGGTTGCTAATGCGTTATGATACGCAGCACAATACTGTTGAAACCATATCTTGTCCGGATCAAACGTATCTAAATTTTCAAATTAAATTTTCATGTTGCGGCAACAATCTCCATTGACCGTAACCCGAGCCCCTGATAAATTTTTTAAGAAATAAAGACCAGTTATGCCACACCAAACGGTGCATTTTTCTAGATGCAAAGGAGTCTGTAGGGTATGTTGTAAATTGGTCGTACTCCATATGCGGTACTTTTGTTTATTATTAACCCGTTAAGCCCAAAATATGCTGAACACAATTTCGCGTCTATTAGTTGCGCGAATCGATTACTGGTGTTTAAAGTAAACTTAGTTAATTTTTTGAGGGTTACTCAAGCTTAAATCTATTCGTTTTAATTTCTCAGAGAACACGATTATAAATACTAAAAAGCGAGCACAGTATGAAAGCTTGTTTAGCAGCAAACCCAAATTGTATTTGCCTTAAAAAAAATCCCCTTTTTGAGCCACTCCACAGCAATTAAATTAAATGGCCTGCAATTGTCAAATGCAATAAAAATTTCATAATGAAATTGCAAACATTACGACAACAAACCCACATGCTCTTTGAGTTATTTTAGTTTTTCTAAGGCAAAATAAAAATAAAACCGCAAGCACGTGCAAGACCACAAAGTTTTATACATCCAACATTTGTAAGCAATAAAAATCATCTTTAAGTAAAAAAAAAATAAACACATTTTTAATTAAAATCAATAAACTCAATTAAATTTTGCTTCTATTAATAACATATAGAACATGCAATCATACTCCAACACTAATGCAAAGTAAAACAACTAACCCATCAGGAAAAAAATTTATTCGCTTTTCTTTGCAAAATAAAAAATTTTGCTTTCTAAAGGAAGGCCTTCCAATGTTTTTAATTTTCTTATAAAAAACCCCCTTAAACACTCTTTAAATTTTCTTAGTTTTTATATGTCTTCTTACAGGTCTGTTTTACAAGATTTGGCGAGTTTTTCTATTGACATATAAAGAAGACCTTTGACAATCTTCTAGACTTTGCCTCAAGTTCTTGCAGTCTTTTAATTAGAAGCAGGCAATTCTCCATGTCAAACCGAAATTAATTTATAATTGGTCAAGAATACCCCTCAAAATAACAAGCCAACTGGGGGCACTCTTTTATCCTTCTTTTCCCCTCTGGTAAACATTTTTATCTGGGTGTCTAATCGAACTTTTCTTTTAACATTTGCAATAGCAATTACATATAAAGATACATACCCAATACTTTGTGTTGACTATTGGCTGCATTGCAGTGCTAAAGTTTTCTTATTGTTACTCGTACGAGTAGTTTCTATCCCTCTTTTCAGTAGAAGAAGGAAAATGCACAGTGGGTTGTAGTAGTCATGAATGTGTGTATGTGTAAAAATATTTGTAGTCATAGTGGTACGTGTTAAAGTATACTTTTGGTCACGTTCTTTGCACAACCAATAACTTTATAAAAAAACAAAAAAAAAACAAAAAACAAAATCGAATATAATTGTTAGAAGAATAAAGAAAGAAAAAGTAATCCAAAGAAAATAGCACGAGTAAAATTCTTTTCTTTTGTTATTTTTATATATTGTTTTTTACGATGTGGTTGTTCCTTTTATAGATTTTTTTTTCATTATTGCTAGTGTTTTCTTTAAACAAAGTTATTGTAATTGTCATTTTGTTGTATTAGTCTAAAGTGAAGTGTCATTATGTACCATACTACTGCAATTACTATTATAAGGTACCCAGCAGTTCGAAAACTAGGAATATCAAAGTCGACTTAAATGTCCTGGCTATACTTGGACTTAAAGTTACAAATTATGAAAAAATTTTTTGGTTCTAAACAAAAACATGAAACAGGCGGTTGAATAATTCTTGCTAGCAAAACTTTTACTATCAGAAATTTTCAACAAAATGTTTGTCTCTCGAAATTCACAATCAACTTTCTGTGCTCTTTTTTCACTCTCTCGATGCAAGTTTTTCGAGCACGTGAAACTTACTATAAACAATTACTGCAAATAACCAATAGTTTTCTGTAAATCAACAAACCTTTTATTTTTTTGCGGAAAAAAGACCACTCAAACTCAGGCTAAGCTTGATAAATAGTATTGGAACCAGTGTTCGTAAATAAACACAAAATATCGCTCCTTAGTGTTCGGCTCGGTAGATTTGTGGAAACTACAAACGCTAATAGTAATTGTGTAGAAAATCATGAAGAAAGAACGTTTTGCTGTTTGTCATCTTTCGAACACAAAAATAATACTGTTTTTATCCACCTTAACAAAAGATAAGAACATTTAATTCCATTCGTCTTTTTTTAACTACAAATTTCATTTTGTTCGTTTCAGCTCTTTTATGTTCGTCCTATTTGGCTGGTTAAAAAAAAACAAAACATTTTTTACAAAAACAAAATACACATACGAAAAAAACAAAAAGCCAGCACAATAATTTTACACAAGCAAAACATTCATTTAAGTGCCCCGGTAGGCAAGCTGGCAGAGAGCTAGCCTATCAGAGCCGGGGTTGCGGGTTCGATTCTTTCCTGCAGACAAGCGTAGAGTTTCGCGGAGATTAGCTTAGGGAATTAAAAAAAAAACGATATTACCATCCCTTGAAAGCAGACGATGTTGATAAGATTTACATCTACCGTGTTGGCCTAATCTTAAGTGTATCTATTATTGACACAATACGTTTACCAACCGCGTTCCCTGTGTGAGAGTGCAAACAACACACAAACTTAGAATTTTTAAATAAAATGAAAAAAATTTCTTTATCAATGTAAAAAAAGAAACATTATAGAACATTAAAATCAAATGTTTGTTTACAGTATCACTACAATTGTTCTGTTTTTTAACGAAGAACAGAAAACTATTTCTTGAAAATAGTTACGAACGGTATTAAGGGTTGTGTTCGTCTACGCATAAATTAAAACAAAAGAAATCGTTCCTGGGTGTGAGCTGAACGCCAAATAATGTTCTGCTTATTTTCGAACACTGGTTGGAACTGTGCACCTTCAATTGCAATGCTGAAAATTGGTTAACTGAATTTTGTTGTGGCCGTACAAGAACATAAGTTTTCAAACCAACTGAGCGCCCAGTTGAGGTCTTTACACCCGAAACTATTAAAAAACACATGATCGTAAATTAAAAGGGCAAAGGATTGTTAACAGGGCTGTCAGATATTGCTATTTCTCGCCAAATGTGGCGATTTTGAACCAAAGAAATAAATTAATATTCTGTTATTTTTTTATATGAAATTTGAGGATTCCCTAAAACATGAGTATTGGTTTTTAAAGTTTACGAACTTTTTCAATTATAAAATATGGCAATTTAAAAACTAATTTTCTGATTTATTCAACATTTTCCACAATTAATTTTAACAAATCCCGCAAACATTTTGTTGAAAAAAATTATTTTGGGCAACAACTTTTTTTATTGACTCAATAAACTTGGTTGTTGACAAAAAATTCAATAATTTTACCTAAAAACTTTTTTATCATTACCGCAAAAATCGTCATCGTAGAATTTGCGATTCCTTTTCATATATGAAAATATTTTTTTTATTAAAAAAATTTTTTTTTTTTTTGTAACAAAATTGTATTTTTAAAATTGTTTACACCTGGGTCCTAATTCTGGCAGTCGTGATCGAGTAATTTCTCGATTCGAAAGCAATTTTATTTCTAATTCTTTCAGTCGATACTGAACCTGAAACTCAAATTATTGCTTTAAAACACTGAAAAAATAATTCCGATTCGTTCAGTATTGACTGAAATAATTAGATATTAAATTGCTTTCGAATCAAGAAAGTACTCGATCACGACTGCCAGAATCAGGCCCCTGGTTTTTCGATGGAATTCAAAAAAATCTGACAACACTGATTGTGGATTTCACTTGACAGATTCGAATGACCTCTTAGTTATGAGATATCTTTCAACGAGGTGGATGCCGCGTTGTTTGCTCACAATCGAGCACAAATACAATCATGTGAAAATTTTGCTGAAGTGTCTGCGTTGTTCAGCCGCAATATGGACAAGTTTTAGTACCATAGTTGAAACATGAATCCACCATAATACACTAGAGACGTTTGGTATCACATTAGTAGGTTTTTCAGGGTAAATCTGCACTAAAGAAGGCCAAGGAGGATTTCTTAGTCAATAAAGTCATGGCGAACGTTTTTTGGGATGCATGCGGTATCAAATATGTATATTGACTTTAAAGGGTAAAACAATTAATTGTGAATGTTATTTCAACTTATTAGATCGATTTAATACGGATTTGAAATGAAAAAACAACCGAATTTTGCCTAGAAAACAGATGTGCAGCTTCTATGAAAAAATCCATGACTTAGACTACACATTGCTCCCTCATCCTCTCCATTCTCTGGATTAAGCACGGAGTAACTTTTTCTCGTTTCCAAACCTAAGAAAATGTTTTGGCGGAAAGAGATGAACATATCTTTAAAACAAATATTTATTTAAACGAACTCCGGAGATCTTATTTCTTGAGGAATACAAAAAAGTTAAATGGAGCTCAAGAAAGGCTACATTCTAAAAAATAAAATATTTCTTTTGCCAAAGACATGTGTTTTATTTAAAAAGTCAGGGACTTATTGCGGCGCCCAACACAAAATTTTTATAGAATAGTACCTATAAGATATTACAATAGTTATCGTCGCCTAACTTTATGTACACAAACGGCAAAGTTTGTTAAGAAAAGTTTGTGGCATTAAATACCATTTTTGAGGGAGATATTTTTATTGGACCTGTGATCAAATATGGGCCGATTTCAATGCAATTTGGTAGGGCAAATAAAGTTGCAATATGCGCTTAAGGCTTAATATAATTTAAATGCCAAAATAATTAGATGGTTTATCGGGTATGTAAAATTTTGAACGTATTCTAACTATTTTTAATAGGCTTCGTCCTTCTGACAATTCAATTAATAGAAATTCCCTATGCACAATTAAAATCTCCTAAAGTTTCTATCCCCCCTATTCAAATATTTTTTTTGTATTAATTTCACAAACTTTTATTTATTTGTTAGAAACATTCTTATTACATGGACTACTGGGTAGCCATTTATCCCATAAAAATTGATAAAGTCTAAAACTATTTATGTGTGAGACTTTTCTATGACTATGCAGAAGTTCAAGTCGTACAAGTACAATTGTAAAGTTGTGATAAAAATAATGCAAAAAAAAAATTGTATTAAAGTAATTGAAGTATGGTAACATTTGCTATTTTATGTGGCGTCAGACACTTTGCCACATTTGTTGCTCAAGTGCGTGCAATTTTTTTTTTTTGTTTACTTTCCTCATATTTTGTCCAGATATTTATATTTTTATTGTGAGTTTTTTCTTCTTTATTGCAATTTCAAATTGTACATTTTAATACGTTTTAGCTATTTTTAAATTTATTGCTGCTCATTTGCTTTTGTGAAAGGGGTGTAAAAATTTGATATTTTTTAGAATTATTTTTTCAAATACAGTTGAACTTCCCTTTAATGAATCCACTTTTTATAAAATATTCAGGTGTTTGAGTTGGAATTACACCACTCAACGTCCGGTGGTTATTCCTTTAGGAATTCCTTTATCAAAATCCCTAATAAGGCAGGTACGATGCCTTTCGCATTTAGTGCTCAATAGTTTGTCTTCTACATTTCTAGAATAATTGGATTGTTTTTTTATACCCTCCACCACAATTAGTTGTGAAGAGGGTATATTCAGTTTGTCATTCCGTGTGAAACTTTTTTACTATTCATCTCAGACCCTATAAAGTATATATATTCTGGGTCCTTGAGTAATTTTAAGTCGATTTAGCCATGTCCGTCTGTCTGTCCGTCTGTCCGTCTGTTGAAAACACGCTCACTTTCGAAAAACTCAAAAGAAATCAACAAACTTGGTGTCAAATTGCTTGTAGTTATCCTAAGCAGTTTGGGATTGAAATTCAGCAAAATCGGTTCAATAGGATCTGAGCTATGAATCAAAATGTGGAACCACCACCTAAAAAAAATTGATAATTTTGTTACAAAAACTAACATAAATGGTGGAAAAATGCACAGAATGATATAAGATTTCGCAACAATTCGTTTTATTCAACTGGAAATCACGCTGTGAAATTCCGTGAAGATCCGTCAATAATTTACCCTAGGCCCCATATAAGCCCTACTCCCGGAAATCAGTATATTAAGCCTAAAACCCTAACAAACAATGCTATCATTACCAATTTTGGCAAGTCACAGTTACATAGGACTAGAAAATAAACTGTTAAGTTTCGTGAAGATCGGTCCATAATTTACCATAGGCCCCATATAAAGCCTACTTCCGGAAAACAACTTAGTACGCCTAAAAACGTAAAAAATATTGCTATCATAACAAAATTTGGTACATTAAAGTTTTATAGAACTAAAAATAAATCTTTGAATTTTCGTGAAGATCGGTTCATAATTTACCGTAGGCCCCATATAAACTTTACTCCCGGAAAACAACTTAGTACGCCTAAAAACGTAAAAAATAATGCTATCATAACAAAATTTGGTACATCAAAGTTTTATTGGACAAGAAATAAAATTGTGTTAATTTGTGAAGATCGGTCCATAACTTACCCTGGGCCCCATATAAACCTTACTCCCGGAAAACAGTTTAGTACGCCTAAATCCGTAAAAAATAATGCTATCATAACAAAATTTGGTACATCAAAGTTTTATAGGACAAGAAATAAAACTGTGTAATTTCGTGAAGATCGGTCCATAATTTACCCTGGGCCCCATATAAACCCTACTCCCGGAAAACAGTTTAGTACGCCTAAATCCGTAAAAAATAATGCTATCATAACAAAATTTGGTACATCAAAGTTTTATTGGACAAGAAATAAAATTGTGTTATTTCGTGAAGATTGGTCCATAACTTACCCTGGGCCCCATATAAACCTTACTCCCGGAAAACAGTTTAGTACGCCTAAATCCGTAAAAAATAATGCTATCATAACAAAATTTGGTACATCAAAGTTTTATAGGACAAGAAATAAAACTGTGAAATTTCGTGAAGATCGGTCCATAATTTACCCTAGGCCCCATACAAACCCTACTACCGGAAAACAGTTTAGTCGCCTAAATCCATAATTAATAACAAATCGTCACAGTTTAAGATAATAATACCATCATACAGATATTACTCCTTAAACATTCGAACTGTCGGTGGAGGGTATCAAAGATTCGGCACAGCCGAATATAGCACTCTAACTTGTTTTAAATACTAATTAAAATGCTGGGAAGAATCCCATACTTTTTAGCTATATCTTCATTTTGTTACTCCTTTTTAAACTTTAATAAATACTAATAATATTTTTTTAAGGGAAATGTCACAGACGATAACTGGCATGGGCGACTGCTTCTTTTTTTCTTTTGTTCTTATTCTTATTCATAGTTCATTACACGGTGAGAGAAATGCATAAGAGTCAAATTAATATAAACTGGTGTTTGCCTAGTGGTCGAAATTGTGTCGTAATTATTTAAGCAAATATCAAGAAAACATTCCAATAAGTATATATGAATTAACATGTTTCGAGCATTTGTTTTTTCGTCTTTGTGGATTGATTTGTCAAGGGACCAACCTCCGGTTCATAAATTATCTTCCAGTCATGTCCGTGTTAATGTTTAATTAAGTTTTGTTACTTCAATAATATAAAAAAAAAAAAATCAGAAAGTACTATTCTTATAGTTTCTCAGTCTCACTGGGCTCTCCATGTTGAAGTTTATGTTTCTAAGTTCAGTATAAGTACAAGATTCCAAAAGTACCAGTTTAAGAACGAAGAAGTACCAAATTGATCCATCTGGCTCATTTATTCTCATTTACGCAGGGTCATGCATGTTAAGTTTTATGCTTTTAGCTCTGATACTAACGGAAATTCAAAAAGTACCAGTTGAAGCACAAAAAGTACCAAAAAGTGCCCCTTTATGTATTCTCACCCAATCAGGACATTGCATGTTTCATTTTATGTTTCTAGGTTCGATATTAACGAAAATCAAAAAAAAAAGTACCGGTTTTAGAACGAAATAATACTAAAATCTCCCACTTAGAGATTCTGCTTCAGTCAGAGCTATGCATATTTAATTTTATGTTTCTAGTCCTAATGTTAACGAAAATTCAAAACGTACTGGATGAAGAACAAAAAAGGTACCATTTTCATCTTAAAGGTTTTCATTCACCCTGCACCTATAATTTTATGTTTCTAAATTTAAGTTTATAAAAAAACCAAAACTACCAAAAGTAGTACCACAGAAGTAAAGCTTCGTTCACAATATGCAGCAACATTTTCACTGCTGTTCACAATACAACAAGATGATGTATTTATTATTATTTTTAAAACATTTTGTTGAAATTTTGAATCAAAACTAATGGCCTGTTTGTCGATAGCGAATGAAGACTTCGTTCGCATAACTTACATGTAAAACAAAAACAATATTTTATAATTTGTTTTTGTTTTAAATGTAATTTATGCGAACGAAGTCTTCATTCGCTATCGACGAACAGGCCTTAAATAAAATAATTATTAACGTCAGTTTCAATTTCATACAAATTGTTGCCGAAGTAGAAGTAGATTCAACTTAAGTTACATTTTTAAAAAAAAAAATTTAGTTACAATTTTGTTCTAATAATGAAAAGAAAATATATTAAATACTTTGGGAAGAAAAAACGAAATTGTTTCTCTTATTCCCGTATTTCCCCCATTTTGATACTTTTCTTATTTCCATTGAAGTATCACAAATTTCAATATTGGAATAGAAGTTTATAATTTAATACCAATATATCAATAAATGAAGAAAAATGTTTTCTAAAAAAAAGTACCAAAAACATTTTTACCCCTTTTAACGTTCGAATTTCGAAAAAGTATCAAATTCATATATATTTTATAATTCGTCGGCTTAGAGTGTTAACCAGCTTAATCCACTTTTTAAGTTAATTGTACAAGTGTACATTTGTCCTGCAAGTTGTGCTGAAAAAGGTAAACAAGAAAAAAAAAGACAAACATGAAAAAACAAAAATGTACTTTGGACTTCAAAAAGAATTCGTGACAAAAAAGTACGAAAAAACAGAGGTAAAGGAAAAACATGTAAAATCAATTAAAAATGGATAATCATTCGGAAAAAGCAAATTGCGATCTACCAAAGGTTAAAATACAATTTGGTTTAAGGATTGATGTTTGACTACTGACGTAAGCAGTCGTTGATGGCTGCGAGTGTTAGACGGCAAATCCCTCTGAGGAGATCGAGTGGTAGCGATCGAAACATGTCAGGGTAACCAGCCGCCTGGGTTCGAATCTCAGGTCAGTCAAGAATGAATTATTATCAATAGCAATTTTAATTAATTTTCATGTTGTAAAATTCCTTTCTTCATACAAATAATTTAATGAAAATTAAATTTGATGAACTTAAGTCTGATTAAAAATATTGAAAATTTGGAATAAATTGAGATTTTAATACCGTATGGTAGAGAATAATATGCCTCGTCGACCAGCATGTAGTTTTATTTCGATTTGAGTCCTGAAGGTGCCAAATCAACAATATTTTTGGTTTTCCTCTCAAGCAGCAAATAGGAAAAATAAAAAGTTTTTTGTCTCTCCTGTAAAATTTGTTAAAAGGGAGTTAGCAGGTTTACACTCTAAGCCGACGATTTGTTCCTTTTGCTCCCCTGGGGAGCATATGGCCGCAATATAGGGTGACACAGAAGTCCCAAAAAGGGCGGAGTTTAAAAAAAATGTCATTATAATAAAATTTAAATATGATCGTTTCTCATTTGAAAAATAAGGGGTCTAATCACCGCATTCGATACTATCGTATCGAATAAACTATCGAATGTTTTTGCATACGACAGACACTGACGTATCGAATGAAAACTCGATAAATGTAATGTCAAGTTACTCGGAAACGAATGCTATTATTGCAAATTCCATAATTTGCATTCGATATCGAGTTTCATGATACCAAAATAAATAATTTCGATCAATTTTGCTCGATATCGTATGCGGTGATTAGACCCAAGTTGTCAGGTGTCTGGTACTTTTTTATTTTTTTTTTTTTTTTTTGGGCGAAAGTTCAAAAAAGTACCAGACACCTGACCACTTATTTTTCAAATGAAAAACGATAAATATTAAATTTTATTATAAAGAAATAAAATTCCATTAAAATGTAACCGAAAAAGCAGAGCTTTTTTAAATCAATTAATACTAGGGAGAGCTTCTTTGTAAAGAAATTCACTATAAAGAAGTAATAATGTATTTAGCTAGTTGATTTATAATAAAAGTTTTATAATTTTAAGGTTGTGACAGTATAACATTTAAATAAAAATTTAAAATTATTTCTTTACCATCCATTTAAATATCGGAGTTTTTAAGATTTGTTTCTGCCCCTGTAAACTAACAGAAAACTTAATAACAGTTTTTGTTTTTTAATGTTTTTTACTGTTGTCATATTTGATATTCACAATTCATATTTTTATAAAATTTTAAAAAATTTCCTGGGAATTTGATAATTAACAATTTTCTAACCTCCAACTCAGCTAACACACAATCCAGAGTTTGTAATAGAAACTAATATATGTACATGTATGTAGCTAAACTAAATACATGTAGTATGAATGAATATATTGGCGTCAATCTGACGCCCATCTCGACATTTGTGAAGGCTCACTTATGCTGAATAACATGAAACTCATACACTCATAGAAAGATTCAAAAACAATTAACACCGATCGACCTTTAACTCATTCACAATGGGTTGCACGCACAAGTTCAGTATAAGTACAAGATTCCAAAAGTACCAGTTAAAGTACCAAATTGATCCATCTTGCTCATTTATTCTCATTTACGCAGGGTCATGCATGTTAAGTTTTATGCTTTTAGCTCTGATACTAACGGAAATTCAAAAAGTACCAGTTGAAGCACAAAAAGTACCAAAAAGTGCCCCTTTATATATTCTCACCCAATCAGGTCATTGCATGTTTCATTTTATGTTTCTAGGTTCGATATTTACGAAAATCAAAAAAAAAGTACCGGTTTTAGAACGAAATAATACTAAAATCTCCCACTTAGAGATTCTTCTTCAGTCAGAGCTATGCATATTTAATTTTATGTTTCTAGTCCTAATGTTAAAGAAAATTCAAAAAGTACTTTATGAAGAACAAAAAAGGTACCATTTTCATCTTAAAGGTTCTCATTCACTCAAGACCCTGCACCTATAATTTTATGTTTCTAAATTTAATTTTATAGAAAATCCAAAACTACCAAAAGTAGTACCACAAAAGTAAAGCTTCGTTCACAATATGCAGCAACATTTTCACTGCTGTTCACAATACAACAAGATGATGTATTTATTATTATTTTTAAAACATTTTGTTGAAATTTTGAATCAAAACTAAATAAAATAATTATTAACGTCAGTTTCAATTTCATACAAGTTGTTGCCGAAGTAGAAGTAGATTCAACTTAAGTTAAATTTTAAAAAAAAAAATTAGTTACAATTTTGTTCTAAAAATGAAATGAAAGAAAATATATTAAATACTTTGGGAAGAAAAAACGAAATTGTTTCTCTTATCCCCGTATTTCCACTTTTTGATACTTTTTTTCTCTCCATTGAAGTATCACAAATTTCAATATTGGAATAGAAGCTTATTATTTAATACCAATATATCATAAATGAAGAAAAATGTTTTCTAAAAAAAAGTACCAAAAACATTTGTACCCCTTTTAACGTTCGAATTTCGAAAAAGTACCAAATTTATATATATTTTATAATTCGTCGGCTAAGGGCCATTATTACAACTTGAAGTTAGCTAAAGTTAAGATTAAATTGACAGATAATAATGTGTTATCTGTCAAAAAGCGTCTGTTAACTGTCGGATAACAGCTAACGCCAAGTTATAATAATGGCCCTTAGAGTGTTAACCAGCTTAATCCACTTTTTAAGTAAATTGTACAAGTGTACATTTGTCCTGCAAGTTGTGCTGAAAAAGGTAAACAAGAAAAAAAAGACAAACATGAAAAAACAAAAATGTACTTTGAACTTCAAAAAGAATTCGTGACAAAAAGTACGAAAAATCATTCGGAAAAACCAAATTGCGATCTACCAAAGGTTAAAATACAATTTGGTTTAAGGATTGATGTTTGACTACTGACGTAAGCAGTCGTTGATGGCTGCGAGTGTTAGACGGCAAATCCCTCTGAGGAGATCGAGTGGTAGCGATCGAAACATGTCAGGGTAACCAGCCGCCTGGGTTCGAATCTCAGGTCAGTCAAGAATGAATTATTATCAATAGCAATTTTAATTAATTTTCATGTTGTAAAATTCCTTTCTTCATACAAATAATTTAATGAAAATTAAATTTGATGAACTTAAGTCTGATTAAAAATATTGAAAATTTGGAATAAATTGAGATTTTAATACCGTATGGTAGAGAATAATATGCCTCGTCGACCAGCATGTAGTTTTATTTCGATTTGAGTCCTGAAGGTGCCAAATCAACAATATTTTTGGTTTTCCTCTCAAGCAGCAAATAGGAAAAATAAAAAGTTTTTTGTCTCTCCTGTAAAATTTGTTAAAAGGGAGTTAGCAGGTTTACACTCTAAGCCGACGATTTGTTCCTTTTGCTCCCCTGGGGAGCATATGGCCGCAATATAGGGTGACACAGAAGTCCCAAAAAGGGCGGAGTTTAAAAAAAAATGTCATTATAATAAAATTTAAATATGATCGTTTCTCATTTGAAAAATAAGTTGTCAGGTGTCTGGTACTTTTTTATTTTTTTTTTTTTTTTTGGGCGAAAGTTCAAAAAAGTACCAGACACCTGACCACTTATTTTTCAAATGAAAAACGATAAATATTAAATTTTATTATAAAGAAATAAAATTCCATTAAAATGTAACCGAAAAAGCAGAGCTTTTTTAAATCAATTAATACTAGGGAGAGCTTCTTTGTAAAGAAATTCACTATAAAGAAGTAATAATGTATTTAGCTAGTTGATTTATAATAAAAGTTTTATAATTTTAAGGTTGTGACAGTATAACATTTAAATAAAAATTTAAAATTATTTCTTTACCATCCATTTAAATATCGGAGTTTTTAAGATTTGTTTCTGCCCCTGTAAACTAACAGAAAACTTAATAACAGTTTTTGTTTTTTAATGTTTTTTACTGTTGTCATATTTGATATTCACAATTCATATTTTTATAAAATTTTAAAAAATTTCCTGGGAATTTGATAATTAACAATTTTCTAACCTCCAACTCAGCTAACACACAATCCAGAGTTTGTAATAGAAACTGATATATGTACATGTATGTAGCTGAACTAAATACATGTAGTATGAACGAATATATTGGCGTCAATCTGACGCCCATCTCGACATTTGTGAAGGCTCACTTATGCTGAATAACATGTAACTCATACACTCATAGAAAGATTCAAAAACAATTAACACCGACCGACCTTTAACTCATTCACAATGGGTTGCACGCACCAAACGCTGTCCATTCGAATTGCTCTTTGACAGTTTTATATGGAATATCAAATTATCGGTTTGAACTACATTTTGTGTCAGTGGATATTATTTGGAAAACAGTTTTTTTTTTAAATATTTTATAGCAATAAATTATCAATACGTTTGTAAATGTACAGAGGGGAGTAGTTGTATCTAAATATACACAATGATGTTTTAGGTAAATAGTTGTAGCTGAAAAAAAAAACTTGTATGCTTTAAAAATATGTAGCTGTTTAATATGTGTAACATGTAGCAAGCAGTTTGTGTCATTTAAGCTATTAAAACAGTGCTTATAACGGTTATTGTTGATGCATGTTTCACAAAAAAAAAAACAAATGTTGCGTTTAAGTAACTTTACATTTTTTTTTAAATAAACTCTTTATTCATCAGGCAACATTTATACATTGTAAGCGTTAGATTATTATAGTAAATTTTTTTCGTAGTAATTTCCCATTTTTTTCGAAGTATTTTCCCAGAAAATGTACTTCAAATGAATTTTTACAGTTTCGTTTAAATTGCCAAACAATTTAATATGTTAATCTTTTAAATTCATATTTCTATTTAGTTTGATGTAGTCGTTGATAAAAAAAAATATTTAATAATTTTAAGGGTTTCGTATTCATGTAAAATTCTTGATTATTTCAAAATTTCCTAAGAATTAATTTAAAGAAAAACATTTTATTTGTTTGAATCAATAAGAGAAGCTACCCAGCAAAAACTTTACTTACAATCCTACTTTTAATGACTTCAAGAATTCATTACTTTGTAGCTTTATTCGCCACTTTTTTGGATTATTAGTTATATATTAAATAATAACTTTATTATTATATCTTAAATATACAGAAAAATTTAAATTTTCATTATGACAATAAAAATGTCATTATAGTCAAAAAACATAGTTTTTTAATACAAAAACTACACTGCCCCGGTAGACTAGCTGGTAGCGAGCTAGTCTATCGGCACCGAGGTTGCGCGATCGAATCCAGCCAGAGACAGAAAAAAAATAGAAAATAAAATAAAGTAAAATAAAAAAATAAAAAATAAAATAATTAGTATTGTGGTTATTTTGTTGAACTATTTATGGTTTTTAATCCAAATTTTCAATATTTGTAATTAGGCTTAAGTTCATCAAATTTAATTTTCATTAAATTATTTTATGAAGAAAGGAATTTTACAACATGAAAATTAATTAAAATTGTTATTGATAATCTTTCATTCTTGACGTGGCTAGGGGTTGAACCCTGGCCGGCAGGTTACTATGACATGTTTCGATCGCAACCACTCGATCTCCTCAGATAGTTTTGCCGTCTTACACTCGCAGCCATCGAAGGCTGCTGACGTCAATAGTCAAATATCAATCCTTAAACCAAATTTGTATTTTTAACATTTGGTAGATCGAAATTTGCTTTTCCTGAATGACTATCCATTTTAATTGATTTTACATGTTTTTTCCTTACTTCTGTTTTTTCGTACTTTGTCAAGAATTTTTCTTGAAGTCCAAGTACATTTTTTTTTTTTTTTTTTGTTTTTTCATTTTGTCTTTCTCTTTTCTGTTGACCTTTTTCAGCACAACTTGAAGGACAAATGTACACATAGAGCTCGTGCCTTAGCTTTAACAATAATTAGTATTGTGGTTATTTTGTTGAACTATTTATGGTTTTTAATCCAAATTTTCAATATTTTTAATTAGGCTTAAGTTCATCAAATTTAATTTTCATTAAATTATTTTATGAAGAAAGGAATTTTACAACATGAAAATTAATTAAAATTGTTATTGATAATCTTTCATTCTTGACGTGGCTAGGGGTTGAACCCTGGCCGGCAGGTTACTATGACATGTTTCGATCGCAACCACTCGATCTCCTCAGATAGTTTTGCCGTCTTACACTCGCAGCCATCGAAGGCTGCTGACGTCAATAGTCAAATATCAATCCTTAAACCAAATTTGTATTTTTAACATTTGGTAGATCGAAATTTGCTTTTCCTGAATGACTATCCATTTTAATTGATTTTACATGTTTTTTCCTTACTTCTGTTTTTTCGTACTTTGTCAAGAATTTTTCTTGAAGTCCAAGTACATTTTTTTTTTTTGTTTTTTCATTTTGTCTTTCTCTTTTCTGTTGACCTTTTTCAGCACAACTTGAAGGACAAATGTACACATAGAGCTCGTGCCTTAGCTTTAACAATAATTAGTATTGTGGTTATTTTGTTGAACTATTTATGGTTTTTAATCCAAATTTTCAATATTTTTAATTAGGCTTAAGTTCATCAAATTTAATTTTCATTAAATTATTTTATGAAGAAAGGAATTTTACAACATGAAAATTAATTAAAATTGTTATTGATAATCTTTCATTCTTGACGTGGCTAGGGGTTGAACCCTGGCCGGCAGGTTACTATGACATGTTTCGATCGCAACCACTCGATCTCCTCAGATAGTTTTGCCGTCTTACACTCGCAGCCATCGAAGGCTGCTGACGTCAATAGTCAAATATCAATCCTTAAACCAAATTTGTATTTTTAACATTTGGTAGATCGAAATTTGCTTTTCCTGAATGACTATCCATTTTAATTGATTTTACATGTTTTTTCCTTACTTCTGTTTTTTCGTACTTTGTCAAGAATTTTTCTTGAAGTCCAAGTACATTTTTTTTTTTTTGTTTTTTCATTTTGTCTTTCTCTTTTCTGTTGACCTTTTTCAGCACAACTTGAAGGACAAATGTACACATAGAGCTCGTGCCTTAGCTTTAACAATAATTAGTATTGTGGTTTATTTTGTCAGCAGCCTTCGATGGCTGCGAGTGTAAGACGGCAAAACTATCTGAGGAGATCGAGTGGTTGCGATCGAAACATGTCATAGTAACCTGCCGGCCAGGGTTCAACCCCTAGCCACGTCAAGAATGAAAGATTATCAATAACAATTTTAATTAATTTTCATGTTGTAAAATTCCTTTCTTCATAAAATAATTTAATGAAAATTAAATTTGATGAACTTAAGCCTAATTAAAAATATTAAAAAATAAAATAATTAAAAAAAATAAAAAAATTTTTATTTTATTGACTTTGTGTAACTATATATTTTTATAAAAATATTAAGTATAAAAAAAACATATTATTTTTTAGATTATAATAGGCTAAATTATAAAGGATTACTTTTGGGACATCTCGAACAAAAATAAGTACTTTTTCTAGTAGAAAAGTAAGTAGTCGGCTCGTCAAATTCTCATTATTTTTCTGCTTATTTTGTAAGCAAAGTTTTTGCTGGGTACATACATAACTTTGCTACAAGTGAAGAAAACTAGGGCCTAATTCTGTCAGTCGTGATCGAATACTTTCTCGATTCGAAAGCAATTTTATTTCTATTTCTTTCAGTCGATACTGACCGAATCTTAATTATTTTTTCAGTATTGTGAAACTCAAATTAATGCTTTACAACACCGAAAAAATAATTCCGATTCGTTCAGTATTGACTGAAATAATTAGATATTGAATTGCTTTCGAATCGAGAAAATACTCGATCACGAATGCCAGAATCAGGTCCTAGGCCTCTAATTTTTTGATTTGATGGGTAATAATAACAATGAACGTGTTTTACCACTGATAATCAAAACAAAACTTGCAAACTACTTATATATTTGTTATTTGTTTTAATTGTTTTGCATCATGTGGCCCAGCGTTGTGATAACGGAATAAATCAGCTTTACGTCTAGTCATATATGATGGGCATTTTCGGCCAATGTTCGCTTCAAACTTACCACGTATGCTCGATCTTAGTAGCTTATAATAGATTGGAACCTTCTAGTCCCACCAAATACAGATCATTACTTTAGCGCAATATTTATTTGGCAGGGCTGTGCTGGACGTACGATTTCTTACGCTGCAAACTATCGTATGGTGATCTTTTGCTTCCGTCTCAAAAAGAGCTGTGAAAAACTTTGGTGAGAAAGCAATAAAGTTCAGCTTCAATTTTTGCAAATAGTATTCTGTTGGCTTAAATTTCAAAATTTTTCTTACCAAAAAGAACCCTGTTGCTTACATTATTTCGTTAAATAACTGCGTGAGAACAAAATAGCAGATATTTGGATTTTATTTTAGTATGCGAAAGTATTTCTCAAAAATATACTGGCAACACTGATCTATGTACATATCGCTTAGTCGGCTCATGTCTTATTGACAAGATTGCTACTTTATAGGCGAGAGGGACGGGGGGAAAAGAAACGAGTACACAGATTCATGTACTGTCTTTATGTTTTGGTTTCTTATTCGTTGTTTAATTTTGTTGTTGTTTTCAATATCAAAAAGCACACATGCATACGCACGTCGTCAGAATGACATGAATCATTTGAACGACAAGAAGAAAAAGGAAAAATCTTGTCAATAAGACATGAGCCGTATGAACTTAGACTTATTTGCTGCAATGTCGGTCGTAACATTTTGAGATTAACGCGTTTAAAGATTTTGATCTGCTCGCACGACAAATTCTCAACAAAACGAGTGGTAAACAAGATATAAAAATATCTTTTGTACCCAATACATATAAAGAATAACATAGCGAACAAAATTTAAATTTTTTAGTTACGACGATCTTGCAGCAAATATTTAGAAAACTTTGACTTTTAAACATTCAAAATGCGATACAAACAAAAAGTGCTGAGTTTAAAAGAAAGAAATTGGTAATGTATTGCAATTACTGAACAACTTACTTTTTAGTGACTAATTCATACCATCTGCATTACATATAAATAGTTTAGTAATGGCAGACATATAATCTGATCTTGTTTATAAGTAGATTAACGAAATTTATAAATAATTCATAATAAAATCCATCTAATGCTTTATTCATTCAAATCTAATACAAATCGATTTTAAATATCGTCGGCTTAATATGCAAACCTGCTTTATCCACTTTTAAGGTAAATTAACATTTTGATGCCGTGTAGTAGAGAAAGATACGCCTAGTCGTCCAGCATGTAGTTTTTCTTCAATTTGAGTCTTGAAGTGTGTAAAACCAACTTGTATATTTTTGGTTTTCCTCTCAAGCTCAACATATGAAATATAAAAAGTTTTTTGTATCTCCTGTAAAATGTGCTGAAAGGTTTGCATATTAAGCCGACGATATTTGTTCTTACAATTTGTTTTTTTTTTTTTTAGTATAAATGAAGAACAATGTGTAATAGATTTTAATATATAAACAATTTAAATACTTATTTGATTTTGATAAGTATTTTGAAATTAAAAATTTGAATAAAAACTACACAACCGAATCAACCAGACGATATTAAAACGATATCATCTAGGTCCAGACGATATTATAACGATATCGTCTAGGTGATATAAATTATTATATGTACATGATATCTATTTATCTCGTTTATGATAGTAGTATTTAAATTGTACCTTTCCTTATAATATCGTTTTTCCATAAAAATATGCAGGGTAGTCAAATTTTGCATTAGAAAGTAATTTAAATTAAAAACACAATTTGTTTGACAAATTCAGTTTCGTTGATACCATTATAAAATGCCAATGTGTAGTTAAGAGAAGTCATTTAAGCTTTTTAACTCATTACTTTGCAATGTAAGTTTTTGCTGGGTAGTAATCGAAATTCTGATAATAAAAAAATGATCTAGTCCACAAGGCCTATAGCCTACGCAATGCAACATTGGGTTTTCTTTTTGGGGGTATGTAGAAAAACATTTTTATAATTGTGCTAACATCTACCGTAGAAAAATGTTCAGCCAAATACCCGTTATTTGGCAGAAGCATAATTGGAACCTTTCGTCGAAGATGATGGCAGCTAACCTGAGATCCTTATCTGGCCCAACGGAAAGCGGTAGCCACTGGAAGTTCGTTCCTGGACTGGATTTTGGTGAGCCCACTTCGGGCATCACGTATAGGCTCTGGTTTATCAAAACATCTCGCGGAGAGATTTTTTTAAAAGTTAGCTTCAAGGGCAAATTGCTACCTATTGTGGTAGGACGGGTTGATTATTGGTGGCTGTGTTTTTTACCGCATAAAGCGCAAGGGCTATTTTAAAAAGTCAGATTTAAAGGCTGGTTTCTGCATATATTGTGGGGATGTTCGGCCTGCTGCCGGCTTTTTTGCATTATATTTTAGCAACATTAAAAACAGAGGTTGATTGTCTGCAAATGGGCGTAAACAATCGAAATCTGGCCTAAGCAACCACTGAAATGCGCATAGGAATAGCTTATCCCATCAACGATAAATTTCAGTTTATCAATAGTATGAATTGAAAATTTAACACACTTAAACGAAACCTTGTTAAAGAATTTTTGAATCCCAAGATAAACTTTGCCAACTAATATGCAAGTGGAAGTCTAAAAAAAACTAAACTGGCAAAATAAAATAAAGTCTGGGTTCACACTATGAAATTTTTCTTTCAGAATGTCTGAGTTTTTGGGTGAGAGAGGAGAAAAGAAAAGCATGTTCTCTTCCCCTCTCACCAAAAAACTCAGACTTTCTGAAAGAAAACTTTCATAGTGTGATCCCAGACAAAGTAATACGTTTTTTCTTTAGCCACTTACAACTATATTTTGAGTTGACAAAAAATCAACCAATTGTATTCGGGACTGCAAAAAAAGATTAACTCACTGTTTATTGTTGTTGTTTTTGTTTCAGCTTTGTTATTGTTACAAGTAAAACTGGGCTTATAATTCTTATTCGCTTAACAGTTTTATTTGGTTTAATATCTTTAGTTTTCCTAAATTCTTTAGAATAAGCAACCAGTGAAAGGCGCATAGGAAGAGCTTATCCCATCAAGAATTAATTTCAGTTTATCAGTATCGATTTTCCGTAACGTAGTTAAGTGTTAACTTAGTAAGTCTCTCCAGCAGCCGTATTCTGTAATTCGCTTAGCTAAATCTCGATCGCTAAAATGCCTTAAGCCCTTATGACACTACATTTTTTTTTTCATTAATTGATATAGAATTGATAGAAAGTAAATGCTAGAAAGAGCAAACTATAAAAAATTTAAAAACAGTTTTTTTTCTCTTGTTATGGTTTTGTTTCAGGGATGGCGTTGAGAATTTTTAAAATTGTACCAACAACCTTTAAAAATTTTACCTAATTGTACTAAAAGATTTTTTTAGTTGAAATTAATTTTATTTATGTTCTTAAAAAACACCACAAAAAGGTATTATAAATCTTAGTTTAAAAAGTATCAACAAAAAAGTACAATTGAAACAACTTAGCCATCCCTGTTCTGTTAACTTTATTAAATGTTGCCAACTTTTTTTTGATGAGAAACCTAAAAACAAAAAGCGGTAAATCGCTGAATTTGCCCATAAACCACTGATTCAGCAACACTTTTGATATTTCAAGCTTGAAATGTCAATTTTAAGTTGAAAAATTTTGCATTTTTTTTTTTTTTACTTAACCTCATTTTTTATCGATAACTTTAGTAAAACGTTTGACATCTTGCCACTTATCTTAATACAGCTGAAGGCTTCACACTTGTTAAATTTTTCTATTACTTTATATTTGCACTGTTCACCAAAACTTGAACAATGCATTCAAAATGTAGTGTCATAAGGGCTTTAGAGAATACAAAATTTCCAAATTTTATCGATGACATTAAAAGTTAAAATTGCGGCGAATGAAATTTGTATTGCATTGCCAAATTCGTAGCCAAAAATCGCTAAATCAACTTTCTAGATTTTTAGCGATAGAGATTTAGCTTAAGCGAATTACAGAATACGGCTGCAGCTTTAACATCAAGGCCAAATTTAAATGTACGTAAAACCATTTAAATATACTTTTTATTATAAACTTATCTATTATTTACTTTTCATTTCCCAATAAAAAAGGCTACCTTTTCCTGACGATTTCTTAATATTCTCATTAATTATTTTTTACGTCAACTAAAATTTGTATGTCTGCTGTCATTTTTTTATCCATGTAGTTGTTTTTTATAATTTAAGTTTTGTGTTTCCGTTTTCCAAAAGTTTTCCTTGACACAAAAACAATTAAAAGGATTCAATAATTTCACTTTATATATCAGACGAAGTTCTTTGACATTGAGTTATAAATAAGCATTTTAAGCGTAAAATATACTTACACAGACAAGAATACATAAATGTATGTGCGTGTATGTTGGTGTAGACTGTTTACATTTTAATGACATTTTCAAGTCACGTTATGTCATTAAATTTTGATATTTTTAATGGATATTTTGTCTGTAGAAGTCTGTGGCTGAAATAGTATGAAGTTTCATTAATAATATTTAAGTCGGTTTGTTTTAATAGAATTCATAATTGTAAACAAAACAGTTTTATTAAAAGATATTTTACATATGGACATATTTATCATTTGTAAAATGTCTAATTCAGTGATAAATTAGGCAATTTTTAATGGTTAATTAAAAAAAAACATTGGAGGTTAATTCAAGTCATTTTTTTCTCTATGTCTTACGGGTAATTTCACCAACTTCAGTTATAGCTATTTATAACTTTAACTTCCAGTTAACAATATGTTTTTGACAGCTATAACAGATAGTTATTTATAACTGAACTTGGTGAAATTGGCCGTTAAACTTATTTTGTAGTCGTTTGTTAGTATTTTTGGGCAGCAAGACTTGTAAGAATATTTTTTTTTTTAATTATAATTAATTATATTAACTGAAATATTTTTTTAATTTGTGTACTATTTTTCTTACTATTTTTTTTAGGTCCTTTATCCGAGGTACAAACAGCCGTAGGCCTTGAAGTGGCTTTGCCTTGTGATCTAATGCCTGGCACCATGATAGCCGATAAAGTACAATTAGTGATATGGTATCGTCAGGGGAATGTTAAGCCAATTTATACGTAAGTTTCAAATATACTTTAATTAATTTAAGCTTTTTTTTTCTTTTGAAAAATAAAAAATTCCCCTTAAGAAAAACAAATTGTGTTATTTAAATTTGTTTAATTTGTTTCTAATCGATTGCTCAAGTGTTTAATGATTTATAACAAAAGAAAAAAAAACATTGTTTGTTTTCTTATTTCCTTTGCTCTTAAACAAACAGCAAATCTAATACTTTTTTTCTTCTTTACAAATATTCAAATGATTGATGACAATCGCTTAATTGTTTTCCATTATAATAAAACAAGAAAATGTAATGGAGAGAAAGAGAAACTCACTCCCCTCAATTTAAAGTAGAATAACAAAAAGGTTTTTCAATGAAAAAATTTTCATGAGCAATTAATACGAGACAATATAAACAAGAGCGCCACACTCCATGGGGGCTGTGTGTGTGTGTCAGTGTGCGAGTGCCTTCTTTCATAAACTCCCTGTAGAGTTGAGATTTTTTTTTTTAAAGTTGTCGTTTTAATTAAAAAATATTCAAAATTAAAAGAATGTTTTAGATTTTTATAGAAGCAAATTTAAATATTAAATATTAACTTAAAAATAAACTCATTCATTATTAATCACAATTAATTAATTAAATTGAAGACCTAAAATATAACATTATTACCAATTTAATATGTGGGGTATATGCACGCATTTTCATGTGGTGCTTTTGAGGCCCACAGACGAAGACATTACATAATTAATGAAGCATAACAAATGTAATTGGAGGCGCCTGATTAAAATGCTTACCCTGCCACTCATATAAAAAAACGCTAAAAATAATGAAGTGAGCATGAAAAATTCATAAAAAATTTAACAAAAACAAATTTATACATATGTATGTATTTATGAAACACAAATAAAAGCATTTGTAAATAATGTTTATATAGAAATTTATGAAACACAATTAAAAGCGGTTTTGAAAAACTTTTATATAGAAAATTAAGTATGTACAAGTGTTTTGTTCATGTACATATCTCCGCCTAAAGTTTAATTTTTTTTATTGTTTCTTTAGTTTGAGTTTGGGTTAAATGTCGAAATTATGCTTGTATTAATGTTTCATAAATTTGTATATGTGTTTTTCTACCCTGCAAATTATAGGACCAGTCCAAACACGCGTGTAAAGAGTAGTCCACAAGGTACCAGGACTAGTCCAAAACTAACCCAAACGTATGGAAAAAAACCTGGTCTATTTAACATTACGATTTCCTAGGAGAGGACCATATAACCCACCTTTGGACCACTAAGGAGTAGTTTTAAAACTACTCCATGGTATACTCAAGAGGATAAGTTTTGAAGTCGTTTAAAAACGAAAGCATGCCGTTAAAAAACGAAAATATGTCGTCTCACTACAAACACTTTTTAACAATGACATGGTCCATGCTTGCATTACATCGGACCAGTCCATGGAGTAGTCCATTTTATCAAAATGGATCAGGTGGTCCCATTTTATTTGCAGGGTAAGAGCATATAAAATCAGTTAAAACCGATTTGTTTAAAAGGAAGTTGAAATTTACATTACTCTGGCAATTAGATAATTCATTCTAAAGATAACAAGCACACCTTGTGTTGTGTAATAGAACAAATTCACATAATTCTTGACGAAAGATGTGTGACCCCCTCCAAAGACAGCCCCATATAAAAGTGATAGGCCCCATTCATATAAAGTGTTAGACTACTTTGGTGTCAGTTCGCTTCCCTCAAGGGATAGAACAAAAGACAAAATCCAAACTTTTTTAAATCATTGGCCACATTGATTACACAAGGGAACAAATTTGAACTTTTTTTGTGCAGTCTGAAATTTTATTGCAAATTTTTACTAATTTGAGGTATCTGATTTCAAATCTTATTTCCATTTTTCTCTATCAGCTCTAGTTTTTGAGAAATTAAGGCACTTAAAGATAAGCTCACTGCTTTTTGTTGTTCTTGTGGTTGTTTTTGTTTAAGCTTTGATATTGTTACAAGTTGTACTATTGCTTATAATTCTTATTCGCTTTACAGTTTTATTTGGTTTAATATCTTTAGTTTTTCTAAAATTTTTATGGATGAAGTTTCCTGACGATCTGGCCTAAGCCACCAGTGAAATGCGCATAGCAATAGCTTTATCTCATCAACAATAAATTTCAGTGTTTTTATCAAGAATAAAAATTGGGAATTAAGCAAGACAAACAAATCTTTTTAATTAAAATTTATGAAAAAAATTTTATATAAAAATCCAGTTTTTTATGAACATTTTTTAATGGTTTTATTGATCTAAACATAATGTTATTTAATACCTTCTTTTAAACATAGCGTTTAAAAAGAATTGGATTTTAAAAATTTTAGAAGTTTACATATCGGCTTTACGTTAGCTCCCACTGTGTTTCTGCGTGATACCTGAGCTGACAATAACTTTGTTTTACGTATATTTTATGCAAATGGATGTACCAATTATGTATAATGGATATTATGGGAGCTAAAGGAATTCTTGCTCTGGTTTAAAAAACTAAATAGCAAAATTATTTTTAGTTTGATTTCAGAAAAATTTACCTAATTTAAACGAATTTGGCAGATTATTTTAGCTACACAGAAAAAGTTTTGCCCCAGTAAACGCATTAATCAAAAATAAAATCAGTTTTAATTAAAAATTTAATCAAGTGAATTAAACGTTTAATCAAGTGAATTAAACGTTTAATCAAGTGAATTAAAAGTTTAATTGATATTATTAATTTGTATACTGGTGCAAATTAATGTTGTCAATTAAACTTTTAATACACTTGATTAAACGTTTAATTCTCTTAATTAAACGTTTAATTCACTTGATTAAATTTTTAATTAAAACTGATTTTATTTTTGATTAATGCGTTTACTGGGGCAAAATTTTTTTCTGTATACAGTTTCATTTTATTAGAAAAACTACTCGCCAATTTTTTGTTTCAATTAAAACAAAATTGAGATGAGTTTTAGTTTTAGCTTTAATTAGGTTAATTAAACGTTTACTTATAACAACGCATTACTGCAGAAAATGTTGTTAATATCAAAAGATATTTAATTGATAACGTGTGTGAAGATAAATATGAAAAGTTAAATTTATAATTAAAAAATATCGCATGCGATAATAAATATATTAAAAAAATTATCGCATGCGACTTATTAAGAAAATATGACTATTTACACGAAATTTTAATTGTTATGAAAAATCAATGATTTTTATTTAGTATTAAAAACTAATTAGTTATTTTATTACACTCAATTTACATGATGATTTTTATGACGTCCAATTTTAGACGTCATTTTTTGTTTGGTAGCAAGCGGTGTAGCGAAGAAAGAGGAAGAGAAAACAGAAATCATGTCTATTTTTCTTCCCCTCTTTCTTCTCTGCACCGCTTGCTACCAAACAAAAAAATGACGTCCAAAATTGGACGTCATAAAATTCATCATGTAAATTGAGTGTTAGTCTTTTTATATTAAAATTTATGAATTAAAAAAAAATTATGACAGAGTGAAACTTTTATGAAAGTGCTCTGTAAGCGATATGGCCACTGTGTCCAAATCCTTCGGTCTCATACATACATACATTTCTGGGATCAGACAATTAGTTTGTTAATATGAGCTCCCGTCCACTTAAAAGTTTTATTGGTTTAATTCAGTCATAACCACTCCATAGACTCGCGAGCAGTCAATAATTGTATTTTTTCACACAAACACGGTCGGCAGTTCGCATGTATACAACAACTTTGTTCGGGCCCAGTGTTACCACCAGTAAAATTCAAAATTACACTTGAGATGAAGGAAAATTACCCGATTTAAATGCAATTACACCTGATATAAAATTGAAGTTTTATTTAATAAAAAGACATTTACAAAGAAATTCAGTTATCGATGTTCGCAACTTAGGCGACTTCATGATTAAACTGACACAACTTATCTTTTCACAAATGAAGGCGATGTGTCAATTAGAGTTCAAGGCCGTGCGATGTGTCACCTCGTATACCTTATTTAGTGAAAAAAATGTCTGCAGGGTTTTATACAACTGTCCCTTCCGTAATTCAGTTTTACAACTGTAAAGGGCGTTAAATATTCTTTAAACTAAAGCACTAAAAAGTTGCAAGATTAAATTAAAATTTATTTTTAAAACTAGTTTTTAGTTTAAATAACTTTTTTCAATAAATTTCAGGTCATATATCACTATGACCGCATTTAGACTATGCAATTATCGCCGAGTTTTTTTTTCTATTTTCTTTTAAAGAAGTTGCTACTACTCTTTTCACATTTTCATTTACATTTTCATTTACATTTTTTCTTGCATTTTTTCAACTTTTTCAACCCCGTTTTCTTCCCTACACCTCTTGCTAACAAACAAAAAGTTGCATGCGAAAGTTGCGGCATTAATTGCATAATGTTAATATGGTCTCTGATAGGCATCTTTATCGAAATCTATGGTACAATCTTGCGACCTTCATTACCAAACTTTTGAAAATATATATTTAATGATTGAAGTCTTTTCTTAAAAGGAAACCGAGACTTTGGTTCAAAAGACTGTGCATTTTTCAGCAACAATATTTAAAAAGAAATAAATGTCATCACTAAAATGGAATCTTGATTTAATTTGGGTATCTTAAGTAAGAATTTAAATAACACCTGAATTACACCTAAGAGAAATTACCCACGCTCTACCCACGACAGTAAACATTATACCAAATTCGGGTAATTACCCACAAAGTGGCAACACTGTTCGGGCCACTCCATAGTCTCGCGAGGCAGTCAATAATCGTATTTTTTACACAGACACGGTCGGCAATTCATATGTATACAACAACTTTGTTTGTTGCTTGGTTATCACTGGTTTAATTGTTCTATTATGACAATATTTAGCGCCTACTGTATTAAAAAATCTACCTCACCTATAACTTATCCATTCATATTTGTGTATTTGGCATTATTTTCCAGGTCCCAAATAACGGGTTTTTTAACAAGTGCTCGGTATTATACAGTTGGGCTGCCGACTTGACTTTCTAATTTGATCGGTAATTTTTGTTGTATTTTGTGTTACAGAGGATTAAATTGCGAAACAGTTAGAAAACTTATTTAGCAGTTAGTTTCAAATTTTAAAAGAAGATGTTCAAAAAACAACAAGCACTCTTTTCTTTAAATATTTTCCATAAACCTTTTAGTTCAATAATAATATTAAATTAAGTTGGCATATCTATTTTGATCGTTAATTCGAAAATAATTCGAATGCTTTTACAAATTCAAGAGATTTTGTCAGAAATTGCATTTTTAAATATTTTAAATTGGTTTTACAAAAACAAACAAAGAAAACAAAAGCAGCTGTAACTCAAACTCAACCTGCCAACTCAAAGTTAAGACCATAAAACCAATTTTCCATTACTCTTCGGCTAAAACTGACATAACGTCAAAGGGTTGTGTGGCAATTGTCAAATGGAATCTGTCAAACTGTAGCATTTCCATTAAGATTTCTGTAATAAATAATTTTGTTTCATGTTTAAAGAAGATTTAAATCAACGCAAGTGAAAAATATAAATTGTATACATTTCTCAATTGTAGGATTGTTTGTTTGGTGATGGTTTTAACATAAATAAACTTAAAGAAATTATTCTTTGCTTAAAAAAAAAAGAATTATAAGATATAAAAAAAGGAGCAAAAAAGAAAAACATGCGTTGTTGGAAGGTGGAAACAAATCGCCAGGGTTGGGTATTTTGTTTTTTGCTTTGTTTGGCTTTATTCTGCTGTTTCCGTTTTATGTTTTACAGGAAAACATACAACAACAATAATTTCTTTCTTTTGTTAACACAAGGGTTTTTTTTTTTTTTTACTTTTGTAACCCCTTGGTTTGTTTTCCCAAGAAATAAAAACAATAAAAATGTAAATCAAGAAAAAATAATAATAAAACAAAGCGTCAAAGGACTGAGTTAAGAAAAAAAAGAGAACAAAGGAAAACTTGTAGCATGTTAAGAAACATTTAAAAATAATAAAGAAATTTAATGAAACAAGAGAAAAATTCATTCAAAACAGCAGCCATACAAACAAAAAAACAACAGTTTCCACCACTTACAATAACAAAACCGCTTAAATGAATAAATTTGCAATTTAGGTTTTAGTTTCCTTTTCCGTTTTAATGAAAGATATACACACACATACATATACATACACACATACATACCTCCCTTTGTATGTATGTACATAAATACAGAATTTCAATGGCTTCTCAATATTTCCCTAAAATCATTAGAACTATTTAGAATTTCCAAATGTCCCGTTTTACAGTAATAAGTGTCTAAAGTTTGACATTTTATTGACAGAAAAAATTTTCCCGGCAATTTTCCATGACACTTTCTAAAAACAACATTTTGTATTATAATTGTCACACGTCAGCTGTATTCTGAAAAAAAAAAAAACAAATAGATAAAATTTATTTCGGTAAATAAATTTTCTATATACATAGGAATTTAAAATAGTCTTCCTAATTTACGATTTGTTGGTGGCTGTGAAATCTTCCCCCTCTCTAAAAAGTTATTTGCGCTCACACTCTCAGATGAAGCACAATGTTGTCAATATATTTACAAGGCAATGTCAGTTTTATAGTTAATCTTGTTGTTACTGTTGCCATCATGAGCGACCTACCTTTAAGTTAATGCAACATCTAACAGTGAGGGGTAAAAAAATAGAAAAAACATATTTGAAATTCAATTTGATTAACAATAATAATTGATCAAAATTTTTATTTTTCGAATGTTATCTATGAAGTAAATTTCAATTTTATAAAGCTTTTATGTTTTTGTGCTATTTTCTCAATATTTCAAATAATTTTTATTGCTTAAGAAAACCTTTGGTTAACATTGAAGCTACAGATATGTTCGTATCCTTAGGAATTATTCCTAAACTAAATCAGACTTTCTTGTATCTTCCTGTTACATGTTTATCCTTAGCTATCCATTGGTTAGCAATGAAGTATACTACTGTATGTATAGAAAAATTTACAATTATCAGACACCAGCAGAATGGCTGGCCCGCTACGGCCGTCGTCGACATTCTTTGTGTCACACTGGATAGCGATTTTTATTATACAGAAATCTTGGATATTACCAAAAGGTAACTTATGAAAAGGAATAATTCTCAGATTCTGTTTGTTAATAATAATTGATTTTAAAAATAAAAGTTTTTTGCAATAAATTTTATGATGATGTAATTTAAGCCACGTCCACACTTGTCAAATATTTGATGAAAGAACGGGACCAACAGGCAAACAAAATTAGAATTTCCTTTAATTCAAAAAGGTATATACTTATGTATTAAGTTTTGCATTTTTTTGCTATGTCAAGCAGTATAATTAGTTTTGTGATTCAAAATAGTGGTTATGCTTATTTGGTCAAATATTTAATAAGTGTGACCGTAGCTTTAAGCTTCTCTGCTTTCTTTTTTGAATTTCTTTACTGAATACCACAGTAAACAAATTTATTGTATCAATTAAACGTTTAATTAAATTGATTTAACGTTTAATTCACTTGATTAAACGTTTAATTAAAACTTATTTGATTTTTGTTTAATGCTTTAATTGGTGAACAATTTTTTTCTGTGTGCAACGAATTATATAATTTTTAGGTCAGGTTTTATAAAGATTAGTTAATAATTTAGATCCCATATTTAGCCCACACCTATTCTTGCTCACGTGCAGGGTATAACAGATTCAGCACAGCCAAATATATAAACATTTTAATTGTTTGTATAAAAATTCTTTAAAAAGAATAATTAAAGAATTAAAACAAGTAAGAAAGTATAGTCGGTCAAGCCCGAACATTTGAATCCCTTTACCACATGGGCAATCATGCACCCGGCAAAACTAAATAATGTTATGAAGATGTCATATCGTCGGCTGATAATTAATTTGTCGTGTGTGGATTCCGATAGTTTCGAGTAAATTGAGTTTGAAGTTTGATCTCTTATAAATTTTTCTTCAGCAAAGCGATTTTCTTTAAATTTTAGGAGGGGAAACTACTAAACTACTAAAGTGTTGAACGTGACAGTCGTACGCATCAAAAGTGCAATAACATTTTAAACAACAAATATTTTACGTTCTCTTAACCCTTAAATAATAGCACTAAGAAAGCACTGTTATCCATGCAAATGTTTATGGAGGGCGCGATTCTAGGTCAAAGATAATGGCAAAAGAAGTAGCGGTTGGAACGTGAAAAAATAGAAGTAGTTTTTATGGCCATGTATAAAAAGGCGTAATTCAGCGAAACCTTGCACAATTTTTTAATCAAACTACTTTCAGAATTTTACGTAGCAATGTAAAATTAAAATGCCTTTAGTTTCATTCCAAAATCTTCTATATATTTTTTTTATTTAAGCCAAAATCTGGGTCGGTACGTGACATTTCGAAATTATTTCCATAATAATTAGACTGAATAATGATTAAAACAAAATAAAAATTTACTGTTAATCCGAATAACATATTTCTCTTTGAACTCTTCCTTAGATTGCAGACTATGAAAGAAAATTTTTTTGGAATAATTTTTATCAAATATCACCTCTTTTAAGGAAGATAATATTAAAGAAAATAAACAATAAAACATTCTCACAAATAAGAAATTACGTTTGCACAACTTTGCAGTCTGACTGTTCATCTAAGTGGACAAATTTGTGGGTAAATTTATAAAATAAGTAAAATCTAAATGTTTCTCTATAACAATATCGTAAAATAATCAGCTTTTAATAACTTTTAAATTTTCGGTCACGGTGAACCTTTTGACGGATATGCCCATATTTGACTAGTTAATTTAAAAGTTTGATGCCTACAACTCATTTGGGGTAGAAAATATTTTGATTTTTGTTCAGAATTAAATTGTCATTTGTGGCAAAATGAAACATTTTTGTCATTTAAATAGCTACATACGACATTTTGCGTCCGAAATGTTTACATACGACATTTAAACACTAAATTTTTAAAACAAAAATTATTTAAACTCGTAATTGCCATGAAGAATCCACATACGACATTTAAATAATAAATTAATTTTTTGGTCGTTTTATATGGAAATTTGTCGTATGTGGCGTTTGGCAGTTACAAACGACATTTAGGCTGGGTTTTTGAGATCTCAGTTAAACTAGGTTTAGTTAATCTGAAAATTGATTTGTGCCGCTAATACCAAGTTTTAAAACAAAATGTTGCCGGAACAGCGCAGACTTGCTTAAAATGTGAGTCTTTAATGAAATAATAGAACAAAAATCCAATTTCACCGGAAAATCCGAGTTGCAGAGAACGTTAAACTAAGCTTAAACTTAATCCCCATCTCAAAAACCCGCCCTTAATTTGAAAATTGCTTAAGCAAATACCACATACGACAAACTCAACACTCCATATCTCGAAAACCATATGAGGTATCGAAAAACTGATAAGATCAGATCGGAAAACCTAAGGAATCGATCTTAACTCAGAACCGCAAAAAATCCACATACGACATTTAAATTATCAACCGACGATATAAGAGTTCTGTATGCTGGATATTATTTGGATATCTAAGTCCATACGCACATACAAAATCTATGTCAAATCGTCGAAAGCAAGGTTAATTTTACATTTTGCGATAGCGATTTTGCTTCATTGTTACTTCATGTTAAAAAAACACGATTTTAAAATAAACTTGCGAACAAATTTTTTTCTTTTTAAAATAATAAAAAATAATTTATGTTTATATAACATGCCATTAAAGTTAGAGCTGAATGACATTGATATTGAAATAACACTACGAATTACGATGAATGAAAATTATTTTAAGTTGAAACAACGTTTATTTCATGTAGATTCAATTTGATTTGAGTGTGCAAAAACAGAGAGAAGAAGAGACATCAAATGTTATTTGTTTAAGAATAATTCTAAGCATTTACCTCCAAAACCAGAGAAAGAGAGAGATAGAGAGAGACAGAGAGTATTATTTCTTATGTTCCTGTTACACATATTTCACTTTTATTGTATTCACCTTGGTTTACAGAAGCACTCACAATTAAAAGACATTAGCAGAATGGCCCGATATGGTTTTCGTAATTTTTCTACTATGGAAACTTTTATTTTTTTAACTATACAAATTTAACAAAAAGAATACGGGAATTTTTCTTCTTTTTATAAATTATTTTAAACATGAAAATAAAAAAAAATCTGTTTTGCTTTTGCTGTTGTTTCTACACCAAACAAGTAATTATGGATTCAATATTGAACAATGATATTTTAACATTTTTCATTTTAAATTAATATCGAGCCCTTACCGCGAAAATAATGTAAGCGACTTGATTTTCAATTTTCGTTTTTTTTAATAAATGACTTTATTGGCAACACTTGCATCATCTCTTAAAACTTCTTGGTCACAAAAGGTACCGTTACGATTTTATAGCAAAAACAATTTTATTGTAAGCGACAAATTTCATACAAAATTAATATGAAATAAAATAAAAAAACTCTCTCCTGTAAAATTTGATTTTTGTCGCTTACGTTATTTTCGCGGTTAGGGGTCAATATGAAACAATGATAATTTCAAACAAAGCCCGGTGCCCTGTTCAACAGTTAACGTTAAAATTTTGGCAAAATATCTATGAAATAATGTTGATAGAGTTCTACTCCGTTCATTTTGTGAAAAAGTTATGAAATGCTTCTGGCAACATTTTTTTACAACTGCGAAATAATACAAGGTGCTCTAATTTCGCGTAGAATTTTGGGCATAAGAAAAAAAAGTCTAAACTTGATATCAAATAAGAAATTTTAAATTTAAATAACACAACCAACAACACATTTTTATCCATATTTTCTTTCTTTTTTATTTAATTTTTTTATTAAACAAATTATTTATTGCAAAATACATATTTTGTTTACAAACGCAAAACAATGTCGCGTACTTTGAAGGAATAAAAACGGCAAATTATGCAGACTGGCAAGATGTGTAACATTGATACATGTCAAAATTATCAATGTTGGTCAACCTTGTTCATATAATTAAAACGCAGTACTAGGCTTAAGGGCGATACTTTTTCAGAAATTTAATATGATTTTTAATCAACATTGCGCCGTGTTAATTTAACATTTGGTAGTTTTTGCTGTGTGTATGACCTTTTTTTTAAAGTGATTTCAGTAAGGGGATTCTGCACCTACTAGCTTTAAACTTGGTCGTGACATAAAAGCTATTATAAATGTTATAGTCACCAAGTTCTATATCAATACTAAACTTTTTAAGGCAGTTAAAGCTAGGGAGCTATCGAGAAATATGAAATAGGTTGAAATAAAATATTTTTCTTCCAAATTTAGTCTTAATACAAACATAAGAAAATGGTTTATAGGCACAAAGACTTTATTTTGGAAGGAAGTTTGGATGAGGTCTATGTGAAATTTTGGAACAATTAGGGACCAATTTCAATGGCCTTGGCCGTTGTGACAATTAGAACCTTTAGGAGATGAATTATTTTGGAAATAATCAAATTTATTTAGAGATATTCTCCAAAATAGATTCCCTCCTAAAGTCTTACAGAGACAGCCAGCGGAATGGACGGATATGGTTCGATCGACTCAGAAAGTGTTTCGAGGTTGGCCTCGAACAAAATTTTTTGAAGGTGTTACAAGCTTTATAATACTCCTTCACAATGACGGTGTGGATAAAAAGTTCTGTCCCATATTCAATTTCAGTAAAGAAAAAAAACTACAAAGATATAGAAATGTATCCATAGTTCTGGTAACACTGATTCCCAAGGAGCTTCGATGTTAAATATTTCTTCCGTTCGCATTTAATTACACATTTATAGCTCCGTTGAGTAGCGGGGTGTTCCGCAAGTATGTTTTCGGATGACAGCTAATAAAAGTAAATTAAAAATGTCACATTTTACGATCTCGATTTAATTTTTTTTTTGTTTTTATATTTTATTTTATTATGTGTTAAAGTTTTTGTTGTTGTTGTTGTTATTACTATTTTTGTTGGTTTTTATGCCCTTTTGCTTGATATGAGGGAATGGAGAAGACATTTTTTTATTGTTTTTTTTGGTATTTTTGTGTAAATGCTGCAAAGTTCAAGTTGTTGTTGACATTTAAAGGCGCAACTATAGAATTTCTGATGGAATGTGTGTATCTGTAAGATTGTTTGCTTGCCTACTGACATCAAATGAATCATTTGGTAGGCATAGCACTAAATTTGGTTTAAAGTTGTTAAAGAGACAAATTTCAGGGACTTCGTTATGCTAAAGGAAGAATGTTGATAATTTGAATAAAAATAGAATGATTTCATTTAATAGCTTACAAATGGAATCAAAAAGTCCCTGATGACATTGATTTCCTAAGACCTATTTAATTTGAATAAGTCTGTATGTATATGTTTATGTCTGAAAAGAGTACTCTTTTGGCAATGAAAATTCAAAGTTGGGGATAAGAAGGAAGGTACGGGCATTATAGGGTTAACGAACGAATAGCAACAGGGATACAATGGCAAAATAAATTGAGAGAGTTAATTTGATTTTATAAGAGACCCTGCCAGTCTGGTTAAAAAAATCGATAATTGCGCTGCTGATCCGAAACCTATTTATCGATTTATAATTTACATTAGGACCAAATCCCTACATTTGTTTTTTATCAGAGCTACTTAAAAAGGAGTCTTGTATTTTATAAAATATTTTAATTCTGAAGTTTAAATAACAAATTTATATTAACTATCTTTAAAAGAGAGTGCCCCAGCGGGCCTTACTTACAGAAAACAAAATGGTTGCAGGAAGTCAAAAATATTATATTTATTTTTACCGCAATCAATCATATTATGATTGAGTAAGTTTCTTGTATGTTAGGCACAATCATGTTATGGTTCTCCACAATTATATACAATCTTTGTGATAAACATCGTAATGGTTATAACAACCATTAACCATTACCATGGACAAGCATAATATTGTCTCGGCGATAATTCCGAGGACAAATCTGTGCCTTTCCTGGGCAAGAACATTTTTTTCGATTTTGAGATGTTTTTGCCATTTTGCTTAATTTTAAACGCTCTTTAAATAGTTCTAAAATGTCTGAAAAAAGACTGACCAATTCCTATTTTTTAACGTAAAAGAAAAGTTCAAACAGTTTGTTCTATAATGATTTTTCGACTCTCCTGAAAACTTGATTTTAAGACATACGCGGTTGCCAATGAGTATCACAGAAATCAGTCATATCATAATATAACTACTGTAACAATAGTATGGCTGCAGTAACTACATGAAAATGTTTCATTAAAATAGTTTGATTACCCGCAAAAACATAGAAACATTTTTTTTATGTTGTGTGTCTGTCTAGTTGGTAAGTGAACTTTTCCCTCAGACGACTTTTCGTCCGAATTTCTTTACTTACCTCAATCATCTTCCAGCTTTAATAAAATTCTTATTGGCATTTAGAGAAGCAGCACTATAAGTTTTTCATTTTTACTGCAGGTGTATTTTAGCCACTTAAATCAGTTATACAGGGTGGCTCAAATGAAACGAAGAGCGTTTAAATTTTCAATAATTTCTTCATTTCAAATTGATTGGATGAAAATATTTTGGACGTAAAATATTACGTTGCGTAAGTGCCGTCAATTCTTAAGGCTCGTAACACTTACGTAGACCTTCACTTTATAAGGTTGATGTGTAAATAGGTGCTTTTCGTGAGGTTGCGTTGAGGATCATCCTAACAAAAAACTTAACTTTTTTGATCTCCGAGGAAATCAGGTGCAGTAAATATCTGGGATTCGTCACAAATCCAAAATTGACAGATCTCAATGTTTGTGTTAATGTCCCGTTACAGCTATACTGTTTGCCTTGATGTCCCCCGGGGGATTTGCGGGATACCTAACTTTTTTATCTCCTGGGAAATCAGGTGCAGTCAATATCTAGGATTCGTCAAAAATCCAAAATTGACAGATCTCAATAGATCTGCACTATATCATGCGATCTGTGGTATATATCTGGCAACACGGGAATCAGCAGTCGCTGGTGGCATGGCTATTGGCTGATGCCTCCATTAGTATGATTCTTGAGGAAAATTGTTTGTATTTTTCAGGAGTATTTTCTTTGCGGGAGTTTTGCTTTTCTGTTACAAACTGACTTTGCGGTTGTTCTGCTCTAGTACCCAAAATTGCTGGAAGGGAGATCCTGGTAATCCCACTTAAAGGCTGATGTTTCACCACTTGGGAGAGAGTTCGGCCTGAGGGAGGATCATCTCTAGATGCGGCTGCTACTCTACAGATGCTGTTAGCATATTTCAAAAAGCATCGGAGGTTAGTTAGCTCCAGCTCCTAAACAAGGGGCGAGTGTATAATCTTTCTGGACTATGCATCCAAATTGCTGTCTGGGTATGCAAGTTTGTCGGTGACTCGGGAGCGGTTGGTAAACGCATGTCTTTGCCGACCAGTAGTTAGGGTTAACTACAGATAATGCTATATGACAAGTGTTGTTGTAAATCTTTTTCACAACAATTTCCCTTGATGCACTAGATGTGTCTCCAACTTGTTTTTACCCCATTTGTAGATGGTTATCCAGAGGTGGCCTTTGGATTTTCCGTTGGCCATAATCTGTAATTTTGTGTATTTAATAATAAAAATGTAACTTTTAACCGCATTATTTTATGTCTTCTTTACAACAAACCTTCGATTTGTATGGGCAACCCTGTATCTGGCTTTATATTTTATTGAAGGGCACTTCAAATTCGACCTTTTTTCCTTGTCAGCACTTATTCTTCATTGCGGTTTTTCTTAAGTCTATCAAAAATAAAAAATAAAATTCAACAGTCTACTAAAATGTGTATTTTTTTACTTTTTACTAGAATTTTTTTATACTTGCTGTTAGTCAAAGTTTATTTCATTTTTTACAATTTGGTGTAATGTTGGTTTACATTAAAGTAACTTTTTATTTTATTCTTTCTTTATTTTTTGCTGATGCTATTTTTTTTTATTTTAATGACCTGCATATAAACGTACATTAAGTGCAAATTTAGAAAGAGAAAAAAAGAGCAGCAACTGACTTAGAAAATTTTAAGACAGTTCTATAGACTGTTTGTGGATTTAAGACTTACATACGTCTGCTGTATAAAAAAAAACAACCCAAAAGTAATTTATTTCATTAAATAAGCTTTTCGAAAAGCTTCTTAGTTTGTTTTTCGTAATGAAAGAATTGAAGTGTAATTCAATGGTTGCAGGTCATTGTAAGGTAATCTTTTTTGTGTTGTTGTTTCTTAATTTTTCTTAACTAACATATATATTTAAAGCATACTTTTAGGCTATAGTTCTTGTCTTAATATGCGGTATACTCTAAGGGTTTTACGAAATTATATTGCAGCGAAATTGAGTATATGAGAACGAGTTTGATAGATCAATTTAAGTCGTTTTGCACAAAAATTTATAAGTCGTATTTAAAATAGAACTGTCAGGAATGGGTTCCATAAATTTATTTTATCAATTAAATGTTTCTTTTATATATCGATGGCGTTTGTTTACAGGGGAAGAAAAATACTTAATAAAATCCGTAAAATTTAAGATAAAAAAGTTATAACGCAATTTTGATTCAAAATATCCAACACATGTTTAATACAACCCCTTCAAAATTTTAAATCACGATACATGTGCCATTGGCTACTAGAATTACCAAAAAAGCTATTTAAAAAAATTGAGTTAGGCCGCTAATCTTAACCAGAACTTTTAAAATCAGGAAAGGCTACGCAATACAAAATTTTATAATTTTGCGAAGCACTCAATCATGCGCTACGCAATAAGACATATAGCAGTTAAAAACGTGCTCCAAAAGGAGCAGGTTTTTTATATGAATTCATACCTCAAATCGCTTCAAACCTTCTGATGGGATGCCTGATTTTTTTATGTGGTGTTCCCGGTTTGGAGGACTATTTTCTGCTGACATTAAGCGCTTCTTTTAACATGCAAAGAAAGCACTCCTAAAGAGCTTTTTTAAGGGCTAACTATATTAACATATTCATTAATGTTTTGCTTTTACTTGTTTAAATGCCTTTTTTCAATCATTTTCGCAAACGATAATATATTTTTTTTTTTTCGCTTAAAACCCCTCTTCATTGTCAGCACTAAAATAGCAGCTTTTTGTATGTTTTATTCGTTATCATTCACTGCTTTATAATAGCTCTCTAATTGAAGCGCTTGAGTATGCGCTTTTTCTCTGTAGTGTTTAAAAAAAGCCAAATTTTTTTTTACTGGGATGTGACAGCGCATAGAGAAAGGGACCTGTAAGGTGAAAGGAACAGTAAAAACCAACTACATAAAACAAGAGGTAGGGACGACCTACACGCGTTTTCAAGGTTGACCAACAAGGTTGAGATGTGTCGCTTTCAAATGAGACCAATACCAACACGCTCAGTGATGGTACAGCAAAGAAACAAAGATAAAATGGCTCTTCTGAACAAAACCTTAAGGTCCCTTTCTATTTTGCGCGTCACATATAGAGATGCAGTGAAGTAAAACAAGGAAATCTTAACAAGTTTTATGAAATAAAAAATAACATGTCAAGTGTCACGGCATTTGTATGGGAAAATACTTAAAAAATTATTGTAAAAAAAGATTCAGTGTGTAAAGCTGCATAATAGCTGCGTTCACCAGCTTTTATGTGCGTTGAATAAAGCGCTTTTTGTGTAAAAAATGTATTGCTTCAAAGTGCGAACTCACCTTATAAAATCATTGCCTTCCGTAAGCGAGATGGTGAGCGAAACTCTTACATTACTCCCTTACAAACCTGATTCGTTTGAAGCATAATTTTTTATTGGGCTCATTCATTTCTAAAATAAAACTCAAAATCTCCATCAATTGAAATTTCCAAAACATGACCATGACCATGTTTTTATTTGACGGATTACAGCCCAATAAAAAATTGTGCTTCGAGCGAAGCAGGTTTGTAAGGCAGAAATGTAAGAGTTTCGCTTACCATTACGCACTAAATGTTTTTTTACAGTTATTTTTTGGTATTCTCCCTTACAAACCTGCTTCGTAGTAGGGGAATGCCGTAGCACTTGAAATTTCATTTTTTTTTTTTTTTTATAAAAATTGTTGATAGTTATTTCACTTACTTTACTGCATTTCTGTATGTCTTATTGCGTAGCGCATAATTGTGCGCTTATTTATTTAAATGTACCGTTAGTGCTTCGCAAAATGATAAAATTTTTTATTAGGAGACTATAAAATTTTTAGAAAAAAAGACAAATTAGATTTTGTACCTATATGGGCTCTGGCATTTAAAAATTCAAGTTCACAAAACATTATCCAACAATTTTTATAATCAAAGAGCATAACTTTTTTTTTCCATAAAAAAGCAAAAAGTATAGAAATGCTTATGCCTTTTTACCTCCTGGTAATGCAAGCAGAAAAACCATAATGATAATCTAGCCTTATAAATATATGATACTAGCATATACCCACTACTTCGTTAGCGTCTCGTTTTTCTTCGTGGACATATTTTTATGCCATAGTTTCTTTTTCTAGGTTTAAACTTGTTTAAATTCTAGCATTTAACCCGCTACTTTAGTAGAATCAAAAAGCTAAAGAAAAATATCAAATTTCTTGTATTTCCTTTTTTGGGTACTATATACTATACAAATGTCCCCCATTAAAGTATCAAAAATTTCAGTATTTTAGTGGCAGCCCATAATTTAGTACGAATATGTCAATGAATGAAGAAAATGTTTTGTAAAAAATGTAACGAAAATAGTTACGATTTTCACCCCTTAAATGTTCGAATTTCGAAAAAGTATCAAATCATGATACGTATTTTTTTGATAAGCTTCGAATGTTGAATTTACTTTGTTTCTATGTTTATTGTTTCAAAAGATAGATGGGGTGGCAAAAAAGTACTAAAATTCAGATTTTACCCGTTTACTCTCTAATTAGGCCGAATTTCAAAAAAGTACCAGACACCTGTCCGCTTATTTTTCTTAAGAACAACGATAAGTATTACCTTTATTTTGCATCGCTTTTAGTTTTGAAGATATAAGGATACCGAATTTTCCCGTTTTTTACCCCCTAAGCATTCGAATTTCGAAAAATCCCGTCTTAGTGGATCGATTTGGGGAGTGACCAATCGCTAGTCCAAATTTCAAGTTTCTAGGGTCAGCGGTTTGGGCTAGGATATGATGAATGAGTCAGTCAGTCAGTCACTCACGCAACTCTTTTATATATATAGAAGATGAAGATAAAAGATTGCTATATAAACACCGATTTTTGAACATTTAAGTACAGGATTTTAAGTATAAGGACATATTTGTAGCAAGATTTTTTTAAAGACAATAAGACTTACCAAAAGGGTTATATATGAGAAGGGTTGGCCATAGAAGTTTGTATGTAATTAAACAAACTTGCTTCTAATATTGTACTATTTTTAAGATAAATCTTAGCATATCCAGAAGTTTCATGATCGATAAAATCATTCGATTGTCTATTCCATCGTTTTTTTTTTTAATTTGATAAAACGAACAATAACACAGCCCGACAAAGTTAAAAAAGATTTTTGCTTCTTTGAATTTATCAACTGATTCTAGTTAATTTGTGTGCGTGAATTCAAAACTGTAATCAGTTTATCTCTATCACCTCTAGTTTTCATGATATAGCTTTTCTATACCCTCCACTTATGACCTCCAATTACCAATTACCCAAAATTTTTTTCTTCCAATTTTTTTTTTATCAAAATTTTTTTATTTTCTGTTATAGTTATTGCCAAAAAAAAATAAAATTCCCAAATTTTTTTAAGTATTTAAAAAGTAAAACTTTTCCATAGGAATTTAAAAAAAAATAAAAAGAAGTAAAACTGTTTCATACAAATTTATTAAAATAAAAAAATACTTAAAAAATTTGGGATTTTTTTTTTTTGTGGCAATAACTATAACAGTAAATAAAAAATTTTGATAAAAAAAAAAAATTTTTGGAAAAAAAAATTGGGTAATTGGTAATTGGAGGTTATAAGTGGAGGGTATAGAAAAGCTATATCATGAATGAGCTGATAGAGACAAACTGACTACAGTTTTGAACTCAGCGCACCCAAATTAACTAAAATCAGTTGATAAATTCAAAGAAGCAAATTGAGTGTTGGCCTGTATAATCAATTAAATACTCCACACTCGAGATAAATAAGATGTCTTTTACTTTAAGTAAGCGTCGTACTCATTCAAATTCAAGTGCGAATAACACTAAAACGTACTTAAAACAATCATAAATGGGATTACTTTCAAAAATCAATCCCGGAATTTCTTAAAATAAGTACAAAAATCTTAAACCAAGTAAAAAAAGATTGAACTTTTTGTTGGAACTGCCACTCTGAGAGTGAAATTACAAAGTGAGCGTTTTAGTCACATTTAATTTACCACTGTTTGTTGTTAACACTACAACAACACCACACAAGTAGTAAAAATATGATTTGCTTGTTGTGTTTGGAAACAACAGAACAAGACAAAAACACATTATTTTCATGTTTTAAAAGTAAAATTGAGAACTCTTGCTTCTCATTTAGTTTATATTTTCAGTTTTTTTATGTACATTAAGTTTTTTAAAGTAAAAACCATATCGGGAATGATGCTGGCTAGTGCTGGGAAACTATCGATAGACTATCGATATTATCGATAGTCTTAAAATATCGAAAATATCGATAGTTAAAATATAAATATCGATATTTTTATTATTTAAAATACAGCTACGAATACATCTAATAGCAGATATACACACACAGTTTTTTGCCGCAAATTTTTACTTGCTATTATTAATTCGCGCTGAATTACAGCAATGAATACAAACAACAAGAATGGCAAGTGGTATGGATTGCTTAGCAGTGCTTTTTACTGCTAATTAAAGGCCTTTAAGGCGAAATTTGTACATGTTTATATAGGGACTGAAATGTCAAATATTTTTGCAATGTTGTAAACAAAATGCAAATCCAAATGCAATTGAGAGCATAGAACAAAACAATGAACGACCATTCGAGGATAAGTCCGCTTGATTGATTACCTTTTTGGGTTTAGAATTTAAAAAATTTTTTAAAGTTGCAATGGAATATCTTATAGTCCCTGTTACTTCGGTTCCTTCAGAAAGGTACTTATCAATTTTTAAAAAACTGGCATCTAAAATAAAGTGCGTATATGGGCATTTCCTTCAAAAGGTCCACCGTGGCCGAAAATTTAAAAGTTATTAAAAGCTGATTATTTTACGATATTGTTATAGAGAAATATTTAGATTTTACTAAGTTTATAAATTTACCCATAAATTTGTTCACTTGTATGAACAATCAGACTGCAAAGTTGTGCAAACGTAATTTCTTATTTGTGAGAATGTTTTATTGTATTTTCTTTAATATTTATCTTTCTGAAGAGGTGATATTTGATAAAAATTATTTCAAAAAAATTTTCTTACATGGTCTGTAATCTAAGGAAGAGTTTAAAGAGAAAAATTTTAATCGGGTTAACGGTAAATTTTTATTTTATTTTGATCATTATTCAGTTAAATTATTACGGAAAAAATTTCACGTTTGAAATGTAACGTATCGACTTTGGCTTAAAAAAAAGAAAATACAGAAGATTTTGGAATCAAACCAAGACATTTTAATGTTACATTGCTACGTAAAATTCTGAAAGTAGTTTGACTAAAAAATTGTGCCAGGTTTCGCTGAATTACGCCTTTTTAAACATGGCCAAAAAAAACTACTTCTGTTTCTTCACGTTCGAACCGCTACTTCTTTTGCATTATCTTTGACCTAGAATTGCATTTCTAATGCGTACGACTGCCACGTTCAACACTTTGGAATTACCCATGTACAAATGGCTCATACATTCAATAAAGTGATAAAAACAACGGACTGTAGCCTTATAAAAAAAAAAATTAAAGTTTTCCTGCACAAGTACAAACATTCAGTCGATAGTAATATCGATATATCGATAGTGAAATCTAGAAAATATCGATAGTTTCCCAGCACTAATGCTGGCACTTTATAATTGAAATCTATAAGGTGTAAACGGTTAAGTAAATCAATCATAATAAAATTCTCCTTCTAGTTCCTTTTTTGATTTATTTCAAGTAAGAATTCGGGATTAAATCAACTTTATAGTACTTGAATCAAGCGCATTTTGAGATTGGTTTAAACTTAGCTTTACTTAAATCAATCTCATTTTCGAATTATTTCAAGTACGAATTCGGGATTGAATATGGATAAGTTAAGTAGTTCGCGATTGAAAACCCGTACTTGAATCAATCTTTCTGAACTTGATTCAAAAAAATCCTTGCTCACCGTACTATTAACACCGCTGCGGATTGATTTGAGTACGGTTGGATTGATTTTTCTTTTGAGTGTAGTAATGTCCGTTTGCATTGAATGTGAAAATATTAAGAAAACAATTTGGACTATATATTCTTTAGAGATTACGAACATTCCTGGCAATTTCATTTTAATCCGACCTGGTACTGCAAAAGTCAACAACATTATTGGATTGCTTTTTAAAAGTAACGAGGTTAATGTCATGTCGCAGAGTACAGTTCCGTTTGGAAACGGAATTCATTCCGTATTTCGGTGCTTCAAAAAATGACGAAAAAAATTTTCGGAATGAAACCATTTTTGTTGCAGTTGTTCCTTTGGCCAGGGTGATGAATTTATAAACGTTATTTTTGTCAAGCAAATAGGGCCTAAGTTTGTTTTCACGAACGGAATGGGAGTTTTCTGTATTTGAAAGGCCAAAAAACTATCAAAATAATCTTTCTATCAATAAACAAATATGTTTTCTTCGGTTCTGAACGGAATTGCTCTCTGAGACATGGCTAAAAGAAGAGTTTTACAGGGGGACGGTCTTTGCCTTGACACTTTTTTTGTCCACACAATCTTGGAGCACTATATTTAAGACATTTTGTATTTGAAGCTCATTAAAACCAGGTAAAGTTATTGCGTTCTAAATACAAAAATTAGAAGTTTTAATAAAGATTTTAAGAGAATTGTTATTATAATTTGCTTCTTCCACCACATGGCTTAATCGCCCTTCATGTTCGATTCATTTTTTTATCGGATATTGGTACATTAAATATCTTAGCCAATTTATATTGATGGTCTCTTAAAAAAGTCTTTACTGCGTGATGGTATTTATTTTTTTGTTATTTTTGCTTTTAAAAAATAAACTCAAAATGTCAACAGGCCTTTTTTATGTTTTGTAATTTAATTTATTTGTTAATTTAATCTCAACAAAAAAAAAAAAAACGGAGGGAAATTTGTATTTATGTACGAAAATTTTTATGATCGGTGTAAATTTTTGGTGTAAATTGAGTTTCCTTTATTTTTATCTCTCTGTTTGGTGTCATCATTGTTGTTGTCATGTTCGTACCGAATGTACAACAATAATAAAATTCTCTGAGTTTTATTCTTCTTTGTATTTGACATGATTTTATTTTTAATACAGCAACTTTCTTGCAGTTATTTTTATAAGTTCTTCAAAGAAAACGGAAATAAATGTTATTGAATTGGGCGGGGAGAAAGATTAGTTTGTAAAGCTATCAATATCCCTATATGAGTACCTGAGGGACGTGTTTTGTTTTTATTTTTTAGCTTTGATGCCTTGAGATTAATGCCATATTTCCTTGTTGTTGGAAAAATTTATTTCATTTGAATATTTGTATTCTTATAATATCTCATTTATGGTTTTGTCTAAAGCATATTGATGAGTTTATTTCCCTAGCAGATATATCTTCAAGTTCAACACTGTTAATGTGAAACTTTTATTGGGTCACTGCTAATGTTCTTAAGACTAATGTATAATCATCTCGTAATAAAGTGTTTTTAATGCTTAGAGTGTTAGGAATTTAAATTAAAAGTTTAATGTAAAAAATTCAATTTGTTGTCCAAATTTAAGCACTTAAAAATGTGGTTTTTATGGATTTTTCGTCGATATGGCCATAAAAATCAATTAAATGACTTCTGAAATTTAGTATTTTTTAAGATAAGCTTTATTAAATAAACATTTTTAATTTTGGGCAGCTATTGATGATAGCAGTAAAATTTTTTAACTTTTTATAATTTTATGTTAAATCACAATTTTTCAAATACGTTTTCTTTCTTCTCCTTGAAAGCTTTTTTTATCGTTAAGAATCGTTTGTTGTAAATTTTACAACTTAACATTTATATAAGAAAAATTTTTTGTCACCTTCACGGGCATAGCCTCATATGAGCTAATTTTTCGATCATAAACGATTCTCTCGTTGTGAGAAAATGGTACCCTACCGATGAATCACCTCAGAGAAGCATTTGTGATACAATATGAGAATCCTTTTTCAATCGCTCTAGTGATAAATCAGTTTTAAACTTAAAACATTAAGAAATCATTATTTGAACACATGAATGAATCATATATGAATCCTTTTTCAATCGCTCAAGTATTAAATCACTTTTTAATTATCAAAATGAACTTAATAGACTCATTAATGTGATTTTAATAAGCAACAATCACCAAAATGTTAGCTGGGTTCGAAAATAATCAGTACATTATTTAGCACGCCCAAGAACGATATTATTTTTAGTGATTGTGTAGACGAACACAACCTTTAAAACCGTTTGTTACAGGCCTGCCAGATTTGACGACTTATCGTCATTTTGACAATTTTTTGTTCCAAAATTAGCTAACTGCCGATTTGCAGATTTTTTCCAAAAAGGAACGATTTTATTCAGTCTCAAAAAAAAGCTTTAAATGTTTTTTTATGTTTAGATTTTAGCACAGAAATAAAATTTTGTAAACAAGTCGCTTTAATTTTTAAGTTTTTCTCCCCAAAATTTCAAACTTTTAAATGCATACCCTTAACAATTGTACTTCCTCCAAGGAAAATTTGACTGATTTTTTTGCAAATTATAAGGCATTTAGACTTTTTTGGGTTAAGACGTAACCCATTAGCTGACGCCCAGAGAAAAATACTTTTGAGATCAGTATTCAGATCATTTACGTTATTTCAAACTAAACTAACTTAAATGTTTTGATTTTTATCTCGGTATACGTATGTGAATTAAAAAAGCACTTATCCAGCTAATATAGGATGTTTGTTAGACGATTGGTTGTTTATACAACTCCTAAAAAGATCTTCTTTTGTGGTTTTAAAAGACCGAACGGAATTAAATTTTCTCATCTTTTGTTGAGTTAGATAAAAACAGTATTATTTTAGTGTTCGAAAGATAACAAACAGGGAAACGTTATTTTTTTAATGAGTTTTTACACAAACACTATATGCGTTTGTGTTTTCCACAAATCTACCGAACCGAACACTAAGGAGCGATAGTTAGTGTTTATTTTCGAACACTGGTTATAACACATTTTTAACTGCACACAAAAACTAGCAAATATTTGTACAGACTGTGTTGCCGTCTCCTTTGTAATACTCTTTTCAACCTGCATATACGTTCATAAAGCCTAGAGTATACGGAATATGAAGATCGACATGGTTATGTGGTTCTGGCGTAACATTGACGTCAATACACAACACACAATGACCATTGTGGCTTTTAATTTCACTGAACACACAATGACAATTACGTCAAAACCACATGCGCATGTGGATTTTCACATTTCGTGTACTCTTGACATAAGCAATCAGTTTGTGTCGTCAATTTTCTTGTTTTTTACCTCAAACTTAAACTCATTTTAACAAGTAAAAAAGTATGATTCGAAAACTTTTAACTAGCCGAATAGCGTCAAAAAAAATGTAGCAGTAGCTTTGCATATGCATTTTGCAGCATCTTCGAAGTAACCCAAAATTTTAAAGCAAAAATTTCTTTTACGCTCACAAACGAAATGAAAATGAGCTGAAAAATGTTACACATACAAACAGGATTTAGCAATGAGAGAACATTTCATTAGTATGGTGCATAGCATATCGGCTAAAGCTGGACGCCCACACTACGCATTCAAAGTGTAAATGCGTTTATGCATCTGCCAAAGAAAAAGAATCAGTGCGAATTGTATTGACAAAATACTCAAAAATAATTTAAAAATGATCAAACGCATAGAACGTGTGGTGGCCTTATAATTAAAATAAACAGTTTATTATTCTGTTTTAATTCATGGCTCTGCTTTTCTATGTATTATTTATCTTCGTTGTTATGCAAAAACTCATCAATGCTTATTTTATTAAATTTATTTAATTCTTTATTTAAAAAAAACTCTAAACAAAAGTATCGTCGTATCGACTGTAAAATAGCACCGACACCGATGTATCGGCAAATCTGAAGTATCGCCCACATATCTATATCGCTTACACATCTATTAAATATCCTTACGTAATAAGAAAATTGTTTTTAATTTTCTTTTCTTTTTAATTTTAATTTTTTTAATTAAAAAATTTATCAGGCAATAAACCGACTGTAATTCTAGTAAAATTTCTCTAAAGAGACAAATAACTAGAATTATAGCGTAATATTACCCTGCAGTTTTATTTTGTCAATTTACCCATTTTTCGGTTATTTTTCTGACTCAACGTTGTCTTTCGCGATGTAATTTACACTTTTCTGTCCCTTTGTTATCGAATAAGTGTCAATTCACACTTTTCTGTCCCTTTGTTATCGAAGAGGTGTTCACTCACACTTTTCTGTCCCTTTTTTATCGAAGAGGTGTTAATTTGAAGTTATGCCTGTACTCGTACGACGGCATCAACCACGGGATTGATACTGTGGCACCGGTAAACAGACTCTCCCATAGTTATCTATAGGGGGGTCAATTGACTGTTTCTACGACTACCACATGTTAAAATCTCCGGTCGTTTTACCGGTAAAAAGACTAACAGTGTCCCTTAGTGATAGGTGAAAGTACCAATTTGGGACCGGTCCAGCGTACTGCAGGGTATGTACAAGCATTCACACACATACATATATACACAGGAACATGTAAGCCCCCGCGAGGAAAACTTCAATTTCTGCTTTGTTCCCTTAACTTAGAACATAAAAGGGAAAACCTTAACAATGAAATACAACAACAACCCAATACAGCTACAAAGAAGACAGTCTAGGATATTACGGCAAATTGTCTGCGCCCCATGGTATATACGTAATGACAATATCCACAGAGATCTTAACATCGCTATCATCCAGGAAGAAATTAAAAAGTATTCAGTCAAATACATAGATAAACTAATGGTCCATCCCAACTACCTCAATCGGAATCTAATAAAGTTCGAAGGTCACCGGAGGCTTAAAAGATCCGACACTTTGAGCCTAGCAGGCTTTTTTGACACTTGAATGCAATTAATTATCGGTTACATTGGTAACGGCTAACAAAAACAAATAAGAATTAGGATTAAGCTTTGAATACATATTGAAATTTTCGACAAGAAAGATTTAATAAAAAAAAAAAAAAACCCCAATATATACCCTGCAGATAACGAGACTAGTCCATACATGCATGTGGACTAAAGGAGTAGGTGTACTCCAAAACTAAACCAAGTATATGGGTAAAAGGTGGTCCATTTAACATTACGATGTCCTAGGAGGGGACCATATAACCCACCGAAGTAGTCCCTAAACTACTCCATGGAGTACTTAAGTGGGTTAGTTTTAAAAGTACTCCATGTTACTACAGTATGGAGTACACTTAAGGGGTAATTTAAGCATATTTTTTTTCATTTTTTACTAATCGCCTTTTATGGTGTGTACTGTAATCCTATTATTGCTATTATTAAATATATTAACTTGGTATTTTTATTTTTTTTTTACTTTTTTCCACAAATTTCACAAAGTTTCACTTTTAAATAAACAATTAATAATGGACACCATCAGGGCTACCAATGTGTAATACTGTAAACTATAGAAAAGTATACATCATGCAGTTGTTGGCAGCACTGCATGTTAATTTCTTATAACATGGTCCATACTACAGTACATTGGACCATGTTGCAAGTAGTCCATTTAAGACACAATGGACCACGTAGTGCAATACTATCTGTAGGGTATACCAAAATATTGAAAACTTTTTTAATTTGAGAGCAACTTTTTTCAAATTCGATTATTGTGAAAATTTAAATATCAGAAAAATTGTCCTTTATAAAAATTCAAGAAATTTTAAGGTTTGGTTTTCAATCATATTCCAAATATTAAGTCATAAAACTTGCGTGTTTAATACGCTAATTATGTATTCAAATATGTATTTAGGTTTATGTACATACATATATATTTATGTATGTATGTGTAATTAATATAATCACACCATCATAGTGGGAGGGTATATCAGTAGAAGATGTTGCTAGCTCTGCCGCTTTTCAGGCCTTAATAAATTTTACTTATAAGACCTTCATTGATAAGGTGTTTTAGAATGTCGTTTATAAAATTAAAATTTCCATTCTAAGAGAAGGCCTTTCAAAATTGTCCTCTTAGCATTGAAGTATGTGGGAATGTTTTAAAATTTCTTCTTGAATTTAATTAGTATTATTATTTAATTAAGCTTGAGGTCTCTTTTTTTATAAAACAAATTAAATTTATTTAATCCAATATTTCGGCACTCCGTTGTGTGCCTTCTTTAGGGTTTTTTTCTTGAATGTTTGACAAAATATTAGATTAAATAAATTTAATTTGTTTTATAAAAAAAGACACCTCAAGCTTAAAGCTGCGTTCACAATCAAAAAAACATTTTCACTTGGTGTTCATAATAGAGCAACAATTTCTTTTGTATCTACACGCATTTTGCATCAAGAAAAGGTTTGCAAATTTTAGCAACAACAATATTATGTATTTATTTTTATTTATTACTATATGGCCCAGCAAACGTTGTTTTGCCGTATAACCTATTTCTTTCAGATTTTACAGTGTCTGCATGCCAAATTTAAAGAAAACCGGTTGATTGGTTAAGAAAATAATAAAAATTATAGGTGTTAGTTCTTTCCAGATGTTACACTATTTGTCCGCCAAATTTAAAGAAAATGAGTTGATTAGCTAAGAAGATATAGGAAAGGGAGCTTTTACCCGTCCTGCTTCACGCCCTAAATAATAACAACTATATGCTATAGTACTTTCCAGCTGTAACGCTATTTGGCTGCGAAATTTCAAGAAGATATTGGGAGGGGGAGCTTTTACCCTTCTTGCCCTATTTCATATCCTATTCCCTATTTCCTTTCAGATGTTACAGTATCTGCATGCCAAATTTTAAGAAACCCGGTTGATTATTTTAAAAGAATGGGGATGGGGAGCTTTTATCTCTATTGCCCTTTTCCACACCCTAAATAATAAAAATTTGAGGCTATATTTCTTTCTAGATGTTACTCTATTTTCCTGGAAAATTTCAAGAAAATCGGTCGATTTGTTAAGCAGATATAGGGAGGGGGAGCTTTTACTCCTCTTGCCCTATTTCACGCCCTATTCATTATCTTCTTTCAGATGTTATAGTGCCTGCATGCCAAATTTTAAGAAAACAGGTTGATCAGCTAAGAATATATAGGGAGGGGGAGCTTATGCCCTATTTTGCGCCCTCTAGCGATATAAAATATACTCTACGACCTATTCTCATACCTAGCAAAAACACATACAAAATTTCATAAAAATCAGTTAAGTCAAAATGGAGGTCTTTTGTTGATATTTGTATGGGAATATATAGGAAAATCTAAATGCCATATCTCCGGAACCACTGCGCCGATTTCATGCAAACTTAACATAAACCATCGAAAGACTATCCCCAACGGACCGTTTTTGTTGAAATCGGTGCTGCATGTCATCATGAAAATATAATAATTATAATAAATAATCTGAATTGTTTCTATGTACGTATAAACGGCTCCGCTAAATAAATCCTAGGAAAATAAATTAAGCCCAAAAATTTCATACAAATGTGGGAGTAATTTCATTATAAAATAGCTCCCAGCCCTTTCGATTTTATATAGTTAATTTTTTTTTTTTTTTTGGAAATTATTTAATTTTTTTGCCTGGGTATTGTTTCATTATGACATAACGCCCAAATGAAATATGTCCCAAAAATATTAAATACTAGCTGGCCCGACAGACGTTGTCCTGTCCAAATAAGGAAAAATGTTTGCGTTCGATTTTAAAAATCCGTTAAAAAGATACGAACATTTGAAAGAAAAATAAGTCAAATCAATGGAGCCGTTTTCTGATTTTAGGTAAATAAAAAAAGGGGGCGGGGCAAAATTTTCTTTCCGTAAAAACCTAAGTTGGACCATGGCAATCATTTTAAAGAAAAAATCGGTCAATCCGTTCTCAAGTTATGCGCTTAATAGAAAAAGTGGGCGTAAAAATAGGCGTGGTAAATTTTTCTTTCGATGAAAACTTAAAATAGATCAATAGGAGCATTTGAAAGAAAAATTTGTCAAATCGATGTAGCCGTTTTCTGATTTTAGGTATACCCTTGTTCTTGTGTTTGTTGAAAAAAGATTTTCAAATAAACCGGACTTCTCGTCTAGAAAAACTTTCTTTTATAAATGGAAATTTTATATAACTTTTGATGGAAAATATTAAAGATTCGGCACATGCAAAATAAATATTAAGAACCATAAAGCGAGATATACCTTTTCAATATTAAACCATAGATTTATCTGACAACTATTTCTTTGTACATAACTCTCCACATTAATATATAAAATATGTATAACCTTTTCAAAACAAACACAAGTATCTCCCCTTCTTGGTTTTTCTTTTCTTTCTCCTTTTTCCCCCGTTGCTCTTGGTGATGAAAGTGATGAAAGTAAAACTTTTCTTTAAATACACACACACAATCTTTGATTAGGGAAACAAAAATAAGTTTTTCCCATATTCTGTTTGCTATACAAATGTAAAGAATTTCCGCATCTAACTCTGCTGCTGCTGAAAGCTCATGCTGGCTGCTAAAGGTATTGGTGCGAATGTTTTTGTTGTTTTTAGTTGTTTATTTAACATAAACATGCGACAACAATAGAATTTTTAATCGAATTTCAGTTGTTGTTAAACGCGTGTCACTTTTTATTTACCGAAGACAACGAACGGTGTTGATGACAAAGATGCGATTTTATGTTTTCATTGTATTGTTGGGGTTTTCTTTTTCGTTTGTCATTTTAATTATCTTCTCCTTTTTTTTTAATACATACATCATCATGTAATTTCTTTTTCTGTATTTATTATTTTTATCGTTAAAACTTGAAAGTGTTTTTATTGCGCCATTATTAAAATGTTAAGTTACATGCCAAACGAAATAAAAAAAGAGCTGGAAAATTTTGTTAGTTGTTGATAATACCATCCTGTTAAATGGGGAAGAAAAACAAAACATGTTAGAATGCCATAATCGGCTGTGCCAAATCGCTGATACACTCCACCAGAAATTGGAATTTTATTGATTTAGAATATAGCAAATCGCCTTAATTGGAACTGATGTCATTAAGCATAATTTTATGCAATTTGTGTGTATCATTTGAAGCCATGTGGAAGTTTTTTTTAATAAATTTTGTTATTTCAACGTTTTCTTCGCTTCGTTTTAGAGTCAACGTTATATATACGGGTTGACATTTATATTGTATAGGACCTATGGAAATTTATGAACGAATCGTTACAAAATGAAGACGAGTGATTTCTAGTCATAAAGAACCTAAATAGACCATCACATCATTTTACCAAACTTTATTGGAATCGGTCCATATATGACCAAAGCTCCCACACAAATAATTATCTTGAAAATAGCTTTTATTGCCACAACTTCCTTATAAATGCTTGTTTTTTTACGATAGCTGCTATGTCATGGCAAAATATTATGTTGGTAGGTCCAAAATTAGCCATAGGTTCCAAATGAAACCCTTCCTGAAATCACTTAAATGCAATAACATCTTTTAAAGATGAAAATATATCACAAAGAACTTTTACATGAATTTTAACCTCATAACATTGTTTTGATCTGGCTGGTCCATAATTGCCCGTGGGTTCAAAATAGGGTACACTCTCGAAATTTGTATTTAAAAACTGTGGTGTTGCGTATCATATGGTCTGTTAGACTATACTTTCTTACTTATTTTTTTTTTAATTTGTTTGATTTTGCGAGGGTCTGCAGAATCAAACAGAATTTTGTGATGATGGTCTGATATTCTAAAGTTTAGGGGCAGACGTTCTCAGTAAGTGCCTTGTCCCATGAAAACCCTGCAGCAGCTAATTAGCGTTCGTTGTTGCAGTCAGTCAGGACATCTTTGAACGATCACAACGACGGGAGCTTTGGGGGTTGTACTGCAATGCTGTGATTGCCATTTCGTTACTAGATCTCAACATTTGGCCTATTCGTATAAGCTTTCTTCTTAGGGTGTCGTATTGGATTGGTTGTTAGTTTAAAGCCAAAAGTAACTTAATATTGCTTCCGTCGTCGTAGACATCGGCTCGTGAAGATTTGTAATTGTTGTATGTTTTAGAGGCTTCGCATCTATATAAGAGAATGTGCTTAACGCATGTGCTAAAGATTGGCATTATAGAAACCTCAGCAGACATTCATATTTACTTGCTGATGAGCGAATCTATGTCTTCGTTCTCGCCCAGTTAACCCAGGTAGCAAAATGATTGTACATCGTACTTTATTGGTGATGTTCGTTCTTAAAAAGTTTTGTTTAAGGGAAATTGATGCGCAGGCCTACTCTGAGGGCATTTGAATGCAGTACCTTTATTTTATCATTCATATGTTGAAAACTATGTGATAGTAGACTTATATCGTCTGCAGGGTCAAGGTCATTTAGTTTTTTGAAGGGCGTCCATTAAACGCCATTTAGTTCAGGATGTCATGCAGCATAAGCAAGATAGTGAATGGCTCAAGTGATTGGCTCTTGTATAGAACTTTGTTTTCAGCGTTAATGTAGATGATCTTGGTGATGGGTATGATTTTTTCCGGAACACCTCTTCGCTGTCGGGATTTCCAAATGCTGCTCCTCGGAATTTACAAAGAGCAGCTATTTGGGGGAGTTGTGCTCCCTTGATTGCTCGATTACGATTCGCAAAGTTGAGATGTGGTTTTTGCAGGATTTTTAGACAGCATTTAATAGTTTATTTAAACATTCTACTACAACTTGTTTTAAGAAATAAACTCAAGTAAATCAACAAACCTTGTTTAAAGGAAAGTTTAAGTAGACAAATTCAGTGGTCACGCTTTTTCAGATTTGCTTGTCAAATATTTGTACAGCGTGAACCTTTAGCAATATAGTATCTAAATAATTAATGTAAGAATATATAAAAGAAATGATTTCTCCCATAACTTTTGAATTTTCTTTATAAAAAAATTCCGTGAATGCCTCATTAAATTCCCGGGATAGCTGGAGTTAAAAACAGAAGAATCTTCCCGAAAATCTCGCAACGGAAATTTAGGAAGAAATCCGCTTCTTCTAAAATGAAATATATTGACATCCGCTTTAATTTTCTTCGATAGCAAAAGCAAAATTTAATTTCAAAGCAAAAGAAGAAAAAAAACCTTCTTGCTTACCAAAAACTTTTATTAAGACAACTTGCAAGTTTAATAAACCTTACCTGATGTTGCTTAAAATTCTTTGATTTTCTCCAAACAATTTCCGTTTCCTCTTCGGCAAACGCCAACCAATCGAGCAAATATAATTATACTTGATTGTAGCAAAAACTTAAACCAAAAGAAATAAAAACTTTTATATACAACATGATATTTACTTGCACTACAAGTATAGCAATAATAAAATTTCTTCTAATACTCTTATAAATAAAAATAATTACAAAATAAAAAAAAAATTTTCTACAACAAACAATTAATGGTGCCATACATAAAAAATAGGAAACATAAAAGAAATAGAAGGTGAAAAAGTTGTTTATCTTCTACATATTTTAATCTACAAATACCACAATTTCATACAATCGCTTATGTACACATTCCGTGAAGATTTTTTAACCGACTTTTGTCAAAGTTCATAGCGACTGACCGAACAAATCATCTGAAAATGAGATTTATTTACGTAAAATTCTGATTGAGTCAATTACAAAATGAGCTTGATTTAAGAATTACAAAGTTGGTTTCATCCCGAATTCGTACTTAAAATTATTCGAAAATGAGATTGATTTAAGTAAAACTAAGATTGATTCAATCTCAAAATGCGCTTGATTCAAGAAATATAAAGTCGATTTACACCTTACGGAATTTCAATTATAAAACACCAGCATCATTTTCAATATGGTTTTTTCTTTAACGACTTATGGCCAATTTTCAGGATTGATATTAAATCACATTTATTTTTAAAATCGTTTTAAATACAAAATGCTCTTCTTCACTAAAAACTTAAGTGAAACTTAAGTTACCGATGTGGTACAGTTAATTTCAACTTAAGTTTCCATTGTTATATTTTAGCAAGGTGGCCTCAATGTCACAACAATACAACAACAACAGGCGAAGCATTAACAGTCAGCTGTTTTTTCAGACCACCTTGTAAATTTTTTTGTATTTAGTAGTGCTACCATACTTTTATCTTAATTAAATAAGACTTTTCAAATAAAACTTAAAAAACCAATCTGTTTTAAATACGATTTAAGTTTGTTATGAAAATTAACTTAATATTGATTTAAATACTATCCAGAAAATTGGGCATTAATGTATGTATATATATAACTGAAAATATAAACTAAATGAGAACTATTGCTTTCAATTTTACTTTTTAAGTATTAAAATATTGTGTTTTCCTCTTGTTCTGTTATTTTTGTTGTTTCTACACACAACAAGCTAAACATTTTTAATACTTGTGTAGTGTTGTTGTAGTGTCTACAACAAACTCACTTTGTAATCTTGCTCTCAGAGTGGCACTACCAACGAAAAGTTTAATCTTTTTTTATTTAGTTTAAGAATCTTGTACTTTTTTTAAGAAATTCCTGGTGCAATTGTTTTTGATTTATCCCATTTAGGATTGTTTAAAGTACGTTTAAGTGTTATTCGTTCCTGAATTTTTGGGTACGACTCGTACTTAAAGTAAGTATAAAAAACTTAATTTATTCCGAGTGTTTTTCTTTCTGTGTAATTTCAGGGAAAGTCCTAAATCCCATAATTAAAACGCCGCCAGTTACTTCAAATTCTCTCTCATTTTATTGTGTTAATTTTTTTATTTTCTGTTTACAAAATGTATGGAATTTAATGAAAGTATGGTAGCATTGTTGAGAGAATAAGTGTCTTTATGTGAGAGCATTAGAAAAAACGTTCTCAAAATAAAGGCTCAGTTAGGCGAACGTTGCTGTACCGTATCTGTACTGTATCAATCAGCTGTTCGCTTTTTGTTATACGAAAACCAATACAAAAGCTTACCGAAATGCAATGTACCGTAGTTGCAACGTACCAATCTGTATAAAATAGAATTTCATGCCGTTGTTACGTGACATTTGTAAGACAGTGATGGGCGGCTTGTATTTTACATTGAATGCGGGTAATTTTGCTCTTTTTTTGGTACTTTTTTTTAGTATATCTATGAAATTGCGACAAAACAACTTACAATACAACATATTTCCAAATATACAAGTATACATATGTTTAGATGTTTAAAATAAACAAATGCATATACACACAATGGAAATGTGAAACATATAAAAGACTTTAAATGGTATAAAAACCTTGTTTGGTGTATGCACATTTACAATATATGTATGCTAAAAATTTATATATGCTAAAATACAAATTTATTTATTGTAAATCTATAAAAAAATATTAAATTATTAAAATTTTTTACATACACAAAATACTGTTTTAATACCATTTAAATCACGTAATACCTTTTCTGCACAACGGTCACCATTTGAACATTTTTGATTCCCATCACTGTGTGTTTTGTTTTATGTATACTCGTGCTTTTTGTTTATGTATGGGAAAACATATGACACGTTTTTAAACGTTCTATAAGTGCACCAACGTGCTTACAGTACGGTGCGTTACATTACGGGTACAGCAACGTTCGCCTAACTGAGCCTTAAGTGTTTAAACAGAATTGAGTCTTCAGTCAAAGATCCTAAAGCCCATAATTAAAACGTCGGCAGTTATTTCAAAATCTCGTAATTAAAAAAAATGGATTTAAAATTATTATAATTATTCGATTAATTTTAAAATTTTACTCGATTAATCGATTAATTTTATTCGTTTAATCGAATAGAACAAAAATAAAACCCGAATAACGAACACCCTAGTAACTACTAAAGTCTAGCATAACTTTTACGTGTCCGTAACATTTACGTATAAGTAACAAGGTCTTAAGTTTTTGTTAGTCATCATATATTTATTTATGTTGGTATAAATTGTTTACTGGATACATAAGTTTGTCTGTATGTATGAATCTATATAAAAATAAATTCTAATCCGGCTAATCATAATTATAATTGTTTCTTACCATAAGGATTCCCAAGGTGTTCATAAAACATACAAGTACTTGAAGTGCAAAATGCTATGAGTTCTCGTATAACAACACATTTGTATGTAAATAACTATAACACATACATATACTATTGGTTCGGTTATAACAACTGTAGTCACAACAACTACAACAGCATTTGCATATTCAGTTATTAATTGTTATAATTACAAACCACATGTGATTACCAAGCCCATTTAACAACTTTGTTGGTTTGTGTATTGTCAATTGGATCCGATAGTTAAGTCATAAGTATTTTCATTTACAAATATTTATACGAGTAAATATGTGAAAATATTGGTCTATTTATGAAGTCAGCAAATGGGAGAATCAAAATGGCACTAAAAAAAATAAGAAATCATGTAACATATAGGAGGGTTCAGAGCTGAAGCGAACGAAAATATATTGAGTTTTTTTTTTGTTAGAACCTGCACTCAGGGGATAAGCCCTACTAATGCATATCATTGTGTTGGAACAAGAAGAATAGGTTATGGGAAGGAGGAAAGAGGGAGAGGGATTCGTGTTGAAAGTGGGAGGGAAGACTTCAGCAGAAGTTTGAGTTACTGAACTGGCTTTCATTTCTTTCAGATATAGAACACACTCGAAAATATGTCTATACATACTGTGGTGTAGAGTATCAAATGGTAGGGCTTTATCAACTATACTATCTTACTTGTTTAATCAATAGACTATATGAAAAACGGCATTCTGGAATGCAAAATGTAGACTTAAACTAGTTTCATTGAACGCACTGGTGTTATAAATAAATAATTGCCAATATCTGCATTTACATACACACAACACACTGACTTAACATTTAAATGTGCAAATGTATTGTTACATGCAAAAAGCATGTTAACTACTTAAAAATGTACGTATTAAATTTTCGACGACATGAAACAAAGTTTAAGCGGAAAATATTGAAATGCCGTAATACTCTCTAATTATAAATAATTAAACATGTCTGTTTTACATAAATGTCCATCATTGTCAGACTAATTTTTCAGAAATATACAATATTTGTATTTTATAATTATTCCTTTTATTTCTTGTCCTTTTCAGGTTTGATGCCAGAGGTCGTTCATTACATCAAGGTATACCGTGGGCGGATGAAAATGTATTTAAAAATAAGGCACATTTTTATTATGACTCAAATCCGCCAGCTTTAAGGATTAAAAATATACAAATAAGTGATGCGGGTCTTTATAAATGTCGAGTTGATTTCCATAAATCACCGACACGTAATTGGAGAATTAATGTAACTGTGTTGGGTAAGTTGAGGAATTATTTTAATTTGCTGCTTTCTTTTTTTTGGTTAACTTTTGTGTAAAATATAAATTCTTTTTTCTACAAAGCTTTGCATATTATTTTTTTTTTTGTGAGGAATTTTATTATGCTTTTATGTCTTGCCGATTATTACAGTTGAAAAAATTTTGTTTGAAATTGAAAAGAAACAACTCGGCATGTTTTGGACATGAAGGGTTCTTTATAATGATGATGACCCAACGAAAATTGTTTTGTTTGCTTAAAAAAAATAAGTACAATAAATACGTTAGAATATTTTTTTAAATCATTTTAAGTTTAGGTTTTACGAACATGTTTGTATACTTAAGGCATTCATTATGTACTAAATTAGAAAATTGAGAAATGAGGTACATTTTCCTAAAAAAAATAAATTTTAATTATCAAATTATTCAAGGGATTTATTTGGATTCGTGCCGGAAAGGCCTAGTACATGGTGGATCTTAACCTGGGTAACAAACTATGCATTTACCAACCACCCTGTGTGTGAGAGTAACCAGCACACACTGGTTGCAATTCTGCCGAATTATACACTCGGTCTTTGCTTACCAGCTAGAGCTATCTAGTCTCCTTTGCATTAGAAATAGCCATCCGTATCTGTTGGATGGCAACAGCATCTAGGGATGATCCGTCCACAATTGGAAATTTTTACAAGTGGAAAGGTTAGGAACTCCTTTCCCGCGATTTTGGGCTTAAATCATAACCACCACGTAATCCCCATCTTCCTATGAGAAAAGCACTCTTTAAGAAAAGTATCTTATGAGAGAAGTCACCTTCTTCTTCAACCTTGGCTCGCGACTCTTCATTCACAAAATTTAATTCGCACCCTTCATACGAACCACTGTAGTATTATTCATTATCGATTTCTAGACTCTTTAATTGACATAATCGATGTCGTTAACCTTTATATAACACATTCCAACGTCATCTCCTCCATTCCATAATAACACCTCATCACCATTTTGGAATACACAAGTTTTATAAAGATTTACACATGGCTATCGGGACAAAATTTTTCGCCTAGCCGGAATTGTTCTCTTAATAATGTCTTAGCAAAAACACATCCATACGGTAAAGAAAAGTCTTTAATCAGTCGATCTGCTATAATTTATCCATGCCCTGTGTCTAGTAGTGCTGGGATACTATCGATATTTTCTACTATCGATATTTATCGATAGTTCAGATTTCTCTATCGATATTACTATCGACTGAATGTTTGGACTTGTGCAGGAAAACTTTAATTATTATTTTATAAGGCTACAGTCCGTTGTTTTTATCACTTTATTGAATGTATGAGACGTATGTATATTAGAGCGACTCACCAAAAAAAGTGCTCGATGTACCCTCCTAAAAATGAACATTGGACTTTTTTAAGATGACATTTTAAATATTTCGGCTCCAGCTTTGACCTCTCGTGAGCTGGACCAGTTTGAAAAAGGGTCTGTTTTTGCATGTTTTGTAAATTTGAGAATCTGTTTTCTTACTAACATATACAAATTGGGTATCATAAGAAAGGTTTTTGTAAGGCGCGTCCAACAATTTGTCCAAGGACGATCATCCATGTCCTTTTTTTAAGGACTTTCTGTAAAAAACGGTTTTTGAATTTTTTGTTCGGGGTTGCTTGTAATAAAAATGCCAAATTAACATATTTTTATCTTTAGCCGATTTAATTAAATAAGTGTCTCAGCTTTTTTTGAAATTCGTGCTAGTTCGCGTTTTGACAAAAATGCAATGGGGTGGTAACACTTCGTTTTAAATAGGGCAATATGGGTATCAAACTTTTTCTTTTGCCTTTTGTATTTTTATTACAAACAACCCCGAACAAAAAATTCAAAAACCGTTTTTTTTTTACAGAAAGTCCTTAAAAAAAAGGACATGGCTGATCGTCCTTGGACAAATTGTATATACAGTTGGACGCGCCTTACAAAAACCTTTCTTATGATACCCAATTTGTATATGTTAGTAAGGAAATAGATTCTCAAATTAACAAAACATGCAAAAACAGAACCTTTTTCAAACTGGTCCAGCTCACGAGAGGTCAAACCTGGAGCCGAAATATTTAAAATGTCATCTTAAAAAAGTCCAAGGTTAATTTTTAGGAGGGTATAACGAGCGCGAATTTTGCTTCCATACAATTTGAGTCGCTCTAATGTATATACGCACGTTATTTTAGATGGCAGTTTTTTAAAAATTGATGAGTACCTTTCTGAAAGAAACGAAGTAACAGGGACTATAAGATATTCCATTGCAACTTTAAACAATTTTCGAAATTCTAAACCCAAAAAGGTAATCAATCTAGCGGACTTATCCTCTAATGGTCGTGCATTGTTTTGTCCTATGCTTGCAATTGCATTTGGATATGCATTTTTTTTTTTACAACATAACAAAAATATTTGACATTTCAGTCCCTATATAAACATGTACAAATTTCGACTTAAAGGCCTTTAATTAGCAGTAAAAAGCATTGCTAAGCAATCCATACCACTTGCCATTCTTGTTGTTTGTATTCATTGCTGTAATTCAGCGCGAATTAATAATAGCAAGTAAAAATTTGCGGCAAAAAACTGTGTGTGTATAGCTTCTGTTCGATGTCTTCATGGCTGTATTTTAAATAATAAAAATATCGATATTTATATTTTTCCTATCGATATTTTCGATATTTTAAGACTATCGATAATATCGATAGTTTCCCAGCACTAGTTTCTAGTTATCCGTTAAATACACAAGTTTTCCAAAAAAAAAATGGAAATTTTGATGGTATGTATGTAAAAAAAAAAAATTGGTGATGAATATGACAAGTATATGGGCCTTCTTGGCGTGGCAGGCCATATTTGGGAATTTCATTTAACCGCCATATTTTTTTGGAGCCCCCTAAGGGGTGAACATAAGGGGCAAGTTTGTTCGGAAAAAAATGGCGAGGACAAAACACTAATTGAGTTTGGATAGTTCCTACCCCCCGCCCCCCCCCCCCCTCCCTTGGTGGATTCCTAGCCAGTTAAAACTTTTTTCAGTATATTACTAGGCGGGAAGTCCTTCCGTTTGGGAGTACAGACGGTGGTTAGATCTTACAATAATGTAAGGTATAGCAATGTGTTGACAACAAACTGCCAAAGAAAAATTTTACTGTTATAATGGACTGTCAATGATTTTTCTGACAACGTTGTAAAACAAAGGTTGCCCGTTCAGACAGTTGTAAAACATTTTAAACAAATTTTACTAACAATATTGTTATATCTGACCACCGTCTGTACGAAGCTTAAGAAACAAATGTTGGTGATGAAATATAAAGTTGGGTCTGCCATACATTTCACCCGTATTGTGGTATCTCAGGAGCTGTGAAAGTCAAAAGTTTTCAATTTAATAAAGTAATTAACTTTGCATGGTAGTAAGTAATTAACTTAAGGAATGGGAATACGGGGTAAGTATGTTCGGAAAAAATGTCGGCAACGAAATTAAGAGGGTCCGGTCCTGCATTTAACACCTCTAGGGGTGACTCTGTGGCAGCTATGGTGTTTTTTTGTAAACAATTTTTAAAAATCTAGGGGAAACTCTGTGGCATCTATGGTGTTTTTTTTAACAATTTTTTAAATTTTTTCCCCACTTTGAGCTCGATGGGCGTCCCCTTCCCTACGTTTCTGATACGCTTTTTGGGCTAATAAATTTTCAATACAATCCTCTCACAATTAGAGGGTCTTGCGTTTCGAAATCGAAAAGTTGTGTATTATTCTATACCTAATAAAGAGAGCACAACACAAGAAAAACGTCCAGATGTTGCACTAATGGCACTTCAAATCAACATATCGCTCATTTACTGCAACAACGGTTAGTTAGCCGGGAGTAACAGTAACTTTACAAATCAGCTGCTTCATTTTGTTGTATGTAAAGCAATTAGAACGATTACAGTTAGCAGTAAGATGTTACGTCTCAATCTGTAAGAAATTGATTGGTCTTACTTTTTTACTGTTAGGTTACTGTTACTCCCGGCTAACTGAGCCTTTAGGATTGTTAGCTGAAGTTGAAGACTCAATTCTGTTTAAAAACTAAGACTAAATTTCCGATTTTGACGTTGTTTATGACGTTGTTGCATGAAATTTATTGAAATTATGTTAGCGTTGTTGGGAGCATAAGTGTCTATATGTGAGAGCATTAGAATACACGTTCTCAAAATAAAATAGAAGTTGCATGTCAAATACTTAATTTATACTTCGGACATGCCAACAAACAACTACATTCAAACTTCAACATTTGCAGACGATACAGCTTTTCTAAGCGTCCACGAAAATCGTTATGAAGCATCACGTTACTTACAGCATCATATATTTCAACTAGAAATATGGTTAAGACAATGGAGGATAATGGTCAATGAGCAAAAATGCGTACATATAACATTCACTTTGCGCCGGGAATCTTGCCCCCCTATTACAATCAATAATCAAATAATTCCTCAACATTCGCATGTAAAATATCTCGGTATACATCTGGATCGGCGGTTAACGTGGAAATGCCATATAGAGGCAAAATTAACTCAAATGAAACTAAAGGCCATTCAAATTCACTGGCTTATTGGAAGAAATTCTGTCCTTAGTCTCGATTGCAAGCTTCTACTTTACAACTCTATCTTAAAGCCTATCTGGTGCTACGGTATTCAACTATGGGGTTCTGCATCGGCCTCTAATATCGACAAAATTCAAAGGCGCCAAAATAAACTTCTTCGAATAATCACAGCCGCTCCCTGGTATGTCAAAAACTCAAACATTCATAAGGATCTCAATGTGCCATTAGTTAAAACTATGATTACAAAATATGCAATAAAATATTTAAAAAGGCTTGAACAACACCCAAATCCACTAGCTCGAAATATTTTAAATCATGGCGGCCACACTCGCTTAAGAAGAAGAGACACTGCAGCACTTACCCAATTAGATGAGCGATAAACACCTATAAAAGTGAACATAACCCGTGATGAAGAAAATTTAGTCTGGCACTGGCAGGCAAGGACCGGATTTTACGAACGGAAAACACAAAATTAAATTTTATTTTTTAAATAAAAAATTTTTGTGTGTGAAAAAAAGAATATTGTTTTTCTGTGTTTAAAATTTAAACGAAAAAGAAAAAAAACATTTTCTTTGAAAACAAAATTTATAGTTTCAAAAAATAGCAAAAACTTTTTTTGTAAAAAAAAAACAAATACAAATTTTCAAAAAACTTTTTTTTTTGTTGAAAAATATTTTTTAAAACGTTTTTTTTTAGAATTTTTTTTTCTATGTATGTATTTTTTAAAAATGAAATATGTATGTATGTATTCTCAGAAACCTCTTCATAAATTTTATTGAAATTTGTTTTGAAGAATGAAATTTTTATGACAATGCTTAAATATAATTATTTTGTTTTTGTTTTTTTATGTTTTTAAGAAAACGTTTTATTTTAAAAACTTTATTTTATGTTTTTAAGAAAACGTTTTATATCAAAAACTTTATTTTATTTATTTTTTTCGACAGCTTTTTTTTCAAAACTATTTTAGAAATTTTTTGTTTTCTGTAAAATGTAGAATTTTTTAAACTTGCACAATAAATATTTTTTTAGAAACAAAATAAAAAAACATTTTCCGATCCTTGCTGGCAGGAGATAAAATAACGTATAAGGTTAAGATTTGATTAATTATTGTTAGTTCATATTTAATATATGAAGATTCAATAAAAAATAAGGAAAAAAAAAAAAAAATGTCAAATTGTATTGAAAATGTGGTCTCGATGCCGTTCTGTATGAACACTTAATACCACTAATGCACAGTAAATCTGGTTTTTTATGAAGTCGCCATTATTTCACAGAAGATAATGTAAACTTAACTCTTGAGAGAAGAATAACATGTTCTTTTTCCATTATTTTGTGTGTATATTTTAAACTTTAAAGTCGTTTTTTGTAAAACTAATATGTTTGGGGTTGTTGCAGTAACTGGGCGGTCAAAATTCCTAACCAATCAAAAGTTGTGAATTTTTGACTTCTCGCTCGTGTGCAGTGTAGATCTTAGTCCACGTAGATTCGCTTTTACGTTAGCGCCAGCTTATTGCTTGTGTATAAAATATAATAAGTTTGAATTTGGCAACGTTTATATGTCATTTCTATGGTGCAATTGTTATCCTGCGGTTACAACCAACAACAAACTAGAGAAGGAAAGTTCAATTAACATTCTAGAAATTTTCTAGCCTGCTTAGACTTCCCAACACAGTTTTTCTAATTATTCACTATTCTAGCACTAGACTATTTAATATAATTTTGAAAGGGATGAAAGAATAGCACACCTCTACTAATTAGTTATTTAAATCCCAACCCTTTTGCTAGATAAGTTCCCTAATATATTACGCATAAAGCTGTTTATTACTTTTATAAAGACCTTTTGGTGTCCAAAAGTTCATGGGAAAATTTAAATATTAGTCACACAACACAGCAAACATCTTAATTTTTTCATTTTGTTTTTTTTTTTTTTTGTTAAAATAAATAAATCTATGTCTCTTTTTAAATGGGTATTTTTTTGTATGTCCTTGCAAGACAGGCAATATTTTACTATGTTGGCTTAAATAGTATATGCTGCCCTTATTTAGTTCTCTTTTTTCTAACTGTCTGCTATCTAACCTTTATATTTAATAATTTATTTTAACTTGGTTTATTTTACTTTATTTTATTTATGTATTTGTTGGACAATTTTTGTAAGGATTTTCTTTCTATATGCATACTTAAAGTTTTGTTGTCGTTTATATTCATTTCTGACTCTTCTGTGTCTGTGTCGATTTTTAGTGCCGCCCACACAACTGACAATACTGGATCACCATGGCGCTGCTGTAAGAGACCAAACTGCCGGTCCCTATTTGGAAGGTGACAGCATTAATTTAACATGTTTATCGAGTGGTGGCATACCACCGCCTCGTGTTTCATGGTGGCGTGAACATGCTTTGGTCGATGATTCATTTCAAGTGCTGCCAGATGGTACAGTGCGCAATGTGTTGCATTTGAAAAATATTTCACGCAAGGATTTGTTAACGGTAAGTTTTTATTTTCCATTTTATTTTCTACATATTTTTTATTTTTTGCTACATACATATATTTTTCTATCGTTGTGAAAATGTGAGAATTAACATTCCCCCCACACAGCTGAGGGTGTTTTCATACATGTGTGTGTGTGTGTGAGTGCTTTCGAGTATGTGATTATACGTTGGTAGTGTTGTTTTTATTGCTGTCTATCTACCAGCCTGTTATCCTTAAACCTAACGAACCATAATAACAAAGGAATATTAACATCACCGCCAGTCATGTTATAAGGCCAACAATACAAACTAGTAAAATTGAAAATGACTACTCAGTTTTACTCCTGCTTTTTATTTCATAAATATTTTCCTTGTTATTTTTTTTATTTTTATTTTTTCACACTTTTGTTATTATTGCAATTTTTAAAATTCTTGTAAGCGTTCTAGTCTTAAATTATTTAGAATAAATCGTACAACAGCAGAATAGCAATGAGTAATGAGCAGGGAAACCGGAAATATGCGCTACAAAAATGTTTTATGCGCATTAAATATGCAGTAAAAACTTGAAAAGATGCTCTAGAAAGTGTTAAAAATATGTAATTAAGACAACTAGAGTTGCTTAGATCGGCCTTGTCGATCGGTTGTATTTTCGCCGCCGTTGTTAAACATTTTTCAATTTTGGTCGCCGTCAACGATATGTGTGACTGGCGTTCTCAACGCCGTAATGTCACATCGGCTTCGAGAACAATGTTATGACATTTATAACGTAACGGCGTAATCTCTTTTAATAGTTTTCGATATGTGTTACAGACACACATTTTTCTCACTTTTCGAGAAACGATGGAATATTTTGTTTCACATCTTTTCGATGCGAGAAGTTCTTACTAAAGTTACAGAACATGGGTACAGAATTATAAATTTTTTAGGCAGGCAAATATTGTTCAGTAGAACAACACGCCGAGAAAAAATTTTTCAATATGTTCACCTCCAAATTAGGCCTCCACCAAAAAGCCAAAATCATATTATTGCTGCCTCTAAACATGTTATGGTTAAATATGACAATAAAATGTTAGCACCTTATAATAATTTGGTCTTAAACTAACAATAGTATATTCCTCTTTTACAAGAGCAACATGCTATGGTTGATAGCCCTTATATGGTTGCCGGCGACAATAATACAGTTGAATTATTTGAAGGAAATTTGTATCAATTGCTCTTAAAGCACTTATCTCGTGACTGGTGAACACAAGTTTTTAATAAAAAGAAACTTATTGTGATAGGAAAAAACAAAACATATCACTTAACTGGTGATAATGTGCTTAAAGATTAGTTACTTCAGAGAAAAGGTAATTGACACAAAACTAGACATGTGACTGAAGTTTGTGCAAGAAGTGGCTGATGCTATCTGGTTCTATCGCTTTATATGATGGAGATCTTTCATATTTACATGGTTCACTCGGGACAAAATCTGCGACAGGCATAATTTTAACCGAAATTAAATGTTTCCATTTAGGTTATCTCAATGATATTTTACCTAGTTTCAAAATGTTGCTTATTAACCTCCTCATGTGAACAAGTCCCTTTCATATAAAGTGTTTGAACTAGAACCGGTCCCTACCACTTCAGAGCTGTCACGTGACAAGTTTGGTATTTGTTCACTTTCCCCCGGGGATGTTTAAAATTTTACGTTGAAAATAGTTTTGCTGGAGGTTTTTCTTTGAGTGACAAGAAAAACACAATCTTTTTATTCTGAAGAGTCTTTCGTGAGTGTGTGAGATTTCAATAGACGAACAGACAGCTGAACATGGCTAAATTGACTGAAAGTTACAGAAGGACCCGGAATAAAAAAAAAATACAATTTGATAAAAAAAAACTAGAAATTTTGATAAAATTTTAACTTTTCTGGTTTTTTTTTAACTTTAACTTCCCCACCGTATTTATCTTAGGGAAGGCTTTAAATCTACCATTACGTTTGAATAATATTGAAAACTACCAGCGTAATTTACATGAGCCCCCCTGCCACTCCCCACCGTATTTATCTTAGGGAAGGCTTTAAATCTACCATTACGTTTGTATAATATTGAAAAACTACCAGCGCAATTTACATGAGCCAAATTAAGTCGATGCAAATGGTCCTCCGAATAAGAATATTGCCGTTATATAGAACAAAGTGAGACATATCAATATAGCGACAGAATTTTATGGTCGTCGACTATCTCAAATATCTTTATAGCTTTTCTTGTTCTGGTTCAATATCGGCTTCATTAGATGGATAAATAGACAAGCAAACTAATGGATGCATCAGCCAACCAGTCAGTCCGATGCCAACTCACCGGCGGAAACTGACTGCCGTCGTACCATATAACACCTCTGGTCAGCCTCGATCGCAGGAGATCGTAAAGATCACTTGCATTTCTGGCAATATTGGATATTTGCCAATTTCCAGGTATTGAGAGCAGCTGTTCTCCCTGGAGGATGTAACACCAGAAGGTGAAATGCACTTAAAATTATCCCTATAAGCCCCCGTGGTGGAACCATCGCTACAAGTGATTTCAGAAAGATTATAAATATATTTGAATTTCTTGGCTTCAGTGTTTGACAAATTCAATTCAATTGAGGTACACAATTGTGCATGATTGGTTGAACAGACAGAAGTGAATGGTGACTTTTTTTATATTTATTTATTGAATCTTCATATATGAAATATGAACTAACAATAATAATTCAAATCTTATCCTAACTGTTTATTTTTTGTCCTGCCAGTGCCAGACAAAAATTTTGTATGGTGACTTTACAAAGAAAATCCTCTTCAGCTATTAGGCACACTTTCACGTTATTGGATTCGTTAACAAGCAGATTTGCCGCATTCTGGCAAAAGAAAGTCCACGAGTGACTGTTGCAAAGCCAATGTATCATTGGTGCAGCTTATGGGTTGGCGGCGTCATCGGTCCGTACTGCTTCGAAATTGAGGACGGCCAAGCAGTTGCCCTGAATGGTGTTCGCTATCGCGAGATGATAATGGACTTCTTCTGACCAGAGATTGCGAATATGGGCCTGGACGATATGTGGTTCCAAGAGGATGGTACCACTTTCCACACGAACAACGAAACAATGGCTTTTTGCCTAGTTATCTCACGTCGTGGCGCTGTTAATTGGCCGCCACGATCATATTATTTGACACCGTTGGATTTTTTGCTTTGGGGCTATTTAAAAGAAAAAGTGTTCTTCAATAAGCCAAGAACAATTCAAGAGCTAATGGATGAGATAATTGGGCACATTAACGATATTGAACCTTAATTATGTCTCAGAATCATTGAAAATATAGCCCATCGGAGAGAGGTATGCCACCGAAGTCGTAGCGATAATTGTCATACATTCTTTTATAATAATAAAAAATATTTAGAAAATTCTATGAAAATTTTTTGTTGTATTAACAATTAACATCGTGCTTTTTGGTTTGACCAATTATGCCTTCGATTTTAACTTAACGACCATGAAAAGGATTTACATTGCCGATATGTTGAATAAGCATATCCCTGTGTTGATAATATTGCGACATCGATATAATTCGTTGAAGGCTAGAAAGTCTTCTGTCTTGCAAGTTTCATAACCGTTGACTATGGATGTTATTTAGTGCTACGGATAAACTTGAATATCGATTGGACCTAAATTATAATTTTCTTTAAATTTTCTGTACTTTTCTAGGGCAATGATTTTGCCGGAATTACATAAATCTTTCATTACAAAAATTTTTCCTCCCTTTTCAAATCAAAAATCATATTTTTAACATTCCTGAGGCATTTTACAGGCAAATGGTTTATATTTTTAAATGTCTGCTATTTGTTAAAATTTTAAAACGAAACCGTTCTTTATCACAGGATCCCTGTTCCATTCTATATTACCTTGACTTGATTTTTATTGTGCCAAATACAAAGGTTTTTCATTTATCAATTTTAACCTTAAGGAATAATAAGAAATCGAATAGAAGAAGTAGAAAAAAATCCACCAATACAACTAAGACAGCCAGCCACCTTCCTACTATATTTCAAAGGACATTGATTCTCGGTGTGAGAGTAAAAAAAACAGTAATAGCGTGTGTGTTTGTGTGTACGTGTGTACTTGGCTGCTGTTTTTATAGTCAATGTTGTTGTATTTTTGATATATTAACGTATTAAGTTTTACGGTTTTGTACCTTTTAAATCACATTTTTTCCGACGACGAAATATTGCTGGCATTTTTACGTTTCCGCCAGAAAACATAGAGAAATGTTTGAGCAAAAAAAACAACGTTTATTTAAGTGTTGGCTATTTATTTTAAAATAAAACAGGTATGGATTCTTTTTTCCTCCTTCAGCTTATATTATTTTAAGAGTTTCTTGCAAAATGGAAAGAAAAATACACTGAGTAGTTAGTCCTTTAAAGAGTACAAAAGAAAAACGAAATCCTGGTAATAAATTTAAGAATTGTTATGTTTACCCAGCTTGACTTCTAGTTACCGAATACATTTGTGCGTTAATCCTGTATGATTGCGGCAGGAGGTTTCAGTTTAAGTTTCTGTGTTTTTTTTTTTTTTTTTTTTTTTTTTTTTTTGATTAATTAAAGTTTAGGAAAATTTATTTTTATTTATTTACAAACATTAAATTTTCTATTATTCTTAATAAGGTGTTTAAATTTTCTTTTAATTTGTTTTTTTTTTTTTGTTCTTTTATTCCTTTCATACATCTGGTCGCTTAAACAACTACCATGATATAACATGATATGGAAAGGTGAAATGAGTGCAGGAGGTCTGGTATGGAGCTAAAGTTCATCATTGCGATTGAATTGGCAACATTAATATTTAGTTGAAGTGTTTTTGGAAAACAAATTTTATTTTTTGGGTTTAAAGTCGATATATCGCTTTGCTTGTGTAGGTAATTGTTGTAATCGAAATAAAAATTAATGAAGCAAATAAAATTTGTTATACCAAAGATGATAATATGATGGTACTTACTAGTAAAAGTACATTTAAATAAATACATTTTTCGATTATGATGTTCTTGAGCAAAAAATTAAATTGGGAAAAATCCTAATTTTTATGTTAAGTATTTGTATGTACAAATAAATTCAAGCTGTGCCTCTTTGCCAGTCTTTCTGGCAGTAGATTTCTTTCGCCGTAAAATAATTTTTTAATTTTTTGATCTGGAAAATTATTAAATAAGTTTCTGAATTCTTTTTAATAAAGGTTTCCATTTTAATGCCAGGTTTCTCTTAATCATTTGAAAATTGTGTATGGTCTAGAGTCGAGACTATCGCCAGGCCCATAAAACTGGTAAAGCTAAAAGTTTCTATTCACTGTATCGAACAAATTCTTACTGGCACACAATCTTGAGAACAAATATTGTCATGGCGGACAATCTTGAATTAACTAGCTTCTTCTAGCCCGACCATTGTGTATACCCTTAAATACAGTATATAAAACAATTTTGCGAAAGTGTAGCCTATTTGGAACCCATGGCCAATCAAGGACCCTACAAAAAACTTTTGTTATGAGATTAAGATTCATGTAAAAGTAAGCACGACAAACAAAATCTAATTAATTTAAAAAAAAATTTAATTTCCAAATATTACTTTTATAATAAACTGTGCACGGCTTAAAAAACCGAACTGGCAACTATATTTATTTTGTTTTTTCTTGCTAAAACAATAAAGCAAGTTGTTTTGGTTTTTTCTTAACCTACTAACAACTACAATTAATGTTGAGAGAATTCCAGCCAATTGTAGTGAGGAATGTACGAAAAGTTAAACTCACTGTTTATTGTTGATGATTTTTTTTAAGCTTTGATATCGTTGTAAATAAGACCTTTATAGTGTTTGCAATTCTCATTCAATCTGCAGTTTTGTATGTTAATATCTTTGGCTTTTCGTAAATTTTTTGGGAGAATGTTTTCTGATGATCTGGCCTAAGCAACTGGTGGAATACGAAACTAGCTTATTCCCCAACAATAAATATCAATGTTTTTATCAAGACTTAAAATTGGGAAATAAGCACGACAAACCAAATCTTATTCATGTAAAAGTTCATTGTGCCGAATACTCTTTCATTATTTTCATTTTAATAAGATTAATTTGTCTTTAAATGATTTTAGGAAGGGGTTTATATGCAACCTATGGTTAATGTTGAATCACCCAGCACAACATTTTTCATTGACATAGAAGGCATCGTAGAAGTTATTATAGGAAAATTGTATGTCAATTCTAATATTTATAAGGAAGTTATGACAGTAAAAGATATTTTTGGCAGTATTATTAATCTAACTACCAACATAATAAAACACTCTATTCCGGAAAGAATTTGGTATGAGGGCTATGTGAAATTATTAACCAATTCTCGCCATTTCCACCCAGCTTGATCTCTGTTAAATCTTTGCGGTAAATTTCGTTGGACCTGTTCTTTGTGCACAAGATTGCAATGCACAGTCAGCCTGACAGACGGACGGACATTTTTATATCCACTCAAAAAGTAAATCTTCGTTGATCCGTATACCAAAAGGTGGGTCTGAGACCAATTTTTTTAACGTGTGAAAAACATAAGCATAAGCGCATAATACCATCTCAACTATTAAGGTGTGGGTATAACCACCCCCGTTAATTTTGTTTCAGAATAATATCTTTGGTATTTAGAAAACCCATTCCAACCAACACACGGGCAGGCAAAGCGACGGACGGAAGGATAGACATTTTTAATACAAAAACGATAATTATAAGGATTTAGAAATATTATACAAATAACAAGCGAAATGAGAAACTTATATGAAAAACGTAGTGTATTTCAATACGCCTTCAGCATATTGTATTTACAAATTGATCTTAAACTTGCTGCAGATCATTCTTCATTCTTCTATGAAAAATGAGAACTTTAAACAAACCATCGCTTCAGATGAGGAAAAGATTTACATGGAAACCAAAGCTAAAGCCTACTCCATGGTGGATATTGACCTCTAGGCGACAAGCAATGTGTTAACTAACCACCCCCGAGTATGACAGGAGCCAAGACACCCAGTCAGCAATGTGAGTGCAAGTCTATACGCTCGCCTCTTATTAAGGAGTTCCAGCTATCTTATCGCCGATACTTTTGGAAGTATGCCAGAAGCATCTGTTGATTAGCAACAGCACCTAGAGATGATCCTCGCTTAAGCCGAATTCTCTTACAAATGATGAAAAATCAGCCCTTCAGTGGGATTTTTGGACCCAACTTTCCGCAACTTTGGGTGGTAAATTTTAGCCACCACGTGATCCCCGAAAGTATCTTTTCAACTGAAAACAAAAATCCCGCAAAGACAATTTTTCTGAAAACCAGAAAGTATTTCTCGCCAGAAGCATACTAAAGGAAGTCTCAACTTAGAGTTTGACTGTTGCAGTACTAGCATGGGCTACTAACTACCATGGTAGCACAGATCACAAAAGATCGTACAGATCTTGCGAGATCTATAAATTTTGAATTTTTGTTGAATCCCAGGATTGACTGTACCTGATGTCCCCGGAGGATGAACACCAAAAGGTGACTTCCGTGGGGGGAAGGGGGAGGGGAAGGGGGAGTCAAGTATCACCACAATCGATTTCAGAAACATCAAGAGGCAGAGCAACTTTGTCATTTGATTTTCCAGTATCTAAACTTGTCTATAAAAGAAATCTTGAAAGTGGAACTTGGTTTTCAATTTGCGAACTTTGGGGTAGACTTATCTAAAGGGTGTTCCAGTGAGAGTGCATTTTTCAATTTAAAAATAAAAACACGTTATTTTTAAACAGTTATAACGCGTTGTTGTCTTGTAAAGCACTCCATGTTTAAAAATCGGAATAAACGTATGTGATAGCAGCCAAATTTCAGAGTTGTCACTTGCACAAAATATGAAACTTGATAAAAAAAAAGTACACTTTTACTCAGACACTACTTACATATATACCCGAATCACATTATTTCATCCCTCCTAGCCAATAACTGATAAAAAATTTTTTTAACATAACAAATTTTTAACATATTTATTTCACAAAAATTCCTTAAAACTTCTCGCCACATTAACTTTAACACAAAAGCAATTTCCAAAACGATTTAATGCACGTGTCAAAAGCATATTTTAAATATTCCTAATATAACCTTAAAAACAAAAAATAAACATAGAAAAACTAATAGCAATATAAAATCTAATAAATTTGTCACAAAACCTAATGTTACACAACTAACAAGAAAAAAAAAATTACTAAATTAGAAAAAATCACACAAATTTCTGTTAAATTCCATGAGAAACTAACAACCGACAAAAACAGACTTCAAAGTAAATGAAGGGAGAAAAGAAGAAAAAATTTTATTAGAAAACAAAAGTAATAAACATAAAAACCAAGTTTAACATGTGGCTTTAGTCATTGGGAAAAAGTAAAAAAGGTCTTAAATCAGGTGTTTAAATTAATTAAAAATATGAGTGTTTATGTTTTTGAAAGGAAACAGTAAAAACATAAGTAGCCAAACCCTTAACATGACAAGCCAAATGGGTTAAATAAAACTCAATGGTAAAATAATAATGTTCTACTACACACCCATACACACACACGCACACACATTGAAACCTATTTAAGTTCTAAAAATTTTCGAACAAATTCTATGCTCAACTGTTTGAAATTTTGCTTGACATAACATATTTTATACTTTAATTTTTCCCCCTATTACTCTGTCTACGTAATCTTTGTTGACCTCTTTGAAATTATCTGTGGCAAGAAAAATATTGTACTATTTTAATCCGATTAGTAGTGGTAATTGTGTTTACATTCTTCAGGTTTTTTTTTCGGAAAGAGATTTTCAATATTAAACATAAAGGAAGATTAAATCGATTTACTCTTTTTTTTGTTGTTGTTATTATTAAATACAACACGTTTTACATTCAGAATTGTCGAAAATTGATCTCAATAGCGTTAGTTGATGTCAGATGCTTTTAAAATTGATGATTTCAAAAGAAAATTTCTACGAATTTACTAGGAACTGAAATGAACAAGGTTTAGACATAAGATGGGTTGTAGACAAGTTCGGTTAATTACGTATCATGGCGATACAAAAAAAAATTAACATAATCAACAAACAAACAAAAAAAAACAAATCTTGTTTTGAATTTCTGGCTTAGTTAGAAAACGGAAAACATACAAAGTTGTCGTTAGAAGACAGAAAACATACAAAGTTGTTGTTAGAAAAAATTATCCATCACTCGATAAGTTGGGATGTGTTTCTTATAATCGTCTTTGTATGAGTTAATCGAACAATTTACTGGTTTTAAATATGGAATAAATTGCAAATCAAATTAATTTTCAAAAAAAAATATTAACTTAAAATTATTGCTTTATCAAAATAAGCTTCAAACGAGGCAGGTTTTTAAGGGAGAAATGTTAAGGTTTCGCTTACCATCTCGCTTGCGGAAGGCATGAATTTTATAAAGCGAATTCTCACTTTTGAAAAAATCATGATGAATAGATTCAAGCTTTAACAACTGCACCAACTTTTTGACGATTTCGTGATTTGTATAGTGTTCAGCCTAATACCGTGTTCAGATATTTACCTTAATTGAGTTTTACGCAATAAATGCCATCACTAAGCTCAATTATACATACAAAATTGCAATTTAGTTATTGCTCAATTAATACGAAATTGTTATAAATATTGAGTAAAATTAAAATGCGACACTGCAACAAGTGTGTTTATTCAGCAAAACACAACTTACTAAACAGTGTTTTGACATTTGGCAACTGAAATCACAACAAAAAAAAAGGCCCATCCATTAGGTCTGCGCAAAAACCAGATATTTATTCCTTAAAGATGTCAAAAGTTGTTTAAATTTCCTTATACATGTACATTTTTGTTTACGTTGAATGTTGTATGTAGTAGTAATATAAATTGAGTTAGCTAAATTGTGTATATGTGAACAGAATGATAATTATGTCAATTAACCGAATATTGACTCAATAAAAAAGGTATATCCAGAGAAAAACATGTTTAAATATGGTCACCTCCAACAATACTATGTTTAAAGAAAATTTTAACCATGTTATGTTCAATTTAACCATACAATGGTCAGTGACAACCATATTATGGTAAAAATAATCCTGCATCAAGAAGCCACAACCATATTATGGTTGAGTCCGAGCATACTATGGTTAATAATAACTAAATTATGTTTAACACTTATAATAGCATGGTTGGTTTTCAACCATAGAATGTTGCTCTTGAAAAAGAGGATAATACTATTGTTCATTTAAAAACAAATTACTGTCATATTTAACCATAACATGTTTAGAGGCAACCATAAAATGTTTGTGGCTTCTTGATAGGGGACTTATTTAACCATAATATGGTTGTCGGTGACAAAAATATGGTTAAATTAAACATAATATGGTGAAAATTTACTTTAAACGACTAAATATTTAAACATGTTTTTTCTCTGCGTGTATAAGACTCAGTTTTCTTTAACGGGTTTGTTTAAAACACAATTTCCTCATATGGACTAGAACTATAGCATCTAGTCCGAGACCTTTCATCGTCATTCACATTTTGTTTACATTTCGTCTTTAAGCGAATAGTATGCTAAATTGTAAAACAATATCAAGGCATTGAACACTTTATTCGGTATTGTTATTTGTATGAAAGCCATAGCCAAATATAAACAAATTCCAACAAATCAATCAACAATCAAAAGTAATTCTTAAGCGATCAATATACTAAAAGATAATTTTACTAATACACTCCCTACCAATGGCGGTGTGATGTATAGAAATACATAAACATACACACAGAGTAAAAATAACATCAACGATCACTTTATACTTCTTTTTACTACAGAAAACTTGTTTTCACAAGAACAACACTGCACAACGAATCTGAACCCTTTTTGTGCGGTATAGAAATCGATACTCAATTTTCTCAGTGAATTATGAATCAGAGCTGTAAATGAATCATTCATTTTTTAATTAAATCGTGAATCATTCATGCACTGAATTAGCAAATTTTGAATTAATTCTTTTCACACAAAAAAAATTAATTGAATGAAATTTGAGTCAATTCAAAAGAATTAGACAGAAATGAATTTCAATTCGTTTTCCAATTTAATGGAATTTGTGAATTGAATTAATTTTGAATTAATTCAAAATGAATTAGAAAAAAGAATTAGCAATTCATTTAGAACTCATTTGAATTGATTGAAATTTGAATTGATTTTATATTGGAATGGAATTGTCAAGTAGCGGCAGAATAGGAATTAAATTATAAACTATAGGCGAAAATCCTATCAAAATGGAATAATTTTGTTTATTTTCTAAAAGAAACGTAACGTTATTTAAAGTGTGTTTAACAGTAATTTTTTGTTTAAAAAAACTCATATTTGTGTACTGTGAAAATTTCTTTAACAAAATTTTTTGCTGTCAAAGCTGTGTTCGTTTAGTCGAAATTCTTACTACTTTCACTACAATTGCAAAATTTGTTAACTTTTGTATATAAACTTCAAACTGCAATAAAAAATAGCAAATTTTAGTAATTTCCCCTAGATTTGCTCTTGAATTTGATTGATTGCAACTCATTTTTGATTTCATTCAATTGAATTAATTCAAAATCAATTCAATTCAAATGAAACCGTAAAATGTATTGCAATTCTCTTTAGCAAATTCATTTCAATTCAAAACGAATTGCAAATAATTTTTCAAATTCATTTGAATTGAAAAACGAATTGAAATTCATTTCTGCCTAAATCATTTGAATTCATTTTGTGCGTGAAAAGAATTAATTCAAAATTAAGCTAATTCATAATGAATTAAAATCAAAAATGAATGATTCATTTACAGCTCTGATGTGAATAAAATCAAAAGTAGTGCATCGATTACAATAAAACAAGCCTCATTACATTCGAAATTATGTTATTGCACAGAAAAAATTCTCCAAAATTGTTCACTAATTAAAGCATTAATTTAAAATAATATCAGATTTAATTAAAAATATAATCAATTAAACGTTTAATCAATTTTTTAAACGTTTAATTGATACTATTAATTTGTTTACTGGTCCACATTTAATTAATTTTTTTAATTAATATCACAAATTTTTTAATTAAAATTTAATTTACTTATGTATTTTTTACTGAATATGTTCAACCGTTTTCAATATATGTAGTGAAAGTGCCTTAATTTTAGACATAACGGTATATCTCGAAAAGAAGAGCTGATAGAGAAAAATGGAGGTTAGGTTTGAAAGCAGCGACCTCAAATTAGTAATTGCAGACCACAAAATGACTGTTCCGCAGTGTAATTTTTATCTTTTGGTGTATTTTTGGTAAGTTTTATGGAAATCAACCATGTTTTTGACTAAAGTTGGGAAAAATTTTTTAATGATCATAAATTTATTGTAATAAAAGAAAGTACAAAGTTTTTACCAATGTCGACTTACTTTTGTCGCTATGAGTTTATTATTTATTATTATTTCTTTTACAAATAATTCTAGTTGTTAAATACTAACAAACGAATAATTTCATCCACTACTTGTTGTGATAAATGCTTAAAATACTTTCAACACACTGTCATTATTTTTCTTAAGTGACAAATCTATAATTCCTAATAACTTTTCTATTTTTCTACTTTTGCTAATGCTTCTTACAACTTTGGGGTGAGCGCTAAAGCTTTTTCTTCATCTTTACGCAATCTAAATGGCAGTTTTGTTACATATACATATTTAGTCATTTTATCATTAATTTCCCTCAGCTTTGTAAAAAAAAAAAAAAAACAGTACTGTGCCTTACACTGGAACAAATATGAGTAATAAGTTTAAAAATTTTTGTTAAATGTACGAAACACTGTGCAAGACCATGTAATTTGTGTGTATAGTTTGAGAAAGTTTTTGAAATGTTTTCGATTCTTTATAAAAATTGTTTTTTACTAAATTATTTTATAAAAATTACTTTGATAATAAATTTGCAAGTCCCGTGCATAAAAAACTAAACTGGCAAGTTACTTTTGTTTGATTTTCTTGCCTAAACCACAAAGCAATTTTTTTTTCTGTTAATTTTTTTTTTCTTAACCCTACAATTAATTACAACTACAATTTATGTTGGGAATATTCCAACCAATTGTAGTGGGGAATGTAAGAAACGATAAACTCACTGTTTATTGTTGGTATTTTGTTCAATCTTTGATATTGTTGCAAACAAAAATTTTTAATGTTTTTGGGTAAAGGTTTCCTGATCTTTACTAGATATAAATGTTACGTGCCGATTTTTTCAAAAAATTAAAAAAAGAAAACATTTGAGCTAAAAACCTTTCTTTGATCAAGTGGGATATGGGCAAATTCCAGAAACAGTCCACCAACCAACAATTTTTTAAAAGAATTTTTTTTAATGGAATATAAGACTAGATGTATAATTTCATTTTTATATTAAAAATATGTATTTCAATGATCATTAATGCAATAATTTTTACCAAATCCTACCCCACTGCTGATTTCTTAATGTTATACGTGAAGGTAGCGTTATTTTAGGTGATTTTTGTGCTCAAAATTGCACTTACAGCAGACTTATCAAAATATAAATTTCGTGTAAAAAAAGTTGATATTCATTAGTTTAAGAAATGCAATTCATAAAAATATAATTTGTTTTGTTAAAATAAATAAAGTATAATAACAAAATACTACTGGAAAAACTGGAGCGTACGTCACAAAGGTTTGACGGCTTTTGTAAAAAAATCACAACATTTTTTGGCTGCGAATAAGTGCGTTGAGAATTCTCTTATAGTCATCTTTCTTTTAGGAATTAGATTTTGTATACCTTCTTATCATGCAAAACTCGCTAAAAATTAGGAAAACGCACTTCAACCTTTGAAGTTATTTCCACTTCTTGTAGCGTGCGTCACAAAACTTTGTGATCAATTATTTCGCAACAAATACTTGCTAAGAAATTATGATATATGCCATTCGTAAGTACATATTAATGTCACGAAATACTACATAAGTTGAAGCTATCTCTTTTGAAAGACAAAAAAATGTTTATATTTCAATCGGAAAACGAGTGCGAATGTAGAGTTCGTCACGCAGGATTTGCCCATATGTATTTAGAAGATGGAAGCCAATTCAAAAAGCGACATTACTTTTGCGCCACACTGCACAATACTTTTGTAAATTACGCAGTACAACAGCCAATCTGAGGGGTAAGAAATTTCAAGTCAGGGTGATGGTACTAGGTCAGTATAGTAAAACCCTCAAAGGGTTTGGCGTTCGTATGTGTCAGTTTTTTTTTTATGACATTTTAAATTTTTTCCTTATCTTGATGTTTTTTTGTTTACCATAACTCAAGAACCGCTCGTCCGATTTTGCTAAAACAAACTCAAAAAAATTTAGAATTACAATTTCTTTAATCCGATCATATAACGTTTTTCTTTATAATCAACAGTTTTGCCGGTAAAAATAAATTTGTGGAGAATTATAATTGATAAGTGCAAAAAAATGTTCAAGCCTGGATGTATGCAGCAGATTTTATCACAAACCTGCACTGCAATTTTTGTGACTTTTTTTAAGCGATCGGTGAAAATCGTCGGACTTTTGTTTGTTATTTGAAAGAATACACCCACATTCAGTGATGCCAACAGTAGGGGATTTCCCCTTTTCTAGGGATTTTTTTTTTCGGAAAATTTCAACCGTAGGGAAAAGAGGACACAATTTTTTATTTTAGGGCATATTTATTTATTTATTTATTTAATCAATGGATATAATCCTTACTGACTAATAACAATATTGACTTAAAATTAATGAATAACAATATGCATTTTAAAATATACTACAAATTTACAGAATATATGTACATAGTACATAAAAATTTACGAATAAAGAAAAACAATAAGAAAAATCAACAAATTGTGACATAGAATTAAATTGTCTACATAACCTCGAAAAAGGATCAGCAATAGCGTAATTTTCTCTAAAAAAATTTAACAAAAAGCTGATTATAATGACGCGTATTGCGACAAGGTATATTAAATTCAGCAGACTCAACAGAAAATCACAACAAACATTGCCATTAATAAGATTAACCATAAAAGAAACATTTAACATTGTACGACGACTTTTGAGCGATGGTAATTTTAGTAATGCCAGTCTTCTAGCATAGGAAGGAAAGTTTGTCGAGTAACTCCAATGAAGATCACGAAAACAGAATAATAAAAATTGTTTTTGGACCGATTCAATACGAGAATTGTGAATGTTGTAAAATGGATCTCAAATGATTGACCCATATTCTAAGATTGGTCTAACGAGTGATACGTAAAGTTGCTTCGTTATGTATGGATCGGTGAATTTTTAACCCAGCGCTTAATAAAGCCAAGAACGCCTCGAGCTTTATTAACAGTTAATGTAATATGAGAAACAAAGTTTAATTTAGGATCCAGTAAGACTCCAATATCAAGAAACGAATCAACCAACTCCAGTTGATGACCACCAAATGCATAATTAACAGCAATACAGTTATTTCTATAAAAACGCATGCTTTTGCATTTAACAAGATTCAGCTCCATCATATTATGATTACACCATAAAAAGAAGTTATTAAGATCCGATTGAAGATAAAAATGATCCGAAAAAAATCCCTAGAAAAGGGGAAATCCCCTACTGTTGGCATCACTGAATGTGGGTGTATTCTTTCAATTAACAAACAAAAGTCCGACGATTTTCACCGATCGCTTAAAAAAAGTCACAAAAATTGCAGTGCAGGTTTGTGATAAAATCTGCTGCATACATCCAGGCTTGAACATTTTTTTGCACTTATCAATTATAATTCTCCACAAATTTATTTTTACCGGCAAAACTGTTGATTATAAAGAAAAACGTTATATTAACGGATTAAAGAAATTGTAATTCTAAATTTTTTTGAGTTTGTTTTAGCAAAATCGGACAATTGGTTCTCGAGTTATGTTAAACAAAAAAACATCAAGATAAGGAAAAAATGTAAAATGTCATAAAAAAAACTGACACATACGAACGCCAAACCCTTTGAGGGTTTTACTATTCTGACCTAGTACCATCACCCTGACTTGGAATTTCTCACCCCCCAGACAATAATCCCAAAAATGTTCCATAGTGTTATAAGAAAAAAAAAAAGTAGATTTTGTTTCGTAAAATGTAGCATGGATATTTTTCAGTGTACTCATTTCTCTGGGTGTTCTGCATTTATTAGTAATTGTATGAGTATTAATATTATAGACTGTTTGTTATTACTTTTCAAATAAAACGAAATAAAAATGGAAATATAAAGTACATTTATATGAAGTATTCTTCTTTTTTTTTATGGGGAGTATTCGTGTATTTCTTTTGGAATATCTTTATATTTGATTTCCATTTCTATTTAACAATATTAGCATTTATTTTTTGTTTTCTGTTCGAATTTTTTTTATACAATACTTTTACTGCGTAAATATATGAGTTTGTCTGGCTTTAAATGTTGTAGGAGTATATGTTCACATTGATACATATGTGCGAACGTTTGTATGGAAATGTTTTCCCTTAAGGTTTTTTATACTAATTTTTGTTTATTATAAAATCTTTTCTACTTACATAAATACTTCTCTTTATTTTTTTCTGTTTGTAAGACTTCTTCTATCTTTTCCTACTTCCTTCCTATTGCTTAACTTGGCTTTCAGTTATTTTAGAGGGCTCCTTGTTTGAAGGCAGCAGCATTATTGTTTTTCTATTGAAACTTGGGGGGTATATGGAAGTCTATTAGCCATGGTTGGATAGTATTGTTAATATATGTACGTATGAAATCAAAATATTTTCATAGGACGCCTTTTAACAAAATGGAAAATTTAGTTACTGAAAGGTAAATAAAAATATGACTTAAGTTTGTGGGTGTTAATATGGAGGATATAATATAGACAAGTGTATATGCATATACAGTTAAACATACTTTTATAAATAACTTCATTGACATTTATCTTAATTTGCATATTGTTTATTTATACTTTATTCGAAAAACATAAATATGACATTAGGAAACACACACTTCCTTGATAAACTGTAACCGTTTTAAGTGTATAAGTATTATGTAAATCGCCATTTGTAATTTACATATATTAAATATCAGCTTATAAACCTTTATATCAGAAATTATCAATTAGCTTAAGTATGTTTATAAGAATAACAAAGGATTTTAGTGCTTTTATCTTTGAATATAAAATATACAATTGACACGTATAGTTAAAAAAAGGTTTCATAAAGTAAATGACGGTTATTGAATTACTTGTAAAATAATTTTACTGTTAAAACAGAGTTCAGTGTTTGATGCAAATAGTCTGGCGAAAGTGCAAATGAAAAATATTGTAGATTTTGTTTGCAATCACTGCTTTTGCACAATACTAAATCTGAAGAAATTTTCTTGCTTCATGTATTTCGTTTGCATCCCTGATATTCGAACAGCTGACATTTGTAAACAATAACTTGTAATTCTTCGATAATATTTTCTTTTGCATTGCTTCGTGGCATTTTAAAGGGTTCTATGCACGGTCAAGTATTCCCCATTAAGCGCTGTTTTTGTTTAAGCTTTGATATTGTTACAAGTAAAACCGGTGCTTATAATTCTTATTCGCTTAACAGTTTTATTTGTATAATTGGGGTATTGACAAGATGTGCTATCATGCTATATTGTCATAATATTCTAACATTTAACAATGGTTTAAAAGTATTGTTGTTGCTTTGTAAACAAAAAGTGTCTTAAATTAGTAGAAGTTAGCTTACTATGTTTATTGTTCTGTCGTAATTAATCAGAAAGACCTGCTCTAATCGTAAGCCGTCGTCGTTGATGTTATAATTTTATCCGGCTAACATCCGAAACTACCCTGCGGCTAGCAATTTTTGCAACAAAGCACTTACGGCGCACTTAGGGGTTTTTTGCCAATCTAGCCGGACATTACTTTTTGTTTTAGCTTATATTGCTTCTTAAAAGTGAGTGCCCCTAGATCGATGAAACTTGGCAGAAATATGTGATATTGTCATAGGCAGGTAAACCTCAAAAATAAATAAAATCGGACCAAGGAGGAAAAGGTTCCCCCTAGAAGAACTAATCCAACCTCTGCAAAATTCAATTTTTTTTTTTAAAGTTTTCCCATACTTTTATTTGGCAAATGCAACTTTTAACGTCGGCGAAAGTTAAAAGACCTAAAATTAGACCCATGAGATCGTAAAATTACACTTTTCGCCCCCGCCCCCTTTTGAGGGCGGTTACATAAAATAATATTTAAAAAAAAAATGTAAATATTAAAAGAAATAGATTACTAACGCCTTAATGCTATAAAAATTAAATTTTTGAACGTTTATGGGTAGGGGGTAGTATCCCTCCAAACCTCCCCCGGAACGACCCTGTAAAAAAAATTTTTTTTGCTAATTTCCAAAACATATTAATTTTTAAGATTTTATGTGACTTTTATGTATTTTATAGTATTTGGTTTATCTGAAAATAATTAATATATTCGTAATTATAACTTATTTATAATAGTAACAGCAAATTTTATTTAAAATAACTTCTCTTTTGCACTAAGATGATGATGAGTGCCATGGTTCTTCTTCGTCTGCTTCTTCAAAATCCTCTTCTGAATCTGAATTCTCTTCAGAGCCATTTTCAGTTGGAAGTATAAAAGAAATTGCTTCTTTCCTGAAGGGTAATGACTTTTTTTTGGAGTTGGTCTTATACTAGTAATCAGTGGGTCAGAACTGAGCAAAAGTCTATTTATAATATCTTTGTTACACTGAACCCTCGAAATATTTCTAGCAAAATTCTGCCTGCAAAGCCGAAACTGTTTATTTCGTGCCTCAGACGCTTCTTCTGATAATAGCCCGATAGGCAACAATGCCTCACTCATTACAGTTGCGCCATGTATTATACACTTTTTCCATTTTACTCTCAAAGCTTCAAAATGGTTCTGATAACAATTTTATGCTATAACCACAATAAATATTAAAAAAAAAAACTAAGTACCTTGAGCCCAGATTTGATTTTTTATTATATATTATTTTTGTTGTTAATGATTTTAAAAGTTATGCAAAACAGGTACATTTATTTTGCTCCATAAAATAACGTTATTTAGCGGCCGCACAGGTGGCTAAAACCCGTTACTTACTGTTTCGCACATACCTTTTTTACACAGCTAATATTAGTCTTAGATGTAATAATTTAAATAAAAACCATCTACGTACAACTAAAACATTTTATGACTGACGAAAGGGTTTCTATCATATGTACCTATGCAAGATGAACAAAAACAGAAAAAAGGTGAAATTTTCAAAAAATCATAAAAAAAATGGCGCAACAACGCGCAACGTTTTTTTTTTTTAATTTAAAAGTAGAGATTTCAAATTTTATCGTGATGTATAACATTTTTAAGAACTCAGCGGACTTCACCTTCAAAAACCTTTTAAAATTTTTTTTTTACAAAAAAGGTAACAAAACAATCGTTTTTTTTTTTAATTTCGAACTAATTTTTTTATCATAAAAACTTCTAATAAAATTTTTCTAAAAATTTTCGAAATTAGCTGTTTATATAGTCTTTCACAGAAAAAAAAAATCAATGTAAAATCTTTATTCGTTTATCTACAAAAAAATATATTGTAAACCTTGCAAAACCATAAAAAGTCAATGAACACGCATGCAATTTAATCAACTTTCCTGGTTTTAACAGTGTCCCAAAACCACAAATCTCAAGCAAAAGACTTGAAAATTTACTATACGCTGCAGAACTTTAGAACTTTGTTGGCTGTCGAGCTGCGTACTTAAATTTTTCCATTTCTTAAATATAATTTTTTGCTTAATGTCCGGCTAGATTGGCAAAAAACCCCTATGTGCGGCATCAAATTAGATCGGCTAATGACTCTGCTGTTTGGTAAACAAACAAAATAAATTTTTTTTTTAAATTGAGTCTGAAAAATAGTCAGGTAAGATCTAATTTAATTTATTAATTCATGGATAAGAATAAAAAAATATTTTTTATGTGAGGTTAATATTTGTTTTAAATCAGCTGCTTTAAATTCAAAATAGCACACTTAATTATGAGGGGTTGTTCATAACAGTCGTACTTTATCATGTTATTATTTTAAGACATAGGACTTTTTGACACGTTGTGAATCGCCGAAATATCTTTTGTTTTTCTAAAATCTTTGGAAGAAGTTTCCTGATTATCTGGCCTAAGCAGCCAGTGAACAATAAATTTCAGTTTATCAATAGTATGAAATGGTAATTTAGCACATTAAAACGAAACCTTGTTAATTCGTTTTTTGACTCCCAAAAAAAAAAACTTTGATAAAAATCGTATTGCTTAGCATGTTGAAAGCCGAACTACTGTCAAATTTCTTTACGCATTTATTTAACATTTCATAGCAAATTGTCTTCACACTATTATGCATTTAAAATTCTTTTGATTTTTGACAAAACATTTTTACATTTTGGCAAAATATCTTTCAAAAAAAATTTGGTGAAAATTCATTTTAATTAAAAAATAAAATTAACCAATATATAAGAAATATTTCGTTTATAATACAAAATTCTAAAAACGTAAACAAAAATGTTTTTTGAATTAGTATTCGTTTGATTTTTTCAACTTTTAAAATTTGACTTAATATGTTTTTTTTCAAACTTTTACAGAAATAGTAAAAGAAAAAACCCCTGAATTAGGCTACGAATTTCTCTCTTAGTAACTATTTTTGTTCACAAACCTGAAGCATTGAATCGGCGGAACCGCACTATGGAATCATCTCACAAAACCTCGACAACAAATGTGTTTTTTTTTTTTTTTGAACAGATAATACCCTTTTTAATATTCTAGTGCGGGTAAAACAATAAAATGTTAACTTAAGTACCTTTTTAAAAATATTCTCAAATCAATCATTTATTATACGTTACTAAATATTCTTTTAGTGATAAAATATTTATTTTTTTAATATAAATTTTCATTTTAAATTTTACATACGAAGCCAATTATTTTATATGAAAAAGAAATAGGCAAACAAAACGCGCTGATGTGTGAACTGCAAAACAATTTTATATGGTTTATTATAAAAATAAACACCCCGCAGTTTTTCAACGACTTTTGACACAAATCAACAACTATCATCAACTTTTTTTATGTTCCCTTTAACACACACATACTCTTATAGCTAAAGTGAAATATGTTCGTTCTTTTATGAAACACAACATGCTCCAATTAATTAATCAACGTGTTAATAATGCACAAAAGTCCAAATGAAATATATTTTATTATGCCCAGCTGGAATTTGCATTACAAAAAAAAAAAAGAAGAAATCAAAAGCACAACGAAAATAATAATGAGTTTTTTGAAGTTTCGTGCAATTTTTTGTTGGGGAAAGAAGAGGAAGTTTACAACGTCCAGCTAAGAAAAAACAAATTAAATTTTATACTGTGATTTTATATTTAAACTCCTGCAGCCATACATATATAAAAAATATATGAGTGACACTTTGACATATTACGTTTTGTCACTTAATGAAACACCTTCACATTGAATGTGTACTTATAACAAAATTACACAAATGGTGTTTTCTTTTCTACAAAAAAATGTGACATTTTATTTAAAAAACTGCAATTTGGTGTATGTTTCTTAAAAATTGTTGTTTTATTCTAAAAAAAAACTCACCCTTTTCGGGAGCAAAATTTTTAAAAAACAGACATCAAATTGCAAATTGTCACACTTTTTGTAGAAAAGAAAACACCATAAGTACTTGAAAAGAACTATATTTAAGTACCCAATAAAAAATCTCAATAAAGAATCTTCCAACGAGGTTTGTACATAAGACCCCTTTCACACTTGGCACGTTACATTCACAAGTTACTTGCCGACAACAACAAAGTCTGTATAAATTTACCTTACCGCTGACGTCTACAAACCAAGAGTTGCGCAAGAAACTTGCCGAGTGTGAAAGCGGTCTAAGGGAGAAACAAACAAGTTTTGCTAACCATTGCGCTTACGGAAGACATAAGTTTTATATGGCGAGTTTCCAATTTGAAGCAATACATTTTTGACAGCGCATATAAAAGATGTTGGATGTAACGATAAGCCTTACACACTGAATGTTTTGGTACAGTTATTTTTTAGTATTCTCCCTTAAAAACTTGCTTCGTAGTAAGGGAATGCCGTGGCACTTGAAATTAATCCGCCACTGCCCCAACCAACTGTAGTAATAAAAGTTAAAAAAGTAAACTTTCTGTTTATTGTTGGTGTTTTGTCTAAGCCTTGATATCGTTGCAATTCTCATTCGCTTTACAGTTTTATTTGTATAATATCTTTAGCTTTTCCAGATCTGGCCTAAGCAACCAGTGAAATGCGCATAGGACCATGCTTATCCCCCAACAATAAACTTCAGTGCATTTATCAGGAATACAAATTGGGAATTTAGCACCAGCGCTTAAAAAACTGCGGTCAAAGTAGAAAAACTGCCATTTCGTCCACTTCTTCGTTTGTCATTTGCCAAAAAAAAAAAAAAAAGCACTGTTGCTTTTACTTCTGATTCATTAAATGTAAACAGTCGCTGTCAAACCAACTCAAAAAAGCGAAAAATTGAACGCAAATTATCGTTTTTTGTTCGACTGTTTTTGGTTTCGACTGCAGTTTTTTAAACCCTGTTAAGCACACAACAAAATTTGTTTAATGAATAAAATATGTTTGTATTCCCGAGAAAATCTTTGATAAAAAGAACTTTAATTAACCCAAAAATACTTACCGTAAATATTTTTGCACTTACTCTAGACTACTTTTATAGTATGTACAGTTTATATTTATAGGAATGGTTGCGATTTGTAGCCAACTTTAACTTTTACGCACAACCACTTGATTCATTGGTTTTTTTTTTTTTGATGATTTAATTATATATATTTTTAAATGATGTGTGTTTTAATCGTTATGCATGGCATGTTCGATCCCTAATACTTAAAAAGTAATTAAAATGATACTGAGGTCATTGTTTGATAACCATTACATTTTGTTAGTTTTATGTATCAAATATGAATGGATTACTTTTTCGATTAGAATTTTCATTGGATTTTACTTTAACCCAGTATTTACACATGGCATTATTACTTGCAAGAGGAGTATATGTATGTACGTTTCGTACATCGAAAAATAGTCAAATGTCATGCATGTTGCATGAATGATTACACAGTCAATTAAAAGTTCTTTATAAATAAAAAGTTGGCACTGATAATTATTATTACTTTTTCTAATAAGATTGATGTTTTAAAATCAACTTATTGTCAACTTTATATTTTTTTGCAAAAAAAAAAAAAAAATGTTTTGAAATATAAATTTTTGAAAAAATTTTAAACTATAATTATTGCTTCCGCAAACAAGTAAATTTTGTAACACTGCTTATATTTTCGTAATTAGGTTGCTGCAAGTAGGGCTGCCAGATTTGGGGTTTTATTTCCAAATAAGGTGAACATTTACAGCCGTATTCATAAAAAAATCATAATTCAGGTTTTAGATGAATTTTAGTTAAAACACATTTTAAGCCTAAAAAAGCTTTTTTTAAATTCGTATTCATAATCAGCATTTTAACTAATAAACGTTTTACCGTATTTTTTAATTGAATGGTGGCAACGTTATCTCTTTTATTTGTCAATTGAATCATAACGATGCAAAACAGTGGTTATTAATTCATACTTCCCTGCAAATAATAGGACCAGTCCAAACACGCGTGTAAAGAGTAGTCCACAAGGGACCAGGACTAGTCCAAAACTAACCCAAACGTATGGAAAAAACCTGGTCTATTTAACATTACGATGGCCTAGGAGAGGATCATATAACCCATCTTTGGACCACTAAGGAGTAGTTTTAAAACTACTCCATGGTGTACACAAGAGGATTAGTTTTGAAGTCGTTTAAAAACGAAAGCATGTCGTTAAAAAACGAAGACATGTCGTCTCACTACAAACACTTTTTAACAATGACATGGTCCATGCTTGCATTACATCGGACCAGTCCATGGAGTAGTCCATTTTATCAAAATGGATCAGGTGGTTCAATTTTATTTGCAGGGTTGTACTCGTATATACAATTTTTTTTGTCGTGTGTGAGAGTAAAATTGCTTTTTATAAATGAAGTACGATGGTTTCTCTTTTACTTAAAAAAATAAAATTAGTTCAAAAATTATTTAGTAAGAGCGCAATTTAGGTGTTGACTTTATTGCTAATAAAAAAAGTATTCAAATAACGAGTTTTATTTTATTTGTTTTGATCGTTTACACATCCCTGGTTAATTTTGTACTACTAATAATTTTTTGAGGTTTAATTTGTGAAATTAAAAAATATATTAATTCTTCATATTCATACATATTTTTGAATTTAATTTAATTATTAATGCATAAATACATAATAATATATTGAATGAAATTTCTCGCAAAAATTTTCAAAATGTGCATAAACACAAAGCAAAAAGCAAAAATGCCATTTTAAAATAGGTTTAAACAAGGGTCCAACCAATTTTAAAATTCGCTTATTTACACAAGGTTTAAAATAGGATTTTTAAGGTAATATTCGCTTATGAATACAATTTTAACGATTTATGCTTAAAACAGATTTGAAATGATGTTTAAAATGTTTATGAATACGGCTGTTATTGTTTAAAAGAATACAAATTTGCATTTAGGGTTTGGGTTTGCCAACAGGAATATAAACCAAAAAAAATAGGATTTTTTGGGGAGGAAATTTCTCTTTTCTAGTTTGAAAGAGTAAAATTACTTTTAAACAAATGTCCATTAAAAAAAATATTAATTAATAAATTTTAGCTCTACACAAATTTGCGATACAAATGTTAAACTAGGTACTCGCAATTTATCGGGAATTACACAGGTTTGTCCATGGATTTTCGTGAAATAAAATTTATTTTCCAATAATTAGTATTGTGGTTATTTTGTCGAACTATTTATGGTTTTTTAATATTTTCAATCAGGCTTATGTTTATCAAATTTAATTTTTCATTAAATTATTTTTATGAAGAAAGGAATTGTACAACATGAAAATTAATTAAAATTGTCATTGATAATTTTTCATTCTTGACTGACCTGAGATTTGAACCCAGGCGGCTGATTACCCTGACATGTTTCGATCACAACCACTTGATCTCTTCAGAGGGATTTGCGGTCTTACACTCGCAGCCACCTATGACTGCTGACGTCAATAGTCAAACATCAATCCCTAAACCAAATTATATATTTTATTCAATTTATTCCAATATATGTAGTGAAAGTGCCTTAATTTTGGACATAACGGTATATCTCGCAAACTAGAGCTGATAGAGAAAAATTGAGATTAGATTTGAAATCAGCGACCTCAAATTATTAAAAATTTGCAATCAAATTTCAGCGCGCAAACTAACTGTTCCGCAGTGCACTTTATTAAACATTTACTATTAAAAAAAATACTGTTTTGTTAAAATAGATTTCTTTGGGGTTTTTTTTTTCTTTTAAGAAGGGATATTTTATTTTGCGAATTTTTTTTTTTTTAATTTTGGGGAGAATGAAAAAATGTGTCAGGCAGCCTTGGCTTCATGTGTCAAAAAATCGCTGTCATGCTAGTTCAAAGCAAAATTCTTAGAGGTCATATATCTTGACGCCGCACTTTTTTCGTAGCCTTTTACTGTCAGGAGTTTAGGTGTATTAAATATCTTCAGTCTTAAGAGCCATATAGGTCCTTAAATTTCTCTCTCGTAGTTAGAACGTGAAGCAGCTATCCACTATAATACGAGTATTGCAAACACGTTTATATGTATTTATAAAAAAAAATTCACACATTATTTTCTATAGTTGCAGTCTTTACGTACATTTATATGGATTTAATAACTTTGAGCTTTTTTCCCCTCTCTTCACAGGTTTATACATGTCAGGCTAGTAATGGACACGTTGTGGCAGCTTTAACAAAAAAAGTAATACTGGACATGAACTGTAAGTATTAATTTAGAAACACTCAATAAAGCAAAATAAATTTTATAAATAATATTTATTAACATACAAGTTCTACAAATATTTTATAGCATTATTTTAGGGGTAGAATAAATTTAATGGCAATAAAATTGTTCTAATAATTTACAGCTACATTAATTAAAATCATTTGAAATATAATTTAAGAAGAAATAATTCACAAATTAAATTATATGAAATCCTAGCAAAGTTAAAATGAGGTTTGCGGTTTTTAATAGTTGTGTTTATAGGCTGAAAACGATTCCTAAAAATATTGCATATTTTAGGGATTTAGGTTGATTAAACTTGACTGAAGACCGTATTAAACTGTGATAATTGCTTAAAATTTATTTAATTTAATATTTTAAATTTATTTTTAACGCTTTATTTTTTTTAATAGTGTGAAGAAGACTTATGCCTGTTTTTACAACTTACCGATAGCTAAAGATAGGATTTTACTTTACTTTAACCTACCAGGTAGAAAGAACCTTAATTTACTTAATCGATCACTTTGGGTAAAAGTAAAGTTTTAATAATGGAACACTTTTTTTTAAGGCCGGTTGAAGTCTACTATTAGCTATCTGTAAGTTGAAAATGGGCCTTATTGTTGTTTTATTGTAACTAAAAAATATTACCAGCCTAAAAATTAATATTTAAAACTCCTTATCCAAATATCCTGTACTATTGTCTTTGTACTATATACATGTATATGTATAATAGCATATACCCGCTACTTTGTTAGCGTCTCCTTTTTTTTCGTAGACATAATTTTATGCCAAAGTTTATTTTTCTAGGTTTAAACTTGTATAAATTCTAGCATTTAACCCGCTACTTAAGTAGAACCAAAAAGCTAAAGAAAAATATAAAATTTCCCGTATTTCCTTTTTTTTGGGTACTATATTTTTCCCCCATTAAAGTATCAAAAATTTTAGTATTTTAGTGCCAGCCCATGATTTAGTACGAATATGTCAATGAATGGAGGAAAATGTTTTGTAAAAAATGTAACAAAAATAGTTACGATTTTCACCCCTTAAATGTTCGAATTTCGAAAAAGTAACAAACACGTATACGTATTTTTTTGATAAGTTTCGAATGTGGTATTAACTTTGTTTCTATGTTTATTCGTTCAAAAGATAGTTGGGGTGGCAAAAAAGTACTAAAATTCGGATTTTACCCGTTTACTCCCTAATAGGACCGAATTTCAAAAAAGTACCAGACACCTGACCGCTTTTTTTCGGTGGGGGTGCTTTGAAACCATGTGAGATAAGGCGATGATGGCTTTATTGCTCAATTGAATGGGAGAGAAAGCCATAATGGCCCTATTGCCCAATCATTGAGAGGTAAGGTCATATTTAAAATTCTGCGAAATAAGAGATATAACCATATTTTTTTTTCGCAAATAAGAGATAAAGCCATATTTCTTCAGAATATTGTTATGCATGGTGTAAGCATTATGTTAAAGGGAAAATCCTTAGTTATCATTGAAAAAATTTTTATATTCTTGTGACGCACGCAGGAAAACTTTATTCAGCGAAGCCACCTGCCGCGTCCTACTGGAGGAAAAAACCCTAAAAGCACGGCCGCTGGCCGCCACGCAGAAAAACTTTAGTATGCGAAGCCAGATTTCAATACTTAACTTCAGTGTCTCCGGTACTGAAATGAGAGATAAAGCCATTTTCTAATATTGCTAATGTGAGCTAAGGCCATGATGGTTTTATCTCCCATCCAAATGAAAAAAAGGCTTTATCTCCCTATTGAATGAGAGATAAAGCCATCATGGCCTTATCTCACATGGTATTAAAGCACCAAACCCCCCCCCCCCCCCCCCTATTTTTCTAAAGAACAACGATAAGTATGTATTACATTTATTTTGCATCTCTTTTAGTTTTGGAGATATAATAAGGCTACCGAATTTTCCCGTTTTTACCCCCTAAACATAAATCCCGTCTTAGTGGATCGATTGAATTGATTAAATTTTTAATTAAAACTGATTTTATTTTTGATTAATGCTTTAATTGGTGAAAAATTTTGGAGAATTTTTTCTGTGTAGGGTCACCGTTTGGGCTGGGCGATGATGAATGAGTCAGTCAGACAGTCACTCACGCAACTCTTTTATATTTCGATGGCTTAATATAAAAAAAGCGTAGCTCGATTTCTTGTTAGTTTACAAGAGAAGAAGAGAGCCTAATCAAATCCAAACAATTTTAGACATATAAAGAGTTTAAATGCAATAATTAATAAAAAGATGCAACAAATTTTTGCTAAAGCCCCCTGAAATCTTATAGCAAAGTGCATTTGGCATTTATCTTCCAGAATAAACAAAAAAATATTTTTTATATTAAGCCATCGATATATAGAATAAATACAATTATAATGTAGTTTCCTAATTTAATAAATTAATAATGACAAGAAAAACAAGAAAGAGTGCTTTATTCGGCTATGCCGAATCACATGTACCCTTCACCATAGTGCGAATATTTTATAAATACCGTTCCTTAGATAATTATTAATCTATTTTGTCCTACGCCCATTTCTCCAATCCTAAACACATTTTGTCGGATGTTCTGAATTGATAATCAATATGCTTGTAACTAATTGGGAACATTAAGCTCTTGCCGTTATCCAAATATACAGAAAACAGACGGACAGACAGACAGGCGAACATTGTTAAATAAACCGCGCTATACACGTATAGCAAAAAATGTCTAGAGATTTGACAAAAAAAAACCAACTTATACCAGGTATATATAGACATATATACCTATATACTTCCGTGATTGGTAAAAAAAAACACAAAAACAATAGAGATTTTATGACAAAAATTTAGTGTCAGCCGAGGTTGTTTACAAATTTTTCAACCATTTATTGACCGATCTGGCTGAATTTCAATAGCAAAATTTAATGGAGCAGATGTGATAGAAAAATATAACAACCAAGTCAAAATCATATCTGGGGTCTTCGAAAACCCCATTTCAACAGACATGGTCAGACGGACATCTAAATCCACATCGCTTCGCATAGGGACCCAGAATATATAAACTTTATATGGTCCAAGATTAATATTGTAGAAATAACAAACGGAATTGCAAACCTATATATACCCTTTTACCTTTGGCGAAGGGTGTAAAAAGAACAAAAACATGCACAACTTTTGAATAAAAATAAAACGATTAAAAACGTGGTTTCATTAAGCTAAGCAATAACTCTTATTATTACATTAAAAATATAAATGAATATCAATATGCATCAAATATATCAATCAAGAGGGTAGGAAATAAACTAAATGCGAAACAACATGATTATCAAATTTTAATTATAATAAAAAAATATTCACTTGCTTGTTGGCATAATATTTACAATAGATTTAATAGGCGCTGCGAAATATGGCCCCAAAAAAATAAATGAAAATTGACCCCAATTTGGGGCTTTTTTTCCTAATGCAATATGGCCCCATTTTTTAATGAATAATTACCCAAAAAAAAAATGAAAAATAACCCTAAAAATAAAATGAAATATGACCCTAAATTTGGGGTTATTCTTCATTATGAAAAATCACCCCAAAATTTATAATGAATTTTAACCCCAAAAAAGAACACAAAGAAAGTTACATTAAACATTTTCGGTGCAGTTCTAATGCCCAAAACTAAAATTCACAAATTTAGAAACCCGATTTCAAAATCCGGATAATTATACAGTTTTGGTTTTAAAAATCGTACGATTGATAGCATGGTTGGGCTTTCGGCGATGCGCAAGGATTTTTTTCTCTATGGTATAACGAAAACTGGTTTTCTTTACTAAAGCTTCACGTTATACACTGAAAGAAAAATGCTTCATATATTTAATGAATCATTTTCATAAAATAAATTTCCTTGGGTAAATGAAAATTTTCATTGTCTAAATGGAATTTCATAGTTATAATGAAATATTTTCGTAAAAATCGCTTCATTAGATTTCGTAATTACGTTAAAAATTTTCATTGGATATATGAAAACTTAAGTTTGTCCAAGTTAAACAAAAAAATTTAATTGGGAACATAAAAAAACAATATACAAACATAACTATATTCATGAATTAATACAAAATTGTAGTTTCCTTAAAAAAAAATGTTTAATTGTTAATTAAAAAATTTAAGATTTAATAATTTCGTACATCTAATGTTACATGTATGCCATTAAATTTATGAAATCAAAATATTTTCATATAAAAGCCACATATTTCAATAATTGCCTTCATAAATTTAAATTTTCATTATTACAATAAAAATGTCATTATAGTAATGAAACAAAAACTTTCAATCCACTTTCAATCAACGTTGTTATTTTTATTATTGACAATTTAATCTCATATTTACGCTCTTAATTGAGTAAAAAACATAGTTTTTTTATCCAAAAACTACACTGCCCCAGTAGACCAGCTGGTAGTGAGCTAGTCTATCAGCACCGAGGTTGGCGGATCGAATCCCGCCAGAGACAGAAAAAAATAAAAAATAAAAAAAAGTGAAATAAAAAAAGGAAAAAAAAAAAAAAAATTTTTTTACTTTATTGAAAGTATTCATCCAATGATTAATATTCATAGAATCATTGATCCAGCGAAGCGCTGCATAGGTTCCTTTTTAATGCAATTTTTCATGGGATTAATGTCAAAATTCATTGGTATTGCGAAGAAAATTCTTTCAGTGTAGACGGCCTGCGGCCGGGCGCAAGGATTTTCTCTTCTATGGTATAACGAATACTGGCTTCGCTAACTAAAGTTTCTCTATATAGCCAATCTTCGGCCGGGTGAAAGGATTTTCTTCTCTTTGGTATAACGAACACTGGCTTCGCTCACTAAAGCTTCACTACATAGCCGGCCTTCGGCCGGGCTCAAGGATTTTCTTTTCTATGGTATAACGAACTCTGGCTTTGCTCAGTAAAGCTTCTCTTAATAGCCGGCCTTAGGCCGGGCTCAATGATTTCTTGCTCTATGGTATAACAAACACCGGCTTCGCTAACTAAAGCATCTCTGCATAACCAGCAAGGATTTTCCCTACTTTGATGTAAGAATTAGGGTTTTTTATACTATCCCTAGAAACTTTTACATAGAATTTTCTGAAATTTTTGTAAAAATGTTTGGGGTGATTTTTCTTTTCTTAAAATTATCATTTTTTATTACTAGACGAAAAATAGCCCCAAAGTAAAAATTGTGATTTTATTTGGGTCCATTTTTCATTCCTTGACATTGGGATCATTTTTCATTCAACTTAAAATGCAAAAACACCCTAACGAAAAAATTAAAAATAACCCCAAAAAAAACCAAAAAATTGCGCCAAAATTGCGTGTTGTTGTGTCTCATGTAAAATTTTGGGGCCGTTTTTCATTTTACTTTTGGGGCCATGTTTCCTGGGGTTATATTGCGCGCCGCCATTTAATATCCTAAAAGAAGACTAATGTTTACTTAACACTGGACTTTTAATGAAATTAAAGGGTTTTAAGGCCAATCTTTAGGAACAATAAAACAATCTCGAAATAGGAAAGGGCAATAAAACAAATAATAGTATTCAACATTTTAGTACAATTTTTCTTATTATTTTTGGTTTTAAGCCATGAGTCAAAAGGACCGAATTTGGCTCAGGTATTACTCAAACACAAGGAGTATTAATTATTGAAAATAGGCCAAAACGGTCCTTTATTTCAACTGGCCCCTCATATAATTCAATCCCGAATAGTGCGATCGGGAGCTTCATTTGTAATAATTTTTTTGCTTTTAAAAATCTATAAAATTATGTTTATTTAAGCCAATATATCAGTTTATTTACAAACAGAGTTGTATAAGTTGATAATCCTTAAACCGCAATATTTCTAGCGAAAAAACATCCAACCAACTTATGCAAGTGTCAATAGCAATTAACAAAATTGTAATTAGATGTAGTTTTTAAAATTAAAAAAATAAAGAAAATCATTGGCATGCAATATTTTTACATGGCATCCTCCAGCATCATGATTTTACCAAGCAACTTAACCATGAAAAAAGCAATTAAGTTTTATTTTCAAAAAGGTCAAGATCAACACTTTCTGTTACCATTTCTTTTTAAATACTTTTTACACTGTAAAACAATTTTGAGGTCACTGTTTTCAAATAGAAAAAATATGTCAACGTTTGATAAAACTGGATCATAGAATAAAAATTATCCACAAAGGAATTTGAAAATTAGTTTCTAATATAAAATTTATAGTCTTCATTTTTAATTAAAATTTTTGTTACACAGTGTTATAACTGGCTAGCAAATTATAATATCAGCAGCAAATAAAAATAAATAATAATTAAAATAATATTAAACTAGGATGAAAAGAGTATTAGTAGAAGGTCTTTTTGACACTTCACAAGATTTTAAACGAAACTCATTAACATCAGCTTTAAACCCGTCATATAATGATGGTGATGATGCGGCTGCTGGTGCTGCTGCTGATGAACAACTAATTATTTTAATGACCAGCTGTGATAGAATTAAAATCTAAAATAAATGAAAGAGAAATTAAACAATAAAGTCAACAAGTTTCAGGATGGTTGTGTTAACATACACAAAGACTATTAAATTTATAAAATTCATAGTATATATTTAGGCAATTACAGATTAAGCCTAGATTACACTATCTCACAAGTCTTACGTATTCCATAATACTTTGTGAGATAGAAATCTAATGAGTTTTGATGCGACTGTCAAAAAATCTAATGTAAAATGATAGTTTGTGTTCACACCATCACACAAAGTATAAACACTCACACATGAAATAAAATGCAACCCTGATCCAATGAAAAGTATTATTGTTTAGAAAATTTTCAAAAAACGATGAAGTCGTATGGGATGTCAAACTTTTTTCATAATACTTGTCATTTTCGTGACACATTGCATTCACACTATCAGACTTTGTCATATTACTTGAGTTTTTGACATGTATTAATACAAAGTATAATAGTGTAATCTAGCCTTTAGTAAAAAAACAGGAATCAAAAACTGATAGATATGGCAACATTCTGTAAGTTCGAAGAGCTTGCTGACTACGATCGGCGGATCCCGTGCTGACATCCGAAACAGAATAAAAGCAAGCAAGCAATCAATCTTGTAGCCTTTTGAATCCTACTGGGCGATATCCGCATATATCTTCCAACATAAAACTTAAAATATTTAGCACGTGCGTGAAATTTACTCTTCTGTGTGGATGCAATTTTGAAATTCAGCTTTTTAAGATATCAACGCAATCCAGACATTCATCAATCGCTGTCTACAACGCATCCTGAATACGTTCTGGCTAGCCGCAATATCGACCCAATTCCAATTCCCAACCATAATGGAAATTCTTCGAAGGAAACTGATGGACATCCCTACGAAAACTGGAGGGGGACATAACAAAAGCAGTAATTGAATGGAACCCACAGGCAAGTCGAAGAAGTGGAAGACCAACTCATAACTGCAGAAGACAAATAGAGAAAGCATCTGCAGCAGACAGGATGACTGGGAGTCATCCGAAGTATTAAGCAACATTTTATGGCAATGGAAAGTATTTGTTATGGCTCTATGATCCTCGGTAGATCGAAAAGAAACAATTAATAAAAAAATGTTCATATACCAGACATTGTTATACAATAGCCTAATTCACAATCTTGTACAAATGGTCTTGCATCGAAGCATTTGCAAAATGGTATAGTAAATACTATAGCATACTTTTGGGATTATGGTTTAAACCATAACTATCAGGCATGTTCTGAAAATCACTTTTTAGTAGAGTGATTTGAAATCACTTAAAAGGTGTTCTGCCCACAAAAGTTTTTGAAATCTCGTGATTTAAAACCGATTAGCTTACAGCATGACGATTTCAAATCACTTGAAGTTTTTAAGCATTTTTGTTTTGAAATCTATAATAAAATTATCACATACACATTAAATGATCTGTTCTTAATTTGTTTTTGAATTAAAATTAATTATTTTACACGGAAGAACCTTTAATTTAGGAAGCCGCTGTATTTTTTGCAAATGCTGTTTTAGTTTTGTTTACATTGTTCGTGATTTACTTTTTGTCAATGGTTGCCAGAGCAAAGAAGTCTTAAAGTCGTTTAGCATATGACTAATTTCTTCAATTAAATTAAACATTAAAAATAAAAATTAAATTAATTTGTTAAAAAAAACTGAAAGTAAACGATAATTATGAAGTTTGATTGGTTAAATTTTAATATACGAAGGTAAAAAATAAAAGAAAATGGCAGCCATAGTCCTAAATAATTGGCAACATTATAAAAAGGAGCGCAGAGTAGTTTTCTCGTGGTTTAGAACAATGAAAATCCCAATTAAAAATTAAAAATCTCGTGATTTTCAGAACACCAAAATATTTCTCGGGTGATTTCAAAATCGTTCGTGATTAGAAATCACCGTGATTTCAGAATATGCCTGTATATATCGTAGCATTTGCAAAATGGTATAGTATATATTTACTCTACACCAACAAAATATACAGCAATGCACTTGCTACTCTTTTGCAAATATGCAATGCCTAAAACCAATCGACTTTATTGCACACCGACAGCTAACACTGACTGAACCAAGCCGATCTGCAAAATGGTATTGTATTTACTATAATCTCAAAAGTTTATTACAGTATTCACTGTACCATTTTGCAAATGCTACGATGCAAGACCATTTGCACAAGATTGTGAATTGGGCTAATATAAAATAAAATAATATTTTTTCTACCCACTTAGTTTAACGATTTTGCTAGATACACAAAAAAAAGCTAAACACCCTAAAGATATGCTTAACATTTCTAGCTTTTGTAAAGGTAAATATTAAGACTGAATAACAAAAATAAAACTCAGTCTTATTTAAATAAAAATTAATTGCTATTTTAAGTTTCGTAAGTCAGTATCTGTGTATAAAATTGGTACAGAAAACATTGCTAGTTATTTAATAATAAAATCAAAGCATACCTATAGGCGTTTTGGCATTAAATTGCTTGTTGTTCACTTTTTTCCACTCTGGCTTTATTAAAGCTTATTAAAATTATTTAAATTCACGTTCTCTGTCCACTAAATTAAATTTCTGTTCAAATACAAATTACAGTCTTTCTTTTGGCAACAAGAAAGAAAAAACTTTTCATTTAACGTTTGGTTTTTTTTTTTTGTTATTAGCTTTTTAATTTTCTTTTCGTCTGTTTTCGCTCACCTTTGTGCATATAAGGTAATAAAAATTCTTAAGTAAATGGTTTAATTTCTTTGTGGTACTCATAAATGTTTCCCTAGAAAAGTAAATGATAGCAAGCTGTGTGTCCCATAGAATATTTTACGGCATAAAAGCCAAATGTAAGACATATAAAATTTAGTGGCTTCTTAGCCAAGACAATAACCTATATCAGTTTTATGATAATTGCGTGTTGAAATTAAATAAAATTCAAAGAAGCCAAAGTAAGAGCTAGAACTCTTAGATTTAGCTGTAAGTAGCATGGAACGAATGTAATTTTTATATCTAAAACTCTAACATAAAAAATAAAACAAAAAGATAAAAAGAGTCATTGGGAAGGCAAAATGCTTCACTTTTTTTATTTTAATTTATTGGCAACTTCTTCTAAAATGTTATGGTCACAAAAGGTACCGTTACGATTTTATAGCAAAAACAATTTTAGCTTAGGCGAAAACCTTCTTACAAAATTTTTTTCAAATAAAATAAAAAAAAACCTTCTCCTGTAAAATTTTATTTTTTCCGCTTAAGCATGTTTTGCGGTATGATAATTTATCAATAAAACTATAAATGATTCTTAACAAATCTTTTTTACGTAACGCTATTATTATACCCACACCACAATAGTGGAGAGGGTATTATGCATTTGTGCTGATGTGTGTAACAGCTTAAAATATTGGTCTTTAACCCACCTTAAACCATACCGATTGACTCAGAATCACTTTCTGAGCCGAACTAACGATGTCCGTCCGGCTGGCTCGCTGGCTGTCCATGTAACCTTAAGCGCAAAGTACAGTGGCCGTATTCCGTAATTCGCTAAAGCTAAATCTCTATCGCTAAAAATCTATAAAGCGGATTTAACGATTTTTGGCTACGAATACAATACTGTAACGTGTATTGCTAGATTTAACAATGCCATAACAATTTAATTTGCAGCAATTTTGGCTTTTAATGTCATCGCTAAAAATTTTAATTTTTGCATTCTCTAAGGCATTTTAGCGATCGAGATTTAGCTTTAGCGAATTACGGAATACCTAAAAGTATGCAAGGTATACTAAATAGCGGCTTGTGTATCTTAAATCGTCTTGTGTTTATTATGCTACATATTTCGTAACTTCTGTACTATATTGGAATATTAAATGTATTTGCCCCAATTAATGACATTAAACTTTACAAAGCGCTTCGCTAAATATTTCGTTTTAAATTGCAGTATTGTTTGAAAGTGTCCAAAATCCTTCTTTGAGCCCCCCCTTTCTGCCCAAAAGTAGGCTACATAAATAAATCCCTTTGGAAGGCAATACTTTTATTTATATAATTTGCAAACAACTCATGTAATTTAAGTCTTTGTGTATATAAACTCAGTTACAAAGTCGCAAAGAGACATTGTACGAGGAACTACAAGCCAAAGAAAAGTTTCAACAAATAACGTAAAATCAAAAAAAATTGCTTGAATTAGGCCACAAGTTTAAATATATAAAACATAAAAAAATTGTTCAAAAAAAAAGAAAAGTGGAACACATTTAAAACACCAAAGAAAAAGTTGAAAAGTCATAAAAAAAAAAATTAAAACATAAATTTTGGCCACAATTTGAATTTTAATTTTTGTATAACAAGTGACACCATAATTGTTTCCTCAACCTTTCAAATTCAAGGACAATGTTCAACCTCCCACAAAATTAAAAACAAAATATTTAATTTTTGTGGTTTGTTCTTTAAATTTCTAAAATTTAATTTCCAACTTTTTGCCACATTTTTCCTACAACATTTTTATGAATTTTTTATTGCTTTCCTTTTTTCCCTTTTTTTTTTTTGGTGAATAATTTTGTGTAGGAATTTTGAAATTTATTTATAATATTTCCTTGGATTCTCGTTTACTCTTTGATAATGAATTTTTTTGCACCAATTACTTTAAATACCCATTAATTTAAATTATTTACAGGCGACTAAACAAAAGCCTTAGTGTACTTTTATGTATGTAAATAAGTACGTATATATACATATGTATGTATAATTTACATCTATAAACATATTTTTTATTTAAATGTACGTTTAAGCCTAGAAGTATATATTGAGTTACCAAGCACATAATTGCCTTTGACAATCGTATAATATTTGTTTGTAGGTATGTTGTAAAAAAGTCAAATGTTTATTTTTCTTTTAATGCAAATCGAATAGAAAGGTAGAAGAAGAAAATTAAATTTAAATAACATTCATTTATTTCTACTTTATATAATTTATGTGTTGTTAAGAGTTACAGGCATGTAATTGGTAAATTCCTAAAAGTATACTATATTTATGAATTTTAATTAAACATTGTAATTTGATTTAGTATACACTGAAAAAATTTTCTTCACAGATCCAATGAAATTTACATTAAAATTCAACCTATGTAACCTTTCATTGGATTAATGAAATGTTTCATAAAATCAATGAAAATTTTGCATTGGTTTAATGACAAACGTTTATTTTATCCATTTTTGCAATGAGGATTCATAAAATCAATGAAAATTTTGTCACTGATTTTATCAATCCTTCATTAATCCAATGAAGGGTTACATAGGTTGAATTTTAATGTAAATTTCATTGGATCTGTGAAGAAAAATTTTTCAGTGTACAATTTATATAAAATATAAAGTTGAAAGTTTAAACAAAAAATATGCCTTAAAAGAGATTATCATTAAAATAAAAATATGTTTTAGCTTTAATATTATTTTGGATATAAGTTTGTTTTTTTTTAACAATTTACTAGAACTAATTTTCTGGTTATAAAACTTTGACATATATGATAAAAATATTTTAAATAAATTGTTTTATAAAGATTAAAAGCATCTGATTTGTGTGTGTGTGTACAAAAAAATTAAGTTTTTGAAAAATTTTACTTATTTTAATTTAAAATATTTTACTTACTAAAGACTTTATCGTTACTCGTTAAAATATGAGTTACTGAAAGCTATCGGTTTTTTTTAAATATTTTCATTTTAATTTTTTGTGTTGTGTGTCAGCAAAAATAAAATAAAATAAATAAACTAAAATTGCATGAACTATGATATCTCGGTCTTAATGAAATATCCGTCACCAAAGTATTCACTGTTTGTCCCTTCCCTGTTGTTACTTTAGTGAAAGTTAAAAAAGCGACGTAGTCTTAGTTTGTCATTCCGTTTGTATTTTCTACAATATTTATCTTAGACTATATACACCATATGGGCTAATCGTGCGTTACGGACGTTACATTCGCACGCAAATTTGCTTGTTAAGATTGACACAGCTGGCGTTAGCATTGGAATATTTTCATGAAATTTTTTGCAAAATGCAGTTCTTTGGGAGTATTTTAAAACTTGTTTTAAACTTAAAGGTTAACTGTTTTTGAAAAAAAGTTATGCTAGCTTAAAGTTCCGTTACGGACGTTACAAAAAATGGAAGTCGAATTTGAGGCTTATGTGCATTTGCACATTTCGTAGCTAATTTTGCATAATAAACAAAAAAAGTCCAAATACAAAAAATTAAGTGGAATATATGACTATATCAATCCATCTTAGAAAAGAAGGCTAAGTAGTCCTGTTAAACAAAAATCTTAATTATTGTCTGTTACGGACGTTACATTTTTTCCATCAAACCAAATTGTGTATATAAAAAACATTCATGTATTTAAAAATCTTTTTAACCTTGTATGTAATTATTAATTTATTAGTTACAAATATTTATTAATTTGTTAATTTAACCGTTAAACATTGTATCTTATGCTTAATAGACCCAGCTGTTCGAGCTACTCTTATAGTATTGTCATTGGAAAAGCCCGAAAAAATAATGATATGATTTAAGAGCTGGAATATTTTTTACATTTATCCATGTTTTTGATATTTCGTCAGATGCAGTTTTGACATAATTTTTACCAACGTAAATTAGAAAAACGCCATTTATATTTTTTTTTTTTTTTGCTAATTTGTGAAAATCTCGAAACTTTTTAAGATGAGATTTTGGGTTTTTACTAGTTGTCAAACTTTTCGCTTAACAACAGCGCCAACACCGTCCACCGCTCCTTTTCCATGCGAAGTAGCAAAAAAATTCCGTTCGAAATAACTCACATTCCATTCTTTTACGAATTGTGTAATGTTTCTTAGAATGTATTTATGTGCCTCTCTAAATTTGGCCACTCGTTGTCTATTATCTTTTTTTATTCTTTTTGCCTGTGACACACTATTTTTTAACTGTTCTTTACTTTTCTCAAGATATGCTCGCTTTCTTTCTGCCTTTTTAGTTTTAAACACCAACAGTTTTTCAGTATTATTTTCAAATTTGCACAAAATTTGTTTGCTCTGTCTGCATTTGAACACATTTTAATTATACGAATATATTAAAAAATGTTGGCAACATTTTAAGATCAAAGCAAGAATTGCTTAAAGATTTCTAACGGAAAATCCGGTACGTAAACATTGCAAGCATGGGCGTACCACCAAATATTTGAAGGGGTGCATGGAGGTTGCGGTTTCCTACATGGCTATTAATTACTAATTATTGATATTCATAAATTATTTTAGGTTTCAGAAGAATTTGAAATTCATCTCAATTCAAGTTGCAGATTGGGGGATCGCATGTTATTAAAACACACGTTTTGTTACTTTGAGGTGAAGTTTTTCGGATTCTCGGCAACCTAGAGCAATTTTAAGTCCAGATTCAGATTCAGCAGGTGAAAATCCATTATAAACACTTACTTCCACCTCATAATATTAAAATAAAACTTTTGGGTATTTTCATGCCGTTACGGACGTTACACACTGTCATTTATATTAAGAAAAAAAAGCGTAATAAAGGTATTTCTTTTTTTCATCAGATTAAAGTGCATAAAAAACTCTGTTTATAAAGCTAGTTTGGAAAACAAAATTATTAAAATTCATTCTGTTAAATTTAAAAAACCCCATTTTCCGTTACGGACGTTACACATAGTGTACCCATTTTTAGTTCAAATTTTTAATATATATTAGATAACTTACATATATGATTTTTATCTTAAATAAAAGAAAATTAAGCAAATCAAAGTTTTTCTAAACGCTAAATACTGAAACGATTGCTTTGCCCACTTTTTTGACCATGGAAAATACCCTTTTTTTACAAGAATAAATGAAAGCAAGAGGTACGTTTAGGTTAGCCTCTGACAAGAACAAAAAAACCACCGTAAATCAGTAGTTTGTCATTCCGTGTGAAACTTTTTTATTTTTCCTCTCAGACCCCATAAAGTGTATATATTCTGGGTCCTTGAATAATTATAAGTCGATTTAGCCATGTCCGTCTGTCTGTCCGTCTGTTGAAAACACGCTTTCGAAAAACTCAAAAGCAATACAAACTTGGTGTCAAATTGCTTGTAGTTATCCAAAGCAGTTTGGGATTGAAATCCAGCAAAATCGGTTCAGTAGGATCAGAGGTATGAATCAAAATGTGGAACCACCACCTAAAAAAAATTGATAATTTTTTACAAAAACTAACATAAAATGCACCAAATAATTTAAGATTTTGGAAAGTTTCGTTATATGCGACTGGAAATCACGCTGTAAAATTTCGTTAAGATCCGTCCATAATTTACCCTAGGCCCCATATAAACCCTAATCCCGGAAAACAGTTTAGTGCGCCTTAAACCATAATTAATAATGCTATCATAACAAATTTTGGCTTGTCACAGTTTCATAGGTCTAAAAATGACTGTGTATAATATCGTGAAGATCAGTCCATAATTTACCCTAGGCCTAACATAAGCCCTACTCCTGGATAACAGTTTAGTACGCCTTAAACCGTAAAAAATAATGCTATCATAACAAAATTTGGTACATCACAGTTTTATAGAACTGGTACTGAATCTGTGAAATTTCGTGAAGATCGGTCCATATTTTACCCCAGGCACCATATCAACCCTACTCCTGGAAAACAGTTTAGTACGCCTAAAACCGTAAAAAATAATGCAATCATAACAAATTTTTGCACGTCAAAGGTTTTTAGAGCTAAAAATCACATTGGGAAATTTCGTCAAGATCAGTTCATAATTTACCCTAGGCCCCATATAAACCCTAACCCCGGAAAACAGCTTATTACGCCTAAAACCATAATAAATAATGCTATCATAACAAATTTTGGCACGTCACAGTTTCATAGGTCTAAAAAAGACACTGTAGAATATCGTGAAGATCAGTCCATAATTTACCCTAGGCCTAACATAAGCCCTACTCCCGGAAAACAGTTTAGTACGCCTAAAACCGTAAAAAAATAATGCTATCATCACAAAATTTGATAGATCACAGTTTTATAGGCCTAAAAATATGGCTATAAAATTTCGTGACGATCGGTCCTTAATTTATCCTAGGAACCATAGAAACCCTACTACCGGAAAACAGTTTAGTACGCCTAAAACCACAATCAATAATGCTATCATAACAAATTTTGGCTCGTCACAGTTTTATTGGACTAGTACTGACTCTGTGAAATTTCGTGAAGGTCGGTCCATAATTTACCCTAGGCCTAATAGTAACCCTTCTCCCGGAAAACAGTTTAGTATGCCTAAAACCGTACAAAATAATTCTATCAGGATAAAATTAAATACCTCACAGTTTTATAGGACTAAAAATCACCTTGTAAAATTTCGTGATGATCGGTCCATAATTTACTATAGGCCCACTCTGGTAAAAAAACTAAATACTTCTAAAACCGTAGCAGATGTAGATATTGCGGCTTACTTTCTTCCAACTTAGCTTCATATGGCCCGGAAACATGTTATGCAATTTTGTGATATACAAACCTTAGATCCATTTTAAGCAGCCTTCTGAAATTTACTGCAAACGCTAAAACTTATCTCACCGCTGTATTGAAATGTATATTTTTTAGTACCAGAAATAACTCTGCAGAATTTTGGGATGATTGGTTCATAACTTACAATGGCTCCAATATAGATTCCCCTCCTGAAAATCATTTAAGTTCAGCTTAAACTGTTACGAATCAAGGTTTTTTACTCAAGCTATTTAAAATTTCTAAAAAAAGCCACTTACGACTACAATTCGAGTCGGAAAGAACCCAGCCAATTGTAGGAAAAGAAAAGAGTCGGAAAGAACCCAGCCAATTGTAGGGGGATGTATGAAAAGATAAACTCACTGTTTATTGTTGGTGTTTTGTTTGAGCTTTGATATTGTTACAAGTAAGACTTAGAGTGTTTATAATTCTTATTCGCTTTAGGGCCTTATTTGTTTGATATTTTTGGCTTTTCTTAAATCTTTGGAAAAGGTTCCCTGATGATCTGGCCTAAGCAACCAGTGAGTTTCTCTCAACAATAAATTTCAGTGTATTTATCAAATATGAAAAATTGGGAATTTAGCACGTCATACGAAAATCGTATTAATAAGACTTTCTGATTGTCGGTCAATAATTTAGTAGAGGTCTAAACCGCAACCAATTTTAATGCTGATGTCTGTTTTTATAAAGATTATAATAGTAAAATAGACCTCATGTAGATGTTACTCCTAAAACATTCGAACTGTCGATAGAGGGTATCAAAGATTCGGCACAGCCGAATATAGCACTCTAATATGTTTTATATATATCTGGAGAGCGTCATGAGCCAAAGTTTCTAAAACAGGCACAAGCATCTTGTTTAGCAGCACACAACATCTGCCGAAATATGGGCGAGATTGTAGAAGTGAGCGTGGTACTTCCGCTACAAGAACATTATACATTGCTGTATATTTAGAGAATGGCAATAGCCAAAGTTTCCAAAATATGCACAATCATCTTTCATATCAATAAACAATATTTGACAAAATGTGGCAGGAAGTGGAGAGTGGGAGTGGCACAAACTAGATTTATTTATATCTTAAGAAAAGTAAGAAAATTGCTTTTCAAATTTGGTGCACATAGCTGGGTTATCAATATACAACCGTTTTCCCCTACGTTACAAAATTTAGTGAAAAAAACCTACGTTTGCAGATTTTTATCTACTTCTGGCAACAATGTAAGTCTGAGTTCACACGGCTCATGTGTTATTGACAAGATTGCTATTTTATAGGCGAGAGGGACGAGGGGAAAAGACACGAGTGCACAGATGCATGTACTGTCTTAACGTTTTGCTTTTTCATTAGTTGTTTAATTTTGTTATTGTTTCCAATATCAAAAAAGCACATGTCGTCAACATGACATGAACCATTTGAACGCCAATTCATGTTCAAAGAAGAAAAAGGAAGAATCTTGTCAATAAGAAAAGAGCCGTATGAACTCAGACTAACTGAGAAACTCTTTGGTGTAAAATATTTTTAATTTTTATAAACCCTAAAGGCTCAGTTAGCCGGGAGTAACAATAACGTTGCAAATCAGCTGCTTCATTTTATTGTTTGTAAAGCAATTAGAACGATTACAATTAGCTGTAAGATGTTACGTCTCAATCTGTAAGAAAAAGATTGGTCTTACTTTTTTACTGTAAGGTTACTGTTACTCCCGGCTAACTAAGCCTTTAGTCTGCTTTCACACATTTCATCTTTCGATGCTCAACTCTTATGGTTTTCGGTGAGAGAAGAAAGAAGAAAGGGAGTTGGTACGTAGATGCCTGTACTCGGTCAGTACGCTTTGTGATTTTATTCTTAGTTCTATGCACAACGACGCTGCATGGTATTTGTTTTCTTTTCTTTTTCTCTTTGATTCGCTGTATGTAAAATTGTTGTTGGTTTGAACCGAAAAAAGTTGAAACCGATTGCTGCATGTGATAATATTTCATCTTTAAAATAGAATTGAAAGGAAGTTATATTATATATATTATGTCCTGTGGTTCCTAGTAGGAACAAAAGGCCGCAATTTTTTTTTTTTTTTTTTTTTTTTTTTCATTTTTTTCATGCTAAAGGTCGTCATCTTGGGGATCCGTTGATTATTATTTGTTGCGGTTTCAGTAATCATTTCAGTTTAAGATTGAGGGACTGATAAGGCCTCCCATCCGATCCTAGTGTTGGGGCTGCCAACAACATCTAGGCAGGTCGAACAGTTGAGTTTCAGTGCCTGTTAATTTCGGTGGCCACCTAGTTACCTGGGACGCAACGGTTTTAGCATGCCATTCAGGTTACCCAACTGTGTGCCTTCTCACTCTAGCTGTCGACAGACGAATGTCTGAGAGACATTACCAGGGGATACTTGGTATAAGACCGAGGAATCGCTTCTTGTCATCCCCAAGTGGATGACAGGCAGATAGCTTTCCGCACAAGTGCACCTCTGCGAAATACCCCATCCCCCATTAAGCATCAAAAAATGACACATGTAAATTCAGACTTATTTAATTTGTTTTTTTCTCAATGGGAATTCTCCAGTTGAAAAGAATTGAGGGGCTTAAAGCACAAGGGGTTCAAGTGACGTAAGTTAAATAATGAGACAAAAGCGGTTGTTTCGCTTGTGTTTTAAGCGAAGCAGATATTTTAATGTCAAGTGCTTGAATTGTGCACCATATCTATCGTCCGGATGAGAATCCTACATTCACCTCTTGTGCTCTAAACAACTTCTCAGAACTTCACCTATAATTCCATATGTAAACTCAATTTTAGAAAATGGCACCCCATGTGCTTTAAGCCCCTCAATTCAATTACAATTTTATACAAATTTCCTTTGGTTTAGGGACCAAAAATTTTTAATACTTTTTTAAGCCAAACTTGCAAAACTTGTCATAAATTCTGCCCGAGAAAAAGTCTTTTGAAATTCTACAACAAAATCTTGTCTTTTAACTGCTTTAAATTTTATTTTTTCTTTCTTTTAATTAAATATCTAAATTTTGTAATTATGTAAGTAAAAGTGAAATTAAATCAAAAAAATCCTACTCCAATTTGCTTTATTACATTTTTTAAGTCCTGCCGTCATGTAAAAGTCTTTAATGAAATCTATACAACGAAAATAAAAAGGAAAAATGACAAGAAAAATGATTAAGAATAATAAAGTTTAATGAGATTAACTTCCGGAAAAGAAAACAACAAAGTAAAAATCTATCTTAACCCCAGGATATTTACAGGACATTTAAACAAATATATCTTTACAAAGGAACAACCAACAATTTAAAAGTAGTAAAGATTAAGCAATAAAACAATGAAAAAGGGTAGAATTTTTTCTTTACAGAAAATAAAATGTAAAAAAAATCTAATTACAAAAATTTGACAATTTGCTGAGACAACATTTGTAACCCTAAAACCTACAAAGCCAATAAAAAAGAATAGATTTTTTTCTGATAACAAATTAAACAAAACACAAAAAATTAATTTGCTGTAAAGAAATTTAATTTGTTTTCTTTCTTTTGTAAGAGTTTTTTTTTTTAAGAGAGTTTTTATTTTAGGCTGTAAAAAACAAAAGCTTATAATTAATATTTTAGAAATAAAAAATTATTAAGTACAAACGACAGCAGTAATAACAAAAGAATAAAATCACAAAATAAAATGCATGCATTTTACGAGCATTTAGGTATCACCCTTTTTGATATGCTTAAGATTTTTTATTGGGTATTTTACTGGTATTGTTTTTATTTCGAAGAAGGAGAGAGGGAGAGTGTATTTGAGTGTTTTTATGTGGATGACAACAGCAAAATATTTACACGTTTTAACAATTATAAAAGTGACAAGTTTAAGGTATTTTACCATAAAAAAGTGGCAAGTTTTAGGTATTTTAACAAAAGAAAATATATTTACATATACATTTATGTAAATACAATGGTATCCAAGTTTAACGAACGCTCAGTTTAACGAATCGAACGCAGGGCAGGTTTGCATTTTCTAACAGGCCCAGAAAAAGAGACTATTATATAGCAGCAGAGTAATCAGTTATAATTGTCAAATTATTAACCTCTAGTCCCAAAATTTTATTTTTTTTAACATTAAGAAGAAAAATACGCTACGCTTTGCGAAAAATCGCCGTATCTAACAACCCTGGCTGGCCGTTATTGCTTAGCTGCAGCTGTCAAATTTGGGTTGCTAATTTTAACTAAAAATTATTAGCCGAATAATAATTTTAATTTTAATGCTTTACATTAAGTAAAGTTATCGATACTACCGATTACTATCGATTTTTTTCCAGTTTTATTAGAGAGCATCAGGTAGAAGCCGGTTAATGCTCACTTAAAAAATATAGCTTATTAACCAGAGGTCAAAACAATTCATATATGATCGCTTATATTTATCCATTTATAAATTTCCTCACGAATGAGAAATCCAAAATTTTTAATTTTTTCCCCAGTCATGAACGAATTGTTAATTTTTTGCCCATTCACTCATGAACGTGAGGAATAAAAAATATTTTGCATTACTTAATTCATGAGGAATGAGTAAAGAACAAATTTTAGCAACGCTCCTCACTTGCATTGTTGTTGCTGCTCAGCAATTTGACCGAGCACTAGTAGATGCGAGAAGGCAAAGCCTTTGTTTTCAATGGCACATCGTGAAAATTAGAAATAAAGTTAGCTGAAAGCTGAAAGGTCTTCTGTCTGCAAAAAGGCCTTTGATAAGGGTTCTTTACTGCTTCATTTTCCCGCTGGAAATGGTATTAATATGAATAAACCAAATTTCTCATATTTGAAAAATTCATATATGAATTTTTGCGTTTGCTCATTCCTCAGGAGTGAGGAAATTTAAAATGTTTTTATTCCACACCCTCATGAAGATGAATAAGCAGCAATATTTGTAAACGTTTATGCTCGCGCAAGACTGAAGAATGAGCGAACATCTCGGTACTCTGGTATTAATTGTAGGATCAAAAAAAAAAACGGTTTACTTTTTACAAAAGTTAAAAGTATGTACCGGATTTCATGAATCGGCCTGACATTATATAGTTCGTTAAACCGAGATACTACTGTATTTATATATTAAGATTATAAGAAAACAACAGTAATAAAAACGTGATGTTAAATTAAACACGTGCCTCTGTAATTACCGTGTCTTGCAGTTTATTTCCTCTACAACATCATTATAAATAAATGATTATTTGCCTGAGTATGTCTAACATTTCAATGCTTAAACATACACTTTTAAAACAGTTTCCTAACAATTGCTATTGTTCTTCTATTATGCGACAACTACTTACAATCCCTTCCTATTTTATGTACTCCTTTCAAAACTTACACGCACATGTTTACATACCCATTTAAGTGAGTGCATGTGTTTTTAGTTTTTAGTTTCAACTCCCACTCAAGTTCTCTGTAGTTGTATTCATCCCTTCGCCTGTTTTCATTGTTAATTGTTTGGGACATCATAAAGTTCATAACTTTATTCCTGTTTGGGCAATTTTTTTTTTTTATTCGTGTTCATTTTTATTATAAAATTTTTTCGTTGTTAGCAAAATTTATTAGATTTTTCTCTTTTATATTTCAATTACTATTATTTTCATTGTCATGTTCATGTTTTTAAAACTCTTGTATGCCAAACAGACGAAAAAAAAACCTAAAAACTGTTTGTAAGAGCATTTGTTTTATGGGCAAATCACCCTTAATAATTTATGAAAAAAGGAAATGAGTTAATGAACTACTTGTTTAACATCAAATTACAGACACTTAATGAATGTGCACTGTGCATTGTGCACATCAAAACTGTAAAAGTACTGGAGTTTTAACATGGACATGGAGACTTTTACTTGAAAATAAGTTAAATTAAGTTCTTCGGTGGTTTTATGTGGTTTATAATACCCACAAACTCGTTTCTTGCCGTCAAAAGGTCATTTAAAGGTGGGTGGTTTTTTTTATTGTCCGATTTTCATATCCGCTAATTCAGGGGAAAGTATGACTAAGCAAAAGTTATAGAATTAATGAAAATCTATTTCTAGCTACAAGTACGTTGTAATGAAAATATTTATAATAAACGGAGAAAAAAAATTTCACTTTAATTCTGTAAAAATTTAAAATAATCAGTGTTTAAAAATAAACACTTAATATCGCTCCTTACTGTTCGATTCGGTAGATTTGTCGAAAACACAAACCCTTATAATGTTTGTGTAGAAAATCAATAAAAAATAACGTTTCGCTATTTGTCATCTTTCGAACACAAAAAATAATACTGGTTTTATTCAACTCAACAAAAGATGAGAACAGTTAATTCCGTTCGGTTTTAAAAAAAAACGTAACCTTCATTGTGTTCGGTTCAGCTCATTAACGTTAGCCCCTTTTGGCTGGTAAAAAAACCAAACATTTTTTACAAACATACGACAAAAAAACTAAAAGCCGCCAAAATAAGTTTACACAAACAAAACATATACACAATAATGTTTTGCTTGTTCATTTCTTTATCAATGTAAAAAATGAAACACTATAGAACATTAAAATCGAATGTTTGTCTACAGTATGACTACAATTGTTCTGGTTTTAAAGAAGAACGGAACACTATATAATGTTCGGCTCTTTCTTGAAAATACTTACGAACGGTATTTAGGGTTGTGTTCGTCTACCCAAACACTAAAAAAATAGATATCCGTCCTGTGTGTATGAGCCGAACACTAAATAATGTACTGTCTTTTTCGAACACTGAAATTACATGACAGATCTTAATTTATATATTTATACACTGATAGAACAGGCGTCAAAAAGTTGATGTATTTTGTCATCAGTATTATGAAAAGTGTCTTCGTTTTTTGACCACATGAAAATTTTCATCATTGTGATGTCAGCCTTAACATCACTTGGCCAAATTGTCATCAGGATCAAACATTAAAATTATGTCAACAATGGGATGACATATCGGCATTACAGAAATGACGAATCGGAGTCAGTTTAATAAAAAATGTTATCAGTGCGATGACTCAGTAATATCGGAGAAACGACTCAGTAGGCTCTATTTTATGACAAACTGTCATTAATTAAATGACAAACTGTCGTTATTTTATTGACAAACTGTCATTAATTAAATGACAAACTGTCATTAATTAAATGACAAACTGTCATTAATTAAATGACAAACTGTCATTAATCAAATGACAAACTGTCAATAATTTAATGACAAACTGTCATTAATTTAATGACAAACTCTCATTTTTGATTTGATGATGAAGGATATAAAAGATTTAGTATGCCGAATATAGCGCGCTGTTGTTTTTTTTTTTATTTTTTTTTTAGTCCTTGAACACTTTTTTACCACAACAAATTCATTGATGGGGTTAAGACTTATTGAATATATTGATTATTCCAAAAAAACTGTTCAAATGATATTATTGCTGTTCGTTATGGAACCCCTTTTTATGGCTTAAGGTCATTCAAATACACACATGTAAATCTACCTTCCAAAAATTTACAGGATTGTCAGGTTGCCATAAAAACATATGTATACAATTATGAGCAACCAAATAAAGATTGTATGGTTAAATAGACAGATGATTAATGTGATTATAATACCCTTGCACTCGTCTATAATCATATTTTCTAAGTATATCGATACTTATTTTTTTGCTAGGTGTGAAGAGAAATATGTGTGAAGTTAGTTACCATGGAATTTTACTGTAGTTATTTAAGTCAATAAATTTTAATTTCTGTAATTCAAAAAGGCAGGTTTACATTAGAGTAAACGTTAATTATAGTGGACAAAAAAACCTTAAAAATTTACCGTTCCCCGGCATAAATGACCTATACAAAAATGGTTATCGCACGATACGGAACTCTTGACATCGCGACTGACCAGAGATCATTTTTTGTACCACAGGAATCAAAACCCCATAGTGGCATAGTGGTAACCACACAGTTAATAATTCAAGTCATTTTCATATCAAAAACCAATATCTCTTATATTTTTGGAGGACAATAGATGAAATTTTTCACACATAACCTTGACTATATGTATGTTCTATAAAAAAAGTGACAATTAGATCCACGGAGATATGAACAATTATGGCGGTAGTCTTAACTTTTAATCAAGTGTATTAAACGTTAAATTGACAATATTAATTTGCACCAGCAAACAAGTTAATAATATCAATTAAAAGTTTAATTCACTTGATTAAACGATTAATTCACTTGATTAAACGTTTAATTATCTTGATTAAATTTTTAATTACCACTGATTTTATTTTTAATTAATGCTTTTACTGGTGCAAAATTTTTTTTCTGGATGGCTGCAGCGGGAATCGAACGCAGGCTTTCACGGACAGCCAGTCAATCTCTTCCAAGCGGTTTGCCATTTAACACTAACGTTTAACATAGAACTATTCGGAGGCATGTCATAACGTCCAGTGTCACAATGTCATCAGAGTCATAACGTCCATCAGAGAAATGTCATAGCGTCCGCGGACGTTATGACACTTTGCAAAGTGTCATAATGTCCACAACTTAACTTATAATGAAAAATATTAAAAAAATGTGTTAAATTTGTTTTGAAATATCAAAATAAGTAAGTATAATGCCAAAAATTCTTACAAGCAGGAATGTTAACAAATTTGGGATCATAGCCGGCCTTCGGCCGGGCGCAAAGATTTTCTCCTCTATGGTATAACAAACACCGGCTTCGCTAAGTAAAGCTTCTAAAATCTGCCTTGTTCCGAACGAAAGCCGACTATGCAGAGAAGCTTTAGTAAGCGAAGCCGGTGTTTGTTATACCATAGAGAAGGAAATCCTTGCGCCCGGCCGAAGGCCGGCTGTGCAGAGAAGTTTTAGTTAGCGAAGCCGGTGTTTGTTACACTATAGAGAAAAAATCCTTGCGCACGGCCAAAGGCCGGCTGTGCAGAGAATCTTTAGTTATCGACGCCGGTATTTGTTATACCATAGAGGAGAAAATCCTTGCGCCCAAAAGTGTTTTCGTTATATATTTAATATATACACCCAGAGAAAAAGCAGCAAAACCATTTTTAAAATTTTTTTTACCATATTATGTTTCATTTAACCAATTCATTGTCACCGACAACCAGATTATGGTTATTGAAACATGTTTTTCTCTGCGTTTATGCAGATAATTTTTTTGTGTTTAACTTCTTTAGTAATTATGGACCTAATGACACTTTTTGGAGTGTCATAACGTCCATGGACACTATGAGACTGGACGTTATGACATGCCACCGAACTATTCCATTTGAAATACGTCATACTTTGAGTACCACTTATATTTTTATTAGAATTACTATAAAAATCTTAAAAAGCTACGATCATTTTTTAAAAAGTTAAACTGATACAATTTTACTCGATTTCGGTTTCTATCTAGAACATGGCCGATTATCGTAAATAAATTTAATGTTTAACTCAACTTACATACAATTAGCATTCTTTCTGCTTTAGATTTGATATGAAAAAATGTTGCCTACTTCTTGGCGTTTACTTTGTAACCTATTTCTTAGCCACTTAGACAAATGAGCTTCTATATTTTGGCTTTTCTTTTTCGTAGTCTAAGTACTATGGGACCGCAAAGAATATAAAATATGTACTACTATTTAAACTGGTTGGTAAACTTCACTGACTGACTGACAAGCTGGCTTGATTTTTTTTTATAAACTAAACGTTTTAATTTGTAACTTACAACTGCTCTTCATTTCTGTGCAAATATAGTACATAAAAAAGTTTGTATGTATAAACAAACAAAGATTTAAAAAAAAAAATAAAGATATTTCATTAAAGATAAAAAAATGTTATGCAAAAAAACATGTTAATGTTGTTTTTTATTTTTGCTAAACCAAAAGGTTAGCTTGCTTAAAAGGTATTTTATGTTAAAATAGTAATTTATTCTGAGAATTAGAAGAAGAGTTCAAAGGTTTTGTTTAATATATTACTACTACTGCTACAAAAAAGAAACATTATGTATGTTTGTATATAAAAAAAACATATCACTGACATACCTTTATATACTTTTTTAAAAATGCAAACGGAAAAAATTAAAAATGTATGTGGGTGTGCACATATCTACTTCTACAAGTTTTTATGTTAAATACATTTTCATTTACACAAACGAAAAATAAAATAGTATTTGTGCTAGAAACTCAAATGAAAATGAAATGTAAGATACAAAAAGATTAATGTAGATTAAATGATAAAAATGAATAAATAAAAAAATAAAAGATTTTCCTTTAAAAAGAAATCAGCTAAAATGAAAGTACTATTATTATTATTATTGTACTTAAAGAAGAAAATTAATATAAAGCAATAAAAGGAAATGAAATACAAAACAAAAAAATAGTTGAAATAATATGGTAGATTTTTCAGTGGATTCTTTCTTATTTTTTATTTATTTATTTCTTTCATTGATTGTTAATATTTTCTTTTTCTTCTTTTACTTTTAGTGCCACCTTTAAGTCTACTATTGCAGGGTTTGAATCATGCTTTGGTGGCAGGGACAAGAACCCATGTTACTTGCACAGCTGTAGGGGCTAGACCAGCACCACAAATAATATGGTCAAAGGGAGGACAGGTGCTAAAAGGTTCAACACAATCGGTGAGTTTTCAATTGTACAACTGCAAGTCTGTTTTCTTTTTACCCTTATAATATTCCATTTCCCAGACCTCCACTGATGGCAATACCACTGTTTCTGAATTAATTTTAATACCCGTACCTGAAGATAATGAGCGTCAAGTACAGTGCTCAATATCCCTTAATCCCAGCATGACCTCACAACATTTACCCGAAGGTCATACCACTGTAACCACAGCTATGGGAAATGGTAATACCGTTTTATATTTGAAAGACTCTAGAGTATTGAATGTCACGCGTAAGTACTTGTTTCCAAAAAAAAAAGGAGTTTGTTATACTATTTATATGTTTGTATAGTCTTCTTTTAGGCTTTTATTTAAGGTTGTTTAATAAAAAGTTTATTTTAATATTTTTGTTTTTCATTTTTTATTTAGATGCTCCCATTGTTTCTTTGAGTCTGGGTGCTCCTTTGGATCCAAATAATTTGCTTAAAGGTTCTGATGTCTATTTAGATTGTGAAGTAAAGGCGAATCCGGGCATTACTAAAGTGGAGTGGTATCATAATGTAAGTTTTTTTAAACTTTTAATATAAGACTTAATATTTTTAAATTTTTTTTTAAATAGTTAGATTCCAAAAAATATTTCATTTTGTTTTTCCGCTTTTTGATTTGATTTAATTCTGCCTAAAAATGTCTGTATTATTTTTATCAGAAAACGTTGTTTATTCCGGATTTGAAGTATTCAAAATAAAAACATAGTAGGCGGCACCACTGTAAGTTGTGGGTTAGGAAAAACTCACCGCAAACATCAGTCCAGAAAGAATTTAAATTTTCTGACAGTTTGGGTTAGCTGGCATACATATTTTCTGCAAAGACACGCGCTTCATAAAATTAAAATAAAAGGTAAAATAGCATCTGCTGATAAGTCAGCAGCTTAAGACTTCCCACAAAACTGGCTCAAATAATTGAAGATGGTGGCGACATTCCGGATCAGATTTGAAATTCGGATGAAAGGTTTAAAGTAGACAAAGATCGTGTGACCCTTTAATTTTGCTCTAATTGTAAATCGAGATCTAAAATTACGGTCGATGAAAGGCGTATATATGGGCTAATAAAAAGGCTTGGGTAATAACTGAGTTTTTTAACGAATGGTTTCATTAATAAATATTTGTACCGGAAGCTCGGCACTATATGAGCAAAGATATTTGTCCCTATCCCCATTTTTTAAAGGGGCTCCTTTACAAAGTTTAACATTTTATGAATTATAAAAAATTGGTCTCACAGCTTCTGAGGCGCCACTATACGGGTCAAATGTATGGCAGAGCCAAGTTAATATTTTATTCGCAATCCATTTGTTATGGGCACTCCCTTAAGGATAGACTTCCAGACTAGAAATATTTTGAAAAAAAGTCCTTTAACTGGCTAAGATCTTCCCTAGGAGGAAAAAATATATGACCGACCTCCATTAGTTTTTTGTCCTAAACATTTTCTAAAACATACTTGCCCCAATCTCCACCACTCGGGGGCTCCCATACAAATATGGCGTTAAATTTGTAGAACGCAATCGCAACGCCAAAAATTATATGGAAAGCAAAAACCAAATCGAAAATATTTCATAATTTTGTTGTTGTTTTCTATAAAAATGAATATTGAAATTTTAAATTTTAAACGCTGCATATCTTGTGGCGTTGAAAATTTTAAAACGCAATATGTATTTCTGTAGAAATCAACAACAAAATTTTGACAAATTTTTGACATTGTTTTTGCTTTCAATGCTATTTTTGGCATTGCGTTGCGTTTTACAAAATTAGGGCCTAAATTTGGTACCTGCAGTGCCTTGAATGCCTCTCTATGGGTCAAATGTACCAGCCCCATTTTATTTTTCATCTTTAACATTTGTTTCTAGCCGACCTACCCTTCTCTTCATTTCCTAAAAGGACTGCCATAAATGTAAATTTTTTTTTGAGAACTTGTGTTTTCATTAATTCACATGGGAGGAATCTGTCGGCTATTTAATGGGATATGTTGTTGTAGGGGAGGGTTTGGTTCAAGATTTCTTTGACTGGTTTTGACGGGAAGAAGTAATGCAATATTAAATAGCAGCTTTTCGGGCAATTTGGACCTACTTCAAAAAAATTTTTTTTAATTTCTAAGAGACAAAAAACTTGTTTTTTTCCTGGAACTAAAATCTTAAAAGTTGCATAATTCTACAAAGTATAGTTTGCTTAAAAATCTCTTTAAACAAACAAATTGTATAAAGTTAAGATTGCCTTAAAATCTCTTTAAACAAAGAAGTTAAGTCGCTTAAAAATTCAAATTAACGAAGAAATTTTTAATTTTAACAAAATACTGTGATATAATTAGAAAAGAGTTTTAATATTTGGCTCGCGAGGTTCACTGGTATTTGCTTCCAAATTAGTGGCATATCTTTAATTTACCTCATTTTTTTATAAAAATTATCGATAAAATTTTTTAAGAATTTTTATTATTTTTTCCTGCTGTTATATTTCTTTTTAACTAAAAACGAAAACTGATTTAATTATTTGAATTTTTACAGTTTATTATTTCATTAATAGTGTGTGTTGTATGCCTTAAGGCTGATAAAGTTGCTTTAAAAATACTTATTAACCTAAAAAAAAAACTTTTAATTAAAATGACAGATTTTAAGTCATATTTAAAGTAATTTACTCATGTTAACTTTATGGTGGGAGTAAAAGTTTTCGAGCATTAAAATTAATAAAATATAACATGAAATTTTCTTTTGACATCACCAAGGCTTTTAATTTTAATCTCAAGTTGTAAGGGAAACTAAAAAAAACAGAACAGTAGCAAAGAACTGGGGTTACTAAGGAGATTTTCTATATAAATTGAAGAAGAATTTAAACAAATAACCCAGCAAAAATATAAGAATTTATATCAGTAAAACACCGATGTAAAAGAACTTTAAGAACTTTAAACTTATGCACTTTTGACTGGGTTTCCTTTAAGTTTTCGTAGCATACTTTTAAGCTTTTTGATATTTGAAATATAATTTTTTATTACGTATTTAATTTTTCCACTGCCTTTAGTCGTTTCTGTTTTGTTTCTATTTGTCAATAAATATCTTAAGTTTATGTTTATTTGCCAGCATCTTAAAATACATATATATTTTATTGCCGTTTACTCTTGTTCTTAAAATATAAACGGTGTTTTTTTTAAACGTATTTAACTTCCGACAGTGATAACTGTTTTTAACATAGATTGGCAAATCGCCGTTCAAAGACTTTCACCAGAACAACGTTTACAAGTGGTAGAAATTTATTTTTTATTTTAATTTAATATTTTAATTTTCGCTCTGTTTGCCAAACTTATAAAGCTTTCAAGTCAAGTTTACATTGCCAAAATCTGAGCAGCTTATACGCAATACTAAGGATCGCATCGTGAACACTTTACTCTTTAGGATAACATTTATGCAAATCGAGTCCGTATCGAGACGAAGCTATCGCCGCTGAAGACGTGAGTGTGACAGAGGACTCGAATTTATCGATTCGAGGCCGTTCTCATGAACTCAGATGTTTGTCCATTAAGCCTAGTACTCTGTTAAAATTTGTGAAAAATGTTGAGCAACATTTATTATTTCACACGAAAATTTTGACATGTATCGATGTTACCTATCTTGCGAGTTTGTACACTTTGACGTTTTTATTCCTGTAAAGTATGCGACATGTATTTTATTACAATTTATTTTTTTTAATAAAAAATAAAGTAAATATGGATAAACAACTGTTAACGGTTGTGTTATATTATTTTTTTATTTCTTACTAGCTGACCCGACAGACGTTTTCCTGTCCAAATTAGGAAAAATGTTTGCGTCCGAGTTTTAAAATCCGTTAAAAAGATACGAACATTTAAAAGAAAAATTAGTCAAATCGATGGAGCCGTTTTCTGATTTTAGGTAAATCAAAAAAAGTGGGCGGGGCGAAATTATCTTTCCGTAAAAACCTAAGTTGGACCATGGCGATGATTTTAAAGAAAAAATCGTCCGAATCGGTCAAGCCGTTCTCATGTTATGCGCTTAATAGAAAAAGTGGGCGTAAAAGTAGGCGTGCTAAGTTTTTCTTTCAATGAAAACGTAAAATGGATTAATACGAACATTTGAAAAAAACATTTGTCAAATCGATGGAGCCGTTTTTTGAGTTTAGGTAAATCGAAAAAAGTGGGCGGGGCAAAATTTTCTTTCCGTAAAAATCTAAGTTGGACCATGGCCATAATTTTAAAGAAAAAATCGTCACAATTATATAGATGTCATTGGTAGTGCAATATGAAAATTGGATTTTGCCACGCCCCTCCGCCCGCAAACCGAAAATCAAAAATCAGAATTCACAGTGTCACCTGCCTGAATATTCTGAAGATTCCCTGAAAATTTCATCAAAATCGGGCCAGCCGTTTTGGAGTCTATACGTTATATACATACATACATACACACATACATACATACATACATACATACATACATACATACATACATACATACATACATACATACATACATACATACATACATACATACATACATACATACATACATACATACATACATACATACATACATACATACATACATACATACATACATACATACATACATACATACACCCTGCAAATAAAATTGGACTACCTAATCCATTTTGATAAAATGGACTACTCCATGGACTGGTCCGATGTAATGCAAGCATGAACCATGTCATTGTTAAAAAGTGTTTGTAGTGAGACGACATGTCTTCGTTTTTTAACGACATGCTTTCGTTTTTAAACGACTTCAAAACTAATCCTCTTGAGTATACCATGGAGTAGTTTTAAAACTACTCCTTAGTGGTCCAAAGGTGGGTTATATGGTCCTCTCCTAGGACATCGTAATGTTAAATAGACCTGGTTTTTTCCATACGTTTGGGTTAGTTTTGGACTAGTCCTGGTCCCTTGTGAACTACTCTTTACACGCGTGTTTGGACTGGTCCTATTATTTGCAGGGCATACATACATACATACATACTACATTCATACATACATACACACATCCTGTTTTATATATATAGAAGATAGAAGATTAAATAATCAGATCATCCTTTTTTGCGTTTGCTTAAAGTTCCACGTGAAATAAGTGCAGCTTACATTATTTCGCAGTTGTTGTCAGAAACATTTCAAAACTTTTATACAAAATGAACCGAGTACAACTCTATCAACATTAGCTCATAGATATTCCGCACAATTTTTTTTCATATGCGTTTTGACAGCATTTCACGTGAAATGTTGAACAGAGTGCCAGGCTTTACAGGGTAAATTTTGAGGAAAACCTTTTGCCTACATGCATAAAGTATCCAACTAGTGCAAGAATTAAAGCAAGAGGGCCATCGATTGCATCGTGTGTTTGCTGAATGGGCGAACATTTAACTGGAGATTGAACCAGATTTTTATCAGCAAATAATCTTTGGCAATGAGGCTTAATTTTGACTTAAAGGGTATAAAAACAAGCATAATTGTTTTTTTTAAGAGAATTCACAATAAACAGGTTTGGTCTACGGATGAAGGCTGTTTTTGGTGAGACCAAAATCCCCACGAGGCTTTTTAGACTCCATTAAACCCCGTAAAAAGTCACCGTTTGCTCCGATTTACACGCCAAAGTCGCCTTCGGTCAATTTGCCTTTAAACCCGAAACCGCTACCAACATTACCGTAAATGTCATTGCAAATCATTTGTAGGAGAAATGGTTCCAATTAGACGGTGCAGCATTCCACACACCTCGTGAAACCACCACTTTGTTAAGCCAAACGTGTGGCTATCGAATTATTCTAAGAAATGGACCAGCGATTTGGCCACCTCTTTCGTGTAGTTTAACATCCTTGCACTGCTTTTTGTGGGGTCACTTTAAATATCTGTCCTATGTTGATAAACCAGTAACGTAGACGAAATAAGACCGGTTGTACCGGAAAAAAGATTCGCAAAGTTGGACGGACAGGATGGCATTTATGAGGAGGAGTCGAGGTGGCCATATGCCAGAAATTATTTTCAAACATTAAATGCCATGAAATTCGTGAGCTAATTCATATTTCAGGTCACTACTTTGGATTTTTACCATGCCTCTAAAAAAACACCCCTTCTAAATGCTTTTACTTCTAGATTTGTTATTATAGATTTTTTTATATTTTCTTTTATTTTTATATTAAAACGTCCTCCGTTTTATTTTCATCCATTTCCTAAATAAAATTCTTTGCTTTTATTTACAGTTATTCTTTATTATTTTAACTCATCATTAGGGATTTTAAGAGGCCTTTGAAATCATTCAAGTTGTCTGTAACTGCTTAGGAATAAATATGACTTAATTTTCAGTCTCCTTTTTTTCAATATTTATTTAAAAATAATATTTGTATTGTTTTGTTATAATTCTGATAAAATCAGTATTTTACTTGAAAGTCTTCATATTATTTACAGATTTTTGGTTATTTTTTTTAAGCTTTCATCCTTAAAGGACCTTATAACTACTTGTACTCTTTGTTGCTATTAAATAGGGTATGACAAGTTCGTTTTTGAATCAACCTACTTTTTATACTCCTGTATTTTTTCGCTTTTTTAATTTTCTACTCATTAAAGTATCACTTGAGACATAAAAATCCCCGAGTTTCTATGTTCTTTGGTGTGTTTAATTTGCACTTAAACTGTATTTAATTTCAAATTTAAGTGTTTCGACAATGTTCACGACTGTATAAATACAGGAGTATGTATGAATGTGTGTGTGTGTGCAAACTGTTGTTAAGTAAATCATTTTTTAGGTATTAAATAATATTTCTCTTTGTATTGAAAAGTGTATGTTTGAAGTAAGATTTTATTGTTTAAGTACATACTTTAACTTAAAGGTTCAAACCATAACAAAATGTAACAGGAAAACAAAGCTGTAACAATAAACAAGCAACACAACAGCAACAAGAGCATAAGCAAAAAAGAAAATAAGCTTGTATTATATTAGGAGAGTTCCATTTGTATGGAGAAAAAAAAAAATTTATTAAAATTTCAGACTAAAATAAGTGAATTGTTTAAGCTGCAGCCCGTTGTTGATTTATTGCTTATGCAAGAGAGAAATATACACTTTCTGCAAATATGTAGTTGTCGAGAGGGTATTCTAAGTTTGATATTCCGCGTGAAACTTTTTCAATATTTATCTAAAAGAATATAATTTGTATATAAATGGCCAGGACTCTATGGCCTGCATACTACGCGACGAGAACGTGCGTGATACTTGGTTTTCGGCAGGGACCAGATTAGGACACTTAAATTAGTCAAGACATGTCACTGTGTGATAGGGACTCAAGCCGGGAGAATGGGCTTGGGTTATAATGACTACTGTAGAATTCATCATGATGATGGGGAGGAGGAAACGGGGTTTCACTTTTTCCGTCAGTGCCACGGTTGCGGGGCTATAAGGATTAGACATTTTGGGAGACCAGAGTTTCCATGCTTGGACGCTGTGTGTCTAGTGTAGGACTGACATCGATCTTTCCGTTTTTCAGAGACTAGAGGTGGTTCGAAGCTGCAGTGATGTCTGGGAAATACTCTGGTGGATACGGGCTGACTCTGGTCACTGACTCAGGGTATTACAAAGGCACCGCTATAAGGACCCAAGTGAGTCGTCCTCGTGTCGGCTGCCCATTGACCTAACCTTATTTATTTCGTTTGTAATTTCTAATATATAGATCTTAGCCCCTATAAAGTAATATGTATATGTATTTATTCTGGGGCCTTAAGAGTGGCGAAGTTGATTTAGCAATGTCCGTCTGACCATCTGTCTGTTAAAATAAATTTTCTGAAGACTTCAAAAATAATAGCAAAAAAGGTAGTTTTATATTTTTTAATCACATATGCTCTGTCAAACTTTGGTATTAAAATTCAGCCAGATCGGTCCATAAATGACTTAGATATGAACCAAAACGTTTGCCTCTAATTTTCGTCATAAAATTGCCTGTTGTTTTTTTTTTTTTTTTTTTTTGCTCAAGAAAAATGTGCCTCAAACGAAAAATATACCCAATATAATTAGTTTTTTTAATTTTCTGTTTGATAAAGTGTGTTAGTAACTGAGTAGTCTAAGACGCTGTATTTAGGTCAAGGTATTAACGTTTCGGCGCAGCAGAATATAGCACTCTTACTTCTTTTTATGTATGTATGTATGTATGTATGCTCGAACACTCAATACTAATACTTACACTAATACATTTGTACATTATGAGTAAATAAAAACGTATAATATAAAAAAAAAACAATTGTTTATTATTGTTAATTAAAGGAAATAGTGTTAAAGCATAGAAATTAAAGTATTTTTCGACTTTATCATCTATAATTAATATTTTTTTCTCCATTAATTTTAGGTTTTTTTAATAACATAAATTTATTCCATAAATTATGATTTGTTTTTTTCTGTGTTCTTTAGTGTTCAATTTATTCTAGGAAAATATTATGGAAACTATATAATTAGAAACAATTTTAATGACTTTTTCTTGTTAAACAAGCTAAACATATTTACATATGGGAATTTCCCTGAGAATGTTAACCACGACTCCAACAATAAAACTTAAAGAAGCTTTTTCTAAATAATGGTAGTAAGGAAAAAATTACACCCAAACTTTGCTATTCAGAGGTACAGATTTAGAGCGCAAAATAAAAGTTAAAACTGACTATCTCTTTGATTCGTTTTAAGTAACTGCTAGCAACAATTTTCACTTGTCTGTCGACTAAATTCCAATATATGTATTATTAGAATTGTACACATAAAATTAAAATTTTTTTTTTAATTACGGTTTATGAAAGAAAAATATTTGGTTTAATGTTAGAAATTAAAAAGAAAGATAGCTCTGCGAGTTGTGGCAGATTTTCGCATATTTTTCATTCACCTAAAAATCACTTAATTTAAATCACTTATTCTTGTCAGTAAAAGTTAAACAATTTTTAGTTTTAAAAGTTATATAAAAGAATTGTTAAACCGACCGTTTGATTACCTAAAAGTTGACAAAATAGAACGATACTTTTACAGCGGGTAGAAAGAAATATTGCGTGTCGATTTTTTCCAAAAAGTAAAAAAAAAATTATGATTTTTTATTTAATAGCTTCTTTTTCAACTACTGGCAACACTGTTTTTAAGGCTTAAGATAAGGCGATCGACCATATGTCATCTTTTATGAGGACAATAATTTTTTTTAACTCGTTGACATCTATACAATTTTTGTTCTCTTTCTGTCATCTTTTGCATAATCAATCATGTTTACTAGTAATTTTTTTTCTTTTCCAAGATCTGTGCCAATGTTCTGTAACTCTCGCGTCGAGAAAGTTTTCGATTGAAATGTGTGAAATGAAACAAAAATGCCATAAATTGAAACAAACAGCTGTTATTCTCGCTTAACTGTGTCTGTAACTTTTTTTGGCGAGTACAAGCGTCACGTAAAGAAATTACTCGCCAATTTACAGAAAAAGTGTGTCTGTAATATTTTGGTGAGAAAAGTTCCCGCTTTGAACTGTTAAATAAACTCACGAATAAAAATGGGGCGAAAAAAAATTTTAACACTAAAAAACAATTAAAAATGCAAAGAATAATAATAAAAGTATTTTATTCTTGGCACATTTTTCATTTTTTTTTTATTTTGCTTTTAACATTTTTATAAAATATACGAATGTCTTCAAAGCTCGTTTGCAAACATCAAACATTAAAGTCGCTCTTTACTCAATTTGGTATAGCCGACGGTTGTGTTTTCGCCGCCGTCGTTGAAAAATTTTCAATTTTAGTAAATTTTGGTCGCCGTCAACGATATGTGTTACTGGCGTTCTGAACGTCTGCAAAGTCACATCGGCTTCGAGTGCAATATTATGACATTTATAACGTAACGACGTAATCTCTTTTGATAGTTTTCGATATGAGTTACAGACATACATTTCTCTCACTTTTCGAGAAACGATGGAATATTTTGTTTCACAACTTTTCGATGCAAGAAGTTCTCACTAAAGCTACAGAACATGGGTACTGGTGGCATTACTCAAGACCAGCAGTGTTGATCAAATTAAACGAAAATATTATCTATAAATGAGAATGGCTTGGTTTCAAAATCAACGAAACCGACATATGATTTCACCTAGCGTCACGATTGTGCCTGTACCATATGAGCTAGGGAGCAGTTAAACTTGAAGGGCATATAAGATTCTGCACAGACGAATTTATTAGTTTTACTTGTTTTTTAATAGCCACTGTCCTGCAGGCAACTTAAACATACATGTATATGTTTCTTTTTCGAATCTTTTGCTCCATTATATTTTTAAACTTTTAATTGAATGGTTTATTTAGTTATTTGTCAGTAAATGCTTTTGCTTACATAACAATTTATAATCTAAATATAAAAATTTATTAACTCGCCACATAAACAAAAAAAATATATACTCAGAAATGTGAAAGAGCAAAAATCTACTTTTTACATCATACACAACATTGAACTAAACCTTTTTTATTTTTGAAGTTCAGTTTAGTCAAGTTTTGTTTTAGTCTTTCTTGGTTTTTGTTGAGGAGTAAAATTGCTGTTGTTGTTTTTTTTATATTTATTATGTACTTAAGTATCAACATACTTCAAGGCAGTTAGTCTTAAACTTTCTAAAAATATAAGGATGATCCTTTTTGAAAGTTAGTAAATACCTTTGTATGAACAAGTCCAAGACTGTTATTTTTTAAATTTGATTGTCTGCGATTCCTGTAAAGTTTACAAAATTTAAAAAAATTATTTTAGTATTTGTTTGTTTTGTAAAACATCAAATATAAAGAAAAAATTCCCGAATTCTAATTGTAAAAATAATTTAGTTATTGTACTTTAAATTTTCAAAGTATAATGATTAAGAAAACAATATCAATATCATGTCTTATAATTGAGAGTACTTCGATAATTAAAAGGGGGAATACAGCAAAGGTTGAAACTATGATTTGTAACGAACGAGTGGGGGTTAGTAATGAAAAACATAAATAATAAAACTGGCAAATGCTATTAAGATATTGACTTAATCACCTTTGTCCGAATATACATATAATGGAGTAAAAGTATTTCAGCTAACTTTTGCATAGCAAAATTTCCCGCAAATTCCGCTTTAAAATTCCTGAGAAAGCAGAAATCAAAAGCAATTAAATGTTCCGAGAAATCTTAGACCGTGAATTTCCTAAAAAAAAGCTCTTGCTCTCAACGGAACATGCCATCAGAATGTTTCAAGAACTATGCGGAAGTTACAGTTTAAATAATTTTCAATTAAATTTATGAACAAAAGTGGTACATATTTTAGAATCCCTGCTTTAAGCAACAAATACAATTAATGAGACCAAATAAGAGAATGATAATGGTTTTTTGTTTGTATGTGTATGTTGTAGTTAAAGAGGTTTTAGTTTCTTGTGTTGTTGTGTAGTAGTTGTTGTTTATGTTGTCTAAACAATCATAGTTGTTGCTACTTGTACTTGCTGTTGTTTTTATTGTTGGTTTAGTTTTTAAGCTTGAAATGTCATTGCATATTTATTGTCGTTGTCATTTTTGTTGTTATTTCAGTTGCAATAAAAAGTGTAATAAAAAAAAACAAAAAGCAAATAAAGAGATTTAACAACAAAAATTTGTAGAAAATAAAATAGAAAAACAGAAAGTAGGCATGTATGTACATATGTACATATACATGTGTAGCTATATAAGTATGTAAATACCAAATTGTATATGTATTTAGTAAAAATCCCTTTCTATCAGCAGAAATTAAAAAAAAAAACTACATTAGGATGAACCTGCTCTAGATATTTCCGACTAAGAAAAATTTATTCAAACAGCTAATGATATTTTTTGATTTCCCGACTACATATGTATTTTATATAAGATTTTTCTTAAATGAATTGCATACTTTCAGGTTTTAAGTTGTGAAATAATATGAAGTAGGATAATAATTATTTGATCAGAATATTTTTTGAATCTTAAGCGAAATACGTTCTATTATGAGTGGATATTAATATAAAAATCGCTTCTTGCCATTTTACGCTCCAGATACAATTGATACTCTCATTTAGTTCCTAGTTTTTCTATGCAGTTTCGGATTAAATTTCAGCATAAGCGATTTAGTAGGAAAATGTTTATGGACCCAAATGTCAAACAGCCTCTCAAAAATTGATAATTCTGTTAAAAACTAACATAAAATTGTGGCGGAAGTAACGATATAATGCATCAATTTATTTTAAATGCCCGAAATTAAACTACTAAGATTGCTGAATATTATCCGATAACTCACCATGGGCCCCATAAAAAGCCCACTCTTGGGAAACTCTCTGCCTTAAAAACCCATTCGCTGTTAAACTTAGACTTGAAATCACACTGATGAATTTCGTGAAGATCGTTCTATACCTAACCCTAGACCTCATAAAAGACCCAATGTCGAAAAATATATAAGTGCGGCTAAAAACGCAACGAATAATGTTATTGTGGCAAGATTTGGTCCGTTACAGTTTTCTCTCTCTCTATCTCTCTCTCTCTCTCTTTATTTGGTTGCATGTCGTCGGCTTAATATGCAAGCCTGCTAACTCCCTTTTTTTGGTCAGCATAATCGACCAAAAGTATCCACAATCGGGTGAATTGTGCGCAAATTTCAGCAAAGAGGGTAGAAATTCTGAAAACATCTGAACATGCTGCCCAGTTCATTCTGAGCTGGCGGCATCAACGTTCCGTACTTTATCGAAAATGAGGTCGGCCAAGCAGTTACCGTGAATGGTGTTCGCTATAGCGAGATGATAATGGACTTGGACGATATGTGGTTTCAACAGGATGGTGCCACTTGCCACACAGCCAACGAAACAATGACTTTTGCGCGAGAATTCAATGGCCACTATCATGAGATTTGACACCGTTGCACTTCTTTCTTTGGGGATATTTTAAAGAAAAAGTGTACGTCAATAAGCCAAGAATAATTATAAAGCTAAAGGATGAGATAATTCGGCACATTAACGACATTGAACCTCAATTATGTGTCAGAGCCATTGAAAATATGGACCATCGAAGCCGTGGCGAACATTTGGCTGATATTTTGTGTTACACATAGTTGTCATAGATCCTTCTATATATATGTAATCCTTTAAATCCCTGTGGAACATAGGGCCGCAACAAATGTTTTCCATTGTATTCTATCAGTGGACATCGTTTTCATTTCATTCCAGGACAGGCCATGCTCATGCAACTCGTTCTAAATTTGGCGTCCCCAAGTATTCGCAGGTGGACCAGGCCTCCTTGGGGGTTGTATTCTACAGACTGTCGAGTTAAATCATGTGCTGGTTTTCTCAATGTGTCCTAGCCAACTAAATTTACGCAATCGGATATTCAAACTCAAAGGAACTTGATGGGTTAAATTCCACAACTCCAGATTTGATATCGTGGCAGGCCAGAATATCCTTTTAATACGCCTGAGGCAGCGGTTTACAAAAGCTTGCATGCAACTCATTTCACGGCTCGAAATATTCTAGGCTTCACAGCCATACCGAAGAACAGATTTTACATTGCAAATAAAAACCTTGATTTTGGTGTGAGTTGAGATATTTTGAGATCTTCAGAATTTATTAAGCTTGCTTTGCCTTCCACAGTCTTTTCTGTATATCTTCTTTGCTGCCCCCTGTTTTTGAAATTATACTCCCCAGGTAACAAAAGATTTTAGCATCGTCAATGGGTTGGCCCGAAAGCTGAAAGTTCTCGTTGCATGAAGAATTTATGCGCATTGATTCGGTTTTGTTGATATTAATTTGTAATCCTGCTTTGGCTGCACGTGTAGCAAAGGTTTGAATCTTAGATTGCATGCTAGAGAAGCGGAGACAAAACACAGCCTTGACGAATATCTACGTTTACTTTGATGGGGTTGCTTGCTCTACCCTCATAAAGTATCGAACAAAATGCGTTGTTATATAGCTCCTTAATAAGATTAATTATCTTCTCTTTGGGGAGTATGGGAGTGAGTAAGGCAAATAGGTTAAAGCGTTTCTTAGTAAGTGTTCCCACTATCCTGAGTAACTCACTCCAAGTCGACTTGTAGGTCAGCGTGCTGATCCCATTGCTACGGCAGTGGCCTCCTCGTGGTACTCCCTGGGGACCACCTCTGTTAAGGTGGAAGCGAGCGACGGTCTTCAGCATATCCTAATGGTCATTTAAAAAACAATTACGTCTCGGGAAGTATGCATATTTGCTCAGTTTGCTATTGACTTTCACCAAGCCAGGCTGGTGGCTTAGCTGGCATCCCCAGCGCCAGCCTAGGAGAGCTATAAGCCAATCACTTATTCTCCCCAAAGTTAAAATGATTACTGAAACCTATGCAAATGTAGATCCTTCTATAATAGTAAAGAATATTAAAAAAAAATTGTGAAAACTTTTTGTTCTATCGTATTTTGTTCTATTTTATAGTAAACATCGTACGCTTTGGTTGCACCGCCTTTTATCAGTTTTACTTATTTTTTCCAACATTCATATTAAATGATTTTGACAAATATAGTCTTGATAATGTAAGATCAAAGTTTGTAAGGTGTGTAGAAAATAGTGTTGACTTCAAAATTCTAGATTTTAATTTTTGAAGTATATTTATTTTTTTAAACGCTATTTTTTTAATTTTGTTAAATTCTAATTTGATGGAAAATTTGGCTAAATTTCTCAGGACCATCCTAATTGTATACATGTAAGCACATACATACAAACATTGTCGTCGTATGGTTTTAGAAAGGCTTATGGTAAATTGTTTAAAATTGTTTTTATGTATAAGAGAATAACGCATTCAATGCACATGTGTTTGTATGGGTACTAAACTGTATAAAGAAGCTAAATAGGTATTTTTTACAAGTATATCTATGTACTTGGTGAAACCTGACTACCACCACTACTTATTTACTAAAGTAACAGCCATTTTTTATGCTGAAATAAAAACTGCCAGTTTAGCATTACTCACAAACACACACTCATACAATTACATCCGCATAAAGCGGATGTAGATGTAATACATGAGTGTGTGTAAGTATCTTCACTTATATGTATATATGTAGTAGTAGCATTCGCTAAGTAGATCTTTTATACTAAAGTTGGTTGCTGTTGTTTTATATTTTTATTTTAGTTCTTTTTTCTATTGTTCGAGTAGTTCAAATGGAAAATCATTAATTTGCTTCGTTTGTATTTTTCGCAGAACAAAAACAAACAGCATGAACGCGAGCAAAGCAAATAAAAAAAAAAAATAAAGAAATTGTCTAGAAGTAATCGTTGCATAAAAGGCAATTTAAAATAAACATAAAAAAATACGCTAATCAGTGGGTGTATTTTCTGTATGTAGATTTGCTGATACATCCATTGCCTCCTTCATCACTTCCTACTTGTAAACAATAAAGACTTCTGAGGAATATTTATGCACATAAACTCTAATAGAGATATCTAAGCAACCAGCCATCCAACTGCAAAACTAAATTGTAAAAGCTGGTAGTACTTTAGCTTAAAAGCAGCGAGTAGAAAATATCAAATGAAAGTTAATATGTTTTTTTATGCTCAATAAATTTTAAATTGTTAATAACTTTAAATTTCCCCTTTTACGTTGTTGGCTAAAGTAAATCTTTAGTTGTTGCAGAAAAAAGGGAAACCTTTAAAGGTAGGCCACAATTTTATTTTCGCATTTGTGAAGATTTAAAGTGCTCTTAAGATTTTTTTTAACACCTGACTATAAGAGATCACTATATTGGTTACGTTATGCTGATGCACTCTATTGAGGTGTTGGGTATTATATGGTCGATCTTGAACAACTCTTCTGTATTTCTGATTTCTTTTGCGAATGTTTAAATTTATAATTATTTCAAGTATTTCTATTTTGTTTTCTTTTCTTTACTTAGTAATCCAAGTACTTTTAGAGAGTATTAGTGAGTGTTGTTAGCTAAATGGAATTTTTAATAAGTTTTTCTTGTTTTTTTTTTTTTTTTTTCTTAAAAATTAGAAAAGAAAGGGAACTAAATAACAACAACTGTATAAAGTTTTTTAAAGCTGCAGTTTCAGCACTGCCAGTATTTCCGTTTTTTACAATGGTTAATGCAGATATTTAGACAAGTATTAGAGAGTATCAGGTCTATAGAGAACTTTTTTCTTCTGCAATTTTTCTTTCTATTTGTCAGTTCTGTTCTGTTCTGTTTTATTTATTTATTTTTTTTATTGTTTCTTTCTTTCAAACAAAAAAAAAAAATAATCCAAAAACAAAAAAAAAAAGTCTATTAGTTCTTGGAAAACATCTAAGACTGTAGAAAGTTGCTTTTTGTACGTACTCTCTCTCACTTAAATAGAAAAAGTTTGTTTTCTGCTAATATCTATTTAGAATTAAATTCTTTAGTTTAAAAGCAAAAAGTTTTCATTCGCAGAGTACAATTTCAAATCTACAACTTTCTGGTAATGGATTTTAGTTTCAAACTGATGTTAAAAGTCAAATTAACAATTTTTAGTCAATTAAGTTTTGTTTAATATTTACCAGAAAATTAAACAAAAGCTAGTTGCAAATAACAGATTAACAATTAAATTAAGCAAAAAGAAATGTTTTACTCAAATATGTGTTATGTTTTTCTTTAATTTCAGGATAAACAATTGCATTCTTCACGTGGCATTATTATCTCTAATCAAACTCTCGTGCTACAGGGAATTTCCAAATCATCTCATGGACAGTATTTTTGTCGTGCTACGAACATTCAGGGCAGTGTTTCCAGTAATGAAGTCTATTTAGATGTTAAATGTAAGTAAATCCCTTTTTTATATTAAAAAAATATATGAGGTGTTTATAGAACACGAGCGCCTTACTCGTCCGTTCAACTAACATTTAAAACAAAAACAAAATTTCGAAATTTGTTTTTGTTTTAAATGTAAGTTGAACGGACGAGTAAGGCGCTCGTGTTCTATAAACTACACAATAATATTTTTTTTTTTTTTTACCCAATTTTGATATTTTTAATTAGGCTAAAGTTCATTGAATTTAATTTTCATTAAATTATTTTTATGAAGAAAAGAATTTTACAACATGAAATTAACTAAAATTTATTGATACTTTTTCATTCTTGACTGAGCTGGGAATCGATCCCAGGCTTTCACGGACAGGTTGCACTTACATGTTTCGATTGTAACCCCACAATCTTTTAAGCGGGGGTTTGCCATTTAACACTCACAGCCCTTGTTGACGACAACAATTTCTGCAGAAATGTTGTTGATATAAGTAAACGTTTATTTAACTTGATTGAATTTTTAATTAAAATTGAATTAATTTTGATTCATGCACAGAAAAAAATAAGAATTAATTTCAATTCAAAAAATTGTGATATAAATTAAAAAATTAATTGAATTTGCACCAGTAAGCAAATTAATAGTATCAATAACACTTTAAGTTTACTTGCTTAAATGTTTAATTCACTTAATTAAACTTTTAATTCACTGGATTAAATTTTTAATTCATTGGATTAAATTTTTAATCAAAACTGATTTTATTGTTGATAAATTTAAATAAATAATATAAAATAGGATGTGTGTATGTATGCATGTATGTATGTAACGTATGGACTCCAAAACGGCTGGACCGATTTTGATGAAATTTTCAGGGAATCTTCAGAATATTCAGGCGTGTGAGGGGCGTGGCAAAATCCAATTTTCATATTGCACCACCAATGACTTCTAAATAATTTGACGATTTTTTCTTTAAAATGATCCAACTTAGATTTATACGAGAAGAAATTTTTGCCCCGCCCACTTTAACGCCCACGTTTTCGATTTACCTAAAATCAGAAAACGGCTCCATCGATTTGACAAATTGTTCTTTCAAATGTTCGTATTAATCCATTTTAAGTTTTTATCGAAAGAAAAATTTACCACGCCTACTTTAACTCCCACTTTTTTTATTAAGCGCATAACTTGAGAACAGCTTGAGCGATTTGGACGATTTTTTCTTTAAAATTATCGTCATGGTACAACTTAGGTTTTTACGGAAAGAAAATTTTGGCCCGCCCACTTTTTTCGATTTACCTCAAATCAAAAAACGGATCCATCGATTTGACTAATTTTTCTTTTAAATGTTCGTATTAATCTATTTTACGTTTTCATCGAAAGAAAAATGTACCACGCCTACTTTTACGCGCACTTGTTCTATTAAGCGCATAACTTGAGAACGGCTTGACCGATTTAGACGATTTTTTCTTTAAAATGATCGCCATGGTCCAACTTAGGTTTTTACGGAAAGAAAATTTTGCTCCGCCCACTTTAACGCCCACTTTTTTCGATTTACCTAAAATCAGAAAACGGCTCCATCGATTTGACTAATTTTTCCTTTTAAAAATCGAACGCAAACATTTTTCCTTATTTGGACAGGACACCGTCTGTCGGGTCAGCTAGTAAATAGATACAAATTTGTGAAGCTCGAGGCCAGTGTTTTTTGTAAATAAAAATTGTACTGAGTGCAAGTAAAGATGTCAATATGTAACAAACATAGTTTAAAGTTTTTGTGTTTAAAAAAAATTCACAGAAAAGAAATCCCTGATGATGATCTTTAAAGAAGATCGAAATAAAAAAGGAATTTTTATTAAAAAAAAAAAACACTGGCCTCGAGTTTGACTAATTTATATTAAGGTCGAAATGTTATTTGTCCCCGGGCGGCTGGTTTCGGTTTGAGCATTGCTTTACCAATAACCTAAAGAGACATCTTCGCATTATTTCGCGTTTAGTCCGTGAACGCTTTTCTTCTACCTTTTGTTATACCCACCACCACAAGTAGTGAATGAGGTTATTCTAAGCTTGTCATTCCGTGTAAAACTTTTTTAATATTCATATTCTGGATCCTTGAGCCATTTTAAGCCGTTTTAGCCATTGCTGTCTGTCTATCCATCTGTTCGTCTGTTCAAAACACGCTTACTTTCGAAAGCCTTAAAAGAAAAGAACTATATTACTTTTTAATTATTTCTAGTTATCCGTAGCAGTTCGGAATTGAAATCCAGTAAAATCGGTTTGGTAGGATAAGAGTTATGAATCAAAGTGTGAAATAACCACCCTAAAAAGCCGATAATTTTGTTACAAAATCTACACTTTAGTGCGCGTTAAGCCGTAACGAATAATACTTTTGTAATAAATTTTGCCCTGTCAAAGTTTTATATGACAAAAAATGACACTGTCAAATTTCGTGAAGTCCGGTTCATAATTTACCATAAGTTTCATATAAAGCCCACTCCTTAAATATTTTATCTGCCGATGGAGTTCGTCAAAGATTCGGAACGTAATAAAACTTTTACAATTAAATAAGGCTGCTTAAGGCTTATTTCGTTTAAAAAATAGAAAAAAAAATTTTATTTAACCCTTCTGCACTCCTTGGGTCAATTTGACCCAATTTTGGTTTTCAAACGCAAAATTTGTCCCTTTAAATATAAGATATGGACGTGAAACTTTAATGTATCCATTACAGGGACGAAAATTATAAATTTAAATGCAAAATTAAAATAATAAAATTTAAATTTTTCCTCCCACCTCCACATTTCAAAACACGATTTACGCGCATTTTATATCCTTTGGGTCAATATGACCCAACAAGCGATATTGCAAGTTTAATTCCACTTTAAAAATTTTTTCCTATTGAATATAATTGAATTGAGTTCATCTTCATTCAGAATCATCGATCAATAATTGTTTCAGTCAAATAACACTGGTTCAAACTACCAGGGAAAGTTATATCGGTAAAAAAGAAGTTATACGTGTCCCGGCGTTTCGCTGGGTCACGTCTAGGAATCGAGATATAGCGATTTGAAAAATGGGCTAAAAAACATCAAAACATCAGTTCAGATACAAAAAAGTTATGACCAAAATTAAATTTTTTTTAAAATACCCACTTTCGGGAACCATAGATCTTCCCGAGTCCAAGCTTTATAACTCAAGCAAATGGTAAATTTCTTCTTAAACACGTCGGTATATTTAGATAGGTAGATTTATATAAATTTCCGATATTTTGGTGTATAAGTCATATCCATAGGACTTATGGCAGCCCTCAAATTTAGGTTTTTATAAAAATTTTGATGTTTTTTAGCCCATTTTTCGAATCGCTATATCTCGATTCCTAGACGTGACCCAGCGAAACGCCGGGACACGTAGAACTTATTTTTTACCGATATAACATTTCCAGTTGGTTTCATCCCATCCTGATTTTGACTGTCGCATAGTGTAATCAAAAGAATCGCTTTTATTTTTTATTATACTTAAATATTAAATGTTGTTTACATTTTATTGATGGGTCATATTGACCTAAAGGATCATAGGAAGGGCACATATCCAAGGGATGCAGAAGGGTTAAATTGGTAATTTCTGGTTTTACAGATACATTTTTGTTTTCAAGTTAATTTTTTTTTTTTAATTTTAAGATCAATCGATTTCTTATAAGAACCACTTAAAATTCTTTTGTTTGATTAGTTTTTAGTTAGAAAAAATAATTAAAAGAGGCACTTTTTTTTAAAAAGGGGCAACACTTTACCACCCTATAGTTATTCCAAATATAAAGGAATTCCTCACATTGCCTCACAAATAATGCCTCTTATGCTAAATAGAATGTTAACTGATAAGTTTTTTTTTTATATAAAGTTGATTGCACTGGGCGACACGCGTAAGCCCAATAAAAGACATCAAAAAGTTATCGTTCTGCTGTTGCTTTGGTGCTATTGAAAACCAAAAAAAGTAAATTGATTGCTGCTTTACACAAGCAAAAATTTCGAAGTGTGTACGCTGCCATGGGTACCAGGACACAGTGGGCTCCTGGGCAACCATACTGCGGACAGTCTAGCCAAACAAGGCTGTCTGTTGGACGACATGTTCGTCGACGGCCTGATTGGCACTTCAATGGCCCGCTGCAGGACTCTCATCAGACGGGAGTCGTACAGAAGGGCTCAGGGGAGATGGCAGGACGAGCATACCTGTTTGATGGCCAGGACTCTATGGCCTGGCTATGACGCGGCGAGAACGCGCGTACTAATCGGTCTCGGCAGGGACCGCATAAGGACAGTGACATCGGTTATCACGGGTCACTGGGTGATAGGGACTCATGCTAGGAGGATGGGTCTTGCGTATAATGACTACTGCAGGAGTTGTCATGATGAGGAGGAGGAGGAGACGGTGTTTCACTTCCTCTGCCAATGGCCCGGTCTGGCGGGCGTTAGGGTGAGGCATTTTGGGAGACCGGAATTGCCATGTCTGGACGATTTGTCCAATGCGGGACTGAAATCGATCTCCCTGTTCTGCAGGGAATCGGGGTGGTTCGAGACTGCGGTGACCTCTGGGGAATAGTCTGGTGGATACTGGCTGACCCTTGTCACTGGCTAGGGGTATCACAAAGGGACCGCTATAAGGACCCAAGTGAGTCGTCTTCGTGACGGCTACCCATTTAACCTAACCTAACCTAACGCTGCCTTTGCTCCTTAACATAAACTATCTAAATTTATTACACCTTTTTCTTTATTTTAAAATATGTTATTTATTTTTTCATTACTTTCTTAAAGTCTGCCTAATTTGTCTGAAATAAATAAACCATATCATAAGGATTTAAAATAAAAAAATTACAAATTCTGTAGTGTTTGTAAAACTCTCTATAACCATAAATAACTACTCATTTTTTGTTTGCCTTATTCTTTACAATTTTTTACATCGATATAGAAAAACCTATTTTCTATTAAGCTAAATACAGCCATACATTTTAACTTACTCGTACTTATATACACATACATGTGTGTATATAATAAGTACATTGTAAATAAAATCCACCTATTAAATATATAAAATATTCTATTATAAGCAAAATTATAAGATTTTATTCTATGTATGTATACTTTCATACATACATAAAATAAGGAATAAGGTCTTGTGTATTTGCTATGCTTTGCTATAATAGTAACTAATATTACCCTTTTTTCTATAGTTGCTTTAGTTTGAGTTTAGCGTGTGGGCTGAGAGGGTGTGTGTTAAAGATTTACTGGCATTTTTGTCAGGGCTGTTATTATTTTTTTAGTTCTTTGTGCTTGGTTTTTCCACCTGGTTCTATATATACACATGTTTGTACTTTACTTCAACAACGTATTGAATTTCAACAACCTGTTCATATTCTTTTCATACGACAAACACAAAAGAATGGCTTCAATACGGTAACACTACCTTTACATTCATTGATATAGACATATACAGACATAAAGATTTCAATATATGACTTGTTCTGATCCTTTTTGTTTCAAATATAATACTCTTAGGAAGATTGGCATAGAAAGTTAAAAAAAAAAGTATGAAATTATAAAGGAATATAGAAATATAAGTAGACGAAATTGGTACACACAAGTAAGAGTACTATGAGTGAAATATTAAAGCCTACTTTAAGGATCTTAGGCACGAGCTTTGTTTGATAAGCCCAAAGGTGAAAAAAGTTTGATTAAACTTGTCTAAAGTAAATAATTTAAAAAAAAAGTAACTTTAAAGCATATTTAAAGGATTTCTAGATTTAACTGTTATTGAAGGCTTCCAAGATTATTTTTTTTTTTAAATGTTTTATTTTAAATGGAATAACTAATTGATGCAACAGCATAATTTAATTCCCTTGTTTTTCTTTTCATTCTCCATTCTCCATAGACCCACCTGTTTGCAAATCAGATTCAACAATAATACGCGCCGCACTTAAACAAACCATTAATATAACATGTCAAGTGGATTCAAATCCTCTTGATAATCTAAATTACAAATGGCACTTCAACAATTCACTTGAGAGTCTCATTGAATTGCCCTTCAATATGGGCATGATGATGGGTGGGGGAGTTGGTGCTGGAGGCCTAGCTGCTTCACTTCATACCCCACTAAATGGTGCGGGCGCCAATAATGGTGTACACCATTTGCAACAGCAGCAACAACAGCAAGCACAACATCAACAAATGTTATTACATGCGGATGCAAGTCACGCTTCCGCCGGATATTATCAACGTAGCAAAAGGAAACATATACAACAGCAACAACAACCACCAATACAAGCCCAAGTTTTACATGGTCGTCATGGTCGTGTTGCATTGCGTGCAGTTGCACCTCTACAGCAACAACCGCATATCGATGCCTGGTCAAATATACAATTCGAAGATGATTTCGAAATTGACCACCATCAGCAACAACAACAACCACATGTCTATGATGTCAACGATGATACTGTTATAACAGAATCCCATCGTGATGCTAACGACGAGGACGATGAAACAATTAATGGTGTTTATGGCGATGATTTACCCTACACCCAAATGGTCTATTCTAATTTGATATATAAAAATCATTTAGACAACAAACAACGTGGCAACAAACAACAAATACCAATCTATCAGCAACAACAGCAGCACACCCAACCACTGCACGAAATAACGCACAGCAATCAATATCAGTTGGCCGAGCGTAAACGTTTGTCTGCTTTGCATAAACAACATCATCGTATTGTGGCAACAACTGCCACACCACCTCCACCTTCTCCAACTGTTCCTTTGAACAATATCTATTCGTATCACATTGAAACGTATGAAAGTTTTGGTGCAATTTCATGTGTGGCCAGCAGTCCAATGGGTCAGTCACAACCATGTTGGTATCATCTGCAACCAGCAGGTAAGTGTTCTAGTTTTTCCATTGACTACAAACAAAAAACGAAAAAAAATCATTTCCACTTATAAAGTATGCATTTTTACAAAAGCAACGGGTTAGTTGGTCGTTATATGGTTCATTGCCTGGAAATTAAGTATTTTAGCAGTACACGAAGCTTTGGTCAGTAGCCACATTAAAGGAATTGCTCAATACAATGTAGTGACAGTAGTAAAAAAATGCACTTAAACACGAATTTAATTATTCACAATGAAAGAATGATTTTCATGGTATGAAAAAGAAATTCGTTTTAAATAGTTTTTATTTTATTTTATTTTTTAAATTAAGCTTGTTTTTGATGAATCAATGCAAAATTGTAAAATCAAGTTTTTTTTGTTCAATAGGCCAAAATACAAAAACAATTTGTATTACATTACAATTATTTTCTTCTTTTGCTAAAAAGTTATTAATTTCTTTTCCGGCGAACGTCCTTCTAATCTCCCAATAAGTGGTCCTCAAAGTACACGCAGAGAAAGGCAATTTTTCTATATGATCACCTACAACAAAACTATGATTAACCATATTACAGGAATGGGCAACTATATCATAGTTAAATTAGCTCTCCATCAAGAGCCAACAACCATATTACGGTTGCTTTCAAACATGTTGTGGTTGATTATAAAAATAATATGTTTTAACTTATAATTGAATTATTGTTTTTTAACCATTAAATATTGTCTTAAAAAAACCATACAATAATTAGTGGTAAGCAAATTATTGTTATTAGCAACTACAACATATTCCGAGGAAACTATTCCATGGTTGTGGACTTTTGATGGAGGACAAATCTTATAACCAGGGAACCCAGCAATATGTTAAAAATATGACCTTAAAAATTCAAAAATTGTTAATTTAAAAACAAAATATTCAAAAATTGAATAACAGTTCCATTTAATAAAAATAACCCTAACATTATAATCGGTAAAGCCCAAACTCCATTGGATTTACATGCGAATTTTCAAGATTTTAACCTATTTGGAAACGATGGGGAGTCATCGGCTCACAACAAAAAAGTTAGGTTTTTTTTATTTATTTATTTATTTATTTATTTATTTAAGTCTATGGATTTAAATCCGTACAGACCATAATTAAATTACAAACAATATTATTAATTTATGTATTTAAAAACAAGATAATACTACGTTTAATGACACTGGAACTTAAAGAAAAGTCAACTAAATAATACATTTCGTTAAAATCTTTACATATTCTATGAAAGGGAACAGAATTTGCATAGTTTGTGTGAACGGCTTGAATATATAATGGTATATAATTGCGAGTTGATCGCTGAGAAACGTTGAGTTTAACATTATTAAGCGGGAATTCAGAACTAACGTAACCATTAAGCAAATTAACTAAAAACGCAATGTTAAGCATTTTTCTTCGGCTTACTAGTGATGGTAATTTAACGCGTGCAAGTCTTACAGAGTAAGAGGGAAGTACTTCAGAAGGATTCCAAGTTGAGTTTCCTAAGAAGAACAATAAAAATTGTTTTTGGACGGATTCTATTCGGTTTATGTGAACATCATAATCAGGATCCCAGATAATAGAGCCATATTCGATGATAGGTTTTACCAAAGATGTATATAACAGCTTTGTTATCATAGGATCAGTGAACTCCTTAGCCCAACGTTTTATAATGGTTAAGAGGTCAAAAATCATATAAGAGTTTTTTGTGCCGAATATTTTCTAGATATTAACATCCATATGAGATTTTTTGTTTTAAATTGATTCGACGAACGGTCGCTAAATAGTTTATTAATGTTAACATTTAAAAGAAAGTTAAAGTTTTTTTTAGATGGGAGCTTTTGGCAAATGTGAACTGATTCGAAAAGAATTTTTGGGGTGAATTTAATCTAAATACTTACTATTACTAAATTAGCCGGTTTACGGACTCAAATATTCTAATTTGGAAAGAAGTTTTTATGGAGAATATGTCAAATTATATACGGATTCTTTCCATTTCATTAGGCTTCGTCCTTAGTACAATTAAAATGTATTTACCAAATTTGATCAAACTAGATTGCAACTCGTTCTTTGCGCACAAGGTTATCATGGACAGGCAACCAGCCAGACGGTCGGATGGACATCGTTAGATCACTTTAAAAAGTTGTTCTGAGTCGATCGGTATACTAAATGATTGGTCCAGATTTCTTTGTATAACACATATCGCCATTTTATTGCTTAATTTTTGTATACACAGGTGCATAAAATTTTAACGTTTAAAATAACATTTATTTTTAATGACAACCTGCTTTTTCTTACAATTTCCGAGTAAAAATTAAATACAGGTGGCGAAATTAAAGCAACACGATGGATATTCAGATTAATATTCAAAGCAGAAAAGCAAAAATTTGTGAGCGCGCGCAAGCTCTTGTAGGCATATTAAAAAAATTTAACATGTATTAAAATATGCCTCAAAAAGGTAAAATATGCGCTATAAACATAAAAAATGCTAACAAAATAACTAACAAATCGATGCCAAAACTCATAAAATGCTCTAAAACGAATAAATATGTTGTTTGTGCCTTCATTGGTCGCACAAGGAAAAACATGCAATTGCATATTTATGGTTTCCCTGGTTATAATATAATATGGTGTGTGGTAAAAATAATATTGTTAAAGTAAAATATTATTTTAACAAATAGAATCTGGGAATTTATTTCTCATTGTGAGTAACATTTATTATTAAAACCTTTTCTTTAGCTTCACTTCGGAACGTTAATTTAACCGCCTTATACTCAATGCAAATGGATGAAACTTTGCAGGCATACATATTCCCGATGACAATAAACGAATACGTGGGGGTAGCCGGGATAAAATCTAGAGGGGGGGGGGGGCAAAAAAATTTTTTTGGTAAAATGCTTTTTTGACCGCCTTTAACTCAATGCGAATGGATGAAACTTTGCAGGCATGCATATTCCCAATGACAATACACGAATACATGGGCGTAGGCAGGATAAAATCTGCGGGGGGGCAAATTTTTTTTTAAACCCTTTTCTTTAGCTTCACATCGGAAAATCAAATCTTGTAACGTTAATTTTACCGCCTTATACTCAATGCAAATGGATGAAACTTTGCAGGCATACATATTCCCGATGATAAAATAAAGAGGGGGAGGCAAAAAAATGTTTTTTTGGTAAAATGCTTTTTTGACCGCCTTTAACGCAATGCAAATGGATGAAAATTTGCAGGCATGCATAATCTAAAGGGGGGGGGGGGGGGGCAAATTTTTTTTTTTTTAAATGTTCTTTTTTAAGAAAAGCATTTCTTAAAAAAAAAAATTTTAAAATGTTCTTATTATATAAATTTTCATTTTATTCGAATGTGTATTCTAAGTAAAATTACAAAAGCTGACGAAGGCCGTAGTGGGCCAGAAATGCATTCTATTCTAATAGTTGTATTAAATTTTGTGTACAATTTACTTCATTACTAGCCAAAGGATAGCTAACGTAAGCCTCGTTACAGAAATATACAAACGAAAAATTCTGATAGTGCACAGAAAATATTCCTGGAAAATGTTGAAGGAATAAGCCTATTAAAGAATAAAAGCTTTTGAGGATTAAAATATTATTGTAAAAAAATAGTTTTGTTGAAGGTGACCATATAAAAAATGGATTTTCTCTGCGTGTAGCCTATCAAATTTTTTTTATTGTTTTTAAATAAAATAAATTAGCTTATAAAGTTTTTTCATGCTTGTGAAAAAAAAACTCTTGAAATGGAGAAAGATATTAAGCTTTTCATTCCCATTTGAGAAAAATTATTTTGGTCGAGACTTTGTAAGAATTGTTTTTAAAACTTCAATTGGCGCAAAGGTTTTCTCAGCATTAGCAAATACCACAAATGGAGTTGTTTTATGTCATATAAATAGTTTTTATATTTAATTATTATTTATTAAAAAGTACATTTGCAAACTATATGATAAATTCATTTACCGCGCAATACTAACGAACAGTCGAAATTCTCAGCCGGAAGTCGAACAAGCAACCTTCAGACTGGTAGGCTAGTTTACTTCCAATGATTTTATTGCGACTTTTAATATCGAACAGTAGGAGTTATTTCCACTAGAACTTATTCGGTGGGACTGAAATCATGCTGCGACTTGTTCAATTTTCAGTACCAAGCTCAAGCCAAAAATCTCAATGCAACCAATCAAGGCTATTAAAAATATAAGCTGTTAAATGTTTTAATACTTTAATGTACATTTTTTCCTCTTTAATTCCTGATTTTTTTTCTATTTAACTTTTATTTTAAATTAAACCAGCATATTTAAAAACTTAAAGCTGATCAGAGTTTTTTTATTTTTGTAAAAACTTAACAATTTAAAATGAAAATGTTTTTTAATTAATGTTCAATTTATGGATTTTTTAATAATAAATATATAATATATGTTTGCACACATATGTACAAATGTATGTGGTTTCGTTATGTTTACCATAAATAAAATTAATTTCTCATTAAAAGGTAAAAAATATAAATATTTTATTAAAAAATAATGTTTACACAAACGTTGCAGCATAATGCATATACACACCTAAAGAAAAAGTATGGCTCGATATGGTTACACAAAACTTATTCGGTAGGACTAAAAAAATTTCTAAAATAAATATTAAGTGTTACCCCAACAATATTATTGCTTAATCATCACCTTTCTTATCCGTTACAACCATATTATTGTAGATCATAGCGAAAACAGTGTGTATCGCTTAATTCCACACCGGCTATAATAATTTTACACTTTTATGCATGCAAACTAGTGCAGTTACATTTTGCTATTTGAAATAGCAGAAATTATTACGTGTATGAGCATTTGCTTCTACGCATATCTCGCATTTATGTCCCACAGGATAAAACAATTTAAATAAAATGCATTAAAAAACCTCATATATATGTTTTAAACTTAAGTCAAATACAAAACAAAACGCGTAAAAATTATCTCATCAAAATTTATTTGCTAAATTTTGATAAAACTTTGAATTTATTCATGCACTTTCGATAAAACTAAAATTACTTTTTTTATGATGTTGTTGCAATAAAGCGAGTTTTATTAAAGCACAGCATGCGCATATAAGCGATTCTTACTGCACGCAGAGAAAAAATATGGTTGGCCATGGTTACGGCAACAACACTATGTTTAATGTAACAATATATTGTTGTCGTACACAAATAATTGATATTTTTATTTAATATCAACAATATTATAGTTACTGTAAACATATCAATGCTTATCGCAATTATGAATTTGAGTATTGTTGACCGAAAAATAATTATTTTTCTAACAACTTAATTATGATAACTTTCTAAACATATTATACTACCCACAACCATATCATGATATTTAATAGCCATAACATGATAACTTTCTATACATTTATCATATTATATTTAAGATGCAATCAAACTATTTTTACTCTAATCATATTATGTTAGCGCCATTTGTAAAATAATTTTGAATAAGTTGTGCCGTTTTTTTTATTTGTGAGCGGTTAAACAATTAAAAGATAAAATTCCATAAAAAAATAAGTTTAAAGAAATTAAAAAATTAAAATATTAGCGGAGTTCATTCAAGTATTAGTGATGTAATAGTGCAAATGCAAAATATCATAGTTTTTTTTTGTAAAATCCAACAACAAAACACACAGAGATTTTGTTATATTTTATAAAAGTGCTACGATATTTCATCAACATCCTAAAATCGAAAAAATGGACACACGCGGTTGCCCATGAAAACCACAGATTTTTCATTTGCTCTTTTGCAAGTCTTATATTGAACTCCGCTATTTGATAAACATTAAGAAAAATTGTAAAAAGCCACAGAATAAAATATTCGATGCAAAAATATTTTAATTTATTTTGTATTTTTATGACAGCTATGAAAGGTGCTGTATCATAATATGATTGCTTCTAAATTTATTATGATTAACATGATGATAATCTTAGCTTATTATGATTAACATGACAATAATATGAGTAATTTCTTAGCTTATTATGATTAACATGACAATAATTTGATTACTTCTTAACTTAGTATGATTAACAGAATAATAATATGATTAAGGGAAAAATATTATGATGACATATTACGAGTATATTTAGTCATAATATGATTCAATAATAATCTTAATATGGTGACTACAATCATAATTCTTATCATAATATGTTGCTCTTAGAATATGTTTACCACAACCATGTTTTTTCTTTGCGTGTGCCTTTTTCCGATTCTTTCTTTCGTACAAATTAGGGATTGCTGTTCGGTTTTAACCGAAATCGAAACCGCGGTTTTAAATGCCTAAAACCGAAACCGAAAACCGACAAAAAAACCTCGGTTTTAGCTTTTACTTTAACAATGAAAATTATACATAACACTCGTACTTCATATACAAAAACTTTATACATAACAGCCTGCAACAATGACAAGGTATTTCAAAATTCTTAAATTCATAATAAGTACTAATGGTGTTTTCTTTTCTGACAATAATGTTCCATATATGCTACCATTCGTGCGGGTTTTTGTTCCATTCTAAAAATATATGCAAAAATGTGAGAAGTTGTCGTTTTCCTTTCTTAACATGTTGCAACAATAAATGGCAAATTTGTTCCATTTATAACTGAGTGTGAGATAATACCCTTTTTTGCATCTGCGTAAAGTACTTTTTTATGCAAGCAAGTATTTTTTTTCTTGTGTTTGCGGACAATTTGCGTTATATTGTGATTTTTAGTTATATTGTGGTGGATATAAAAACTTTTTGTTTTTCGTTTGTTTTACTTTTATTATATTTTTTTGTCGCAAAATGTTTAACAACATTAATTATTGAAAATCAGTGCTGTTAACGCTTATTGGAATTGTAAGAAAATTTAATGTTGAAAATTGCTACAAGCGTGGTGAATATCGCTTTTAGTACAAACTTTGCATTCAATATTTAACACGCTAAATACACATTAGTGTTGAGTATAAAACGTAGCTATTATTTTGTTCCATTGTAATTTAGAAAAATGTATCACTTTGTAAGGGTTCGTGTAACCTAATAAATATATTACACAACTATAATGCATCATTATTTTTTAGAAAAGAAAACACCATAAGAAGAACAAATGTTACATTTTTAACTCTTAAGTAAATACCTAATTTGTGTGGCACAAACTACCACCTGGGCCTGACTGGGATCACTTGTATTTTGTATGGAGTTTTTGTGACTATAGAAAAAACTCAAACCTTCACAATCAGAAGTAATACTATTATGGTGAAAGAAAACTTCTCAATTGCTCAAAAGCGCACTGATGCACTTAAATGATGGTGTACAAGTGGCACAAGCAGCGTTGCCAAATGTATCTGTTTGTGCGTTTTTTTTTTAAGTGAAAGAAGTCTTACAGTTTTTCTCAGTTTAAGTCGAATGATACCAAGAAGCATTTAATTACAATATGACGTACAAACATTTATTCGAATGAAACAATGTTATAACTTGTTCTTCCTTTTCAAAAGCATGATGTGTTCATTAATTCTAAAGCATATATAATAAGGTATGCATATAAATAATTTACCAAGATCAAACGTGTGAAAATTAAACATTTTCTGTTATGTTCTTACTTTAAATTTTATAAACATAATAAAAAAACTAAAATGTTTCTATTGTTTTGTTATTTCATTTTGACGTTTACACTAATTTATCATATTATAATAAAAAAAGCTGTTCACAATAGTGCTATTTAGCCCAAAGTAGTACTAAACTCTTTCGAAAAATTTTTAATTGGGTATTTATAAAAGAAAAAGTGTTATAGTTTTTATTAAAATTTTTTTAAGGATCTGTTTTTTCCAAAAAAAAGCAGATATCAATGTAATTTTTGGGAATACAAAATTTACAAGATTTTGTTAGTCGTGCTTAATTTCTAGTTTTTTTTTTATCGATAAAAAGACTGAAATTTATTGTTGAAATAAAGTTGAAAGATTTTAAAAAAATTAAAGATATTAAACAAGTGAAACTGTTAAGCGCATAAGAATTACTATAAGCAAAAGTTTTACTTGTAACTATATCAAAGCTTTAACAAAAACAACAACAATAAACAGTGAGTTTATCATTTCTTACATTCCCCACTACAATTGGCAGCTTATCCCTTCAGCAATAAATTTCAGTGTTTTTATCAATAATAAAAATTGGGAATTAAGCACGGAATATCTTGTTAAAAAGCAGATATTTTTTTTTTGAAAATTGTCAGCTTTTGGAAAATAAATAATGGCAACACTAGGCGCAAGTAACATAAAAAGAGACATCCCGCTATTTTTCCAGTTAAAGAAGACAACTAAGCAAACGACATTTTCGATTTGTGAACTGGTCTATAAAAAAATTGATTTTGATAAATTTTGAGTTATGACTGCTTACGTGCAATATGTTTATCTATTACTTCTATTAAATTTTTTTTTTTTGGAAAATATATTGCTATTACCCGTTAACATAAAGAAGCATATTTTTCTCTGCCTGTATAAGGTTATACTTATTATGTATTGTGGCATATAATGGTTTATTATTTATTTTCCCAGCTCGTGTATTCCTACTACATAAACGGTAGTCACATACATAAATAAATTTAATATAGCGGGTGATGCATATGTAATGCTCTATGATTTTTGTATTGCATTTCGACTGTTGATTGGAAAAGTGTGTTCACATTATTTTTTAAAGGTCGGGCATGTTCTGGAAACCGAAATCGTGCTAAATTGAAATCGATTTAGATTTTGTGATAAATTGCTTTCCTGATTTTAAGAGTAATTCCGGTAAAGATATCTGGAACTTTATTAATTGATTAAAGTTTTCAGTCGATTTAGTTTTTCAGAATTTGGCTGAATATCTTAAAACTGGTGCATATGGTTTGCTTTAATCTGACGTGATTTTCACAAAAATTTGGAAGTTATGATCCCAGTGTCCTTCCTCAATTTTACTTAGATATTGGCTTCTGGCGGACAGTTCTAGGATTATCTACTAATTAAACTTTAAACATTAGGTTAGGTGGCCAGTCATAAAGACGCCACATAGACCGTGTTGGTCCCTAGCGTTACCACATTATACAATAACCTCTAGTTGAAACAAGTTTTTAGATGTGATGATATCCAGAATACTCCACACCCTCTTGGCGAATGCTAGGAGTCTCAGTTATCCAATTCCAGAGATTTCCCCTAGATCTTGGAAGTAATGATCTCTCAGACAGTGGCAGAGTATGTGCTTTACCGTCTCTGCTTTCACTGGAACGCAACAGAATGTACAATTGTCAATAGTCAGTTGCACCACACTTCAGGCGTATACTGCCGTCCAACAGTGACCCGCTATAAAGCCTACCAGAAGCCTACAGTCCCCTCTCGGTAGCGACAGAAGAATTTTATTCGATTTTGCATCATAGGATCTCCACATAACCCTGGAAACCCTGGTGGCCACACAGCCATTAGATGTGTACCAAGTCTATCACTTTAAACATTAAGTGGCTTGAAAAAACATAAAACTAAAAGCCGTATCCGGACGAGCTGTATGGAATAAAGCTCTACTTATGCACCATCCTGTATATGTTTAAAAAATTGTTTTTGTTTACATTTAACCTTTATACTTGTCTACTTTTTAAGCTTCTTGTACATTAACTACCATTATAATTTAAAATAAATCAATATAAATTATTTTCAAAAAAGAGCAGGTTAACCCTACATACAATAACCAGCAACATTTATGCTATTCAATGGTGTACTTTAATATACTTTTTAAAAGCTTTTTAATGTACGTTGGGCTTAATTCGATTACCAAACCTTGTTCTAGAATGACCACAAAGAAGTTGGAAAGTTTGTCTGTAGAACACGTAAGGCTTCTAATGCGTGTTAAAACCAGTTAAAAACTTGTTGTCGTTCATTTACTCGTTGTTATAGTAAATGAACGACAACAAGCTACCGTCCCATTTTAGCAGCGGTAGAACACGAAACTGACAGGAGCAGCGTAGCAAAATTTGTTTACTGCTCTCGCTACCTTTAAATCTTAGTAGCAGTAAAAGTATTTGCAATTTTAAGATTTTTAAGGCCTACCAAGATTATACTTGAAGTAGCAGAAGAATAACATTTAGGTAGTTCTTCAATAACATTGAAGCAGTTTAAGAATAACACTAAAGTAGTATCCCAATAAAAAATTTAGCTTTCAACAAAGCAGTTTTGTAAGAGAGAAACGTAAAATTTCGCTTACTACATGAATTTTATGTGGCGAGTGCCCAATTTGAAGCAATATATTTTTGACACAGAAAGCACTTAATTCATTTTTAATTGTAACGGTCGGCTTTACACACTGAATATTTTGTTGTTACCGTTATTCTGTAATATGCTCCCTTATAGGCCTTTTACACTGATCAACATCTAACATCTACCATCAAAGATGAAAAAAATGTGAAACACTAATTTACATTGCTCACATCTAACATCTACCATCAAACAAAAATGTCACCATTTAAAAAAAAAAAAAAAAATTAAATTAAAAATGTTTTTTTCTCACAAAAGTGCCAAAATTTAAAAAGAAATCTCAAAAATGTATTTGAAGTTTAATTTGTTTAAAAATTGTTTCAAAACAAACTTCTTTTTGTCAGTGATGCCACAATAATAATAGAACTTATTGCCACTTTTCTAGTGATGACACTAAAATAATCGAAAGATGTAGAATGAAATAAAATGGGATAGGAACATCTTTTAAAGATGTTGGTTTTTAGCCCTATGTATTTCTTATGGAAAGATGATAGTATCTTCGCAAATGGTGGCAAATTGATGGTAGATGTTAGATGTGGATCAGTGTAAAAAGGCTATTACAAACCTGCTGCGTAGTTAGGGAATGTCGTGGGAATGTGTTATAGAATTCGTTCCCTTACCTTAAAGCATCTCTGTATCGTGTTGTGTAGCGCATAAGTATGCGCTTGCTTTTTAAAATTTACTGTTAGTGCTTCGCAAAACAAGAATTTTTTTTATTAGGATGTTAATAACAAAATGAAATTTTTGTAGAATCAGAAGTAATCAAACTTTAAAATCTTTAGCAAAATTAAAAAGCAGCGGTAGAACACGAAACTGACAGGAGCAGCGTAGCAAAATTTGTTTACTGCTCTCGCTACCTTTAAATCTTAGTAGCAGTAAAAGTATTTGCAATTTTAAGATTTTTAAGGCCTACCAAGATTATACTTGAAGTAGCAGAAGAATAACATTTAGGTAGTTCTTCAATAACATTGAAGCAGTTTAAGAATAACACTAAAGTAGTATCCCAATAAAAAATTTAGCTTTCAACAAAGCAGTTTTGTAAGAGAGAAACGTAAAATTTCGCTTACTACATGAATTTTATGTGGCGAGTGCCCAATTTGAAGCAATATATTTTTGACACAGAAAGCACTTAATTCATTTTTAATTGTAACGGTCGGCTTTACACACTGAATATTTTGTTGTTACCGTTATTCTGTAATATGCTCCCTTATAGGCCTTTTACACTGATCAACATCTAACATCTACCATCAAAGATGAAAAAAATGTGAAACACTAATTTACATTGCTCACATCTAACATCTACCATCAAACAAAAATGTCACCATTTAAAAAAAAAAAAAAAAATTAAATTAAAAATGTTTTTTTCTCACAAAAGTGCCAAAATTTAAAAAGAAATCTCAAAAATGTATTTGAAGTTTAATTTGTTTAAAAATTGTTTCAAAACAAACTTCTTTTTGTCAGTGATGCCACAATAATAATAGAACTTATTGCCACTTTTCTAGTGATGACACTAAAATAATCGAAAGATGTAGAATGAAATAAAATGGGATAGGAACATCTTTTAAAGATGTTGGTTTTTAGCCCTATGTATTTCTTATGGAAAGATGATAGTATCTTCGCAAATGGTGGCAAATTGATGGTAGATGTTAGATGTGGATCAGTGTAAAAAGGCTATTACAAACCTGCTGCGTAGTTAGGGAATGTCGTGGGAATGTGTTATAGAATTCGTTCCCTTACCTTAAAGCATCTCTGTATCGTGTTGTGTAGCGCATAAGTATGCGCTTGCTTTTTAAAATTTACTGTTAGTGCTTCGCAAAACAAGAATTTTTTTTATTAGGATGTTAATAACAAAATGAAATTTTTGTAGAATCAGAAGTAATCAAACTTTAAAATCTTTAGCAAAATTAAAAAGGGAGAAAGAGTACGTGTTTGCTATATTCAGTGTTGCCAGAAAACTTGTATGGCTCTTGTCGCCATAAAATCAACATTTCAAAACATAAATCTCTAATTTTTTAAGCTAATAACAGACTTGGGACTAAAATTGTAAACTTTAATTAAATTGATTAATTTATAATTTTTTAAATAAAAATTTTGGTGGCTATGTTGGTGCCCCGGTAGGCTAGCTGGTAGAAAGCTAGTTTAACAGTGCCTGCGTTGCGTGTTCGATTCGACTCTGGTTTCTTTTCTGCAGACAAGCGTAGAGGTTCGCGGGATTAGCTTAGTGTATTAAAGAAAAAAGTTAAAAATATATATTTTCAAAAATATATACACTAATCTTAAATAAGTCTATTTAAATGTCAAAATCTGTGCATAAGCCGCCAACATTAAAATGTTACGACATTTCGTTTGACATCTTAATTGTTTGCTGGGTATTCTAAAGTACTAACCGTGTAGGTGTTACGTGATTAACGTGCCTATTATCCTTAAATACTTTTTAACACTATTCCATATAAAACTATTCATCTCGTTAAACTCTTTGATTTCAGACTACTTTTATTTACTTTGTGTTCTAAATATTTTAAACTATTGTTATTATGATTTACAACGATTTTAGTTATTTGAAATAACAATTTTTAATATAAAATTCTTGTTAAATCCTTTTATATTATCTGTATTCTATCCCTGAAGGTATGCTATCTTTTGTTTAACTTTGTCCTTTCTAATACCATGAATAAAGAATTTTTCGATACCTTTTGTACAACTAAAATTTGATAAAACACAATTATTTTTAGAAGATAAAAGAGAAGAAATTCCTACATGTTATCATATATATTTTTGTCTGCCAAGCTTTAAACTATAAAAAAATATGAACAAAGTTTTTTGCTTTCAAGCAAATTTATATTTGTGGTACATGTGTTACTTGGTAACTTAAATTACAAACAGATTTTGTATTAAATATTTTAGATGATAATTTAAGGATTTTTGGAGTTTTAAATAGTTTTAACAAAAGGAAAGTAGATAACAGTTATTTATGTGATTCAAAATAAAACACAAAGGAATTTATGTTTTGTATTAAGGGTAAGTGGATAATAAATTTGATATTCAGAAATACTCAAGCTAATCGCATTAATATATTTAAAAAATTAGTATCGAGAACAAATATATGTAGCTATAAATAATTTCGTAAGGGCGACTCGCGTTGACCCTTAAGTGGATATCAGGTCCCAGCCTGGCATTTTTGAACATTCTCTTAATATTTGACTTAAATAGCATCAACAGGTCCTTCTAATTTTTTGTAAATTCTATGCTAAAGGTGTTTTGAAATGAACTATTTAGAGAAAGTTAATCTATTTTTATGTATGGGCGTGGCAATTTTTGACAAGAAAGGTTTATTCATATTTGTTCCAACAGGAACTGGCCCGGACTTGCACTCTAAAATATAGACTGTAGTAAAAAAAATCAAAACAAAACTAATTAAAAAGCGCAAGCAGCAAATAAGAATTCTTTCTTTACTTTTAATTCGAAGAATTTTGCTAGTTTACCATGAAACAAAGAAAACAAGATAGCGCATTGCGCAGGTCCATTGAATCTTAACTCTCATTTTTACGTAATTGTAGTAAAGAGAGTTAATTATAAACAACCATTCATCATACCACATACACGTGTTGGTGTGATCATGTTTGTGCTCATTTACTACTATGACGTACATGCGCAGAAAAATAAAAAATTTTAAATTTAAATGCACCATCTTGTTTTCTTTGTTTGATGCTAGTTAACAACAAAATGTTATTACCGTAGCCATAAAACTCCATACAAAATACAAGAACTCTCATCAATAGGGCTCGTTTGCTCCAGGGTGAATCTCTAGATTGGAATAAAATAAGACTAACTTAGTAAAAACTTCGCCTACAATGTGTTAAGTAATCAGAAAAACTTAAAAGCACTACAAACAATTCTACTGAAAGAACCAATGAATATTACAAGGGATGTCCCAAAATGAACGCATTAAAAAGTAAGTCATTATTTTTTTTACCTACATACATTCAGAAATAAGTAGTTACAGAAGTTGTTATAGATGCAGATATAGAGAAAAGCTACTAAGTAATGAGTGAGAGAAGATGTTCATTTTGAAAAAGTAAGCGAAGTTTTTACTGGGAATAAAAGGTTTTTGTACATTTGAAACACCTTGATAAGAGTCATTCCTAATTCAAGATTTCTTCAATAGAGGATCATACATTATTCTAGGTGTTAATTCATTTAAATCTTTAAAAACAGCATTTTTATAAAACCTATCTGCAGTCTTTGGATCAAATTGACCCAATTTGCTGTTTATTTTGTATGAAGCTTAAATTTTATTTTGTCCATAACACAGTAAATTTTATTAATTTAACAAAATCTTTTTTGTGTTTTGTCTGCTTAAATCTTTTATGTACCCTTTTATCTTTTGGTCATTTTGACCCTATAAAATACCTGAAAATAAAATGTGTTATATTCCTAGTTAATAAAAGCATGCATAGCTTGACGCTTATGAGGGCGCAGATAGAAAGAATAAAGACAACGATAACGATCAATATTACATTTGTTCATAGGCAAAACTATACTCTGACTAGAGTATCCACCTTAGCGCATGGACAAGAAAGCTAAATAACTGGTAAAAAAGGCATTTGTCAAAAAATCTTTAACATACGTTGTTACAAACATAATTCGAAATTTGTGAAAGGATTGAAATGTAAAAAGATTAGAGTTGCATTGAATTCGCTAGCACAACTTAGATATTATTGAGCTTGATACATATTTCGGCCTGCAGATTATGGCTGGCATACTGAAATCTCACGAAGTAAGTCCAACTGGGTTATGGTAGAAAAACACGGTAGACCCATTTTTCAACAACTATGAGCCTTTATGAATGCACATAAACCACAGTTTCCATAAAAATTCCCACAAACCTTTGCCGTAGAAAGCGCTTGTAAAATATAACCTATTTTATTTTGACAGCATTGTTTCTTATGCTGTCACGTAGAGCTCTTTAAAATGCTACCATACTTTCATTAAACTTCAAACATTTTGTAATAATTTTGTAAAAAATTAAGAAGATAAAGCATTTAAAGCTACTGCAGTCGATTTAATTATGGGCTTTGTTTATTTGACAGCGATTTTGCCTGAAGCTTAAGTCTTCTTCCGTTTCATCACAAAGGCGTTTTCCTTTACTTCGTGACGCCTATGGTTTGATAAGCTCCATATCCGTAAGTCACTTTAGTTGCCATAAATTTGACAAATATGTTGATAACGACATAAAATTAAGCCTTCTCAGCCCAATGCTTCTTTAACAAATCGTAGTGTTAGATCCCAAGATCTAATGAAAGCTTCACTACCCGAAAAAAATCCCTTTAAGCGTTAAAAGTCCGGCAAAAATTATGAAATGAAAAGAAAATTTAGCACGAAAAATTTTAATGTTACTCAAAGACTTGCGGTCGCTATTCGGGCAACTACTTCTACTGTCATAATTATAATTATATTATACTAGCTTAACCCGGTGCACTTCGCTACACTGCTGTAACCACTTCTTTAGTTGAGAGAAATTTAATATATGCATCCTATGGGAGGAATTCCCCCCTGCGCCAACACGCTTAATTTTTATTTTTAAAAGTGTAGTATACCATAAGAGTGACTACTACACGGTTTGAACATTCTCACTATAACAGTTCTTAAGATATGCGATATTAAACATTGGCGTCCTATGGGCGGTAACACTTCCCCCGCTGCTATTTTGCTTCAATTTTGGGGCTCAGAAGATCCTACTACCAAAAGTTCAACAAAATGCGTACAGCGGCTCTTATTAATGTTTCTACCTATGGGGGGTACTGCTCCTCCTCTGTCTACCCCGCCCATTTCTATATTGAAATTTATAGTTTACCATAATAGTAGCTTTAACCACGTTTGAAGACCCTCCCTTTAATAGTTCTTCAGTTAAGCGATATTTAATACATGCCTCCTATGGGAGGTATTTCCCCCCTGCGCCTACACGCTTTATTTTTATTTCGAAAAGTGTAGTATACCATAAGAATGACTTCTACAAAGTTTAAACATTCTCACTACAACAGTTCTTAAGATACGCGATATTAAACATTGGCGTCCTATGGGGGGTAACACTTCAACCGCTGCTATTTTGTTTCAATTTTGGGGCTCAGAAGATCCTACTACCAAAAGTTCAACAAAATGCGTACAGCGGCTCTTATTAATGTTTCTATCTATGAGGGGTTCTGCTCCTCCTCTGTCTACCCCGCCCATTTCAATATTGAAATTTATAGTTTACCATAATAGTAGCTTAAACCACGTTTGAAGACTCTCCCTTTAATAGTTCTTCAGTTAAGCGATATTTAATACATGTCTCCTATGGGAGCTATTTCCCCCCCCCCCCCTGCGCCTACACGCTTTATTTTTATTTTTAAAAGTGTAGTATACCATAAGAGTGACTACTACAAAGTTTGAACATTCTCACTATAACAGTTCTTAAGATATGCGATATTAAACATTGGCGTCCTATGGGGGTAACACTTACCCTGCTATTTTATTTCAATTTTTGGGATCAGAAGATCCTACTACCAAAAGTTCAACAAAATGCGTGCAGCGGATCTTAAGATATGCGATATTTAATATTGGCATACAATGGGGGTACCAATTCCCCTGCCCCTATCGAAAAAATAAGTAGCCTATTTTATTTTTAGGGCGTGATGTTACTGTAAAAATTTCAGGAAAATCGGTTTGGTAGTTAAGGAGTCTATAAGCCAACAAACAAACAAACAAACATACAAAAATTTTTCATTGTTATATATATAGAAGATAAATTTTAGTACCACTATTTCTGTGAAATTTCTATATGAAAGTCGACCTTAAACAAAATTGAGTTATTACAATTAGGAAAGGTTAAATTTCATTTGGATTTACAAAAAATATTTTTAAACATTAATTTGTAGCCTCTAATAAATTTGTTACTAAAACAGACTTAAAGCAAAAAACTCCTCAAACAAAACTTCTAAAAGACTGAGCATATCAGTAAACTATAATATTCGACATAAGCTACTTTTCCATTATGGCACAGAAATAATTGTTAATTAAGTAAGACAATTACCGACCATATGTCACCCTTCACCATAGGAAATTTTTAGCCGACCTCTTGAGTAAAATTTTTTGTCGTAAGTCTATAATTGACCTCTATAGTGGGTCATGTTTAAGTTCTAGCATGGAGATCTGCTAGAACTCCTTAAGATTTTTAGTGCCTTAACCAGCATTCCGTCTTCGGCAACACAATTGGCTAATATTTCACCCAAAGAATCATTTAAGGCAGCGTATTTTAGTAATGTATTATTAGCCGTTTCTTAAAAACAACTTGGAGCGGAGTAAAATTTTATTTGGCGCACATTTATGTGAAGCTTGTGGACAAATTAAAGGTGATAAATAAGTTGAGACGTCGAATAAACTTTGCAACTTATCATTTCAGGATATTTTAAGCATATTTGTCTTTCAAATCCCGTTGGTTATATCTACAGAGATGAGATCTATATCAAAATATATTTAGTCTTTATAATACTGTCACACAAATTGATATTTATCTTTTAAGCTGAACATTTTTTTGTAGTATTTTATCTGGGATTTACACGTGAAAGTACTTTCTTGCAAGTAGAGTATACGTATTATCAACGAAAAATCAAAGAAACAGCCGATTGGCTAAAAGTACCAAAATTATGTGTGTGTTAGTGAAAAAGAGTGAGTGTATTGCGACTTTCAAGAAATTTTCTGTCACGTGTAAATGCTTTTTTTACAAGAACAAACGATTTTATTATAGCCCTGTCCATAGTCTTCATTTTCCATTAGGTTTGATTCCCTGAGATCGAAGGATTTGGACACAGTGGCCATATCCCTCACACAGCACTTTCAAGAGAATTTCACTCTAAGTCAAATTTTCAAAAATGTATAAAAATTTTCACAAATACAATTTGGATAAAGTGCTTATAGGTTATTGTAGCCCTATCCATAGTCTTCATTTTCCATTAGGTTTGATTCCCTGAGATCGAAGGTTTTGGACACAGTGGCCATATCCCTCACACAGCACTTTCATGAGAATTTCACTCTAAGTCGTATTTTTTCAAAAATCATAAATTTTAATATAAAAAGACTAACCTAATATCTAATTACATAGTTTTAAATATTAAATAAAAATGATTAATTTTTCATAAAAACTGTAAAATTTCGTATAAATAGTCGTATTTTCTTTATAATACGCATGCGATATTTTTTTAAAATATTTTTTTATCGCATGCGATATTTTTTAAAAACGAATTTAACTTTTCATATTTATCTTAAAATATTACTTATAAATATTTCAATTTATGCTAAATATATATTATATAGTAATATAAATCTGTAATATGTAATTTGTATTAGAAATTTGTTATTAATTTATATGTATCTCTGTTATTATATTGTTAGTTATTTATTGTGAAACAAAAGATTATTCTGAACTTATATTTGTACTTATTAGATAGATGTATTAATGTCAATTTACATATTTCTTCAAAATTGCTTATTATCTTAGGATAGATTGTAATTTAAATAAATGTAATATAAAAAAAAAAAATATTTATCTTCACACACGTATTAAATTGTTACTTCGGTGACTATACCATTTGCATTTGCCGAGCATTATTGTAATTTAGGGTTTTGTTCTGTGTGAAGTATTTTTTGGTACCAAACCTAAAAATTGATTATTGGGTAACCCCGTACGATGTCTATAATATTGATGACTGGAAGGGACGTGTCATTTTTGCTATCTCTAATCACGGGACTTTGTCTTATAGGGATGTAGTCTAGCCACTTTGATTACTGCCGCAACTGCAACTACAAAAATGAGGAAGACAACGGGGAGAATCTCCTGTATCACATAGGCGAATATGCGACTGGCCGAAATGGGAGCCCCTTCTTTCGATAAATGGTATGATATCAGGGGTATTCAACCGGAATGTATTTTGAACTTTGCGCTTAAAGTTGGGGTTGGTTATTCGGTGGGAAGGAAGTCTGTTTAGAAGAAACTGTAGAACAATAGTTTAATGAGCCCAAGTGGTTAATTAAGTACTGAATGCTATTCCAACATAACCCTTACTTAAGTATCTGGTTTAACTCGCATGCCCAGCAGATCAGATTTGTTCTTAAAATCCAATCTCAAATTTGCATGAATATAGAATCGACTTAAAAATATTTTAATGGTCGAACAGTTATGAAATGTTCAATAATTATTCTATAATTATTATAAAGCCTTTTACTGTTAATTTATCTGAAATCGCGTCAATTGGAACTCCTGTTTTGAGTTAAAAAAAAATATGGCTACCGTAATTAAGAGTGACATTAACATATGTAAAACTAGTTCATTTGTATTTAATATATCATGACACACATAAATTAAAAAAAAATATATATATATTTTCGAATTGCAAGCGTTAATATTACGCTCAGAAATTTAACACTGCAATAAACTTTCCTATAAAACTTAATTATCAATTCACAACACCTTAGAAATGATGTAAAATTGCATTATTTGCCTTTATCTCAATATAATATATCATGAATTTTAATGACATTAAAACTTTTACTCTAATTGTCAACAGTGACAAAAAAAGTAATAAAAAAAATAAATTTAGTAGTAAAAAATTCCAAAAAAATTGCAATATTGCGTTTCTTGTCGTTTGGTTTATGCTGACTCCTTTGGCAAAAAGTGCTGCATAAATTGTTGGGCCATAATCATAATAAATGTTAAAAAGTTTATAACCTCTACACTTCACTTTTGTATTCCTTTCAATACTGAGTAACAATTTTACTTTCAGTGTGTTTGTTGTTTTTTTTTTTTTTATTTTACTAGTTTTTTGGTTTATATTTTATTATAACTACTTGTAAAACACTTATGGCTTAAAGCATATTGTTGACCCGAAAAATGTTGGTTAGTATTGCATGCTAATGTTATACATATCCAAATACACTACACACACTTATGCATATACATAAGAACGGCATATACATACATGCATACGTACAAACATTTTAGATTGCTTGGAATAAGAGTATAAACCTAATACTCCTTTAAGCTGTTGTTATACTTACGTACTCGTTTACATACTAAATATATAGGTGAACACATATACATGCATACATTTATACGTACACGTACGTTATGGCTACCACTACTACGGCTACCAATTTTTGTCTCTATGCTTGTGTACTTGTGTATACCCAGTAGGGAATTTTGAATCTAGTTTATGTTAAAACTTTATACTTGAGAGATTAATGTATTAAAAAGTAGATCATATTAAAAAAAAAAAAAAAAACTTCGAAAAGTAAAACTAGTTCATGGACGGGTTTGTAAGAAAACTAATTAAATATTTTTTTTATATATTCTTTTGTGTATGTGTATTATATTTACAGTACATTAACTTACATTGTATATTTATAACATGTTTCCTAGCGACATATTTGATAGTATAAAAATGGTAAAATAATGAGATTTAGTTAGGAAACGTCAGCAATTTTAAGAAAATTATTTAGAACAATTATTGTTAAGATGTCACATCGTTATAATTTCTCTGCTCACATTCTTTAAATTCATTTTACATATTAACATACATATATTAAAGCATTTACATACACACTTTCGTTGTACATAGTTATTAATCTTTACCTACTTCTTTTGTTTTTTATTTTTTTGTTTCCTTATGTACATTTGATTAACTGACCATGAATTTTATGTTTCAATATTAGTTAGTTCAATTTAGGCACTTGCCTTGTACGGTACAATTAAAAAATAAATATTATAACGTTGTTTTAAAAATATTTAAAAGGGTTTTCTTTAATTTAAAAAGAAAAAATATTAATTCTAAAACCTTTTCATGGCGACCGTGACAGGACACGTAGTTCCAGTTTTTTATTTCATTGTTTAAGCGGTAGTGATTTGATAAAAGTAATAAAATTGTTTTCATATAAGTAAATTAATAAAAAAATTTAAATACATCTGTTTGCTGTGAATATTCCTATTTGTTACTTCCCTATTTCTCTGCAACCAAAATGCTGAAAGAGAATTCATAACGCCAGCAGAGAATCCAGAACGTCGGCAGAAAATCAATGCATTGCAATGCAGTCAAGAAATAGGAAAAGAATATTTAAAAATAAAACAACAAATTACATTACCCAAGACAATTTAACGAAAGAACTGGTTTTGAGTCTATTTATTAAACGTAACAACATTAAACAAAAACAATTCAATTGAACCCATAGCGGTAAATTTTTTGTCGCGTTTTTGAAAATTTTGGCAAAAATTAAAATATTTTCTTATTTTTTTAAGCATTCAATTTTTGTCATTACATAAAATAAAATAACACATCTGCATCAAACTTTACATACAAATTAACCGATTAATAAAATTTTAATAAAGTTTCAACAATAATGGCTGAAGCTAAAATAGCTAAACATAAAATTAAACGTGCAACTCTAATTTCCCAGCAGCAACGAATCCAAGATTTTGTTAACAATAAGTTGAGCACTGCCTCCATTCACGAAGTGGAATTAAGAGTACAGGCCCTAGAAAAATATTTCCATGACTTTGAAAATGTTCAATCCGTAATCGAGGAATATGAGACTGGAGAAGAAGCAAACACTATACGTGGCACCTTTGAAGAGCTATATTTTACACTTCACCCCGCTTTATCAGCATCAATTGATCAGCTAAAACACGAAAGGGTCAATGAGAGCAACAACTTACCAACAGGAAGTTCCTCCCTTAAGCTTCCAAAGATATCATTGCCTGTCTTTTCAGGTGACTACACTCAGTGGATAACGTATTACGATACATTTACAGCATTAGTACACAAGAATTCTGCTCTTGATGACATCACACGTTTTCACTACCTCAGATCATCACTTAAGGATGGCGCATTGCGCAGAATCGAGTCCGTAGATGTAACTGCAGAAAACTATGAGGTAGCCTTGAAACTTTTAACTGATCGATACCAAAAGAAACCACTCATCATTCGTGAACATGTGCGACATTTGCTCAATTTGGCAACTATTACAAAGGTTTCGGCTTCAACATTAAGAGACTTGATTGATACTGTCAGTGTCCACCTACGAGCTTTAAAATCTCTTGGCAGGCCAGTTGCTCAGTGGGATGACATTCTTGTGGAAATCATTCTGTCCAAGCTTGATAACAGCACTCTGGACAAATGGAATGACGAAGCAACTACAGATCGACTTCCTACTTTAGATGAATTAACAACATTTTTAGAGAAAAGGTGCAATCATTTAGAAGAAAGATTGTCAAATCGTCAACAGTCGAATATATCATCGAATGCTGTCAAACAGGTTCCTCATAAACAAGTGCGAACATCGCTAGCCGTATCAGAAAACACAGTTTATCAAAAGAAGTGTAGTTATTGCAAAGGATTAAATCATCTCATCTATAGATGCCGTAAATTTCTTGCACTAGCACCAAAGCAACGTTTTGATGCAATTCATGAGAGAAACTTATGCAATAATTGCCTCAAATCAGGGCACACGCATCAATCATGTGAGGCAGAAAAATGCAAAGAATGTAAAGGTCTTCATCATACGTTATTGCATTATAACACCTTTTATGTTAACAAATCTCAGCCTTCAGCTTCTCAGCCCTCAACAACGCAGCCTTCAGCTTCTCAGCCTTCAGCTTCTCAGCTCTCAACATCTAGTAATAATCAATCGGCCTGACTATCTGCTAACGAACAAGACAACCTTACTAATATTGCGCCAGCAGTTGCCCAAAATACCGTTAGTGACATCATTTATACTTCCTCAGAACTAACTGCTTTTAAAGCAACAAACTCTACAAATTTGTCCTCCACAATTCTTTTGGCCACTTCGCTAATACAGGTAACAAATAAATGGAATTTTACTTCTCTTTGTAGAGCTTTGCTTGATTCGGGATCACAGATCAACTTTATAACCGAGCGCTTAGCAGTTCAATTGGGAATCAAGCGTCGATTTAATCAAACGCAAATTGTTGGAATTGGTGACATAAATACTGAAGTTCGACATTCCATATCAACAATTATTAAATCCAATTGTTCTGATTTCTCAACTGAATTACAATTTTATATACTTCCACGTATTAGCGATCGCCAGCCTGAATTAGATTTTGACATCTCTGATTGGAATTTGCCACCGAATCTCACACTTGCAGATCCTGTATTTTATAAATCACAGAGAATTGACATGCTAATAGGAGCTGAAATATTATTAGATCTTTTTATTGATCAATCAATTCGACTTGGAAATGGATTTCCAGTACTTCAAAATACTGAACTTGGCTGGATAGTCGCCGGCAGAATTATATGCCCAAGGCAAGTAAGTCACCATTGCTTAAAATCTAATATTTCTCCCACATCTGCTTTAGAAACAATCATTCGTCAGTTCTGGGAAGTTGAATCACACACTAGTTGCTCTAAAACGTTTACCGCTGAAGAAAAACTATGTGAACTTCATTTTAATTCAACAGTAAAGAGATCTGAAGGGGGGAAATTTATTGTACGTCTTCCATTTAGAAGTCCCCCTTCCTTACTAGGTGACTCTTTAAAGACAGCAAGACGTCGATTTCAAGCTTTAGAAAAAAGGCTTTTAAAAAATGAAGAGCTCAAACGGCAATACTGCGAATTTATGCGCGAATATGAAAGCCTGCATCATATGACTCGAATTGGAGATTTTGGTGATGGTATTCCAGAAACCTGTTATTTTTTGCCGCATCATTGTGTTCTTAAGGCAGACAGTTCAACCACCAAGCTTCGTGTAGTTTTTGACGGGTCTGCAAAAACCTCAACAAATTTGTCACTTAATGAAACACTAATGGTAGGGCCTACAGTTCAATCCGACTTATTTACTGTCATCACTCGTTTTCGCTCATACAGCTACGTATTTACGACAGACATCAGCAAAATGTACAGGCAAATTGAAATCGATCCTCAGGAAAGAAAATACCAAATGATTTTGTGGAGGGTAAGTCCTTCGGAACCAATCGGAATTTATCAATTGAATACGGTAACCTATGGCACTTCAGCTGCACCATATTTAGCTACTCGCTGCCTTAAAAAACTTGCCGAAGATTCTGCCTCTACATATCCTCAAGCTTCAGCAGCTATATTAAAAGAAACTTATGTAGACGATATCATGACTGGTTCAAATTCGTTAGAAGAAACATCAAGCCTTTTAAATGATATTCAAAAAATGCTCAGTGCAGCAAACTTCAACTTAAGAAAATATTGTTCAAACCAGTCAATACTACTGGACCAAATTCCTAGCGAAAGTAAAGAGCCATATCTTCAGATTGGAAAAAACGAAGTCGTTAAAACACTAGGCCTTATTTGGCAACCCAATGACGACACCTTTGTGTATCATTTTGCCTTTGAATCCACTCACCTAATTACAAAACGCACTGTTCTGTCAAATCTTGGCAGAATATTTGATCCTCTTGGACTAATCGGCCCAGTGGTGGTTCTTGGCAAAATATTTCTGCAACAACTATGGAAACTAAAAATTTCTTGGGATCAACCCCTAGAAGGTGGGTTTGAGAAGCACTGGAAAAATTACATTTTTCAACTGCAAACACTAAACGACTATCGGGCTCCTCGACATTTGATGACGAAAAAGGTAATGAAATCTATACAAATACATTCGTTTTCAGACAGCAGCGAAGATGCATATGGGGCTTGTTGCTATCTGAAATGTGTAGATGAAGACAACATTGTAACAACTAGCCTGATATGTGCAAAATCCCGCGTTGCCCCAACCAGTTCACTGTCAATTCCAAAACTTGAGCTTTTAGCAGCTGTACTTATGGTGGAACTTGTAGAAAGGCTACTTAACATATTACCGATTACCGTAACGGGCAGATATTTCTACACTGATTCGAAGATAGTTTTAGCTTGGATTTCAAAACCATCTTATACGTGGACCACATTCGTGGCCAACAGAATAGCCAAAATACAAGAGCTTACTCGTATTGATGAATGGAGTTATGTTAACACTAAAGAAAATCCCGCAGATCTAATTTCCCGGGGACTAATGCCCAACGAATTCTTGGCGTCATCGTTGTGGATAAAGGGCCCAGAATTTTTACAAAATTCATTGCATAATCCTTTTTCATTAGAAAATCCACAAATTAAAGATGATGAGATACCTGAAAGAAGACCAAATAGACTAGTGTTTTTGGCATCAAAACCCATTTATACTGATTTGTCAACAGCTGTCCTACATCGGGGATCCTTGCTGAAGCTCGAACGCGTTTTTGCATATTGTATTCGGTTTTACAACAACATTAGATCCCAGGTAGAAAAACGGAATTTAGGACCTCTCCAAGTCTCCGAGCTAGATGCAGCACGAACCAAATTAATAATAAACAGTCAGCGCTCTCATCTCCTTGCAGATTACAAATCCCTTTCGGAAAATGGCCATTTTGAAAAGTCCAGTTCAATTAAAAACTTGTCTCCTTTCCTGGATGATGAGGGTGTTATCCGCGTTGGAGGCCGTTTACACCATAGTAACATAGCTTATGAATCAAAACATCCTATTATTTTACCAAAAAAATGTGAATTAACAAAATATTTAGTCTCTTTTTATCATTTTAAGCACATGCACGCTGGCGCACGTACACTTTTGGCAATCATTAGACAAAACTATTGGCCCCTTGATGGTTTACATATCTGTCGAAATGCAGTGCATCAATGTATTAGATGTTTTCGTACGAAACCAACCAAGAATGATCCTATGATGGGTAGTCTTCCTAAGGATAGAGTAACTCCAGGTCGTGCGTTTCTAACCACTGGAGTTGACTTCTGTGGCCCAGTGTATATACATTCCAGAATTCGTGGACGTGCACCAATCAAAGCATACATATGTATTTTTGTGTGTTTTACTACAAAGGCCGTACACATCGAAACAGTAAGCGATTTATCTACAGCTGCTTTCATTGCTGCCCTACGTCGGTTCTTAGCGCGTCGGGGATTGTGTAAAACAATTTGGTCTGACAATGCCACTAATTTTCTGGGTGCAAAAAACGAACTAGCTGACCTCCAAAAATTATTTGAAAGCGAAAATCACAAAGCTGAGATACTTAGACTTTGTCAAGAAGACCGTATAGAGTGGCGTACAATCCCACCAAGATCTCCACATTTTGGCGGATTGTGGGAAGCCGCCGTAAAACAGACCAAACATCATTTAATACGAGTAGTGGCCAATGCAACTTTAACATTTGAAGAGATGACTACAGTTACTGCACAAATTGAGGCCATACTCAATTCTAGGCCTCTTACACCGCTTTCATCTGATCCAAATGATCTCGAAGCGCTCACACCAGGGCATTTTTTGATTGGTCAGCCTTTAACGTCTTTCGCTGAACCTGATATTACCAATGTTAAATACAATCGTTTAGAGCACTTTCGAAGATTACAACAGCTACAACAAATATTTTGGAACAGATGGTCAAGAGAATACCTACACTTGCTCCAGCAGCGATATAAGTGGACCACAAACAACACCCCATTAAAGCCGAATACCCTCGTCATCGTACAAGATGACAATTTACCACCATACAAATGGGTTTTAGCCAGAATAATTTCAACTATACCTGGTCACGATGGGGTGCATCGCATAGCCGAGATAAAAACTCAGAGTGGAATCTATAAACGTGCCATTACTAAGCTGTACCCACTACCCATTGAAGATTGAATATACATTATCGTATATTAAGGAGGCCGGCATGTTAAGATGTCACATCGTTATAATTTCTCTGCTCACATTCTTTAAATTCATTTTACATATTAACATACATATATTAAAGCATTTACATACACACTTTCGTTGTACATAGTTATTAATCTTTACCTACTTCTTTTGTTTTTTATTTTTTTGTTTCCTTATGTACATTTGATTAACTGACCATGAATTTTATGTTTCAATATTAGTTAGTTCAATTTAGGCACTTGCCTTGTACGGTACAATTAAAAAATAAATATTATAACGTTGTTTTAAAAATATTTAAAAGGGTTTTCTTTAATTTAAAAAGAAAAAATATTAATTCTAAAACCTTTTCAATTATCTTGCCTTAAGTTACAAAGTTGCATAGTTTTAAAACAAGAATTGCTGTATAAAGGACATGGACTGGAAACAACTGACACTATTGGCAAAATTGTTTAATTTATATCAAATAAGGGCTTATAAATAAGGGCAAGTTAAACTCTCATTTAGTTTTAAAATGTGTTTTAGCAAGCAAATCTATTAGTCAGTACATATATCAACCATCGTTAAATGCATCAAATTGGACAAACCAAATTAATTTTACAACATTTATCATAGTGCTGCCACATTTTTCATTTTTGAACTACATAAACATTAAAGTTAAGTTTAAACAAACCAGCGCTTAAACATTTACTGATTTATTAGCCATAAGAATTAGGGCTTTATTCCGCTTTGCCGAATCTTAAATACTCTTCCCCTTCCCAAAATAGGAATATTTTAGAGTTTTAAATTTTTGATTTTTGTTATTATGTTTTAAAAGTTATGTATATTTCCGAAATGTATATTTTTTAAATTAGTTCTTCTAAAATTGGAGCATAGAATTTAAGGATAAAATTTTCTGGAATTTTTTTTTTTCTGTTAGGACCAGCACTCAGGGGATGACCCCTACTAATGCATTGCATTGTGTTGGAACTAAGAAAATAGGTTGTGGGAAGGAGGATAGAGGGAGTAGTGTTTGTGAACATTCGATTTGAACTTAATCATGTTGTAAGTGAGAGGGAAGACTTCTGCAGGAAGGTTGTTCCACATACGAACTGTCCGGGAAAAAAACGAATTCTCTCTGTAATGCGTTGTACGATTTAACTGCCAATCGACTACATAAAAATGGGCTCTTGAGGAAATACGTGTATTACGTGCAAACGTATGGGTTTCGGGAACCAGATCCCTAATTTCGTCAGAACACATCCCATTGTAGTA